>OY728141.1:721299748-723799748 GCA_963277665.1 Viscum album
ACATAATCATTTAGGACTTAATTTCTCCACTCTTTACATTCGTTTTAGTTTCAAAAACATATCCCATGAGATTTACTTTTCTCATATTTACAAGATAGTCAAGCATAAAAACATCAGAAACATTCTGAGTTTCTCTATCTCCTTTCTTTGGGATAAGAATAAATTTCATCCAAAGAGTCACAAACATGTTGTCCGGAGAAAGATGAGACACTTTTCTCTTCACTTCATTTATAACAGACGAATACTTCTCAGCACTTTCTCTATTAAATGTATCGACCTCCTCTGGTAGTTTATGAGATGGACAGAAAGATTCACCTTCTATTGGAACATTTAGAAAATGAGCCGCTTGTTTCATAGACATAGAAAACTTTCTATCATACACAGAAAAATTGATAGTCATGTCTTTGTCGAAAGATAAAGTTATATAGAACTGATCAACTTCATAAAAGAGGACCGAATCTTGAGAAACAAGTCTTTCAACACATAAACACTCCCATCCATGAAACAAAATGATTCTTCTCATTATATAATCGTATGAATCAAAAAAGTCCCGAGAGAAAAACCTTTCTTTGAAATTGTATTTCTCTGTAAAAGTCTTTGAAGACATTTCAGCAGGAGTATTAGAAGAGGACTGAGACATATAGGTGAAGCCTCTTGAAAGAGCGTATGATTCCTTAAATCGGTGGAGCAGAGCTTCGCTAAAAAATCTGAAAAACCAATGTGGGTTTGGGGAGGGGGGTCTATTTATAGGTGGCAAAAGGGTGACCGTTGATATTCTACGATTGAGATTAGAGGAAATAAGATCATTGGATAGGATTAAATCAAATCTAAAAAAATATTTATAAAAAATAATGAAAGTATGTACCTACCAGAGATCGTAAGTTAATAGTTGGTTTTAGAAAGTATTAATGTACAATACAAGCGTACGAAGTAAAATAAAACTATCAATCATCATACCGATGAAAAACAAAATCGTTACCATTAACTGATGAGACGATGGAAAAAAGTTGTTACCATGAACTGACAAGCCAATGGAAAATAATCTTATTACCAAGAAATGACAAGTCGATGGAACCATGAACGTTCGATACGATCGAAAAGAAATCCATTACCACGATCTGTCGATATGATGGAAAATAAATTCATTAACATGAATGGTCAATACGATGGAAAAGAAATTCATTACCATGATCTGTCGTTACGATGGAAAAGAAATCCATTACCATGATTGGTGGATACGATGGAAAAGAAATCCATTACCATGATCGGTCGATACGATGGTAAATAAATCCATTACCATGATTGGTCGATATGATAAAAAAATTAAATGATATGATAAAACTGTCAATACGATAAACAAAAAAGTAAATGACACAATAAAACTGTCAATACGATAATTAGAAAAGTAAAAAAAACACATACCAGGAGAGTAAATAATTAAAGATCATAATATAAAAATAAACATAGTAAGAATTGTTCTCCCCCTTTCTAAGAGGAGTTGTTTGTGTAAGGAGAAATGTAAAACAGGAATTGGGTATGAATTAATATTTTAATGTAATCATTCCTAGCTTATGATTAAATAAACTCAAATCTATCAGAAGGTAATGGTTTTGTGAAAATGTCATCATGTTGTTCTTGCATTGTGATGAATTGTAAAATAATATCTCATTTTTGTGTGTGATCCCTAAGAAATTGATGTCTAACATCTATATGTTTTGCATGAGAGTGATGTGCTGGGATCCTACAAAGAGATATGGCACTAGTATTATGACATAGAATTTGGGTTTTGGAAAAACTCAAACCACAGTCAGTGAGTGTGTGTTGCATCCACAATACTTGAGCACAAAAACATCCAGCTGCTACATATTCAGCTTCATCAGTGGAAAGTGCTACCGAGTGTTGTTTCTTGTAGGACCAAGAAACCAAAGAATATCTTAAGAAATGACATGTTCCAGATGTAATTTTTCTATCCATTCTACAACCACCAAAGTCAGCATCTGAAAAACTTTTTAAAACAAAATCATTTCCAAAAGAGTAAAAAAGTCCTAAATCCATAGTGCATTTCAGATAACGAAATATTCTCTGTACGGATTTCAAATGAGTCTCTTTTGGATTATATTTATATCTTGCACATAAGCATACAAAAAACCTAATGTCTGGTCGAACAACTTTCAAGAATAGAAATCTTCCTATCATACCTCTAAAGATTGTTTGATCTAATGGTTTCCCTATTTCATCAAGATCAAGTTTATTTGAGGTACCAATTGGAGTGATAATACTTTTAGTTTTAACATATCCATACTTTTTTGAGTAAGTCATTAATATACTTATGTAGAGATATATATGTCCCTTCTGGTTTTTGAGAAATTTGAAGGCCTAAAAAGAATGTTAACTCACCCATCACACTCATTTCAAACTCAAATTTCATTAAATTAGCAAAAGAATCAGTTAATGATTTCTGAGTTGATCCAAATCTGATGTCATCAACATAAATTTGAACAATTAAAACATTTTTATTTTTCTTTTTTATAAAAAGGATTGATCTTATATACCTTATGTATAATTGTTTTGTAAAAGAAATCATGTAAGTCTATTATAACATGCTCTAGGGGCTTTGTTAAGACCATATATAGATATGGTAAGTTTGAAAACATGAATAGGATGTTTCGGGTCTAGAAAACCAGGAGGTTGTTCGACAAAAACTTCTTCTTCAATAAAACCATTTAGAAAAGCACATTTAACAACCATTTGAAATAGTTTGATGTTAAAGTATGCAGAAAAGGATAATAGAATTCGAATAGATTCAAGTCTAGCTACCAGATAATATGTTTTTTCATAGTCTATTCCTTCTTGTTTATTATAGCCCTTAGCAACAATCTTGATTTATTTCGTACAATGATTCCATTTTCATCACATTTGTTTCTGAAAACCCATTTTACTCCAATTATAGTTGTTTATTTAGGTCTTTCAACTAATGTCCAGACATGATTCCCCTCAAATTCTTTTAGATCATCTTGCATTGTTTTGATCCAATATTCATCACCTATGGCCTCACATGGACATTTAGGTTCAAATTGGAAAGAAAAGCCAGATGTTCTATTTCATTCCATAAGCAATTTCTGGTCCTTACAGGTTGATTTACATAACCAATGATATTATCACTGGGATGATTCCTATGAAACAATTTACTTGGATTATGTGAAACTTCTTCATCAACATATGGTAGAAATTATTCTGTGGAAAATTTTTCTGATGTTTCTTCTTGAACATTTTCTTTATCAGAAGCATCTTCTAGTAAAGGTTGATAATTAGTTTTTGAAAACACATTTGAGGATGTAGGTTGGGATGATTTATGAACAAAAGGATCAGATTCATAAAATTGTACATGTACTGTTTCCTCAATAGTACAAGTGATTTTATTGAAAACTCTATAAGCCTTAGAAGTTGTGGAGTAACCTTGAAAGATTCCTTCATCAGATTTTGGTGCGAATTTGTGTAGATTATCTTTTGTATTCAGAACGAATAATTTTCACACAAAATCTTTAAAGTATGAAACTTTAGGTTTTAGACCATTCCATAACTCATAAGGTGTTTTATTAAGAAAAGGTCTAGTTAAAACATGATTTATAGCATAACATGCAATACAATCAAATTCAGCCCAGAAGTTCATAGCAATTGAGTACTCACTCAACATGATTCTAGTAATTTTCTGAAGAATATGATTTCTTTTTTCAACAACACAATTTTTCCGAGGAGTTCTTAGAGATGAGAAATTGTGAGTAATACCTCTATTAATACAAAAAGATTCAAATTCAGAATTTTTAAATTCTCCACCATGATCACTATGAATAGATATCAATCGTATATTTTTTTCATTTTTAAGATGGGCTCTAAATGTTTTGAAATAGGAAATGGATTCATATTTATTTGTTAGACTATAGTTCCTTGTGAATCAAGTAAAGTCATAAACTAAGACAAATACAAAGTATTTTCCAAAAATTCATGAAATTTGTGAAGGACCAAAAAGATCCATGTGCACAACCTGTAATGCATTAGAAGTTGAAACTTCATCAATTGATTTATAGCCAGTTTTATGTTGCTTGAGAAGTTGACAAGGATCACAGACTTTTGAAGAATCATATCTAAGATCTGGTAGTCCCTTTAAAAGACTTTTTTTTGAGATTTTATAACGGTTTCTAAGATTACAATGTCGTAGTCTTCTATTCCATATCCATGAATGGTCTTCTATTGCACATAAGAAAGGTAAATTTTGGCTTCTATGGTCTTCTAAGTTAATAGTGTCTACATTCTCTTGCCTATGGGACGATAGAATGAACTCATCCTTGGAATTGTGACCTTGACACTTATCATTTCTAAAATTTACAAGGTAACAATAAAACTCATAATTGAATTATGCTGATGAAATTATGCCTAAGACAATTAAAAAAAACATTTTATATATGAACTTTTCCAAGAAAAACAATATTACCTATACCAACAATCTTTCCCTGAGAATTATCTCTGAAGGTAACCTTTCCTCCTATTGTTTTGATAATCTTTTCAAAGAAATCATTGTCTCCAGTCATGTGTCGAGAACAACCACAATTCATGTACCAAATATTTTTGTTGGTACACTTCACTTTTTCCTGAAAATGAAACAATTAGTTTTTTATAATCCAGATTGGTTTGGATCTAGAAGTGTGAGATAAGAGAATTTTAGGAATCCACATTTGTTTTACAAAATGAGCTTTATGAAATCCTAAAGACTATGTTTTATTAAGAGAGCACTCTATTTTCTAGTGTCCACCACATTTACACTTAGAACAAAAAGGTGTTTTTTATGGAACAAAATAGTTATTACTAAAAACTGGTTTGGAATAAGTATAACCATGTCTAGAATGATTTCTCAAAGGTCTAATTTGAGAATAAATCTTGTGAATGTTCTCCTTACCATGAGTAAAGTTTGAAAAACATTTCATTAAATAGAAAATTTTTGACATTAGTTATAAAACTACGTTTTTATCTTCCAAAACTTTTGATTTTAAACTAGAGTTAGGCTCTAAAACATTTTTTTTTGAGAAATCACATTTTCTAGGTCGTTAAGAAGTTTATCCTTATCAGATTTGACTTTCTCAAGGGTTTTTAAAATACTTTAAAAATCAACATTTTTCATATCAACACCTTTAGAAAGATATGATACATCTTTATTTAAAACTGAAATTATAGAATTATCTTTATCAAGATTTTTCATAAGTTTAGAATTTTCATTTTCAAGTAATTTAGAAAATCTAGATACTTCTTCAAAAGAAGGTAATGTATCATCATCTGATGATGAAGAATCATCATTTGAAGATTCATAATATTTATTATCAATATATTTTTCATTTAAAGAGACATTTGTAATAGCTATAGCATTATGTACCTTGGCCATAAGACAATGATCCTCAATTGGTAGTCTGGCAATAAGTCCAATATTTCTTGGTCCTAATGACTCATATTCTAAAGAATTTTCTGAATAATCACTTCCACTTTCACTCCAAGTGTCATTTTCCTTCAAGACTCTCTTTGTCTTATAATACATTTTCTTATTTCTTTCAGAATGTTTCTCCATTCTATCTTTTCTCTTCAGTAAAGGATAGTCATGCCTTATATGTCCTACTTTCTTACATTCATAACAAGTTACCTCTGAATTTTTCTTAGCCTTCCTATCTTTCTTTTTGAATCTGTATTAGATGTCTTTTTTTCCACAATCGTGTTTTTCCTTCGAGCAAGATTGGCTACCTCATTATCGGAAAGATCACAATCACTTGAATCATATATAACAACTTTCTTGGATTTGGATCTTGTTATACTTTCAGGTGTTTTAGCTTTAGATGTAAAATCTACACCACCATTTCCATTCTTCTTGTTGTTGAGATCAGCATCTCTTTTCATTCTTGTTTAATTCTTTAAAAGAGTTCCAAATAGTTCATCAAGAGTAATCTTGGATACTTTTCTATTTTCATCAATAGCTTTCCTTTTTGACTCCCATTCATTTGGAATTATATCTATAATCTTATCTATAAGATCATCATCATCAAGACCTTTTCCCCCATATATTCTAAACTATTAACAATTTTCTCAAATCATTTTGTAAATTTACATATGGGATCTCCATAAATAAAAACAAATCCATTATACTCAGCTCGAAGCATTTCTCTTCCTGTTTCTATAACCTTGGATGTACCAAAATGTGTGACTTCTAATTTCTTCCAAATACATTTGGCTTCTTCACAAGAAGATATCTGACTGTATATATTACTGGTCATAGAACATATTAAAATTTTGTGTACCTTGTAATTCAGTTGATATTCTCGATTCTCTTGATGTGTGAAAGTACTGACTTTTTGTCACAAATTTTGTAAACTCCAGTAAGCATTATAAAATTTTCTACCCCAGTATTGATCAAAAACTTTTTCATTCAATCTCTCTAGTACTCATAATCATTCCCATCAAAGATAGGTGGTCTAGAAGGAATTAGGTTCTTAATTGACCCAATATTCATTCCTTCTATGTAATGAAAAAAACATTTGCACTCCACACGTTAGTGTAGTAAGTAGTTAAAAAAAGTTTGAAAGAAATAGAGCAAGTAATACAAATAAATGGAAACCTGGTCAGATACTAATTGTTGGATCGAAAATTTAGATGTATATGTTTTAGATGGGACAATAAAAGTGGGGGGGTGTGAATTTTAGGTTTAAAAACATTGAGTTTAAACACTTAGAGATCAGTTTATAAGACTTTAAACTAATACAATTCAAACAACCAAAATTTTATTGAATATAAAGGTATGAATTAATGTAATACTGTTAGAAAAGTAAAGTAATTGCATTCAATATGAATACAATAATCAGAGTAATACAAGTGTGAGAGATTCTACCATAAAGTGTGCAGAATCTATTAATACAAATTGTAATAGAATAATTCTAATTGAAACAATTACAATTGAAAGTGTAAAGAATATAGGAAAAAATACAAATTCCTTTCTAATACAAACAACAGTGGAAATGTAAAAGTATTACAATTCTTTTGACCCTAAGAGAAGGGTTATCCTTTCACATAGGATAAGTGGAACGTCTTACCACCACCTTGGTAAGCCCTCGATATGATGACCAGTTTGTATGTTTGCCTATCCCCAGTATCTTTCGATACGATGATCGGAACGTCTGTGTGCCTATCCTCGGTAGCCCTCAATACGATGATCGGAACGTCTGCCTACCTATTCCCGGTATCCCTCGATTTTGTAGGTAATCGACACCTCTATAGTTCATTTACTTGAAATCCCTCGATACGATGATCGGACGGACAAAGTACAAAGCATGAGAAAGTCACAACATCTCTCTCTAGAACTTGATTGAAGCAAAGTATCACAGTTATATCATAGTCGTCCTTTCTTGGCTTTAAATGATCTCCTATTTATAGTCCTCAGGTTCCAATGGTCACATTTCCTCCAACAGACACATTTCTCTGAAAAACTAGGAGGGACTTGGACACCTGTCATTATAACAGACACATTGAAATAGAAAGGACGAAATCGTTTTGATTAGTTTGTAACTAATTCAATGACATCGTATTGGATAAAAGAAGACATATATGAAGACGATAAACATGAGTACAATTAATCTGAAACATTTGTTTTGTTTGACTAAGTACCAAAACAAGAAAGTAATGAAAGTGTGAGAATTATAAGTATCACTAAATTTAATGTATTGATATGATACAAAGTAAGATATACCAAAGTTAGTACGATTGACAATGTTAGTACGATACTATTGATAGAGTCAGTACGATATGATAGACAAAGTTAGTATGATATGATTGACAGAGTCAGTATGATACGATTGACCGAGTCAATACGATGCAATTGACAGAGTCTCTACGATACGATCGACAGAGTTAGTACGATACTAGATAAAAGACATTTGTGATTTCCAAATCATAATATAGAAGTCAAAGGAAAACTTTTGACTCAACATTTAATAGAGGGTATTTCCTTCCATATGCATGTTTACGGTACCCTTGGTTCTAGTCACCTACATAGAGCCCAATGAAGGTTGGACTCAATTAGTCACCATCTATCTCCCAACATTGTAGTATTTTTTTGTGATGGGGTTAATGAAAAATGAAATATTCTCATTTAGTGTCCATTGTGGAGTAAGTTAGGGTTGTACCATCCAGGTAGTTTACTGAATAAAATCAGGGCAATATGACAAGCTATTGAATAATAGATGATGTCAAAAAAATTCAATAATTAATAAAATAATAACTATTTCATTATCATGGATAATGTATATAGTATCTACATTAATCATTAGTTTAAGTCCAAATATATTTAAAAGAAGAACGTAATGTTTGATATCATATATGACACAAAATACAGAGCTTAAATCATCTGAAAAAAATATTTATATTATAACCAAGCTATAAAATTAGCAGCTATGAATAGTATTGAATTGTTTAATAAAAATATATATAACGGTCCTAATTTATATAAATATAATGATAATTTATTAACAAATAAATAAACAACTTTTAGTAAATATATTTTATTTTAAAATAATATATTTCCTTCAAAAATGATATTTTTTCAAGAGAAAAAAGGGTAAATAATTGTAAAACATGTAGATATATCATTTTGTAAAATTAAAATAATTTTATAAATAATAATATCATAAATTATAATATGATCAAATTTTGGTATTGTTGTAATTTTTTTTTATTTTTCAGTGAATATTGAATGTTATAGAATTTTCAAACACTTTCATTTCATTACAATAAACCAAGTAGCATAAAATTATGATTATATATAAATTTTTTGTTAATGTGAATAATGAAATCACTAATTTAAAATAAAATATTTAATATATTTTGTATTATTTGTTTCCATGTTTTTGTTAAAAGAAAAATTTTATACTTTTAATGATGGTTTATTTCATTTTTTTAAGTGCATAAAGATTATCCATATAAATTAATTAAAACAATCCATATTAAGAGATAATTTAATGAAATGAATTTATTATACATGTATCTATTTCAGTATTAATTCATATAATTATAACTTGTAGTCATGAATTTAATATATGATCATCTATTTCATGAAAAATGTATTCACTAAAAAACCATTTTCCAAACATTTGATGGGTTTAATTTTTAATTGAATTACGAAAAAAATATGATTTAATTTGAAAAAATTTCATTAATATTTTTTATCATATGAATTATTATTAAGTAATAATCTCAATTTAATTTTTTATAATGAATATTAAAAATAGTGAAAAAAATATTTTCCATGGTGAAATACTATTATTATAAAAGTGAAAACCGATGGATTAAAATAGAAACAATTTATAAAAAATTTGTCACGTTATGAATGTTTTAGGTTTCTATTGACAATATAATCTCTAAAATCAATTATTTTTAAATTTAATAGAAACATTTATTGATAATGACTCCCCATTATTGGCTAGTTTGTGCTATTAAAAAAGATTCCACCCATACTCAATTATAAAAGGTCACCGTATCTACTCACTTATTGAATACTACGAATGAATTAGGATTGAAAAAATAAAAATAAATCTATCCCAAAAATACTTATCCACATTCTGGTTATTTGTTTCTTCCCAAAATTGCATCCCTAGGGTCCCTGATATGATAAATATTGGAGGTTGGTCTAAGATAAGGTAATCATATTCCCCAAGCTCCTTTTATTACTTCCAATTTTCCTCCTTCAATTTAGAGTATAAATATAAAATACAGTAAGCAAATTATATAATATAAACTATTATTTTTTACAATTTTTATGGAATAATATTTATCCATATAATCTTCCACCAAATGGTAATCAAAATCATCCTTGATGTGAATGGTGCACTATTTCCCCACATATTTTTGAAATTTATTTTCTTTCATCATATCTCATGTATATTTATGATTATGGATCAAATGTTTATATATGATATTCGTGATATATTAATAATTATTAAAATTTAACATATCTTATTACTTATTATATTATCATTCATAAAAAAAAGTGTGATATTAAATGTGTGTATGATGAACTACAACCTCACGAAGTGATGTGCTTCAATTATTATTAACATGTATCATTGATGGTATCAACATGTATATTTAAATAAATAATATGTGATTTATTATATAGTTATCAATATATAATATAAAATAACACCGATATTATTTTTATCATGACTATTGAAAAATAGAAATGTAACTTTTGAGCACATACGACCTACCATCTATATGATTATAACAATGTTCATTTGGAATATAAAAAATTCCTTTTTTCCATTAAAAGAATAATTTATGTATAAAAATTATAATATTTTTTTATTTATATCCTATATATTATTGAACAATTACCCATTTTACCATGTTTAAGACAACAATTCAATTTTGACTCTATGAACTAAAATCCGTCAATTCTCCTAAATTGGACATATCTGATTGTGTACATTTGTATTTTTGTAAAATAAATTAGGTAAATGGTTCATGTATGAAATATTAAAACATTAAAATTTAATTAATAAAAAAGTTAATTGAAAAAAATATATTATATTGAAGATAAATTGAATAATTGAAATTACTATACTCTAGGATAGATATTTATTCCTCACATTTACTTTCATGAGACATATGTAATGTTCACAAATTATTTATTTTTTTGAGTTGATATTAAAACATTTATATTTGATATAACAAATCAGTTTATATTCATGTTAATTTTTTTCGTTTTATTATACTTCTTTCATGAGTGTTATGATTGAAAATTTATTAATGTTGAATGTGTTTAGATCACAATCTCATCCTTATTCGAGATTGATTATGTTTATGTATCCTTTAGGGTATTTTGTTTTCAAATGTATATCTTAAAACTAATGATTTTTCTTATTAAATGGTTTTTTTATGAAATTTTCTGGAACACATTCCATTTTCATCTAATTGTAACTTAAAAAATTAAGAAAATGCATTTTTTAAGAAAATATGACATTATTATATTTTTAGTCAAATATAATTTTTCATCCATATCAATGATTCTAAAAAAAATTTAATTAAATTTATTTAAAAAAATTTGAAAATTATTTATTGTTAAAAATTTCAAAAAAATATATTTTTTTTAAAATCATTTTAATGTAATTCTATAATCATTTTTTGAATGTGGTACTTTTAAACCATTTTAAAAATTGTCTGAAAAAGAAGATTTTAATCTTATATGACATGTATCGAGTTACCCACCATGATGAAAAATTAAATCATATATTTTCCCCTATTAGAATTTACGGTTTTACTTAGAGTTTTTATTTTATATAATAGATTTTAGTTATTTAATTTTGAAAAAGTTTTATATAAGAAACATGGTTATTTTACATGATAAATATTTGATGTAATACTTTATTGAAATTCTCACAGTGATGAAATAAAAACATAATATGGATTTTCTATAAATTATCTACATATTTATTTCACAAACATGCCAAAATTATTCTCCCTTAACTTTACAAGGTAATAAATAACTTATTTTCATCTCTCAAATTCTTTCTTTATGATATTTCAAATTAAGATGATATGAGTCAAGATTATGATGACCATTTTCTTATCATGGTCAATTCCTTTGTTTATGCTTAAAAATTGAATTATTTTTTTGTGGCACACCTAATCATGATCTTGTTATGGTGGGTTCTCCCCTATATCAATACAATGTATTGGTTAATTATTTATGGTCATGATACATCATGTATGGGTTTATGTGGTAAACCAAATCCCTTATGGGACTTTTTCTTGAATGTGATTTGGTCTAGGAATATAGCTATGTCTCATGTATATGATATGTTATATGTTTCATCCAAATTTCCTATGATTCCATGATATTATGTTGTCTTTATTTTTATATTATCCTACCATATTATTACTCATGAGCCTTCTCTTTTTTAATACAATTATATATATATAACTCATACATTATGTTTTCATACTGTTCATTCCATGATGGGGCTTTATAGATATCCCCTTATGTCTATGTATTTCCAAGGTTATCACAAATTTTATTATGAGATTTGAAGGATTTTGGATTTCATTCAGTATAATAAAATTATATTTAATATTAATATTAACTACATTTATTAGGAATCTAATCTTAAAAAGTCACTATGAAACACTATATATGTATTTTACATTTTTGATATTTATTTGTTAAAATAATGTCATAATTTCTGTAAAAGGAGAAGGTCATGACAGTTAGTACCAGATAAATGTATAGATACTTATAGTGACTATTTATAAATTATTTTAGTGACATACCTAGGGAAAATCATAAATCTAATACTCATTATATAAAAATATCATAGAATTTTGGTGAACTATAGGTTGAGTGGGAATCAAGAAACTAGGTCCTAATCAAAATAGTTATGTTGATGTGGATATAGGTAGATTGTACATTGGGGAAAAAATATGAATATAAAACACTGATATTGACTAAATATACACATGTTTTACTTCAATGATCCTTTCTTTAAACAATTATTGACACCCTTTTTGGAAAATATTTATAAATCCATAAACTCTTTATGATCATTTATGAAGGACTTGAACAAAGTTTTCGGTTAGAAAATATAATAGGAAAATTAAAATTGATAAAAATAAATGAAACCATGAGACATAAATTTATATATATACATATCATTTACAATATATTTCATATATTATCACAATTTATTGTTTTTATGTTAATGTATTCTCATCGTTTTTGTATTAATATTATAGTTAATGATGAAAAAAACCTTACAATGAACGTGATACCAAAACATCAATTCTATTAGCTGAACATTATATTTTAATGAATACATGATAATAATATAATTTTAATATTTCATTGAATATAAATTTTTTTTATATGAGGAATATCGATTTGGAGCTAACATAGTCCTAGAAAAAATTTAAAAATTATTTCTTTAGAATTAAGATTTTATGAGAAATAAAAAATACAGAATTTATCTACACTAACATTTATATAAAAAAATTTGTTAAAATAAGTATAATAAAAAAAATTAAAAAAATTATAATAAAATGAAACATAACTTTACTTTGATGTTAAAGTGTGAATTATTTAGGAAAACATATTCTTAGAAATTTTTTACTTTTTATAAAGGAACAATATCTATCAAATTAAATTAGATAGAATAATAAGTAATTATGAATTATTTTATGGATATTTATAAAATATATATCTAACTATGTGAATTTAAATATCCATATTTATTCATAAAAGTTTTATTTTAAATATATTATCATCATATATTTGAGAAATGCATTTCTTGAAAACCCATTTTTTACATGATTTGTGGGTTATTTCAAACTAAATTAATCAAAATATTTGATTTTAATTTTATAATGTGTATTATTTATTTTTATTCAGAATAATTGATTTTATTTAATATGATAAACTTAATTTTTTTCCATTATAATTAGTATAAATAATTAAAAAAATTATTATCATGCTACAAATTTAAACAATGTTTTTGTACATTAAATGAACCTGCTCTAAAATTATTTATCCTAGGAAATATAATTTTTTTAGTTAAATTGGAATGAAAATTGAAAATAATTAGGTATATATTTATTAATAGGTCTAATTTTATTGAGTAAAGAATTAATTACCTATATTAAAAAACATGATTCTGTGGGGAAACCCAATTTAGTAAAAATAAAAATAGAGGATAAAGGAATAGAATGTTAAAAACATGTTTATTTTTATCTAGGGTAGGTGTTTTGGACCATAACTTTTTTCCAATATATTATTTATCACTTCTTTTGGAACATCGGGCGACTGTGACTTCCTATTATTGAATATATATGGGTATATACAAAAACTCCATTGGTCATAAATTATAAAAGGGGATTATCCCCTCAGTTATTCACACTTATAATAAAATTTTAGTCGACAAAAAACCTACCAAAATATATCAGTAACATCCTAAAAACATTATAGAGCTATCTAGATTCAAAAAAGTCCAAAACTATGGTCTTTAATAAGAGATACAATGGAGAATTTTCTTAGAGAATGTACTCATCTTAAAAATAATCTTTCTTTTTCATTATTGTTTTACAACCATAAATTATGTATTATTAAAAAAAATTAACTCTCGTATCTATCATTTTTGGAGATGTTATTTTAATGATGGAATAATATTTAACTATCTCATACCCCATTAAACGAGAATAAAATCCATCATTCATGTGTTTGGTGGACTACCGCCTTATAAACCAATACAATTTTTTTTCTATCAACGACCCAGTTATATAGTCATAATGATGTAAATAATGAATATATATTATTTATATTCCCAGATATATATTATATGACATTAATATATAATCCACTTACTTACACATGTATACATTAATGTAATTTCATTATCATTCATGCATACGTGTGACCTACTATCTCAAAAATTTGATGTCATTCTTTTTCAATGTAAAATATTAAAGAATGCTAATA
Source organism: Viscum album (assembly GCA_963277665.1). Classification (NCBI taxonomy): domain Eukaryota; kingdom Viridiplantae; phylum Streptophyta; class Magnoliopsida; order Santalales; family Viscaceae; genus Viscum; species Viscum album. The sequence continues at coordinate 721,314,297 of OY728141.1, forward strand.
AGGAAATATTTAATGAGTAATTATGATGGAAATATATCATATTAAGGGGAACCATAACATCCATTAGGAAAAAAACAATAGAAAATAGGGAATATAACATTTTTAATATTTAATTTAATTAAATACTATCAATAATAAGGTATTAAAATCTTATAAGTGGATTGTATATGAAATTTTACGTTTTAATATCGGTTTATTATAAATTTAAAAAATTATTTTATTGATTATACTTAAGTTTAATTCACATTAGACCAAATATAATCAAGATGTGAGGGATTTTATCCCCATTTACTTTTCATTATTTAATATTATTTAATAAACACTTATTCAAATAATGTATTTTAAATACTTATAATTAATTTTATTCAAAATGGATTAAATTTATTAATGATGGTTAATGATTTAATTTAATTTTATTATTTCAATTGGTTATAATTCAAACGATACCTAATATGTAAGTAGATATTTTGAAATCGCCTTTTCTTTTTGGATTTCTATTACTTCAATTGAAGGAATCTTAATATTTACCATTTATAAGGTCTAATAATTTTCTTATCCTATATATATGTGATAATTTTTCTAATTTTTTATAACTTTTCCTGTATTTGGTACACTATTCATTCATAGAAATGATAAAGTGAAAAAATTATTTTATTTCACATTAAATCTTACATATTTCTCATTATTGTCCATTATTTTTTAAACGATTTTACCAAATTCATATTCAATAATAAAATTATTTAATAGGGAAATTTGTGTTATACTATAATTTTAAAATTGTTATGAATTCAATTTTTCTTCTATTTCTCAAAAGAGGAATTTCCATGACCCAACCCCTGGGGCCCGTGTCGTGACTACCCCAAGCCCGCCTTCCATATACCTAGGGATATACACTAGAAAAGAAAGTCATATTCCCTATTATGGGAAGTTATTTCCTATAAAACTGTACAGAAACATGTCCGGATAACACAAAAAGAAGAAACCGTGAGGTAATCTACTGTAGAAAAAGTCTGTCGAATGTAAAGTGGTCAGAATAATATCCCAACTAAAAAAGTACAATTACAACTGAAAGGTACATAACATCTGAAAAAGTGAAATCCTTCTCCAAGATCCTCCACTACAGATCCTACCTGAAGGTTAGGTACAAGTCATGATCAGTTGTCCCAATGTTTCATCACACCAAACAGACCACCTCGGATCCTACCTGAAGGGTGGCTACAACTCACGATTAGTAGTCCATGTGTCAAGTCACACCAAATGCTCCGCCGATGAGAACCATCCATTACTGGCACCCTCGGTATTGATCAATGTCGTACATCATTTTCATAAGACACAACAAGGTGTGGGTGAAGCCCGTGGAGGGGTGAGTTTAAAGATACTCAGTAGGGACTCTGAGACACTGTAGGTCTCCTAATATTCCACAAAGAAAAAATAAAAAGAAATACATCAACTCTATGTTGGTATATGCCCATATATATTACTATGTTATCGAGATATAAACATCTCATACATGAGGGGAGTATACCACAATCGTATCACCAAAATGGTAAAAGTTCCACATAGGTAACACCACTAAGATAGATATACCATAAAGGTAATAATACCACACATGTATCACCCCAAAGACAGTACCACCAAGGTAAATGTACCACAGAGGCATCACCTCAATGATAATACCATGAATGTAAAAGAATCACATATGTATCACCTCGAAGATAGTAACACGAATTTAAAAGTACCACACATGTAGAAGAAATAGTTCAAAAAGAATCTCAGCTCAAACCAGGATTTTGGTGAAGTATAGAAGTACATATGATTAGTCACGAAGCTAGATCATCCTATTCTATCAATAGGAACTTCTGTTGATCATACGGAGTTTGAACTACTCAGGATAGATCGATACTAATACTCTCAATGACCCAAACAGTATATGACCCACACTGGATTGGTATGCGTTGACCCACAAAGGATCGTCGAGTGCTATCCCACACAAGATTGGTATGCATGCTGATTTCCAGCCACAGATTGTCTAGGCCTATGAACAAGTAACATTCCCAATCAAAACGTTGAACACACCGGCTACTGGAGAGATCCTCCCATAAATAGTACAATGGGCATGTCATGTCACACATAGGTGATTTCACTAATCTTAGACTACTAAGGTGCCCTTCCTGTCATGTACCGTGGGCCTTCCAAGTCACACATTGGTACTCCCCATGGTGGGTCTGCCATGAAACACAGAGGTGCTCACCCTCTTGGACTGGGGAGGTACTCCTCTGGTTGATTACCATGGGTATGCCGTGTCACACAGAGGCACTCCCCTCCTTGGGTCTACCAAATCACATAGTGGCACTCCTCACTGGACCTGTCGAGTCACTCCAAGTCGATATGGTCATCAGTCATCAAATCTCTTCCAGTCATTGGGTTCCATACATAGAGTTCTTAGTAGAACCGATGTCCAATCCATCAGTCATACCTCAATTAGACAGATGTCTAAAAATTTTTTACTCACAAATTCTGGATGATCATGCCAAACATGATTACTTCATCATGAATACAATGATATACCATCGATTATACAACAATATATCTATGTTTTAGACATGGTAAATTTATTGGGTCACATTATCTCTTTACATGGTCATTTAGTGAGGCTAAATAATTAATAGGATAATTTTAATTGGGAAAATACAAAGAATGTTATTGATATATGATTCATTTTTGGATTAGCGGGATATTATCAAATATTCATCAAATAAATTTTATTAAATCTTGCACCACATTCGACATTTTGCAAGAAGGATTTAAAGTTTTAATTCTCTCTATAATTTGATAATGCATCCCAATAAATAAGGATGAATTTTACCATTATTCAAATTTTGATCCTACCCAGGATGAGTGAGGATTATATATTTTTTTGTGACATATATATTATTGGATTTGAGATAATGTTGATGTTGATAGATCAATTAATTGTGTATTGATCATGAATGTTGAGTACATATAAATGGATTTATCTTAAACATTAACTTTAGTTGTTTGTTTTAGTTTATGAAATAATGTGTTGGAAGAATCATCTATTCGGAAAAAAGAATTATTTTATAAACAAAAGTTTAAATGACATATGTTATAAATGAAATTTAAATCCTTAAAAATAAATATGGGATGAGTATATGAAGTCCTTTTACATTTATACATAAAATATAAATGGGAAAAGGAATAATTAAGATGATTATTTATGCTAAAATAAAAATATTTAGGTAGTTCAAGAGTACAATTTTTTGTGGAAAAGGATTGATATGTTGGCGGACACGGACATGGATTTTATAGAGGAGGAGGAACAGATAGACCTTGTGTCCTTATAAAATTATTTGTCACCCTTGATCTGGATTAAATAATGGTAGTATGACGATACGGAGTGTCTATCATAGAGGGTCAATTTTTCTGGTTGAAAGACACATCCTAATTGGAATATAGATGCTGATGAGAGCATCCATATTTGAAGTCATGTTGTTCTGAATATTTTTATGATAGAATAGATAATGAATTAGATTCATTTATAAAAAATTGTTCTAAACATTTCCCCCCCAAATTTATCATAATATTTGGATAAAATAGTTTTGGTTCAGAATGAATAAATATATCATATGTTTTTTACAATAAATAAAATCTATTAGCACGTGAGGGAAAATAATAAATGACATGTTGGGAATTGACAACCTATTACCATTTTCAAGTGGAAATAATATGATTCTGACATTAAATATGTGATGGTTATTCCATGGTCCATTTTGACTATTGACATAATAAGGTTTATTGTGAATCAATTTAACAATGGAACCTAATTTATGAAAATTTTAGAAACATTCATTGTTGGGTTTTTGTGTGATATTTATATTTAAAAGACTGTGGGATTTCACATGGTTCCATGAAGTATAGATTTGAATCAATACTCTCTTTTTTTATTTTAGGTATCAGTAATGTATTTAAAAATTCAATGGGTACTCAGGTGTTTCTGATTATGTTTTCTCACTAATTGATAGATGGGAAATCAAAAAGTACTACTTTGGTATTGTAAAACATACTACATGAATGCATCCTAGACATTGGTGGATGAAAGGAGAGAGAATTTTTTACTGGCTGAGTTCACCTATAAAAACAACTAATTGGAAACTATTTAGAATTCCCTATATGAGGAAACTAATGTTAGTCTATTCATAACACCATTATGTTTTATGGAGGAAGTTGAGATAGATTTATTAGGACCGAGTCTCGTCCATGTTACATTTAAAGGGATCAACTAATTAGAAAAAATATGATAATAGAATATAGCAATTAAAAATCATATTATGCTCAATGTTAGTGAACTCATATTTTTACGATGGGTGACTATGTGTTCCATCAGGTGTTTTTGATATTTGGTCGATATTAGATTCAGAAGTAGGAATGTCAGCACCTTGGTTTTTTGGACCATTTGATACTGTGGAGTTGATCAGATCAATAATGTATTTTTTGTTACTTTGACATATGTAAACTACTATTAATGATGTTTTCATGTTTTTTGTATCACCCCAACCCTTATCATGTTTTATATATTGATGATGTCGATCTTGAGGATGATTTACATTAGAGGAGAATCTTATTCATGTTGTAGAGGTGGGATTTCTTTAGGAGGAATCATGGAATAAATAAGACTATATGAATGAATAGTGTCCCAACTCTTCACCTATAATGGTTAGTGATGATTTCGATTACAGATCGAGGATGTCTTGTTATAAATTGGGGTGATTATATGATGACGGACTTTCATGATGTGTCTCATAATATTTTTAGGAATTATTATACCCTTATTTTGAACATAAATTTATGAAGCCTTCCTTAGGAATCATTTTAGGTGAATGTGCTGAATTTTGGAATCTTATGGGGCTTTGACAATTTTTCACATGGTTTTAGAGAAGTATGATGTTTTCATTTGAAAACGGTGTGCCCCATGTTGTGCCACTACGAGGGTTGGACGTTTTTCTAAAATGTGCACCCCAAACCATGAACCCTTTGATAAATGGGTGATTCATGGTTCTAATATACTTAATGAAAATGTATGTACAAATTTTATTCCCCAAGTAGAAGTTCTATATAGGATTCACAGTTATGAATCCTAGTAACACCCAACTATGAGGCCTCTCTATCAAACCAAGTGCACATGTATTAAAAGATATATAAATTTTATTAAAAAATTCCATACCCCAGATTTATGTACCTAATCACCCCACTTGTCCTAATATGGTTTCGGTGTATTTATGATTATTTGATGAGGATTCTATGGTTCCAAAAACTCATTCATAATAAAATCAATGATCTTCTTAAAGAAATCAATCTCTCGTTCTTATGTGATATATCACATGATTAGGTTCCTCTATCGACCATCATTATCTTCCTTTAAAGAATGATTCATTCGTCTTTTATTGATGATATAGATATAGTATATAAAATACCTGGTTTCATTGGTTATTGTTCCGATGTTTTGATCATATATCTTCTTCACTATTTGTTATTTTGATCACTCTTCATCAAATAAAGGGTTATTGTTGGGAGAGGATTAGTAAATGATCATAAGGTAGATATTATATATTGTAATTCCCATATTCATTGTAATAATCTTATTCTTTTAGTTTTATATATTCATTTCTAAGATGTCAAATTTCATTTTTATTAGAATAGTGAATTGAATCCTCATGAATTTGATAGACCATTCTCTGATCCCATTGGATATGTTAGATATTTTGATATTGGGAATGTTAAAAAAAATGGGTTTTCCCATTTTAATTGATATGATATTTGTAGAATGAAATTGTTGAATTAGAGGGTTTGTGAAATTAAACAAGTTGAGAATGTGTTTTCATGTGATTTTGATGCTAATTAATGTTTTACATAACATGGAATTACTAATGAGACTAGTGATGATTAATAGTAATTGTGTAAAATGGATAAATAATATGTGATCATGTTTTTAACATGTTATAATGATGTTAATGGTTTTGTTAGACAAATTAAATAGTGCCCTGTGTTGACAAGGGTTGACAAAGGAAGTGTTTAATGTTAAACCATGGTATGTATTTGTTAGTAGAGAAGTGTGGGTGTTAGAATAATACTTTTGTTTGTGGGTGGGAAGATTGATTCTCTACGCCCCTGATTCATGTATGTGACATGGGGTTGGATAGATGAACAATGTTACTAAGATTTTGGTTCTATAATGATGCTCTATATATCAATGATACATGTTATGGACTGAGGCTCCATGTAAATGAGATAATGATGATGGACTGACTATCCATTCATCCATGATAATGTTACCTATAATTATTCTCCATAGTACCAAAATTAAATTGCAATTAATTATTAATAATTAAATCCCAATGAAATAGTGAATTATAAAATCTCTTCGGTGTATGGTCTTGACTATTGAAAATCCCAATGAAGGCATGATTGTATAATATTTCACATTATTTCAATGTAAAAAACAATTAAAATAAATTATAAAAAATGTGAATCTTGATTATTATTATCAATTTTATCTTTTATTTATACATGTAGGTACACTATTATTGAATTTTTATTGAATTAGTAACCATTCGTGGGGGAATATTAAGTTGTACTCACACCCTACTTGAGACTATAATTGGTAACCAAGTAAACATCAGGTTTTTAAGATATGATAAGGGAAATAGATCCATGTTATAAAGATCATATTCGATTAGGGACAAGGAATGGAGAGAAAAAAATTATATCAATATCGTATTGGGATTCATTAAGTTGACATTATATAGGATTTCATTTGAAAAATGAAAATTATATGGAAATAATCATTTTGTGATTTGGTGTTGGTCCCTTCATTAGTTGTGATTATTTTTATTAGAATAATGCTCATTATGGAAAACTGGTTATTATATTTTATAAGTTAATTATATCTTGGTTTTTAGTATTGTCTTACTTTGATAAAGAGGTTATTGTCCCCCCAGGTAACATATTAGACACACACAACTAATTAGTGTCATCATGCATATAGGAAGGGATTCATGAAGTCACATATGAATCTAGATCAAGAAAAAATTATATAGAACTCAGGTTGGAATATTACATTATGTGAAAAGGTAGTTTTTAAATGAAATTAGTATTTTCCATATTTATTTAAATTTCAATCACTTCAAATAAAATTCAAAATTTCACCCTATTATAATGTTTACATATTGATTTAAAAAATATTATTCATTATTTAAAATAAATTATCTAAAATAGTTAATAACTAATGTCATATTTTGTTCACACTCACTCGAAATATATTTTTTAAAATTTTCTTTGATGTATCACTGTGGGTTAGTGGGAACCTCACACATCATAATGCTAATAAAAACATAAGAATTTTTAAAAATATGCATCAACAGACATAACCCACTACAAACAGATTCAAAAAAACCCGCCAAAATGTCATCAACCATCGCTATCATCGTTTCCGCCTCATTAGTTGATCCGCTTCCAAATCACCAGACATGGTAAAAAAATAGTAAAAAGAGGAAAATCAAAATTCCAAATTCAAAAAACCATCTGCATTCATGTCTTGCTCACCAAATCACCTCACGTTGCACACCCTGAAACATCATACACATCGCATCACCAGCCCGCCAGCGAGAATCAACCTGGAAACATTTGCCGCTGCCATAATCAGAACCTTAGTCATCTCCATCCAAACACACATCGATGTCCACCACCAAAACCTAATCGAACCGAGCCAAAAAACTCAAATCCGATCCACCTTCATTGAATTCAAAAATCATCTACAAGAAAATCATGTTGATATAAGCAACAATAAATCCTTCGTACCAGCAAACCGGATCTATCCACAGGTAAATCACATCAATCAAAATCCTCAACTCCTTAAAAAAAGAATCCTTTCAAAGAAGAAAAATAAAAATGATATAAATGAATCAGTTATGAATCCCTAAAGTAACAATGATGAAAAAACCTGAAGGAGGCCGAGAATGAAACACTAATGGAAAAAATCCATGTTCTCCAAACCATGTGGCCCCAAACCCCCCGTGTATCCACCGATCTAAATCCAACTTCTAGAGGATTATTGAAATTCTAGGTTAGAGCATGTTTTAGGCAGTTGAGGAAGAAAAATGGATATAAAACCAAAAGAAATTTAGGATGAAACCCAAGAAAAAGACAAAAGAAAGAAAGAGGGAGGAGAGAATGGGGGCTGGAACACAATGTATAAGAGATAAAGATGCCATGAAGATATATGGCCACCGAGACGCTATGCCTAGAACCTCAATATTCCAACTCTCTTGAAATGACCAGGAGATGAGTGTTGGAACACGAGCATAGAGTGGGAAGAATTAGGCGTGGAAAAGGCATTACTCGTTCATCAAACCATACAAACTACAAAAGCAACGAGATGAAGCAATATGAATAAGAAATAACATAAAGTGGATTAAGAGGAACCCTAGAATGGAGAAGCAATGGGAGTGATCACAAACCTCGAGAGAGATGATTCTACATCGAAGAAAATATAGGGAAAAACACTAAAGAGCCAACTTCTAAAAGTGATAGGGAGGAAACATAGTGTTCCATGTAACACAAGATATAAATTTTATATCTATTTAAAAAAATACATTTAATAAATTCATAGGGTGGGACATTCTAAAATAAATATATTGAATTTTTCACAAGAAATTCTATATCAATAATATAGAAAACTAAGGATAATTTTAGCTAATCATATCCTCATGTTCCCTTATAGAATCTTCAAGTTAATGTGTTTTCAATAAATTTTTTACCATTTGAGTAGCCTTTTTAGTATAATATTCTCCCTGTGATCCATGGTCTCCACCATTATTTCCTTACAATAATTGTATAACTCTAGTTTTATGACCTCTATGATAAATATATGTTAATTCTCCATTACATAATCCTTCAATAGAGATACATAAGATATATCCTAAACTTGTATGTGATATGGTGTAAGAGATAAGAGTTAAGAAACAATACATAAAATGATCATTAATATTGAAATGGGAAACAATCCATGGGAATAATTTTCAATTATTTTTTAATCTCATAACCTTATTATGATGTGTAATTTGTAGAATCACCTTCTTACTGAAATCAAATTCTATATAACATCATTGAATATTAGAAAAACATCTCTATCAAACTTGTGCTTCTTTTATGTTTTGATAAATAGATTTTTCATTCTCTTATATTAAATCATCTTGATCTTATAAAAATATATTTATTTAACCAACATCATCCCAACATATTGTAGTTCTATACATATTTCTTTATTATGATTATTAATGGGGAATCTGAATTCTTTAGTGAATGATATTGATGTAAGGAAATTTGATTTAATAAAGGTTTTGACACCAAGAACCTTTTAAATCCACATTATATGATGTCAATATATCATACATGGATTTAAATATTCTAGAAATCTCAACAATTTTTTTTGAATGATATGATATCATAAATCCATATACAATAGCAAGGACACACGATAGTATTTTATAGAAAATCAATGAAGATCCCACATTCCAATAAGATACAATATAACTTGGTAATCTATTAAACCATATAACTTTAAAAATTTATATCCTATAAAGTTGATCCTAAGAGAGATTTTATTTGACATAAATGAATTATTATTAATATTTATAGGGATTCACTAAAAACCATAGATCATTTTTTTATATTTATTTTTTAGGGAGTCCATAACAAAATACATGGTGATGTTTTCCCATTTTTATCCTGTCATGGGTGATCATTATAACATCCATTTATGATTTTTATCACATCTTTGAAATGATTAAATATTTAGAACCATGATAAAATCAATGAAATATCTCCCTCCATTTCACCTAATCAGAAATACTCTTTCAAATATGTATACAAATTTGAACATCTATGATGAATAGGGATTGCAGAAAAATGAGTTCATTTAACGAACCCATCAAATTTATTATGGATGGAACACATAAAAAATTCATTAAAATTATAATTCCATCACAATAATCATTTTTATCAGAAATAATTATAACCTAATTTTATAACTCTATGACTTTATCTTGTTATGCTATAATTCTTACTGGGATAAATGGTCGAACAATCATTTGGTAAAGATATAATTTTTCCTTCCGATAAGATTCAATGATTATCTATTTTGAAATATAGAAATATTATATCTTTTTTGATCACAATCATATATAATATAGCATGATCCCTTCAACTCAAAGCATGGACTACCTTGTCTTCTTTCCTAGTGTAGTAATGTATTGGGAACTCATAACATATAATCAGTTCGAACCATCTTCTCGAGTGTATATTCATCTCATTATATCTGAATACATCTATTTAAAATTTATCATCAATATATATATATATATATATATATATATTCCCATTAATATAATTCCTCCGTATATTTAATGAAAAAGTTACTACTGATAAATCAAAATCATGTGATTGTTAATAATGTTCAAGAACCATTAATTTTCCTAAGGAATAAGAAATCAACATATCATTCTACATGAGAATGAATCCTAATCCATTATTTGATGAAATATTAAATATTGAAAATTCTTCTTTCGAGTAGGGTAGTGTAAAAATAATTCTAATAGAAAGCCGTTTGTTTTGATCCTATAATGTTTCCTTAAATCCATCTTCCAAAAGTAACATGGATCATTTTTATGTTAACATGGTGAATGGATTAGATATTCCCAATATATTATCCATATATATTATGTAAGATCCAAAAATGAAAACATAATATCTCAGTCCTAGTATTTCGATTGGTCCATCATTCAAAAACATTGTTCATTGATGGATCTACCAATATACCCTCAATTGACATTATATGACCCAAACGATACTTTTTAAAGTGAAAAATCACAATAATTAATTTTTTTAAAAAAATAATCATTCTATAGGGTGTTTAAAACAATCATCAATTAACCTTTATAATCTTCCTTTCACATTTAAAATATAATAATATCATCTATAAAGACTAATAAAAAATGGATCAATTTAATATTTAAATAATATATTGTTTAATTCCATGATTATTGTGGGGGATACTAAGAATAAATAGAATCACTAAATACTCATAATGTCTATACTTTGTAAATGATGTTGCCTTTTATATATCTATCCTATTTAATCTTAATAGATGATTTAAATAATGAATGTAAATCTTAGTAAATTATTTAAATCTGCATAGTTGACAAATGAACTCATAAATACAGGTTAGGGGATACCAATTCATTTATTGTGATCTTATCATATTCCTGGTATCCATCCAAATTCACATCAATCTATCATTATATAGTAAAAAAGTAGCAGTGTCACCACAGGTGGAATCCATTGATGAACAAATCCCTTTTCAAGATTATCTTAGAGTTTCTTATCTAATTAGTATAATAGAATTAGTTCCATTCTATATGAAATGTATGAAATATGTATAGAAACATGTCTAATTTATATTGTGTACTCAACTCACCCATTTAGTGTAAGACTACTAAACCCTTCTAGATAGAAATTAATAAAATCACGCATAATCTGCATACCATCGATTTTGAGTTTCTCCCAACAAAATTGAGATAAAAACCATTTTTGAATGGGAACTAGACCAATTCAATGAGTGTTATTTCTACAATAAAATTATATTTATCATTAAATTGAAATAATATCAATGGTTGTTTTGGAATATAAAACCAAAATATTCCCCTTAAAAATGCATAATGTATTTATATAGATAAATCAAATACATTCTTAAGATAACATAATATTCAACCAGGTGGAAAATAAGAATATTTATAGGAAGCATGTTCTTAATAACATGAACTAAGGAATAGTCATAGACTACGTTTCTAATCATCACACTATTCAGGTTTTCTAATTATAATTAAACATCAATATAATTAGGTGGTATTGTGAAACCCATAATGAATTATTGTGAAATAAAATATTGGGTATATCTTATATAAAATAACACATTAGTAGTATTAGGTTTTATTGTACGTTTACCTGTCACTATGTTGTTTCAATAAATATCATTTGTATTAGTGATTGAATTAAATTTACCCTTATCCGTATGATAATGATTTTTCAGAAATTGTTCATCGTAATAGACCTTCAAATTTGGTATGTAGTAAGAATAATTTCTATCCTCCGTTCATTTAAAACTTTAGAGTACTGGTGGTTCATTCTGTCAATATTTATCATTATCCATATTATTAGATAACTTCTTTCCTTCACTTCAGAATTAAAATTCCCATGGAATATCATTTCAAAACATAAAAATTTTACAAGTCCCCGTAATAAAAATTATTCGATGTTTATTTCAATAATTTGATAATAAAGGCAGAATGATATTCTTCACTCAATGGATTAAAAATGTTCCATTAAATTCCTTATTTATTTTCATATCAAATACATGTGATTGATGGTTAACATCATTATAGACTTACACATTGATAAATCATAAAAAAAAACATTTTTAGCTGTTGACTTTCTTTATGGTTAAGGATATTTAGATACTAGTTTTTAAACCACTTATAAAACAATCAACAATAATTTTATGTTAGATGATAATAATAAATGTGTGTGACACATGTCTCATAAAAGTATCCATATAGTTAAAAATGCATTAATCACCTTTTTTACATTATTTCAAGTAAATACTTATATATTTTAATATAATGAATAGAAGGAATATATATTTTTGGGAATAAGAGCATATACTCAACACACACTAGGGATTAAATTTCATATTGTTTCCATCATATTCTATATTGAAGTCCACAATTGATCAACTTTACCTTTAAATGATAGACAACCAAACTAACATTTTCATTCCCCAAAATCATCATAATGATAAATATATTTTTGTTGGTAATTATACATTTTTTAGAAAAAAGTGGATGTACAATACCAATAAAATATGGAGGATGTTTGATCATAAACGAATAAAATGAATGGTGTTCCATTATATTATTATAATTATGTTTTTAATGATTTAATGATTGAGAACGTTGTTTGAGAATAGATATTTGATTTTTAAATCCATCTCCCAAAACATTTGGTTTCATGTGAAGAAAATCATTTCATTTTTCTTCAAATTCATCATTAATATAGTTCCTTTAAATTCTAGTTATACACTAAAATAAATAATAATAGTGTATGAATCAATAATTATGATGGGGAAGAAAATATTTATTAAAAATAACTTATAGGATATTTAAATCATAATAATTTTACAAATTTTATAAAACATCATGATGAACCAAGTTTATTCCTTGTCATTATTATAATACTTTATGAGGGATCACAAAGAGTTTGTGAATTTTGAAAACATATCCCCAAGGATTTTCAAACCAGGTGGGAAAAAAGATTAATTTCATGATCCGGTTATCGATCGAGTCAAATACCAATATTATTTTTCGTGTGTTATTAACACTACGTATAACTATGATAGAGAAACATCAACTTGTAGTATCATGGTAGTGATGTAAATGAATTTAAAAAACAAAATATATCCTTAAAAAACATCATGTACATTTTTATATACATATACATATTCAAAGACATATCCCATGATTTCTCACTAATGTTTTTTCATCCATGTTCCAATGGATAACTAAACCGGTCAACTGTTACCGAGAATAATTTCTAAGGATTTACATACATAGATAATAGAGTAATGTTCATTTTATGTTTACAAAAATATGCATGTTGATTGTATAGGTTTAATGTCTTTGGAAAGATGCATACATAATAAACTAGTTCATGAGTGAGATATTTCATCTCCCACTATGTTCTTCAATTTTATCACACTTCATATACCTAGTAAGAGAAATATTATTTTTCATAACCTTGGAAAATGAATCATATGAAAGGGTCAACATAGATTCTAATTTAGTGTAACCATGGGAGACATCAAGGTTCAATAAATTATAACACGATCATAAGTGTTTGGTAACTTGAACATTACATTTCAGAACAATTACATTAATATCATAGATTATAATCATGATACATGGAATGATGATATAAATTACATAAGAAATTTATCATAAAAAAATGAAACAATATGATTCATTAGAGAATAACATTAGAATACAATATTAAATTTTTTACATCACATAATAATTGAAAATAATTTATATTGTGTAAAATGATCATTTCCAAGACAATCATTATAGAATGGGTCCACTACATAAACCAACATACTAGTCAAGGATTACTTCCATGAATATCATATTAGATAAAGATACATACTGAACTAGGTTCATTCCCCATTATAGTATTAATTTATCATGATATATCAATATTTACACCACTAATTAGTACATGATATATGTCACACCAGTACTATTTATAATTTAACCACCCATACTTGATTATAATATAACCACCATTTTTTTAACCTAACCACCATCCATGGTTACAACGTAACCACCATCCATGGTTATAATTTAACCAAAATCATTGGTTCTAACATATTGAGAAAGATGTAATGTCTCATAGAAGATGATATAAATGAATCAATATCCATCATGTGAAAAATTATGAATGAATCATCTAGGAAAATTCTTGAGTGTAATTGGAGTTTATTACAAGTGATGAGATAAGTTATATCTATAAAATTAATTGAAGGGGAAGAAATAAATTAATAATTTATAGTGATAAATATATAAATAAATGATAAAATATTTACTCCAATTTTTCATAAATTAATGGAAAATATTATTTTATAGGCTAAGGGGAGAAGCCTATGAATATGTGATCACTATAACTAAGATATGGGTAACCAATTATGTCGTAGAAGTTTCTTTAATCAAAGCCTCAAATTTAGTGGATTTTTTATTTGATTTTGGATCATAAAAATCTCTTATATATTCCATGTTTTTAAGAAATCTAGATATTTCTAATGGTTTTTTTATGGGATCTCTCAATTAATACTCCTAGTGTATTCATCACTAGAGAGAGAGAGTGAGTTAGGAATCCCCCATCATTATTCATAATAATTCAATATTTGGTATTTTATTATAAAACCTATGGTTAAATTTCATATAATCCTTGGTATATATTGGATTTAAAGTCACGATGGTACGATTTATTTTAAGGAGAATGAAATTAATATTTTTGAAGAAGTTGATCAATTCCAAATATTTTGAACATAAACTTCATCATATGAGTTTTGTCTAGACCCAACCCTAGTAGCTCTGCTAAATACGATCCTTGGGGTTGTATATAAACCAAAAAATATTCATGTAATGGTAATATTGAATTTTTTAAGTAACTATTCAATAGGAATACATTGGTGTATTTCCTGAATAATTATCTAGACATCCTACAAAGAATGATGTTTGGGTTTTCCAATGATTTAATCCATGAATAATAGCTGATATCATGAAATTCCTATGAAATGGATGATGTAGAACAAGTGTATTTTAAGAAACTTCTTGAGGGGTTATGTGGTGATGGGTTTATTCTCCATTGTTTTTCAAAATAGGTATCCATGGATCTCAATGCCAATAAGAATGAATAATCCACAAGGCTATGAGTTGATTATTGGGAAATCAATGTCGTTAATATAAGGAAAATTCATTATCTTCCTCAAATTTTTGACATATTTGTAAAAAATAATTGAGCACAATAATTTTAAACTATTACCCTTTTTCTGTGTATCATTAATTGTCAGTTAGAAGGTAGTAGTTTTGAAGGATTCATTCTGAACAAGATATAAATGTTACAAGTCACAACAATTCCATTTAGTTTTTATAATTCCCAAATGTTTTATGGACTTAAATAATTTTTTTGAAGGAATATCTTCATATTTGCAAAATGGAATTAATTAATGATATATTTGTGATTTATAATATCTATGACGAACATGAGAATATTATTTAGATACTTCATAACAAATGAATTTTATTGGATATTTATCCATTTTGAATTATTGATTCAAGATATTTATTTATTTTTTGATCATTTTTTTTCATGGAAGAAATCCATGTTAATACGGCAATGAAAAAGGTAGTACATGAATGGCCCAAAACAATGACTATAATTGAGGTAGATAGATTCATAGGTTTTGTAGGATTATGTAATTTATTTTTATATACCTTTTCAAGATTGGATATCATATTAACACTGTTTACACATAAATGGGTTACTTTCATATAAACAAAAGGAAAATAAACGCTGATTTGAAAGAATTTATGTTGATATATTCCAATTCTTTATTTTTTACTCGACCATCAAGAAATGATGGGTTAGGGATATATAACAACGCATCTATGTGATAAATGGGTTGTGTCC
Source organism: Viscum album (assembly GCA_963277665.1). Taxonomy (NCBI): domain Eukaryota; kingdom Viridiplantae; phylum Streptophyta; class Magnoliopsida; order Santalales; family Viscaceae; genus Viscum; species Viscum album. The sequence goes on from OY728141.1 coordinate 721,330,674, forward strand.
TTATGTAAAATGATAATGTTATTGAATATGTGTTAATGTTGTAATATACTCATGAATATTAATATCCCTCCCCTCATCATGATTTGGTGGCTATGATAATTTCATTATATATATGAATACATTATATTTATGGTAAAATATGTGTGATATAATTATACAATATGTTTTTAAATACATATTTTCACAGAAATAAATAAACATGAGACAAAAGAGATAGATCAAGATATTCGAGGATTATAATTACTCAATAAACCACCATCATGGAAAAGAAAATATGGTATAATATGCATTGAATATTAAGGATCATAGAGTTATAACTAAAATGAGAATTGGCATAGGTCCTATGTTCATTTATATTTCATCGATGGAAATTGGAAAAATTACATATTGGGTGAAATAACTCCATTTTCAAACAATTACAAATACATTTTTTTAAATATTATGAGTTATAAATATGGTGTTGATAGTTACTAGAATAAAATTTACTATAATTTTTTTTGAAATTAGTATACTAGATTTTTTAAGTTGAAGTTATGAAATTTGGTAAAATAAAACATATTCACCAATACCTGAGCAGAAAAATAAATTGTATGATCAATTCTATAGATATAATTTCTCAATATATCAGGGTAGCACCACGATTTACATGTATCTAAGGAACCATTTATAATTGTTTAAATTGAAGTAGTAAATTGAGGATATTGTTTCTAGATATTTGGTTTCTCAACATGAGAATGATTAGAGATGACATCCTAGTGGATTCAAGAAAAATATTAATGTTCCTTTATGATAACTAGGTTCATTCCCCATTATAGTATTAATTTATCATGATATATCAATATTTACACCACTAATTAGTACATGATATATGTCACACCAGTACTATTTATAATTTAACCACCCATACTTGATTATAATATAACCACCATTTTTTTAACCTAACCACCATCCATGGTTACAACATAACCACCATCCATGGTTATAATTTAACCAAAATCATTGGTTCTAACATATTGAGAAAGATGTAATGTCTCATAGAAGATGATATAAATGAATCAATATCCATCATGTGAAAAATTATGAATGAATCATCTAGGAAAATTCTTGAGTGTAATTGGAGTTTATTACAAGTGATGAGATAAGTTATATCTATAAAATTAATTGAAGGGGAAGAAATAAATTAATAATTTATAGTGATAAATATATAAATAAATGATAAAATATTTACTCCAATTTTTCATAAATTAATGGAAAATATTATTTTATAGGCTAAGGGGAGAAGCCTATGAATATGTGATCACTATAACTAAGATATGGGTAACCAATTATGTCGTAGAAGTTTCTTTAATCAAAGCCTCAAATTTAGTGGATTTTTTATTTGATTTTGGATCATAAAAATCTCTTATATATTCCATGTTTTTAAGAAATCTAGATATTTCTAATGGTTTTTTATGGGATCTCTCAATTAATACTCCTAGTGTATTCATCACTAGAGAGAGAGAGTGAGTTAGGAATCCCCCATCATTATTCATAATAATTCAATATTTGGTATTTTATTATAAAACCTATGGTTAAATTTCATATAATCCTTGGTATATATTGGATTTAAAGTCACGATGGTACGATTTATTTTAAGGAGAATGAAATTAATATTTTTGAAGAAGTTGATCAATTCCAAATATTTTGAACATAAACTTCATCATATGAGTTTTGTCTAGACCCAACCCTAGTAGCTCTGCTAAATACGATCCTTGGGGTTGTATATAAACCAAAAAATATTCATGTAATGGTAATATTGAATTTTTTAAGTAACTATTCAATAGGAATACATTGGTGTATTTCCTGAATAATTATCTAGACATCCTACAAAGAATGATGTTTGGGTTTTCCAATGATTTAATCCATGAATAATAGCTGATATCATGAAATTCCTATGAAATGGATGATGTAGAACAAGTGTATTTTAAGAAACTTCTTGAGGGGTTATGTGGTGATGGGTTTATTCTCCATTGTTTTTCAAAATAGGTATCCATGGATCTCAATGCCAATAAGAATGAATAATCCACCAGGCTATGAGTTGATTATTGGGAAATCAATGTCGTTAATATAAGGAAAATTCATTATCTTCCTCAAATTTTTGACATATTTGTAAAAAATAATTGAGCACAATAATTTTAAACTATTACCCTTTTTCTGTGTATCATTAATTGTCAGTTAGAAGGTAGTAGTTTTGAAGGATTCATTCTGAACAAGATATAAATGTTAGAAGTCACAACAATTCCATTTAGTTTTTATAATTCCCAAATGTTTTATGGACATAAATAATTTTTTTGAAGGAATATCTTCATATTTGCAAAATGGAATTAATTAATGATATATTTGTGATTTATAATATCTATGACGAACATGAGAATATTATTTAGATACTTCATAACAAATGAATTTTATTGGATATTTATCCATTTTGAATTATTGATTCAAGATATTTATTTATTTTTTGATCATTTTTTTTCATGGAAGAAATCCATGTTAATACGGCAATGAAAAAGGTAGTACATGAATGGCCCAAAACAATGACTATAATTGAGGTAGATAGATTCATAGGTTTTGTAGGATTATGTAATTTATTTTTATATACCTTTTCAAGATTGGATATCATATTAACATTGTTTACACATAAATGGGTTACTTTCATATAAACAAAAGGAAAATAAACGCTGATTTGACAGAATTTATGTTGATATATTCCAATTCTTTATTTTTTACTCGACCATCAAGAAATGATGGGTTAGGGATATATAACAACGCATCTATGTGATAAATGGGTTGTGTCCTTATGCAAAATGATAATGTTATTGAATATGTGTTAATGTTGTAATATACTCATGAATATTAATATCCCTCCCCTCATCATGATTTGGTGGCTATGATAATTTCATTATATATATGAATACATTATATTTATGGTAAAATATGTGTGATATAATTATACAATATGTTTTTAAATACATATTTTCACAGAAATAAATAAACATGAGACAAAAGAGATAGATCAAGATATTCGAGGATTATAATTACTCAATAAACCACCATCATGGAAAAGAAAATATGGTATAATATGCATTGAATATTAAGGATCATAGAGTTATAACTAAAATGAGAATTGGCATAGGTCCTATTTTCATTTATATTTCATCGATGGAAATTGGAAAAATTACATATTGGGTGAAATAACTCCATTTTCAAACAATTACAAATACATTTTTTTAAATATTATGAGTTATAAATATGGTGTTGATAGTTACTAGAATAAAATTTACTATAATTTTTTTTGAAATTAGTATACTAGATTTTTGAAGTTGAAGTTATGAAATTTGGTAAAATAAAACATATTCACCAATACCTGAGCAGAAAAATAAATTGTATGATCAATTCTATAGATATAATTTCTCAATATATCAGGGTAGCACCACGATTTACATGTATCTAAGGAACCATTTATAATTGTTTAAATTGAAGTAGTAAATTGAGGATATTGTTTCTAGATATTTGGTTTCTCAACATGAGAATGATTAGAGATGACATCCTAGTGGATTCAAGAAAAATATTAATGTTCCTTTATGATAACTGGATTTAAATACTCTAGATAGTTTCCTATAAAATAAAACTTATCAAAGAAGGAATGATGAAATATGGATTATTGATGATCACCTTACTAAATATTTACATTTCCTCACTAAAAGAGATGATTTACCTCTTCAATAACTCACAAGGCAGTGTATTAATTTTTTTTTAATAATTCTTGGAATTAATATTTTATTTATATTTATTAATCATCCATATTTTACATGAATATTATTGAGTAGTATTCATAAGGTTATTAAAGAGCATCATTTGGACACAAATTTCCATCATCATACCAATGGAAATCCTAAATATACTATTAACAAACTTGAAGGCATTTTGATATAATGGCCACATGACTATGATGGATTGTGGGTTTAACATTAATCTTTAATAGAGTATTAATATTATAATATTTACCATTCATCTATTCAAATGGAACCGTATGAATAAATATATGAAAAGGGATATCGTACACAGACATGTTGGGAAAATGTTGGAGAAACAAATCATGTAATCCGAGAGTTTTCTGAGGAGACAATGAAAAAGGATAATAGTATTGACGGTAATATTAAATTATCTATAAAAATGGAAAACTATTTATTCAAATAACAATTTGAATTAATTGTAATTTTTCATAGGAGATCAAATTTTCATTAATGAATATCCATATAAGGGTGTCATAAGGTTCTGTTAGAAGGGGAAAATGCGCTCTACTTATATTGACCCCTTTCAAATTTTGGAAGGGATTGGAGTTATGGAATAATTATTTGAAATTATAGAAAAAAATCCCTAAGGTACATTTTGTGTTCTATATATCATTGATATGTAAGTAAATTATAGGCCCACTTTTTGTTCTCCCCTATGATTAAATATAATTGCAAACAAATTTTTCATACTCTTATTAGTATATATAGATTGTTGGAACTAGAGATAGAACATCAAGGGATTAGTCTAAATTAACAGTAAATGAACTCTATAGAGGTAATAAAATATATTAATAAATTTCAGAACCATATGATGTTATGAAGAATAACTACCATTATTTTTTTATAACGTAACAAGAATGAAAATATTGAGGATGATTTTTTTTTTGTTTGAGGGAAGAATGTAACACATATGACTCAATTATATTTGGTGAAATATCTATTTTAATTAAATAAAATCACAATTAATATTTTACTATTTATTAGGAAAAATATAAAAATGTTATAGGAAAAATTTCAGTTTTTAAAATTATTAAAATTATCATGCAATGACATTGTGATCATTTCCCCTAGAAATAAGCTATTTTAAATAGTAAATGTTTTAGTATTAAACTACAACCCATATTTTATAATAATGTTTAATAAAGGTTTAATTAATAAATAAGTTACTATATATTTTATTGAAATAAAAATAATATCATATGGAGGTAAAAGAGGTATTTTTCCAGATAATAGTTTTTTTAAAAAAGTTTTTCTATTAAAAAAAGAACAATTTCTTGTCATTTCACTTAAATAAAATAATCTCTCATTAATAATGATTTATATGAAAAATATTTATTATATCTGTAACTATAAAAATTTAAATCCTTCAAATTAATATTACTAGTTATATATTATTGATTTATAGGTGTAAAATTATAGTGACAAATAAACACTCACACCTTACCCATAAGCCAATCAGAAGGACATAGCCCTAAAGGGAAAACATACCCATTATGATTTATTTTTATTAGTTATTGCCCAAATTTCCCACTATCAAGTGGGGGTTACTCCACTTCCACACATAGTAACATCCTCTTGTCTTTCCACCCCTCATCATGTGGTGCCATCATCGCTGATAGTTAGACACCATCGACATTTTATGCCGCCCTACACCGACTAAAACTCAACCAGAATAAAATCCCCACATAGTCATGTACTCCCCGCCCATCTACATCCACCATGTTCGCTTATTCTGCTATCAATTTCATAGTCACACACTCATGTCCTTGGAATCACTACCTACATGTTGGCCCATCTAAACCCACATTCATCATCCATAATTCACAAAGAGGGACCAAACCTCCTAATATCAATTTCTATGCCAAAGTGTTACACTTGTCATCAGTCAACACTTTGAAATACCTACTCCACGCACCACACCTAGTAAATAAATTCCTCATGTATGAGGAAGTCAGGGAATATAACCCGAATCATACACATGTCTGAGGTATAGATATACTACTAAGATTCTATTAAAATAGATTATTACTTATTATATAATTATTATTAGTTCATCATATACTAGAAATATGTACTTTAAAAAACCAATTTTCAACAATATTTGTGTGGTTAATTAAAAAATTAATACCAATTATGGTAATTTAATTTAATTAAATTTGAAAAATATTTTTAATATTCATAAATAAATTTTTTTAATAGGGTTATCTAAATGTTTTGTCATAATTATTAGTAAAGACATAAAAAATTAAGTAATCTGGTTATGATTAAAATAAAATTATGCACGTTTCATGCGCTTTTGTTAAAATTAATTTTCCGCACTCATGGAATTTTAATTAGATAAATAATAATTAAAATATATAATTATTGCATCCAAATAATTTAATAAATATAATATTATATATGTATTAATGAGAAGATTACATAATTTTAAAAACTAGTTACCTTGGGGAAAACATAATTTTTCAAAATATGAAATCATATTTGTTAAAGGAATAAATTGTTTCCAAAAATATTTTTTTATGGAGGAGTTATGGAAAAAACTGAACTTCCATACACCCAATTATTTATCAATTTTGTAGGAACATGGTTTGAGAGTGAAATTCCATTATTCAATTGTTTGGGTATTTAAAAAATTCCTATCCTCTTCAGTTATAAAAGAGAATTACCTCCCATGACCTCATTACTCATGTGAAGACATTTGGATCGACCAAAAACAGTAAAAATATCCTTGCAAAGTCCATAGACAATTTTTATAACTTTATTCATTCATAAATATCATCCAAATGGTTTTATTAATAAATCAAATAGATGATTCTCGAAGAGAAGGTACTCATCTAAATTAAGCTATTTCTTTTTTTTTTATCTTTTACAACAATCAAATATGTCATAACAAATCATATATAAAAACAAAAATATATAAAATATTTTCAAAACCTATTATGTGAATTTTATAATATTTTTCAAAATCATTCATTATCAAATGGTAAAAAAATACATTTCTTGTTTGTATTGTGGGCCATCTCCCCATGAACTGATGTAATTTAGTTTTAATCAATGTATCACAAGGATAGTAATAATGATGTAAATAATGAATATATATGATTAAAATGAAATTATATTATCTCTTTAAAATATATATATCATCAAATTCCCCACAATTTCACTCACTATAGGAATTATATTACCACTTGTGTATATATAAGGCATATCGTATCTATGAAGCGATGCGATTAATTTTCCATGTGAAATATTCCAAAATAGTCCAAAAAAATTATCTAATGAGTAAATATGATATTAATAACATTATTATTATTCTAGATATTATTGATCTGTATCCTATGAACAATAACCATAATATCCATGAAAAAACACAGACGACAAAATATTGAAATTTAAACCACAAAAAATGAAAATAGTGATATATTATTAAAAATATATAGTAAAATGTTATAAGATAATAATATATGATATAAAAACATTATTATTGATCTGGTATAAAATAAAAACATACTTTAATTCAATATATTATAGGTTAAATAATGATCCTCCATAGGGAAGCATGAGGTAATTGATTTCGTTTCAATTTACAATTCATTGATACAGATTGGAGAAAATGAACATACTGACATTTTTTTGGTGTATATACAACAAATTTGTTGTATTTAACATGAATATATATATAAATAGGTTTAATTTATGTATTTAATTGTATTCATTGATAGGGTTACAATATAATGTTACCAAGAATGTTTGAATCCCTTTTACTACATGAATTTCGTTTAGGATTTATTTTACATTCATTGATGGAATTAGACCATTAATCAGTTATAAAATCCTATGTCAATTTTATCCTACAAATATCTATAAATATCCCATATTTTGTTCCAACTATTACTCTATTTCATACATGAATCATGTGAAGAAATGATTAATAAAAAAAGATTTTATTTCATCAAATATCAAATATATTTGTCTTTCAAGTCCATGTTTGTCATAATTCCTATAAATAAGGTTATCTAATTAATCAAAATATATATTATGTAAGTATTTTATTATCCATGAATATAAAAAAGGTTTTATTAGAATATTTCTATTTTTTAAAATTAATTTTTTAATGAAAATTAAAAATTAATTTTTTTTTGAACATATACAACGATAACAACTTCCCCTCCACCATAACCATTAAAAATAATGTATCTTATTATACATATGTTCACATAGTTTTAAACGAAAACTATTAGAGATATTATTTTATTAATATTTCACTTTTATTTTCATCATTGTTCCAATGGAAATGATTTGATTTTAGAAACCAATATTAACAACAAACTGGTGGTACTTCTCATTTCTTGAATAGTTTTATTTATTTTTGTATTATCATGAGAAAATAAAAATATTTCTGTATTTATAATTTTGTAATTTCCTTTAAATTAAATATGTATTTTTTATCATGTATAAGAATATTTCCTATAATGTATTCCATTCATACATAGTATGTTTACATTTAATGTTATTTGATAATTTGGGGAAATAATAATAAATTCATATCATTTATTCAATGAATGTATTTATTGATAATGAATATTGTTCATTAATTTAATTGATCATTCGATATATGAGTAATACCTTGGACATGAAGTGTTGGATGTGCCATTGAATTATATATCCCCTTGATGAATCTGTAACATCCTAACCCAAACCACATAGTCTACAATGGATACTACATGACCTCAATTCAACTACCAGCATAAAAGATGATTTCGAGTAGTAGATAGGTTCAATGAAAATATAGGATAAGACTGGACACTATATATCATGTCAAGGGATATATAATAAATAATAAAAATAATTGTTAATAATGAGATTAAGTGAATAAAAAAATAAATTACATACTTATAAGAGCCCCAAAAGTGTACAATATGTCTATTGTATAAGAAATGGTTAATGAAATGATAAGTAAATAAAAAATTTGGGTAACTTGGTTTTTCCCAAGGCCTACTCCATCTCCCACCTCCACTACTCAACCATCCATCACATGGACCTTTCCCTTCATGGGATATCTGGTCATGAAATAAACATGTCCAAATGTTATACAACAGACTAAAAATAAATCTCATAGAATGGAAATATATTTCATTCCAAAGTTCAATATGTTGAGCCACATATAATTATATGGTTATAATTATATATTCCCATGACTACTCATAAACCAACATGCATCTCAAAAGTATCATGGGTTAATCAAGAATAGACATCTCATCTTGATGACCATCATATATATACGGTCAATGATGGTTACGACCCTATTAATACATGGATTTCTATGTTGATGTTGAGTTTTACCAATGATTAAATGACATAAACTATTCTCACATTCATTTAAAAAATGATCACACTCCAATGACTCCATGAGCCATCCCCATTTAGATAAAATTAATTATTATCGCTATCATTGATAATTTAAAACAAAAAATTAAATCTGAATAATTTAACTATATTATTTAAACAATCATTGGTTTAAAATTATAATCATTGAGATAAACCCACTAACATCAATGGTAACTCAATCCGTTCAATATAATAAATGATATTGAATAAATAATTTTTGAAGAAAATGAAAATAATATACAAGAATAAAATATATAAGGATAATAATTAGATACAAGAGAAATAGAAAAGGAATATATTTTCCATGCGCCACCCTAGTAACCTCCCATTTAATATATATATATATATATATATATATTCTCACTCCAAAATAAATATTTTTTTCACTATCCACAGACATTACAATAAAAAAATATAAATTTCTCCCTAAAAACTCAATGTAATTAAAATATGCATATTCATGTATTTTTAAACATATTTAAATCACAATTAAATCACTTTGATCAAGATAAATAGGGATGGATGTCCCAACACCTTAGAATAGATATACTAATTTAGGGAACCATTCATTAATCTTATAATGGTTTTACTTATCTAATAATATTGGGGAAATCTATTGCAACATAAGATCCAGTGTAGGGGTTGGGTTTCATCCAGCATCAACATACCATTTATGTTTTAGAGCTAGAGGAACAAATCTATAGGTGCTTATTGATTTCAATTTTTTCTCCAGGATTTAGGAGAGCATTTACATGATAATTGGTATGGGGTTATTAAGGAATTGTAGGGTGGAATATATCATGAACAATATCACTGTAGACTATCACAATGATATTATACATAGCCTACTACTGGGAGCTATGGATTCCAATGTGGCAGACACCTGCATAGCATGAAATGTAGTAGTTTATAGCATCCAGACACCTTCATTTCATTTTGGGATAATGGAAATTCATCAGGATGTCTCTATGACCTCCCACATATGAATAGGTAAATGAATAATTATTTTACAACCTCAATACACTTCATATTCATGGTGTTCATGATTGGAAAAGAAGATAATTTAACCTGAAACTCAACCGCTAGATCACTTTGATCAGTCTGTTGATAATGGTGAATATTGATGTTGAAGCCTTTGGTGCACCTAGTTAATCAAGGTGTGGTGGTGTCTTTTATATGCATCTTGGTGTTTTAAGGGGATCCTTCTTAGAAAATATTTCCAATATAATTACTTAGGATGATAAATTATGGGACTTGATATATGTTGACAAACATGTTGTACATAACAATTTGAATCATATATGGATAGAATCTGATTCCCATTTGGCCTTCAATGTCATTAGGGTCGGTACTAGTGACGTATCGTGGAGAATTCCTTGTCAATGTATTGATTTCATTAGGGTTATAAATAACTTTATTAAGAGTGTATCACATGCATACATGGAGGAATATTTTTTTGGATATTCTCCTTCACAGTGGTAGATCATGGAGAGGAACTCGATGTGTACCACCTAGATTTTGGGCCATTTTCCTTTTTTTGATTGAGATAAGCACGTAGGGTGTGATTCATTGCTGCATTTTTAAAATACCATGTCATTATAGACTATTTTATTTTTATTTTAAATTTAATTTTTAAAAAGGAATTATCATGATCCAGATATGTATCAATAAAAACGTGTATAAAAATCCACCCATACATATATATATATATTCTTTATATATATATAAACACTCTCAAATATATATACAGCCATATACATACTCACACCCACACACACTATATATACACACATATGTATTTACAAATACACACCATAACATGTTTATATATATATATATACATGTTTATCCCATATATATATGTTATACATAAATACACATCCATATACAAATCCACACATGTGTATATAAAAAAATATTTATCCCATATATGTATAAAAAGTTTACATTCCATAAATTAATATTATTTTTTAAAAGATAATAATAATAATTATAAGAATAACTATAATAATAATAATAATAATAATAATAATTAAATATATCACAACATTGACATCAATATAATTTTTAAATACAACATCCATATAAATGAAATTAAGAATAAATAAATTTTTATTATGAACTCAATTGAATTAATTTGTAAAAATTTGAAAATGTCACCATTTTTACCTAACCTCCTAATAAATACTAACCACTGAAGAAACATCAGTAACAAATTTTGAAAATTTTATTACAAAATTATCTTTAATGATTTTTATTCACAATATTTTATAATAATAACATAATCATTATTACTCTTATGTGTGATGTAACCAGACCCCATAAGAACATACACTTATATCACTCATGTGGTAAAACCCAAACATCTGATTTAATAGGGGACACAAATTTCATATCTGAGATACTATTTGGGAGACAATATATTATTTTTTAAAAAATATATGTGATTAAATTATGAAATAAATTACCATCATGTGCGTTTGACCAAATACCCAACATGCATAAATTTCATATCATGATTAGGGTAAGCCCCACATCTGAGACCTAATGATTATCTCCTACTTATAAAAAAGAAACACCATCTAGAAGATATTAACTTTTTAGAAAAAATAATGTCCATATAAAATAATATATTTGATATTATTATTCTATCACTTCTGAGGCTCTACAAGCCCCCAAATATTATTCAAACACACCAAATATGTCAATAAAAATTACAAAGGGTATTCGATAATGATACATATGATTTTACTATTACTAAAATACATTTAAAACATTTATTATTTGAATATTATTGAAAAATTAAATTTTCATTTAAAAAACCCTATAATTATTATCAAAGACTGTTTATGTTTTTGTTGAAAAATTTAGGTCCTTACAATAGTCCCCCTCTATAGATTTATTGTACCTTATAATTAAGTCTCATAGTCATTGTTAAACAACCATTAAAATTGATCTTGAACATTAGGATCACACACCCATTGTCACACATAGCTTTTAGTTTATTCCATTATTACATATTATCTTATTTGCTTTTGGGTTTTATCCCAGGTTCAAATTCTTCTAGATTTAAATTTAATTTTTTTTTGATGTTTTGGGTATTTTTTTGGAAATATTCTATGTTATCCTAAAATGTATGAGGATGTGGTGTCTTGGAAAACGATATTGTAACAATCTCTATAGCTAAGGAACACAATTAGTTTAATAATGTAGGTATGTTTGAAGGAGGTGAACGTTTTGGCTCATAATTTAACTGACCATGAATCTTACGTGTGCATCCCATGCAACACAAGATCATTGTAAATCACACAGTTTGTTCGAACGTTTGAAGAAACCTTGTAACAGACTAAGGAACATGTATTTTGGGGGTTTTTTCCTTCTTTTTAGTAGGGGTTTCTCCCCTTAGACCCACTTTAAAACTCCCTTGACCTAGATGCCTTCCATTGGTGGGGGGTGATGTTGAACCTCGAAGCTCCACCAAGTAGGATTCAATGTTATCTCCAGGTGGTTCTTCAACAAGATCAAAAAGTTAGGGATCCTTTATCCATATACATTTCTTTTATACTATTTTCCACTACTCTTCTAAACCTAGTCACCATGTTTGTCTGATTATCATACCTAGGGTTGTGAAGGAAAGGGGATTTTGTTCTTTTAGTGTCCCACATGATAGATCATGGCTCTAGGAACTCTAGTGGTGAGTTTTCGGAGTGTGTCATTTATGCACCATAAATTTGAGGTAGTATTCCGTTTTAACATTACTTTAAATTTTAGGATTCATTAATTTCAATTTCTTCACCTGTCATATTTGTAAAATATTTTCTTTCGATATTAGGATATATTTTATTCTGTGAAATCTTGTGATTTCTTCCTTGTTTTTTGATAAATTGAATTTAATTGTCAAATACTGCACAACAAGTGATCAATGAAATTCCTAGTTGGATTCCAAGAGTAATTAATGGTACGTAATGAAATACATGAGTTTTTTAATAAATATTTGGAATGTGAAAATATGAAATTAATTTTATTGAATAAATTTTACATGGTTTTACAATTAAAACAAACGGGTATTTGTCTTCGGAATGTGGTTTGGCATTTGATAACGGATTGTGCCCATTTGTTATTTTTATAAAATTGGACTTTGTTTGTAAATGTGGTATGAGTTCATTGAATGAATTTTTTTATAAGTTGTTGTAAAATAGAAATAGGTTTGATTTATCCTTTTGGAATGATGGTTTGTTTCTTCTAAAAATGATGGTTTTGCGAAAGGAGGTTGACCCATGTTTGGATATTTTGTGAATGTGGTGAAATAAAATATTATTAAATTTGACATTAAATGATTCTCATTCCTTGATTATTTTTAATCGATGGGATGTACTCTCCATGGAATCCTCCTGTCCATTATGTGAATGGAAGATCCTTGGTATGGACTCCCTCAACATCCCTCTATTCCTTGGAATGAGATTTATCCTTGGTGTTTCATGGTATGATTCATGTAGTTTAATTCTAATTATATATGGATGTGGTCAGATTCTTAGTTTGAATTGGATGACATGCCCCCTTTATACATGAAAGATATGAACCAGATAGAGTGGGAAAATTTTATAATAAATATTACTACACATGATAGATTATTCACTAACTGGTGGTCCATAGTAGGTTGATATAATGTGATTATTTTAATAGGATTTTCTACTTGTTCTGTCCTAAGTTGGGGTGGTTTATATTATTTAAGATGCTTTAATATTCATTATGTGAGTCATGATTCATGGGATGAGTCTGTGTATTAGTATGTTCTATATTATTCAAAATCTCTTAGCATCTACCATTTCCATTGGAACTTAAATTCTTGTAGTGAATAATAATAATATTTTTACTTGGATACTAATGTGTGATTATATCCATATCTCATATTATGTGATTATTATAGTTCTCTTATAGGTGGTGTATATCATAGAATGTGATTAGTTAGTTTCAAAAATAATATGGAAAATGATTTGAGAGAAACAATATTTTATAAAATCTTGTTCCATATTTTAATTAAATCATCACTTCCCCCCCAGGAAAATGATAAATATATCACAAATAGAAACAAAACATCTTCTAAAATGAATTAGGGAAATAGACTATATTTTTATTTAATGTAATAAGTGTGGATAAGAAAACATTATATATTTTATAACAAACTAGATGTTTATATTTCTATTATATTAAAGTATATGCCTTGGGAATATATTATTTAGGGCTAGCCTACTAAGTTTTACTATTCATTACTTTAGTATATTTCTTTTTTTAGCATGTTGTGTAGGAAATGTCTAACTCTTCACCCTCTTGGGTGATATTGGTTTTTGGTATCATAGAGATACCCTTATTCTCACATGAAGATGATCGGTTGTCATGTTTTAGTTTGGGTTTAGTTTTGATATTCTTAAATTAAAAAATGTTCACATTGTATATTATTATATCATTGGGATTTCATTGTTTATTTACACTATTTTGTTTTTTTATTACTGTGAGAAACCATTCCCTTGGGATACTCTATTGAATCCTGACACTGGTTTCCAACATGTGGGGATTAAGAACATCTTTTGGGTAATGTTGCAGATCATCTTTGGTGACCAGTTCAGAGTGGACTTGAGTTGGTTCATGAAAAAATGGTATCATGGAAGGTCATCACATTAGAGGACCTATTGTTTAATTGTTCCCTTTTCTAAATTTATATTTCAAGGTAGTCAAAGTACGATTGTTAGTACTTGAGATGTAGGAATGTGAAAGACTTTATGAACCTTTTCTCAATTTGAACTTTGGGACTCCATATAAATTCCAGTTTTGATGGTTTTTTTTGTCTTTTTGGATTTTTTTGTGGGTTTAGGATATGAAATGGGTTTTGGGATAGTGGTTTCCAGGAGCTTGTAGGGCCTAGTAAGCCACGTATTGCTGGGGAAATGGTTCTAGAAAGCTCTCTTTAATAGTATCATGTTTGTAATATGGACCCCAAATTTATGGCCAAGTCACACACCAACTCTAGTTTCCCAATGAGTTTCACTAAGTCTTCCTTTATTCGATTAATTGTTTTAAAAATAGTTTTCTTATAATTATGAAAAGTGGGTTTTAGAGGTAATGGTTTGACTTTGGAAAGTGGAAACATATTTTCAGTGATAACCATCTAGGAAGACTTCATAAGAATTAATACTTATAAAATGACCTATTAGGGTAAATTGGAAATGATTAAATGATATTACAAATTTATAATCAAAAAATTGAGTATATGGAAAATAATTTTTCAAATTGTATTTTTTTGCTTTTTAAATTAAATGTAGTGGGTTTTTAGTAAAATGATTTTGATGTAATGGGAAGAATTATTTACTGAAAAATGATTTTTGTTATATGAATTAAAAAAGTTATTTTGAAAGGAATACATGGGATTTTGTATAAAAAAATTAAGATATGGATTGATATGTAGAGTTCAAAAATCGGTCATCATGTGATATTTTGATTCATTTTCAAAAAAAATATGACTTATGAAAGGTGAATGTTCATATTTATCAATGGTGTTTCCATGGGTTCTCACATGAACGAATATATGTCTAATGTTGTTATAAATTTCTATGATTAACATAGGAAATTGGATATATATGGTGGTATGGAATGTACAAGTGAGTTAGAATCTATGGAACCCCATTGGTCAGTGTAAAAAATCAACTATGATTGTTTTGTTTTCAAAATTGTTTTTAAGATGGAGATTATGGTTTTTTTGTAATCCAATGGTTGTTTGGATTTATTTTCTCCATTATAGGATGTGTAAATTGTGAGGTGTTTCATGAAAAAATTTTAGTGCTCGGGACATTATATAGTGTTTGTGGGATTATAGATTGGTTTTGGGAATATTTGAGCTAGTTTCCATTTATGATGGTATATGTTCTATGTGATTTTTTGGTTCATGAGATTGTTTTGATAGAGATTTTGGTTATCTTGTTCTCATGTGTTTGTCCCTAGTAATATTTGACAGATGTATGTGGTGCAGCATTGGGTGATTCCCAATAAGAAATATTTTCATTTGATCAACACATGAATTTCAAATTTTTTAGTTTCATAAGATAAATAATAATTTTTGAAGGATACACCGACATGTTTTTGGTTGTAGAGAGTTTTATGGGATCAACATAGAATGAATTCATTTTTTATTATTTCTATTCATTATAGATGTTGTGCTCAATGGTTTTGTTTTTTTGTTTTTTATGTTTTTTCGGGTTCCTTGTCCATTATGTTCCATGTTCGGAGTGAGAAACAGAGGTGTGTGCATCATCCATGTATGTATTTTAGTATAGGGTTATTATATGAGAACATGAGTTCATTGGTGAGTCTGTGTCTTCTATTTTTTCATGGAGTGCCATGTGGCCACTAGTGGAACAAAAACTATGAATTTCGATTCGGGATTAACATCTATAGATTGTGAGGCAGCTGATTCATTAAACATCTAGGCTATATCCAAAGGACAGAGAGTGATGTTGGTTCGTAGTCTGGAATACTGGGTGTGGGGGGGGGGTCTATGCTCTACCTCAACAATTGTGCTGAGGTAGTTCATTTATTTCTACTATGTTCTCTATGTCGCTGAAAATTCCCTCATATGGCAAGAGCTTGATGGAATTATTCCCCAATGAATGTCTATATTTGTGACTTCTTATATTCATGTTTCTATTTAGTTTAATTTTTTGACTACTCATGTACATTATGTAAGAATTAGGATTGTGTTCATATGAATGTGATGAGTGGTGGGTAGTTTTTGGTTGCGGTTTTAGTGTTCTAATCATTGGACCCCTTAACTCTATTCCCATAATGGTGAGGGTTTTTTATAAATGTGGTGATGTTTTCTTGTTTATTTAATCTTGTTAGTTCTTAATTGTGGGGAGACCCACCTTGGGTATCATTGAAAATTATTTTACTAGAAATCAGTTATAGGATTCTACAAATGGGGGGGGGGGGGGATAATTTAGGCCTCCCTATATAGGGGATTTAATTTGGATTGATTTTTTTGTATGTATAGTTGTCGTGTATTTCTATTGATATTGTTCGATTTAAATGTTTCCTTCTTTGTTTAGGTAAATGTTTCATTTTTTTCTGTGTGTCAAAGTGATCAATTCGATGTGTATTTGTGATGGTTGTAGTTCTAATTCGTCTTTGATTCTTGGGACGTGGTTTTTAGTATTTCAGTATGTTTCTGAATATAATAAATAAGATTTTTCTGATGTTTTGGTATTTTTAGATCGATGGGTAGGATATTTTGGGTTTGATAATTCTAAGTCATTGATCGATTGACTTGATTTTTTATGTATTTTTCATGGAATAAATCATTATGGTGGGAAAAAATTTCACACCATAATTTTTTTCATTCTTTTTTCCTACTTAACTTTTGGATCATGGTTTATCTCCCAGGTTCTAGCTGTTTGAGATTAAAATTTTATGTTTTGGAGGTTTTGGGTTGTTTTGGACCTATACATGGTTAGAGTGAAATGTATGAAAAGGAGGAGTCTTTTGAAAATGAATTTTACACTCCTATTAAACCCTTTTTATGAGGTATGTTTGTTTAAAATTTTATCCCCATAATTTTGATGAATTTTGGTGTAAAAAGGGTGGTTTTTGGGAACATTCTCTAAGTCGCACGGTTAAGGTGCATGGTCCATTTAATCATCAATGTATGTTTTTAGGGGGTAATATTATTACCAAAGGGGTTAACTAACCATGTAACTTATGTTTGTATCCGTTTCAGAAATACACAATGGATAATAACATGGTTTTCACATATTTTGTGAAACTGTGCGAGCTAACTGTGAAACCCACACTAGAAAGGGAATTTTGGATTTTATTTTATTTTTTATTCTGGATTATCCCCTTGGACGCCCATTCAAACTCCGCTGACCTTAATACCTTCTATGGGGTTTTTGGAACCTCTATGCCCCTCTATGTGGGATTCAAGGTGATTTCATTATGAATCTTCACCCTCATCAAAAGGTTATGGCTACCTTCTCATTATCCTTTATTTTTCTCCCATTTTCCCTTCTACTCTAATCCTAGTGGAAATTATTGGTTAATTTTAATACATATTGTGTGTGAAATTTAGGGGTTTGAGAGTATAGGGTTCCACATGATTGATATTTGATCATGGAAACCAAGTGATGAGTTTCCTTTTGTGCGTCGTTGAAATTACTTGGATTTAAGGTAAATTTCCCATTGAAATTACTTTTAAACATTATAATTCATCGGTTCAATTCCATTCACACCTTAATTATGTGGTAAATATTGTTGTGTTATTTTTTAAGAATAATTATTATGGAATGTTTTGATTTACCTTTATTTTGGGATAAATATAATTATTTAGTTATATATTGCACATGAAGTGTTTGATGAAATGCCCCATTGGATTTTGTGATTAATTAATGTTATGTATAGAATGGTTTTGATTTTTTTAATAAATATGTTGAATGTTAAATGATGAATATTTTATTCTAGAATGGGTTTTACCTAGTTTTATGTTTAAACGTTGTGTGTATTTAGATTTGGAATGTGTTTTGAGTTGTGATAATTGATTATGACCCATTTTTCCTTTTAATATATATGTATTTGGTTTGTAAATATGGTATGTTTAATTTTAATGATATGTTCTATAAATAGTTTTTTAAATGGAAGGTATTCTTTTTGCACCTTTTGGAAACATGGGTTGTTTCTTCTAAAAATGATATTTTTCTTAAAGGAGATTGAGGCATGTCTAGAACTTTTGTAAAAGTGGTGAAATTATTTATTATGAAAACCCCCATTGAATGATTCTATTTCCTTTTTTATGTTTAATGTATGGGTTATCATCACTATGAAATCATTTCGATCCATTTTGAGAATGTGTGGTTGATGCACTGTTGTGCATAATGCAATTCCACTTTGTTAAATATCAATAAAATAGTTGTTTGGATGGTTTCACATGTATTTCAGAAGTTTGATGTTACATAATATGTTTTCAATCATAAGAGGATGAAGTAGTAAGTCTAAGAATTTTGGAGAATCAGAAGGGAATTGGAGGCATTTGGACGCATTTCCCCTGACTATGCCAGATTGGAGTCACCTGGATCAGGCACTAAGACTTGAAGCACGAGCAATTTTTGGAATTTCATAGAGAAAGGAAACCCGCATGACTATTGAACGATTATCAAAACTGTGTTCAAAATGTCTGGGGGATGATGCCATTGACAGAGTAGTCTACACAGTTGGTGCACATCATACCAAAACCTTGAGGCCCTTCAGAGAAACTATGCCAAACATGAAAATGTGGATAGAGACATCCCCATGGTTGGAAGACGACTTACCAAAACCATGTGGAACATCTATGAAAACTGCATGGCCATAAATATTTGAGATTGATACTTATGCACAGTTGGTGCACGACCTACCAAACTGTGTACCCAAAATCTTTCATACCACTAAAACCTTCTCCTTTCAGCCTTTTCACTTTTCACCCAATCTTTGACCTGGGGTTCCCCTTTCTAACTACATTTGGAAAACATAAAAAATTCCCTTTCTGTATGACTAGACCCTGTGGGTGAGCCTGGATAAAGAGAGGATTATGGATAGGAAAAAGGGGGCTGGGAACTATGTTTTCTAGGAGGGGAAATTTTTGGAGCACTCCTTCTCTTTATTTTTTTTTCTTCGGATTCTTTTATTTTCTGTTGTAATGAACTCTCTTATGAATTATAGTAAATTTATTATCCTATTCATCATGAGTAGCTAAACCCACCCACCCTTGTGTTGGGTTTGAAAAAATGTGGTTTCGTTATAACTGGTTTCTCTATTCTTTTGTTTGTTCATCTTATCGTACCTAATTCTCCAAACATCTGTGTCTTATTTCAGTGGAAACCCAATATGAAAACATGAATGTACATTCCATGGATTTTTGGGAGAATTATGAGAAATGATATCCATGACTATTGGATATACATGTCGTTTCTAGAAGGCGTTTCTTAAATTAAGAGTCACTATAAATCAATTTCTAGATCACGAGATTGATTTATACCTACTTAATCTGAACTCACCAGGACAAGGGAGTTATAACGCATATGAAACCCATAAATGTGTTTTATTATAAAGAAAAAATCATAATAAAGAATAAGGTTTAGTGTACCACATAAATTTCCATCCCTGGAACATTTTTATCATTATCCATTAAAATCTGGTTTTATGTAATCTTTGATTTTGATGTTAATTCGTTGTGAGTTAGAGAAGACTAATAAATTAGTTCTCGTTTGAGATCCATCATTAAAATCCAACAAATAATTTTTAAATTCATTATCATCAATTGGGAAAATTCACATCAAGAGACATAAATGCCAACATGGTTTCTCTGTGGACGGACCCCGTACTAGCACAATATGCACTTTACAAGTTAGGGAAATTAATTTGGATCTAAAAACAACCCGTCAAAAAACGACACATAATATTTTGGCTTCATTGCTGGAGAAGTGGTTGTTTTTTTAATTATGTTGGATTCAATGAGTAAAATTAAAAATTAAAAATTTTATGCTTTATTTTCTTCATATAATTTCTATTTTTCATTATTTTTTCCTTTTATGATGTGTGTGTTGTTTGTGTTTTGTATGCCCATAGGTATTTGATTGACCAGGTCCCTCGTTCTAAGATTTCCAAGTCACTCTAGTTACACCTGATAGACCCAGAAATCATAATAACATTGTCAATGTGACGTCGTTCACTTATGGGAGATCACAATGAAAATGATCTTCTGGCGTATCAGGAGGAAGAACTGAGGATTTTCCAATGAGTTGGGAAGCCATTCAATATTGATGGAAATACACCACTAGGTGTCGAGGAAGATCATCATCTAAATCCACTGGGGTCTTACATGGAATACCATCCAATGAACCAGCATAGGCCCCTGGCTCAATTTGTGCTGAGGTTTAGGCAACCACTATCAAGGAAATATATTCGTCGGGAGAAGCATATCTATTTTCCCTAGCATCATCTAGCTTATTATCCTCAGGAACAAAAATAGTTAATTCCCCAAGCACCTCAAGAACGGATGCCACTATGCCATACTATTATAGAATATGTATTACCTTTCATTCAGGAAGCAGAAACTGGAATAGTAAGACCACCGGTGCAGACCCGACATTTTGAGATGAAGCCAGTGAGAGTGCAGTTAATTTAAAATACAGTTCAGTTTGGTGGTGTGCCTAGTGAAGAACCAAATGATCACCTATCAAACTTTCTGGAGATTTGTGGCACTTCCTGGTACCGCTGAGTGTCAGATAATTCAATCCTCTTTAAGATGTTTCAATTATTATTAAGGGAAATGTGAAGGACTATATCAAGGTGTTACCATAGAGATCTATTCTTACCTGGGAGTCATTGGCCCTAGCCTTTTTATCGAAATACATCCTTCCATCCAATATGGTCACCTTAAAGAATGAAATACATAACATCAAACAGCATGACTCAGAATCTTTATATGAGTCACGGGATTGATTAATGGTGATATTGAGGAAATGACCACACTATAGACTGCCATTGTGGATTCAGGTCCATAATTTCTATGAATTTATAATATCTAATACAATGTATGAGGTTGATACAACTACTAGAGGGACAGCGATGATGAAGTCCCCTGATGTCTTTTTTATGATCTGGAAGACATGTCAGCAAGTAGTTTTCAGGGTCATTCTGAACGGGGCACTAAAAAAAGTGGCATGCATAATATTGATGCCACCACCATGATTGCTTATCAACTTTAGTCCATCTCAAAAAAGTTCGATGCTCTGAATCTAAAACATCTATATCAAGTTCAAGTTCACAGTGAACAATAATGTAGTCATTGCGTTGACAACCACGCTATGGGAGATTGCCCAATGGCAGGTGACGGTTCCTCTACCAGTGAGATAAATTATGTTGCCCAAAACAAAGGACCCAAAAACTACCCTAAGTACCGAAATCAAGGGTGGAAAGAGACTCAAGATACTGTCCAAGGGAAGTAAAATAAAAATCCTCAGACCCGACAACAAAGACCACATTGTTACGGTTAACAACAATTTCAGACTCCATGTTTGAGGTAGCAACCGGGTAACCAATTTCAGCAAGGAGCATATCAGCTTCAATGGTATCAAAACCCTTAACCTTCTCAACCATTGTGACAACCACACCCCAAAAAGTAGCCCAACAAACTCAGTAGGAACCTCCCTCAAGGACGGATGAAATGATCTATATTTATATATACTTTTGAAACAATATTTCAAAACAAGGAGGCGTCAATTAGAAGCACCGAGAACCGGATTGGGAATCTTTCTAATCATCTCTCTCACTAACATCCCGGTACACAACTGTTCAATATTGAAAAAAATACAATTAAGGAGGATAATTATATTATTTTACACAACGGGAAGGTGTTGATGACAAAGGTATCTATGAGTCTGGGTGATACACCATCAAAGAAAAAAACATTATCTTCAGGTGGGGAAGTTGAAGCTGAAGAATCATACCGAAAACCTGAGCTGGAGAAAAAATCAGAAGTCCCACATGATAAGGGTATATAGGTGGTTAATGTGTACGAACCTCCCTTTCCATTTCTTGCAAGGATGAAACAATTGAAGCTGGACCAACAATTTTCAAACATCATTGATGTATTTCAGAAGCTTTAAATAAACATTCCCTTTTTGGAGGTATTGATTCCAATGCCCAAAATATATTATTTTCATGAAAGAGACCATTTAAAATAAAAGGAAGATGGAAGACGTGGGCACAATTTCCCTTACCAAGGAATGACCAGCGGTTGTCTAACACACTATCCCTCCTAAAATCCCGGATCTCAGATGCTTTACTATCACATGCCCTACTAGACCTTGAGAGTCTTTAAAATCCCTTTATGATTTGGGTTGATTGTTAATTTAATTACCTTTAATGTATTCAAGATGTTTGGGCTGAATGTTCTCATGCAAACCCGAGTTCCACACCAATTGGTAGATCGTTCTATTAAATAACCTAGGGGGATTTTGGAAGAAGTGTTGGTGAAAGTGGGGAAATTAATTCTACAGGAAGATTTCATTATCTTGGATGGAGAAGAATTCCAACAGTAATATTTGATTCTTAGAAGCCCCTTTCTAGCTACCATGAAGGTTTTAATTTATGTTCACCAAGGCAAGATAAACTTCTCTGTGGTTGATTTGAAGGTTTCCCAAAACTTCCTCATAATAATGAAACATGTTTCACTGATGGAGGAAGAGGATTGTTGTGCCTTGACAATAATAGTTGAGTGCTTAGGCCTAGAAGAAAATGATATGCAATATTATTCATTCAGAATGAACCCATTATAGAGGATGACCAGCTTGAATAAAAAACTGAGGAATTAAGCATTATTTGTAGGTCCCAATGACCATTGTTGTGGACAGCTTTTCCAGATTTATTAGAGAAATACGTGGTCAAGAAGATTGTACATTCCATTATCAAGGCACCCCAGCTTGAGTTGAAACCACAACCTTCCTCATTAATATATGGTTATTTTTGAGAGAAGCATACATTACCGCTGATACTAAATTTCTCACTCTAAAAAGATCAATAAGAGGCTCCTCTAGAAGTCCTCTGAATGCAGAAACAGGCCACTGGCCGGACTGTTGTTGAACATAATTGTATAATACCCATAGTAGGAACCAACAATGTACTTATAGAGGAAAGGGGAAAAAGCCTCTCGCCAACCACAACGAGGACTGATCCCCCCCTCACCCCATGAATGAAGTGGTCAATAAATAGGTGATAAAATTACACGATGTAGGAATTATTTACCCTATCTCTGAAATCCCATGGGTGAGTCCTCTACAGGTGGTTTCTAAAAAGGGAGGCTTCACGGTGGTGTCAAATAAAAAGAATGATCTCATCCTGACCCCCACCGTTACGGGATGGCAGGTCTGTGCCGATTAGAGGAAGTTGAATGATGAAACAAGGAAAGATAATTTCCCTCTTCCATTCATTGATCAAATGATGGATAGATTGGAGAGGCATGAATTTTAATATTTCATAGATGGTTATTCAGGATATAACCAAATCTATATCGCCCTCGAGGATCAATAAAGGAGTACATTTACTTGTCCTTATGGAACCATCGCCTACCAACGAATGTCATTTGGGATATTCGACACTCCATCCACCTTTCAAAGGTTCATGTTATACATATTCCCTGATATGGCAGATTAGATTCTAGAGGTCTTCAGAGATGGATTCTCGGTATGAGGGAAGTCATTCAATACATTCTTGACGAATCTGGAGCTATTTATTGAACAATTTGAGAATACAAATCTGGTTCTCAATTGAGAGATGTTCCATTTTATGGTGCAACATAGATTCATATTATTCCATAGGATCTTAATGAGAGGAAATAAGGTGGATCTAGAAAAAAATGGTGTTATCTCATTTCTATCCATTCTCACATCAGTGCGAGAAATTCGGATCATTTTTGTCATGTAGGTTTTTATCGAAGATTCCTCCATGAATTCTCCACGATCGGTCATCCCTTAACCAATCTAATGTCTAATGATGCAGTTTTTGAGTTTGAGGGTAAATGTATCGCATCCTTCCAAATTCTGATGGAAAAACATGTCGATGTACCCATTATGATCAGTCTATGTTGGGAGGATTAGTTTGATCATATGTGAGATGTGAGCAATTATGCCATGGGGGATATTCTTGGAAAGCGGCTGGACCATATTTTCATACTGATCTATTATGCCAGCCGAGCATTAAATAATGTAAAGATTAATTACACCACCATAGAGAAAGAAACACTATTTGTAGTATTTTGTGTTTGATATATTTTTCTCCTACTTAGGGCTGTCTATAGTTGTAGTCTACAAGGACCATGTCGCACTTATGTATTTTATATACAAGAAGGATGAAAAAACACGTCTCATCTGATGGGTGATCCTCCTCCAATTTATTAATTTGGATATTAAGGATAAGAAGGTTCGTGAGAATGTGGTGGCTGATCATCTATACTGGTATGAAATACCCCATTTAGAGAGAGAAGAGGACCAAGAGATCAAAGAAGTCTTCATCGATTAGAAGCTATTTTCCATTGGTGTACCACCTCAGCCATAGTTTATCGTCCTTGAAAATTACATATCCATGGAATTTTTCCACCCTGGATTAAGATATCAGTAGAGGAAGATATTTTTTCGTAGTTAAAGACGTATTTCTGGGAAGTCCCCGTGATCTTATTCTCATGTTTCGATCGGGTAATCCGTTATTGCGTCTCGAATAAATAGATTCAAAGTATCCTGGAATTTTTTCACTATTCTATGATAGGAGGACATCATGGACCAGATAGAATATTAGAAATGGTTTTACTATCTGGATTTTTCTAGATTTTATTTCATAAGGACACTCTTCATTTTGTCTCCTGCTATGATCGGTTCCAGCAGACGGGAAATGTGTGCCGTCGTGCTGAGATTCTACAACACCTGATACCTGAGGATGAAGTTTTTGACTTGTGGGAAATTGACTCCATGGGTGTGTTTCCCCCATACTTTGGGCATAAGTACATTCTAGTATGTGTCTATTACTTTTCCAAGCGGGTAGAAGCGATGGAAATGGCTCATAATATGGATACGGTTGTCATCACGTTTCAAAAGAAAAATATTTGCAGTTAGTTGGGTGTCCACTGAGTGCTGATTAGGGACCATGGTACACGTTTTGACAACACTATCATGAAAAATGTGCTCATAATGTATGGTGTCAAGTAAAACCAAGGGACACCATACAACTATCAATCTAGGGGTCAGGTGCAGGTGTTAAACTGTGAGTTAAAAAAATACTAGAGAAAATCTAGGCTCATCACAAAAGGACTTGTCCAAGAAATTAGATGATGCGTTGTGGGCCTACCAGATATCCATCAAAAAAATATTGGTTATGTCACGTTTCCAGTTGATCTATGGGAATCCCTTCCACTTGCTGGTGGAGATGGAGAACAATGCTTATTGGGATGTCAAGGCCTAGAGTAATGGCCTCAAGGTTGCGGAAGAAAATCAGAAATTCCAATTAACCGAGAATGATGAGATAAGGTGGGACGCTTGTGAGAATTCAAAAATTTATAAGTAGATGTCGAAGGAATTCCATGACTGCATGATCTCATGGAAATCCTTCCATCAATATGATAATGTCTTAATTATTAAACCTCGTCTGATGTTTTTTCCAGGAAAGCCGATGTCCCGGTGGTCGGGAAACTTTATGGTTATTATGGGTTTCACCATTGTGTGGTAAAAGTGGTTGGCACAGATGATTGAACATTAAAGTAAAATGGGAAGTGCATGACGTGTTACTATGGAATAGAATACCTGTTGGGATCCATTTCCACCATGCAATTGGGGTAGCTCAAGGCCTAGGTTTGTTGATCTCGAGAAGTTTAATGTAGTGACCGAAAGTTTGACGTACACGGACATTACATTACTTTTGCGGAATATCTATTACATAACAAAAACAGACACACAAGGATCGTAGTAGTTTAGTGTCTTTATAAACGTGTAATATAAACTTCTAATCAAGTTGAATGATCTTCAACATCTTCCCTATCGATCTTCCCCTTTTTGTTTCTTTACCTAAAACCTTTCTTTTAATCCTAGGGGAAAATAAAACATAAAAAGGGTGAGGTCAAATTCTCATTAAGGGTAATAAAGGAGATAATAAAACAAAAAATATAAATTATAACATAAAAACTTGAATATAATATTTAAACATCAAAATCATGATCAATGACATAAAACATAGCATTACATAAGTCATAGATCATAATGGAACATCAATAATCATAAAATATCTTGGGAATAAAACATGTAATTTTGGAGATCCATTAAACACATGTTATGATTTCCATATTATCCATGTCATTACTGCCAAGACCATCTTAGTGTACGAAGTCCCGTTATGGATCGAGTTCAGTCCTCATTCCAGTCCTTTATCACTGAACCAGATTAACTTACCATTCCATACATGTCTATCTCATGAGATATAAATCGTTACCCAATGAATTGGAGGGAGATATAGGTCCCACCCATCTCCTAATGAAACCAATCTTATGTGTTCCACAAAATCATAAATCATACATCATAGCATAACCCATGAAATAAAAATGGGATTCTTAAACATCATGTCATCATAACATAATCCATAGAAGTACACCATAAAATTAATTACATCATAACATAATCAAATAAATGTAAAATTAGGTATATTTACAGAACCCTATAATATCTAAGATGGAAAATATTTTTGATAAAACACTTGAACACCATTCTAGAGGAAACTATCCTTTCTACTTCAAAAACATATTTCTTTTCTTAACATGTCATACAATTTTAAACTAAAAGAAGTTGATTAAAAATAAATATGAAAACAAGTCAAGGAATCACCATGGAAATATTGTTTTATGAAATCATAGAAATCTATTCATTCTGTATAAGTTAAAAAAACATTCTTCTATTACTTTTGCCGGAAAAGTCAAAAAGTACTTCGAAATATAAACGAAAAAAGAATTAATTCATATCTTTTACTAAATAATAACCAATGGGTAAAATTTGATTTAAAAAATTGTTGGAAGAAATAAATAATATTATATATTGAGGAAACATGGATGTGGATGATAAATAATCCCTAGAAAATTCGGAAGTATAAACAATCTCGGATAAAAATGAGATTGCGATATTTTCCCTTACATTACGTCTGGTGTGCATTTTATGTATTTGGACCTCCTGTATAATTAGTTAAATAATATCATTGACTTATTACAAAATTATATTCATTGTTATGATATCATATATGGTTCACTTTTGACTATATATTACCCGTTCTTTTGTAAATTCCATGTTAAAGAATCATTTTGGGTAAAATCGTTTCATTGATCGTACGTGTCTCGACTTGTTGTTTTTGATATTATTAATTATATTCAGATCTACATAATTACAGAATATTAAACATGATTTATATATTATATACATGATAGATCAATAAATGGAATGAAATACATTGTTCCTGGAGACGGTAGGTCGTACGTACGCATGAACGCTGTTTTCGTTTCCTTATTGAATTGAATAGAATTAAGTAGATGACATACATATATATATACATAAATCCAGTATCATTATTATGTCATATATTTAATTATTATTCATTATATATATTTTTTAATCATTCATGAAAGGTTAACATGGATGATGAATCTCATCGCATCGTGGAGACGGTGGTCCGTACGTACGGACGAGCGACAACATCATTTCAATGATCATGGAATTCTATTGAAGTGTATGCATAATGTTTCAGTATCAATATCACTTTACAATAATCATATATAGTTGTTTATTTACACCATTATACCCATCCATGTACGGTGGTGGACGAAAATAGATTACACAACGGCGTGGAGACGATATTCTGTATGTACGCACGTGCAGTGAATTTGTTTTCCGTAGGATGGATAGAAGGTAAAATAAGGTTGTTTCATATTTATAATAAAATATAAGTATACGAGTGATACTGATGTTATTAATTTATAATTAAACAACTAAATAAGATGAAGTAGAATAGGAAATAAATTTGAAAGAATCGGTAACAGATATTACCTCTTCTTCGACACTCTTCTTTGAAACATCCTCTTAGGGAACTAATATTGGTCTTTCAAGAAGACCAGGACCTCTAGAATATTTCAGGGGATGTTGAGAAGAGAAATTTTCAGGGTTTGGACGAGCATGAAGTCTCAATGTGGTGTGAGGAGAAGAGGGAGGAGGTTCCCTTTTATAAGGGACGAGAGGGGCACCTTTGGAATCTTAAAAAATATTAGTTTTATATATATTCAAACCCCACATATAAAATTCAAAAAATGACTCAATTTGAAGATTATATTAGATAGGGTTGTAATATAATCAAAAAATCAAATTTATACATGTTTTGATCTTATTTTAAACCTTATCATATTTATTTATCCTTATTTAATCTCTTTAATTTTATTTGTGGTAATAAAATTCTAAATTTGAAATGGTTTTAAATAATCACTTATGGGTTGTTAATTTTACATAATTCGATATTTTATAATATTCTCGACTATATAAAAATCAATTTCTAATTTTAATTTTTTTTTATTTTTATACAATTTAATAATATGATATTTTTAAAAAATAAAAATAGTGTAAATTTTGACACTATTCAATTATTTGAATTTAAAAAAAATACACAAAAAGGATATATTCTAACTATAATGTTTAATAGGTTCTCAAAATGTCATATTAATCTATAAAATTAGTGGATAACATTAATTTGTTCATATATTATTTATTTTACTATTAGTAAATCCATTTATTTGATACTTCTCTTAATTAAATAATTTCTACATCATTTTTGTATAATTATTAAATATTCTTATTTGTTGCATAAAAAATAAATATAAAATACTAAGATTAATATAAATCTTAAATATTTCATAAGAATACTTTTAGACTAATTTATATTATAAAAAACATAACTTTTAAAATGTTATATTTATTAAATTATGAAGGTGACAACTTTGACATCATTTAAAATAAAATAACATAAGTGTCATAATAACTTTAATAAGACTCAAAATGGTCATTTATTTGGTAATTTTATGCTTATTATGTATATATACACTACCAATAAGTTTTGTTATGGTTTTTGAGCCTTTAAAAGGGTATTATTATTTCAATATAAACTATATTACTTATTTTTCTCTAAATAAATAATTTCTGCATCATTAATGTATAAGATATTAAGGAAATTAAATATCTCTTAAAAATTATAAATAAATAACATGATAAAGAAAAACCATTTACCTTTCAAATGAGTATTTATAACCAAATTTATATTTTGTATAATGTTATATTGAAAAATACTTTAATTATTAAAGTTGAGTGAGACATATTTCACTTTCTTTTAAATAAAATTAACTAAAGGACCTAATCACAACCAAGTGGGTTCCAATGGATCCCATTTCTACCAAAATATGCCTTAGGACGAAATATAGGCATCAGATTATATTAATACTAGTGTTAAGTAATTTTATAATCTTATATTTACCATTAATTACCCGATTTATCTTTTACTATGGTAAATAAAATTTACCGTAGTTACTATTCATAATGCCCAAAAATAAAAACTAGTCTATTAATATAATTTGGACCCACTGATTCCAAATATGGAATCCATTTTTCCAAACTCAATACACATAAGTTGCATAAATTAAATAAAAATTTATCCTGCTCTTAAGAAAACGAGTTTTAAAAGTTAAAACATTGCAAATGATTGAAATAATTTTACATATGAATTCACTGTAAAATCAATGATAATGACATAAATTATATTACATCGTAAAAATATATTCTATTTATACATTAAAACCAATAAATATTATAAATTTACCATATAAATTATTACGATGAAAAATGTAGTTTTTAATTAAAATATAGCGTGTTTTTACTATAAATTAAAACATGAAAGTTATCATAATAATATGAAAAATCTATCCAAAGTAAATTATTATATCCGAATTCCAAATAAGAATTTTATTTTGTTAAATAAAAGTTATAAACAAGTCAAAAACACGATTTAATGTGGGTGCACCATCAAAAGGCAGCAAAACTGCATTTTTTTTAAAATAATATTTTTACATTAAAATTTTATTTTGTTATCATACCATGTTCTAGAAAATGTGTCATATGAATAATAGTGTTATAAAAAGAAAAATTTAGTTAATACTATTTATAACAGTTATTACATAACAATATTTGAACAATATATCGTTGTTTAGTGAAACCCGGTATTGCATAAAACACACGCTATTGAGGAAGGTCGTGGTTGCGTGTTATACAAGCCAAGTCAGAGTTGCGTGTAGTGCAAGACTCCTTTGTTGTTTCATATAACAAAATTAAACCATATTTTATTTATAAATTGAATATATATATACACTCTATGTTGCGTAGAATAACTACTATCAAACAAACATGAAATTGTTTGTAAGACGATCCAAGATAAGTGTTGCGTATACTAGAAGCTAATACGGTGTTGCGTATAGTGCAAGATAATCTTTGGGTATTGTACAAAAGAATATATAAATGAAATTAAAAATAATATATCTTACAAAATCTATGGTTATTGAATTCTACCCCCCTTAAAATGAATTTCTCCCTCGAAATTAGTTGGGGTTATAAATCATTTACTATTCATAGAAACCCACATTGTAAAAAGGGATAATAAAACATAATTTTAACAAATAAAGTATGAAATGTAACGATTACCCAAAGTAACTCATCACTGGGTTTCCATATAGAAGAACATAGGTGAAAATATGGATATGAAAGAGAAATATAACCATCATGTTCTGATGGAGAGTGGTAGATAACATGGCTATGAAAAATCCAACAATCACAAAGCCATAAATTTGTGATGATCTAAGGTACCATCTGATTCATCAGATATAAGGGAACTAGGGAAAATTTTCAAGATCATTTCTATAATGTTGAAGAACTTTTGAATTAAAAGAAATTATTACTTTCTTTTGGTACAATCATACCGTTGCTCGTGCCTCGAAAAATTTCCACATTATCTCTTAAATAAATAATGTTAAATTTTGTAATTAGTGATGCTTTAATATATCATGTGATAGATCAGTGGATCATTCTATCTGTCTTAAAGAAAATGTTTGAAAAAGTTATTAAATATACATAAGGAAATATATGGTGAGATTATTCATATATGGTTCCTAAAATGAATGTATTATTCATATATCATACCTCATAATAAATTGAAACTAATTTATACTAACCAGGGACTTCCTGTAGGGCATTGGTATGCGATAATGGCCTGTCGCACTTCAGTTGTGGGTTCGATTCCTACAACCATGTCCAACACGGTGGTTTTTTTCCCATTCTACATTTTTTCTTTATTATATTATGTCCATCAAAATCCATTCCAATATTTAGGCTTATCGAAAATACTTGTGTCCAAGCTCATAGAATAAAGAAAAAAATTATTAGAAATATCATTCCACTGAGCATTTGAATAACATTATTTATCCCCCATATATCATACGATATATCTTGTTGTCTCATTCTAAACATGTGAATACCTTAATCATGTATTCTATTGAAAAATAAATACCTTTTGAACATTAGTGAAAAAATGAATGTTGTCAAAAGTTAACTCTTTCCACATACCAATATCCCCAAAATTTTGATATACTCAAACCACGATATCACTTTTTCTTTATATAAGTCATGAGCTCATGAATACTATCATACATATTATTTTCTCCTTATCCCGTCATTATGCGCATATCATCTACTTTCAAAAAATATTCGCATAACCTTTCATGGTTATTGGTACCATTCAACATATACTATTAAATACTTAGAAAAAAAAATGGTGTAACAGTCCTTAGATGTGTCTTTATTCCATATTACCATTACCTATACAACATCAATCTTGATAAACATAAATCATTCCAATACCTTCTTAAACCATTTACCGAGCTTAAACAATTCTTTCATCTAACATATCATTTGTAGTCTCTTCATCATCATCAACATAAATACTACCCATACGACCATGTTGATTCTCTTCATGATACTTTCCCTTAGGGAATTGGTTTGCATAATGCCCATATATTCAACATTTAAAACATTTAATCAATATTGATGTCGTAGGAATACAATTATCCTTGTTCTTGGTGTTAACTGAACCTTTTCCTTGGCAATTACTGGCTTTGTGTCCTTATTTTCCACACCCAATGCATCTTCCAGTTCCTTTGAAACATTCCCCTTGATGCCTCTTCCCACATGACTTACATGAGAGAAATTGAACTTTTGTTCCTCTATGATCATCATGAAACTCCATCTTTCTCTTATTAGCTGAGTATGAAATCTTACCAATGTTGAGATTATTGATCATATTATTAGATTACTGATTAGGCATTATAATGATTCTTCACCTTCCAAATTCCAATTAATTTGTAAGCTCATGAAGAATATCATTCCATTTTCAATCATATCCTCCATTATCGTGAATCCTCTTATTTCAAGCCATTTTCTAAAACCCAAAATGAATAGTGTGAGAGAAAAAAATCATGCCTGGAAAACAGAAAAATAAAGAGTGAGTACCTTCAATATATAACATATTAGGTTTAATTATAATATGGTTTCCATAATTCTAAGACTATAACCTATACGTACACATAACCTTAGGGATATCCCTAGACATAGCTTAGAAATATCTCTAGGGATCTCACTAATGTTTTCTAATCCTCGATTCCAAAGGTTAATAAAACCATTCCTCTGATACCAACTGTAGATACCAAAAGCTTGACGTACATGGACATTATAATACTTTTGTTGAATATCTAATACATAACATTAACAGACACACAAGGACAGAAATAGTTTAGTGTCTTTGGAAACAAGGAATATAAACTTCTAATCATGTCGAAAGATCTTTAAAATATCCTATAACGACATTCCCCTTTTTGTTTCCTCACATAAAACCATTCCATTAATCACGGGGGAGAAAAAAACATAAAAAGGGCGGGCTCAATTTCTCAGTAAGGGTAAGAATGGAGAAAATAAAACAAACCATATACATTTGAACTTAAAGACATTAACATAATATTTAAACATCAAAATCTTGAGCAATGACTTAAAACAAAGCAGTATGTAAGGCATAGATCATAATGAAACATCAATAATAATAAAATAGAATGGGAATAAAACATTTAATTATGGTAAATGATTAATAACATGTTATTATTTCAATAGTCGCCAAGGCATTGCTGCCAAAACCATCTTAGTGGACAATGTCCCATTATAAATTGAGTTCACTATTCGTTCCAGTCCTATAACACTAAATCAGATTGACTTACTGTTCTAGCCATGTCTATCTCATGAGATATAAATCATTACCCAATGAATTGGAGGGAGATATAGGTTCCACCCATCTTATAATTAATCCATTCTTATGTGTGCCACAAAATCATAAATCATACATCATACCATGACCCATGTAAAAAAATGGGATTCTTAATCACCATGTTATCATAACATAATCCATAAAAGGACATAATAAAAATAATTCCATCATAACCTAATCAAATAAATGTTTAAATAGGTATATAAACAAAACCCTATATTATCTTAGATGGAAAATAATTTTGATAAAACACTTGAACTCCATTCTTGAGGAAAATATCATTTCTACTTCAAAAACATTTTTCCTTTTTTAACATGTCATTCAATTTTAAACTAAAAAAATTTGATTAAAAATAAACAAGAAAACATGTAAAGGAATCATCATGGAAATAATGTTTTCTGAAATCATAAAAATCCATTCATGCCATATATGTTAAAAAAAATTCTTCTCATACTTTGGGAGGAAAAGTCAAAATATAATTCGTGCTAAAAACGACAAAAGATTCCATTCATATCTTTTACTAAAAACTAACCAATGGGTAAATTTGGATTTAAAACTTTTTTGGAGGATATAAATAATATTACATATTGAGGAAACATGGATGTGGATGATAAATATTCCCCAGTAAATTCGGAAGTATAAACAATCTCGGATATAAATGAGATTGATAGATTTTCCCTTACCTTACGTCTGATATGATTTGTATGTATCCAAACCTCCTGTATAATGATTAAAATAATGTAATTTACTTGTTACAAAATCATATTAATTGTTATGATATCATATATTGTTCACTTATGACATTATATTACCCGTTCTATTGTAAATTCTTTGTTAAAGCATCATTTTGGGTAAAATCATTTCACTTATCATATGAGTTTTGACATGTTGTTTTAGATATTATTAATTATATAATGATGTAAATAGTTTGAGAACATAAATGAATAATTATATATAATATATATGATAGAACGATAAATGGAATGAAATACACCGTTCATGGAGATGGTAGGCCGTACGTATGCACGAGTGATGATATCATTCCCATGATAGTGGAATTGTATTGAATTGTAAGAATAATACTTCAGAATAAATATCAATTTATAGTAATTATATATAGTTATTTATTTACACCATTATACACATTCAATTATGGTGGTGATCGAAAACAGATTACACCACGGCGTGGAGACTGTATTTCGTACGTACGCACGCGCGGTTATTTCATTTTCTATAGGTTGTATGGAAGGTGAAATAAGAATGTTTCATATTTTTAATTACATATCAGTATATTATTGATTCTAATTTTATTACTTCATAATAAAACAACTAAAGAATAGGAATTAGAAGAAGAAATAAATTTGAAAGAATCGGTAACAGATATTACCTCTTCTTCGACACGCCTCTTTTAAACCACCTCTTAGGGCAATAAAATTGGTCTCTGAAGGGGACCAGGACCTCTAAAATATTTATAGGGAAGTTTAGAAGTGTAAAATTTAGGGTTTTGCCGAGCTTGAAGTCTCAATGAGATGTGAAGATAAGATGGAGGAGGTTCCCCTTTATAAGGGAGGAGAGGGGCACCTTTGGAATCCTCAAAAATATTAGTTTAATAAAAATTAAAACCCCACATAAAAACCTTAAAAATGACCCAATTAAAAGATTATATTATACAGGGTTGTAATATAATCAACCAATCAAATTTATACATGTTTTTATTTTATTTTAAACATTACCATTTTGATTTATCCTTATTTAATCTATTTAATTTTATTTGTGGTAATAAAATTCTAAATTTTAAATGGTTATAAATAATCACGTAGGTGTTGTTAATTTTCTATAATTGGATAATTTATGACATTTTAGACTATATAAATTTCAATTTATAATTTTTTAATATTTTTGTGATTTTTAAACAATTTAATAATATGTTATTTTTATAAAATAACAATAGCGTAAATTTTGACAATATTCATTTATTTGAATTTAAATAAAATTCACACATAGGATATATTCAAAATAAAATATTTAATAGGTTCCCCACATATCATATTCATCTATAAAATTAGTGTATCACATTAAATAGTTCATATAGTATTAATTTTCTATTTTTAAAACAATTTATTTGATACATCTCTTAATAAAATAATTTCTACATCATTTATGTATAATTATTAATATAATTATTTGTTGCGTAAAAATTAAAAATAAAATACTAGGATAAATATAAATCTTATATATTTTATAATAATACTTTATTTAGGATTTCTATTCTAAAACACCTAACTTTTAAAATGTTATATTTTTTAAATTATGATGGTGACAACTTTGACATCATTTAAAATAAAATAACATAAGTGTCATAATATCTTTTATAAGACTCCAAACGGTCATATATTCAGTCATTGTATGGTTATGGTATATATATACACTACCAATATGTTTTGTTCAGGTTTTTGATCCTTTTAAAGGGTATTATTATTTCAATAAAAACTATATTACTTATTTTTCTCTAAATAAATAACTTCTACAACAATAATGTAAAAGCTATTAAGGTAATTAAATATCTATTAAAAATTATAAATAAATTACCATGATAAAGAAAAAAAATTTCTTTCAAATGAGTTTTTATAACCGAATTTATATTTTTTATAAATTTATATTAAAAAAACATTATTCATTAAAGATTAGTGAGACATATTTCACTTTCATTTAAATAAAATATACTAAAGGTCTTAATCACTTCCAGGTGGGTTCTAATGGATTCCATGTCGACCCAAATATGACATAAAAAGAAATATAAGCATCCAATAATATTAATACAAGTGTTAAGGTAATTTTATAATATTATATTTACCCTTAATTACCTGATTGTCCTTTTACTACGGTAAAAAAAATTTACCGTAGTTACTATTCATAATGCCCAAAAATAAAATCTAGTCTATTAATATAATTTGGACCCACTTATTCCATATATGGAATCCATTTTTTCCGATTCAATACACCGATGTTGCAGAAATTAAATTAAAATTAATCCTGCTGTTAAGAAAATGTGTTTTAAATGTTAAAACATTGCAAAAGATTGAAATTATTTTACATATGAATTCAATGTAAAATCAATTCTAATTACATAAATAATATTACATTATAAAAATATATAATATTTATTCTTTAAAATTATAAAATATTATAATTTAACCATATAAATTATTACGATGGAAAACGTTGTTTTTAATTAAAATATATCATGTTTTTACGAATCATTATAACATAAAAGTTATCACAATAATACGAAAAATTTATCCAAAGTATATTTTTATATCCTGATTTCGATGATGAATTTTATTTTGTAAAATTGAACTTATAAACATGTCAAAATCTACATTTAATTTGGGTGAGCCATCAAAAGGCAACAAAAGTGCATTTTTTAAAAAATATTTATTTTACCCGAAAAATTTATTTTGTTCTCATACCATGTTCTAAAAAATGTGTAAGATGAATAAAAATGTTATAAATTTAAAAATTTATTTAATACTGTTAATAATGGCTATTCCATAATAATATTATAACAATATATCGTTGTTTAGTGAAACCGGGTATTTTGTATAACACACGCTATCGAGGAAGGTTGTGATAGCGTTTAATGCAAGCCATGTTAAGGTTGCGTGTAGTGAAATACTCCTTTAATGTTGTGTATAAAAAAATCCTACCATATTTCATTTATAAATTGAATATATATATATTTATACAATCAATGTTGAGTAGAATAACTACTATCAAACAAACAGGAAATTGTGTGTAACAAGATCCAGGATTAGTGTTGTGTATACTGCAAGCTAATATGGTGTTGCGTATAGCACAAGATAATCTTGGTGTATTGTACAAAAGATGATATGAATTAAATTAAAAAGAATATATCTTATAAAATCTCAGTTTGTTACATTAAACGTAGCAATGAACGAGAGGTAACCTGGCATTCTGAAAAATTTTATTTTCAAATTATTTGCCTTTTTGAGCATGCCTAGGACTACATGGGAGTGTGCTTTTATTTACTTGTCTGTCATATTTTTTAATTATTACCACATGTCGAGGCATCTTATTGAATTTATATAATGCAAGTCTTACACTTCTTATGGAAAATCATAAGATATTTTATCTCATTCGAGGGGAGACAATGATTTTAATGCAATGGTGGTGTTTTTTGGATCAAAAAGGAAAAAAATTCAAAATTTGTTCACGCAAAACCTACCACACAGTTTGGCCACAGTTTTCCAAACCATGTGGGGAACCTGCTCCTTGGACCACCCAAGACCTAACCAATACATGGTTGGCACACAATTTTCCAAACCATGCGTTGCCCGTGCACCCCGAACCCCTCACACCAGTAGCTTCCACATGATTGGAGAATGGATTGATATAACTTGTGAACTAGGCCGTGCATCCATTTAGAACCCTAAATTTTATAAAAACTAAGGGCTCACCCCCATTTTATCTAATCTGTGCAGCTTTCTGTGGCTCAACCCGTGCGCACCCCAGGCTTCTCCCTCTTCTTCTTCATCATCCTCCAGCCAGTTCCTTTTTCTCTCTCTCCATCCAAGGTATTTATCCTTTCTTCCTATTCCACTTATTTCTTTCTTTCTCATTCATTTTCATTATTTTTTACTCTCTTACAAGTGTTTGGTCTCAATTACCCCCAATCCCATACTCCATTTTCTATATTCTTCTTTATTAATGGCCATTCAATACCCTTCTCTTCTTTTGTTTTTCCATTGATTATTCATAACCCACATGCACACCAATGATTTCCCAACGAACACATACTTTCAAAAGCATAATTTCGTAATTTTGGATTTTCCATAGGAATATGTGATGTTTCACATTTCATAAATATCATTTTCTATCCATACATGTAGTGATTGTAGGCTATTGTTGTATGTTTTTTTCTTGCAGGTCCCCAAAACCCATCATTAACCTATCATATTTATATCCAAAAGTCCTCAGGGATCTACCTCGTGATCCTCCCATAGCCCACAAGTCATGTTTACTAAGAAAGAGTAACTAATTCAATAACACCCCCTTTTAAACCACAAAATCAGTCCCCATCATGAGTTTACCTTTGAAAACCTTTCCTACTTGGGCATTACTGATGAGCTACGGATGAATATTTCTCGAGGAAATCTCACCTAAACATTAGCATTATACCATCCAATTTATAAAAAGCTTGTATTAAAATTCAGGGCTACCTTTCACTGCCGTGAGAGATCTAATGAAGATGAGCATGGCTTTACAAATGAAGCTGCCGAAGATGTCACTTTCCATTTGATTAACCTACAGCACAGCCTCCGGTTGAGTGAGTTACCACCTAAATTGTCCTGTATGATATCAAGTACATGTAGAGAGATGCTTATTTTCTGGCACCATTTGAGTGGGTTCCAACACTGGCCTAGCTTTTCTGGTCCACCATTTCCACATGGGACCCATACGTAACACAGACAGGAAATGCTTCAAGATTCATTAACCCCATCCACTGGGTCCTTCATTGGATTATTACCACCTACTTTACAGCCTGGTTGGAATGTGAAGTAACTGTAAGCAATAATGACCTACTAATTTTTAACTTCATTATTATAGGCATAGAGGCCAAACTCACCAACCACTTCACCCAGTATTTGAAGCTAATGTTTTCCAAGCCAAAGGGTGGAATTTTTTAGAGGAACATCTATCACTCTTCCGGTAGATTTGCTGCACATTGAGTATGATGCAGCGGAATTTGTGGAGCTATCAGCAGCACCATTCATGGATATGAATCTTCTCTGCTGGATGCAAATGCTGGAGGTATACAGTGTCAGATTTCGACTGTGTAGTGTTCCTAGTTCTGCCCCATCTGCACCTCAACCAACAGGACCAACTGTATATGATCACCATGCTGATCCGGTTTTTTCAAACCACTCCACGTCCAAGGGGACCCCTGATTCTCCTACTACCACCTCTCACCCATCTATGCCCCCAAAATGTTACCCTCCCTATCAATACTAACCTTGCCTACAAGGAACACCATATTTAGACCCTGACCTCTTCTAGATGTGGCAGCAGGACGAGTACTCTATGTTCCACTGGTATCTTGAGTGGACTCACATAGAGGTAGAGGGCCTTAGCCTAGCCGATCATCAGCCTCCCACCCTGTATGATGTTGTGACCAATCCTTCTCACTCCTGCTATATGTCAGGAGCTGACACCTAAATGGGTGAACCTTATGATACCTCTTCTTCCAATGATCACATGGACTTAACTCCTCCTACCGTCTATCTGACATGGGATGAAACCTCTCATGACTTCTTTTTGGATCCATATGATTCTTTAGTGGGAGGGTGTTGAGTGATATGTTACTTCTATCATTTTATGTTCCATTTTTATTATACTGTAATGTACCCTCTATTGTGGTGTGATGTTTGGACTACATTGTTTTGATTTTTTTTCTAATTATCTTTCCCTACCACTTCTTTTACTTTTTCTTACTTCAATTGTCTGGTTCTTGTGTCTCCCCAGAAGGGACATCCATCTGTTCCATGGAAACCACCATTCCCCTCATCGGGCTCTCACACACCACCAGTTTTTCAAAATTGACCAACATTCAGGGGAGATTTTCACTTTTACACGGTTTTCTATTCATTACTTTCTTCCCATCCTTTTCTTTTTTCTTTTCCCACCCTTCTATGCAATATTTCCTTCACGGGGGACCATGCTCGGTTTTATGTGGGGGGAACTCTTAATTGGAAACCAATTTTGAATGATTTATTTCTCAAGTACATAGGGTAGCATGTTTTATTAGTTATGTCTAAAGTGATGTTATAGATTTCCTGGGTTTATAACAATTGGATAAAAATGAATTTTAGAAATTATCTCTGAAAATGGCTCAGATGACCGGATTGTCGAACTCAGTTTTTGATGTGAATAATCCTTTTATAAAATTAAAAGGTACATTAGGCATTTCATATAGAAAAATAGCTTGTTTAAAAAAGGATTTTTCTGAGGGAGTAATTCGAATTGATGAACTGCTTAAAATGAAAGTCAATATGTGCATAAGTAGAGGTGTGGTTTTTGGAATTATTGTTGCCACACTAGTGGCCATTACGCGGTATTAATTCTATGAAATACTAAAATGCTATAAAATTCACATCAACTGTTTACTTGAGAAAATTGGGAAAAATATTATGCTACTATGTCACCCAACTACAATGGAAATGTTTTTTTTGAGATATGAAAAGGCGTGCTCAATAATTTTGATGAAATTTCATCAAGTACCAAATAATGCAAGTCAATGAGCATGTGTGACATATAAAATTGACTGCCTAGAAATATGTGACGATGAAACTTGGTCATAACAAATCTGAGTGTATAAAGAGATGAAAATGATGTTTGGAACTTTTTTTAATGATGAAGGGAAAACACAGTTTTATGAAAAATTTATTTATGAATGAACGGTTGACTGTTTTGGATTCATCCTACATTGTTAGCTAACCTCATAGACATTGGGAACCATGAAGTTTGAATGTTGCAATATTTAATGGAAATTAGTTCAAAATTCATATTCATCTAATTTGTATAGTCTATAATGTTTATACATGTCTCTTTGGTAACTCCTTGGAAATGACTGTCTATGCCTCTATTTGAGGACAAAAACCCAATCATGTGTGGGGTAGTTAGATTCACTATTGTGCAGAATTCATTTCTAATTTGTTTAATATATATAAAATGGTTTTCTTGGATGGTATTTGTGTGTATTTTACACATTTGATGTTATTTAATAGGTTTTTCATTTACCAGAGGATGAAGCAGGAAGTCATGGAATTTAGGAGATTCATAAGTCAATTGGAGGCTTTTGTACCCTTTTCCCCTGACTATGACGGATTGGAGTCACCCAGATCAAGCATCGAGAAATGAAGGATGGGCAATTTCAGGAATTTCATTGAGAAAAGAAACATGCACGACTACTACATGGTTATCAAAAATGTGTTTAAACCGAGCGAGAGAAGATTCCATTGACAGAGATGTTTGGGAGGTTGGCGCACAGTTTACCCAAACCGTGCATCCATTTAGAGAAATTGTGCCAGACAAGAACATATATACCGAGACTTCCGCATGGATGGCACATGGATTATCCAAACCGTGTGGCCCTTCTAGGAAAACTATGTAGCCTTATGGATTTGAGACAGAGACATCTGCATAGCTGGTGCACGACCTAACAAACCATGTGACCCAAACCATGCAGACCCATACAACCTTCTCCTTTTAGCTTTTTCACATTTCACCCAATCCTTGACCAGGGATTCCTCTTTCTACCTACTTTTGGAAAGTTGAAAAAATAATGTGTTTGACTGAAAAGACTCTGGGGGTGATCCTGGATGACGAGAGGATTATGGAGTGGAGTATGGGGGGCTAGGAACTATGTTTTTTATGATAGGACGATTTTAGAGCACTTGTTCTATGTATTTCATTTGTTCTTATGATTCTTTTATTTTATGTTGTAATGAATTTTCTAATGAATTTTAGTATGTTTATTATCCTTTTCATCTTCAATAGCTAAACCCCCCTAGTGTTTGGGTCGGATAAAATGTTGGTTCCTTAGAACCAGTTACTCTATTTGTGTGTTTTTTTGTCGTCTCTCACCTAATTCTCCCAACATTCGTGTCTTATTTTGTTGGAAACCCCATATTGGACCAAGAATGGAGTTTCCAAGGATATTTGGGAGAAAAACGACAATAATATCCATGACCATTGCATATACATGTCTTTTTTATAGGGAGGTTGCTAAATTAGGAGTCAGTAGAAGTCCATTTCATAACCAAGGTATTGATTTCTACCAGCTTAATTGGAACTCACCAGACCAAGGGAGTTAATAAAAAATTGAAACCCTTAAATGTGGGTTATTATGTACAACACAACACAAAAGGGAATAACATTTGAAATCCTGCATAAATGTCCAACACTAATAAATTTATACCATTATCCATAATAATCTGGTTTTAAGTAATCATTGATATTAATGTTAATTCCTAGTGAGTTAGAGAAGGCCAATAAATTAGTTCTCTTTCGAGATCCATCATTATGAACCGAAAAATCATATTTAAATTCAACATCTTTACTTGATAAATTTAAAATAAAGAGACTTACACACCAACATGTTTTCACTATGGACTGACCCTGGAATTTTACACTATGATAGTTACAAGTTAGGGAAATTAATTCGATGCTGAAAACAACATTTCGGACAAACGACACATTATAGATCCTCAGTGTGGAATACTTTGATATCTATTGGTTCAATATCATGATATAGATACTTATAAATTCCTGTGGTGATTCCTGATATTGAATTATAATTATATATGCAATTTATTTGATACTGATTTGGCCTCAGATGGCTCACCCCCTTTTTACATGAGACATCGTAACTTAGCATAGT
This sequence comes from Viscum album, assembly GCA_963277665.1. NCBI lineage: Eukaryota > Viridiplantae > Streptophyta > Magnoliopsida > Santalales > Viscaceae > Viscum > Viscum album. Next base: position 721,374,345 of record OY728141.1, read on the forward strand.
GAGAGAATTTTCTATGAAATATTGTTCCACTAGCTAGATTACAAACAACATTATGGAGCTTATATGGTGGATATATTGGGATTATTAATATAGGATTTTCCCCTTGCTTTTCCATGATAAAGGGTTTGTGGTAGTATTTTTGGAACATTAATCGTCATCATGTGAGGCATGGTTCCGGGGATTGGACTCATGTAATAGAATTTTCATGACTATTCACAGTCGTCTTGGTTCACCCATGACTATTGGACCTTAGTTTCTTGTAGTGAAGAATAGGATTCTTGTAACTTGGTTACTCATGCGAGTTTATTTACATTAACTTTAATATGTGATCATTATAGTTATCTCATATATTGTTTCTTTCATGGAAACAAATGGGTTGGATTCAAATAAAAATTAAATATTTTTTTGGAGAAAAAGTGTTTTACACAATATTGTTATTTATTTTGAAATAATAGCATCACATTACCCTTGAAAAATTAAATTATCTCTAAAATAAATTAAACCTCTTGTGGAAAAAAATTGGGTAATGAACCATATTAATTATGTAAAAAGTATGTAAAAGCATTCATAGTATATTTTAACAAATATTTAGGATTATTATTCATTATATTTAAAGTATTTACATTGAGAATTTGAATATTTATGCTATAATATGGACTTTTAATACTCATTCATATTGATCATTTATATTTTCATCTTGTGGTGAAGGTATTGGATTAGTCTGGATCATTGTGGGTAATAATGGGTCATGGTATCAAATAGTGACCCTCAGCGTCACATATAGATTTTCAGTTGTTAGGTTTTAGTTTGGGTTGTATTATATATCTTGGTCATATTTTCATGTTATTATATAAAAGGATGTTCAGTAGGGATATTTTTATATCATTTGGGTTTTATTATTAATTTCTATAAGTTTTATTATTTATTATTGAGATAAATCATTCCCTTTATTTACTATATTGATGTGTGTCACAAGTTTCTAGACCATGGGGATTGGGAACAACATTTGGTCCATGTCTTAGATAGTCTCGGGTGACCGATTCAGGGTCGACCCATGTTGGTTCGTGACACCCAAGTATCCTCTTTTTTTGGTCCATGATTCCACTGAATCCATATGAGTAGTATTGAATTTCCCTTGATTTAATGATCCAAATGGTCTAACTTATTCAATAAAGTCATTGTAATACATTTATTTTATGTTGAAATCAATTTACTCTCAGTCTACAACATGCATAAGATCTGACATGTACCTCTAATGTTAAGATATGTCGAACACATCATAATTAGATAAAAACAACTGAGGAAGCTTCAGACAATACACTACTGTCTAAAAAATTTTATTAATCACAATGTGTCTCAAAAACATAGTGATATAATTCCATGATTCCATATATTTTGGTGCCCACAAAAAAGGAGTTACTCAAAAGAAAAAATAATATCATAAATTAAAATACAGAGGTATCATCATACTGTCAGTATAAAATATGGTTCCTCACTGAGTTTTTATCAGCATCTTATGCACCGGAATCTCTCTCGTTGAGGTCTCATGAACCAAATGATCCCCCACCACTTCTATCCCTCCAAAATAAATGGATACATATGTCAAAAAATTACATCATTTAAACATACTCATAAGGTTATAAGGATAGTTGATAATTATATGCTCCCAAGAATCCCAATACATATGCTTAATGAATATCCTCAGGTATGAATCTAGTCAACTCAAAACATTCTTCTCTCAAAAAATGGAATATCTTACTCAATATTAGTTAAGTCCATGGGCCTTATGAATGTCTTAAAAAAACTAAAACGTAATATATTTGTGTATTCCTCATATAAAATTCTCAAGGAAACTCTTGGATATAATACTAACTCACATAAACGAATATTTTTTTTTGTTCTAACTACTATGTAAGGATATCAAATCAGTAAAAGGGAGATTTTTTTCATTATAGTTAAACTCACATAGACACATTCATGACTATTTAGGGTATAGGGTAACCCCATCATAAGTGATTCATAATGTAATCTAGTCGAGTGGTATAAAATTCTCTCACCTATCACTCACAACTGCAAGAACTAACTACCTCTATCTCATATACTAGGGTTCACATCATCCTTAAAGGATTTTTCATATAATGGTATGGTAGGGAAATAAAACTCTAACGGCAAGTAAATTATCTAAACATATCATAAATATAAAGAATAAACTAGTATTAATAAATAAAAAATATAAAATGGATGTGTTCAGAACCATGAATTGTAGAGTAACATGTTACTCATCACACTCTATTGGCGATTAATCCACTACATAGAATGGGTTTTCCTCATCTCTAAGCTCATGCTTGTGACTCTCTGGATTCATCTTTTTAGGTGAGTCTAAACCCTTTACTGGGGTCATTCAGTATCATCCCATCCTAACCTCGTAGGACCACATTTAGAGAACAAGAATAAAACATTTTTATGATAACGAACCTTTCAATTCTAGTTCTTGTGAGTTGAAAAATTCATTAATGTGTTTTTATAAATCCCACATAGCCTATAGTTTTCTGTCATGTGTCACATTGAGGGTATTGAAGATGTTCTACTATGAACGGACTATCTACCACATTACCTCCCTTGGACATCCTTTCATTTATACTATCATAAGTATCTTCTATGGTAGTACGAGAAAACCAACTCCCTGGAACACTATGTTCCCGACATAAACATGAATCCATTTTCTCTTACATCCCCTTATCAAATGTCAGGGCCTAATGAATAACATGAGAGTATTTCACCGGGTTCATGATTATAACATGATGTCTGAGCTCTGGAGAAAGTTATATCATAGACATTTAATCATTATGTGCCTCATTTCTATACAATAATGGATCAAATAGAATGAACAATATAAAACAAAAACATTATGATGTGACCGTCATAAAATATTTTCATAACTCTATGAAATCAAGTTCTTGGTCAAACATCGTTATTTATTAGAATATAATCTTATAGAAACACCTCCTCAAAGGTCCTCCAACTAAAAACTTATCATCCCAAAACATAAATTATCGATTTTCCCCACCACTATTGGTTAATGGAAAATGAGGGTCTTATGTATAACTAACCTTTCATTTGGAATGTTGATTAGTTTGAATATAATCTCAATGATGTCCATCCAGTATTATGCATCTTCTTTTCCACCAATACCCTTGAATATTGTACGATGATGAATATGAAATTAGTGATCATGGATAGTAACATTCCTCTACATGAAAATTTCATGGATTAAAACAACAAAAAAGAGTCATGGATGAACAATCTCTAAAGAGTGGATAATCTAAGAGTTTGTAGGAGGTTTTTGGGGAGAATTATACATTACTATAGCTGTTGGAACTCATTTTTTGTAATGTACCGGTTCCGAAATCCCCCCATAGGTGCCCCATATCCAGTTTGTAACTTGCCATCAAGAATATTTTTTCAAACGCCAGAGGCTATCGAAAAGCAATGAGGTCCATGGGTGTGATAGTTGGGAAACAATGCCTTCATTGGCAGAGTAACACAGCGGAAAAAACAGATATCAACAGAAGATGAAATAATAATACCTTACAACATTAAATAGTGGAAGTATGAAGAAATAAACAACTGGAGCACATATATAAATTATTCATGTTATTTATTTCTAGGAAAGTATCAAAACCAGTCACAATGCGGGAATAATGTTAAAACAACATAAAAGGTAAAAAATAAACTCCATCAACATCACAATCCTTAGCTTGGTCTCATTCTCTCTAAAACTCCACAACAATCAAGTACCTAAAGAATATATGTGATTTCCCTTATATATAACTACAATATTATAACCTTTTGGGCCCAAAATCATGAAACAAATATGGTGTGAGACGAATCCTAGTAGGAAACCACCCGAATATCTATGCCTAATAGTCCATGAATATATATTCTATCCAATATCCCAAAAAGAATCAATAATCAAAGAAGTAAACATGTAAAAAATCATACATTTTAAATTACATACTTTTTCATTTACTAGTTAAGCAACAAATGATTATAAGTAATCCTATAGAAGTAATAAAAGCCCACCCCCTCTAGTTCATCCATGAAGGCACCAGAAACCCTATGGGAAATACTCACAGTCTAATCCCTCTTGTTATGATTTGGAAAAGACTCTCTGAGGAATCACTCATCATCATTTCCCCATGTGGTCTCGTATCTGTAACTATAGACACTCTAGGGAAGCACTCAACATCCAATTCCCCTATATGGTCTCGTAATGTGGAACTACAAACACTTTGAGGGAACACAGAGTCTATTCCCCAATAGTATCACAAAATAAAAGTAAACAAACACTCTAGAGAAGCCCTCAGCATCCATTCTCTCTATGGTCAACTACACCAGGTTCCCAAATCCCTGTGTCAATTAATTGTGAACAAACAATATGCGCAACAAAATTAAACATGAGGAATTATATGGATACATTGTCTTCAGTATCTCATAGCATGAAATATAAATTCACTCCATCCATAAAAAACTGGGCATGGAAAAAAAAGTATCCTGATAGTCAAAGCTAGACCAAATGGTCATAATCAAGAAAACATGGGAAACACATCCATAATAAGGTATATAACCCTTTTAAAAATCACAAATTCTCTACTCAAGCACACGATGAATAGTATGCAATAACAGGGATACAATCCATAAACATGTAGTACCACAATCAAGGATATTGGGCACATTTTCACATATAACTGAAATAATACCTACAAACAGATACAAACCCCCTAAATCGGCATTGTACGATCGATATGATAGTGTCAGCCATTGAATCAACCTAGAACATAGAATATCAACAAAAAAGTCCAAACTATTCAACCAACAATATCTCACGAGAGAGGATAAATCAAGAAACTAGTATCTAGAATATGGAATGGCTTACCATGGAAATTCCAACGCAATCGATGGATAATATTCATGTCGTACTATCACTCCTACATGAGATGAATAGCGAATAAGGGTGTTATGTAGATTAGATGAGACCCCGTTCCATTTATTGAAATAAAAACAATTTACAATGTATGTTCTTAAAAGGAAAATGATTTGTACTTTCCTTAATAGTCCCCTACTTTAGGGGGCCCCAAGGTAACCCCACATAGCCATGTGCTCGGCCGTTACATGGTCAGCTCACGGCTACCCGCAAAAATTAGGTACAGGGTATGTACTTATTTGAAACCAACATGTACTCCTGAAATTTTCAAAAACTATTATTTTTCTCAAAAACAACATGAATGAAATTCATACCTGAAAGGATGATCCAGGATTATACAAAATTCCCACATTAAAAAATTCATCCCCAAATTTCCCATGCAAGGTGGCATATAAGAAGAAGCCTCAAACATCTCGGGCCACTGCGATCATCCATTGGCCTCCCTCTCCCTGCTATTGACCTATAATCGCTAGTGCTGCCATATCACTTGTAACGATGGAATAGACTGGCCATGGAGAACATTCACACTATGATCAACTATGTGGATAAGATTATACTCAAATTATGCGTCCACATCTAGCTCAACCTCTTTAGGATTAAAAACATGAGAATGGTCTATGATGTAACATCATATATGAGAAATGGGGATGATGTTTTGCATACCCCAGTACCTCTAAGGAAACTACAACTGATAGGCAACTGACCTTACTATCTCCAAAACCTCAAATAGTACAGCATGTCTCAAAAAAATAATTCCTTTTCTCCTAATTCTTCTCTGTCCCAGACTTGATGTGAAACATAGAAAAACTGGATATCCATCCTCAAACTGTAGAGGACAATGTCATTGATCAAGATAAGACATCTTTCATTACTATTCATTAGCCATCCTTTTATGAATCAACACTAGATACATTGTCTTCTATTGAACAAGAAGAGGTCCCAACATTTGTTGCCTCTCATTCCTCCATCCAAAATATGTTTGTTTAGAATGGTCTACCTCACGAATCCACATAAGGTTCCATCAAAATAGATTCATGAAAACTATTATTGAAGGAAAACCCCACAGGAAGTCTGTTCTTCTCTTCGGAACCTCCAATATATAGGAATAATTATCAAAGAATGTCCTCCAGTACCAGAATAGAATCCTTGGACTTTCCATCTATCAGGGTGTGGTAAGCTACACTCAGAAGTACCTATGTATCCAAGGACCTTTGTAGTCCCTTCCAGTCCAGAGAAGTAAAACTGGCATCCCTATTTTAAAAAAAACAGTTCGGAACTCCATGTAAATGTATAAAATCTTGGTTGTACAACCTTCCCAACTCAACAAAACTGAAGGTCTCCTCGATTAGTAGAAATTGATCAACCTTCATGAGTCATTCATTGAAAACACATTCCACATCATTCCCTAGAGATGGACTTAGCTAATATATCATGAAATACATCGTGGCATCATTCCACTTCCACTCGGGAATGGGTAGCATCTGAAAAATCCCTTATGGTATCTGATTATCCTCCTTCACATACGGACTGGTGGAACACCTCCTAAAAAACTCACAAACATCTCACTTCATACCTGCCCACCAATACTGAAAACACAGATCTCAATACATCTTGGTGACACAAGGATAAACATTGCAAACTGAGGAATAAAAGTCTCACATGAGCTCCTCGTGTATGTCTTATAGAAACCAAACATGCCTACAAAAACCCAAGATATCGTCAATGCATATGGTCCATCCATAAATAGGTTCCTTTCCTGACACACTATCCCGTAGATCTAGGCCATCAGAATTTTATATAGGCCTCATTCGTAGTCGATAAAGAATAGTAGAGGGAACAACCACAGAAGAAAGGAATGACTTCCCCTATCTGTCGTGAACCTCAAAATATATCTCAAATAAATGATACATAAGCTTCCACTCACTTCTATCCTCCTGAAAAACTTTTATCTGAGTCCTCCTACTCATTGCATTATCCACTACATTGCAATTTCCATGTGTGTAGGCATGGTAAAAATAAAAGTACTGAAGAAAATCAACCCACCATCGCTATCACTGATTCAGATTACGCTGAGTGAAGATATACATGAGACTTTTTTGGTCGGTGAAAACCACAAAATACTCTACCAACAGATAATGACTCCAAAAATGTAAAACATGAACAACTGTAGCCAGATTGAGATCATGTGTCAGGTAATTCCTATCATGTTTCCACAACTTCTAAGACCCTAATGAAATGACTCCTTCCCCTAAAAAAGAAGTACTCCTAGCCCGATACATGATTCATAACAATAAATAGTATTGATATTTCCTGGATCTGAAAAAACTTGTATCAGTGCTAAATTCAACATCCCCTCCTGCTCCTAAAAGACTGATTCACATGAATCTAACCACAAGTACTTCTCACCCTTCATAGTAAGCCACATCATTGGCGCTCCTATATATGATAATTATTATATGAAGCATTTTTAATATCCAACCATCCATATTTAAAATCATACCTCATAGACGTTCCTCAGATGGTCCTATAAAACTACTTCCCTGACATTCTATAGGTCTACTGATATTTTTATATATGAGAAAACATGACCCAAGAAGTGAATATGTTCCTTTCAAAAGGGGCATTTTGTGAGATTAGAATATAACTGATGCTCTCTCAGTGTACTCAAAATGATCTCATGATGAGGAGCATGGTCATGTCGAGTGTGAGTGTACACCATGATGTCATCCATGAAGACTACCACAAAAGAATCCAGGTATGGATGGACGACTTGGTTCATCAGAGTCATAAAAACTGCATGCACGTTCGTGAGGCCGAAATACATAACCACATACTCATATTGACTATACATTATCTGAAATGCTGGAAGTGGTATATCTGATGGTATAACATGATACTAATGATAACCAAATCTCAAGAAAATAATTGAGAATAACTTCCAGCCTCTAATCTAATCAAAGATGTCATCAATCCTCAGAAATGTATATCGATTATTGACTGTCAACTAGTTCAAATTCCGACAATCCACACAATGTCATAGGGTATCGTCCGCCTTATTCGAAAAAATTAAGAAAACCCCAAGGAGATGAATTGGGTCATATTACTCCCTTTTCCTGCAACTCCTACAATTTCATATTTAGATATTTTAACTCTGGTTTCTATTCTTATAAGAATGAATGAACACTGTTGTCACTCAAGGAACAAGATGAGAATAAAAGTCCACTTCTATATTCTGAGGGAAACCTGAAAATTCATCTGTAAATACATCCCTAGAATGATCGAATAATTGAGGAAAGATCAACTATGAAGTCCCCAAGTCATCTAGATATAGACAAGCAATTAGGGCTGTAATTACTCCCAACACATGATTCTTGGGTCTTTCTCTGCTCGCATGGACATCCCATTCAAGATTTTGTAAAAACAAACTGCATATTGGTAATGTGAATCTCAATATATGGAGATAAAAGTCGAAAACATCTTAGAAGAGAACTAAGCAGTCCATCCTGAGAGTGATTTCATAACCAATCATTTCTAAGACATAATGGTCCCATAAGATCTGACACCCACCAACCCCAAAAGTGAACTCTTTGCACAGACATACTAAAGCCGTTATTATCCCCAACGGTATTTCCAACAGTAAGACATCCGTAGTAGTAAAGATTCAAAGCCCAAGGCTCTCCACAATAGAAATAGATATTATACTATGGGATGCTTCTGTATTGAAAATTTTATAAGCTAAAACTATGGAAACAATGATCATACCTCGAACTGTAATGGGTTCGAGATCCTTCTCTCGTTGGGTCTTATCTACAACAAAAGTCTAGAATTCACCACGACACTATGAAGATGACTAAGATCCCTGGGCTGATCCACCTTATGGATACCAAAACGTCTGTGCCTAGCCACAATTTCCATGACCTTCTCCATGTCCTGAACGACCTGATGAACTCATGTTCCCAGACTGAGGAGGAACTGGTTGTTCGGATCCGGTATAAGGAGTCGAAACAAAACCCATATCACCAGCAACTGGTGTGATAACCTAACAGAACCACTAAAGATGACCTATCTTACTATAAGATCGTTACTCCACTAGGACTCTTTGAAAATGTGACCTTGTCTACCCTCAATCCCCACATAGGTAGCACACCACCGGACTACCAGAATATGTATGCCTCATACTATAATCTCGTCATGCAGACTCGATTCCGCGCTTCGTACTATCAGAATGAGGGGTACCATCTCCGGATTCCAAACCACCTTCGATCACATCTCCAGAATCCCTCAGATTATGCTCTGTGATCAACACCTGGTTGACTATAGAAGTGATAGATGTCAACATGAATATGTTCACCTGAGATCAGATGTCGTGCCTATGACCATCCTCAATATTTCCCACCAGAATTAACTCATCACCACCTGGGATGGGTGTAAAGTGTTGCAGATATTTGAAGAGACAATAATTCTCCATAAATAATATATTACTTTTTCTAGACTCATGAACTCTAGGGCTCGATCGACCCTCAATGTCTCCGAGTAGATATAACCATAGAATACACGCTGGAACTCATCCCATGTCATAAAATGTTGTTGTCTTTCCTGTTAGATCACATACGACCATATCATGGTGGAATTTCAAAGCATGTACGTATCAAGATTCACCATCCACCATGGAGGCATCTCCAGATGGTCAAAGATTGAATGAATGGATTCTAACCATGATTCTACAGCCTGAGGTCCTATTTACGCTAAGAATGTGGGAGGATGTTTCTACTGGAAAACCCGAGTCATCTCTACCATAGATATGGAATGATGTATTACTAATCAGATGGTCTACCTAATACTCATTAATTCCTCTCAGAACTGTGAATACACACTAACATCTAGGATAATGGCTGGATCCCTGATTGTCACTACTAGAGGATCTCCTTGTAGTCCCTGATCAGTCATGTCTGGTGTCTGATAACATCACAATAACTGTCGTACAACTGGAAGACATCTCGGTGTCATGAATCTTCAAGGTCAAGAGAACACCATAGTTCAATATTATCAAGGACCAAGACATATAAGTGCAAGATAATAGTAGTGTAAATGAAGAGTTCATGTTCATTAAAACACGGATATATGGTGTGTATAACCCATACACGATGTGTTACCTTATACCTTTATATGGGCATATACTCCTTCAAACCCTTGTCGTGTAAAACTCTACACATGGCATGTTATTCCAAGAAACCATGTGTACTTGAATCGTGTTCCCCTTCTCGAGTTCATCTAAATGAGTAACCCACGTGGTTCCCCTAGAACAAGACTACACAATGTGTTATTGCCACGCACAACATGTACTGGATAAAACTTCACCGACCTATCTTGTTAGTCACACAACTGGTTACACGACTTAGTCTACAAGGCATGTTTATTATACACAAGGTGTGTTCACTATACACACGGCATGTACTTCCTGATTTTTCATCCACCCAATTTGTTAGTCACATGGCCCGATACATAGTCTCTACAACATGACATGTACATCCAGTACATGTCATGGCCCACCAATGATTTCCCGATCCCATGTCTCTACCTACAAAGCTAGTGACAAAGTTAGAGAATACAAGACATGTACCTACAGTACATAATGTGTACATAATAGAACATGTTCATTCCTTAATAGAAGGATTCCTGGCATGTATTTATCATTACACACTGTGTATTCTATGTTTTCTATACATTAAGCCTCAGAATCTATTTCAGAACCAAGAAATACACTAAAACAAACGTTTATGTTCCAAATTACGATCCTTGAGGGAACATACTCCCCGTGAGTAAATTCATGGCTTCTAATAAATTTCATATAAAAATAATAACATGGAAAGGATCCTTCAAATTCTGATCCATGAGGTCTCATAACAACTCAAGAACCAAAGTTTTGTGTTCATTCAAAAAAAACCTTAATCAACTAAATATACTATCAGATAGTAGGAATTCTATCAAGGCGTCTGTCACAACAACATGCATACTTAACACAACATTTATCCCAACAACATGAAATTGGTAATGCATTCTAAATGGGATAGAAATATGCATGAAATAAGATTTCTAGTAAATGCCTATATAATGCAAGAGATAGAATACCCTAATCTAATTAGGTTGAAGCATAAATAGAACCTCAATAATATCATCAATAACAGTAAAAATCATATTAATAACCCAACGGTGAAATAATATCAACTAAAAAAAATTCAAAAGCAGAAAAGTCACAGTATAAGAGGTAAATTGGCTTTTCCATATACATTAGTTAGCTACTCACGAGAAAAATTATTACCAAGTACATATTCCTTCATATCCCTATATATATGCTACAAACAGTATGTCAAGAAGAAAATAATTCTTTTGATACCACAATGTAACGTTCTAGTTCCCGAAGCCACCCATAGGTGCCCCGTACCTGGTTGGTCACATGGCCTCTAGGGAATTTCCCCAAACTCCAAAGGTTGCTGACTAGTAGCATGGGCCTTGAGTGTGGTAGTGGTGAAACTATAATCTCATTCGAAGAATAACACACAAGAAATTAACAGATAACAATAGTAGGAGCAATAATAATACCATAAAATAGTAAACAACAAATGACAGAAGAAATAAACAACTAGAGAACATATATAAATCATTCACGTTACATATTTCTAGGAAAGAATCCAAATAATTCAAAATGATAGAATAGTTCTAAACCAATGTTCAAGGAAACAAATAAACTCCAAAAATATCGCAAGCCTCGGCTTGGCCCCATTATCTCAAGCTCCAAAACAATCATGTACATGAAGAAGAAGGGTTCTTGACCTTATTTATAGCTGCAACAACATAATCCATTTGGGACCAAAATCATAAACTAAACATGGTCTGAGACGAATCCTAGTAGGTAACCACCAAATGATCTTTTCCTAATATTCAATGAATATATATTGAAGGCAATATGAATAAAGAACCAAAAAACAAGTAAATACTCAAGTAAACTATCCAACTGTAAAAATTACATATTTTTTCATTTATTATTTATGCAACCAATAAACATAAGTAACCCTATAGAATTACTCCAAGCCTAACCCCTATGGTTCAACCAAGAAAAAAAAAAGAAACCATTTGGGATGTACTAACAGTCTATCCCCTCTGGATCAGATTTAGAAAAGACTCAATTAAGAAACCTTAGCCATCAATTCCCTATGTGGTCTCGTATGAGTAACTATAGACACTCTAGGGAAGCACTGAACATCCAATTCTTCATGTGGTCCCATAACGAGGAAAAAAAGACACTCTAATGGAGCACAAAGTCATTTACCCCTATGGTATCACAACGTAAAAGTAAACAGACACTTTGGAGAATCCCTTAGCATCCAATCTCCCTATGTTCTACTACACCTTGTTCCCACATCCCTCTAAAAATCAATTGGGTACAGATGATATGCAGCACCGAAATTAAACCTCAAGAAATACTTGGCCACAAAATCTATAGTATCTCACAACATATCATATAAATTCACTCCATCCAAACAATAATAGGCATGGAAAAAATGTATCCTAACAAGAAAATCTTTTCAATGTGGTTAGAATCATGAAAATGAAGCAACAGATCCATAGAAAGTTAGATAAACCTATTTAAAATCATAAAACCTCTACTAAAGCACACAATGCATAATTGGAAATAACCTGGCTAAAAACCATAAACATGGAATACCCCGATCAATGGTATTGTGTACATCTGTATATATAAGTCAATGTCAAACTACAGAAATGTACAAACCACCTACCACGGAATTGTGCTATAGATATACCCCAATTTCAAACCTTGAATTAACCTAGAATGTGGAAGATATAAAAAAACATCGAAAAAATTCAACCAATGATATCTCATGAGAGAGGATAAATCTAGAAAAAGGCTTTGAAGAATGAAGGGAGTACTGCGGTGATTCCAATGCAATCGATAGAGGTCGATTTAGAGAAGAGATGGCGAGTCAGGGGGTCAAGGAATATTTACAATGTACGGTCTCTCCTGGATGAGACGAACAGATTAGAAGGGTGTTATGTCGATTAGACATGACCACGGTCCATTTAATGAAATATAATGAAAGTGAATAGAATGTTCATCAAAGGTATACACCATGTACTTTCCTTATCATGACCCTGCTTTAGGCGGCCTCCAGGTCAACCCACACCACCTATTCTTGGCCGTTACACGATCGTCACATGGCTACCTGCGGTAGCCAGGTACACGGTGTGTACTTATAAGTACATAGTGTGTACTCTTGAAATTTCCAAAACTCCTATTTTTATCAATAAAAATAATGTCAAACCTGATAGGAAGATATAGTATGATACAATTTTATAATGGGCTTTCACAACTGTTAGTCCAGTTAAAAATATCTATGTTAGAATATCTACATCATAAAGGACATTAGGAACATAAAAAATATAATATAGTCTATTTGATCTCACATGGTTTTCCATGGAGGCAAATATCATCCTAATATATACCCATCCTAATTCTAAACATCGTCTACTTCCCTGTAAATTAGTCACAGTCATGATAAATATATAGATTAACATAATATCACGCTTAGATAGAATAATTTATTCTTATAAGGATATATCAAAATAGGATTACAACCTAGATATATCTAACAACAATTAAATTATCCTAAAGAGAATGTTTTAATCATTGAATTTTATTATCAAACATATTGAAAATATAAAAATAATTATATATATAATGTAAATCAATGTTATATGTCAGGATGTGTGTACATAGTCAAAATCATATAATGAAAACATTTTCATCATATAAGGTTAATTCATCAAAAAATACTAGAAAAATATATTTTACCATTATATGGCTACTTGGAGGTCCACTATACAATTCTAGCTAGGTACTGACATAGTTACTCTACCCAATTCCCAACTATCCTAGATAAAATCTATCATATCCTAAATCAAAGAGAGGAGACAATTAGTGAAATTCTTATTTTCCTATAATTATAGTTTGTTTAATCCCATCCTAAACCAATGTCCAATCTAAATACTATAAAACCTCATTTGTGTGTATCCATATGTAAGAGGACACTAAAAAAAGTGAGTTTCTAATACTATATATGGGGAAACTCTATCTGGAATATCAGTTTATAATATTTTAAGTAATCAACAAGAACAATAATAAAAATTTAATTTAAATGAGGAAATAAAATAAATGACATATATATATGATCTCCCAAAGTAGTAATCATGTCTAATATATAAGTAATAGATAATAAATTGTGTTGTGAATAAAAAACCATTGTACAATACTCATGTATCTTCCTCATTCTACTCTAGCTCTATGCTCCACTTCTCGACCATCCACCATATGGAGTTTTTCATTTATATTATCTATATTCATGAAATCTACAAGAACACTGAAATAACTGAGACTCATTAGGAAACCAAAAATGTGTACATACTATTGATTAAAAAAATATATAATTGTTTCAGATAAATAATAAGTAAATGATCAATAAAAATACACGTATCGAGTCATCATTAACTAATAAATCTACCAAGAACCTGACGTTATATTATATGTATTATTGATAGTATGAATGTACAGAATAGACGTACCTCGATAAATTTATTAGATCTCACCCAAAAAAATTAGTGGTTTATTTAATAACACTACTTGTTTTTATATGTAAAATGTATCCCCACACGCAACTGGTGGTCATCACTAGATCATTTCCCATTCTTTTAGGCTGATCCTTTGCCTAATTATCCTTTGAATCGCCCAAGGGAGAATATAATAAGAATAATTGACTAATTTCTTCCAGCTATAAAATCTGTTTTGCTTCTATAGGGTTAGAAAAAAGAACCTTTAATGAAATTGTGATTTCGTGGGATTGGGTGATTGGATATTGATGCATTCCCCATATAGGGGAATCCTCGCCCACCAATAAAGATGTTAAAACAACCTAACATCTATCCTGAAGGATCCACATGAATATTGGGGTTCCTGATTCATATATCCACAGGAGATTCAAGACACCAAAAAGACATCTCATAGAAGGGAACTATAAGGGAAAACAAGATAAATTTAAGGTGGAAATTGTAATCATATTTTCATAATCAATTAATATAAAAAAACATGCACACCGATATGAATCTCCTAATACTAATGGATTAATTAATAATAAATATCACATCATGATTAAAATCATATATACATGGGCCATAATGGAATGAATTCTCTTTTATAATAGTTTTCCAATTCTATAGTGATGTTTACTAATATTTTTGTCACCTGAACAATGATCACACAAAATAAGGAAAAAATTACATGCCAAAAATCCATTTACCATCCCAGTTTCAACCTCATATATAATTATCACTACCATCGATAATTATAAATTTAATATAAATATTAAAAATTAATATCTTTTATTTAGAAACCAAATATACGATTTAATTTAATCACATTGGTATTGTAAAAAGAGAACCAATGAAACATCAATCTGAAAAATATCAATGAAGATTTTGAATATAGATGTTTGATAGAATAAAAAAATATTAGAAATGTGATGGAGGATAGAGATATTGGTCAGAAATAGAAAATGAGAGGATTTCTTATCATCCTTCTTAGGATAGTCCCCTTTAATATATATATATATATATATATATATATATATTAATTTCTAAGTTAATAAATTTTCACTATCTCCTCATGAATTTCACTGAAGAAATTTAAATTGCTCGCTTAAAACTCTATATAACCCGACATTCCAATTCATGAAATATTTAAAAATCAATAAAACACATTAAAATTTTACCTTCTTAAATAAGTATATTAAAATTATTCCACATATATTAATATTTTTATTTATATATAGATGAATAATATATATATATATAAACACCAACCAATATAAATAAATACTCATACACACACACACACATATATATATATTCACACACACACACAACTATATTAACCCATCTATATAGAAGTTATATATATATATACACAAACACACATCGGTATATATATATATACACCTTAACTTGTATATATTTATACAAATATATTTATCCTATATATGTACACATAATATATATACACATCTATATATGTTCCCACACATGTTTATATTAACATATATATTATTATTCAATATGTATTGAAAAAATATATATTATATTTTCTAATTTATCAGTAACAGTAATTACAATGAAAATAATAATTATTAAATATATAACAACATTTTATCAATTAATATTATTAATTAAAAAATCCATTTTAATTTTTTAATAACAAATACTTTCAAATTTAACATGCAAATGATTTTTGTGGTACAATGTAATAATATCAGTATTACTACCCAAAATCCTAATAAACATTTACCAATGATATAACATCGTTCATAAATTAATAAAATATAATCACACAAGTAGTTTGCATCATTTTTCATCACCCCAAGGATCGTTAACAATGTAATAATTTTTATTCATAATTTTGATGTAACCATACAACTAATTCTCAGAATGATTATTTTGAACCTATAGTAACATTTGCATTTTGGATTTAATTAAGGTATTATATTTCCAAAATGAGACAATAATTTGGGGGATATTATAAAATTTTCAGAATCTATATATATAGATATAAAATAAAATATTTCAACAAATCACCATAATAAATAATTTAACCAAACACTAGAGGCATAGAAATATTATATTGTGCATAGGGTAACCCTAGTAACTTAGACCTAACGGTGTTCTTTGAAATCTCATAAGAGATAAAATTTGAAAGATATTTCAGATTTTTATAAAATCACATGTGATTAATACTGTATATTAAATATTTCTATCAATACTAAGGAACCATAGGCATCATTATATCATTATTAATAAGCTACTAACTCTATAAATATACCACATTATATTTCATTACGTTAAATTAGAATTTACCAATAAACAAAGACTTCAAAACATTTATTAAGTTATTATTATTGAAAAATAATATTTTCACATAAAAAACAAATATATTAATAACAAAGGGAGATTTTAATGTCATAAAAAAATTGAGGATATTGAAACATTGGTAAGTCACATGAGACAAATCAGTTCATCAAAAAAATGGATTTGAAACATTATTAAATTTACAAGGGAGTGGTCTTTTTGGTACGGTTATCATGTTGTCATTGATCATGATATCCAAAATTTGAAATAATCATTAATTGGAGAGAATATTCTAATTATCCATTAGATTATTGTATATAAATTATTCATGGATTCATTTTGGGATTGAATTATTGATTAAATGGTATATTCATAGGGTTTATAACATTTCATAATTATTATGACACATAATCAAATAATATCCATGATATTGATTAAATGGATTGTGTGTTCAGTTATTTACATTTCCTTATAAATTATGGATAATATAAGATTGATAGTCATGTTACTGATAAAATGGAATTTTTTTAGTAATTTCCATTTCCATTATTATTATTACATATTGATTAATTATATCTTCCACTATACTTAACCGATATTTAGAAATTGAGCTCACATTTTATTGTTAATTTCAAAAAGATATGAAAACTAATATTTGATTATGTTTTATGGAAGATGATATTTTTTTCATTTGTAAATTTTTTTATATTATCCCTAATGTAAAAAGGGTATCATGTATTTATCTTGCTCACCAGAATACTAAGCTGACCAATCATTTTAGGTATTACCTCATGTATTAATCCTAATGTAATAAAGTATCCACCGACTCTAGGATATGATGGTCAGGGTTATTATAAAAAATAAATGTAATTGGAAATATAATAATTTCCCTAATGATATCTGTTTCCAAATAAAAAGGTAATTTATAAATATTCTGAACATGAAAAATAGACAATCATGAATTACAAATATAAATTGGAACATAGTTTCATTTCCAACCATATAAATGACGAGAAGGATGGAATCACCCATAAGTAAAAGAGAAAATGTTATTAAATAAAATAATATTCAATTTCCTACATTTAATGTTTTTCTGGAATATTTACCCTGGAACATGTCTTAACTGAATCAGAAGAATATTTAATTCTGAAAAAATAGGATAAAATATATATCATTTTCGACAAAATAAGAAGTGTTTGGTTAAAATGATGTATTGAAATAATGTCAGTCAAAAGGATTAATTAATTGTTCAATATTTAAGATAAGGGGAACATTTTCATTATATTATTCAATCTGTAATCCATGGATAAATTACTAATGACCTATAATATAATAATAATTGATGTGTGATTGTTGAAGGGTTTTGGTATTGGATCTCATTAAACATGTTGTTGATTAATATTAATAAATGATATTTTACTTCTATGAGTCTACAAACATATATTTACTATTATATATTAATTTATCTTTATAGATTTTCTATATTATGTTTAATGGTACTATTGATCCAGAAAGTTGATTTAATGGTAAAATCACATTTTAGGGAAACAGTAATGATTGAGGAAAGAATAATATTTGATATTTTTATAATTTTGAGGTAAATATAGTCAATATATATTACATGATTTTTTTGAGAAGATAAATTAAATTAAATATGTTAGTGGTTAAAAAAATTGATTGGGTGATTAATGTTATTTTGAGGATGTTCGTCGTATATCTAGGAATTTTTTAGTAATTAAATAATAATAGTTTTATAAATAGGTCATCATGTATGTCAGGAAAAAAATCATTGTATATGATAAGGTTGTGGGGATTAAACCCAAAATCGAAGGGCGATATGGGTACAATTCCAACCACTTGACTAAATAGTTTCAATTGAATTTTTTTTTAATATATTATTTAATTGAAAATACTAATGTTTAATTTTTGAAACATATTATAGGATAAAATATTTTTTACTTTTTATGATTTTTAGTTGATTAATGATATTTTTATAAAGTAATTCATTGGTTTGAGGCATGTAATACTCCTTGTTCCAATAACTCTTTTAATTTGGTATATTTTTTGGCAATAAAAAAATTGAATTTTTGAATTTTGGGATTTTTTTGAAGTAGGTGTATTTATTTTTAGAATAATCTATATTAATCCATTACTATTTTCATTGAAGAGAATTATTTATTTTTAAAAATAATGTTATTTAATTTTTCTATGTTGGGGTACATTTTTTTGTTTTGGATATTATTTAATGATAGGTAGAATAACATATTATTCATTTATGAATCTTATGATCGTCTAAATTTTATATGCGATTCATTTAGAAATAATTCATATTGTATATTCATTGCTTGGGATTAGAGTTGAAGTGAAAATTGTTCAATGAGTAACCAAAGGATGATATTATGCTCATTCAAAAAATATATAAATGAAGAATATTTATTTATTATCTTATTATAAATGGTAAAATATTTCATTAAATAGATTAAAATTTTATTTAAATGTAAATATGAGCCTATTATAATATTTTTTGATCAATCGTTATTCTTTTTACCCATTATAGAGTCATGGATTTGTAGTCCTTAAATTTCTCATTTTCGTTCACTTTATTGTGATAATTGAACTCAGTCAACCCCATAGAAACTTGGGAATAAGGATTTAATTCCACATCCACAAAAGCACCTAACACTAATGTTTATCAACATTGAAACCTAATTATCCATTATTCAGGACATCATTTACAATTTACATTTTCTTTTACCAAGTGGATGTTTTATTAATATTTTGTAGTATATAAGATATAAATATGTTTTTTCAAATGAAAAACCATTGATTAATTAGTTCATGCTCAAATTGAGATGGTACAATTGTTTGGGGGTGGTAAAATGTAACAACCTGGTATTTTAAAAGAATAATGTTATGTTTTATAGAATATAGTACACAACACACCGAGCATAAATGTCCCAAGAAATATATTTCCAATATAACCTAGATATATAATTTGTCTGTATAAATACTGTTAATTTCATTAATATATATATATATATAATTTTTCTTCATAAAAAAATTATTCTAAATATTCTTAATAAAAATGAACCCTACTCTTAATATATATATTTTATTCTTAAAAAAATATATTTCCATAAAAAATATTGTTATCTATTTTTTGGGAAAATACTATAATGAAATTACGGAATTGTAATAATTGTTATTTTATGAAATTAAAATCAATTTTTAAATCATCATATCAAAATTTATATTGAGTTAAATTTTGTAATTTTTCTAAAATGAATGGTATTTTAGTGAATCATGAAAATTGAATATTTTTCAATTACAATAAATTGTATTCATTAAATAATGAAAATTAAGATTTATATTATATTTTAGATTTGGTATTTAGGTTATATATGAAATAAATTATTTATAATTCTCTAATTAATTTTGTTTGAATCATGAATCTTCACGACTTTAGTAAATATTTGATTTGTTTGTAAAAATTTATTTTTAGTACACTTTTTTATATTCATATATATAATCTATTTTATTTATTTAAAATACCTCCATTAAAATAATATTTAAATATAATTCATATATTATACATATATTCATATTAATTAAAATTCATATTATAAAAGTTTCTAGTCATTGTGTTAAAAAATTATCATCTATTACATGAAAATTTCACTCTAGAAACCCAATTTTTTATATAATTTTTATGTTTAATTTTCACATTTATTTTCCAATATATTGATTTTAATTTTATAGTATGAATTCTATAATTGTAATTATGTTAATTAAAATTTCATAATATGGTAAACATTATTTTTCAAAATGTAAAATATTACATGTAAAAAAACAAGTTATCATGGTGAAAATATAAAATGCTAAAACTCAATAACAATTAATATAAATGGTAATGTATGTTTAAAAGATGTTTACTTTTTATTGGTTATGTGTGTCTAAAAAATATCACCACTTGACTCCATTTTTTTATATTTTGAGGAAACTTTTTTTAGTGTGACTTCCAGATGTTGAATAGTTTTGGTATATAAAAAATGCCACTCTACTAAATTATAATAGAGAAATCTATCCCCACACATTATTACACATAGAACAATATTTGGAATCAAAATACCCAAACAAATTATCCTCCCAAAATAGTTACCCCTACTAATTAGATTTTTTTACTCCATAAATATTATCCTTAGAATCTATAATAAGTGATCTAAATGAGGTTTTTCGAAGAAATGGTAAATATCTTCACAACTACTGTTATGTTAATATCTTATTTTTCTACAATAAATTTTTTTCCCTTAAATTAACAGTTACATAAAATAATATCTAATATATTTTGATTTGTTATTATGTTTAGAGAACAATATTTACCCATATTATACTATATAAAATGGAAAATTAATCCTTCATTCGTGTGTATTCTAGGATATCAGATAACAAACATATGTAATTTTTTTCCTAACATCTCCTACGAAGGATATTTTTGATTTATTATTTAATTATTTATATGATATTAATAATATATTTTTAATTTCATAAATTTTAATTTTTATAAATATTTATACCTTAGAATCCATAGAAAAATAACAATACCATTTACGTGTATGACAAACTATCACCCTATAAAGCGATGTGATTTTTTATTTCCACATCACAAGGATGATATATTTATGTTTAGTTGAAAATAATAATATATTCTGGATTTAATTACCATTATATAATTTTCAAATAGAGCTTACAATATTTTATTCTTTATCATAAAAAAAATGAGAATGTTACTAATGTTTACATACAACCTACTGTCACCATGATTGCAATATAGTTTACTATTTATAAATTTCCTTTATGGTTAGTGATAATAATATAATTATTAAATTAAAATGGTAATTATTTTATTATTATTACTATATATATGATTCAATAATAACCTATCTGACCATTCGAAACCCACTAATCCCATTTTAATATTAGGAACAATACATTCAGAAAAAACCATACATGGACATAAGTAGTAAACTGATTAAATATCTAAATAAAATTAATGAATAAATGGTTAATGTAAACATTATTAAACCAGGAAGAGAATATTATTATAAATTACCATTGATATATTTGAGTTAAATAGGATATAAAGGACAGAAAAAAAATGTGTGGACTTGAGTTATGGAATTTGTTATCTCACTTTTACTTAATTGGTATTAATACCACATTAACCACTTATTCATTATTTATGGGGTCCATAATTACACTTAAATATTTAATATTGTGAATATGTTTATATCCATGGTATCAAATGATTCATTTCACTATACTTATTTCATGGGGTTGTGATTGACATGTTTCCAAATATGTAAAGGTTTATTTTACAATCTCATTATTATTTCAGATTGATTATATCAAACTCCTTGTTTGAAAAATTAAATCATATTTTTATATATATAAAATATTTTTTCTTATCCTATAATTATTAATTAACTTTATACAAATTTTATCAATTTCCACTTTTTGAATTTTAAATTATTATTATTTTTTTAATGTCAAATTTATTTCCCTATTACATTAAAAATCCCATTTCAACCATAGAATGATTTTCTAGAAAAATGTATATAATTATTTTTATTTTATTAAAATTATTTATTAATGAAAATTTTAACCATGTTTTACTGTTGAATATATGATTTGAAATTAATCTTCTTGTCATTTTTTGAACATGTTACTTTTTAACATTTTTACAAATACTGTGAATAGAATGGTTTTAGACATAAAATACATGAATGGAATTGCATTCCAAAATTTCCAATAAATTCACTGAATATTACATTATAAATTTCAATGGTTGATTTATTGATATTTTTTATATAGTATATTTGGTATTTTTTTTATATATATATAATTCAAAGTAAAAAGGTATTTTTTCAAAATAGATTCAATGTAATACGTTAAAATAATATTCATCAACGATCAAAATGAATTATTATATATCTTAATTATAAAACATATATATTTATCACTCATATATCTCTATATTTTTTACATTCCATTGATGGGGTATCACATTATCTGCGTTTATCTCTCAGTCACCTTCATTATGAAATAACCTCGGATTATGATATGAGGAATGATTATGAAACCCATTTTATTTATATGTGTAATTATTTTATTTATTACTTATGATTTATTTCTTTAATTTGAAAAACATAATCATGAAAATGTTATAATGGGTGAGCCCAAAAACTACACCGATGCATTTAGTAAATCATTAGTCTCATGAAATTTCATTTATTGGATTAGGGAGTAATCCTAATCAAATTGAATACATTTTCCACTATGTGATATTTTCAAGGTAGTTATCCTTGAATCATGTTTATTTTATATTTTTACTTCAAAAATTCTTATCTTTGCAAGATTTTCTAATACAAGGTTCTTTCAATTATCCTTCAATGTGATTATCAATGTTCCTCATATAGATACCTAACCCAAAAAGGAATGGATATAGTGTCTTATATAAAAAAGTACTGATTAAAAGTAATAAAATTTTGGTTTACCATTCAATTCATTTTTATTGGTAAATTATTTACATACATGAGTGTTTTATTATAAATTTATACAATTTTTTAAAATTATTTTTTCCCTAACAAAATATTAACTTTTAGGGTAACAATATTCCATCCATTACTTCCCTATATATCATTCATAATATACTTGTTGTATTATTGGGGATAGGAAAAATAATAAGGTTGTTCTCAAATTCTCTGTAAGGGAAAAATATAGTGGAAGAAATAATTAATAAATGAGAGTAATAATTATTGCATGGTAAATAATAGAACACAAATACCAGATAATAAATAAACTCATATAGATGTTTAAAAATTATATAGATAGGTAATAAATGGAAATACATGACACTAAAAAAACTAGATAATTGAAAATAAATATTCGAAGGAACATGAATGAAAAATCAAAAACATTTAATCAATAAAATGAAATTGAAAATGTATCTATATATTTTATCATGTGGAATTTCATGGACAATAAATAATGAATCAAAATGAAATGTCTATTATGGAAATACATATTTATTTGATGTAATGCCCAGGGAACATGCGGAACTATACTGTCATGATCCATCTTAAGAACTGTTTAAATATTTGGATAGAAACCGATTTAATTTCAGAAAATTAATTATCTTATGAAAACATATCGATGCATCAAGGAGCTGTATAAATTATAGGATCCACCCATAAAATCATGTGAAAAACAGTTATTCATGTTGATAAATATATTTAATTAAAAATTAATATTCATTGTAAAATATCTGTATTGAATAAATAATATTGATTTATCAACATTATCCCTACCAATCAAACAAATATACACATAGACACCTTATGTAATAAGGTATACACTTTAATCCAATATTAATATCCATGATAAATGAAATGTATTAATTTTTGGAATTCAATGTTCAATGATCGTAGATGATTGAATATTTCAAGGGGACCAAAAAATGAATCATGGAAGTGAATTTGAATACTATACATGGCCAAATAAATCAAAAACCATCCATATGAATAAATTAAAAGGTATCAATACAATATATTTCATGTGCATTAAAAATAAAGTTTGTTTTCATTGATGAGTATAAATTCTATAAAATGCTATTTTATAATCATTTTTGAGAAAAATATCCTTTTATTATTAAATACATTATGAATGTTTTTTTCATTTAAATTAAAATTTAAAATTTTTCCCTTTAAAAAGTATCAACATAATCTTGAAAATGAATATTCAATGAAATGATAGTAGGTAAATCCCTAGAATATTTAAAGGGGAAACTAAACATTCATTTTTCATAGATAAAGTTTAGAAAAATTCCTTGATTTAGTAGGAACAAGAATCTTACATTGAAATCATTGGTAAATGAAAAAAGCTTTAAAATATATTTACCAAATCATTTAAAAATTTATTTTTAAAACATTTTAATGAATCATTTTTTAGATGAAAAAAATTTCTCTGAGATTCGACAGCAATAAATCCATTTTTTCTGAACAAAAATTTCTAAACCATTTTTAGTACTAACGAGTTAAAAAATAACACCATTACTTAATAAATTTCTTGAATAACTAATGATTTCGAAAATTAAATGGTTTAATATACAGTGGTTGACTAATATCTTCTAATGGAAATTTATGTGTAAATGATCCCCAAGAAAATAAATTTAAACCATTCAAAATATTTTAATATTGGAATGATAATCATGCAATGAGTAGTTTATTTGTATCAAAGTTAAATCCATATATTAAGATGAAATACATCAATACATAGTAAAATACATTATTCAAAATATGATAGAATATAAACGATAATAAAGATGTAATATAAGAAAATAAATTGAAATTGGAATTTGGAATTTGTTTCGACATGATAAATTTTAACATAAATCCCCTTAGATGAATTAATTCAAATTTAAGCTAATAATATCATGAATAATTATTGAATAATGACATTATATGATAAATTAGTAGAATGTGGACCATATATAATAAATTAAGTGTTTAATAAAAAGTCTAATTTTTGAAGATAATGTTAACAATCAAAAAAGGAATTGATATTAAGATTATAATCAAAAAAAATTTATAATAATAATTTTTAAACATTCCCAAGCGTCCCAGAACACATTGAGAAATTTGAATAATAATATTCACGAATTAATAAAATATATTAAAACATAAAATATCAGGATAATAAAAATGATCATAATATTACATTAATGATTTAAATATACACATCATATAAAATAAACTAGCTGCATAACAAAAAATAATTTTTAATGGAATGTAAATTTAGAATAAATCCCTTAACTTGTGTCCAATTTGTATCATGTTTTACTATATTAATGAATGAGAAATTTATGTTAATTAATTAATTTATTTTAAAGAAATATAATGATTAAAGTTTCTTTTATTTTAAATGTTACAATGTTTTATAAAACTACTTAATTAATTATGTTTACATCAGCCGATTATACCAATTTCTATTCCTGTGTTAAAAAATAACATATATACACAAATTATGGTCAATGGGGTCATTATATAACATCTCTAAGACAGAAATAATGATAAAATTAATTCATTTATAAAAAAAATTAGATTAAATTTTATTATATCCAAACCTTAAATATTGTTATGATAAATTATTTAATGTTAAAATGATCGAGATGGTAGGCCTTGCATAGACAAGAGTAACATTACAATTTTTTAATGATCGGTATGAAAAAAAGTTATGTAATACTATATATTTCCAAAATGATAATTATTTCATAAATATCATATTATTTAATTATATATACTAGTCTATATAAATATATTTATAAAATATGAATCAAATTGCGTCTAAGAGGTGGTAGTCTACACGTACACGAATGATGTTATGAATCTTTATGTGTATGGAAAGGGAATAAAGAAAAATGATATATATATATATATATATATATATTATATTTCATAAAATTTATATATCCCATAAGAAACAGATATATATATATATATATATATTATGTCTCATATGTTTCATTATAATCATGCCTCATACATTCCATGTATTGTGTGATCAAATTATATAACTTTTAGGAGGCAGTTGTCCATGCTTCCAAAAACGATGTTATCATATTTACACAAAATGGAAAGTGTGAGTTTTTGTGTTTTAAAACAATTAAATAAGAATAAATACATAAAAATGTATTATATATCATAAAAAATATTTTTTCCCTTATAATTTCCATCCATGTATGTTGGTAATGGAAAATTGGCCAATACCCATTTCATGATGCCGTAGTTCACCATCCACAAAAACAGTATGTTCGTGACCCATTAGATGGATGTGTGTGTAAATTTTGGTCAAAAAAATATCAAAAAAATCATATTATTTTCATGATAATGTATTTATCATATAATAATGGAATAATGAGTGTTCATGGAGTGGATAATGAAAATAAAACTAAAAGGATTATAGAAAGATGTTACAGCTTTATCGGGTAACTCTTATTTGTTTGAACAAAATCCTTCCCTATATTTATTTATTCTTGAGGGTTGTATTCTATAAATAAGGGTTTTATATTGATGATAAATTTTGGAAGTTCATTTTTGATCCAATTTAAATTTATATGTGTGAAGAAGTGGTAGAAGGGGAACCCTTTTTATAGTAGAGTGACAATCTTATAATATTTTTCCAAAGGAACTCCATACACGTCTTTTCATATTTCATGTAGCTCCAATAATAGTCCAATTTGGATAACATTAGGTATAGGGTATTAATATGTCCATCATATGGCTTTTTTACAAGTTTCTAGTTCAGTTTCCCTCAATATATAGGTCCCATATTAAGATTAAGTTTACCATAATCATCGTATTTATTTTTAATTACATTCAATAAATTTTTTTGTCAAAAACTATGTTTACCTTATTGGAAATTAAAAATTATTCTGATTCAAAATATTCAATTAATTTTTCCAAATTCTAATCAGAGAAGAGGTAAAATTTATTTTAAATTTAATCTCACAGATAGGAAGGCAATGTAGGTTTTTAAAGTAAAAACCTCCAAACACCTTCTATATTTTTATAGTCAATTTCAATGTTGAATTTATTCCAATAAATTAAATTGTATTAATTAGAAAAAAAAATTATATAATTTATCATGAAAATAAATTTATAATACAATTTATTTTTATTAATGAATCAAATAAAAATGTAATTCTGAATTAAAATTCACTATTTCACATTATTTCTTAAAAGATAAAACATAGCCAAAAAATAAAAAAAATAACCCTGACATTATTTCAATGTTCTCATTTCAAATATTATGTTTATTTTGACATATAAAATATAACACTTTTCAAAAAAATATGATAATATTCATTCTCCATTAAATGGTGGTAAACATGACTCAATAAAAAAATATATTATTTTTTGTGTAAAATTGGGTTTGTTAATATATTATGATTATTAGATATATTGGATGAATATAAAAAAAATTATATCTAATATATAATATATTTTAAATTATTATAACTTAAAATTTAAAATAAATTTAACTTATAACAGAAAAAGAACATTATAAGGATGAAAATAGTTTTCTAATCAAATATTCACTTTAACACAATTAGATCTTATATTAAATTTTAATTAATCTGTAAATAATGAATTAGTCAATATAGAAGATTTTATCATAATTTTTTTAATAATATTCATAATTTATAGTTTATATTATATTAAACAATAATAATGTCTTGTTTTCAGTAAACCTTGTTCTTACGTGTAACAAAAACAATCGAAAAAGGACTCTCTTGCATGTAATGCATGCTAACTCATTGTTGAATGCAATAAAATATCAGGAATATAATGAATCTATTTAAAATATTAAATATATTTTAATGTCTCCTGATATTATATTCCCACACATGCTTATTGTCATGTGTCATACAAGCTCCCAAATACATGGTTCCTAATATATAATTTTGGTGCATTACATTCTCCCAAATTTAAATATATTAAATCCTCACAATATACAATAGATATTGGAATCAAATTTTTTGATACTTCCTTTGTTAAAATACCACATAAGTGGTTGTTTTTATTATAAATACTCTGTAAAATAGGGAATATGAATTTGAATGGTTAGATGGAATAACAAACAACATGGTCTCTAAGTGGGATATTATTAGTGGCATGTAGAGATATATACTTAAAGAAAAATAATAAATATTTATATGGAGTTATTGAGGTTGTAATTCAAATAACATGTGAATGTTATATATAATGTTGAGGTCATATAATCCATAAATATGGGATGATATTGAAGACCATCTGTTCATCACAAATTAATGTATTATGATAACATTTTTGACCATTTTTCTAGTGGTGATTAATTATTTTACTCATATATAGGGTAATAAAATATACTTATGTGATACATGTCGATAAATATAATTTCTACATTTGGTAGTGATTCAATCTATTTTCCAATTCATTCAAAAATAAATCTTTATTCA
Organism: Viscum album; assembly: GCA_963277665.1. Taxonomy (NCBI): domain Eukaryota; kingdom Viridiplantae; phylum Streptophyta; class Magnoliopsida; order Santalales; family Viscaceae; genus Viscum; species Viscum album. The sequence goes on from OY728141.1 coordinate 721,403,351, forward strand.
TTAATCACTAAAATACATTTATAATGGATCTTATAGACCCTAAATGAGTGAAAAGTGTAACTATTATTCTCTAACTATTTTCCAAAACTACAATGGTTAATAAATGAATCTATAAATAACAAATTGGATCTTCCATTTCTTAATTAATATTTATTCATCAAAATTTTAAACTAAAAATAATGACATATTAATAAGAATATTGCATAGGTCATTGCTTTAATTATACCCTTAACATCCTTTGACCATGGGTTCATGTCATTCGTCCATTCCAGACATGATTGGTGGTCACTCAACATACATGTAATCCTTTTTGAAAATTATATTAATATAAGATAAAATTAAATATTATTGACATACTTGAAATATGTTTAATAAATAAATAGTCTTATAACTGAGGTTTTCAATACAACCCCAATTAATAAATACATCATTCATTTTTTTCCACAATGGTCTTTCATAGGTTTAGTTTTTATCCTAAATATCATTTATAGGATTTATAAACCTTGAAACATAATCTTCAATCTAAAATAAATTATTGCTAACCTTGGATATTTATTATCACAATCCTTCATATTGGTGTGTATAGAAAATGTGATATTTTCATAAGAATACCACCAGGAGTGTTGAACTAGGTCCACAAGAAGTCATATTGACATATATAATGTTATGTCGAGTCAGGAGCTAGAAACATTGTCAGAGATGTTACTCCTAGATACATCTGTGCTAAAACCACATCAACTTGTAGTATCAAGATAGGGATGTATTTTTAGAAATCACACATAATATCTATCTAACCAAAACATTAGGTTGTTCTTCTCTACAAATGCAGCAATTATACTGTAGTGATATGTTCCCTAACCTAAATTTTCATAAATCTATTTCCCAAGGTTTCTATTAAAATTCCATTGATACCAAGTATAGAGACCCAACCCCAAAATACCTAGATCCAACATCATCTATCAATTAAATTGGCATGATTACAAGGAATCAAATTCATAAGGGAAGATCATTTTTATAATATTGGTCAGCTAGATACAAACACGAGTCCTGTATTATAAATTAATATAATTTTTATATAATAATTTTGTTCTAACCAAATAAATAACTTCAATGAAACAATATTTCAAGTATTATATCGTGGAATATATTTGAAAATACATTTCTTGTATTACTAGGGAATTTAAACATAATAATGGTGAGATCAAATGCTTATTAAGGAAAAATATAGTGGAAAAAATAATAAATCAATGAGAATATTAATAATGGAATGCTAAATAATAGTACACAAATACTATATAAATAAAACAATGAGAAGGATGCCCATAAAGAATATATAAAGGTAATAAATGGATAAAATTCTATTCAAATAAAAATACAAGGAAAATTAAATAGGGAAATGTAATCATCTGATAACACAATCCATTAAATTAGTAATATGAAAATTATATGAATCCATATATTTAAACATGTGAAAATATCATAGATAAGAAATAATGAATTAAAATTAAATTATTTTGAAAGAAATGATTATTTATTGGATGTCATGTCAACGACAGTTGAGGTACTATATTATCAAGATCCGTTATTCACACAATTTAAATCAGTGGATAGAAACAAATTTTAATTTCATAACATATTTGTCTCATGAGAATATTTCAATGCATTGTGTAGCTACATAATTCATGGTATCCACCTGTCATTATATGTGAAAATATTTTTTCATATCAAGTAATTAATTGAATTAATAAACAGTATTCCTGATAAAATATCTATATTGAATAACTAATAATGATTTATCAATATTTCCCCAAATAATCAAACAAATTTAAAAATAAATATCATACGTAAATAGTTATACATTTTAGTTTTCAATAATATCTATGATATATAAAATTGGTAATTTAAGGAAAATTCAATGTCCATTGATCATATGACACTGAATATTTTATGGTGAATAAAAAACAAATGAAAGAAGATAATGTGAATATTATCCAAGGCCGTGTAAATAAAAACATTAAAGAGGATGATATAGGATGTTATCAATAATATATATCCCTAGTGGAGAAAAAATAAATGTTTTTTATGAATATAAATAATAAAAATTATAACATTAATATCAATGTTACAAAAATATCATTTTATTATGAAACAACTTTTGAAATAATTTTATTTAAGAATAATTTATAAAAATATTTTATTTAAAAATTATCCAATTAAAAATGAAGAAGAATTCAATGAAATGTGGCAGGTAAATATCTATAAGTCGTACGATGGAAAAACAATATCCATTTTGTACTGTTAATGGTTAAAAAAATTCCTTATTCAAAAAGAGATAAAAATATTCCATAAAAAAAACTAGTAAAATAGAAAAAGGTAAAAATTTATTTAACAAATCATTTTAAAATAAATTCTTGAACTTTTTTTATTAATGAATGGTTTTTAGAATAAAATATTTCTCCGGCTAATGAGATAAATAATGTATGGTTTTCAGAAATAAAAAATTCTAATTCATTTTGAGTACCGAAACATGGAAAAATGGTAATATCACTTAATAATGTTTATGAATATCTATGGTAGAATAAAAATATATTATTTAATAGATTGTGATCAAGTAATTTCATATTATGGGAATTTATGATTAAAAAATCCCCAAGAAAATTAGATTCTAATATAAACAATGAGAAATATTATAATGTTGGAATGAGAATTAATAAATCATTAGATTATGTTTAAAAACACTAAATCCAAAAAAAATTCATGAAACACATCAATAAATAGTTAAAATAATTATACACAAGATCATAAAATATTAACGACAATGAGGAACTAATTCTACCCAATGAAAATAAATTGGGTTATGAGATAAGTTCTTACTTGGTAACATTTAACCCAAATCCCCTTAGATGAAACAATTCAAATTGGAACAAAAAATATCATGAAAATAGATTGAATCATAATATTATATGACAATTGTAAGTATTTTAACAAAAATTCTACTAAATTATGTTCAAAAAAAATATCTGATTATTTCAATATAATGTTACCTATCACAAAAAGAAGAGATATTGAAAAGATAAGCATTTAAAACATTCATTAAGAGAATAATTTTAAAACATTCTATAGTGTCCCATAACACATTGAAACATTTGAATAATAATATCCATAAAGATATGACATTAAATGAAACATAGAATATCATAAGAATAAAAATTCACAAGGAAAAAATATCAAATGGAAATATGCACACCATATAATAGAGTCTATAATCATAATAACAAATAAGTCTCAATGGAATGTAAATTGGGAAAAAATCCCTTACATTACATACGATTTGTCTACCGTATCATTATATTCCTGAATAAAAAACATATATAAATTATTTATATTCTTGATGAACTATTTTATATTTATCATAGATTTTTATCACCAATTATCATGTTGAATACAACTACTAAATGAATTATTTTTTTTGTCAGGTGTTATTTTCCAAATTCGGTTCATGTGTGAAAAAATAACTATGGTAGGTCAACTATGGTTAAAGTTGTCTTTATATAACATCAAAAGAATAATAATAATTGAATTATTATTTTATTCATACATAAACATTAATTATAAAATATTCATTAAATAGTTTTATAAAAAATTAATCAAGTTTACAATCATGGAGATGTTAGGCCATACACATGCATGAGTAACATTCCCATTTTTCAATGATCATTATGGAAAGAAGGAAATTAACACCATATCATTCAAAAATTATCATTATATTATAAATAATATTTTTTTATACATATATACTTTTTTATATAATTTTTATTATTTAAAAGGATTCACATAAAGTTGAGAATGAGGTAATCCACACATCCATAAATAATGTTATGACATTCTATGTGCGTGGAAAGGTTAATTACAAAAAATGATATATATAGATATTCTATTTACATAAATGTCAATATATCATGAATATCATATATATATATATATGTCTCTTAGGTATAATAATAATCATCCTTTAATCCTTCCATGTATCATGTGATAAAATCACGTCACTTTTCTGTGGCGATAGTCCACACTTCCAGAAATGATGTTATCATTTTTACAAAAATTAGAAATTATAGGGGTATCATTATAGAATAATTAGAGAATATTAATTAAATAATATCATAAATATCATATATAAATAGTTCTTCCATATTAATTTCTATCCATAAATGTTGGTAATGGATGAATGAACAATGGTCATTTTCTGAGGCGGTAGTTCACTGTACACAGAAACAGTTTGTTCATTACCCATTAGAATGATGTGTCTTTAATTGTATGTCAAAACCATAGAATAAAACAACTAGAATGTTTAGGATACTATTTTTGTTATATAATAATTTAATAAATATATTTTTGTGTGTGGAAAATGAAAAAAAAGACTAAAAATATCAATGAATGATGTTACTTCTCAATAGGTAAACTTCCTTTAGTTTGAAACAATGGATTACTTGGATTGATTTATTCCAAAGGATAGGCTTAAAATATAATATGATCAATTTATAGGATCTATTTTGGAATATTTTTCTCATTAATATTTTTCTTCAGAGGTGTCAGGAATTTGGAGGAGATGAGGCCGTTTTATAGTGGAGGTGGAGTGACACTCTTGTAATATTTTGATGAAAGAATTACATACAACTTTTTCACATTCAGTGTTGCTCAAATAATCATCCAATTTATATAATAGTGGGATATGGTAGAAATATGTCAATCCAATGGATTTTTTACAATTTCATAGGTCATTTGGGCCCTTATGATTATGGTTTTGTCCCATATTAATCTTAATTTTACCATAATAATTGTAATTAATTTTAATTACATTCACGTATCACATTGGTAAAAAATTAATTTGAAGAATTTAGAAATTTTATTTCATTATGAATCTAAATATATAATCCATTTAGTTTAAATTTTCATTATTTAAGTTTCATTAATTAATATCAATTTAATCCCAAAGATAGGATGAGAATTGGTGTTTTTAATATAAAAACGTCGAAAATATTGCTATGTTTTAATAGTAAATATAAAATTGAAATTTATTCAAATTAAATAAATGAGATTAATTGATAAAAATTTTACCTAATTATTCATTAAATACAATTTAAAATACTACCTAAAACTATAAATAAATTAGATTAAAAAGTTGTTTTTAATTTGAATTTTTCATTTTTCATTTTTCTTTAAAAAACATAACAGAATAGAAAAATTCAAAAACATCACCGTGAAATTATTTTTTATGTTTGAAATTAAATGATGAATATTATTTTTAAATATATTATCAATTAACTCTCTAAAAATTTTAATTTAAATTTATTTTCCATTAAAAGTTTGTAAAAATTCCTAAAAAATATAGTATTTAATGTTTACAATTGTGTTTCTTCATATATTATGCTTATCAGATCTATTATATGGATATAAAAAATATTACAGTGAATATATATTATATATATTACATATATATCACTTTATAATTGTAATAACATTAATTTATTAAGGAAAAACAACATTCTGCGTATAATAATTGTTTTCTATAAAAATATTCAATTTATATGAAATTGTTTATTATAATCTTTTTGTAATAATTAGTAACCAAAGAATCAATTTTGTAAACTATTTTATCAAAATATAAATAATATTATTCATAAAATGTAATTTATATTATATTTAATAATAGAAATATACTATATTTCGGTAAAACATAGTATTTTGTGTAATGCAAGTCGTCAAAGAAAGTTTCTCTTGTATGTAACGCATGATAACTCATTGTTGTACACATTAAAATATATATAATATATTGAATCTTTTTAAAATATTATAATATACTAGAATATATCAAAATATTGTATTCCATTACATGTTAGGTGTCATGTGTCACACACGCTTTTGAATACAAGGTTCTTACATTGTAATTTTGGGGTGTTGCACTCATCTTTTATTATATCATGATACAACTATGAAAAACATGTTATATTAACATATTATTTTTATTCCCTTATAATTAATTTTAACATTCCCCTACTTTCTTGGTATTATGATGTTTTTTTCATGAAATATTATCATCTATAATGGATTTATATGGTCATTAGAGGGAATAAAATAAGAATGTTTTATTTTTGAATCACATTGAAGTTTCAGAAACCTAGTCATTCAATGACACTGGGTATGAAGATAATTTTGTTTAGAATATTTGATATTTATGTTTAAAAATAAATTAATATCATTTCTAAAATTATTGGTTAACTATATTAAAAATCATCTTTATTTTATAATATATAAATTCAATGGCATGATCAATGATATTTTCCACAATAGACAACCCAGAAGATAGTGTTGATGTTTTCATAAATCTCAGAATATTTATAAAAATTCATTATTATATTTTAAATAAAAAAGTATTATAATTATAATATTTTTTTATAATAATATTATCTTATATAATAAAACATAAATTATGGTACTTCTCTATGATAATCATTCTTGAATACTTATGATAAATTATTTGAATAATATATGAAATCTCTATATTTAGATTCCATTTATGCCTGAAATAGTCCAACATGGTAATAAATGATTAATAATTCTAGTGATAATAAATATTTTTTACAGTAAAAATAAATCCATTAACCATTCATAATAATACATCAAAAAATCCATTTAAATTCACACTGAATAAAAAATATACATTTTTATATATACCAACACTAAAATTTATATGAAAATTGATATGTAATAAATTTATTCATAAAAAATGAAATACTTATTTCGAAATATATGTATTATATAATGAAATTAAAATAGAATATAATATATAATATATTTAATGTGTGATATAATCATCTATATGTGAAAAAAACAACACATACTATTATTTTGTAACATCTTTTACCACATAACATAATTTCATTATAAAAATTTTATTTAATATTTTTCAAAATTCTAGTTAAATTTTTAATATATTTTATATTATTCAATAAGTATGTATCAAACTATTATTTTTTTTAAATATTGTCTTTAACCATGCGAATATATTCCAAATATATATAATATATTTTCCCAAGGCCTCTTCTATATGTTTTACTACTCTGTCAAGATTCCATTAATTTGTGTTTTATCCTTATATAGTACAATTTAAAAAGTTCTAAAAGGTGTCTAATATTACTAACGTACCAATATTTTCTAAATGAGTAAAACATCAAAATATTTAAATAAAAATGTAATAATTAAATATTATAAACAGAAATATAATATAACTGAAGTAATAAATAAATAAATAAATAAATAAATAAAAATATAAAGATAAATTCATTTGATTCTAATTATAAAATAACGAAAAAAAAAATCATCCTCAAATTTTCTTCAACAAAAAGTGAAATATTTAAACATTAAATCATCAATTCATTTTACAATAGTTTAAAATTGTGTGACGGATAAATTTATGAAATAATATTGAAATAATTATAGTGAGGAAATTATCGTTATCATAATTAATAAAGTGTTGTGTAATATTCAGACATTTATTCATTTATTTATTATAGCAAAATAAAAAAATTTGAGTTTGGGAATAAACTACGAACATTTATAGAAAAAATTCATGTGAGGAACTTTTGTTTATTCAAACAAATAATATTTTAATGAGAGACTAAAAAATCTCCTCTTTTCGATATTATACAATAAATAATTATAATAAAATACTCCCATTTATATTAATTTATTGAAAAATTAATATAGTTATGAGTATTTCATGTAAACTAAATATAATTGAATAATTATCTAGATTTTAATATAAAACAAATATTTCTCCCATTTTGAAAATAAAATATTAAATAATGTATATCACTAACCCTTAATATGGTTGTAAATAAATATCATTGTTAATGTAAAATAGAAATTTTGAGGATTAGGAAGTAAAATACTTAAAATTATATATGTCTATTTAGAAAACATATATTTTACTATGCCTAGAAAAATTTAAAAATAAAATATTTGTAATTAAAAATGAATAAATCACTGCCATATTAGTCTTGAAAAAAATATATACCTATTCAATAAAGAAAATATGTTTAATTTAATTCATAATAATTTCAAATATAAAATATTGAACATAAAATTCTATCTCATTCTTATTTATAAAACAAAAAAAAATCAATAAGAAAATAGGATATACATTTAATGATATTCTAAGAATTAATAAAATGTTTTGAAAAAAATTTATTATAACTAGATATAATATATATGATCATAATTGAAAAATTTAATCATAAAAATTTTGTTTACTAGAAAAAATTTCTGAAATAAATCATTAATTTACATGAGAAAATTCATTGTAATGATACTAAAACTTGTATCTGTGCTTTCCATAAAAATTATAAATATAAAAATTTCCCACACATGAAACTTTTGTTGTATTAATACTTGCATAAACTTATCTATTTTTCATTGATGTATAATTTGTAGAATTTTTTCCATTGAATATTTATATAAATAAAAAATATACCACTTGAGAATGGGTTTGAACATAAAATTATAATAAATCTAATGTATTATATCTTTGATAACCAAACCTAAAACAAATGAAAATTGAAATACCAATAATTTTTGGATTTAAAAATTAATTATTCAATATTTATTTTAATATATAATAAAAACAAATAGAGTTCCTAATTTTAATTATTCTAGACAACATTATAACTCAAAATTCATCCATATATTCACATACCATTATAAAATTTTATAATGTTTTATAAATAACCACATTAGTTATTTGAATCTAATTATCATGTCGAAAAATGTATAACTCTTGAAATGATTTTTCATATAAACTCGAGGAAGTTCTATTACATATTTTTTAATCCTCACCATGTTTCATAATTTTTTAATTTATCTTTATTTTTTCATGTTTTGGGTGTAATTTTTATTTTCAGTATTTTAATGTATACAATTTAGATAATAACAGTATCATCAAATAACAAATGATATTTAATTTAAATATATTTAATTATAGGATCTATATTTTCATAATTAGTATAATAATTAGAATTATAATAAATATAATAAATCACATCATTAAACATCAATAAAAAAATATAACCATATTTCATTTCATGATTTTCTAAACTATAGAGATTTCATGTTTAAAATAAGAACACCCAACTGAAAGAGAGTATGATATTGTTTCCAATTATTGAATTATGATAGAAAATTATTGACTATCTTTTCAAATGAAATTTTCTAATATGAGTATTTTTCTTATTTATAATAAAAAAAATGTAAAATAGTGGTATTTTGATGAATGCGAAACCTTTAAAAATCATTTCTATCATATTTAAAATAAAAAATTTTAATGACCAATGAATTTTAAAATATCAATGAAAAATAGGTATATTTAGTGTGAAGTGCGTAAAAATATATGTATAAATACATTTGAAATATATTTTCATATTAGTTTACATCAATTTGATTCATTATATACTCTTGAACCTAGTATAAACCCAACATATATATGATAAATTAAAAAACAGTTCTTTCATTAAGGGGAGTTAGAACCGTTATGAAAATTCCAAATTCATCAAAACAAGAAATTCCATAATATATAAAAAAACATTCCTTCTACAAACATATATGAATAAGAAATAATTAAATATTTTATCAGTGTATAATTCCCATTATATAATCTATTTTCTAATCAAGTTAGAATAACCAATACATACCTTTTATGGAAGTATGGAACTGTGTGAGATAAAAAATTAAATATCAATAAATGTTATAAAAAATAAATAATTAAATCTTGTAAAATCATATAAATTTTAATCAAATGAATGATTTATCTTTGGGATGTTTGAAAAATTGGTTTATATGAGATGAGAGTCTAAAAAATTTAGATTATAATTCCCTGAGCAAAAAAAATTACATAATCAAATTTTTTATTCATGAAATTACATTCTATCACATTAAGTGTATTTTTAGGTTTATGGTTTTAGAGAATTAGGACATCAATCATATACAACAAAATAAAAAAATAAATTATGGAAAGTTATGATCAATATCCATTTTTTCAAACATATAAAACTTTTAAAAACAAATAATGATTGTTATTTTGATAATTCATCCTGAATTTCAACATGAAATCTTCCAATAATAAACATTTAAATATTTGTTAAATAAAATTGTTATTTCCTTAGCCACAATCCCTTTCATTTTTTCCTCATGGGTCCTACTAATGCATCGAGGGGTTATAGCGGGCCCTACCAATCACATTATAATTCCAATGAATTCCTCATAAGTTGAATAAAATTATATATTAATATCAATTTTCCCCATACAACATAGAGTTTTCATAGATGAAATTACTCTAATAAAATCATTGTGAAATTCTTGTGGAAAATAATCTTAATACAGTCCAAAGTGTAAAATAACATATTGAAAAAATCAAATATTAATATCTGTTAACATTAAATGAATCTTATAATATCATGAAATTAATATAATACACGATATTATATATAATAGGGTTGTATATAGATCACCAACTAGGGAATAGTGGTGAACATGACATGTATCTCATAGAAGTAAAAAAAGAGATGAGAAAATCCCTTTGTACATTGGAAAGAAGAGTTATTTTGATAATCAAATATTTCATTTAATGAAATATTATTTTAAATATAAATATGATAAATTAAAAAAATTCAGTACATTTTATTTTATGTAAAAATAATGTCCCATTGTTGTGAAATCATGTAATGAGTTTTTAAGAAAGTTTAGAAATAAAATTTTTTACTGTGATTTAAGGAAGACATTATAGAGATTTTAAAGTTGATTGGTATTTTTTTAATAAAACAAGAAATTTAACAAGATATATATTCATGATAAAATAATTCACTGTAGAAAAATAATAGATTATTAAATTAGAATTTATATTATACCTGAAAATAGGTATGAAATCTTGAAGTTCCCTTGATTTGGGTTTGTTTATAAGGATTAACTACGAAGGGAAACATTTTAAAACATGTATATCCCAATGAAAAAGGATAATATAATCAGGATATCTGATTTTGAAAAATATATATAACATTTATAATAATTTTAATAAAATAAAGAATCTTTACATTTGAGTGAAATTATAGAAAAAGTAACATGAATGAAAACTGGGGGTTCGGGTAAAATCTCTTACCAATTTGTAATCAATTGAATCACATACCAACAAATTAATAATAATTAATGCTACATTTAATTCCATGAAAATTAATAGATCCATGACATAATACATGATATTTTGTTATACATACACCACACATAAGAAATAGTATCGGGCAAGGCATATCTCATATAAATGAATTTGAGTTGATAAAACTATTACCTTGTGTCTGAACGTGATTGTAACACAACCTAACATCCAATAAAATCTTATTTAACCCATTAACTAATTAATTATATCCTTATATATATGTATATTTTTTTTAATAAATTTATGATGTTCATTTATATTATTTTGATAAGTTTTAAGATTGAATTCCATCATTCTGGAGTGTTCACTTCCTTGATTTTCTGGATCGGTTAGCTGGATTATAAGTAAGGGAGTTCATGTAAATGGGTATAATTCTCCATATTGGAATTTATATAATTATAATGAACATATATAATTTCTATTTATATAAAAATATATATGAAATTTAAAATGTTATGAGGATGAATCATTAGATAATACATTTAGTGAAAATTATTATCATCATTACGATGATTATTGTTCATAACGAACTCATTTTCTTCTTTCATTTAGTACCATGTAAATATGTTACATCCCTACCATAATAAATTTATTAATACATATATTATAGTCTTTTTAACCATAGAAATGGTTTCATTTTCTGAATTAAATGGGATATTGATGAACAAAAATATGCCTTCCATTATGGTTGTAAATCAACACCTCATAAAGGATGTATTCATTTTTAAAATAAAAGAGATAAACTGAAAAGAGTTTGAGTAATTTTAATCCATTAATAAGAAATAATTCTATTATATAGATGATAATTGATACGCCCTGACCCCAGTTACCCAGAGTCGGTGCATTATTACATAACATTGGCATTATCAAAAATGATTAAGTCTCGAAAGACTGATTAGTTTAGTTGCATTGGAAACACTAGATACATTCATAAGTCATTCATTACATGATAAAATGGAAAATTACAGAAACATAGTCTCTATAGTCCACACTAATATCCCCTCAGACTATCCCTATAGGTTATTCATAAAATATGTTTTCATATCCTGGGAAAAAAATAAATACATAGAAAGGGGCAAGCTCAGATGCTCATTAAGGATAACAATATAGTGAAATCATTCATAAATAAGCATAAACATTTGAGGAAATGCAAAACTAAACCAAAAGCCTTTTAAAATTTAAAATCAACATAACATGGTAAAATTAAAATGAAATAACTCCATTTACTTATTAACATGGATATTCAACTAGTTGAATATTCACATGAAATATCAATAACCACTTTCATAATGATGGAATGCATAATGCCAGACAATCATAACCACATAGTCAACTCCTTGTGCCATGAAAAGAAATATGATTTTTTGATGGCCCCTTTCTAAGACACATAATTTCTCATGAGACCTACCAATGCATCGAGGAGATATAGCGGGTTCCACCCTTCACTTACTAAGGCCAATGCATTCCACATATGAACAGGTTTAAACATAACATAAACATTCACATTAAAACAAGCATAAAAAATTTCTATACAATATCCATAAACCATGAATAGTATAAAATTAACACATCCATAGTGAAAAATATCACAAAACCTTCAATACAATATGGATGTTTTGTATCATAATAAATCATCTTCAAATAAGCTTATAATCCATCAAATGACGTTGACATTGAGGAGATCAAATTTTTTTTTTTGAGAAATATCTCTTTTTTGAAATCATTTGAAAGTCACATAATTATAAAATAAACCATTTAATTTGAAAATATTTTTATAAACATGTAAGGGAAGCATCGACGATTTTTATAATGGTGGAAAATAACTACGCCCACTGTATATGTTAAAGAAGACTTTCATACCTTAATTATGTAGAAAAGGTTAAAAAGGACCTTGTTTGGAAAACGAAAGAATGATTCCTTTTTAAACATATTGTAAAATGTCAAATAAGGGTAGAAATTACTTTAACCCAAAGTATATAAAATATTTAGGATGTTTTGATATACATTTTTAAGAAACATGGATGTGAATGATAAATAGGTCCCAGTAAGTAATTACGTATAAACAACCTCAGATAATGATGAGATTGTAAAATTAACCATTACCTTGCACATTTTCCTTGGACAAGGGTAATTTAACCTCCAATACAATGGTTAAATATTTTTTATTAAATAATACTTTAATCATATACATTAATATGATATCATATATTATCTTTTAACATCACTTTGTTAATAATATCATTGTATTATCGTCGTTTTGGGTATTAACGGATTCGTTTTCCTTGATATTCATTTTTATGTGAGTCATATTTGCAATGGATGGGATATATATTATTCATATAAAAAATTATATCAACTCTTTAAATGTTATTTTTAATCATATAATGAAAACTAATCTTGAATGGATATGATGGGGAATTAATCTTATCGCGTTCGTTGAGACGGTAATCTGTACGTATGCACGAGTGACAATATCATTATTTTGATATTAAAATAATATATAATTTGATGTTATATCATATATAAAAAATCATTATCGTGTTATATTTATTATTTACATGAATTAAACAATATTATTATAAGCATTCAAATAATAATGTATTAAATAACAATTACAGCACGACGTGGAGACGATAAGACGTACGTATGCACATATGGTGACATGTAATTCAAGGAATTGATATAATAATAAATTTGGTTTTATGATATTTATAATAATATCATAGTATATTTATGATACATGATTTATTATTTTAGAATAAAAACTATAAAGAAATTTGATGTGGAAGAAGAAAAGAACTTGAAAAAGGTTTGTGAAATTATTACCTATTCTTCGGGTTATTTCTTTTTAATTTATCAAAAGGATCCATTGGATGGCCTTATAACTAATTAAAGGACTCTAAAATGAAGTTAAGATAGTTTATAGGGTATTTGGGTAGTGTGTTTCTGAGCCAAAAGGCTTTGAAGGTGTGACTTTGAGGGAAGGGGGACTGACCTTTTATAAGAGGGGTGAGGGGCACCTTAGGAAAAGCTAAAATATTTGATTTATAATAAAATAAATTCCCATTTATAAGGGATCCAAAATGAATCATTTAAAGTCTAAGGTGGTTATGGGTCGAAATCTACTCATCCAATTGGTTTTATACTGGTTTGGGAAACTATTATAACCTTATCTTTTAAATTTATCTCTTAGATAAATAGATTGACATTTACCATGTCTCGTTGTATTTTTATATTATATGCTAAATAATCATACTATATACTTCCAAATGAACCCCAAGTAGTTCATTAATAATACACCTATCATTATATAAGTATTTTTTCTGAACCTTATATTTTTAAGAATATTATATAAATTAATAATATAATATTTATTTAAAAAATTCTTTTATATCAATTTTGAATCTATTTAATTATTGATTTTTGTTAAATTCCTAAAAGAATTATTAATTCGAAATAAATACATTTAATTAATTCTAACATGTCATATTAACCTATAAAATTCTTTAAATTAATAAAAAGTCTAAAATTACATTTATTTGATTATTTAAAATATCAAATATTTTTATATTTCATTAATAAGGTAATTAATGAATCACCATTGTGTCATAATTAAATTTAATTATATAATGTCTAAAAATTACTAATAAAATAAAATTATTTAGAAAATCTATTTATATTTCTAATGAATATTTATAGTCGAAAATATAACATATATAACCGAATTCAAAAATTGTTTTTCTAAAAGATATATGCTTATGTCAATTTCTTATTTAATTTAACTTAATTAATATAATGTTTCATTATCCCTTACAAGTGGCTCAATGGGCTTCCAAAATCGACTCAATGATTCCCATGGTAGGACATGTATCAGCCAATAGGGTTATGACATGTGTCAGGGTAATTTACAGTTATTATAATATTATTTTTTACTCTAATTTATCGGATTTACCCTTTAACCCTTGTAAATAAAATATCTACCGAAATAATTATTGAAGATGTATATAAATAATAGATTCCTATTTACAAAATTTGGGCCTCCTGATTCTAAATATAGAATCCATTTTTCAAAATTAAAAAAAAATTAGTGGAGGAAGTTAATTTAAAATTAATTCCCATTGTCAAAACAGAAAGTGTGTTTTTAAGAAATAATAACTATCGAAATATTGACACTTGCTTATGTCCAGTTTAAACATGAAATTACGTCCAATGAAAAAAAATTATTAAATGGTAAAAATATATTCTAACTAAACTTTGAAACTAATCAATAGTATAATTTATCAATATAAATTATTTTGTTTAAAAAATTTTGTTTTTAATTAAAGTTTAGTATTTTTCGCTATTCATCAAAAAATTGGAAGTTCTCAGAAAAATAAAAAAACTCTCCCAATGATAATTTTGATATTCCAAATCCAAAAACAAAGTCCAATTGGAATAATAAAATTTTTAAAATTTAAAAAAGTGGGGATTACTATTCATAACGGATACATTGATTGTTTGTGGTGTGTTTTAGAACCTCGAAGTTGTGTACGACACACACTACTATATTATTCAAAGAGAACTGTATCGAGAAGAATGGGGTGTTACATTTTCCCCTCCATCAAAGAATTTCGTCCTCGAAATTTCTAGAATGTTACTCCATAAAAAGACTCAGGTGGTTCTTCGTCATAAGTTCCTCAGGATCGCACATTGCATCTTCCAACTTTTGGTTTCTCCATAAATATTTTACCAGACGAGTCATCCAGTTTTTTCAGCACTTGTTCTCTTGTATCATGAACCTTGAGAGGCTCTTCTCAATAAGACAGATTGGGTTCCAGTTCTAATTCTTCATAGGTGAGTACATGTGTTGGGTCAGGCATGCATTTTCTGAACAGTTATATGTGGAACACATCGTGATCTTTGGAGAGATTTGGCGGCATTTCCAAATGGTAAGCTACAACTATAATTAATTCTAGATTTTCAAAAGGTCTGATGTACTTGGGACTCAATTTTCCCTACTTATCAAAACCTACAACTCCCTTACATGGAGATACCTTCAAGATAACAACATCTCCTACATGAAATTCCAATCCATCCTTCAGTTATTGGCATAGATCGTCTTCCTACTTTGAGTTTCTTTGATGTGGTTATGGATTACCTACACATTTTCCATCATTTCCTCCACTAGATCAGGGCCTAAAAGTTTTCTTTCACCAACATCTTTTCAATAGGTTGGTGTGCGAAATCTCTTTCCATAGAACACATCATATGTTACAATTTTAATACATGAATGAAAGTTATTATTATAGGAAAATTCCACCAGAGGTACATATTGAACCCACATACCCTGAAAGTCAAGTGAGAAATATCTCAACAGGTCTTCTATGGTCTGAATAGTCCTTTTTGATTGTCCATCAGTTTGGGGTGGTAAGCAGTGCTGAAACTAAGTTCTATATCCAGAGATTTCAAAATATTTTTCTAGAATCTTATTGTAAAATGGGGATCATGCTCAGAAACAATCGATAGTGTGACTCCATGAAGTCTTACAACTTCATTAATATATAGTATTGTTAATCCTTCAAGTTGTAAATCTTCTCTTATAGAATGAAAATATGCTGACTTGGTAAGATGATCAATAATGACCCATATTTCATCGTTCATTCTAATATTATTTTGTAGTCCCATGACAAAGTACATCATAATATTAGCACATTTCCACTCAGGTATGGGAAGAGGTTGCATGAATCTTCCAAGATGTTGCCTTATATATTTCACTTGGTAAAAACCCGTACATCTTGACACAACATCAGAAAAACCCCCCTTCATTTTGTCCCACAAAAAATGATTATTCAAATCTGTATACTGCTTAGTGATACCAGGGTGTATAGAGAAATTGAAACTATGAGCGTTATCCAACAATTTCATTTTTAGATCAGCTATATTGGGAACAGAAAGTATCTTCCCAAATTTCAAAATTCCATCTTTATACACAATGTCACTCAATCTCCCATAATTCACAGCATTAATCTTATTTTTAAATTCTTCATCATTGTTATGATAACTCTTATCCATTATAGTTAATATGGTTTTCCCCCATTTGAAAAAGTATTGATGTTTCACCTTCCATGTTAATTCCCATATCCATCATCACAAGATCAATGAAAGTAGGATACCTTTCAACCCTCATCTTATTCAAAACTCCATGATCCTTTCTACTCAAAGCATATTCCACCTTATTTTCCTTCCCTGGGTGGAATTGTATCGTGCAATCATAATCCTTGAATAGTTCAAGACATCTCATTTGACTCGTGTTGAGATATTTCTATGAGAAAATATACATAAAACTTTTGTGATCTATATAAATCTCACATTTTTCACCATAGAGATAGTGTCTAAAATTATTTAAAGAAAATATTATAACTGCTAACACAAGCTCATGAGTAAGACTGTATTGGTCATGAATTTTTAGCTGTTGTGATGCATATGCAATAACCTTATCATTCTGTATAAGGACATAACCAAGTACTTTCTTTGAAGAAACACTATAAATAACAAACCCTTCATTCCCTGATGGTAGAGTCAATATAGGATCATTGAATAATATTCTCTTTAGTTCTTCAAAACATTATTTACCCTATTTTATCCAAACAAATCTAACCCCTTTTCGTGTGATCTTTCTTAATAGGTTAGCCAACCGGGAAAAATTCTAGACGAAATTTAGATAATATCCTGCTAAACCAATAAAAGTGTATACATCAGTTATATTCATTAATGCTGGACATTCTTGGATTTCTCTTGTCTTAGAAGGATCAACAGAAATTCCATCCTTAGAGACAATATATCCAAGAAAAATAAATCACCTCAATCCAGAATTCACACTTACAAGACAACCCATATAATTCATGTCTTCTCAAAGTCTTCAGGATAAAGTGCAAGTGTATTTCATGATATTTATAGATATTTTAGTATAACAAGATATCATAAATTAATACTACTAAAAACCATCGAGATATTCCTTGAAAACATATTTAATTAGATCTATCAAGACAGAAGGTTCATTAGTCAATTCAAAAGGAAACATTGTAAACTCGTAATTCCCGTAACGGGTTCGGCATGCTGTCTTCAGATTGTATTCCTTCTTCACACACAACTTATTGTATCTAGATTGAAGGTCAATCATTGAAAATTATTGAGCTCCATGAAGTTGGTCAAATAAATCATCAATGAGAGGTAGGGGATAATTGTTCTTTGTTGTTATAGAATTGATCTCCCTGTAGAAGATACATAATCTCAGAGATCAATCATTCTTCATATCAAAAAGGACAGGGGCTCCCCATGGAGAAACACTAGGTAGAATAAATCCATTATTACTCAAGTCCAATAGTTTTTTATTTAGTTCATCTAATTACACATTTCCATTCTATAAGGGGTCTTTGATATGGGCCTTGATCTAGGAATTAAATCAATAGAAATCACAATTTCTCATTATGAAGGATGCATAGGTAAATCTTCTAGAAACACATCAACATTTTCTACAAAATAGTTAAATCCTAGATTTAAACATTCCTTTCCTCACCCATAATTATTTCATTCTCTAACTCCCCAATAATGGAATTTAGTTGAGCTACTGGGGGTGGATATATAGAAGAATTATGTGGTGACGATTTATCTCTAAAGATAATGTGTTCCTTGTTATCGCCATAAAAAATAGTCACATCCTTCCTCTTATAATAAATTATCAAATCATGGTCCGAAAGCCAATCCACACTGAGGATTATATCAAATTCCATCATGGGTCTGATGATGAGATTATAAGATAACGAACATTTATATACTCTAATGGGAACGAATTCAAAAAAAATTGTTGCGATGATACTTCCCATAGTAGTTCTCACTGACAACTCCCTTGTTAAATAAAATTTGAAATATCATATTTTCATAGCAGAGTGGGACGATATGAAACAATGCAAGGATCTAGAATCATATAAATCATTTTCAAAACATGAGGAAACCATTAAATTACCTTCCACCACGTCTTTTGGATCTTCTACCTCAGTAGTAGTGAGAGCATAATCTTGGCCTTGATCCTTTGGTATTTTCTGAGCTAAAATCCCCTGTCACATAGGACATTAATTTTCATAATGCCACATCTCCCTGCAATTGTAGCATTGAACATCAGTAGCTTCTTTCTACCACATGCAATCACGAGATTAGTGGACTTTTTCACCACACATGTAACAGACTCACATTCCCTTCAAGAAAGTACCGGGAAGATTCTTCATACAGTTAAGTCCTGATGGATATTAAACTCTCCCCTTCTTCCCCTTATTTCAATTTTCAGAGTGGGCAACAAATATATTCTTCTCTTGCTTTTCTATAAAGTCCTAATACTTAGAGAATTATTTTTCTGTCTAGATAGAACATAAGACAATATTTTCGTACGATGAGAAAGATTGTGTGACTATTGCTCGTTTTAGAAATGGTTTGAACCCATATAAAAAATGATAAATACTACTTCTTGGATTACGTATATAATATTCAGCAATTCTTGCAAACCATGTAAATATTGACTCATGTTTTGCAACATTCTCATCCTCCTTCTGCCTTAGACTCAGAAATTGTCCTTCCATATCTGCTCGATGGTCATGATGAAGGTTTTTTTCGATGAAAATATCTTTAAACCTCCTCCATTCCATATTCGATACTTCATCATCATCCTTCATGTTTTGAATCAGTGACCACCATTGATCAGCATCACCAGTGAGGCGGTAAACTGCCATGACCACTTTTTCCCTTTTGCTACTCCCCAAGGCATGAAATATTTTCGCAAAAGAACTTATCCAGTGCTCAGCTAACAATGGATTTGTACTCCCTTTGAATGTTTGTGGTTGTTTCTTCATGAAATGATCCTACATCTATCCTGCACGATGTGGATCGGGGTGCTCCATATGTGTAACATTATTATTCATATTTTGAGTGATTTGTCCTAGTATAGTGATAAGCTGGTCAACACCAGTTGTAACACCAGCTCCACTATAATTATCTTGAGCATGAGGTGAATCCATATATAGAATTCATGCACTGATATGGTTTCCAATCCTTCAACTAGATGCCATTTTTGAACAATGTCATGCTCAGATTAGTTTATTAATCGCTATACTAAAATCCAAACTTGTAAACCACTTAACAAAAATTGAACAGTTTATGGATATAATCCATAATCATAAAAATTATTTCATTTAGTATTTAGATACTCATAAACCATTCATAATGGATTTTAAATAAAACTATAATTATCCTTAGAATATCTTCTAGAGTGTCGTAACCAAGAGTGCAGCATGGCCTATTGTCGTGCACCTGTTCACGTTCGAGTCTAGATCAAAGCAGTGTATTTTATTACCCATGGGAACATCTGTGATAGATCCACCTTTAACTGCTCATATCCAGACAGGGATGTATTTCTAAGAAAACACACAAAATCCATACAATAACAAAATTATAGGAAGTTCTGCTATAATAATCTCCAAAGTCCATCTTAGGTCTATGTGTTCTAATCATAGTTTATCTAAATCTAGATTACAAGCTTTGTACTGAACTACTCTGATACAAATTGTTACGCCTCAACCTCAGTTACCCAGATTCGGTGCATTATTACAAAACAATGGAATGATCACAAATGATCAATTCTCAAAATACCGATTAGTTTAGTAGCCTTATAAACACTAGACATATTCATAAGTATTTAATTAAATGATAAAATACAAAACTACAAAAACATAGTCTCCATATTCCATAGTCATATTTCCTCAGACTATCCATGCAGGTCTGTCATAAAATAATTCTTCACATCCTAGGAAAAAAATGACAACATAGAAAGTGTTGAGCTCAAATGCTCAGTAAGGAGACAATGTAATGGAAACATTCAAAAATAAGCTTAAGGCAATGTATAACTAAAAAAATGAATTTTAAACATGAACATAAACATAACTTTGTAAAAATAAAATGAAATAATTCCATTTACTTATTCATGTTGATATTCAACTAGTCAAATAGTCAAATGAAATATCAATAACCACTTTCATAATCATGGAATGCATAATTCCATACTGTCATAACCAAATAGTCAAGGCCATGTGCTAAGTAGAAAAATAAGATTTTGTAAAGTCTCAGACCTCTCCGACCCATTCCATTGTCAAAAAGAAAGTTTTGTAGTCTTCTGGAGGGTAAAATGGGCTTTTCCCACACATTCCATAATTTTGAAACTATACGCCGTGTAGTTCGAGTACACGTCGTGTACCCCCTAGCCGGAAATACCCCGTGTTAAAGGCCGTTTCCTTGTTGTGTGAAATAAATGGGTACATGTCGTGTAGTCCTTCCCCGCGTACGCATTAACAGTCAATGGACGTGTGCCGTGTTGGAGTTGTGTCCTTGCCGTGTGCAATAAATGGGTACACGTCGTGTGTCCAGTACTACACATCGTGTAGTCTGTCCCCGCGTACGCGTTACCAGTCAACGGTCGTGTGCCATGTTGGAGTCGTGTCCTTTCCACGTGCAATAAATGGGTATATACCGTGTGTCCAGTACCACACACCATGTAGTCCCTCCCCGCATATGCGTTACCCTCAAACCATTTTTTGACCGATCAACGATCGCGGAGCCATGTTGGAAGCTGTGTGAAAACCGTGTGAAATAACCGAGTACACTCCATTTACCATAAAGTAAACCTCATGTACTTTTGATTTTATCACCTATAAAAGGAGGGTTCCCCTCATCCTTTTCAACTCACCCCTCTCCTCCCCTTTCTTCTGAGTAGAGTTCTCCCAAGAGAATCGAAGGCTCTTTCTTCCATAACGTCTTCGTCCGAGCTCTTATTTACAATCCTTCAGTGGCCACATGATCGTAACGTTGAGGAAGAACTTCCAAGCTTGGAACCATTGTTTTTCCTTTGGCCTTTTCTTTCCGACTTCCACCCGATGAGGTTTTTCGGGGACCCGACAGAAGTGATGGACGCCGACAGACTTCTTCTAAAGTCGATCCGGGGGAGAATTGTGATCATAACCTATTGATATAGGGATCTTTTCTTCATATCACAAAATTTTTCATCATGCGGTGTGGGTGTCCTCTTGTTTTCATGAGAAACGGTTGAACCAATAAACTAAGATAATAACTGGTTAAAGAATAGGGATGGTTAAGTTGTTATGTTTATCTTTATATCCTGTGATATTATGTTGTGAATTGAATGAGCTTATACCTACTGAAACTCATGGTCTTTTGGGGACTTTTCTTATTTAATTAAATTTTTACCTCTCCTTCTGAATTTTCTTATGGATTGAAACTTTGTGGAATGTGGAAATTGGATTATCACGTAAAGTATGCTGTTTAAAATATGGAACCCTTGTGTGATCACCCCGGTTAAACAAAGTGGAAAAATGAACATGTGAGTGTTGGATTGATTATGTGGAATTTGATGGGGGTGTTTTGTGGGTTGTTTTGGATAGGGTGAACAGCGGGGCTGCAGTTGGCTTGGTTGTGGTTTGGTGTAAATGTTATGATGGTAACGAGCAACAGCACTGCGATAAATGGTATTAAAGGGATAATGACTTACGAGTTTCAGGGTGATTGTGGTTATGGTAGTTTGCAGCGGGGCTGCATGGATGGTTTTGAATGTGAACGGACTATGGGTTGTGAATAATAAATAAGAAGTGGAAGTGTTAATGAATGGTGGTCACGGTAATGGAACAAGATTAATAATCAATGGGTAGGTTGTTAATAATAAGGGATTTGTTGTGTTGTATGTGTTTTCCTAACTTGATTGGTGGATGGCAGAGATATGATTCACGAACGATCAATGTGGTTTGTTATCGATAGTTTCCCAGCAGTTAAGTAACTAAATAAACTAATTCTACTGAAACATGAAAACATAAATGGGGTTGGGGTTTTTTGTTGTATGCATGCTTCGTCGTAGCAGTGCCGAGGCACGTGCTCTGTTTCCCTCTTTAGAAGCAATAGGTTGGGCTGTGTTTTTGGTATATATATATATATCTATATCTGTTGTGTTTTACCACACCCCACCCATGTTGATCACTTAGTGTCAAACACTCCCATTTCATGGGAGATGGTGTTTATCCCATAGTTACTAGCTCCTTCCTTCTCATTCTCCCCTAGGTTGTTATGGCTTGAGGAAACCTTACACATAAGACTCTTCGGCTAGGTTTCGATTGTGGTGGTATTAGCCCAAGACTCTTCTGGCATGTTCTACTATTTCCCAAGAATCTTCGTGATGAGGCCCGGGTGTGTG
Organism: Viscum album; assembly: GCA_963277665.1. Lineage (NCBI taxonomy): Eukaryota > Viridiplantae > Streptophyta > Magnoliopsida > Santalales > Viscaceae > Viscum > Viscum album. Next base: position 721,426,888 of record OY728141.1, read on the forward strand.
CGGGCATGATATGTGGTTGTGAGTCCCAGGTGTGAGTGGGAGGGATACGTGGTTGTGAGGCACAGGTGTGTGCGGGCAGGATAAGTGGTTGTGAGGACCAGGTGTGTGCGGGCGGGATACGTGGTTGTGATGCTTAGGTGTGTGTGGGCCGGATACGTGGTTGTGAGGCCTAGGTGTGTGTGGGCAGGATGTGTGTTTTGTGAGGCCTACGTGTGTGTGGGCGGGGAGAGTGTGGCAGCGTCAGGACGTTCGCTGTTAGGAAGAGAAGCTAACTACTGGGAAATTGTGTGGGGTACCCAATACTCTTGTTTCTTATATAATAATACCTGTTGTGATTGTGTTTTTGGTGAGTGTGGCTAGTGAGGTTGGGTGTATATAATCCCTTTCTAGGTTTCTTCTGTTGTTCTCATGGTACATTAGGATGTCTCCCCAGTTGTGCATGAGAGAATTAGGTTTCCCAACTGAGTATACTTGTATGTTCAACCTACATTTACTTTCAGGTTTCCAGGAGGACTACCTGGGTCGTGCGGGACCCTACTGGTCAGACAGTTGGAGTTATTGTTGTTGTTGTACACTTGTTTCTTTTGGTATTATACTTTTATCTTTCTTTTACCTGCACCTTGTTATGAAATTGTTTAAACATGCCTGTGGGACTGGTTTGGGTTTATTTATATACACTTGTTCTATTCTATTTTGGTGATTGACTTGTCCTATTCCTAGATCTTAAAATAATAAAAGGGTAATGCCTCCCATATTTGTGAAAACTCATAACCTCGGTGCTAGTCACCAACTCGGTGCCTACTAGAGGCTAGAATTGGGGGGGGGGGGGGGGTCCTTATCTTCCATTCACCATTTCCAGCTCAGGAGGGGCATCTTTGGTGGGAGGGGGCCGTGACAGAATGGTATCAGAGGTGATGGTTGAGAGATAGGATGGAGTCTGGATTTAGGCATAGTGAGGATTGCATGGGATGGTACGGAAAAAGTGTTGTTTAATCTTGGTATGTGACATAGGCCAGGGAAGACTGGCTAGGACACAAGATTTTTGGTCCCCCCATGATCTGATGGAAGAAATCTCAGCCTAATGAACGTCCAAGTGAGACTACATTTATTTCAGGATATAGACCCTAGGGAAGGTACATGAATCATCATAATAGTGTTTTACTCGATTAGGGTATTCTGTGTAAGAAATTGAATAAATGATAAAATAAAACCTTGAGAAAATTCTGTACATCTTTGGCATAGGCAATCGTTGTTTACCGTAAATCTATGGCACCTGGACATCATCCCAAGGTGGCTCAGATGGCCGAGGCCCAGCTGATTCAGGTGGTCGATCAGTTGAGGATTTACCGAGAGGAGGAAGATAGCCAGTGGCAGAAGACTCCCTGTTCTTTCAAGCGATAGACCCTCAAGATGTACGAGGGTAGCACTTCGGATAAAGAGACAGAGGGGTGTCTTGGGGAGCTAGGGATATCTTTTACCTTGATCTGTGCTCTGAGGGAGTACTAGGTTCCCCTAGCAGTCAGTCAGCTAATAGGTGCGGCGCGACAGTGGTAGACACTCTACCTCGGAGAGAGGATAAAGGCAGAGGTGTTGTGGGATAACATTGAGAAGGAATTCCGAGAGAAATTTCTTTCTTCCATGATCAAGGTGGAAACGTGGAAGGAGATAAACTCCCTTCAGTAGGGGAGTATGTCTATACGAGAGTTGGGGATCAAGTTCAAGGATCTTCTACGCTTTTCCCCGGATCTCTTTCCAGATGAGGAGTCTCGGGCGAGACGTTTGGAGGAGGTGCTTCGTCCTTCACTCCAGTATGTTGTCACCCCATTCATTCTTCCGAAGATCTTGGCGGTACAAAAGAAGGAACATGTTGTAGAGAGGATGCAGTCGCTGGGAGGTGCACCCTGAGAGGGGATCCATCTGGTCTCATCGAAGGGGAAGGAAGTCAGCAGCAGGTCTCCTGCGACAGGACATTCCAAGTTCAGGCCAATGGGGAGCAGGCCCCAGCAGTTCTAGTTCAAAACTTCATGTCCTCGTCCCTTTTTCACGAGCCTAGTACCGAAGGGTTTTTCTTGTGGAGGTTTCGGGGATATTCAGAGTCGATGCCCGACCCGAGCTCAGTACGGTGGATGTGGGCATGTTCAACGCCCACCTCAGAAGAACCAGTTGCCAGCGAGGCCCTTCCAACAGCCGCAGGACCATGCCCCTCTGAGGGATGACATTGCAGGAGGAGTCCGACCTCAGGGATCTCCTCAGTGACCTCGACCAGGGTGTGGTCAGGGAGGTGGATGACATCAGAGAGGAAGAGGATCTGGGTGTGGACAGTTGCACACAACAGAGTTGACAGCTCCGGCAGGACCAAAGGTGGTGCGAGGTACGGTTTGTTTGTTCAGCACTCTTTTTTCTGCTTTGTTCGATTCGGGAGCATCACCCTCCTTTGTTGAACCTGGTCTAGCTCATGCTTTGGGACTAGACGTAGAGAGACATTCAATACAACTAGTACTGAGTACAATAGTTGGAGGCCAGACCAGCGTATCTTGTGTTTGCCGGGGATGTGGGCTCACGTTGGGACCACATCTATCTAGTGGGGACCTTCTTCTGTTACAGATGCCGCCAAACGATGTCATCCTAGGCATCGACTGTTTGTTTTCTGTTAGTGCCATTATCGACTGCTTCTGGAGAAGTGTCGTGTTCTCCAACGTGGATGGGCATCACGTATCTTTTGTTGTCGAGAGGAGCTATCAGGTAGGAAGTCGGCATGTGAAGCCTCTCCTTTCCTTGTTAGGCAGGTTATCAGTGGTTCTAGATGATACAGAGATGATGGATGTCCTGGAGGTTGTTGGGGAGTTCCTATATGTTTTTACTGAGGATGATGTGACTCGACCCCCCCCACACACCGACGTGACGTTGAGTTCGGGATAGACTTATAGCCTGGTGCCCGTCCGATTTCGATGGCCCCTTATCGGATGGCACCTTCGGAGTTATGGGAGTTGCGGATTGAGATTGATTATCTGATGGAGAAGGGTTTTGTTTGACACAACTTATCACCATGGGGTGCTCTAGTTTTGTTCATGAAGAATGAAGATGGTGGTCTTAGGCTATGCATAGACTACCGAAGGTTGAACCAGGTAATGGTCAAGAACTGCTACCCCCTTCCAAGGATATATGATCTCTTCGACCAACTGAGAGGAGCAGGTTGGTTTTCCAAGATTGATCTATGATCTGAATATCATCAGCTAAGGGTAAAGGACAGTGAAATCTCAAAGATGGCTTTTAGGTGCAGGAATGGGCACTTCGAGTTCTTAGTGATTCTGTTTAGAGTTACGAATGTACTAGCTGTGTTCATGGGACTTATGTACTATGTCTTTCGGGAGTTTCTGGACCTGTTTGTCGTTGTGTTTATCGATGACATCGTAATCTACTCAAGATCAAAAGAGGAGAACGTTGAGAATCTCTGGGTAGTCTTAGATGTCTTTTGACACCACCATCTTTAGGGAAAATTGTCGAAGTGAAAGTTCTTGACATAAGAAGTACACTTCCTTAGGCACGTGGTGTCTCAGTATGGAGTGTCAGTGGACCCATCGATGGTGGAGGTAGTTGTTTATTTGGAGGCACCCAATAGCATGGCCAAAGTTCGTAGTTTCCTGGGGTTGGAAGGTTACTATCAGAGGTTCGTTTCAAAATTCTCAAGATTTGACTCTCCATTCACAGCATTGACTAGGATGAACTAGGTCTTCCTATGGAGCGAGCAGTGCCAGAAGGCTTTAGACTACCTGAAGGAGAAGTTGGTTAGTGATCCCGTACTCAGGTTTCCAGATGAAGGGTTGTTGTATGAGGTTTTTTGTGATCTTCTTTCCTTGGTCTGTGGTGTGTGCTAATGCAGAAAAAGGGAGTGATCTGTTATGGGTCTAGGTAGTTACGCCCACATGAGCATAACTATGCCACCCATGACCTAGATCTTACAAAATTAGTGTTCGCACTGAAGTTGTGGTGACATTACCTCTTTGTGGAGCGCTTTTTGGTCTTCTTAGATCACAAGTGCCTGTATTATATCTTCTCCCAGCGTGACCTGAACCTGCGGCAGTGGAGATGGGTTGAGTATCTCCAAGACTATGACTTTAAGATCTCTTATACTGAAGGTAAGGGAAACGTTGTGGCTGATGCCCTGCGCAGGAAGCCACATAAGGAAGGGGTTTGGAAATCCACTGATGCTTGAAAAGCGATAGGAGAGTTGGCCGCCTTGCACTTGGATGCCAGGGTAGAAGGTGTTAAAGGATATTTTTTTCAGATGACGGTGCAATCCTCCTTGTTTTAATAGGTGGAAGAGTCTCAGTGGGGGGACTCCGAGGAGGAAGTGATGCAGGGTCATGTTGATCAAGGGAATGCTCTAGAAGGATGGTCAGAGGACAGCCGACATTGGATGCTTTTCCATTGAAGGTTGTTTGTTCCGGAGGAAATGCGTGATGTAGTTCTCCATGAGTTCCATAGCTCATCCTTGGCGATACATCCAGGAGATTCAAAATTGTACCGAGGCCTGAGGGAACAGTTTTGGTGGCCCAGGGTGAAATGGGCAGTGGTGAAGTTTGTGGCTAAATGCCTTGTGTGTCAGAATGTGAAGGCTGAACACTGTGTTTCCAGTGGGTTTTTGAATCCTTTAGATGTCCCCGAGAGGAAGTGGGATTTTATCTTAATGGACTTTGTCACAAGACTACCCAGAGCTCAGGGTGGTTATGATGCTATATGGGTAGTGGTGGATCGACTGACGAAATCAGCTCACATCATAGCAATTAAGGTGTCACGCCCAGTGAGTACCTTAGCACAGAGGTACGTAGACGAGGTGGTGTGTTTTCATTGAGTCATGAAGACTATCATATCAGATCAGGATACTCGGTTAACTCATGAGTCTGGAGGTGGTTACAAGATGATTTTGCACCCAGCTACGCCTTAGAACTGATTTCCACCCCCAGACCGATGGGCAGATGGAGCGGACTATCCAGACATTGGAGGACAGGTTGCGATCATGCGTTCTGGATTTCGTAGGATCATGGGTACACCACATGCCTTTAGTAGTGTTTGCATACATCAACATCTTCCACTCTACAGTTGCATCTCACCGTTTGAGGCTTTTTATGGAAGACCATGTCATTAACCCATTTGCTGGGCAGAAGTTGGTGAGACATGTGCTCTTGGGCCAGAGGCAGTGCAGACCACCACAGAGAATGTCTAGCTTGTACGTGAGAGGATGAAAGCCTCTCAGGACCGAAAGAAGTCTTATGATGATCGTCGTCGGAGGCCCTTGGTGTTTGAGGTTGGAGATCATGTGTTATAGAAGGTTTGCCCTCGACGGGGGTAGCGGAGGTTTGGGAAAGGGACCATGATCTCCACTAGGTTCATCGGACCTTTTGAGGTGGTGAGGCGAGTGGGTGAGGTGTCTTATCAGCTGGACCTACCACCTCAGTTGGAGAAGGTTCATGACGTCTTCCACGTCTCCCTTCTTTGTCTATACTTATACGATGACTCCCAGGTTATTGAATGGGGAGAGTTATATATGGGAGATGACGCAACCATCGAGGAACGACCAGTCAGAATCGAGGATCGTAAAGTGAAGGTGCTCCGTGGATGAACCATTCCATTGGTTCGTGTGTTGTGGAGGCATGTCAGCCTCGAGGAGAGCACTTGGGAGCAAGAGACACAGATGCACTCTCAGTACTTGAAGTTGTTTTGACTTGTGATTTCCCATGTTCATTTGAGTTTTGTGTTGATGTTTTACTTTATGCATTTGATATATGGAATTCCTGTATTGTCGGTTGTGAAGCATTTTGTTTTCTTGTTTTCTGGAAGTGTGTAGCATGTCTCGATGTGTGAGGGAAAGGAAAAAACCTGACTCTTAGTCAAGACACATTAATGAGGATGCTATTGAACCCGTGCAGGCGAGTCAGTGCCACCTAAATCGGATAATATCTCGACATAGAAGAAGGAATTTTCCCTAAAACATGTGTTAGGGAAATGTGTGGGACGTACGGTGTTAGGGGCAGAGTGAGTTGGGAAATCCTAATGTATGAAAGTTGGAAGACCCAATTCTTAATCGAGATGTATTAATGAGGATGTGATTAAACCCATGCTGGCGAGTGAGTTCTGCCTAAAGAAAATACTATCTAGACATAGGAGAAGGAATTCCTAACACAAATGATTAAGGTTGATGGTTGGGTTCCTGTTATAATGAGAACCATTAGAGGTATCTTGTTGGGTTCCTTTGGGTTGTTATTTGAATTCTCAGGGAAGAGAATGTTTTAAGAGGTATCTGATGTAATGGCCCGGACCTCTCCGGCCCATTCCTTTTTCAAAAATAGGGTCACGAAGTGTTCTGGAGGGTAAAATGGACTTTTCCCACACTTTCCAGAATTTTCAAACTACACGTTGTGTAGTGCGAGTACACGCCATGTACCGCCTTTCCAGGTATACCCTTTGATGAAGGCTGTGTCCTTGCTATGTGAAATAAATGGGTACACACTGTGTTTCTAGTACTACACGACGTGAAGTCCTTCCCCACGTACACGTTACCATTTAATGGTCGTATGCCGTATTGGAGCCGGGTCCTTGCCATGTGCAATAAATGGGTACACGCTGTGTGTCCAGTACTACACGCCATGTAGTCCTTCCCTACGTACAGGTTACCAGTCAACGGTCGTGTGCCATTTTGGAGTCGTTTCCTTGGCATGTGCAATAAATGGGTACATGCCGTGTGTCCAATACTACACACCGTGTAGTCCCTCTGTTACCCTCAAACTGTGTGTTGACCAGTCAACTGCCACAGAGCCGTGTTGAAGCCGCGTAGAGACCGTGTGAAATAATCGGGTACACGTCGTGTACCATAAATTACACACCATGTACTTTTTCTTTTCTCGCCTATAAAAGGAGGGGTCCCCTTCCCCTTTTCAAATCACCCCTCTCCTCCCCTTTCCTCTGAGTAGAGTTCTCCCAAGAGACTCGAAGGCTCTTTCTTCCATAACTTCTTCGTCTGAGCTCTGATTTACGATCTGTCAGTGGCCACGAGATCATAACGATGAGGCAGAACTTCCAAAATTGGAACTGTTGTCTTTCCTTCGGCCTTTCCTTTCCGACATCCACCTCAGGAGGTTTTTCCGGGACCCGACAGAAGTGAAGGACGCCAAAGAACGTCTTCTAAAGTCGATCTGGGGGAGCGTTGCGATCAGAACATGTTGAGGTAGGGATATTACCTTCGTCTCTCTAAATTGTTCATAATGTGGGGTGGGTGTCCTCTTATTTTCATGAGAAATGGTTGAACCTATAAACTAAGATAATAACTGGTTAAAGAACGGGGATGGGGAAGTTATTATGATTATCTTTATATAATGTTATATTATGTTGTGAATTGAATGAGATTTTTCCTACTAAAAATCATGGTCGTTGGGGGACTTTTATTAAAGAATTATATGTTGACCTCTAATTGTGGATTTTCTTATGGATGGAAACTTTGTGGAATATGGAAATTTGATAATCACGTAATGTTGGCTTTTTAAAATCTGGGACCCTTGTGTGATCACCCCGGTTAAAAAAAATAGAATAATGAAAATGTGGGTGTTGTCTTGGATACGTAGCATATTATGGGGTTGTTTTGCAGGTTGTTGTGGATAGGGTGAACATCGGGGCTGCGATAGGCATGGTTGTGGGTTGGTGTAGGTAACGGGCAGTGGGGCTGTGATAAATGGTATTAAAGGGATAATGATGTATGGGTTTCAGTGTGATTATGGTTTTGGTAGATGGCAGAGGGGCTGTAGGGATGAGTTTGAATGTGAACGGACTATGGGTTGTGAATAATAAATAAGAAGTGGAGGAGTTAATGAATGGTGGTCATGGTAATGGAACGAGATTAATAATCAACGGGTTGGTTGGTTAATAAGAAGGGATTTGTTGTGCTTCTTGTGTTTTCCTAACATGATTTGTGGATGGCAGGGATATGTTTCACAAACGATTGATGTGGTTGGTTATGGATAGTTGCCCAGTAGTTAAGGAACTAAATAAACTAATTATTCTGATATGTGAAAACCTAAATGGGGTTGGGGTTGTTTGTTGTATGAATGGGATGTAGTAGCAGTGCCGAGGAATGTTCTTAGTTTCTATGTTTAGAAGCCATTGGTTGGTCTGTGTGTTTGGTATACATATATATATCTGTATATTTTGTGTTTTATCGCACCCCACACATGTTGAGAACTTAGTGCCGAACACTCCCATTTCATGGGAGAGGGTTTTTTTCCCTTAGTTACAAGCTCTTTCCTGCTCCCTCTCCCCTGGGATGTGATGTCTTGAGGAAACCTTACACCTAATAATCCTCGGGTAGGTTTCTATTGGGGTGGTTTTAGCACAAGAATCTTTGGGCAGGTTATACCGTTTCCCATGTATCTTCGGGATGGGGCCCAGGTGTGTGCGGGTAGGATACATGGTTGTGAGGCCCAGGTGTGTGCGGGCGGGATACGTGGTTGTGAGGCCCAGGTGTGTGTGGGCGGGATACGTGGTTGTGAAGACCAGGTGTGTGGGGGAGGGATACCTGGTTCTGAGGACCAGGTGTGTGTGTGCGGGATACGTGGTTGTGAGGCCCATGTGTGTGTAGGCGAGATGTGTGGTTTGTGAGGCCCAGGTGTGTGCGGGCGGGGAGAGTGTGGTAGCGTCTAGACATTCGCCATTAGTAAGAGAAGCTAACTACTGGTAAATGATGTGGGGTACCCAATAATCTTGTATCTTATATACTACTACCTGTTGTGATTTTATTTTTGGTGAGTGTGGCTGGTGAGGTTGGGTGGATAGAATTCTTTGCTAGGTTTCTTCTGTTGTTCTCACGGGACATTAGGATGTCACCCCACTTGTGAACGAGAGATTTAGGTTTCTCTACTAAGTATACTTGTATGCTCAACCTACGTTTACTTTCAGGTTTCCAAGAGGACTACCAGGGCCGTGCGGGCCACTACTAGTCGGAAAATTTGAGTTGTTGTTGTTGTTGTACACTTGTTTCTTTTGGTATTTTACATTGAGCATTATTGTACTTTCAACTTGTTATAAAATTGTTTAAACATGAAAGTGGGATTGGTTTGGTTTATTTATATACGCTTTTTCTTTTCCATTTTGGTTGTTGACTTGTCCTATTTCATGATCTTAAAATAATAACAGGGTAATGCCTCCCATATTTGTGAAAATTCATACCCTTGGTGCTAGTCTCCAACCTGGGGCCTACTGGAGGCGGGACTCGGGGGGTCATTATCTCCCTTTCACCATTGCCAGCTCAGGAGGGGAATCATTGGTGGGAGGGGGTCATGACAGATTTTGTCAAGACCTTGTGCCAAGACACTAGTTTGTCTCATGAGACCTACCGATGCATTGATGATCTATAGAGGGCTCCACCTATCACATAATAAGTCCAATGCATTCCAAATATGAACAGGTTTAAACATAACATAATTATTAATTTTAAAACTAGCATACAAAATGTCAATACATTTTCCATAAACCGTGAATGGTATAAAAATAACATATCTATAGTCAAAAATGACACAAAATCTTCAATACAATATGGATGTTTTGTATCTTAATAAATCAACTTCAAATAAGTTTATAATCCATCAAAAGAAGTTGACATAGATGAACTCAAAACTATTTGAGAGAAATATCTCTTTTGTGAAATCATTTAAAAGTCACACAATAATAATAGAAAACATTTAATTTGAAAATATTCTTATAATCTTGTAAGGGATGCATCAAAAATTTTTATAATGGTGGAAAATAGTCTCACCCACCGTATTTGTTTTAAAATACATTCTTACATTAATTTTGTCGAAAATGTTTAAAAGGACCTTGTTTGGAAAACGAAAGAATGATTCCTTTATAAACAAGTTATTAAAAGTGAAACAAGGTTATACATGACTTTGACACATAGTTTATAAAATATTAAGAATTTTTTGAATTTGTTTTTCAAATAACATGAATGTGGAAGAAAAATAGGACCCAATAGATAATTATGTATAAACAAACTCAGATAATGAAGAGATTGTGAAATTAAACCCTACCTTTCACATTTTCCTTTTTCGAGGGTAGGTTAACCTCCTGTATAATGGTGAAATAATTTTTATTAAATTATAAAAGAATCATATACATTAATATTATATCATATATGATCTTTTAGAAACACTTTGTTAATAATATCTTAGTATTATCGTCGATTTTGGTGTTAGCAGATTCATTTTCCGTTATATTAATTGTTATGTGAGTCATATTTGTTATGGATGGGATGTATATTATTCATGTCAAGAATTATATCAAGTCTTTAAATGTTATTTTTAATCATCTAGTAAAAATTAGTCCTCAATGGATACGATGGGGAATGAATCTCATCGCGTTCGGGGAGACAGTAATCCGTACGAACGCACGAGCGACAATATCATTCTTTTTATATGAAAATAATATATAATTGGATGTTGAATCATATATACCGAATAATAATTATTTTATATTTATTATTTTCATGAATTAAACATAATTATTATACCCATCCAAATAATAATTTATTTAATAACAATTACACCACGGCATGGTGACGGTAACATGTACATATGCATGTATGGTGACATGTCCTTCAAAGGACAGATAAAATAATGAATTTGGTTTTACCATATTTATAATAACATCACAGTATATAGAAGATACTTGAGTTATTATTTTAGAAAGAAAACAACAAATAAATATTATGTTGAAGAAGAAATGAACTTGAAAGAGTTTGGTGAAATTATTACCTCTTCTTCAGGATCTTCCTTTTGATTTGATCTAAAGGGATCCGTTGGTTTGATTTCTGACTAATGGAAGGACTCTAGGATGATAGTAGGATAGTTGAGAGGGTATTTGGGCAGTGTTTGGCCGAGAAAAAAAAGTCTTTTAAGGTGTCAATTTGAGGGAAGGGGGAGTGCCCGTTTGTAACAGGTGTGAAGGGTATCTTAGGAAAAGCTAGAAATATTATTTTATAATAAAAATAACATTCGGTTTCTAATGTATCCAAAATAGATTAGATAAAGGATAAGGTGGGGATGGTTAGAAAACCACTCAACCAATATATTTTATACCGGTTTGGGTCACTATATAAACCTTAAATTTTAGACTTAACTCTTAGTTAAATAGTTTGACATTTACCACGTCACGCTGTATTTTTTTGTATTATATGGTTAATAAACATATTATATACCTCCATGAAAACCCAAGTTGTTCATTAATGATACAACTATCATTATATAAGTCTTTCCTTAGATCCTTAGATTTATAAGAATATTATATAAATTAGTAATATAATATATTTAAAAAAATTTGTTTATGTCATTTTGGACACTATTTAATAATTGATGTTTGTTAAAGTTATAAAATTTTATTAATTAAAAATAAATTAATTTAATCAATCCCAACATGTCGTAGTAACCTATAAAATTCTTGGATTACATATAAAGTCTCAAATTTAATTTATTTGGGTATTTAAAATATCAACTATTGTAATATTATATTAATAGGGTAATTACTGCATCACCATTGTGTCATAAATAAATTTAATTATTCAATATCTAAAAATTATAAATAAAATACCAATTTTTAGTAAGTATTTATATCTTTATAATGATTATTTATAGTCTAATATATAACATAGATAATCCTATGTAAATTTTTTTGTGCTAAAAGATATATGCTTATGTCATTTTTTTATTTACTTAAACTTAATTAATATAATGTGTCATTATCACTTACAAGTGGCCCCATGGGGTCCCAAAATCGACCCAAATATTCCCTTGGTCAGAAATGAATCATAATATAGGGTTATAAAATGTATTATGGTAATTTATTATTATTATAATATTAATTTTTAACCTTAATTACCAGATTTACCATTTAACCATGTTAAAGAAAATATTTACCGAAATAATTATTCAAAATGTCTAAAAATAAAAGTTATCAATTTAAACAATTTGGGTATCTAGATTATAAAAATATAATCAAATTTTCTAAATTTAAAACACTTAAATGGCATAAATTAATTTAATATTAATTTCTTTTGTCAAAACAAAAAGTGTGTATTTAAGAAATAATATCAATCAAAAGATTGACACTTGCTTATATTCAGTATAAATGTAAAAATATGTCCAATTACCAAAATTATATTAAAATAATAAATATATTTTAACTATACTTAAAATCCACTCAATAGTTTAATTTATCACTATAAATTATTTAGATTAATAACGTTGTTTTTTAATTAAAGTATATTATTTTTCACTATACATCAAAAATTGGATATTCTCAGAAAAATATAAAAAACTCACCCAAAGATAATTTTGATATTCCAAATCAAAAAATGAAGTCCAATTTGAATAATAGAATATATAAAATTTCAAAAACTGGATATTACTATTCATAACAGCTACATTGATTGGTTGTGTTTTGTGTTAGAATATCGAACTAGTGTACAACACACACTACTGTATTATTCAATGAGAAGTGTACCATGGAAGATTGGGGTGTTATAATAATGGAGTTATCCTGATCATTTGGAAAGAGTTGGTGATGAGTGAATATGTATAGAAAATAAATTTAAAGGAAATTAAATGAATAACAATAAAGGGTTTACATCTCTCCGAAGAACCGCATTAAGAGATGGAGTTTTGGTATTTTTGAAAGAACCTGTTACCCTAGATGTGGGGAAAGACCAGGGAAGAAGATTTCATCACAATGTTGACATGATTCAAGGATTATACGTTTTATGGGAGGATTTGGTTAGCCATTGTATTTATAGTGAAGGAGAAGTGGGATTTCTAAATATTTTATTCATTATTTTATTATTTTGTTCAAGATTCAAGGATCATACCTTATTTTATAACACTCTGAGAAATTAATTATGGTCTAAATAAATTAACCTAAAATAATTATACAACTATATATTGATTTATGAATCCATTTTATTAATATTATTTTTCTTATAAATAATTCTATTAATTATAATAATGAAATTAATTACGTATGACATAAAAAAATACAAATACTTAATTTAAAATTTTTTAAAATAATCATCAACATATATTATGATATAATAATATGATAAAATCATTTATATGGTTCTAAAATTTTAATTTTACATTCTTAGGATATGTTACTATTCATTATTATAATTTTCTATTCAGAAGGATCATATAACTATTCATAATAGTAACATTACAATTCCCAATGGTAATGTTACTATTAACCAAAAAATTTTGTTGATCCTATCAGAATCTAAATACATTAATTCTTGTAACTTTTTATGTCCTTCTTTTGAAATTAAACTCATAGAAGTGAAAAAATTATTTTTAAAACACCTTCTCCATTATTTAGTGGTAAAACTACTTTTAAATAAATATAGCCTTTCAATATGCAAAATTGAATTAATTATTGTTTATATACAATATATAAATTTTATAATACTATAAATTCTATAAAATTTTATTTCTAGGTTATAAAGTTCATTTAAAAATAATTTATCTACTTTTTTATTATTTTTCCATTATTTTTGGTGTGGTGTGAAACATTTGTTGTCGAAGAAATTAAATTTAAGAATGGTCGTACCATAATATTATTTAGTGTTACATAAACCCAATCCCAAAATAATAAATTGTAATTATGAACCTGACTATTTAATGTTCATAAATATTATTAGAAATTTTAGTATAAAAATATAATTTGTCGAACCATTAAACAAAGTTCCATCTAATGTAAAATTTCCCTACAATTTCATGTCTAAAAAAGCGATTGTGAATAATTAACCACCACCAATAATTATAAATACTATCTTCACATCTATATAAATATGATACTATGAAATTAAATTCCCAATATTATTTATTATTCAATATATAACATTATATTGTATGGAAATTAAATTTTTTTGTGAAATGGTTGGAAGTATAAAATTGGTTCCTTACTTGTTTTTAAATAGTAAATACATAGGATAATAACAAACTTATATTTCTAATACATTAGAAGATAGGATAATTAATAATCCCTATATTTTTTGGGATAACTAATTTTCCAATATTTAGAAGCTTATTATTTTTATATATATTATTATTCTTCAATAGTATTATTGTGAGAAATTTTTTTTTCATAGGATGAACTATTTATGATAATATTATAGTTATAAATTTTTTATCTTTGGAAAAATTGAAAAATGTTATGATGAATATTATAGAGTCATTTATTATTTTTATGAGATCGAATCTTTAGATAAGTAGTAAATAAAATTATTCCATTGAAGAATTCATTATGGTGCAGTTTAGAATGTTTATTCAACGCAATTCCCCGGATGTATCCAATTTATTACTATGGTATATTTAGTTTTGTATGAGTGTTATAAAAATTAAATTTTTAGGGGTTTTGTTCTTTAACATTTGAATTTATTTAAATATATTGATCCACTATTATAGATAATATATGACTAGAATTTATTCTTGTTTATCAACCACCCATTGAAAAGGACATTCCATACATAAAGACGAATATACTACTCTTGTTTTCTTACCTTCTTCCTAAAAACTGTTGACCAAATTTTTCAATGATTCTTAATTTATACTGATATATTAAAATTCAATGATTCTATTTATAATTATTGATTAAACACAGTAAAAACGTTATTTTTTTAATTTGAAAAAAATATCTATTTTCATGAGGGTTTTATCACCCTCTATATTATATGTAATATATGATGAATTTTGAATGTTGGATAATAAAATTACTATTATTAGTTGTCTGATAAATATGATGTATAATTTTTCAATGAATACTTATTTTACAAAATGGGGAGTCTACTGTGTTGAATAACTTTCAAGATATTTTGGGTTGGATTTTTCTTAATATTAAAGAGGTTTAAATAGTTTTTTTACATTTTTCTGATTCCATGGGAACAAGAAATGTGGTGAAACCTTCTCAATTTTGTATTGGTCATCACAGTGAGTGTATCTGGTTTCTATTTAACATTGCCTCATATTTTTGATGATCTAAAGAAATGATGAATAAAAGAAAACAAACTTAGTTATTTGATTTCAATGGAGTTCAAAATTTATTTTCAAAATTTTGGTTTTCTAAAGGTGTTTAAAGTTAAAAATTAATTATCCTAGAAAATGTAGTTTAATTAATGAATATAAAATATTCTCTAAATGATACTGGTTGTAAATGTTAGGGAGAGAGTCCAACTAAAGACATAATAACTCTCACTAGATTGGTGGAATCACATGGTTGTCAAAAATTCCCTTTTTTTATTCATTTCTAATAAACGGTTCATTAACCTACTATGGATCTATGAAGTAGCTCATTTTTTCCCATGTTGACTTATTTATTATGAGATTTATTCAAAATCCTCTCCCCTTAATTGGTTGATCATTTAAATTTATTATGATTATTTCTAATGTGGACAAATTATATTATTATAGACATATTAATGAAGAGACCACATGAAATTATATTTTTATTAAATAGAGATATTTTTTGTTATAGTTAAAGAAATAAATTTATTATGGGATATTTATTTAAAAATAAATGTGTTTTATATTTTTATTCTATTATAGGTTTCTAAATATTCTCATGAATTTGAAAATAAAATATGATAACATGTTTAATTAAATGGAATGATAGAAATTCAATATGGTGGTCTGTAAGAGGGGGAATTGTTATCCAAAATGAATATAAAATGTGTGAATATCTTTTATGTCAGTGTTATTCAATATCATTGAGAATTTTTCTTTTAAAATATTATTTTTACATATTTAAAATTCATAAAATTTCATTAAATAATTGAATGTTTTTATTTATTTTCCCATAATCATTATTTAAACATGATTTTTTACGAGATGAAATGAAAAATATTGATTAAGTATTTTAATACATAGTATAATTAATTCAAAATATATTTTTCAATAGTTTCATTTTTTGGAAAACATGTTTTCTGATTTCATTGTGAAGCATCAACATGAATTTAGACTAAGAGGATTGAAAATATATCATAACTAATATTTTTTAAAAAAATTACTTCTCTGTGATTTAAAATTTTTTGTAGAATTTTGGATTTTATATCTGATAGTGGGATATTTAATTATACCTAATTCTACTATAATTTTGAACACATCAATTATTCCTCAAAATATTTTAGAATTGATCATTCAAAAGAATCTTGTACAAATTATAGTGGGTTATTTTTTATGAATATTTTAGTGTCAACCACAAGGTGGTAACATCTATTACCCAATAAATTAAGTTGGGTAATTTATTTTACATTAACTATTTTAAATGATATAATTATAGTAAAAGTATGGGATCATGTATTAATATTATCAATGGATTTAATCCTTTTTATTTTAATTAAACTCATGTGATATGCATCAAAATGGGATATGAAATAAATATACTAATATAGGATTCACATTTTAATCTTTATACCCATATAGATATAAGAGTTTATTACTCATTTTTTTAATTATTTTTCTCACCAATCAATTTATTTCATTCTATTTATTCACTTTCATATTATGTGTTCAATTATTCATATTATAAATGGAACATTTAAATTTTAGTTTCATTCATAAAAATAGAGTATTGTTTAATTCATTTCAAAATTTTCACCCTTGATATTTTTTTGTAAAATAATATACCATGTTATCTATAAAGCCACTCAATTTTTATAGGGAAATTAAATTTACTACCTAGGAGGATCCTTGGGAAAAAATATGTGGAAAATATATTCCATATAAGACACTATTTTTTATTTTATGGAATTCTTTCAATCATCTGAATTTGAGAAAATGATTTCCTATAGAAAATATAAATTTAATGTGTGGGGGGGATTTATGTGTCATTAATTCAATATTGTTTCCACTATCTACGATGAAATAATTTTGTTCTTTTTTCTTAAAGTGCTATTTAATTGAGACTATTTTTAATCTTTCTCATATTGTTTTGAAATACTGATTCATTGAAAATTTAAATTATTAAGAGTATTTTTTGAGAAAAATATATTAAATGCACTTGTTTATTTGTCAAATGTTTCATTGAAATGTAATTTTATAGTTTTTATGTTCTTTAAATGAAATTTATTTTTTGAAATATTTGACAATGAGGGTGTGGTGGGTTTTAAATTTCAAAAATCCATGATTTTAAATTTCAAATACATGCTGATAGAAAAAAATATTTAATTATTTTTAAAATATATAAATTCATGAATATATTTATTATTAAGACAAATTATAATACTGTAATACTTTTCTATCATTCTAGTGAACATAAAATTGAAAAAAAAGTCATCTGAAATCATGTGACTTTTGAATGGTCATCATAGAAGATATTTTGGAAGATAAAATATATGATGTTTCCTAACATACCAAATATGATAATATGACTTCTATAATTCCATATAATATGAATGAAGTTTCATAATAAATATTTTTCTAACTGTAATAGTATATTTAAAGGCTATCTGGTATAATATTTTAATGAAGTCTCATAAAATATATTTTTATTCCCTACAATAGGATATTCATCAGTAGATTGTTTAATATTTAGTAAATTTATAATAATAGGGTAATTGATTATCATAAATAGTAATGAAGTCTCATAAAATATATTTTTATTCCCTAGAATAGGATATTCTGAAGTAGATTGTTTTATATTTTTTCAATATATAATAATAGGGTAATTGATTATCATAATTACTAATAAACACAATAAATTCTCAATGATCTTCTAATTAATCCATTAAATAAAAAATAGGTACCACTATTTATATAATATTTCCTTCATATTTGAGGGATTTCGAACTAGCTATATAGATAATCAAAAAATGGGGTTTTCTTATGACCAATTGTATACCATGTGTCATTAATTAATGTGAGGATTCATGAATCAAATGTTCCAATTGAAATTTATGGTTCCAAAATTAATTTAATAATTTATAATAATGATTTCATTTTTTTGGTTTCATAATTTAAATATATATGTCCATGTGGGAAGGAATTTTTGGAATGTTTTTTCAAAATGAAAAAATTGTGACTGATGGACCGGGAATAAATTTTTCATTCATCTTTGAATGTTATAAGTTATTACATGAATGATATTTAATGGTGTAAAATTATATAATAACCATCTTAGAATGAATCAAGGTGGGATATTCCATTCAGTACACTTTTAATGGAAGATAAGGACATATAAGAATAGGAAAGAGAGGAAATGATCCATCTATTAAATTATGATTGAACTCTGTAATCAAATTATATCCCACCATTGACATATAAACTTCTTAAATACCTATAACGGTTGAAAAAGAGTTTACACATTATTGGTAACTGATTATCCAATTAAATTAAATTTTTTATAAACCTGTGAACTACTAGTAGTATGGTTAACAGGGTCAAACCACATAGGTGCATAATGTTATGAAAACAAAAAAATATAATAAAATTATAAAAACACAAATGAATATATTGATAGAGTTAATATGAAAATGGTGATATGAATTTTTATTGTAAATAAATTGTAATGTTCCAAAAATCATAGAATTAGTATAGATAATGATAGTGAAAATAAATGATGAGTAGTGGAAAATCATGAAAAATATAAATGATTTGAAGTGAATCATATATATATCTTATCTGGAATCAAGATGGACTAAATTATGATTAATCTATGATGAAAATAAGATTTCAAAATGAGACCTCACTCAGTGATCATCATTTTTTAGTGAAATATCCCTAGAAATTAATTTTCAGTCATTAATCTAGAAATGAATATTTCATTCATATAGAAGGTAAAAATTATCCTTTTTAATTAATATAATTCTCTAAAAGTATTTGGGGAAAGGAATAAACAATATACACAAATCATTATGTTGAGTTGTGTAGAAAATTTTCTGATTGAAAATAAAAAAGACATCAAAGAATAAAAGGAACACAATGAAGTTGAAAAATAACATCACTATATTGTGAAAAAATATGCATAATATATTTTAGAATGTTCAATTAATTAATTTATACATACACTAATTAATTTTGTCACACATAGTCAAAAAAATATTCAATTTAAACACCAAAACACTATAATTCATGAAATAAGAGAGGAATCCAAAAATACATATATGTAAAAAACTTTGTTCACCAACTATACCTTTCTCTGAAATGGAATCATTATGAGCTACAAAATTAACACTTATCGTACCTCTCAAACATAAATATCATTCCATATAAAAATGGATGTAATGGATTATCCATTCAACTCAATTATAGAAATCATATAGTAGTTATTTTCTTATATCTCACATACTTCACGCATTGTGTTTGGACTATCATTGTAGAGTGGGATAGTTTACTCTCTGTTCTTTAGACACTACTATATTCATTATATTTTAATGTTTTCAATTACTATTTTGACTATAAAATCTTCATTCATATTTTATAACTATCATTACGGCATCCCCGTTTTAAAATATTATATATTCTATATGGCGCCAACAAAAACTTCCAGGATAGGTGAACATCAAATGCCTTGAATTAATTTAAAATATATGGTAGAACACATTCCATTATAGAACCTTGTTTTTATAGATCTGTATGTAGTGGTTAAAAATCCATCATGTGGGTAAATTGTCTTATAAATCCCTATGTTCTTTTTTATTCCTTCAAATGGATTACCACGATGTTTGGGTTATGTATCTGATGAAATTGTACATATTGCAAAAATCAATTATCTTATATTGAATGATTATAATTATCAAAGGTGAGTTTCATTATAATAACCTATTCACTGGAAATAAAATAATTTATAAAAGGATTCCTGAAAAAAACTATGAGTGACCATTTAAATATTCTTTTATAAAACAATATATATATCTATCACAACTCTTACCAAATCCACAAATGGGGTCGACTTAAACATATCATGTGGGGTAATTTTGGAAGTACCATAATAGGGAAACTCTTGAAATTTATTATATATAACCCCCCAAATATCCCTTTTGGTATTCATGTTAAAAAAATCTACTTCAGGTTCACTAGAATGAATTAATATTTTTTGACATATAAAACAATCCTCCTCAAAAAATACGTATATCACTATATATTTTCAAAATATGTTATACATTTTTTTCAATCATTTTTTATTTTCAAATTAAAATCATGAATAGAACTTAACAACCATCCACTGACAATATATAAAATCATTCTAAAATAAATTACAATTATTGAAAATATTAAAATTATTATTTTATGTATGGATGGAATATTTATAAAATATTATTTTCTAAATTTGATCCACAAAATTATAATGTTTAAAATAATATAAAAAGTAAAATATTTAAAATAAAATATAATTATGATTAAAAATATAAATTATTATACTACAGTTTAGGAACAAAAATAATTTATTATTATTAATGATATACAAAAAAGATCCGAGTATGAGTTGGGAATTATTGATGATATATAGTAGAACTATATTAAAGCATGAAATATTTGTGTACATTAAGAAGATAATTTTTTTTCCTATTGGTGAAAATGAGGGAAAAGTGCACAGATTAAGGATAGTATTGTATGGGTTAAATGAATCAACATGTACTTTCTATTCTAGGATTGGTCATTATTATAGAATGAATGTATTCTAATGAGGTGGAGTTAACAACCATATGTACATAAATATGTATACTAATCAATGAATGATGATAAATTTTTATTTATATGTATAATATTTGGATGTTTGAATTATAAAAAATAAAATATATTTTTAGATTATATTTTTTATGTATTTAATATGTCATTAATTTCAGAGTTTGAATTATAACTTGGCTGGCTCAATGGAAAATTACAAGTTGATATAAACCGGATTATTCTATCCTATATAACTATGTATTTCAATAAAAAATGATAAAAAAAATATTTCATTTATTTGAAAACTGTGGATGTAGAGTAAATTATTGTCATATAAACATGTAGTAAATATATATGGATGATGTAATAGATCAAGGATGTTGGATAACATGTGTGTTGGGCTCCTCCTATTTTATCACGTGTTAATGCTATAAAAAAATTCAAATACTAAAAATTAGGTTAATGGAAATTATTTTATTCATGTTTAAATCATGTTTTATGTTTTTTGGTCTTCTTATGATTCAATGCTTATTGGTTCAAATTCAGAATCTCACATGTTCTTCTTAATTTTTTCCTTTAGTGTTTTATTATACTAAAAAATATGTTTAATATATTATGTATATGTTACTATTTAATACTGCTCACATATATTTGGAAAAGTCTGAGAAAGCGAATGTCTGACACTAGTTCTGGATTTTGGAAAAGTCCCAGACACTATGACCCAAACACCATGAGCCCGACATCGTGAACCAAACACTATGACCCAGAAACTGTGACCCAGACAGCAGGACCCAGAAACGGTGACCCAGACATCATGACCTAGACACTGGGACCCAGACACCTTGACCTAGACACCATGACCCTGACACCGTGACCTAGACACAGTGACTCAATCACCGTTTAAAGATTTAACAAAGTAATAGAGACCTCTACCATACAAATTGTGATCCTAACACTACATTTGGGAAACTGATTACATATCTGAATGAATCTATGGTATTTTTATTGTCTCAATGCTCAATGTCCAAGGATAAGACACAAACTCCTCAGTGACAATGTTTTCTAGTGAAAACATTTCCGAGTGACACCACTTGAAGAAAAAATGTGACATCATTCTTTACCTTTTTTTCAATTTAGTGTATTACAATCATATTCATGTTATTAAATGGAACTGAAAACATTAATGTTTCTTTGAAAAAATGTCAACTAACAGAATGAGGTAAAAGGTATAGAATACATGCATCATGTCAGATTCAACTTGTAGACCCTTAATTAAATGGAATATAAGCTTTTCTCAAGGTCCTAGAGATGTGAACATTGGAAAAGTGAACTCATGAATGCAACAACATACCACAAAAGAACTCAGGAAGAACTCTCGTTCCCGGAATGATGAACTACCATTGATAAGAGCCTCAAACATCTTCTCAGTATCAACTAAAAGAAGAACAAATGATACAAAGAAAACACCATCAAACTAGAAACCAGAGCACAATAATGTGATACTAATTTTATCATAAGAGGAATTGATACTTGCATCTGCTGCATGCTACAAGTGCAGAGCTGCAGAGATCAACACTCCTGGAATTTATAAATCTTTATCTACATCTTTTCTCTATTGTGTAATTTTTTCTCTTTTGAGTATTGTGTTTGTGTCTATATTAAAACACACATTGTATCTTATATTAAACTGAAGGATACAAGACATCCTCCCTATAATATAATTTAAAATATATTTACTCCGACATATAAATGTGGAAGAGGTCCTTTATTATCCTGATAGATTATTCCCATGAAGTATAGTTAAAGAGTTCATGTGACCTAGACATTCCTGTGAACTGTGGTTTTCCCCAATACAAGCAATGGATAATTTTTATTAATATAAACAGGTTGGTGGATGGTGATCATGATAAAACAATATTTGGTGGGATATTTTATTGATAAAAAATGCCAAAATTTCCTCACATTGTGCTAAATATATTCATTTATGAAATATTTCAGATTAGATCTTTAATTTGAAAATTTGATGAAAATTCTAGTTTTACCCTTTGAAAATACACTGTACTATTTCAAAAATTGAAAATTTGATATCACTTATTTGAACATAAATTTTGTATCAATGTACCATACACAATTTTCTAAAACTTTTAGTGCTGGACACGTGAGATTTGATATAAAATTAGTGTTTCGTCCCTATCATCTACTTCATTTCATGGATTGAGCCCAAATGTTGAGATGAGTTCTAGAACCCAATTTCTCAGATGTGGACCTGCTGTACGGAAATCTAATTCATGCATTTTGGTTGTGAAGAAATTTGTTCTAGTGGGATTAAAATATTAGGTAGAATCTTCTCCTTCACACTTGAAACCACTTTTAACCTTGCCTCCCCTCAATTATATAAATATGTATATTTCGAATTATTACGTGTTGGGGCGTGCATTAGGAATTATAGGTATGGGTATTAGAGGTTACACTCAAATTATCTAAGAAATTATATAATTGTATCTCTTGAAGCAAGGATACCTTCATCGAAGCCCTCTTCTTCTTCCTCATGTAGTAATTTTTATGTTTTCATAATAAACCTCATTGTCCATCTTTTATTTCACCCTTTTAATTTTTGTTTAAAATTTATTCTTCTCTTAATATTCCTATTTAGGATGGAATTCATGAGTTGATATCAGATTTAGGTCTACCCTTTCAACACATTTCTCCTTCAAAACGTCTCCATGGTGACCACACCACCAATGGAAGAGTAGTTTTCTTAGTGATCAACTTATCTTCTACCATATTAAGTTAATCTATTTGAATAGTTTAGATTATTTAGTTAACTTAATATTATTAATTAATTGATTTTTAAATTGGATGAAAATAAGAATTCATTTGATCAATAGACACAAAAACACGCGAGGTTGGAAGTTGTGTAAATAGTGAGAGTGCGATCTTATTTGGTAATACAATACCACACATGATAAATTTTTAGAGGTAAAATATAATCCCTAAACTCAAATAATAAAAATTTCCAGAGTGTATATGTTCTATATTTTAAAACGGACCATTTAACCTATGTACATCAATCAAATCAGGGTGTTGCAATTGCATTTTCTGAAGTTAGCATAGGGATTACATAATTTCATATTTGTGGTTAAGTTAACTCCCATAGGGTACGAGGGATAAAAAATTAGAGGATCATAATTAAGTGGTTATTAATTTAAATTATAATTATTAATAAGTAAATTAATAGGTAGAGTTAGATCTAATATTCATTTAAAAATATATTCTACAAAAACATCATCTTATTTCATCGAATTTCATATAAAAATTTAAAACAAAAAAATGAGTTCTTAATCCATAAATAATCTACTAGTTTTATATAATATAATAAATTACCATATCCATTGAAGTGGTGTTATTATTCAATTTAATTTTATTATTAGAATACCTTTAAGATGTTGTTTTAATTACTTCTAATTTTGAGATACGACCTTGTTCATCCATTCTGCTACACCTAAGGAACATGATACCAAACATCATTTGAATGAACCCACAACAACGCTCATTCATATTGGCTCTATTCCCATGGAGGAGAGTAATTATTTCAACCAATTAGAGGTATTTATTTTATTTTACATTTTATACTTTTCTTCTCATTTTTATTCCTTCTTTACCCTATCATATTTTTTTCTTCTATTATTTTCTTCTTCATATTTTTGGACCATCAACTCAAACCTCTCATTTCAATTACGGTCTAATTTCCATATTTTTATTTTCATATGTTTTATGAAAAAAACTAATACTGATGATCTCTTAGAACTTGACCCTCAGATTGATCTTATCCTTCAGGATCATATCATACATTCTTAGTCCACGAGATGTTTCAATATTCAAATAGTTGGAGATGTCCTCCACTCCAAGATCATTAAAATTGGAACAACATCTAATTACAACATAAAAAAATATCTAATGTCTTAAAATAATGTAAACTAACTAAATAAATCCATTTTTCAATTGGATGCACCTGATATTAATTATCAAACAAATTTCATTGCATACCCAAATCATGAATCCAACATTGAACTGAAATCTGGATTAATTCACCTCCATGAAATATTTCAGGGATTATATGGTGGGGACCCATAAAAAAATTTAAAGGAATTTAATATTGTTTTCTCAAACATAAAACCAAAAAATGTTTCTAATGGATAATTCCATGTAACAGCATTCCCATTCTTACATGATGGAGCTGTAAATGCTTGGATGATTTATTTACAACCTGAAGATGTAAATTTTTAGAACGATTTGAATCATATTTTCTTGAAATTATTTTTTCCAACAAAAAAGACAACATCCATTCGTAAGTAGACATCGTGGATCAAGCAAGCCCAAGTAAATTCATTGTATGAGTACTGGGAGTGATTCATGAGGTTGTGTGAAACTACCCACCTCACCTAATCAGTGAGAAAATTCTTTCCCAGTACTTCTATGAAGGGATCTCTCCAATGGAGAGGAGAATGGTGGATGATGTAGCTTGAGGAGTAATTTAGGACAAGACACTAGGGGGTTCATGTTCATTAATTCACTAGATGGACCAAAACTCCATACAAGTTGGTGATCAAGGTAAACCACATGTAATAGGAGTACATCGAGTAATCCCTTATTCTCTTGAAATTCATTTGATTGATACTATGTTCCATGAATATAACACTATGGTGAGACATATTTCATTGGCTCAAAATACATCCCAACCCCCTACTTCAAGTCCAGGTTGCATTTCAACAAAAACAGACAACCCAACGGACTGTTTCCCCAAATTACAAGAAATAGAATATTGTGTAGTAGTGTTTGTTGGGAGACCATATCAACAATAGCAAACAACCATAACCCAAAAGAAGTTTGATTCCTTTTAACAAGCATACAACCAAGGGTGGAAGGATAAATTAGACATGAGGTACAACTGTAGACAACAACAATGGACCACTTTTCAATAAAACTACCAGAATCATCCACCATTCCAATAGGGTTTCCAACAACCCTAATGGTGATTCGAATCTCAAGAATAAAAAATTCATAAACAAGGGAATTCTCAACCAAAGTTAGATTCTAACAATGATGATATTTTGATGATAATTGTTATTAATCTAAAGAATGAATTGAATATTCAGTGTTTGGAGCTGAGGGAGTTGAAGAATCAAATGAGCCATATTTCTACTGCCCTCCTTGAACTGGTAAGTGAGATCATTTGAAATCTACCTTATAAACCTACTCAAAATCCCAATGGAAATGGCAGTGCCCTCAAATTGATAAGTGGGAAGAAAAAAACTAATATATCTTAACATATCATTCCACTGGGATTCACCTCTACTCCGGAGAAGCCACATCCTAAACTGGCTGATGAGCAACCCAAGGAGGAAGTTAAAGGTAAGAAAGAGATTAAAGATATTCCTCTTAATCCCATTCTATTTCCAAACAGATTTTTACTGTCTAGGAAGATGGTTGAAGAGCCTATTAAAAAAGTATATTTTGACACTTTGAAGCATGTGGAGATCAAAAAACCTCCACATTAATTCATACGGAAAATACTAAAGTGTGCCAAATTCCTAAAATAACATTGTACCATCGAAGAGGGATCAAGGGGAAAGAGAGGATCATTCATGAAAGGAATTTGTCAGCACTCATTACACCATCTCTCGCGAAGCCAAAAAAGTGTTTGGATCCTTGGAAATTCACCATCCTATGAACCATATGAGAGTTACACATTTATGATGCTTTATGTTTTTTAGGAGAATCCATAAATTTGAGACATCACTCCGTATTCTAATATTTATAGGTTGGGGAGTTGAAGCCCACAATAGTATTGTTGCAATTGGATAATAGAGTTACGACATATCCAGAAAGAGTCCTTGAGGATGTACTTGTTTGGGTAAGAGAGATGATCTTTCCAGCAGATTTATACATTCTTAAAATTGAGGATGTTCACGTAAGTTCTCATGCTCCCAATATCAGAGTTAGGCCCTACCTCAAAACATAAAAAACAATCATAAAGGTCAATTAGGGTACATTATCGATGGATTTGGATGATGATGTTGTGACATTTAATGTTATGGACTCCATGAAGTACCCCTCAGAGGACCATTCTACATTTTTATCTCCCATTTTGAAATACCAAATTAAAACCACAAGGATTTACATTTTTCTATTCTTAGGGAGATTATGAGCATTGGTTCTAGTTCGATGTCTATGAGTACATCCATGCCTGTTTCTAATGCACAAAACACTCCTAGATTTTATTTTCAAATGGATTCATATTCTGATTTTGGTAATTCTCACTGTGATTATTACATTGTGGTTGAGAATAATGATGGATTTGATGATTTATTATCTGATTCTGATGATTAATATTCTGATACTGATGTTTTTTGTTCACATATTTTAGATCCATCAATTTATCAATCCATACATCACACCCCTACATCTGAACTCGATCCATTACCAAAAAATTATAAATAATAATAGTTGTTATATGGTGATAAATTAGTTTTATAATTGATAAAAATCTCCCTTTTGAACATGAAGAAAAACATTTACATCTTTTCATAGAGAACATTATGGAAATAGGGTGGACCTTGAGTGACATATTATTTATAGTCCCCTACATTTGATTGAATAGGATTGTTTTGGAGGATGTGGATAAAAAAGAATTCAGCAACAAAGGAGACTCAAAAAACCCTTTTGGAGGTTGTTAAAAAAGTGGTTGAAAAATTTCTCGAGTTGGGTATAATCTATCCCATTTCATATTCCTAGTGGTTGAGTATTATTCAATTTGTGCTTAAGAAATGTGGTGATACTATAGTTTAAAATGATAAAGAAGAGCTAGTTATGATGGGGGTTCAAAATAGTTGGTGTGTGTGTATTGATTATAGGAATCAAAATCCGTCCACTTGCAAGGACCATTTCCCCTCCATTTTACTGATCATATGCTTGAGTGACTAGATGAAAAAACAAAGTACTATTATATGGAGGTATTTTTTGGATATTTTCAGGTTCCTATTACTCTATAGGATGAGGAGAAAACCACATTCACTTGTCCATTGTGTACATTGGCCTGCCAGAAGATTCCATTTAGACTTTGCAACACACCAGGTACCTTCTAGAAAAGCATGGTGAGTAATTATATTATTTTATTGAGATCTGAATTGAGGTATTCATGGATGATATTATAGTGTATGGGTCTTCATTTTATGAGTGTATCTCTAGTTTTGGAATGTTTTTGAATCGTTGTATTGAGAATAATCTATTTTTAAACATTGAAAAGTGTCATTTCCGGGAAGAGCACGAGATTGTATTAGGGAATGTAGTGTCAAAACATGGGATAGAGGTTGATAGATCTATTGTTGATATCATTTCATGCCTACCCTATCCTTCATGTGTACATGTTGATAGAGCATTCATAGGGCATGCATGATTTTATCGTATAAGGCCCCGACCATAAACCTTACTTAATATTGAAGTAAATGAATAATTTACATTGAGGATATTTTCAGGTTTATAGTTTTAGAGAATTAGGACATTACTATTACATCTCCAAAGATTACAAAGTAGAAACTTCTACTAAGTTTAAATAAAATAAAAACTCATAAAGATAAACATGTCTAGATCTATGTTTTAGATAGCATGACTACTCCTTGATCCCATCCTTGACCCTATTCCACATTAAGTCCTGTGAAAAACATTTCAAAAACTTGGGGTGAGCATAAAAATCTCAGTAAGGTATACACAAATAATGAAAACTGTTAGTTTTTCAAAAGAACAAACAAACCATTTATACATTATCAAAGTAATACTTTTCACCTTTATGAAGTAGTAAAAACACTTTACCGAATAAAAGATAATTAATTACCCTTTTGTAACCAAAACATTACCATAAAACCCATATAAAGAACAGATAACATATAAAGGTAACTTGGGACATAAACATACCTAAATGGAATAACCATACGGTCGACTTCCGCACAAATCACATAATGGAATAGCCATACAGATGACTTCCATACCCAATTCATTGGATGTTATAATGTAACCACCCGTCCAGGTATTCATGGAAGCACCCGTCATATGGTTTATCACGTAACCACCAGTCAAATGTCCAAGTACTATTATAAATTCATAAGTTATAAAACAAATATAACGGAAAAAAAATATTTCCACAATTCGATCACAATATATCACTAAAATATATTGACATAAAAAATTCTTTATAAAAACCATTTTCAATACCAAAATACCTAAAAGATTATATGGTATTTATTTCATTTTAAAAACATTACGGCTTGTTCCGGAAGACAAAGACCAAATAATACTCGTGGCGGTGGAAAAGGTCGTTGTCACCCCGTACGTTAAAAGAAACATTCCTTTTTTTCATTTAGTAAAATGCTTCGTATAAAAATATTCCTTTCATATTAAATTTACCGTTAAATGGGTTTATACACCGTATAAAAAAAAGTCTTTTATAATAACAAAATATGCCTCAATGAAAGGAGATTGAGATGAAGTCCCTTACCTCAGGTCCAACTTGACTCGATCGTTCTTTAAAGTCTTGAATAATAAACTTGAGTTAATTTATTCTTGCTTACGAACCTTTTTTCAAGTTCATTATTCCTTTTATATCACATATTTCCATTTTATAAACATTATGTAGTCATTGAAGTTAATAATGATTGTTTTGTCGAAATTTGGTTCTTAAGTCGAAAGTGGACTTCTTACAATTACATGTTGTTCGTGTGGTCAAAGGTTCATTATATCCAGAATAATATTCATGATTTGGATATCATATATATCATATATTTATATATAATAGAAATGTATTTATAATGTTACATAATCAATTAGATGTAAGATATGAAATGCACCGTTCATTGAGATGGTAATCCGTACATACGCATTAATGCTACTTTCATTTCTATGTCATATTAGTGGAATTAAAACAAAATGAAATATATTTGTATTTTAATTCCAGAATTATATTAATCATTTAGATGTAACTTACATCATATATATCCATTGTATATATGTACTTATAATAGTACATTACATTTGGGGATAAGAAATGAAATGCACCGTTCATGGAGACGGTAAGCCGTACGTACGCATAACCACTACTTTCATTTCTATCTCATACTTTAATGGAATGACATAATAATGATATAAAGGTATATTATAATTCCAGTATAACATCATATTACTTTAAATCCGTCATTTATATGTCCCACATATGGCATTAAAGAATCAAATCACTTTGAGGGGGCGGTAGTCCGCATTTCATAAAATGAAGATATCGCGTTTACCCATAATGGAAACCACAAAGTTATGACATAAAAGAAAAATACAGAAGAATAAGGAAAAAACATAAACATATTATATATCATATATAAATATAGTGACATCTTAATGGACACCTTTTAAAGTGTTATATGAGGGTCGAACAATCATCGTTTCGTGAGGCAGAAATTCACCATCCACAGAAACAGTATGTTCTTTAACTATTAGTTGTAGGTGTGTTTAGGTGTAGCTCTAATCCATCTCATAACAACATCCTAGTATATGCAAGATACTGGTGTTGATACAAACGAAATGAATAAAATGATTTTAGAGGGTCGGAGAAAGAAAATAAAACAAAAGAACACAAAAGAAAACAATACCTTTAAACGGGTAACACTTTTTGATTTGAGCTCAAAGGCTTCCTTGGGAAGACTTCTGCCCAATGTGAGGCATCTAGGAGTCATAGAGAAATGTGGAGAGACAAAATGAGCAGAGCTTGTCCAAACAAAAGGCTTGAGAGGTGTGGGTAAAGAGGTAGAGGTGGGGGCCTTTTATAAGAGGAGAGGAGGGGCACTCTTGGAATTTTATAAAAGGTTACTTTATTATAAAATGATTTTCGGATATAAAAGGTCACAAAATTATAAATTTAGAGGATAAGGTGATAAGCGTTTTAAATACACCCATAAAATAGGTATTTGAAAAGTGTAGGTCTTATATTTTACATTATCGTTTCATTTTATTAAAATCGTTAAATAATGAGGTAATTGCGGCATCATCATGGTGTCATAAATAAATTAATTAAATTATTGTCAAAAAATTATAAAAAACTATCATAATGTAGGAAATATTTTTATCATTCTAATGAATATTTTTTGTCAAAAATATTACTTGTATAACACCATTTAAAAATTGTTTTAGTAAAACATCTCATGTTTGTGACATTTTTATTTTAACATTAAGTAAAAAGTTATTAATGTCATTTCCCTACCAAAGTGGCTCCATGGGGTCCCCAAGATTAACCACGGATTTTCTTGGTCGTCCATGACACATCCAATATGGGTAGGACATGTGTCTAGGACATTTCATACCATAAAACATTATTTTTACCTTAAACTACACTAATTACCTCTAATCGCGATTAATAAACTTTCAAGTTACTATTC
Organism: Viscum album; assembly: GCA_963277665.1. Taxonomy (NCBI): domain Eukaryota; kingdom Viridiplantae; phylum Streptophyta; class Magnoliopsida; order Santalales; family Viscaceae; genus Viscum; species Viscum album. The sequence goes on from OY728141.1 coordinate 721,458,047, forward strand.
AACAAAAAATTATTTTAATCCCATTGAACCACATTTTACTTCCCAATAAGAATCTTGTATGTTGGATTTTTGAAATTCAATACACAGAGGTGGTAAAATTTCATTTAAACGAAAAATCAGTTTTTTAAGTACCACTTAGTGGTTTCACTATTCATCAAAAATTGAAGTTTTTCAGAAAAAAACCAAAACATCACCCAAAGCTATATTTGATATTCCAAATTCAAAAATGATGTCTATTTTACAAAATTCACAACATATAAGTTGCATTAATTAATTTAAAAATTAATTCCCACTGTCAGAGCAAATAGCTTGTATTTATGAAACAATATATATCAAAAGATTGACTCTAGTTTATGTCCAATTTCAAAGTGAAATTAACTCCAACAACCAGTATTGGATTAAATGGTGAAAATATAATCTAATTAAAATTTATAAACAATTCAAAATATAATCTAATCATATAAGAAAATTAGATTAAAAAGGGGTTTTGAATTAAAATTCAACATTTTTCACTATTCATTAAAAATGAACTTTATCTGAAAAATACAAAAAATTTACACAATGTAAATTTTTATGTCCCGATTCTAAAGAATAATTTTATTTGGTCCCATAGAATATATAAGAGTAACAAAAACTATATTTTATGATGGTTCTCCATCAAAAGGCGATAAGTGGACCTTTAATGAAAATTTGAGTATCTAGGCCTAAAATTGAATTCTTTTCTAATTTTAAGCATTTAACTTTTATTAGACAAATGTAAAACCATTTAACAAACATATATAATCATATTTTAGTTTTTTCTTTTCATTCCCACTAATATGACGGCTACGTGTTAACTACCATTTAAAATAATATTATTTTATTACTAGTGTGCAAAGTATGATTTTAAAGAAACTCTTTGTTGCGTATCAGGTACGCTATCAAACATAGCAACCCCTTTTAAATTAAAATTAAAATTTAATTCACAAATATTAATAAATATTAAAATGTTATATTCTTTATTTACCTTGGATGTTACATCCTTCCCCCTTTTGTGAATTGCGTCCTTGTAATTTTATTCACTTATCAAAATAAGTGGGGGTATTTATCCATCATAGCATTTCTAGATTCCCATGTTGCCTCTTCAACAATATGGTTCTTCCACAAAACCATTACCTGGTGAATTACCTTATTTCACAATACATTCTCTCTTTAGTCAAGAATCTAGACTGGTTGTTCTTCATAAGAGATATTCTCTTCCAACTGAACTACCTATGGGCTCAAAACATGAGATGGATCTGAAATATACATTCTCAACATCGAAATATAAAAAACATTGTGTACCTGAGATAAACTCGGCGGTAAAGCCAATCGGTAAACAACTAATCCAACTCTCTCCAGAATTTCATATGGTCCAATGAACCATAGGCTCAACTATCATTTCTTACCAAATGGAATCATACTTTTCCATGACGAAACATTGAGAAAAACATGATCACCTACCTCGAAAGATAGATCTTTCCTCTGGTTATCCGTATAACTCTTCTTCCTGTTCTGATCTGTTCTCCAATGTTTCTGAATCAATTGAACATTTTCTGCCATCTCTTCTACAAATTCCGGTCCCATCAGCTTCCTTTCACCCACTTCATCCCAAAAAGCTGGAGTTCGGCACTGCTTCCAATATAATGCCTCAAACGGTACCATCTGTATACTAGAATGAAAACTGTTTTTATACGAAAACTCAACCAAACAAAGATGTTGGTCCCAACTTCCCTGATAATCAATCGAACAACCACCTAGAATATCCTCCAATGTCTGAATTGTTCGTTCTGACTGCCCATCTCATTGCAAATGAAAAGCTGTACAAAAATTTAATTCAATACCCAACGAATTCTGAAGGCCCTTCCAAAAGAAAAATGTAATATTGGGATCATGATCAAATACAATGGATAGAGGAACTCCATGTAACCAGACTATCTCTTTATGATACAACCGATAAAGTTGATCTAGGGAGAATGTATCTCGAATAGGAAGGAAATGAGGAGATATAGTCAAGAGATCAACAATATCCCAGATTGCATTATTACCTTGAGATGTCTTCGGTAATATCACAACAAAGTCCATGGATATATTTTCCCATTTCCACTCTGGCACTGGTAAAGGCTGAAGCTTCCCTTTTGGTAACTGCCACTCTGCTTTAACCTACTGACAAGTCAAACACATAACAATAAAATCAGCAATATCTCTTTTCATTCCATCCCACCAGTAATACTTATGCAGATCTCTGTACATCTTAGTACTGCCAGGATGAACTGAAAATGGGGAAGTATGATCCTCACATAACAACTCATTCATCAACTGTGAATCACCAGGAACACATAATCTCTTCCCAAACCTCAAAACACATTTATTATCAATGTTAAATTCAGGAAACATACCCTTCTGAACCAGCTCTACCTTTTTCTACAACTCACTATCTTTCTTCTGCGCTTGCTTAATTTTGTCTGATAGGGATGATCTCACTGATACCTGAAACAAAACAGAAGAACTTTTTTCAACAACAACTTCTACGCCAAAGTTCATCAAATCAAAAATAAAAGGATCTCATTCCAAACGTAGCATGCTTAATGAATCATTAATTTTTTGACTCAAAGCATCAGCCAATTTATTTTCTTTTCCCGGATGGTAATGAATTGTACAATCATAATCCTTGATTAATTCTAGCCATCTCCTTTTTCACATGTTCAATTTTTTCGGAGTGAATATATACTTTAATCATTTGTGATCAGTATATATTTTACATTTTACTCCATAAAAATGATGCCTCAAAATTTTTAGAGCGAAAACAACAGTAGCTAATTCCAAATCATGTGTAGGGTAATTTACCTCATGAGTTTTCAGCTGACGTGAAGCATATGCAATAACCTGATCATTCTGCATAAGAAAACAACCAAGTCCCTTCAACGAAGCATCACTGTATATAACAAAATCACCATTCCTGGAAGGAAGTGCCAAAACTGGAGCATTCACCAATCTTCTTTTCAACTCATGAAAACAATCATCACATTCTTTTGTCTAGATAAACTTAACACCCTTCCAAGTTAGCTTAGTCATTGGACTATATTACCATGAAAATTTTTCAAAAAACCATATGTAGTAACCTTCCAAACCAAGAAAACTATGTATCTCAGTTACATTTGTGGGTCTTGGCTATTCATCAACAAATTTTGTTTTAGCAGGATAAACAGTTATGCCATCTTTTGAAACAATGTGACCGAGGAATGAAATTTGTTGTAACCAAATCTCACACTTGCTGAATCTTCCATAGAGTTTCTTTTCTTTTAAGGTTTTCAAGATAACCCTTAAATGACTTTCATGCTCCTCTTTACTTTTAGAAAACCCCAAAATATCATCAATGAAAACAACCACAAACTTATCCAAGATCTCATGGAAATTCCTATTCCCACGGTCCATGAATACAGAAGGTGCATTGGTTAACCCAAAAGGTATAACTAGAAATTCATAATGGCCATATATAGTACAAAACAAATTCTTCAGAACATGTGGTTCTTTTAATTTCAACTGATGGTACCCCGACCTCAAGTCAATCATTGAAAAATACTGAGCTCCCTGGATCTGATCAAATAAATCATCGATATGAGTCAAATGATACTTGTTCTTAATGGTAATGTTATTCAAGGCTCTAAAATCAATGCAATGTCTCATTGAACCATCTTTCTTTTTAAAAAACAAGACAGAAGCACCCAATAGTGATGCGCTAGGTCGAATGAAACCATTATTTAATAACTCATGCTATTTATTATTTAACTCTAAAAGTTCAACTTGAGCCATTCGATAAGGGGTTTGGAAATTGGCTTTGAATCAGGAAATAATTCAACAGTAAATTCAACTTCTCGATCATGAATAATACCATGCTACTCATCAGGAAAAACAACAAGATACTCATTTACCACTAGCACATCATTAATATGAACAGTTCCATTATTTTCAACAGCATGTGCAAGGTAACATTCATTTCCATATTTTACTAGTTTCTCAACTTCAAGATATGTTATCAAAATTAAGGGTTCATTCTTGTACACAAACTGAAATTCTTTCTGAAAATAAACTTTTGTATCTCTACATTCAACCATAGAATGGTAAATAAGGATCCAATACATTCCAAAATAACATCAATCTCTACTAGAGGCAAAACAATAAGGTTTTCTGGTAGATTCTATTTGCACACAAGGATATGCAGGTTCTTATAATTCCTTTTTGTCTCAACGTTCCCTCCGGGTGTTTTTACCATAAGTTCAGGATTCATATCTTGAGATGGAATTTCCAATTTACAAGATATCTTCTCAGAAATGAAAGAATGTGTAGACCCTGAATCAAACAACAAATTGGCATAAACTAAACAAACAAATAGTGTAACTGATTCTACTTCATTCGATGGCCCAACATCTGCTTAAGTAGTTGAAAAGGATTTCACCACCCCTTTCTGCTTGTAGTCTGGCTGCTTTCCCCCAGTTGAGTTCTTCGTTAGACACTCATCTTCATAATGACCCATTTCATTACACTTAAAATATCCTATCGCTGGATTTTCATTGCCTGCTTGATCATCTTCCTTATAGTTACGAGCAATATGACCATACTTACCACACCGAAAGCACTTTCCAGACTTGGTTATACATTCTCTAGGATGCATTTTACCACACATCCCACAGGATAGATATTTTGTTTTCTTACATCCTTGTTTCTATGATGAATTCTTCCCCTTTGCATGCCAACTAGACCTCGTATTCTATTGTTTGTCAAAGATCACCTGATCATCGACAAACTCCATTTCCATCTTCTCCGAACATCAATCAAGTTTTTCATAACATTTGAACTCACGAGAAGCTAAAGGCCTTATATAACTTGGATTTAATCCTGAGTAAAAACGATTGATTTTACTATCATGATCTCATATGAAGTTTGGTGAATACCTTGCTAGGAGAGTGAACTTTTCTTCATAAGAAGCCACTGAATCATCCACCTACATCAATTCTAAGAATTGTTTTTACATCCTAAGACGAAACTCCTTAGGAAAATATTTTCTCAAGAAACATACATTTGAATTCATCCCAGTAAAGATCATCAATCTCATCACCATCACTGATATTTTTTACCATCGACCACCACTAATCTGCTTCACCTTCAAAATTGAAAATAGCAAGACTGACCTTTTGATGTTCTGAATACCCCATGACATCAAAAATCTTCTCCAGTGCTTTAATACACCCTTCAGCTAGCACAGGGTCAGATGATCCTCTAAATGATGGGGGATGTTGCCTCATGAAACGTTCCACCACTGACATGTTCCTCTGCGGTTGATCTGGCTGATCTCGTGCATGGATACCACCACCATTTATAGCCTGAGTAAACTTTTCCATCATTACAACAAACTGTTATGTTCCGCTTCCGACCATCTAAGGTTTCTGATTTGGAAGGTTGTCTTCCTCCTGATGTCGTCCCAACATAGCTGCAATTTTTTCTCTATGGAAAACCATTCTGAACATAGAAATATCTTAGGCTAAGCAATGTGGTAATATTTAAATGCTATATCATTTCAATCATACCATAAATTTACTTATAATTTATCAATTTTCTAACTTCCTAAAGTTGTCTAAACTGACCGATGATACCAACTATAAGGACCCAACCTTAAACATTACTTAATATTGAATTAAATGAATAATTCACATTGAGGATCTTTTCAGGTTTATAGTTTTATAGAATTAGGACATAACTATTACATCTCTAAAGATTACAATGTATACAATTTTGCTAAATTTCCATAAAATAAAAACTATTAAAGAGAAACATGTCTAGTTCCATGTTTTAGATAGCATGACTACTCTTTGATCCCATCTGTGCCCTTATTCCACATTATGTCCTGTGAAATTTTTTTAAAAACTTGTGGTCAGCATAAAAAGCTCATTATAGGATACAGAAATAATGAAATCTTTTAGTTTTTCAAAACAACAAGTAATCCATGTATACTTTATCAAAGTAATACTTTTCACCTTATGAAGTAGTAAAAACTCTTCAACGAATAAAAGATCATTACTTACCCTTTTGTAACCAAAAGATTACCATAAAACCCATATAATGAACACATAACATATAAAGGTGACATGGGACATAAACATTCTTAAATGGAATAACCATACGGTCGACATCCACACATATTACTTAATGGAATAGCCATACGGCTGACTTTCATACCCAATGCATTAGAGGTTATAATGTAACCACTCGTCCTGGTATTCACGACACCATCCTTCATATGGTTTATCACGTAACCACCCGTAAAATGTCTAAGTACCATTATAAAATCATAAGACATAAAACAAATATAATGGAAAGAAACAATTTCTACATTTCGATCACAATATATCACTAAAATATATTGACTTAACAAATCCATTATAAAAACAAATTTCAATACCAAAATACCTAATAGATTATATGGTATTTATCTCATTTTAAAAACATTACGGCTTGTTGATGAAGCCAAAGACCAAATAATATTCGCGGTGGCGGAAAAGGCCTTTGTCACCGCGTACGTTAAAAGAAACATTCATTTTAGTCGTTTAGTAAAACGCTTCGTATAAAAAGATTCATTTTGTATAAAATTAAAATTCAAAGAGGTTTATACACTGTATTAATGAAAGACTTGTATTAGAACAAAATATTCCTCAATGAAAGGAGATCAAGATGATGTCCCTTACCTCGGGTCTAACTTGACTCGATAATTCTTTAGCGTCCTGAATAATAAACTTGATTTAATTTATAATTTCTTAAGAACCTCTTTCAAGTTCATTATTCCTTTTATATAACATATTTCCATTTTATAAACATTATGCAATCATTTAAATTAATAATGTTTGTTTTGTCGAAATTTGGTTCTTAAGTCGAAAGTGGACTTATTACAATTACATGTTGTTTGTGTGGTAAAAGGTTCATTATATCCAGAATGATATTCATGATTTGGATATCATATATATCATATGTATCTGTAATATACAAGTATTTATAATACTAAATAAACATTTATAGGTAAGAAATGAAATGCACCATTCATGGAGACGGTATGCCGTACGTACGCATGAACTCTACTTTCATTTCTATGTCATATTAATGGATTTAAAACTAAATGAGAGATATGTATATATTAATTCCAGAATTATATATACCATTTAGATGTAAAATAAATCATATATATCCATTATATATATGTATTTATAATAGTACATTACATTTGGGGATAAGAAATGAAATGCACCATACATGGAGACGGTAAGCTGTACGTACGCTTGAACATTACATTCATTTCTATCTCATACATTAATGGAAAGAAATAAAAATGATATAAAGGTATATTATAATTCCATTATAACATCATATAACTTGAAATCCATCCTTTATATATCCCACATATGGCATTAACGAATCAAATCACTTTGGGGGCGGTAGTCCGCACTTCTTAAAATGTAGATATCGCGTTAACCCAAAATGGAATCCATAATGGTATGAAATAAAAGAAAAATACAAAAGCTTATGGAAAACATAAACATATTATATATAATATATAAATATATTGACATCTTAATGGACACCTTTTAAGGTGTTATATGAGTGTTGAACAACCATCGTTTCGTGAGGAAGAAATTCTCTATCCACAGAAACAATATATTCTTTAACTATTAGATGTAGGTGTGTGTAGGTTTATCTCCAATACTTATCATAACAACATACTATTATATTGAAGATACTTTTGTTGTTAAAAAGGAAATGAATAAAAATATTTTAGAGGGTAGGAGAAGAAAAATAAAACAAAAGAACACAAAAGAAAACATTACCTTTAAAATGGGTAACACCTTTTGATTTGAGCTCAAAGGCTTCCTTGGGAAGACTTCTGCACAAATTTAGGCTTCTAGGAGTAATATAGGGATGTGGAGAGAAAAAATGATCAGATCTTGGCGGATCCAAAGGCTTGAGAGGTATGGGTATGTAGGTAGAGGTGGGGACCTTTTATAAGAGTAGAGGAGGGTCTCTCTTGGAATGTTGTAAAAGGTTAATTTATTATGAAATTTTTTTCTGATATAAAAGGTCCCAAAATTATAACATTAGAGTATAAGGTGATAAGGTTTCGAAATCCAACCATCCAATAGGTTTTTGACAAGTGTAGGTCTTATATTTTACATTATCGTTTCATTTTATTTAAATTGTTAAATAATGAGGTAATCACTACATCATCATGGTGTCATAAATAATTTAATTTATATAATGTCTAAAAATTATAAAAATACAATCATGATTTAGGAAATCATCTTATCTTTCTAATTAATATTTATAGTCTAATTTATGACTTGTATTACCTAATTTAAATATTGTTTTAGTAAAACATCTCATGTTTGTGACATTTTTATTTTAACATTAAATAAAATGTTATTAATGTCATTTCCATAAAAATGTGGTTCCATGGGGTCCCCAAGATGACCCAAAGATTTTCATGTTCGGCCACGAAACATCCAATAAGGGTAGTACATGTTTCTAGGTCATTTCATATCATTAAAACATTATTTTTACCTTAAACTACACTAATTACCTCTAATCGCGATTAATAAATTTAAAATTAACTATTCACAAAAAAATTATTCTAATACCATTGAACCAAATTTTACATCCTAATGATAACCATGTATGTTGTATTTTTGAAATTAAAAACACTAAGGTGATAAAATTTCATTTAAACGAAAAATCGGTTTTTTAAGTACCACTTAGTGGTTTCACTATTCATCAAAAATCGATGTTTTTCAGAAAAAAACCGAAACATCAACCTAAGATATATTTGATAATATGAATTAAAAATTGTTATCTATATTACAAAATTTAAAACATATAAGTTTCATTAATTAATTTAATAATTAATTCCCGCTATCAGAGAAAATACCGTGTTTTTATGAAACAATATATATCAAAGGATTGACACTAGTTTAAGTCCAATTTCAAAGTAAAATAAATTCAAATGACCACTATTGGATTAAATGGTAAAAATATATTCTATTTTCACTTTAAAACCAATTCAAAATATAAGCTAATCATATAAACAGATGATATTAAAAAGAGGTTTTGAATTAAAATAGAACATTTTTCACTATTCATTAAAAAAGGAATTTTATCGGAAAAATACCAAAAATTTACACAAATTAAATTTTGATGTCCTGATTCAAAAGAAGTATTTTATTTGGTCCCCTAGAATGTATAAGAGTGACCAAAACTATATTTAATTATTGTCCTCAATCAAAAGGCTATAAGTGGACCTTTAGTGAAAATTAGAGTATTTATGCATAAAATTGAATTCTTTACTTATTTTAAGCCTTTATCTATTATTGGACAATTTTAAAAACATTTAACAAACATATATAATCATATTTTAGTTGTTTCTATTCATTCCCTCCAATACAACGGCTATGTGATAACTACCATTTAAAATAATATTATTTTATTACTAGCGTGCAACGAAAGATTTCAAAGAAACTCTTTGTTGCGTATCGGGTACGCTATCAAACATTGCAACCCATTTTAAAGTAAAATTAATATTTAAATCGTAAATATTAATAAATATGAAAAATTTTAATTCTTTATTTACCTGGGATGTTACATATCGGTTCTTCATCAAATATTTAAGTAAGCTTTCTCTTCCTACGTCACGATTACATCAAAAGGATTATGATTTTGTGATTGATGATTCATGCAGGACATTCTTTGATGAGTAAAAAAAGTTTCTTACCACTACACTGATCAAACATCCCCCATGATGGGAGCTTACATTTGAGATTATGTGTCTCACCTCTAACATTGAAGTCAGATCTGTCTTATCTCATATGTTGGAGGGACGTTCACATGTGATTGCATATGAATCATGAAAATTTTATTAATCCAAATAAAACTATAAAACCACATAAAAGGAGTTTCTTTATGTCATATTTGCTTTAGATAAATTATGTTTTTATTTTTGGGGCTCTAAAGTAGTAGTTTTTTCTGAACATGCAGCTTTGAGGTACCTTTTGAAGAAGCCAAACTCCAAGCCCATACTTATTCAATGGATGCACTTCAATCAGGACATTGATATTGAGATAAAGGAAAAAATGGGGTCGGAAAACATGGTTGAAGACCACATGAGTAGGCTTACTCAAACAGTAGAGGATGACACCTTGTAGAAGGTACCACTTATGGACACATTCCATGATGATCATCTTTATTCTATCTCAGGTACGTATCATTGATATGTAGATTTAGTTAACTACATTGCTTCCTCTGAAATCCCTTCATAATTAATGAAACATAATCTCCCAAAATTAATGAGTGGGTTATGATTTTATGTTTGGTATGATCCATACCTATGGCACAAGTGAAGGGACTATGTTATTAAGAGGTGTGTTCCTAATAATGAGTTTGAGTCTGTTCTATAATTTTGTCACACAATTTCATGTGGTGTAAACATTGGACCACAATGAATAACTAGGAATGTTTTTGACTCTGGATTGTATTGTTCTAGTTTATTCCATGTTACTCATGTGCTTTGTAAGTCATTCTCATGTTCCCAACACGCTGGGATCATTTATCGGAGATATGAGATGCCCCAAATCCCATACTATTCTGTGAGATTTTTGATGTTGGGTCATTGATTTTATGGGTCCTTTTCCAACATAATTGTTATTTTTATATATTTTGGTTGCATTTGATTTTGAGAGAAAATGGGTGGAGGAAATGGTCACCAGGCCCAATGATTGTCATGTTGTTGTGGACTTTTTTAAAGAAAAAATTTATTGTAGGTTTTGCGTACTAAAGGACATCATTATTGATCAGGGGACACAAATTAGTAATCAGAATTTTCTATCTCTCCATCAGAAGAATGGGGTGACACACAAAACATCAAAACCATACCACCCCCAAACAAATGGTCAAGATGATTTTCAAATAAATAGCTATTTTTTTGGAGACAAATGTACAGCCGAATAGGAAATATAAGAGGAAGTGCTTGGATAATGCTACTTGGGATTATATTAAAGGAAACAAAATAGTCAATGTTATGTCCCTATTTCTGTTTATTTTTGGGAAAGCGTATTGTCTCCCATTGGAAGTCGATCATTGGGCTTATTGGGCTATAATGAAATGCAACATGGATTTGGCCAAAGCATGAATTCAAATAAAGAATCAAATTAATGTGCTTAATGAGATTCTATTATCTTCATATGAGAACTTAATGCTATTCAAGTAATGATCAGAAGAATATCAAGAAAAAATGATCTGTAAAAGAGAATTTCATGTTGGAGGCAATGTGCTGCACTGTAGTTCACGACTGTAGATTATGCCTATTATGTTTCCTTCCAGATGGTTAGGTACATATGTTGTAACTATAGATCTTCCTTATGGTGCATTGGAGATCACAGTAGAAGAAAAATGAAGGATATTTATAGTCAATGGGATACGTTTGAAAAATAAATTGAGGGTCTTCCTACTAATGTAATGGATTTCATCACAATGTCTTACCCCATCATCATTTGAGCATATTAGGATGTTCCTAAACCTTTCACTTTTATATTATTCTTCCATTTTAAAATTCTTCATTTCATGTGCATATATCATCTCAGGGTTTCACATTGTGGAAAATGTAATATTTTTAGAGTGGTGGAGGTAACATTTTAATTTAAAAATTTTAATTATTTACTTTTTTTAATGAATTTAAAAAATAAATTGTGTGTTTTCCATATCTTTTGTATTTTTTTGTCAAATTTTTTATGTGTGTATTTTTGAAATTTTTAGCCTTATTTATTCTTATAACGATTTTTTAAATCCATATCAATAAGTGAAAAAATATATCCCATGAAAATGATCTTAAATGAATGGAAACAATAACATTGCTTCAAGATTAAATCTTTTGTAATTTCATGAAAAATACTATGAATTTTGATTATCATGCCACATATCTCTATTTTTATATTTGAAATAACTTTAATATGAGGCTTCTGAACCATTATCTTCATATTCATTACATTTACCTCAATTCTTGAGAGAACTAAACCATGAATTATTTATCCATAATTTGAATTATTTCTATCAAAACTTGAGGGTTTGTGGTACATATGTTTAAATTATTGAGATATTTGTTTGGTATTAATGCCCCTTTTTCATGGAATACTATTTATAATAGCCTACCATGAGAATTTAATCCTTGTATCCCTTTGAATCCATGAACAACCTTTTATGTCAGCCACATTATAGGAAGAATTTACCAATACAATAAACTATTGATGTGAAATTTCTTAATCTAGTTGAACTGAAGTGATGGGAAAGCTCTTTAGTGTTGTGATAAAACATTTTGTGATACATTAGGAGGATAATTAAATTATGAAGATATGTTTTTGTTGATGTATAATATAATTACATTAAAATATGTTCCTTTTCCAGAGTTTTTATGATAAGTGAAGCTGTGCATTTATAGAGAATCTAATAGAGTGAAAATGGTGTGCCTATCTAGAGCTTCCAAAAAAATATTCTTTGAGTATATTGAAATTTTTTCTAATGAAATGTTGAATGGTGTGAATATTTCATTATTTTAAATGATGATGAAAATTAATCGATTCTATGAAGATTGAAGGGGATACCATATTAAATTAAAAATTAGATTAATTCAATTTTGCTTCAAAAAAAGTCAAGCACCCCTAATTCAGCGTCCGAGTTTTTTTACATCTAAATACTACCAACCAAAAGCCAAAGAAAAACTATAAAGTGTCCTCATGATAAAAATATTTCCTTCACTCAAAATGGGTGGTGATTTAGCAATTTTTCAAACAGACGATGACCCTTGTATTTGTTTGTATGAGAAATACATTTCTAAAAAATTTACATTTATGTGACAACAGAAAATTTATGCGAGGTAAGTGTATTGGGAATGGGAGGATAATAGAAGTGAAAATATATTGAATTATATAAATAGAGAAATTGAAATAATGATTTATTATGAGACATGATATTTTTTTCATGGTGTGTAATTTGTTGGATCATAGTGATATGTGTTTAAAAATTTGTTTTGATTTGATATTGATCTTTACTTGATATGATGTTTTTCCTAGGAGTGAAAAAAATTTAGTGTGTTTAATTGATAAAACACTCTATTATTGAATATTTTTTGATAAAAAAATGACATAATTTCCTCACATTATGCTAAATATATTCATTTATGAAAAAATTGGGATTATATCATTCATTTGAAAATTTGATGAATATTCTTGATTTACCCTTTTTATATTCACTGTAGTATTTCGCACATAATTATTATTTTTAAAATATATGAACTTCAAATTTTGTAACAGTGTTCCTGATGTAATTTTTTATAACTTTTATTTAGGACACTAGAAAAAAAGTGTGTATTCGGATGGAGTAAATGGGTCATTAAGTCAATGGTTGACTGGACACGTAATATTGGACAACAATTTAGTGTTTGGGCCATATCATCTAAATACATAAATTGATTCAGCCAAAATATGTGTAGGTGATATAATACCCAATTTCTCCCATATTAAAATTTTGTAAGGAAAACTAATTCGTGCATTTTGGTGGACATGTAGGTGGTGCGAGTGGGATTAAAATATTTGGAAGAATATTTTCATTCACACTTGAAACCACTTTTAACCTAGAATCCCCTCAACTCTATAAATACATATTTTTCTTATCTGTAAGGTTTGGGACGTGAATTAGAATGTTGAGGGAAGATGGTAAGAGGTTACACTCCAATTACCAAAGCACATCAATAATGGTATCTCTTAAAGCGAATTTCCCTTCATTGAAGCCCTCTTCTTCTTCCTTATTTTATAATGTTAGTGTTTTTATAGTAAACATTTTTTTTAATCTTTTATTTATTATATTTTCATATATTATTTCTATTTTTATGTTTCTCTTAATCTTTTTATTTACGTTGGAATTCACGAGTAGAGATGATATTGGGTTATACCCTTTCAATCCATTGTTCATGCAAAACGTCTCCACGATGACCACACCGCCCATGGAAAAGTAGTATTCTTAGTGATCGGTCTATCTTCTACCCTCTTTGTTTATTTTTTTATGAATCATTGAGATAATATAATTCACATAATATTATACAGTGATTGTGTTTTTAAATTTTAATAAACTAAAAATCTATTGAACAATTGACACAAAAACATGCGAGGTCAGATGTTGTGTAATTTGTGAGAGTGTGATCATAATCGGTAATACAATACCACACATGATAAATTTGTAGAGTTAAAATATAATGCCTAAACTAAATTAATCCCCATTTACTGAGTATATATGTGCTCGAATGAAACACTTACCATAAGCTAACTGAATAACATCAATCAAAGCTGGGTGTTGCAATTGCATGTTCTGAAGCTAGCCTAAGGATTATGTAATTTAATATTTGTAGTTATGTTAACTATCGTAGTGTTTGAGGATTAAAAAATTAGAGGATAATAATTAAGTGGGTATTAATTTAAATTATAATGAATAATAAGTAAATTATGTGGTAGTGTAATACTTATTACTTTTAAAAAAAATTCAAAAAAATAACTTCTTGTTGCGTCAAATTGTATTTAAAAATTAAAAAAATTGATATCTTCTTCTACATAACATCTTGTAGTACTATAATATATAAACAACCCCCACAAATAATTACATCTGGTTTTTTTATTATATTTAATTTTATTTTTAGAATACCTTTGATAAGTTGTATTAATTTACATCATCCTTTGAGAGATGACCTTGGTCAGCCACACTACTGCACATAAGTAACCTGATACCGAAAATCATTTGAAAGCACCCACGAAAGTGCTATTTTATATCACCAAGTGGAGTGGATTATGTCTTGGGATGAGACTGAACCACTTGTTTTATCTAATTTGTCTTTTGATTTTATTTTTCCATTCTTTATTGTATATTTTAGAAAAACTCATTTTACATTGACAATTAGTCTTGTATTGAAGTTATAAATGTTTTTCCATATTATAATAGCTGAAAAGTTGAATCAAAACTCACATTGTTATTATTGACAGTTAATCAATAATTTGAGATATTATTTGACTAGTCAAACTATTATAAATTTATTAACATGATTAACTTGCCTGTATTCATTTTTATTATAGAATCCATTTAAGTGAACATTTGAAAAGAAATTCTTATATATACTCTATTCACCCCCCATCGTGAGTACTCAACTCTGAAAAAACATGTGGATTCATCTATTACAATCATGTTTGGTAAATAGAGACAATGAAATATTTATAAATTAACTTCTGTTATTTTAAGAAAAGGAAAATTGAGAAAAAGTATCCCTTTATTATGTAGAAGGTAATGAAAGGTAAATTTATTTTGGAATACATGTAAACATAAAATCAAGTTTCATAAATATTGATAAGGACACTATCAAAGGATGATTTTAGGACATAGTATCTATATTTCAATGTATAAAAATCCTTATACAACTGGGTGGTCTGGATATGGAACCTAAAGTCACCAATTGATTTTTTTACTTTTTTCAATGTGTGATGGATTTCCAGAATTAAGTATTTATATTTCCAAACCTCCCTTATAAATTTTTTTTCATTACCTCTTTATGATTACTTCCAAACTATATGTTGTTTTCTATTATTTATAGATGTTTTATATGGATGCATTTTTCCTATATTATTGAAAAATGGGGATGTATTTCATATTGGGGTTTTGGAAAGGGGTAGAGTGTTTGAAATTATATTAATGTTCAAAATATTGGTTGAGAAGTGATAAAGCGAACAATGATAGGGTACGTATTGTAGTTATTAAAATTTCATTTAGATCATATTCTTAACAATGATCTTAACCCATATGATATTATAGTTTGTAATATTTTAATCATTTTTATACTATCTCCAGGAATTTTTTTTTGGATTCTATTAAATATTTCCATTGAAGAACATTTTTTATGGTATGTAAAATGTATTTGGGGAATTTAAACATTTAAAAATTGTATCATTGATAGGAAAAATACTCATTGAGTATTTCTATGATTATTATATTAACAAAAATAATTGGGAGATGTATAAAGAGTCTTATCAATTTTTTCATAATGATTGGATGATTTGTTTTCATGAATCTAGTGTTGTTGTATTTTAAGGATTAAAGTAATTCAAAAACCATGTAGCATCCTTCCCATCACCAATTGTATTGGAAACAGGTAGTCGGTGTTACTATCCTTATTTTTCATCCCCATGATGCCAAAGGGTCACAATAAATTCCAAGGACCTCATGAAAATTTGGGGGAAACCATTCCCTTTAATAGATAAAACATCCAAACCACAATACATTAACCATAAAAATTATATATAATGCATGAGTATTCAAATCGAACTAAAAAAAATTATAGATACCACATCAGATATCATGAAAAAACTAGCTTTCATAACCAAAATAATAAATAGTTATAAAAAACCATAGAAACAGAAGACTTCCATCTCGCAGCTCCCAAACTACTACAATGTCCAACTCATAAATCCACACCCCTTGTACAGCAAATCATCACTAACAAAGTTAGATGCCTTACCTCTACATGTGTCTCTATAAATAAAATATATAATAACACAAAAATTTGACAAAAATGGGGTGAGTATAAACAAAGTATATTTTCAAAAATTACATTCTGACACACGTATGTAGGAATATTTTAACACATCTAAATAATTTAGTTTAAAATAAATTTTAAATAAGTTATATCAATGTTAAAATTTTCTTCAACGTAAATTAATAAAATAGGGTTTTAATAAATACTCCCATATCATATCGCATACCCATTCCATGTTTCAACACACCTGAAAATACACACAATTTATTCTTAAGTGATATATCCATAATCATTATTAATCTCTCTTTCATCTACTATATATTCAAAATGTTTGAAATTCCATGTTTCATAATGGAACATAACACTTCTATAGGGTCCCATCTAATTATATTTGAACCACACAACCCATGTATGAAAAAAAACCACCATTAGAAAACCACCAAATCAAACCCATTACAAATCTCATTAGAAAAATCATGGAAATATATAATTTAATGGATACAGTAAGAAAATAATCAACAATGTAGATAAAATAATGCCATCCCATAATTTACATGCCAATCCATAATTTACATGCCCTTCAAAAAATGACAACCCATTTTACATAAAACATTTATTTCATTAGAAATTTTAAACAACTATTTTCCATGTATCAAATCAAATCCATAATTTTAAAACCACCATTTAAATGTTATCATCTTTGTGGATTTTCCACAGAACCATCCAATTTCTAAAATTTCTACAGACAATGGTTGGTGAAAATATGGAATGAAACTTATGTTCACTGGATACAATAAATAACAACATTATTTAAATGGATGGAGAAATAAAACCTAACAATTAACATCTAGGGGCATGATTTTATGAACAAATAAGTAATTATGTAGTTCCATCAATGGGAAGATGAAGATATCTAATTATATTATCCACTAAAAGAGACTTACTAGATTATTTGGATCTCTAATAGTGTTTAATTAGAAATAACATGCTCCCAGATTAATGAGAATCAACTAACAATCATTGGGATGAAATGGAATTACATTTTTTAATGATTAGGTAAACTAAGGGGTATGATGACTTAATATGATTTTGATTAAAAATTTGTCGACTTGAAAATCCAGGACACATGGTTAAGTAGCACGGTTTTGAAGATCATGAACCAACCATGCAGTTCATTATATCTCAATATGAACCCTTACATTATTGGATCATAATATATGAGAATCCATCTTCCCACCATGAATTTTACACTATTTTAAGATGAACATATTGTCCTGGGAATCTACATGGTTTGTCAAAATATTGTTCAAATTGTTCACTTGCCAAGTTCCCACTATCATCCCTTTAATAGATTCCTAAGGGTGATTCATGGTTCATTATAATCATTATCAAACCATGAACATTATTAAATTCCACCACAACATTAAATTACTACCTAGAAACGCATAAAACATAACCTTTGAATTATATATACCTAATATACAAAAATAATGGGTTATATAACTCGAAATGATGGTGAAATATTTTCCCCAAAAATAGTATTTTTATCATTGGAGTGTAGAAAATCAGATTTTTACAAGATGAGTTTGGGAATTTCATTACCACCCCTTCTCATTTTATCGGGTTTCATTCTGAATCTAACCTTTTTTCTAAAAAACCACAATGTATTGATATTTTCAACCGTAGTTATTTCACTTTACTATCCACAATCCCCACTAGAACGTGAATCAATGTAAAAGTCTCATATAGATCAATGTGATCCTAAAAAAATAAATGCTTATGATTAGGATAATACATCCTAAATTATGAAACATAAAAAACACTTTTCACTGAACTGATCCTTGGTAGAAAATACAAACAATATTCCAACTGACCATTTGATTCAATTATCTCAAATGACAATATACTGAGGAGAAAACATGGAGTACTTAAAAAATGATAACACCCATACTGTGGATATATTTATTAAAATACAATATCACTCACCAAAAATGACAACAATCACTAATGATGATCCACATATGACTTTTGATTACTCTTATCCATCACTATTATCTTCATAATCAATAGAATATTATTTGTTTTCTGTTATATAATTCAAGGTCTAACCAGTGATAGATCACATGTTTCCACACAACAAAGTGGATAATGACAAGGTAGCCTATAAATGATTTAAAATATTTCATATGTATTGAGTATTGATTATTATTTTTTGTATGTAAACACCACTAATAGTAAATTTTCAATCCATAATACAATAAAACATATTTCACAAGACGTAAGCATATCCGTTGAGGTTTGGTTAATTGTTTTGTATTGTCTATCCATTTGAGGATGGTACATCGTCCACATAGTGAATTGAATCCCAAGTAATTACTATAATTATTTCTAAAAACGGGACAGAAACATGGGTCCTCAATCAGATATAATTAATACTTTAATGATGTGAAACTTTATATCTTATCAGATATTTAATTTGGAAAATTAATCAACTATATTAGATTCAAAAAAATGGGGATAAAAGGATCCAACATGTAGACTTGATCAATAAGTACTGATAATGATTCATGTATCCAAAACGTTCTCAATAAAAATATCACATAATCCATGGATATTTAATTCTATTTCAACATGGGAATTTGTATAAACTATAACATCTCCTAGGTTATTGGTGTTTCACCATTATTTAATGATAGGTGATGAATCTCAAAACAATCACTTCCACTTCCCTTTACATTATTTCCAATAAAAACTATTCCTTAGTTACACTCAACTTATTTTGAGTTCCTGGATGAATTTCCCAATTTTAATGGTGGTTACTATTATGAAGCTTCTCCTAAGAAACCAAATGAATGATAGTCTGATCTCTAAATGTTAATTCAAAACTACCATCAAGCTTTCATCCCTTAATGATCTACCCATAATTATTTTATGAATAGATTGAAACAAATTTAGAATAAAAAATCCGAGCCATTCTAGCATTCACACAAAATCAATAAAATAAAATTTATTAAGAAAACTATGACATCACATTGGTTGGTATAATTATTTTTAAATTATTCTATAACTAACATTAGCTTACAGTAATCCAAAGCATCTCTAGACAACTAAATATACAAATTTCAATTAAATGTTTCCGAATGAAAATTTCCATTACCAGTGTATACATCATGTGAATTTATAATAATTAAAGATATCCCATTCATTTTATTTTCTTTATATTCAAATATCTTTGTGAGAAATTGTGTTTCAAACTCTTATGATATGTAAACATTATAAATATCTCATTAAAAAGATATTGATGCTTGATATTCAAGGATTATACTATAGAAGACAATTCCAAACATGTTATGGATAGTTCTTGTAATGAAAACATGACTTTTTTGATCCATAACTAACATATTGTTCTCTATATATGATAGAACTTCCAAACCTAGATCCAAATGCATCACAATAGATAAAAAAAATTTATCCAGATTCTATTAATATGATGATAGGTGATGAGGTCTGTGTAGACATATTTACATGATTGGATTTCTGAAAATCATCATTTCATTGAAAATTAACATATGTACTCTTTAAATATATCACAATTGATTCTATATGTGAAAAAGCATACTAAATGTCTCTACTATATCAAAAAACCAATGAAACAAGGTATAGAAAAAAAATATTTGGTGGCTTCGAAGAGATAAAAACATTTATATTTTATAGATGTATAAAAATTCTTTTTCTGGAATGACATGGCCATGGAAATGTTCCTCTTGTATCCATAAATTACACAATGATAACATGGAATACGAATAATGATCCTGTATGATTCCCAACACAATAACCATGTGTTTCTCCTAATCATACATTTCCATTGAATACACTAGTATATCATCAATAATCAAAAAGAGTATAAAATCTAGATACTATTAAAATAACCAATTCATCAATTCTATAAATAAAGATAGATCATTAACATTACCAAGTGGAATAACAACAATTTCATAATTGACATATCTAATTCTAGAAACTATCATTGATATATCCACCTTCCAAACCTATAGATGGTGATATCAAGAATTTAATTAAATCATAGAGAACTATATGGATCCCTTAAATTAATCAAATAGATCATCCATTCATGGAAGAGGATATGTATTCATTATCCAAACATGTTTAATATTAGGATATTATTCATAAATTTTATGTGTTCCATCCACATTCATCTCAAAAGAACTAGTTCCTCTTATGGAGTAGTGCTCAGTCAGATGAAACTGTTACATTCAAACTCTTTAAAATAATCCATCAATACACTAATTTATAATGGGTACATTTAGTAATATGAATGAATATAGGACCGGTCATAATTAGAAGGTCAGTCATAAACACCACTTCTATTTTGGATGGAAACCCTAATAGATTATCAAGGAAAAGATCAGTGAACTGCTCAAATACAGTTGATAAATATCTATTCCTGATATTATATATTGATGACATCAAAAATTCTATAAACTGGTAAGATATAGTTCCAAACATCTGTATTTAGGGTCTTTCCATTCTTGTTCCTGATGAAAAATACCCATTATTAAAATTTCTAACACCATCTGATGATTTGAGACTCACATGTTTCCCTTAATAATTGGTACAGTCCTCAAATTTCATCTATCAATCCATTCCCAAAATCAAGTCATAAAAATATAACTCTATCATATATAAATCCTATACAAACATAGCCTAATCAATTTTTATTAAACATGCTCGATGTTTTATGGCTACACACTCTAATTATCCAAAAAGTATCTAGATTTTCAAAATATAGGGCATCATATAATCTTGAAAACCCATAATATCGACAACATAAACTGAACCAAACAAATGGGATAATATCATATCATTAAAATAATTCATAAGTGATAAATCAAAAGAATCATACCGTTCTCTATTGATGGTCTGGAATAATCATCCATCATTTCTTTCTTGGATCCATTGAATTTATCACTCTCTACACTTTTATATTTATTACATTTTTAAGATTTCCCTGGATGAGGATTCATGGTTTTTATAGAATCACTATGTATAGCTCAGTTCCACTAGTGGTATATATTTTATATCACTCTCCCCATCAATGAATATAGCTCTTAATGAAACATGAGATGTGTCCCTAGAACCTGACCCTAGAGAACTATTAAAATAGAAATGTAGATGTCCGATTTAGTTTCAATTATGAAATTATCTAGGTGGATCTATACAATAACATTTTATATGATTAAAATAATCACAATAAAAAAATTAAATATTACTCTTTGGCCTAAGGGGTATGCTTTCCGATCCCATAGACTAATTATGAAGGATACTACCCCCTTTTAAATAGGTTTTTTCCTTTTTCTTATTCTTATTATAGGATTTCATTCACGTTCCCTTAAGAATAAATATCCTTACATTGACCTTGATTATTTTATGTCTTTTTCAGTGACCATCATGCTATTGACCATATCTGTAAAATAAATTATAAACAGAACAAAAATCATTAATAAAATTTTTCATTTCAACCCCAACTCAAAAATGAATTCCTTGAAGGATGCACTTGCAACATCATCCCATGAACAGTGGACTAAATTCATAAATTCAGTCACATTACTTATTCATGAGAGGTTATCAAATTTCAAAATGAATAGGATTCTAGTTATAAAAAATTTGAACGTTTTAGCATTAATATTTTTGATAAAAAAATATCCAGAATCCACCCATTAAATACCTAGTTATAAATTAGCTTGAACTACAAAATCTTAGCCTGATCATTCCAGATCATCCACCATATATTTCTCAAAATTCACATTCAACTCTTTTGGTTTCTTAGGGAAATTGATGATTTGACTCTTCATACTCAACAAGAATTCTTCTATTTTGGCGCTTAATCAACAAATTAGATTGGGGGATTTTTCATTGGGAAATGATCAAAATGAACCACTTGTATTTTTTTCATCAATTTAATTACATATATCCACGGAATAAAAATAATATAAAATAATATGGACCATCATTTGGTTCAACTATTGCATATGTGAAGGCTGATTTGAAGGATCCTCTCCCAGTTGGTTCTTACAATGCCCACCTAATTCCATTATCCATAAGAAAAAACACAATTTAGTATAACTCTACAGAATCTAATGTCTTATATAATTCCAATTACCATTTTAAAAAGATACCAAAACATTTTTATCCACAATCATCCATTTTAACCAATTTCAAAATAACACCATCAATCCTTTTGAAAATATCATAATTTGAAAACATTTCAATCATTTTTCATAAAATCAATACATCTTACCATTTCTATAAAAAATTAACTCATTAATGAATAATTAATTCATAGTATGAAGTCATCCTATCAGTGAATTTAATGTAATTATCATCAGCTAAACCCATGATGATGAGGTGACAACTCACAAAGAAGTTTTTAAAAACACTCTTTATCAAAAACTCCCTGGTGAAATGAAATTTAGCATAAAGATATCAGCTATGAATTTTTATTCTCTAAAGTAAATGTTTCATAATTTCTAATCCTTATTACTATACTAGAATATATTTAAAATTATCAAGAATCATATAATTTAAAACTCCATGACTAAAAAAATAGATATCTAATGAACAGACAAATAGATACTATTTGCAACATCCCGCTCCGCATCCATTATATTTGGATGAGGAAATGGGTGTTAATATCCATAATTGGCATCCCCAAAGCACCATATACTAGAAATAAATACCATGGTAGTCAATAAATTTTTTTTCTCTAAATTAAAAAATAATCAAAACACAATAAAACAACCAAACTAACTTCTAAATGAGGCATGAGTATAACAAATGAAACATAAATCATAACAAATATAATATTAAAATTAGATTACAAGTAGAAGAAATTTAAAATAACAAATTAATAAAATGATAACTAAAGTCAAAGACACAAAATACATCAAAAAAAAAATTTCAACTCACTCAAAGCTCTAACATGATAAACTACATTAATGGTATAAAGGGGAATCAATATTTATATGACATAACATCCCTTTAAATGTGTATATATTTATTAAATATAAAAATAAAAAATAGTTAACAAGTTGAGGGTGAGTCAAAAACATAATATGATTTTCATAATGACATCTAAACTCATGCCACTAAGACAAATCCTTTTATCACATTTTAATAAAATAGCTTAAAATAAATTTAAATCAATTTATATACAATGAAAAAAAATCTTCCGTAGAATGAAATAAAAAATCAATCAAAACATATATCCTCTTGTTCACATTATCCATTCCATGTGTCTAGATACTCAGTAATCCACAAATGAATTTAAAGGTGAATGTTACATGCACACAAGTGGTCTATCAACGATATACCATGTCATCAAAAGGTAACTAATACATGGTTCTCTAATGGCCCACACCCCTTCCAATGGGACGCATCTAATGATAATAAACCAACTCGAATATTATATTCAAAAAACCATTCCATGAAATTCCAATAAAAATAATTATTTTGATAAAAAATTTGAAAAACATTTTCCTATGTATCAAATCTATATCATAATTTTAAAATCACCCTTTTAAAATTATCATTGAAGATTATTTTCCAAAAAACCATCCAATTAACAAATTTTTTCAAACATGTTACTAAATAGTTTTCTAAAAAGAATGACATATGTATTTCAAAATAATTTCATGAAAAATATTGTATTCAAACCTTTCCATCATGTACTAATCACGTGGAGTAAACACAGGAGCCACATGCCTGACAATCTTTGGTAAAACTTAGGAATGAAAGTATAATTATATCAATCAAATTACTAACCACATTACGACAATATATATGTCCAGAAAACATCACAACTATAATTATAGAACACTGATCATTCCAAAGTAGATTAGATCAAAGGTTCCATGAAAGGGAAGGAAAATATAATAATGAAGACCAACCAATAATATAGACTTATTAGTGAATATAGATCTCCAAGAGAATTAAAATTCGTATAACATTATGTCTGATCAATGTGAATATCCCCTAAATCCTTTGGAGGAAAATTAATTTGGTATTATGAACATTAGGAAAATAAATGGGGTCCCAAGAATTAGGTGGTTATAGATCCATGTTTTTTATGTAAAAAGTCTATCCACATGGTTTGGCAGACCATTTCTCCATCCGAGCAGTATCCAAACACTCACTGGGTTTTATATCATGGTTATAAAAATGATGTCCCAATATTGAGTTTCCCATTATTTCAAGGTGAACAGTCTCACTCATAATTCTCGAGGTTTGGATAAATTTTAGAAGAACCATATGATTTCCCATTTCCTAATATCCACCCTTACATGATTTTCAAGTGGTTCTCCATGCAATCTACTAACCACGATAAACCATATATATCTATAAAACACTTATATGAATAAAAAACTCATATGATCCCCATAAAAATTATGTACATCATTATATATACATAAAATAGATAAATAAATGGTTATGTACCAGAAATAATGCATTCTAAAAACTATACATTTAACAGTGTAGAATAATACAATTTCATATTATAATTTGATTGCTGATGAGAAATTACAATATGAGGCAAGTGCCCTATCCATAATGGATAAGTGAAATAATAAATTAGGATCTAAAATTTCTATTTCAGGATATAAATTAATAATTCTAACATAGGAATGTTCAATTAGTAACTTGTCACATTGTAATGATAACCGCCATTCTATTATAAATTTATTGCATATTAATTTATTTTGTAAGTTTTTTACATGTGAAATGCTTCTTGTTGTGATGATATTCCCATGTGTACTAGGAGAAAGGATGTCTTGATCAGATTATTTTTTAAAACCTTGGATGATGGGTTCCATTCCATTATGTTTCATCATTGAGAATAAATTGGAAATAATTGTTAGAATAAACGTGGAGATATCATATATAAATACTAACATAGTATTTGTTATTGTGATTTATAAGTGTATTTGATAGTTGTAATCATAAAATAATTTAATTTCACTACCAAAATTGAATCTCACACCATAATATGTGATGTCAAAGATCTCTAATATTGTGTCCCCCACAAAAATATATAACTTATTGTTTGGGATAATGAAGGGTAAATGGACATAAATGATAGATTATTTGTTTATTAAATGGATAATATAAAATTTTAAGTCACATAAATATATATTTTTAAGTAATGGAAGGTACCTTGATGTTAAGAAACCAATCTCAACACAATAGATTCAAGAAAAGTGGAATAAACACAATCAAATATTCCTTTATTTTATTTATTTTTTTGTGATTTGAAGTATAAAAGGGTTAATTAAAAATAAATTAAATTTAAGGATGGATTTCAATATCATAATTATGGAAAATTAATGACAACTGAAATGGTAAATTTGATGAAAATTTTAAGGTTATAGAAAAATATTTTTCAATAAAATATTATGGGTAATCATTCATTTTGGTGTTGGATTTTCATATCATTAATTGAAATTAATTGATGATAAAATTGAATAGAATTTGAGTATAAATCACATTAGGAGTAAGTATTTTACTCATGTTGATAAAGGATGATCTTATTAATACACCCTTGATGATATTCAATCATTATTTGTTCGTTATGATTTAGAGGAATTATTTTCATGGATCTATAATATTTATGATATATTGGGATTAGTGAGATATCAAAATTATGAGCATAATAACCTATGTGGTAATTTTTTGATAATCTAAATTATTAAAGAAATAAAAAATTCATGATTATTTTTTTATAGTATAATGGTGAATCACAATTTTCTTCTCATTCAATTATCATATGTTGGGTGAACCAATTAAAATTTTATTATTTCCATGATTAATTAATTAATCACATCATATTTTTGTGAGGGAGACATTTTTTCCTTCTAATAGTGGATCATTATCATTGAAAATTGTTTTTTGAAGATATTTTTATACTAATGTTCCCGTCCACCTCATGGTATTTATCATACATGTGGCCGAATAATAGGTATCATAGAATGGTTTTCAATTTTATTCTAGGAGAAAACTGGTAGTTTTGTTTATTTTTGTTTCATAAATATGTACTTAATATTTATATCATATTATATAATATTTCAATATCACACCTAGTGATAAATATGTCACATGGATATATCTATTGGGGAAATATTCACATTCAAAACTTGATAATAGTTATTTTTATATGGAATAATTATTGTAACATTATACAATATTAGGAATCATATAAAACAATGTATCCGTTTATATTTTTAAAATCATGTTTAGTAAAATTAATCATCACAGAGTTATGTGTAATGGTATTGTAACACAATATTATTATTATATAATCACAAAATAATTTTTTGATACCATATCAATAGGTATATAGATTTTATTATAATTTGGGTGGAGATTGATGGTAATGTAAAAAATTCATAGATATCAATTGTATTTTATTAATATTATTAATATATTAATCATTATATTCATTAAATTAATGGATGAAAAAATTTAAGACGTTTTATGAAATTCTTGAAAAAATTATGATATAAATAAATATATCATTATTATGAAATATACTATAAAACCAAGGGTGAAAATAATATCAGATATCAATATCTAATAATGGAGTGTATAAAAAATTAAATAAATTTAATAGTATATTTAAATTTGATCGTATTCTCCATATATCATAAAAACTATAATAATAAGAGTACAAAAGAAAAATAACAAAATACATGGAATCGACATATTGAAATAACAGAAAGATAAATTGTATTAAATAGAGAATTTATATTAATGAATTTATATGAATTATTTATGGATATCACCTGAAAATTCAGAATTATTACTAATATTAATTATTGTTGTTGATAATTATGGTAATTGGAAATAATAACAATTAGTGAAACAACCATTAAAAAGATAGTATTAAAATTAGTGTATATTACAGGTAATAATGGGAGATAATTGATTTGTAAGGTTGAAACCGTAGTTATCACTTATGAGTCACATACATTAGGAATCTAGATAAGGGTATAATCATGGTGGTATTACCTTGACCAAGCTTATTGAAAACATCATCAACTAATGTTCAATAAAAATAATATATTAGAGAAGATGAAATCCATGGAAAGTAATACAAGATTAAAATTCTATGAACATCCAAAATAATTTACCCCTATTTTACACATTACCCAAGCTACTATTCTAGTTTACCAGGTATTTTCAATGTATTTTTATTTATTTTTAACGAGTAAATTAAATTAAAAATTATTAGGTGATTACATTAGATCATTATTTTTCTAAAATATATCATCAATTTATAGGTGTTAATATATATCTGTAGTTGGAGAATTAATTTTATAAAACATAATAAATATTTTGAATTATGATTTCTATATAATGTAGTGGGTGAAATATTTTTATTTATTTGAATAAAGTAAAGTATATTAAAAATTGGTGGAATAATGAAACCTAAATTTAATATGACATTATATATAAATTTTCATGATTAAACTCATCCAAGAAAGTTATATTTTCTTAATTTTGTCACCAAAAAATACAATGGATCACTATGGATAGAAATATTATATTATTATAAGTAGTGAAATAATTATGATAATGGAGTAATAAAATATTCATTACATTTTCCATTGAAATTAGACTCAGTACACCTATAAATATAAAACCCTATTATCATTTATCTTACAAAAAAAATGAAAATAACTCTTTAAATATATCCTATAGAGTATCTCTCAAATCCCCCTCTTCAACCATAATAATTCTTGTTGTCTCTATGGGACACTTTTAGGCTATGAAACTCACTAGAGGCAAGGGTGACAAGTCCTAATTTTACATTTGGAGAATAAACTTATTTGTTAAAGTATGATTAATTTTTTTATATAAAATAATTATTTAAATTCAATTGTATTATCATCCATTTTATATATAATTAAATAGTTATTAACTATTATATCTCATTATAAAATCATTAAAATCCTTTATTGAAGTAAAACATTAGTAGAAACCCAAATGATAAATATAAATACTGTAACACTACCTAAATTTTTTATAGTAAAATTATGGGAATTAGTTATAAAAAGTCATGGTATGGATATTATAAGTGGAAATATTATTTAGAAAATATGAACCTAGTTGTAATAACCCAAAAAATTTTCTGTATGTATTATCTTGGTCCTTGATATTTGTAAAAAATATGGGACCTTTTTTTACATTTGATTACAATCTCTTGAGTGTTATTCATGGGATTATATACAAGTTATTTAGTATCCATAACGACGCATTTGAATATATTGTTGTAATGTAAAAATATATTGTCGATTTATATATATAATGTATGTAAGTGTTTGTAACTCCTGATACTTTTATGAGAAATTTTTTTCTTTCATTTTGTATAAATCATCATAGAAATCTTTCACTACACACAACACTAGCTTGGCTTGCATTACACACAATCACGACCTTCCTCGATAGCGTGCGTAGTAAGCAATACCGGGATTCAATAAACAACGATATATTATTATGGACTAGCTGTTATGAATAGTATTAACTACATTTTAAATTTTATAACATTATTATTCATCTTACACATTTTCTAGAACATGGTAAGAGGACAAAATAAATGTATCGGGTAAAATAAGTATTTTTCAAAAAATACAGTTTTGTCGACATTTGATGGCGAACCCACATTAAATCTAGTTTTTTACATGTTTATAAGTTCAATTTGACAAAATAAAATTCTTCTTTTGAATCAGGATACAAAAATTTACTTTGGATAATTTTTTGATATTTTTCTGATAACTTTAATATTTTGATGAATAGTAAAAATACGCTAATTTTTATTTAAAAACAACTTTTTTCATTGAGATAATTTATAGGGTTAAATTATAATATTGAATGTTTTTAAATTATAAATATAATATATTTTTACCATTTAATCTAATTTATGTCATTAGCATTAATTTCACATTTAATTCATAGGTTAAAACATTTCAATCTTTGGCAATGTTTTATCTTCTAAAAACCATTTTCTTAACAACAGGATTAATTATAAATTAATTAATGAAACTTATGTATTTTGAATATTGAAAAATGGATACCATATTTGGAATAGGTGGGTCCAAATTATGTTAATTTGCTACTTTTTATTTTTGGGCATTATGAATAGTAACTATGGTAAATTTTATTTACCATAGTTAAAGGTAAATCGGGTAATTAAGGGTAAATATTAGATTATAAAACTACCCTAACACCTGAAAAAATACTATTGGATGACTACAAGTCGACCCATATTACCTAAGGGTCGAATTAGATTCATTTAATGGATTTTTTTATTAAAATAATTTAATTATTATTAAAACTAAAGAAAGTGACAACATGTCACTTTCTTAAATCTTATAAGTAAAATAATTTTAATTTAGTGATAAACTTAATGAATCTTAGAACATGAATAGTATCCATAAATCTTATACAATTATCTACATTATATGAATTTATTTATAATTTTTAGGGATTAAATAATTATCATTAAATATGACACAATAGTGATGTTGAAATTATTTTATTAATTTAAATATCAAATAAATGGTTTTAAAAATATTAAAATAAATATTATATGAACTATTTAATGTGCTCCACTACTTTTCTAGATACATATGAAATTGTATGAGTATATTAATGAATTTATTTAGAACATATCTTCTGTATATAATTTATTTAAATTCAAATAAATGAATAATTTCAAAATTGACACTATTGTTATTTTATAAAAATCACATATTGTAAAATTGTTTAAAAATCAAAAAAATATTTAAAAATTATAAATAGAAATTTTTATGGTCGGAAATGTCATAAATTGAAAATTTATAGTAAATTCACAACACATATGAAATTATTTATAATAAATTAAAATTTAGAATATTATTACCACAAATAAAATTACATTGATAAATAAGGATTAATCAAGTTGATAATGTTTAAAATAAATTCCTAACAAGTATAAATTTTATTGGTTGATGATATTACATACCTATCTCATATAATCTTCGTGTGTGAGTCATTTTGTATGTTTTTATGTGCGGTTGGGATTTAAAATAAACTAATATTTCTTATATTTCCATAGGTTCCCCTCTCCTCCCATATAAAAGGGCACCTCCTCCCTCTCCCCCTCATACCAATTTGAGACTTTAAGCTCTACCAAACCCTTCCAATTTCAGTTCCCCACTTCCCTAGAAATATCCTAGAGGTCATGGTCTTTTTCAAAGACCAATTTTAGTGCCCTAAGAGGATGTCTCAAATAGGCGCTTCAAAGAAGATGTAATGTCTGTTACCGATTCTTTCATCTTTATTTCCTCATCCACTTCTTCATCTTTAGTTGTTTCATTATGATGTAATAACATCAGTATCACTCATATATTGATATGTTATTATAAGTATGAAACAACTCTATTTCACCATCTATCCATCCTACAGAAAATGAAATAACTGCCCGTGCGTATGTACGGAATACCATCTCCACGTCGTGGTGTAATCTAGTTTCCACCACCAGCTTACATGGATGGGAATAATGGTGTAAATAATAACTATATATGATTATTTTAAAGTGATATTGATTCTTAAATAGTATACATACACTCCAATACAATTCCCCGATCATGGGAACGATATCATCACTCGTCCGTACGTACGGAATACCGTCTCCATGATGTGATGCGACTCGTTCTACATGATTTTCATTGCATAATGATTACATAGATTAATTTAGTGAATAAATATGGTATATATTACACTAATACCATTTTTTAAATGAGTTATCTATAACCTAAAATGAATAATAATAATTTATTCGACAAAACACGCTTAAGAACAAAAACCAATAAACACCCAAATTACAAGTAATAATGAAATATTACTAATTAGAAGATAAGAATATGACCATATATGATATCATAAAAATAATTATGATTCTGGACTAAGTCAATGTCATTATTTAAATCATTATACATGAGGTTCGGACACTTACGAAGAAAATTGGACCTAAGGTGAGGGAAATTCCAGCAATCTCATTTTTATCCGAGATTTTTTATACTTAAGAATTTACTGGGGAATATTTATCATCCAAATCCATGTTTCTTCAATATGTAATATTATTTATATCCTCCTTCAGTTTTTTAAATCCAATTTTACCCTTCTGTGAGTTTTTAGTATAAGATATGAAAGGAATCTTTTGTCGTTTTTCGTACGAGGTACGTTTTGACTTTTCCGACATAAGTACGAGAAAATGAATTTTTTTTAACTTATACGGCATGAATGTATTTTTATAACATTATTTCCATGAATCTACCTTTACACTTTTTCAAGTTTATTTTTAATCAACTTCTTTTAGTTCAAAATTATATGACATATTAAGAAAGGAAAAAGTTTTTGAAGTAGAAAGGATATTTTCCTCAAGAATGGAGTTCAAGGGTTTTATCAAAATTATATTTCATCTAAGATAAAATAGGGTTATGTTTATATCCCTATTTTTACATTGATTTGATTATGTTATGATGGAATTATTTTTACGATATCCTTTTATTGATTATGTTATGATGGAATGATGTTTATGAATCCCATTTTTATTACATTGGTTATGCTATGATGTATGATTTATGATATTGTGGCACTTATAAGAATGGTATCATTATGAGATGGGTGGGAAATATATCTCCCTCCAGTGCATTTGGGTAAAGATTTAAATCTCAAGAGATAGACATGGCTGGAACGGCAGGTTAAACCGGTTCAGTGAAACAGGACTGAAAAGAGGAGTGAACTCGTTTCAGAAATGGACATTGTCTACTAATATAGTCTTGGGAATGAGTCTTGACTACTAAGAAATGATTTTAAATGATTATGTGTGTATTCCACAAACATTCATGTTTTATGTTATGATTATTGGGATTACATTTCACTACTATTATTTATCCCATTTTATGAAATTATGATCTCTTTTGCAGGCTAAGATTTCTAAAATGATATGTTCTTATGAATATGATGTGATTGATATTTCTTTTGTTTACCCATACTGAGCATTTTAGCTCACCCTTTTGTATGTTTTATTTTCCCCAGGTCAGGAAGAAGGATATTAAGTAGGATATTCCAAAAAGGGACTCTAGATATTATGAAATAAATGGGAGACAACATAGATGATTTATGAACCAGTTGTTTTTGTTTCTGAGTTTCTAAAGACACTATACCTATACAGTCCTTTCATGGTTTTGTTATATGTTGTAATAAATATGCTTCAATTCTGATGTAATAACCGTGTATGTAAAGTATGGGTCATTATAGTTGGTATCAGAGAAAATGTATAGTCAACCATTGGAAACTAGGATGTGAAAGCCATAGTAAGAAACATAAGGATATTTCTAAGCATAGAACACAATATTAGTGTTTTAGAAATGGCCATGAACAACCTATTATAAGACCTTAAGTGTGAAATATTATTCTTTATTATGTGTTTTTTCTATTATAATTAGTGTTTCTCACACTATTCTTCTTGGTTTTATTCAATTGATGGAACCCAAATGAACCGTGTTAATGCGGAATGCGACGGGAAATGCAATGATTTTCCCCCTGAGAAACCAAACATTATGGGAGCTGTAATGAAAAATCTTGTATCCATGCTCACACAACTTTCTCAAGCTATGAATCATGCAGGACTTCCAAATGAGCAAAGGAAGGAGCAACATTCTGTTGAATCCTTCACGAGGAAGCGTCCATCTTCATTCAGCGGGTCTAATGATACATTAGTTGCTGAATAATGGATTAGTACTACTGAAAAGATATTTTTAGTTGTTAAATGTTCTGAACATGATAAGGTCATCTTACAATTGTATCGTTTGGAAGGAGATGCTGACCAATGGTATAATCTTATCATGAATATGAGGCAAAGGGATGAAATTGAATCCATTTAATGGGACGAGTTCAAGAACATATTTTTCAATAATTACTTCCCTCGTATTATCCGAACAAAGATGGAGAAGGAGTTTCATGAACTAAAGAAAAATGATGATGAATCTGTTGGTACCTATGAAGCAAATTTTAGAAGACATGCAAGGCACGCTTCTGGGATTACTATCCAACCAGAGAGTAAGATCAATCGATCTTTGGTGGATTAAATACAAGTCATCGATGGGAGTTAGCCATAAGGGACTTCAATATCTACGAGGAAATAATTCGATGTGCTCTCAAGGTTTAGATGGAGATTAAAGTAACCCATCAGTCATATGGGTTTGATAAGAAGAGGAAAATGGAATTCAATGTAAAATATAAAGAGCACACTAAAAAGAAGATGAGCTTTCCCTTATGCTCAATGTGTGGAATGAAACACGGAGAAAGTTGTCTTTAAGGGACAATTAAATTTTTCAAATGTGGAATGGAAGGTCATCAGGCATTTGAATGCTGTAGTGATGGGAAGAATATGTCTAGTGATGCGAACAAAGAATAGTCTACACAGAGTGAACCTCCTAAACATCAATGTAACAAGTGCAAGGAAATTGGGAATTATACCAATAAATGCCCTAATCCAAGGTTTTTTGTTGATGATTGATTTCAACAAACTCTTAAGGCCATAGAGAAAGGAATGTCACATGCAATTACTATCGGCGAAGTGGAGTACGATAATGAAGTGGTGAGAGGTACACATACCATCCACTATAAAGTAGAAAATGTTTTATTTGATTATGGATCCACCCACTCTTTTATTTATGAATAATTTTATATGTCTATCGTCGTATTACCCCAACAATTTGTTGTTGAATTGGCTGTGACAACTCCAAATGGCACAACAGTCGCATCAAAATTTTACAATTCTTCTCTGATTGATGTTTGTGGTAAAGTGTTTCCTGCAAATCTTCTGATCCTTCAAATAGTGGTATTTGATGTGATTATTTGTATGGATTCAATATCATTATATGGAGCTCATATCAATTGCCAAGAAGAGCAGTCTCATTTCATATTCCTGATCAATCTTTGATCGTCTATCGATGCAAGGATAAACATAACCTTCCAATGGAAATTTCTTCCATCTTATGGGTATTTATTCAACTAAATGAAGGTAATTTATATCAAATTGTTGGGGATAAAATCACGATTGAGAATATTCCCATTGTATGGGAGTTTGACGATGTCTTTCCAGATGAATTGTCGGGTCATCCACCAAATCGTGAAGTTGTGTTTTCAATAGAACTCGTACCAGGTGCTTTGCCTATTTCAAAGACAACTTATAGAATGGCCCCAATTGAGTTGCAGGAATTGAAAAAACAACTCCATGAGAATCTAGATAAGGGATTCATACAACGTAGTGCATCACCTTGGGGAGCACCTGTTCGGTTTCTTAAGAAGAAAGATGGATCAATGAGACACTGCATTGATTATCTAGAACTTAACAATATCACTATCAAGAACAAATATCCTCTCCAATGCATTGATGACTTATTTGACCTACTATGTGGAGCTCAATAATTTTCCAAGATTGATCTTCGTTTAGGTTATCATCTATTAAGGGTAAAAAGAGATGATATTCCAAATACGTCTTTCCGTACAAGGTATGGACACTATGAATTTATAGTGATTCCATTTGGTCTTACTAATGCCCCTGCAATATTCATGGATCTAATGAATAGAGTCTTTAGAGACTATCATGATCAGTTTTTTGTAGTCTATATCGACGATATTATTGTCTACTCAAAGAGCAAGGAATATCATGAAGATCACCTGAGAATTGTGTTGAAGACCTTGTGAAAGGAGAAGCTTTATGAAAAATTTACCAAGTGTGAATATTGGCTTCAAAAATTTTCATTTTGGGGTCACATAATCTCAAAAGAGGGGATATCTGTGGATCCAGCAAAAACACAGGTTATCGAAAGATGGTCGAGACCAACAAAAGTAACTGAGATCTGATGTTTTCTTGGTTTGGCTGGATATTATTGACTTTTTGTGAAAGATTTCTCACGATTATCTAATCCACTCACCAAGTTGACATAAAAAAGATTTTAGATTGTTTGGATGGATGAATGTGAAGAGAATTTCAAGGAGTTGAAAAGAAGGTTATCCGGTTCACCTGTACTCACACTTCCTTGTAGTGGAGAAAGGGTTGTGATCTACAATGATGCATCCATGAAGGGGTTGGGGTGTGTTCTAGTGAAAAATTATATGGTGATAACTTATTCCTCACGAAAGTTGAAAATCCATGAGAAAAATTAACCAACTCATGATTTGGAGTTAGCTGCGGTATTCTTTGTATTAATGATTTGGAGGAATTATCTTTATGGATAAAGGTGTGATATTTATACTGATATTAAAAGATTAAAGTATATTTTCACTCAAAAGTAGTTGAATATGTTCTGAAGAATAATGTTGGAGCTGATTAAAGATTACGACTGCTCAATTCATTACCACCTTGGGAAGGAAAACAAGGTGGCAAATGCATTAAGTCGACAAGACCATGCAAGTTTATCAATGATGAGGATAAAAAAAGATCCAATATTTATGTATTTACAAAGGATGGATCTTGTAAATAGAATGGAAGGGGAAAAATCATATCTTTATCAAATGAATGTTCAACCATCTGTACATGTGAAGACTAAAGTGGCACCGAATGAAGATGTAGAGTTACAAAATAATGTGAGAAATGATCCTAAATTCAACCTTGATTGTGATGGGATAATAAAGTTCAAGAATCAGGTTTGTGTTCCTCCCATCCTAGAATTAAAGAAGGAGCTGCTGGATAAGGCTCATAGTTCTTCATTCTCTATTCATCCTGGAAGCACGAAGATGTATAGGGACTTGAATGAGTACTTCTGGTGGGATGGAATTAAAAGAGATGTTTTTGAATATGTCTCTTGATGTATGGTTTCATATCAAGTTAAAGCTGAGAGACAGAAGTCTAAGGGGATGTTACAACCATTACCCATACCAGAATGGAAATGGGAAAACATCAATATGGACATTGTCACTGGACGTCCTAAAACATCCAAAGGAAATAATGCTATCTGGGTAATAGTTGATCGTCTTATGATGTCGGTACACTTCATTACTATTAGAGAGGGTTTTTCTCTAGAACAGCTTGCAAGGATATATGTAAATGAAGTGGTCAGATTGCATGGAGTACCACTTCCAATATATCTGATTGGGATCTGAGGTTTACCTCGAAATTCTAGAGATGTCTTCATCATACTCTGGATACACAGTAGAGTTTCAGCACTGCTTATCATCCTCAGATAGACGGTCAATCTGAGAGGACAATTCAAACTCTAGAATATATGTTTAGAGCTTTCTCTATGTATTTCAATGGTGGTTGGGATCAACACATACCTTTGTTGGAATTTTCTTATAATAATAGATTTCACTCCAGTTTTTAGATGGCTCTTTATGAAGCTCTCTATGGAATGAAATGCATGACTCCAACATGATGGGATGAAGTTGGGAAAAGAAAGCTATTAGGACTTGAACTTGTTGACGAGATGGCCGAAAAGGTCAGATCTATTCAACAACACATTAGATCTGCTCAGAGTCTACAAAAAAGTTATGCTGACAACCGAATAAAAGACATAGAGTTTGAAGTGGGTGATAAAGTGTTCTTACGAATATGTCCTTGGAAGAGAGTAATGATATTTGAAAAGAATGGAAAGATGAGCCCTAGGTATATCAGTACTTTTGAAATACTGCATCGTGATGGGAAGGTAGTTTACTGATTGGCGCTTCCACCAAATCTTTGTCAAGTTCACGATGTGTTCCATGTATCTCTCTTGAAAAAGTACATACATGATCCTTCACATGTATTCAGCTCAGAAGTTGTACCACCGGAACAATATATTTCTTATGAATAATAGCTAATAAAGATTCTAGATCATACTGTAAAATTTATACGGAACAAGACCACTAGCTTGGTGAAAGTTTTATAGAAGAACTATCAATTAGAATAAGCTACATGGGAGCTTGACGATATGATGAGAGAGAGGTATCCTCATCTGTTTGTTACAAAGAGATGAATTTTGAGAGAGAAATTCATTTTTAGGGGGGTAAAATGTGACACCCGAGACTTTTATGAGAAATATATTGTTTTTATGTTATATAAATCATCTATGTAATCTTTCTCTACACACAACACTAGCTTTGTTAGCATTACATGCAGTCACAACCTTCCTCGATAGCGTGTGTAGTACGCAATACTGGGTTTCACTAAAAAATGATATATTATTATGGACTAGCTGTTATGAATAGTATTAAGTATATTATGAATTGTAAAGAATTATTATTCATCTTACACATTTTCTAGAACATGGTAAGAGAAAAAAATAAATTTTTCGGGTAAAATAAGAATTTTTCAACAAATGTAGTTTTGCCGCCTTTTAATGGCGCACCCACAGTAAATCTAGTTTTTGATATGTTTATAAGTTAAATTTGACAAAATAAAATTCTTCTTTTGAATCAGTATATAAAAATTTACTTTGGATAAATTTTTTAAATTTTTCTGATAAATTTCATATTTTGATGAATAGTAAAAATACAGTAATTTTTAATTAAAAACAACTTTTTTTCATTGAGATAATTTATATGGTTAAACTATGATATTTACTGGTTTTATATTATAAATATAATATATTTTTACCATTTAATATAATGTATGTCGTTAGCATAAATTTCACATTGAATTCATAGGTAAAAACATTTCAATCTTTGGCAATGTTTTAACTTCTAAAACCTGTTTTCTTAACAACGGGATAGATTTTAAATTAATTACTGCAACTTATATGTTTTGAATAATGAAAAATGGATTCCATATTTTGAATCAGTGGGTCCAAATTATGTTAATAGGATACTTTTTATTTTTGGGCATTATGAATAGTAACTACGGTAATTTTTATTTACCTAAGTTAATGGTAAATCGGGTAATTAAGGATAAATATAAGATTATAAAATTACCCTAACACCTGCCAAAATCTTATTGTATGACTAAAAGTCGACCCATAACACCTAAGGGTAGTATTAAATTCATTTAATGGACTTTTTTCCAGGAAAATAATTTATTTATTATTAAAACCAATGAAAGTGAAAACGTGTCACTTTCTTAAATCTTATAAGTATAATAATTTTAATTTAGTGATAAACTTAATGAAGCATCGAACATGAATAGTCTCCTGAAATCAAATACAATTATCAACATCATATGAATTTATTAAGAATACTTAGAGATTAAATATTTTTCATTAATTATGACACAATTGTGATGTTGAAATTATTTTAATAATTTAAATATCAAATAATTGGTTTCAAAAATATTAAAATAAATATTATATGAACTATTTAATGTGTTCCACTAATTTACTAGATAAATATGAAATTTTATTAATCTATTAAGGCTTTTATTTCGGACATATCTTCTTTATATAGTTTTTTTAAATTAAAATAAATGAATAGTGTCAAAATTGACACAATTGTTATTTTATAAAAATAACATATTATAAAATTGTTTAAAAATTAAAAAAAAATTTTAAAATTATAAATTAAAATTTATATCGTCTAAAATGTTATTAAGTGTCAAATTATGGAAAATTGACAACACATATATATTTATTTATAATAATTTAAATTTTAGAATATTATTACTGCAAATAAAAGTAAATTGATAAATAGGGATAAATCAAGTTGATAATGTTTAAAATAAATTTTTAACATGTCTAAATTTTTTTTGATGCGATTACAACCCTATATCATCTATTATTCAGATATTAGTCATTTTGGATGTTTTTATGTGGGTTTGGGAATTAATATAAACTAATATTTCGTATATTTTCAAAGGTGCCCCTCTCCTCCCTTATAAAAGGGAACTTCATCCCTCTCCTCCTCACACCAATTTGAGCCTTCATGCTCGGCCAAACCCTACCCATTTCACTTTCACACTTCCCTAGAAACATCCTACAGGTCCTGGTCTTCTTCAGAGACCAATTTCAGTGCCCTAAGAGGAGGTATCAAAGAGGCGCTTCAAAGAAAAGGTAATGTCTGTTACTGATTCATTCAACTTTATTTCTTATTCCAATTCTTCTTCCTTAGTTGTTTCATTATGAATTAATAAAATCAGTATCAATAATATACTGACATGTTATTATATGTATGAAACAAGTTTATTTCACAATATATCCATCCTACGGAAAACGAAATCACCGCGCGTGCGTACGTACGGAATATCGTCTCCACGCCGTGGTGTAATATATTTTCCACCACCACCTTACTTGGATGGGTATAATGGTGTGAATAATAATTATATATGATTATTTTAAATTGATATTTATTCTTAAATAGTATACATACACTCCAATACAATTCCACGATCATGGGAACGATATCATCATTCGTGCGTACGTACGAAATACCGTCTCCACGATGTGGTGCGACTCGTTATACATGATTTTCATTGCATAACGATTACATAAATGAATTTAGTGAATAAATATGATATACATTACACTAATAAAATTTTGTATATTGGGTATCTAGAACCTAAAAAGAAGAATAAGAATTTATTCGACAAAACACGCAAAAGAACAAAAAGCAATAAACACCCAAATAACAAGTAACAATGAAATATTACTAATAAGAAGGTAATAATATGACCATATATGATATCATAAATATAATACTGATCTTGGAATAAGAAAATGACATTATTTAAATCATTATAAATGAGTTTTGGACACTTACGAAGAAAATCGGACCTAAGGTATGTGAAAATCCCGTAATCTCATTTTCATCCGAGATTGTTTATACTTCAGAATTTACTAGTGAATATTTATCATCCACATCCATGTTTCTTCAATATGTAATATTATTTCTATCCCCCTACAGTTTTTTAAATCCAATTTTACCCTTCAGTGAGTATTTAGTAAGATAAATGAAAGGACTCTTTTGTCGATTTTCATACGATGTACTTTTTGACTTTTCCGACATAAGTACGAGAAGAATGTTTTTTTCACATATAAGGAATGAATGAATTATTGGAACAGTATTTCAATGAAGTTTCATTTACATGTTTTCAATTTTTTTAATCAACTTCTTTTAGTTCAAAATTTTATGACATGTTAAGAAAGGAAAATGTTTTTGAAGTAGAAATGATATTTTCCTCAAGAATGTAGTTCATGTGTTTTATCAAAATTATTTTCCATCTTAGATAATATCAGTTTCTTTTTATATCCCTATTTTTACATTGATTTGATTATGATATGATGGAATTATTTTTACGATATCCTTTTATGGATTATGTTATGATGGAATGATGTTTAAGAATCCCATCTTTTTATACGGGTTATGCTATGATGTATGATTTATGATATTGTGGAACACATAAGAATGGTATCATTATAATATGGGTGGGACATATATCTTCCTCCAATGCATTGTTTAATTATTTATATCTCATGAGATAGACATGGAT
The DNA here is from genome assembly GCA_963277665.1 of Viscum album. Lineage (NCBI taxonomy): Eukaryota > Viridiplantae > Streptophyta > Magnoliopsida > Santalales > Viscaceae > Viscum > Viscum album. The sequence continues at coordinate 721,499,233 of OY728141.1, forward strand.
GGAATGGGAGGTTAAACTGATTTTGTCAAACATGACTGAAATGAGGAGTGAACTTGTTTCAGAAAAGGACATTGTCCACTAATATAGTCATTGAAATGAGTCTTGACTATTTAGAAATGATTTTATATGATTATGTGTGTATTTAACAAAGTTTCATGTTTTATTTTATGATTATTGGGATTACATTTCACTACTATGATTTATCCCATGTTATGAAATTTTGATCTCTTTTGCTGGTTAAGATTTCCAAAATGATATGTTCTTATGAATATGATGTGATTGATATTTTTTTTACCCTTAATTAGCTTTTGAGATCACCCTTTTGTATGTTTTATTTTCCCTAGGTTAGGAAGAAGGATATTAAGTAGGATATTCCAAAAAAGAACTCTAGATATAATTAAATTAATGGGAGACAACGTAGATGATTTATGAACCAGTTGTTTTTGTTTCCCAGTAACTAAAACACTATACCTATACGGTCCTTTCATGGTTTTTTTATATGTTGTAATAAGTATGATTCAATTTTGAAGTAATAACTATGTATGTAAAGTATGGGTCGTTATAGTTTTGAACTATAACCAAAAGTGTGGGAATGAGGAAAATATTCAAACATTACATTAGTATATTTCGATTTCAAAATGTTGAACTCAATAACTATTTCCTATTGATAACTCTATACCATGAATGATCCCTTTATAAATAGCTTATTATCATTCCCTTCATAATGGAAAATTGCCTTATTATTTAAATCCCCCATAGTTTCAACATTATAGGGTTATTCCCTTATATAGTCATATTTTTTCCATTGAATGGGGAAATATTGATATTTTTTATATCCATTGTTTCTATATCTAATGATATTTATTACGTGTATATGATTATGTATGGGGTTCCCAAGGGAACATTATTTTATTTATTTTTTTGGTAATTCCATAAACATGATTGATGTAATGGACTTATAATATGATGGGTGAGGGTATGAATTTTACAACGCCTTGATGTATAGGTAGGTCTCAAGAGAAAAACATTATGGGTGAATTTTGTTTAATCATTACCAATTCTTGTTTTTGGAATTGGAAATGCATTTATATTAATTTTTTGATGTCTGATGTTATTTATAACCATCATTTACAACTTTATGTGATCATATTATTTATCTGTAGACTATTATTTATATTTTCCATATGATGACTTTATTATTCTTATGTATTAAATTTTATGGTATCATTTGTTTATACATTCCCACTATACAGGTTAATCAAATATTATACTGTGTTGGAAAATATTAAACCCTAACCCATACATAGAATATAATGACTAAATTTTCTTTTGAGTCCCAATTATGTAGGTAATGAATTGGAATAATATTTCTGATAAAAACTACTAATTGAACAGTTTTATTCAAATGATGAAAAATTTCAATTTTATTTTTGAGTTTTTGTATCTATTATATTAAATAATAATCATTTATATTGGAAATACTAGAATAGATAGATATAGAAATATATATATATATCCCAATGGTTCTTCAAAAGCCATTGGATAGGCAATTTTGGATGAGGATTTTCCAACAGTCTTCAATGAACCATTGGGAAAAATAATTTATCCCAATGGTTTTATCATACTATTGGTAACTCCTCCGTAATATTCATGGACTGACTATTCCATTTGTCCTCCCCATCATGATCTAAACCCAAAACCCATCACCCCATTAAAATTTCTTCCATTCTACCGTCCAGTTTCATTAACCCTATCAGTGAGCATGTCTTCTCTCCACCATCAAGGAAAATGAACTACATGTGTGGGTCTCCCATCATCCCCCCCGAAATGAGTAGCAGTGTTTTCCTATCTACCATCCTCCCTAAGGATCTATTAGCTGCATCTGTATCTCCCTCCTCTAAGACGTCTCGTCACTACCATCTAGATCTAATCTAGAATCAGTAGTGGCATTCACATATATCTTCATCCCATACAGATCTAAAGTAGAACTATACCATTAATTTCATTCTTATTAAACCATCCTGGAAATCAATCTCATATGTGATTAAATTTGAGTATTCTACTGTATTAAATCAGTGATATCTTAAATATTGACTTATTATATGAACAATACAATATTTAATTGTTTGTCTAAAACAACCTATATGATTCATAATTTTGGTGGTAATTAATTTATTTTGATCATTTGCATTGTTTTATGCTTTTATATATTTCATTTGTGTTTTTAGTTAGTTAAAACTAGATTGGTTTTTTTGGGTTTTTATTAAATTCAGGATTCGTTTGTTAATGTATTTTCTTAATCATTTTGATTCCACTTGTACAATCCATCTATTTATAAGCTCATATAACTACAAGTATATAATATCATTAATTAACTTTGTATTGAAAATTAAATTTACATATATAAATTTATATTATATTTGTTTCAATTTTAGTATATCTGAAATCATTTTTAATAATTTTTAAATTAAAAAATATCACATAAATAAATATATATAAATAAGATAATATAAAATAACCAAGTTTCATCACCATGACAAGTTAATCCTAATAATTTTATTGAGAAGGTGATAAATCTACTCTAGAACCATTGGAAATAACTCCATTAGCCAGTGTTAGGGTACAATTGCATCATTACACCATTAAACAATGTATTCTCATCAGATGGATTTATCTTTGTGTGGTCTCAAGTCGACATCTGATTCCTAGGAGAACCTTTCTCTATTAATCTATAATAAATTATATGTTATGGGAACTAGATAACTATTGATATTTAAAGGAACTTTTGAAACACAAAAGTTTAAATAACAAATAAGAAGTGAATGAATGAAGGTAAACATATTTTATTCCAATAAAAATGATATCTCAAAAACTTATGTAAAATTTAATTACAATAAATTGAAAAGAAACACAAATATAAGGTAGTTATAGATATGATCATGTATTAATTAAATGTCTTCCACCATAGGGAAAAGAAACATTGAAAAATGCTGATAGATCTTGAAAAAAGTACCATATAATTAAATAGGATATATATCTATAAGGAATGTCATTATATAAAGGATGTTTTGTTTTCTGATTAAATCCCCATTTTCTTAAATAAAATTTTTTCTACATGAAATTAAAATGAGACATGAATATTTTATTTAATAAAATTATTTTTATTTACACAACATGTAATATTTCTAGAAACATCATGTAATTAAAATAATTTTTTTAAAATTAATATATATTCATTGTAAACATATTATACTCAAATTATTATTATAATTATATAAGATATGTAAACAACCTTTTATATGAGTAATATGTAATGGAAATTTCGTAGAGAAGTGACATAGTGTGGGGAGTTACAGTGGTTACGTTTAGAAGTGTTGATTGATTATCTAGTCCTTGTTGTGGGGGTTATCAATAGATGTATTGATATATTTTCTTATATATTGAACATATCATCTAAATAACTCCCACATTTATTTATATTGAATGAGAATAATTTTTATAATTAAATCCTTTAACTTCGATAGATATGAAAAATTATTAATAATTGATACAATGGAATTCATTATCATTGTTTTTTATTTATAGATATATATATATATATATATACAGTATTTCATTTTCTTTTATGGTATTATTCTTATATATTCTATCATGTTATTTTTGGATTTGTATATGTTGATGATTTATTGTTTCCTTAAATATTTTTATTGGTTGAAAATAAACAATAATAATTTTCTTTTACAAAATGACATATATATATTTTTAAATAATTGATAGAATTTGTAGTTATGAATTGAATTTGATCTCATGCGATTTTCAAAACATGATAGATGATTAATTAGATTTTTTATTTTACAATGATTCATATAATTTTCTCATACATTTCCCATGTTATTATTTTGTTGTAATACCATGCTTTAGCTATGAATAATTTATCTACCATATAACCATATCTAGTTTCCATACAAAATACAATTTTTTTATTAAAATGGGAAGAAAATGAAATATAATAATGATCATGATCCAAATGAGATGAATGGATTAGAGAATTTGTTAAATGACTTTTTATGATTATTTTTCATTATTAGAATGATGGATGATAACCCAAGAAGACATTAATATGATCACAAAGGATGTGTCTTAGGAATATTATGTCATTGATAGGATGAAAAATCTAAATGATGTTACCATGACTCAAGTATATCAGTATTTTGGTAACATAAAGTTTCTAGAATTTTAATTCTAGTTCTTTTCTAGTAAAACAAGGGATGAGATTTCTAATACATCTATAAAAAAGAATCATATAAATTTTCAGGTCCTACTTCTAGATTATAGAGATATTCCTTCAACCCACTATCTGGAAGGCATTTTATTTTAGGAACATGCATTTTCAAAAAACATAATCCACGATTTCCAAAATATTGAATCTTATTCCGGGAGGAAATTGTAAAATGAATGATTATATAAAATATGGGACATCCAGATGGATTCCAAAAGTAGGTGGAACACCATCCTATATGCGACAAACTTTAATTTTTCACTTTTCATTGATCCTCATACTCCAGAAACATTTCATGTCTAATGAAATATAAAAATAATGTGATTCCATGATATCAATAAAAAGAAGATTAATGATTAGTTGGTTCACACTGCAGTTGGATATATATGGAAGTGATTTGATTCTCTTCATATTGATTTCACATATGAAGTCCATAATGTGAGACTGGATCATTAATTTTATCATAATAATCTATTTGGGAATATTATAACATTATGTAGCATATGTCATGTTTTACAAAATATTTATAACCTCCCCCCATGGATATGTATGAAAAACCCATTCAGTTTTATGAGTATACTCAAATCATAAGAATTTAATTCTAGTAATGCTATGTGTTTATACATGAAATCATTAATAAAAGATTTGGAATATATTTTCATTTAGTTGTGCTAACATAAAATGACTTCTTGAAAGACATATTTTAGATGTGTGTTGTGAATATATCAAGGATAAATGATTTCCCAGCTTATATAAAAATGTCTTGATGGAGTAAAAATGTAAAACTATTATGTCCTTATTATATGAAGAATACCGGATTTAGAAGTCTAAAATATTACCTTAGTATCATCTTTATAGAACATTGACAATTCTTTCCTATGGACTATCCTTATAGAACTAATATTAAATGATTTGAAAATATCATAGAAAATGAGAATCCATCTCATGTAATGTCTAGAAATGATGTTATTAATATATTACAAGATTTCATTTATTCATTTGGGAAGGGTCAGCTAAAATCTTGAAATTGTAAGAATGATTCCACTTGAACATGCTAAAATTGGAATAAGAGGAGTACCTTCATTGAGTTTCCTTATTAGTCATACAATTTGTTATCTCATTACATAGAATAAATAAAAATTGAAAAGAATATATGTGAAATATTAATCTAGATTTTTATAAATGTAAAAGGATATAAAAATGATGTTTTATGATATTAATGTGACATGGTGGATTGGGGAATTAGAAACGAATTTCATCCTATTTTTATCAGAGATAACAAATGTAAAGTTCCATGAACTTTATATGTTTTGTATCATTTAGAAAATAAATAAAATTTTGGATATATTATAGAATATGAATGTTCTTAATGTATATTCCATTAATATATCGATATTTTTCAACAAAATATAGTTGATGATGAAATCATTAAAGACTCTGGATTATCGCATCCTTCTAGTGGAAGTGATTCCAATAGAAATCATTTATCATCAGTCTAATAATGAATGGATGTCATTTATTTCGATGATTCAATTCATTAGAGATCAATGTTATAATATTTTGTTGATTTCATTCATTCAAAAATACAAAGGAAGATTTACCATTATTTTTTTTCTAGTTAGAGAATATATTTTTTCTATTATTTTTAAAATTAATGATACAACTGACAGTCCATCTTCCAACCAAAATACTTCTTAGAGAACCAGTTTATTTATATTATATGTATCCATCTGAACAAACAAGTTTTAATTGATTCCTTATATCCAAAATAGAAATCTTCATTAATATTCAATCAAAACTGGTTACATGGATCTTGAATTTATGGATTTCAGTTGAATTTATTTATCTGATCTTACAATGAGACAATAGAAACCAATGAGACATGATGAAAAATAGTATTTGAAAATTGAAACCAGTATTCTCTAATATCCCCAGATAGGGGAAATTCATGGATCTTGTACATTGACGAAATTAATACATGAAGTGTGGGATACCACACATCACATAAAATTTTTTAACTGTTATTTTTCGATGGCTACCTAATGAAAATAAATTGAACATGTATATATTTTTTATTCTCATGTAAGTTAAAATATATGTTAATCTATTCCTATTTTTTTTAGTTGGGTTCATATGAAAATGATAAATATAATGCATCATTCCTTACCAATGGGAAGAATAAGGAATTTTATTAGAAAAAAAGTTTTCATCTTGGTTAAAATTGAAAGTAGAAATATTACATTGATAAATGAATAAAATAAATATTTGATTATTTTTAATATTAATTTATATTGTATGTATTGAGTATTCTAACTTTTTATCTCCATGGAAATGAGATATTTGGATTTTGTTCCTAATTTATTCGCTAGTGAATGAAAATCAATTGTGAATAATGGGTATAGATTTATTATCAACAAATGTCAAATGAACATGAAAACACAACATGATGGGGTTATATTAACAACCACAACCTAAAATTATGACAGTATATTGAATAGTAGAACTCATTTTCAAAATGTATCTTATTGCTCTTATTTAAAAAATACTAATATTAGATTTTTACTCTCATGGTCTAGTCACTCTAATATAATTCCAATTGTTTCTTTCGCTGATGAGGAATGGAACATTAATTGATGATTGTGGATTGTGATTTATTGACATAGCCTGCACAATTTCTACCGATGAACTGAATGTATTGGCATCAATGGTGAAACAAATTTTTAATGTCAACAATCATAATTGACTTGAATATAAATTCATTATTAAGGAAATACCAATACATATTTTTGATGACGTTTATGAAGGAATTTACACCATCCCTTCTACCAATGGCCCCAATCAATTTATTACTTATGATCACTCCAATAATTCCATAGTTTGAGTTGATTGAAAACATAATTTTTGGTGGGAAATATATATAATCTTCCATTTGTGTTCTCAATTCAATTGGTTTATCATGACATTGTTTTTTAATGATTATTCTATATTAAATTATTTTTTATTGATTATAAATATTTTATATCCTATCATTCCTTCACGTGAGTTTTCAATATTAAATGGTTTTAGTTTTCTATGAATATAATTTTATAATAATGAATTGAACTATATTTAAAACCACCAAACTATAAAAAACTAAAATATTTTTATTGTTACAAAAAAAGATGAATTGAATTGTATATATCAAATAATTTATATGAAATTGAAAAAAATGAATATAATGACATAAAAAATGGAAAAAAATCTGACCCAAAAAACAAACCAACTGACCACAGAAAAATAAAACTTCAGAAATGACCTCTTACATTTAAAAAAAGAACAAAAATACCTAAGAAATATAAAACTGAAAAATTGACCCAATAAATTGACCATAATGAACCAAAAGACCTAACAAAACTTTAATTGGATCAAATTAGAAATATGAGAAATCAAAATCATATGCATTCTAAATGTAACACTATTGTGTTTTAGGAATGATTTAAATAATTTTTATTCTTCGGTATCTTGTTTTGCATGCAATCCTGAGTTTGAACAAATGGTGAGATGCCCTTAATATAAAATTACTATTATAACATAGCCTTCATGTTAGTGGGAATAAATATAACAAAATTTTAAGAATATATGATAAATATAAACCAATTATATGTCATAATATTTATTTCAGTGAATGAAATTAATAATATATAATTGTTATATAATTAGAAAGATATTTTCAAAATTCATCAAATAGATATTAAAAGAATGTTTCAATCTTTTTAATGGAAAAACCATTTTAATTTAATATCTATAAACATAAATAATTATTATATTATAATTTTAACCTTTTCATTGGAAGCGGGATAAAAAATTTTAATTTGGTTAAAATTATGATATTTTTCTGATAATCTTCATAATTTTATGAATAGTAAAAATACAATAAAATTAACCTAAAAACAACATTATTCATCAAGGTAATTTATATGTATATGTTACAATATTTAAAGTTTTTATATTATTAATAGAATATATTTTTTCCAATTATTATAAAGTATGTTATTACCATTAATTATACCTTGAATTCATATGTCGAAACATTTCAATCATTTGCAATGTTTTAAATTTTAAAATTCGTTTTATAAACAACGCTATTAATTTTAAAATTAATTGTTGAAACATCTATCTCTTCAATTGGGAAAAATGGATCCCATATTTGGAATAACTATGTTTAATTTATGTTAATATGCTTCTTTTAATTTTTTTTCATTTTGAATAGTCACTACAGTAAATTTTATTTACCATAGTTAAAGGTAAATCAAGTTATTAAGGGTGAAAATAATATTATAAAATTACCATAAAACTTGTATTAATATAATTGGATTATTATATTTCTCCCTGATAAATAATTTGGTCGAAAATGTATCTATTGTAACCTACATGGATGAGATTAAGACCATTAATTTAATTTATTTAATGAAAAGTGAAATATGTCTCAGTCAAACTTTAATAATTAAATTATTTTTAATATAAGTTTATATATAATATAAATTAGATTATAAATAATAATTTTAAATTTAATATTTTTTCAAATTATCATGATAATTTATTTATAATTTTGATGATTTATATAATTAAATTAATAGTTTATAAATTAATGATGTAGAAATTATTTATTTAGTGAAAACTAAATAATATAGTTTTTATTAAAATTATAATACCCATAAAATGTCCAAAAACATGACCAAAACATATTGGTCGAGTAAATATAAACCATAATCATTTAAGTGTAGAAATGTTGATCATTAAGAGCATTATAAAAGTGATTATGACACTTATCTTAGAGTATTTTAAATGATGTCAAAGTCGGGACATTCATAATTTAATAAATATAATATTTTAAAAAAATTGTTTTTTTGAAGATAAATTCAACCAAAAGTTTTATTATAAAATATATTATACATCTATTCACCATTGTATTTTATTTTCATTTTTTATGAAACATATAAATATATTAAATAATTATACAAAAATGATGTAGTCATAATTTTATTAGGATAATTGTCTAATCAAAAGGTTTTAAAAATATTAAAATAAATAATTTCTTAATTTTCTAATGTTCTCCACAAATATTCTAGATGAATATGACATTTTGGTAGTATATAAATTTTTTTTTCACATATTTCTTCTATGTGGATTTTATTTAAATCGAAATAAATTATTAGTGTAAAAAATCACACTATTGATATTTTATAAAAATAAAATATTATAAAATTGTTCAATAATCGCAAAAAAAATTCAAAATTATAAATTGAAAATTATATGGTCTAAAATATGATAAATTATCTAATCATAGACAAGTAACAATACAGAATTAAGTATTTATATCCATATAATGTTTAGAATATTTGTTACCACAAATAAAATGTAATAGAATAAATAAGGATAAATCCAAATGATAAGGGTTAAAATAAAATAAAAACGTGTATTAATATTATTGATAGATGATGTTAAAACCCTATATCATCTCATCTTTGAATTTGAGTAATTTTGGAGGTTTTAATGTTTGGTTTCATTTTATTATAAATTAATATTTATAAGGTTTCCAAAAGTGGCCCTCCCCTCTCTTGTAAAAGAAAACTACATACCTATTCTATTAAATCTATTTTGAGAATTCGAAATCAGTAAAACCCTTCCCATTTACCTTATAAACATACTTATAAACATATTATTGGTCCCTTTATTCTTCAAACACCATCATTAGTGCCGTAAGAGGAGGTTTAGAAGAGGCACATCGAAGAAGTGGTAATATCTTATACCCATTCATTCAAAATTATATATTCTTCTACATCCTCTATATGAGTTGTTTCATTATAAATTAATAAATCCAGTATCACTTTTATACTGATATGTTATTGTGAATATGAAAAAAATCCATAATCCATCTTTTATCCATCCTATGAAAAATGATATCAACGTGCGTGTGTTCGTAAGGCCATCTGTCTCCACGCTGTGGTGTAATCTTTTTTAATCACCAACATACATGGTTTGTTATAATGATGGAATAAATAACTATATTTTATTATTAGAAAGTATTATTTATTCTGAAATGTCATACACCACACACATAAATATAATATACACAACCATTGGAATGATATCATCGCTCGTGCGTACGTACGACATATCGTCTCCAAGATGAGATGTGATTCATTCTACATGATCATAATTTAACAATGATTATATATTTGAATTTCATGAATAAATATGATATATATTAAACTAATAAAATTATGTAAATGATATATCAATAACCTAAAAAGAGGAATAATAATTTATTTGACAAAACATGCAGCGGAATAAAATGTAGTGAACACCAAATTAATGATTAACAATGAAATATTACTAATAAATAGACAATAATATGACCGTCATAATAATTAATATGATTATATAATATGTCAATGGAGTTATTTATATAATTATACTTGAGGTTAGGATATTTACAAAGCATATCATACCTAATTTAAGGGAAAATCATGCAATCTCATTTTTATCCGAGATTGTTTATACTTCCATATTTACTAGGTAATATTGATCATCCACATCCATGATTCCTAAATATGTAATATTATTTATATACTCTTACAATATTATAAATGAAAGGATTCTTATTTGGAATTTTTTAGTAAATAATATGAAAGGAATCTTTTGTCATTTTCATTATGAGATACTTTAAAATTTCCGGCCAAAGTAAGAGAAGAATGTATTTTAACTTATACGGCATGAAGATATTTTTATGCATTAATAGAACATTATTTACATGAATCTTCCTTTACAAATTTTCATTTTTATTTTAACTTAACTTATTTTATTTTAAAATTTCATGACATGTTGGGAGAATAAAATGTTTTTGAAGAAGAATGGATATTTTCAACAAGAACTAAGTTGAAGTCTTTTATCCAATTTATTTTTCATCTAAGATGATATAGGGTTATATATCTATCCCTATTTTTACATTTATTTGATTATGTTATTCAGTATTTATTTTTATGATTTACTTTTATCTAATATTGATTATGTGATGATGTAATTATGCATAATAATCCTGTTTTATAACATAGGTTATGCAGTGATGTATGATTTATGATTTTCTGGAACACATAATAATAGTTTCATTATGATATGTGTGCGACCTATATCTCTTTCCAATGCATTGGATAATGTTTTTGTATCTAATGATATATACATGGATGGAATAATAAATTAATTTGGTTCAGTGATATAGGACTAGAATGAGGAGTGAACTAGGTTCAGTAATGGTCATTATCCGCTAAGATGGTCTTGGAAATGATCCATGAATAATATGAGATGATTTTATTTTCTTATGTGTGTATGACACATTATTTGATGACTAATTTTATAATGATTTGGATTGCATAGAAGCTCTGTGATATATCCAATGACATGATTATATGACCTCTTAGGAAGGATATGATTTTCAAGCGTTATTATCTTAAGAATATGATATGATTGACATTTCCTTTGATTATACTTACTATGAATATGAGCTCTCCATTTTGTATGTTTCTTTTCCACAGTCTTGGGAGAAGGGTATTAAATATAATATACTGAAAAGGAGTCTAGATATGATCAAATAAATGATATAAAATGTAGATGATTTTTGAACTTGTTTCGTATGTTTCCATGTTTCAAAAGTCAATATAATAATACAGTCTTTTCATGGTTTTGTAATATGTTTTAATAAATAAACATCAATTCTAATGTATTAACAATTTATGTAAATAATTGGTCTCTATAATAAACATGTTAATTTTAATGTATTATTTTTTCTATGAGATGCTATCTATTTTGATATTACTCCCAATATATATAAATTTTTTTGTTATATCAACGTGTATCTTGTATTTGGTTTGACAAGTGCTATTCCTTAACTAATTCTTGCCCAATATTATTTCTTTTTTCTAGTAAACTATAGTTATATATTTTTAATTATTTACATATTTGTTTTCAAATTCAGGAAATTGAAAATACTCATGATAAATGAAAGAAAACAGAAGAACGCAATCACTCAATATGTGAGATATGCCTCTCTCTTATAGTACCCTTTGTGAGTATTTGATTTAGAAAATATATATAATAAAATATAATGTAATGAAGTTAATTTTTTTTAACTTTTAATATGGATACACCACCAAAGGTCCAGTTGTTCACTTACCATCCTAGTGGTTCTAGTGCTTAGGCATGATATTTGAGGTGGGTGGTACTGAAGCTTTGTGTTCATGTTAGTGAGCCCGATCACAACCCACCCCTAATGTACCATCTACCACACATTCTCATACAGATGTGTCGTTATATAGAGTCCAGATATTTTGAACACCCATTATTGCACCTCTATTATCATCAATGTGACCCCACCTCTCTTTCCCATATCTTCTTATGATCCTACTACTCAACTTTATTATGAATTTTCAAAACCATCTTTTCCATCATATTTTCCTTATAATTCCATCTCCTAGGCATACCTCATTCATTATTATTACACTACTACTATGACACCTTAGGAAAATTCATTTCAAAAACATGGACCCACTATATTTGCACTCTTGGATATTACTTTAGTTCATGGGGACATATCGATGCCCATTGAACATGCTGCCTGATGTATATTTATATAACCATTGTATGTTTATTTATAAAAATTATTTTCATGATATGATATATTGATATAATTTTTTTTATCTTTAAAATATGGATCTACCGATAAATGATGAGGGCTTACATGCTTGTGTATAGTGTAGAAATGACACCCATGGTTGTTGGTTGAGTACAACGAACAGAAAAAAATTGTTTTGAAATAGAATACAAGAATGTGGGATTTTTTACGATGCTTTTCAAATACTCCAACATCATCCCCATCCATCCACTCACCTAGTGACACCTACCAAATGAAACAATGTATAACAATTGGGCACAAATATGGGTAAAAATTAAATTGATTTAATGTAATATTATTAATTCATTTACCTGATTAAATATTTTGGTTCCAAAATCATTTTATTTTTCCGGATAGTTAGTCAACAAGGGAATCATGGCTTATGTAATTAGGTCAGTTCTAAAAATGCTATGAGAATGAATTGTATAGTTGCTAATATGGTATATTTTTCATGGATTCATAGGCCACACCTATAATGGATGACTTCCAGATAAAATATTATTGAGAAATTATTAATCATTGGATGAGTAACGAGTTAGGGGTAGTAATGAATTTTGATGTTATTAAATTAATATTAAAATTAAAATTATTTTTATTTTTTTTATATTATTGATTTTTAGGGACCGTCTGTTTAAAAAATTGTTCCTACAACATTAATCTATAAAATGGGGAGGGTTATGACGTCGGATCATGAGTGAAAGCCGGAAAGACACTCATTTATCTCTTCTTCATGAATTACTCCATGTGAAATGTGCTCGGTGTTCTTCATGAGTGTACTCTATACATAGTTTCTGAATATTTCATTGTAATGTGTGTCTTCTAAATTTTATAATGATATTCACCTAGATATGTGGGTTTAATTTCCCACTCCTCTATCATTTTTTAATGGAATGAGTTATTTTAATTTTAAAATATCACTTTTGGGTTATTCAATCTATGGGGAGACCTGATTTATTAATTTAATCCAATAAGTTGGTAGAGTGGGAGTGATACAGTTATTTTTTTGTTACTTTTCACTGGGGAAGAAAGGGACGGTGTTGTCATAGAATTTGTGGTTCACCATTTCTGGATCTTCATATACATTTTGACCATATAGGGTTGATGAAATTCATTAGATTACATGAATAGGCCTCCTAGATACCATATATAAATTTACTTCATTTGATATGTTTTTTCAATGTTTGGGACCATTACTTCTCACTATAGATTAACCCCTATGTATTTAATCTTATGTGTAAAGTCACTAAAAAATATCATCCAGATCAACATTTTCATACCATATGGTTTCACAAAGTATTCCTTATATATAATTTGATATAAATTATTGTATCACATGGTAATTATGGTTACCCTTATACAATGACACTTATATTCATAAGTTTAATTTTTTTCCAAAATCGAATGTATAAATGTAACCATTACATATCATTAGGTTTGGTCTAATAACCATTATATATAATACATATAAACCACTTTTTACTACCATTTACCATTGGGAAACCCCTAAATATTATAGTGTTTATCATTACATAGAACTTGTTAACTCAGAACCCTTTCATTTTAACCCTTTCATATCAACCATTAAGGATTATATGGTAATAACATATGTATCACATGGTGATTTGTTTTTTGATGGATTTCACTAGCCTCTAAGAAACTATATATATAATACAATGAAAACATCTATACATTTGTTTTTTCATAGTGGAAACACCATGATGTGTATTCCCCTTGAATGTATGTTCAAAAAAGCCAAAGGGCATTAAACCTAATTCATTTAGAAATTTATATATTTTTTTAATGATATATATAATAAACATCATATATGGATTAATTATAATTTTTGGGCCTGGAATATTTTTAATATATTTTATTTAAATGAAACAAAAATGAATTATGTACCTTCTCTTATGAACATTATGTAATTCTAAAAATTTAATTTTATTCATTATTATCATTCTATTTTTTTATGGTGAGAATTTTTTATTTTTTTGAATATATTGAATAATTGAAAATGATTTTTAAATTTTTATATTTTTCAACTAAAACCATATTTTTTACAAATTTAATTAATTTTCATTTGAATCATGTTAAAATAATCCAATTTTCAATCATGACTATTATCCCCAATTGATAATGCAATGTAATAGTAATTATGTATTCACTATTAAATTAGTTTTTATTATTTTTAGTAGAAATGTTTTATGAATATATATATTTTATATTTATTATATTATTAAAATTAGTATAATAATCTAGTTTAATATGGAGGTTTTAAATATTAAAGGACATGTGCTTTGAGCAAAATAGTTTCTCTTGAGAAGAATGAATGAATATGGAAGTGCAATAAACAAAGAGAAACACCAATGAAATTTATGTTTTAAATTGTTGAATTAAGATTTTATTATATATTTTTGACATTGTAATCTATTTATATTTGTAACAATGTACTTTTTAGGTCATTTGTAAAAACACTTATTTTCATTTTAGGTGTGGATCTTTTTTTGGTTATTTTTTTTAGAAAAAAGAAGAACTGGATATTTTCAATGTACACACTTTGTACTATTGATTACACATTTTGTACCATGATTCCACATATATCCATGTTCTGGCTATGTAATGGCTGAAAAAAGGGCTGTTTGGGAGACCTAGAAGCCCACCAAAAGCAAGGGCCGGTTGTGGCTAGTATACTACGTGTACATTATATTAACATGTGGTTTACTTTTCTTTTTTATTTTTTATATTAGAAAAGGATCACATCTCATGTCCAAAGAAACTTTCTTCTCCCTGTGATTCGTACAAGAGAGTGACGTATAGCTTAACATCTTTTAGCTCCTCCAATTCCTCCTTCTGAGCTCTGATTGAGAAGTCACCGGCTGTGTTGGATTCCCGCAAATGGTTTTTCTCTTTACATAGAGCCTCACATCCTGATCTCTCCTCTCTCATGAGTTTATCAGGGTTGATTTTTTTTACCCATTTTGTAGATCTACATCATTCAAGGCCGATTTAAGGGCCGGCGTTCATGAGTGTTTATTGAAAACCATAATGGTAAGTGTATTTTTTTCTTTCATTGGTTTTATTTGTATTATATGTGATAACAGTTCCAAATACCCATGTTTAGGTTATTGTGTGTTATCGAAAAAAACACTGTTCAAGACCTATTATGGTGTGTTCGATTGAGGAGGGGTTATTTCTTATGCCTAAGAGTTTATTCCTTTATTATGGGTACATTTTTCCATATTTAATTATTTATGGTCATTGGTTATAGAAATTATTCTAGGATTCTTATTTTTTAATACATAGTGTTGTAAGTAAAGAGCTTATGTTTATTTGAGATGCATGAGATTTGAATTGTGAAATAATGTTAAAGGGAAATTGAATGTGGGAGATTCTTGAGGTAGTGTCTTTTAATTATGAATTGTTTTTATGATTGACCACATGTAATGATTGTGAGAGCTATCATGGGGTCATTTACTACAGGAGTTAGACTAAAAGAGCTAACTATAGGGCTGTTATTAATTGAGTATTAGACCATAGGTAATTTAATTTGAGGGCTGTCAGGGGTCACTTTTTTATTACTACTATTCAGGCCAAGGGGGTATTTACCGTGAGGGATAACCTTGTAGACATTGTAAATGATTTGTGTCGTATGGGACCAAAGGGGTTTGACTGTGTGAGCATTCCTAGAGGATAAATTTATTTATAGAATTGATGATATGGGAAACAAGAGGGGTTTAGACTATGAGAAAACTCCTAGAGAGTTTCTTGTGAATAATTGAATGACTATCATGAGTATGCTAAGTAAAAGAACAATCTTCGACTCAGTCTTACTTTGTTGTCTAGATGATCCTAGGAGACACATATTGTAATTATTATATAGGTGGATACAGATCATATGATAAATCCTGAGGTTACATTATTCAATGTATTTAATAATTAATAAATGCAAATTCATGTAATTGATATCTTTATGATTGGTAACATTTTTGTACCTCCTAGCCTATAAATTCATTTCTGCATATTACCTGCTATATATACTCACTGACAATTTTTCATAGATCATTTGGTGGTTGACTACAAGTATTTTTCTCACACCCTGTTTGGGTCATTCCTTTGGACCCAAGAAGATAACATTTTTTGGGTATAGATAAGGGAATGTGTCATTATCCATCATGTACTCGATCACTATCTGAGATAGAGTGCATATGAAAATGTTGAGGCTTGCGATCTGGTTGGAGTTTATTTTTCTATTTTCAGTACATCGATTTTAGTATTGTATTTCAGTAATTGTTTCTTATTTTCCTTCATTCCTATATACATGTTACATGCATCATTTATTTGTATATGATATAGTGGTTTATACTATTAGCCTTCCACTTTTTACTTTGTTTGTAAGTTATTACTACTTTCCCAACTATTTATTATTTGTAAACACTCTATTACACTTCCAATGAGGGGATTGTTTTCCCAATATCACCCCCAAGGCCCTCTATAACAGTCAGTAGCCTCTGGAATTCGGGGAAATGTGCATGAGGCTATGTGACCAAACGATTACGGGGAAACATCAGGCAACTCCCATAACAGGGATGTTACAAAGTGGTATCAGATGAATATTTTTTATCATTTTTCTACTATTTTTATCCTATAGGTAGTGTAACATCCCAAGTCCGGAGCCCCTCCACTTTTTCCCCATACCCGGTTCGCCACATGACCTCAAGCGCATTTCCCTGAAGGCCAGAGGCTGCAGACTAGCAGTGAGGGCCTTGGTGATTCTATGGGTAAACTATTCCCTCATTTGGTAAGGTATACAAGGTAAGAAACAACAATAAACAGCGAAAGAAGTAAACAATATTCATAACAACAGAAACCAAACATCGAAAGAAATGTATATATATAACTGTGATGACAATTATGCAGCAGGTACAAGTATCTAAGGAAAATAGAAAACACAACAACGTGCTGAAATACAAATGAAACCAAGTGAAAAAGAAAACAAGTAATCTCCTCAGCATCACAAGCCATGGCTCGGTCCCATGCTCCCCAGCTCCTGATGTTGTCATGATCCTGAAGTAGAAGGGTGCTTGCCCTTGTCTATACCTATAGCAACATAGTCTGCTAGGGCCCAAAAGCATGTCCCAAACAGGGTGTGAGATACAATCCCAGTAGGCAATCACCCAATGATTTGTGCCTAACTTTCAATGATTACATGGCAGTACTAAAACAAGAATTAGTAGACAGAAAAGCACAAACAACTACATTCCACAGTTCTAACAAGTATAGCACACAAGTGAGCAGCCTATAACAAGAAGAAAATAGGTAACCCTCTGGGTATCTCCCACAGTCTGACCCCTATAGTTCAACCTCTAAGTGCTAGAAACCCTCTAGGAGGCACACACAGTCTCACCCCTCTAGTTCAGCTACGTAAATTAAGAATACTCTTTGGGGAATCACTCACCATCAATTCCCCCTATAGTCTCATACCGTTATAAAGGCTCTCTGGGGAAGCATTCAACGTCAATTCCTCATATATCCCACATCGTAATTAAAAGACACTCTGTAGAATCCCTTTTGTCATTTCTCCCTTTGGCCTACTACTCTAGTTTCTCACAGTCCCGAGTAACTAAACATGCTCAGCACGTGTATACCGTCCATGTAAACCTCAAGAACTACTTGGCTATCAACAAAGGCTCATCAGCAATAATAAAACAACAGTTCCACTATCCTACAACTATGCATGGCAATTGGAAAAATTCCAAACATGCTGAACAAACATGGAAAAGAAATATGAGCACAAACAAAATACTCTAATCACAAGAAATAACCTCTACTAAATCAATCAAGCAAAGAAGGCAAGAAAAAAGGGAATATCAGGAAACACACAATACCCTGTTCAAGGGTATTGGTGTAATTTTCACAAAATACTCAAAGAATTAATACAGAAAGGTAGAAACCACCTACCTAGATCCTAGGAGATCGGTATACATGAAACTTGATGACAAATTCCCCTTAGAACGATGTAGATATGAGAAAACACGCAAAAAGTTCATCCAACGATAACATGAAAACAAGGAGGAATCAAGAAACAATGCTCAAGAAAAAGGATGAACTCACTACTGTGATTCCAACACAATTGACTGTGGTCGAATCGGAGAACAGACAACGAGGTAGGACTCCGTGGAAGATCCAGTCATACGTTCGCTCTCATACGGTCGAAAACTGATGAAGAAGATTAATATGGGGGTTAGGCATGACCCCAGTCTGTTTAATGAAAAAAAGAAACTACACGGCGTGTACTCATAATTTTTCCATACTCCGAAATAAGCATCCTCCACCACAGCCTTACACACCGTGTGTGTGGCCCGGACACGACCAACACATGACATATTGCCGGAACAGAGTACAAGGTGTGTACTCATAAAGTACACGTCGTGTACTTATGAAATTTCCATAAAATTCATTTTTCTCAAAAAAGATACAGAAAAAGGAAAAACGTATCTTCATGAAGATCCGGGTTCTTACAAACTTCCCCCCTTAAATAAATTCGTCTCGAAATTTCCCTAACGAGGTGGAGAAGAATAATCTCAAAAAAGCTCCGGCCACTACGATCGTACATCGACCTCCCTCTCCCAGGTCTTGTCCTGTACTCGCCCGTGCTGCCATTGCACTCGTACCAAAGGAACATACCGCCCACGGAGAAACTTCGTACTGCGATCAACAATCCAGATCGGATGCTCCTCGAATGACTCATCCACTTCAAGCTCGACTTCCTCGGGCTGGAAGATGTGAGGAGGGTCAGAAAAGTAGCGTTAGTGCTGAGACACGTGGAAGACATCGTGCATGGCCCGATACCTCTGAGGTATATGCAACCGATAGGCGAACGTCCCCACTCTCTCCAAGACCTCAATCAACCCGACTTTCTACGATGAAAGCATACCCTGTCTCCGAATCCTTTTGTGTACAATCCTTGGTGAAACATATAGGAAAACCTGATCACCGACCGTGAACTCCAGAGGTCGCCTCCGCTGATCAGCATAAGACATCTGCTGAGACTGTGCTGTGGCCATCCTCTTCTGAATCAGATCTATCTTCTCTGACGTCTCCTGAACAATATGAGGTCCCAGCAAAGCTGCCTCTCCTGCCTCTAGCTAGCATAGGGTTATCTACATGGCCTACCGTACAAAGCCTCATATGGTTCCATCTAAATGGTCTCCTATAAACTGTTTTTGTAGGCGAACTCCACCGGAGGAATATGATTCTCCCAAGAACTACCCAAGTCATGGATGCAAGCTCAGAGCATATCCTCAAGCACTTGGATCGTGCGCTCGGACTGGCCATCAGTCTGGGGATGGTATGATTTACTCAAATGTACCTGTGTACCGAAGGCCTTCTGAATACCCAACCCGAACCGAGAGGTAATGCGTGCATCTCTATCTAAAACAATAGAGCATGAAACACCATGCAGACTCACAATCTCTTTGATGTAAAATCGTCCCAGATCATCGACACTAAAGGTATCCTTAATTGGAAAGAAGTGAGAAACCATCATAAGTCTATCTACGACTACCCAAGCAGCATCATTCCCTCATGGTTACCTTGGAAACCCAGTCACGAAGTCCATCGCAACATTGTTCCAATTCCACTCCAGAATGGATAACTGCTCTAAAAGGCATACTGGTCGTTGATGATCTGCTTTCACCTGCTGACAAGTAGAACATATCATGACAAAACCAGCAACATCCTTCTTCATACCAGGCCACCAGTACTGGTGATGAAGATCCTGATACATCTTGGTGACGCCAGGATGAACTGTCCGAACTGAGGAATGGAAATCCCACTTCAGCTCCTCACGTATGTCTCCTAGCACCCACACGTGTCCTTGTAAAATCAAGATCACATCCTAGCCCACTGTCCATTATGGAAGAGGGTCCTCTCCTAACACACTCTCTCGTAGGATTACGCCTTCCGATTCTGATAGATTCCTCATCCGTACCCGATCAAGTAGAGTGGAGGTAACATCTACAGAAGATAGAATGATTTTTCCCCGTCAGTCGGGCACCTCCAGATACATCTCAGAGAACAGATCCATCAGTTTCCACTCACTACTGGCCTCCTGAACCACTTGAATCTGAGTTCTCCTTCTCAACGCATCTTCTACTTCGTTTCCCTTTCCCGGTGTATAGGCATGATCAAAGTCAAAATACTATAGATACCCAACCCACATGCACTGCCTCAGATTCAGATCACGCTGAGTGAAGATATACTTGAGACTCTTGTGGTTAGTGAAGTCCACAAAGTGCTCTCCTAAAATATAGTGTCTCCAACAGTACAAGGCATGAACATCATCTTCCAAATTTAGGTCTTGCGTAGGGTAGTTCTTCTCATGTGGCCTCAACTGCCGAGACCTGTACGCAATGACTCCATCTCCCTACATAAGCATTGCTCCTATCCCGACACCTAAAGCATCACAGTAAACAATGCAACTCTTGCCTCTCTCTAGCAAGACTAGTATTGGTGCTGATGTCAACCTCCCTTTCCGCTCCAGAAAAGCTGACTCACATGAATCTGACCATAAGAACTTCACCCCCATCTTGGTCAGACCTGTCAAGGGTTCTGCTAAATGGGAAAAGTCTTGAATGAGGCGTTTGTAGTATCCAGCAAGCCCTAGGATGCTTCATACCTGAAAAACGTTCTTCGGATTCTCCTAGGAAACTATATCTCTCACTTTATCTGGGTCCACAGATACTCCTTCCTCTGAGATGACGTGACCTAAGAAGTGAATATGATCCATCTAGAATTTGAACTTCAAGAGTTTAGCATAAATCTAGTGCTCTCTCAGTGTACTCAGAACGATATCAAGACGTGTGGCATGGTCGTGTCGAGTGTGAGAGTACACAAAGATATCGTCCATGATGGCCACGATGATGGAATCAAAGTATGGATGGAACACTCGGTTCATCAGTGCCATAAAAACTGCAGAAGCGTTCGTGAGACCGAACGGCGTGACTGAATACTCGTATAGACCATACCTACCACTGAAGGCTATCAGAGGTATATTTGATGGTCTAACGTGAAACTGATGATAACCGGACCTCAAGTCAATCTTCGAGAACACCCGAGCTCCTCGAAGATGATCGAAAAGGACATCAATCCTCGTCAAAGGATATCAGTTCTTGACCATAAACTGGTTCAACATTCGATAATCCACACAAAACCGAAGGGTACCGTCTGCCTTCTTCGCAAACAGAACAGGTGAACCCCGAGGAGAAGTACTGGGTCAGATGAAACCCTTAGCCTGTATCTCCTCCAACAACTTCTTGAGCTCCTTCAACTCAGGTGTGGACATCCTATATATAGGAATGGACACCGGTGCCACTCCTGGAAGGATCTCAATAGAGAAGTCTACCTCACGCTCCAGAGGCAAACACGAAAAGTCTTCTAGAAGGACATCCCTGAAGTGATCCACCACTGAAGGAAAGTCCAACTGTGGAGTCCCCTGATCATCCAAATAAAGACTAGCAATCTGGTATTTCACCCCTCCTAGCCCAAGATGCTCGAGTCCCGCCCGACTCTCCAGAACGTCCCATTCCCCTCTATGAAGGAAAGATTCACCTTCTGGTGAAATGAAATTGACTCTACGAGGATAATAATCAATGTCTGCCTGGAAGGGAATCAACCAGTCCATGACGAGGATGACATCATATCATGTCATCTCTAGGACATAAATATCCCATAAGTAGTGATATCATGCAATCTCGAGAGGGAACTCTCTACACTAACGTACTCTAGATGTCCTCATTCCGAATGGTGTGTCTAGTGTCAACGAGTCGACAGAAGAAAAGATGCAGAGTCCAAGGATCTCCACAATGGCAACAGAGATAAAACTATGCATATCACCAGTATCGAAAATGGATGATGATAAAATTGAGGCTACTAAAATCGTATCTCGAACAATAGAAGGGCTGGGATCCTACTCATGATAAGTCTGCTCCACTGTGAGAGAATGGCCCCTGTCGCAACCCTACGCCCCTGGCAGACCACTCTGAGATGAACCTCCCTGTTGGTGTTGAGGGACTGGTGGCTGACCGCCATAGACTCGACCTCCACCTCAGCCTGAACGACAGGAAGAACTCCAGTTCCCTGACTGGTGAGAGACTGGTGGGGCTTCACCTGAATGAGGAGTCATGGAAGAATCCCAGTCAACTGCTGTTTGTGAGAAATCCTGACAGAAATGCTGAAGATTACCCATCTTGCTGCAAGATCGGCACTCCACGGGGTCTCTCTAGCACTTCGGCCTCATGGGCCCTGTCCAGCCACAATTGTAGCATGTCACCTGGCTTCATGATGATGTGTCTTGATTCCTCGCATCACCTCACATAGGCTCCCTATGGTTCTTCTTACTTTCATCTGAAGGGAAGCTAGCTCTGGAAGTAGAACAACCCTGACTCGCGGCTCAAGAGTCTCTCATATTGCGCTCCGCAGTGAGTGCCTGGTTGACAATGGAAGTAATGGAAGTCAGCTGGATGATGTTCACCTGCGAGTGGATCTCTTTCTTGAGTCCATCCTCAATCTTCCTCTCCAAGAACACCACATTCCCATCCCGAAGGGGTGTAAAATGCTGCAGATCAGTGAAACGAGAGGAATAATCCATGACAGATAGAGTACCCTTCTATAAGCTCATGAACACATCGGCTCGATCGTCCCTCAGGGTCTCCGGGTAGAAATAGTCGTAGAACACACGCTGTAAATCCTCCCATGTCATAGCCTGCTGTTGACCCGCCAGTGAGATCACGTCCCACCACCTCTTAGTGGAGTCTCGGATCATGTAGGTGTAGAACTTGACCCGCCTCTCGGGAGGCATCTCCAAATGGTCGAATATAGTCAACATGGCTTCCAGCCATGTCTCTACATCCTGAGGTCCTTCCTCCCCTGAGAACGTGGGAGGTTTCTGCTACTGAAAGACCGACACCAAGTTTGATATAGACGAGGTTGGAGGCGGTGCTCCATGTAAGGCCTGAATCATCCTCATGAAACCTACCCTGAACTACGCATCAGTGCCTTCAACTGGTAGAACAACCAGTTCCCAGGCTGGCTCGGCTGGGGGATCGACAGGAAGTCCCTGATCATCCCTTTCTGGCGTCTGATCACTGCCTGACGACAGACGTACGACTGGAGGACGTCTTGGAGGCGTATCTCTAAAATATCAAAAGCACGCCTTGGATCAAGAAAACAAGGACAGAGAACACAAGAGTACAAAATCGGAACTGGGGAAGAAAAACACAAAAGATTGCAAAAAACACGACTAAACGGCGTGTACAAAACTACACGGTGTGTCTTAATAAAGCAATGACATTACTCCTGCCCCTCCAGTCGTGTACATTACAAACTAGACAGCAAGTTGACCCCCACACACGACATGTGCTTGAAAACAATTCCACTTCCCAAGTCTCCTTACACAGATAACCCACACGGTCCGACTCAACCCGAGACTACATGGAATGTTTGAAACAATAACGGTGTGCACTAGACAAGGCTCTGGTGGTCCTTGTGGTTGAGTACATGGCCGTCTACAGGTCTGGGCCTTACACGGCATGCTCCGAACATGCAAGGTGTGCATAGGCGAAGGCGACACCGTCCCATGTTGTTCGTGAAATAGCCGGGTACCTGGGAAAGACTACACAACATGTTCCGAACAAACACGGCGTGTGGAAATGAAGGTAACATTGGCCCGTGTTGTACGTGACACGATAGGGTAGCAGGACAAGACTACATGACGTGTTCCTTATAGACATGGTGTGTGGAAAATAAGGTCATGCCGGAACGTGTTGTTCGTGACATGGTCGGGTACACGGATAGGACTACACGGCGTGTTCCCTACGGACACAGCGTGTTCTACCCGAGCTTCCCCAGCCCGTGTTGTAAGTGACATGGTCGGGTACACGGCTCCGAACTCACACAGCGTGTACCAATGGTACACAGTGTGTTCCTGCAGATACACTTATGACACCGTGTTCTACTCACACAGTCAGTGACATAGCCTGAAAACTACACGGCGTGTGCTCGAAAAGTACACGCCGTGTATTCTGGGTTTTTCTGGGCAGTAGCTCCGAAACTGCGCAGAATTCCAGAAACACTACGAACAAGGGAAAAAGGTGTCAAATTCTGATCTGTGAGGGCCCATAACACCTCAAGAACCAACATCGGCATTGACATTAAGAATAGAAAAAAACAAACAGTTTTCTAACACAACAGTATAGAGTCTATCAAGCATCTATCACAATAGTATGCATAATCTACAGAGAGCCTATGAAAACATCATGCAATCTCTAATGGACCCTAGATGGCATGGAATGAATGCATGACATGTGATTTCGACAAGTGCCTATATGATGCATGATATGGCATGCCCTCATCTCATCGGGTTGCGACAGAAATAGAACCAAAATATCAAAACAATAACCGCACAAGTCATACTAATCACTTTAGGTGAAAACATACCAACCATAAAATCTCAAAACCAGAAAACTACAATTAATGAGGTATTATGGATTTTCCATGTACACAGGATAGCTACTCCCGAGCACAACTTAATGCCAAGTACCAAATCTGTCCTATCCCTGGCTAAGGTCTCCAATTAGTAAAGCAAGAGAAAAGAAATCATTTGATACCACTTTCTAACGTCCCAAGTCTGGAGCCCCTCCACTGGTGCCCTGTACCCGTTTCGCCACATGACCTCAAGCGCATTTCCCTGAACGCCAGAGGCTTCCAACAAGCAGCGAGGGCCTTGGTGAGTCGGTGGGTGAAACTATGACTTCATTCGGTGAGGTATAAAAGGTAAGAAACAACAATAAACTGTGGAAGCAGTAAACAACATGCATAACAATAGAAACCAAATAGAGGAAGAAATGTATATACATATCTATGATGACAATGATGCAGCAGGTACAT
The DNA here is from genome assembly GCA_963277665.1 of Viscum album. Lineage (NCBI taxonomy): Eukaryota > Viridiplantae > Streptophyta > Magnoliopsida > Santalales > Viscaceae > Viscum > Viscum album. Next base: position 721,525,164 of record OY728141.1, read on the forward strand.
GTATCTAAGGAAAACAACAAACACAACAATGTTCTGAAATACAACTGAAACCAAGTGCAAAAGAAAACAAGTAATCTCCTCAACATCGCGAGCCACAGCTCGGTCCCATGCTCCCCAGCTCCTGATGCATTCAAGATCCTGAAGTAGAAGTGCACTTGACCTTGTCTATACCTCCAGAAACATAGTTTTCTTGGGCCCAAAAGCATGGCCCAAACAGCGTGTGAGATACAATCCCAGTAGGAAATCACCCAAATATTTGTTCCTAATAGTAAATGAATACATGGTTGTACTAAAAAAAGAAATAGAAGAAAGAAAATCACAAACAGCTACAATCGACATTTTTAACAAGTATATCACACAAGTAAGCAATCAACAACAAGACGAAAACAGGTAACCCTCTGGATAGCTCCCACAGTCTTACCCCTATGGTTCAACCTCTATGTACTAGAAACCCTCTAGGAGGCACACACAGTCTCACCCCTCTGGTTCAGCTACGTAAATTAAGCAGACTCTCTGGGGAAGCACCAACCGTCAATTCCCCCCTATAGTCTCGTATCGTGATAAAGGCTATCTGGGGAAGAACTCAATGTCAATTACCCCTATATCCCACGTCTTAATTAAAATACACTCTAGAGATTCGATTCTGTCAATTCTCCACTTGGTCTTGCATCATGATAAAAAGACACTCTGGGGAATCCCTTCCGTCAATTCTCCCTTTGGTCTCCAACTATAGGTTTTTATAGTCCTGAGTAAATAAACATGCTCAGCATGTGTATACCGTCCATGTAAACCTCAAGAACTACTTTTCTATCAACTAAGGCTCAGCAGCAATAACAAAACAATAGTTACACTATCCTACGACTAGGCATGGCAACTGGGAAAATGCCAAACAGGAAGGACAAGCATGGAAAATCAATCTAAGAACAAACAAAATACTCTAATCACAAGAAATATCCTCTACTAAAGAAATCAATCAAAGAAAAAAATAACAAGGGAAAAACAAGAAACACAAAATACCCCGTTCAAGTGTATTGGTGGAATTTGCACAAAATACTCAAAGAAATTCTATAGAAAGGCACAAACCACCTACCTCAATCCTAGGAGATCTATATACATGAACCTCGATAACATATCCCCCTTAGAACGACGTAGATACAAGAAAATGCGCAAAACATTAATCCCATGATAACTTGAAAAAAGGAGGAATCAAGAAACAAGGCTCAAGTAGAAGGACGAACTCACCGCTGCGATTCCAACGCAAAAGACCATGCTCGAATCAGAGAATGGACGGTGAGGTAGGACTCCGTCGATGATTTGGTCGTACGGTCTCTCTAGGACAGTCGAAAACTGAATAAGAAGATGAATATGGGGGTTAGGCGTGACCCCGGTCCGTTTAATGAAATAAAAGAAAGTACACAACGTATACTCTTTGAGTACACGCATTGTACTTTGAATTTTTCCGTACTCTGAAATAACCAGCCTCAACCTCATCATTACACACCATGTCTGTGGCCCGTACATGGCCAGCACATGGATTCGAGGCAGAACAGAGTACATGGCGTGTACTTATGAAACTTCCAGAAAATTCATTTTTCTCAAAAAAAATCCAGAAAAAGGAAAAACATACCTGCACGAGGATCCGGGTTCTTACAGGTAGGGATAGTAAGGAATGGGTAGTTGGTAATTATCTATGGCTATGATTATCTCCCATATGCACAAGGAAATTCCAAGTTACCTCAAATATTGCAATTTTTCTAGTTTTTCAGTTGTTATAGTTGATTTGATTTCACCATCGAGTGATTCACATGTTTTGTGATATTATCATTCATTTTACGAAGATTCTATTTCTATTGAATCCTGATGATACTAGGGTACTCCATCCCATGCATCCTATAGTCACTTTATAGAGATCAAATGTATTGTATTCTTGTCATCCTCTTTATGGTGAAAAACTGATTTTATGTCATTCTGAAAGATGTTCTGGAAGATATGCATGTTGTTGTCATAAATTCCATGATAGAATACATGATATATTATAGGGTATTGGAATATATTAATTGTAATTTGTATGGATTCTGAACTATGGACCTTGAGGTGTTATGAATCCTCTAGGAATATAATTTGGTGGATCCTGTTTGAACATTAATTAAATTTTATCGTGTTTTGAGATCGATAAGTATGCTAAAACAAGATTCATGATGGTATGAGATCTCAAAGGGCAGAATTCTTCATGACATAGACACAATTTAATGATTTTAATGGTTCCATAGAAGTTTGAAAGGCTTACTATCTAGAAACCCATATAACACAGTGTGTGGTGTCAGGAACACACAACATGTGTTCTTATATTCTTGATGAAATAGCTTTTCTTGAGTTCTTGTCCTATAGTTCAAGACCATGATACTGAATATGTGATCGAAGACATAGGGTTGGAAAACTATTTTTATAACACTTAGTGTGTAGATTGAACATGTCGTGTGTAATGAAAAATGTATCCGGCCATGTGACCAACGACACTGTTGGATGAAAAATAGGTTGTACATGCCATGTATAGATTATACATGATGTGTAGAGTCGAACATGTATCCTATCATGTGACCAATGACATGGTTTGAAGTAACTGAACTAGCACACACTGTGTCTAGGGTGAACACGCTATGTAGAGTTACCTTGGGGAGAACTATGTAATCGTACCCACATAATATAACTTGTCTTAGAGGGAAGATTATAGTACACACCATTTGTAAGGGGGAACACACTGTGTGTATAGATGTCCCACAACCTTGTTTGGAAGAGGGACATACCATTTTAAATGCTTAAGCGAACACATTGTGTAGGGGATATACTTGATTTGGAACCATGTTTTGTAAAAATTGAATGCTTCTTATAATGTTTCTATATTCCACTTCTATGTTTCTGTCCTTCATAATATTGTACTAAGGTGTATTCTAGACCTTGAAGAGTCATGCTGCAAGAAGTACTCTAGTTCTATACTAGGTGCAGGGAGATGACCGAACACAAGAAAGGATATATTTGGATATACTAGAAGACCCTCCTATAGTGCCCTTACTGGAACTAGCTGTTATATTGGATGCAGGTGCTAATGAAATGTTCCATGATTGATTTTTTATGATGTTACAAAAATTATTAGGATCATTGCATAGAACCTCGTCTATGGAAGTGTTGACGCGAGGGTTCCGGAAGCAGCATCCATCAACTTTTTGAGGGGATGGTGGACCACATGTTGCGGATTCATGGGTGGATTCCTTTATTTCCATCATTGAGAACCTAGAATCACCTCCTTAGAGGAGGGTGAATATTCCAACATACAGGCTTCATGTTTCCTCCATGAAATGGTGGGATGTTATATAACAGTTGAGATGTCATTAGTATATGGCATGAAAAGTGTTTCAAAGGACCATATATGATTATTTCTATCCGGAGTCGTTAAGGGAAGATTTAGAATTAGAGATCATGAATTTAGAGCATGGTACTCTTATATTCTCCGATTACTCTTCTTTTTTTACATTGCATCAGTGATTTTCACCTATTCTCGGAGTTGATGTGTTCTATTTGTCTATGATAATTGAGGATGTTCATTGGTATGACATCTGATCAGAGGTGAATGTATTCAAGATGGATTTGGTGAGATATATAGTGAACAGATTGTAGATTACAGAGCAGAATCTATGGGAGTTAGGAACTGCAAGCCAGGGTGGTTCAGAGTCCAGGGCTCGTTCTCCGTCAACAAATAGTTGAATGATTTTTAGGGATATTTCATGCGATGTTACATTAGGTAGATAGGTTTAATGCTACCAGTGTGGTAATATTTGTCATACGAGACCACATTTCTTGAATGACCCAGTTTACTGTCAGTCATGCGGCATGTTGGGTCATCTTCAGTGTTTTTGTCGAGGTGTTCCCACTCAGGGTGTGTGATAGAGTTTCTCCTATGATTCCAGTTTTAGGAGAAGGGCCACCAGAATTTTCATCGGTCATGGAACCAGAGTTCATCAGGCCATTCAAGTTGAGGAGGTGGTCATGACAGTGGTAGTCTAACGAGAAGCATTTAGTGAGAAAATGGTGGATCAGCTCAAGGTAGTCATGAAAGGACGTAGGGCCATAGTAATGGTCAAAATTTTGTACTGGAGCATAATAAAAAATAGCATGATCCCAGACCCTCTATAGTTAGTGGAATGTGTACATTTTCCTCTGTTTTAGATTCTACTATTTTTGATACTAGGGCTTCACATTGTTTGATATCAACTGCTATTGTGGAGATCCTTGGGATCAATATCTTTAATTTTGAGGATTCTATAATGCTAGACACCCTTTTGGGGATTAGTATGGATTGTGCGCATTAGTGTAAGGAGTTCCCATTTAGGTTTGTGGGTCTCACATTTTATGGTACCCCTATATCTTATAGTGGACATTCTTCGATGTCATTCTTATAAAAGACTTATTATTATATTTCTCGGCCTTTTTTAATGATATCATTTTAGAGTGAGTTTTGCATCAAGATCGTGTATATATATTATACACAAGGATTAATGGGATATCGAGGTAGCATGTCTAGAGCCTAGCATCATGGATTGGAAGGAATAAACACCCATATTTCTAGTTTATATCTGGATGACTAGGGGACTTCACAGATGGAATTTCCTCTAGATGTGGATTATTTGAATTATTTTATTCATAAATTTTATTTCATGGTTACCTACAGATTTAGAGGTACATATTGTTAGTCATATGGTTCTAGGAGAAGCATTAGTGTCCTTACTCTGTATAGGATGGCGAAACCAGAGATACAAGAGCTCATGAAGCAGTTAATGGAGTTACAGATAAAGGGTTTCATCTGACCCCTAACATCTCCTCAGGGATTGCTTATACTTTTTGAATAAAAGGTATACAATAAACTAATATATTTCATGGATTATTATAATCGGACAAAGTCTATAGTCACCAACTAATATCCCTTTCCGAGGTTTGATGATATCTTTGATCCGCTTCATAAAGCCCGTGTGTTCTCGAAGATAGACATGATATCTGATTAATCATTTGTATGTTATACAATCAAATATAGCTATTACAGCCTTTCGTTGTAGGTATGGTCTATATGGCTATTTGGTTTTGTTGTTCGGTCTCACGAACATGCCGGATGTTTTCGTGGCACTGATGAACTATGTCTTACATCCTTAAATTGATTATTTTTTTGTAGTGCTCATCGGCGATATCATGGTTTACTATCGCAGTTGATATGACCATGTCCCCCATTATGAGATCATTTTGAGTACAGTAAGAGATAATTAGTTATATGTTAAGATCTCAAAATTATACTTTTGGATGGATCATATTCACTTATATGGTCATGTTATCCCTGATACATGATTATTAGTAGACCCAAAGAAACAAAGGGAAGTAATTTACTGAGAGCAGTAGAATAAAATATTTTAGGAACAATATTTATTAGGTGATGGTTATTTTATTCATGTTCATTATATAGGAATTTTCATGCTTAACAACACCATTGATAGGATATACTATGAAGGGTAAAAATTACTTGTGGACATGTTCTTGTGATTCGGCCTTTTGGGGGCTCAAAGAGAGACTGAATTTCATACCAATAGTAATTTTTCTTGAAACAGGAAAAATATCGTTGGTTTCTTATGATTAATCAAGTATTGTACTGAGAGTATTGATTTATAGGGTAAAGGATTCATTTTCTATGAGTCTCGATAGTTGAGGCCACGTGAGATGAATTACCTAATGCGTAATCTTGAGTCAGCTGTAGTTTTTCTGGATTTAAAAAATTGCTGACATTATCTTATGGGAGAAAAGTTATTGGATTAAACTAACAAAAAAAGTTGCATTTATATATTAACACAACATGATATGAATTTGAAATAGTTATGGTGTGTTTAGTAATTTCATTTTTTGAATATGAGATTTCCTATATTCCTGGGAAAGGAAATGTAGTGATTGATGTGTTAAGAAGAAGGTATCACATAAAGTAATTTCATGTGGCCAAAATTGATTGGTATCTTATGTCTCTATTCTATGAGATGCATTTGGAGGTGCATGACAGTTATGAGAAGATGTTTGTTTATTCTATTTTTGTACGTCTACTCTACTGGATTGAATGCGAAGTAGGCATCTATCATATTCAAAAGTCCTCATCCTATGGAAGAGTTTGTCAGGAGAGGACCCTACTCCTAGGTTGACCATATTTAGTGTTGATATCTTGCATTTCCATGGAATCTTATTGGTGTTAGTAAACATGATTGATGAGTTGATGTGGTATTTTCATTCCTCAGTTTGGGCAGTTCATCCGGGTGTCTCCAAGATGTATTTAGATCTACACTATTAGTACTGCTAGCCACGTATGATGAGGGTTGTAGATTATTTTTGTTAGGGTATGTTCTAGATGTCAGTAGGTGGAAGAAGAGAATCTGTGATCAGAAGGGATTTTACAGCAATTACACATTCACAACTTGAAGTGTAATGATGTGATGATGGATTTTTTATGGGTTTATCGAGGTTTCCATGAGGGAATGATGTAGTATGGTTTTTTGTGGATAGACTCATGAATGATTCCCATTTCATACCTATAAAATAAACCTAATTTGTTGATTATCTTGGAAGGTTCTAAATTCGGGATATTGTACCTTTTCATTGGGTTCCACACTCTATGGTTCCATATAGGGACAACAAGTTTACTTCTCGTGTTTGGAAGGTACTAAAGAGGGAGTCGGGAACATAGGTACATCTGAGTACATCATGCCATCCTTAGCGAAATGGATAGACCAGGAGCATGAAACTAGTGTTGGAGGACATTATTCGAGCATGAATCCTAGATTTCAGTGGTTTTTGGAGAGACACATACCCCTAGTGGAGTTTTCCTAAAATAACAGTTTTTAGGAAATGATTCAGATGGAACCATATGAGGCATAATATGGAAGGCCATTCCAATCAATACTTTTCTAGATGGATGTATTAGAGGTAGATATGGTGAGCCCTCATCATGTCCAAGAGACTACATAGTAGGTGGAGTTGATTTAGAAGAGGCTGGATACCGCACAGTCTCTCCAGAAATATTTTGTTGATCGAGAGATATGACTTCTACAATTCCAGGATGGAGATCAGGTTTTCATACATCTCACACCGAGGTTGGGACACATGAGGAATAGGAGACCGATGAAGGATTCAATGGGATACATTGTGCCTGTTTAGGGTTTCCAGATATTCGAGCATGTTTTCTATCAGTTTCAGTTAACTTAGAGGAACATGTCTATGCACAATATCATTCATGTTTCTCAGCTACGATGTTACTTTTCAGACTCGTCTCACATTTTTGAACCAAAGTAGGTTGAACTCATTGGCCACATTTGTTTGATTTTTCTTCTTCTCCACCCTTGGAAGGGAAACTCAGGGTTAAATTTCTTTAAGGGGGGATTTTGTAAGAACCTCATATTTTCATTTTTGTTTTGGATATCTGTTTTGGGTTGTTTTTCAGGAGAAAGGAAGAAATAGAAATTTTGTATGTACACGTAGTGTACTTCTGGGTACAAGTATTTTACCGAGTTTTTGCATGTATCAGTGTACTACCCATGTAATGGATGGGTACATGTCCATGTGGGTGACCTAGTACACAACCAAATGTAGGGGATAGTGGAGGCTAGTATACATCATGTACAATAAATGAACACGCTATGAATTTTTTTTTGTAATATTTTTGTGTGATCGCATCTCACGTCCAGAAACACATTATTCTCCTCGTGTTTCATATAGGAGAGTGATGTATGGATGAGGAACTTTGAGCTCCCATTCCTTCATCCATGATATGATTGAGACACGGTCAGGTGTGTCTGATTCCCAGTGCTGTGTTCTCTCTTTCTCTAGAGCCTCTCTTCCCTATTTCTTCACTCTCATGAGATATAGAGGGTTGATCATTTTACCCTATTCATATATCTATGTAATTATAAGATGCTTCAAGGACCAACAATCAATAGTGTTCATCATGAAACATCAATGTATGTGGTTTATGCCATTATTTGTTTTTTATATCAAATCGAAAAAAAGTTCCGAATACCCATGTTTAGGGTATTGAATTTTATGTATCATAACCCTATTTTAGACATGTTATGTTGTATTTTATTGAGAAGGGGTTATTTCTTATGTCTATGTTTTAATACCTTACTTATGGGTACTTTATCCCATGTTTGATTGATTATGGTTGTTGGGTGTAGAATACATGTATGGTTGCCTTGTTTTCCATTCCTATAGATGTTTGGATGGAGTTGTTGTTTATTTGAGGTGCATGTGATTCACATTGTGAATGTATGGGAAAGGGGTATTGTCTATGATATATTCCTGATGAAGGGTATTTTAATTATGGATTTTTGTAATGATTGACCAGAGGCATTGACTGTGAGAGATGTTGTGGGGTCATTTACCAGATGGTTTAAACTATGAGAGCCACCTAAACTGACATTATTAAATGAATGTTGGACCATAGAAATATGATTGTGAGGGCTTGTAGAGGTCATTATATTTTATTATTTCTATGAATATCAAGGGGGTTTTGATAGTGATAGCTACATAAGTGTTTTTTTAAATGATTAGGGTCATGTTGGACCAATGGTGTTAGACGGTGTGATGTTTCCAAGAGGTTCAAAGTCTATATTGAATTGATGATATGTGAAACTATAGGGGTTTGGACTGTGAGATAATTCACTATAGGGTTTCGTGTGATTAATTGAATGATTGTGACGAGCCTTCCATGCCTAAGGACAAGATCAAACTCTGTCTTACTTGGTTCATTAGATTATCTTTGGAGACATCTGATTTTATTCATACATAGTGAGATAATGATCTTAGGCAAGATCCCAAGGTTAAATTATTCAATGGATTGAATAAATAATAAATGTAAATGATTGTAATTGTAAACTGTATGATTTTTTACTCTTGAGTACATTCATGTTTATTGTTTCATTTCTTCATGTTACCGAATATATAAATTTACTGATAGTTAGGAAAAGATCTTTTTGTGGATCCCTACAGGGATTCATCTCCTGCCATTTTTTGGGTCATGATTTTGGATCCAAACAGATTATATTATCACAGTTATAGATAAGGGAAATTATCATTCTTCATCACATACTTGATTGATGTTGGATTTAGAAAACATGGGGAAAATATGAAGCTTCTGATGCAGTTGGATTTTAATTAATGTTTTCAGTAATTTGGTTTTAATATTTTATTCCCATCATTGTCACATTTTTGGAATATTTCCATGATACTTGTGACCTACATCATTATGTTATATATGCTGCAGTTGTTTACTCTATCATTCTTTCGTTGTTTACTTCTATTTTGTGGTATTAATGCTTATGATAATATTTACTATTTGTATCTAATTTATAACTCTTCCAATGAGGGAATATTTTACCCACTATCACACCATGGCCCTCCCCACAAGTCATCGCCATCTAGAAGTCATAGAAATGAATTTGTGTCAATGTGACCAACTGTGTAGGGGAATCTATTGGGATAGTTCTGGAATTGAGATGGCACACCCTTGATGCTCAGGAAGCTTAATTTTTTTCCCAAAAGATCACAAACACCATGTTTTTGGAGATGAGAACCATGCCATAGTACACTGATGATTGGGGAAGTGTATTGTACCGATATGGTGTTTTACCACATTAGTAGTAGGTTCTAGTAACTATTATTCGGAATGGGTAGTACAGGCTGAGGGTAAGGTAGAAAAGACAAAAAATAGTTCCATACTGGTGAAAGATCATGCTCAAATAGAAAATGTTGAATGATTGAAACTAATGGAATTATTATGTCCCCAACATCGGGCAAGGACCATTATGGATTGTGATCCATATATTTCTAGGATTTGTACTTTTTATATTACCCTAGGAAGTAGTACAAGTGGTGTCATATATGATGACATTCATAGTGATGGCATTGTTGAGGATAATCGTGATAATGAGGGTTGGTATTATGGAATGAAAGAGGTATGTGATGATTTATAAGAAGAGGGTGGGGTTGAGGAAGAGGATGAAGACAAGTAAGATGTCAAAGATGAGGATGACGGTGATGATAGAGATGGTAATTACGGACATATTAATCCATTATATTTTTTTCTGATATTTATGAAAAAAAATTTCTGATGATTTTGTGTGAATGAATATTAGTGATATATTATATATTTTTTATAAATCATAAATTAAGTAGTCCTAGTTGTGTTCTATTTCATGTTGAGGTTTTTTTGTGTTGATTATTTTCCAATTTTTTAATTACATGTGGATTTAGTGTTCAAAATGGTTGTTTTCATTACATGTGTGGGATGTACATGTGAGGGAATAATGCATGTGAGTGGGTAGCGAAAGGGAAGTGAGTGCATAGTGGAGGTGTGGGAAGTGAAGGTGAGTTGGGAGTGCAGGTGAACTGAGTGAGTAGTGGAGGGAGTAGGATGTTCATGGGTAGTGGAGTGAGTGGGCAGTGAATGGGCAGTGCAAGGGAGTGGGTAGTGCGGGAGAGTGGGAAATGTAGTGAGTGTGTAGAGGAGGTGAGGAAAGTGTAGTGTGAATGTGTAGAGTATTTTCTATTATTTTTTTAGAATATATGTTCTTGAAGGGGAAATAGTTAGTGGGAAATACATTGATGGTGGCTACTCAATTTGGGTGGTCTATACCAATGGTTTTTAAAACGTATATTTTCTTCTAATACAATATTTCTAAATAAACCATTGGTATATCTATATTGACGCGTTTAAGAATTGACCATTACTATTTTTAAATCCAAACCCTACTACACCAACAGTTCACCTAAACCAACGGTATAGGGATACCCTAAAGGCCCATGTTGAATCAGTTTTCCAATCTGTTGGGATATGCTATCCCAATTGTTCAAAACCATTGAAATAAGTATGTTTTTCAAAAGTGTGGTATTTTAATATATTGTAATCTAATTACAATTTAATAATAATATAAGTTAATATGAGTGAAAAATTTTAGTGGAATGACATTTAATATCAGATATGGGTATAATTTAAACATTAGGAAGTAGAAGAACACAATTATATATATTATAGCTGAAAATTTTTAAATATTTTTATTAAATTTTACGCATAGGTATCTAATGTAAATTAATATTTTTCAGTAAAAATAATATTTCATTCATAAATTGGAATCTTAATGTATTGATAATAATTTTATTCCATTTACTATAAAATTTAACCCACTATATTTAATAGATACCATGATATAAAATAAGAACAATGTGATTATTTTTTGGACAATTTGGATAACAAAGATAATATTGATAATGAAAAAATTAAAACTATTATAGAAAAATAATATTTTTTAGTGAAAAATAATATTTTCCACATTGAGACATTGTTTTAGCATAAATAAAGAATGGCCTATTTAGATAATTTTATGAGGCAACATCCTATATCATTTAGTGTGTCCTCCAATTCAATGGTGGATTAGAAAGGGATGATGCCCCTATAGAATATCCTTATAGAACGTATGTACATTGATATGGAAATCATTATTATAGATTTGTAGTGATTAAGGTGAAATTATAATAAACCATGGTCTGAGACTAAAAACTTTATTATGATAGTGGAGATAGAAATGATAAATTGGAATTCATTTATGGTGATCCTTCAAGAAAAACAATTTCATCAGGTGAAAATGCGGATGTGGATTGGAAATTATTGATTTCATAATAAAAGGAAAAATGGGAATTGGTTTAATATGAGGATAAATTTTATATAGTTAGAAATATATGCCTTTGATTACCGATACATCATAGACAACCTGAATAAAAACTTATTTAAAGCTTAAATCAATTTCTCATAAGACTGTTAATATATTAAACTATTCGAAGAAATATATTTATTGTATGAATTTCTATCAAGACGGAGAATGATTTTTATAAATCAGTTATCTGGAAATTTAAAACTAATAAATGATAATTTCATATTATCATTTGGATAGAACTACTGGATTATTACTGAAGGGAAGAGTGGTGTTCCCCTTAAGAAATACCTAGGGAAAGATACACCATGTGGTTTTCATAAAACGATTTGGTGTATGTATAAAAAATGGAAAAAATTTATCATGTATATGAGTTCAATGTGAAGAGAGAAGAAATAAATGTCATATTCTTTAATTTCATATAGGTGGGGAATTACTATAATCGATACCCTATACTCCATGGTTTTATACCATATAAGGGTCCATTGTATCATGGATAAGTCCTTTCAAAAACAACAGTTGTTGTAGAAGCTTCAAAAGATGTTATTATACATTGAACGATAGATGATATTATATTTTATTTTATATATATGAACTCAATTAAATGATTTTTTTCTTGTAATATTTAATAAAACTGATGTAATATGGAATGGTTTATCAGTTAAAACATCGAGTTGTAAATTTTTTTCAAAAAATATATATCAAAAATATCAATTTATATTTGATTTACATTACCTTATTTCAAATTTAATCATATGAAAAGTGATACTCCAAATTGTTTTGCAAACAAGATAGATGGTTAATGAGGTTATTAGAATATTATATAAATATTAATGGAATTATTTTAACAACATTAATTAATTACTGATTATTTATGACCTATTTTTTCAAATTCAAGGGGAGTTGTACATCTCAATTATTAATAAGTGTTTATTTAATCATTAGTTGAATTTAAAGAAGGGGAGTATCTCAAATAATCATTTTTTAAAAATATATAGTCATTATGAATTCATTGTAATGTATTATAGATTCCAAATTTCTCTAGCATTATTTATGGATTTGACTAATAGTGTATTTAATTATTATAATCATATGTCATTAACAGTGTTTAATGTCGATATTACTATAAAAAATAAGAGTTATGAATATCAAGAAACGTTTTCTCCAAACATAATTTTTGTTTTGGGGAATGTGTTATTATATTTAAAATTTAGTAAATGTAAATTTTGTTATATACATGTTTCATCCATGGTAGATATTGTTTTTAAGGATGGTATATCTATCAACCCTTCTATGATAATTAATTTCAATGAATTTCAAAGTCCCATAAAAAATGGAAATATATACATTCCTTTGCATAAATTAATAATATTGAAAACATGATAATAATATCTTTTGATTAGAAAATTCGTTTACCATGTTTCAACATAGGACATACAATTAGACAGATAAATGAATAAGAAGATTAATTTTACAGTTTGAAGTGAATATAAGTAAATTCATCTATAGTAACTCTTCCATATGAAATATATGTTTTTGTTATTTATAGTGATTCATTGGTGAATGTTCTTTGATAAGATGTCATGTAAAATAAATGGTGGATGATGATTAAATTATTATGGATTTCTTACTGATGAACTTGGGTATTTAAATTGATGTGGAAACAAAATTTTAATTCCATTTTATTACCAAACAATATTTAATGGAGTGGATTAGTAAATCATTGATAACTAATGAGTTCCTATAAAATAAGATTTATAAACTGAGGAGTGGTTAATTATTGGTGCATAAAATTGGTGATGATGTAATTATAAGGATTTGTTAGAGGATATGTGATCCATAAATACCATTGGTGAATAATGATTTATTAGATGAGGTTAATATCTCAACAATATATATGAATCTTGTTAAATAGATGATATTATGAGATATTTAGGAGAATTTATTGTGTTATAGTATAGAGAGAATGATTTTAAACTATACTACACGAATATTATTATGTCTACAAGTGAATGTTGAAAAATGACTTCCCATTGGGTTTTTAATCATTTACCTCTGCCAATGATGATATGGGATAATATAACAATGGATTTCATCAATGGTCTATGTAATATATATAATGGGAATAATCAATTATAGTTCACTATAGATCTCTTTACAATGTAATTTCCAATGATTTTAATTTTTAAATATTTACATATGTATCATTTCACAAGGTTATATAAAAATGAATTTGAGAGACATCATGGAATATTCTTATTAGTAGTCTTTGATTGAGACCTATGTCTTAAATAAAAATTTTATAGGATCCTTTAGAAGGTGATAAATAAAACATGTAATATTAGAAGAACATAATATAATATTGATGAATAATTTAAAAATACTATGAGGAAATTGGATTACCTAATAATTTTATTAACTATTTAGTTCCATGTAATTTGAGATCAGTATTTATATATAGTGCAGTTTTAATAAAAAAACTTGAGAAAAATAAATTATAATAATTTATCCATATCAATCATTGAATGTGAATAGATGTGGATGTTATGAATATTATGATTATGTTGGAGAAAGTATGACATTTTTTCCATACCACATTGAAGAAACATTAGAGAAGGTAATAGTATGTCAACAATCGTACCATCATCCCTCTTAATAGATATAATGATAATGTTTACAACTAATATAGGGATAAACAATTCCATGTAGGGGATAATTTCATCTTTAATGTATATCAAGGGAATTATTTCTTGTGGTTTAGAAACAAATGAAATACAGTACAATTTTTTTTTGATTATTTGGCATAATTATGAGATCCAATATGTGACATGGAGTGGGATTCTTGTATTATGGTGTAGTGGTCTGAGTTTGTTTGAGATAAAACATTAAGGGTACTCATTGAGTGAGAGAGAAGGATAATGTGTGATAACTGAAAATTAATAATCATAGTACATTGTATAAAATATTGGTATTATAAAATTCACCAATTAACTTTTTAAACATCAAATTTTTTAGATTTTAATTGGTTTTTATCTATATAGAGGGGTTCAATATTCAATTTATTGTTAGTTAGGTTTAGTCAGGGTATTGAGGTTTCTGTAAACATCCTTAGGAATTCTAATGCATTCCTGATGCTTCCTGATTGTGTTAGATTAATTGAGCATATTTTTAGAAAAACCACTAGAAAACTATTTGGGTTCTAATGGGAATCGAGTTGTGCTTTAAGAACCTAGGTGGATTTTATAGAACACATGAAAACTAGAAAACATTTTGTAGCCTGTCACTTGTGCCACTGACCGTTTAGTAACACACACATGTTTATCAGTATATCCAGTTTTAGAGTGCATTGAATGACCCATGTGGATTTTATTTCCACATGGTTTTTAATGTGTTAATTACAAAATTTCCATTAAATATTGGATTCTCCCCTAAATCACCTATTAGTTCTTCAAGGTTGTATTGATACATTGATGCTAGAATGGTGTTTTCCCTCTAAATATACTCCAAATTCGTCGTCTTCATTAAGATATGTGAATGGATATATGATGGATCATTTTTTTCTATGCCAATCCGATAGTGAGTTATTTATTACATTATTGATCAGTGACAGATATAGAATTTTGATATATTTTCTTGATCAAGTGTTTTGATAATGTATTGGTATATGTTTTTCAATAAATATCTAAGACCTAATATTTATATAGAATTACAAATAGATATACAATACATTGGAGATCCTTTAGTACATTGGTGGGGAATTTTATGTGTCAATTACATCCCTTTGATATGAGTTTAATACCCCATGGTCAAGGAATTTTTTTTTAATGTTTCAATAGATCGATCCACTAGAGTATCTATTATTTTGGATTATCATCATTGATATTTTTATGATTATGGTTTGATTATGTATTGATTTTTTAATACCTATATGAGATTACATTCTAAAATAAATGGGGAATTCAATATCAATTTCGGAATCTATAACAAATCAATTTAATTGGCATGCTATCTTTCATCATATTTCATGACTAAATTCATTTTCAGAATCTGTGAGGTATGTGATATTAGATACGCTCTTCTATAGAAGGAATAAATACTGAGTATCTTTCTTAACCATCAAATTTATTAATCAGAGTCCATATATGAATCACTGATGTGTTATCTTTTACATTATTGGAAATAAATATGATACTAACGTTGTTAATGTTTAGAAAATTATATTAATTATCTATTGACCTTATGGTAAGATGTTCTTTTAAATTTTAAGACATTTTCTACTCCTGCATTGTTGATTTTATATTATGAGTTCAAATATTGTTGACAATTCTTGGTGGAGATTTCTTTTTGCATGTGTGTGTCCTATGAGTCTTGGGTGTGGTTCATGATTCCATGAGTAATTATAGTATATATTGGTTCCATTATCAAGGATATTAACATTTTGTTATATGTTCCCACCACATTGTCATGATGGTGGTTTTACATTGCCTTATTATGATATTTCATAATCTATGTTTTTCCTATGAAATAAAGGTATTGTCTTGTTTCTCATAACCTATGTACTATAATGGTATGATTACCCTTTATTGTGGGATATCACAGGTCATGTGATGGGTTTGAAGATTAACCTACATACATGGTAAGATCTTGATATCCTTGGGCAATGTCTTGAAACTCAATGACTTGAAAAAACTGAGTAATATAATGGCAATAGATGCCATGGCAATAGTGAGTAAATTTTCATTAGTCTGCATTGTGGTTCAAATCACCACCCAATACATTGAAGAAATATAGTAAAATTTTCACTATTCAGGTTGGTAGGTCTTGGTCAATTTTGATATCATCTTCCTATCCTTGTTTCATATATCAATGGTTGGTATAGATGAGGGTCAGGATGTTTTCATTAGAACGAGTGTTCAACATATCATTGTCCATGCTTGCATTAAAAATTGTTTTTATCATGTGATACACCTCTAAAAAAGTTTAATACACATTAATGAGGAATTTATTATGTCATACTAGGTTTTATTACTCACACCCTATATGTGAAACTCATCATTATTGAAAATTCATTTATAGGGTTCCAAGAAACGTCCAGGAACCTATAAAAAATGGTTTTCCAATGATGAATAGAGATAAGATTAATACCCGGTTATACAATATAAGATTAGTTAGTGTTACATTTCTTATTTTCATACTCATTATATATTTTGTTTGCATTCCCACACTAGTATCATAGTTTATCATATTTTATAAAATGTATTAAAAATGATATAACATTGTTATAATTTATCAGCAACCTTTTATAATATGAGCGACATTGTATTTTATTTTTAATTTTGGTGTATCTGTATATTACTAAGGAAATAGAATCATTATATATTACATTTTAACCCTAACCACAAGTCAATGACATCCTCAATGTTGGTTTGTGTACATGAAGACTAGTGAATTTAAATATATGATTTGATGGTTCGGGTTATGGTGTTTCATTGATTTTTTAAAATTACTATCATGACCATTACTGATTGATAAATTTGATACAAAAATTATGGTTAAAAAATTTTATTGGGAGGGGGGTAAAACCAAAATAAATTAATTACAATAAAACATAAAATAGTATAAATTTATGGATATGAATCTTATAAAACCTTTTCTACATATATTTTTATATATGGAACATTTTAAATATTTTACATATGTATATCCAATATAATATATTTACATTTTTGGTATTTACATTTTTTCTACACACAACACTATTCGATGGTGACCACCACTCTCCTCTAAAATAATATTTTTGGGAAATTTATATTAGTATATAACTAAACAAATACCATCCAATCCTTCCTTTACATGTCTCAGGGTTTTTTTTCACCAAAACACCATTTTATAATGGATTATGATGTATTTAAAATGAGGTTTTCCAAAGATTATGTATAATTCCTAACAGATTTTTTAATGTTTATTCCTTCTTATAACTCGATTAAATATTCAATATCCATCGAAAAATTAAAAAATTTGTATCGTATATATACAAAACAGTTATTATGATAATGGTAAAATCCTTTTATATATCCATTTCCACCACATTGGATGTTTAAACATCACCAGTGCATACATGAGGACTACCACCTCCACGAAGTGATATGATTCATTTTTCATCAAAAATGAACAGTATAGTAATATATATATATATATAACGAATGGAAATGATATTTACAGAATAATAATTATTATATGAATATAATGTAACACATATATTTTTACCCTATCATTTATTTGAAAATGATAATTCTACTCGTGCGAACGTGTGGACTAGCCCATCCATTATGTAATATGACTCATTTCTCATTTCAACCATAAAATGTTTGAAATAGTAATGACATTAATGAATAAATATTAAATTTGATACATATTTTTTATTATATAAAATTATATAATTATATAATTTATTTATTTTTATCTAGTTGAATAATGTGAACATCGTTCATTCATATGTAAATACTTCCATCACCATCAAACAACAAGATTCAATTTTCAAGACCAATTATGTAGTAGTATTTATAAAAATATTTCATGTAAAAATATGATAATTCTAATTATTAAAATTAATTTTATATAATATTAATAAAACTCCTTTGACAATGTTCAATGAACTGATGTTCTTAAGAGATTATAAATTAAACGTCCCCAAAACATCCAACATGATGTTAATCATTCTACTAGTACCCATTTATTGAATATTGTTCTATTAATTATCCATTGTATTTATATACATGAAAATATTTCCAAATATATATATATATATATATATATTAAAGGATTTAAGTTTATATTTTAACTAATATTTAGATTCATTATAATTATTTATAAATGATTCTTTTCAACATTTACCAAATGGGTGATTTTGATTAACATTATATAAGTTATTAATTTTATTATTATTTATTGAATGAGAAGAGTATTCCTCTATCATTTCTATTCAATGTTATAATGATTACTATTAAATATTTCTTGTTTTAAAAATAATCTAAATTTGTTTGGTAATGTTTCATATTTTTTTTTCATGGAAAAATGATACTACTCTATAAGATTGTGCGAAAATGGAAAATATTTTTGTAATGAGTTAATATGAGCTTTATTCAAGAGAAGTAAAATATTTTTTTTAATTGTTATAGTACATAATATTTATAGATAATTATTGGTGATACTAATATAGCTTATATTAATGGTGATCCCTATATAGCTCCCAAATTCATTAGTTATTAATTTAATCATCAAAGGACAAAATGAGGTATCTATAATAGTGAGTTACTCCCAATGAATTAATTGGGAATCAATTATTTTTATATTGGATAAAAAATAGAAAATTATATGTTATTATGATTCTTTGATATACATTTTTTATTAATAAATTTTTATGGAAATATTTTTATCTCATGATTTAAAATTTGTATAAAAATATTTAATGATATATGGATAGTCCATCAAAGAGTGATTATAAGCAAACTAAAATCACACTATCTAATATAGTTCTAAAAATATGCCCATTTCATTTAAGGAATTGATTATCATTAAAATGGCCCATATCTATCCCTTAAAACATAAAATATAAAATTGAGATATTGTATAACTTATATAGATATTGAAATTTTAGGTTTCAAGATTTTTAGAATTAGGAAAAAATATCAGAAAATATTAACCATGTTTTCATGTGAGAATTCATCCCACTATACCTATTTTGTTAATGCACATCAATTATTCTACCACTACGATAAATTTCTTAACACATGAATCATTTAAATACATAATTCATTAAATATAATACTTCTTAACAATTGTAGAAGTATAATAGAATAAGGGTGATCTAAACCACTTAGTATGGGTAAATATAACTATTAAATGTTGAATTTCATCTGAGGGAAAAAGATGAGAATAGTTCTATAATGAAATTATCAATGTTCCTAATCATAACTTATAATAATCCATACATATCAAAACATGGATCATAAATCATGATACATTTCATAAAGATTCAATGTAACACTACAATCATACATATCAATAATTATGATCCATGTGTTTTCAATCATGAATGAAGAAACCATTAGAAAATAATTTAAATCATTGTTAAAACATGTTGATATCGTGTAATTGTATATTCGTCCCCCATGCTCACGCATTTATTAAATAATTAGATTCTAGTGAAATCCACATGCGATAGCTCATTCGTTTTCTCCTTAATTATTACCTTTAAAGATAAGGAACATAACCAAACACATTAGATAGCTATATAGTGATCACCTGATGTAGAATATTTATTATGATAAAGAATATTAATTTATATTGATAATGTATTATATAAAAATATTACAGATTGAATATTATATATTAGTCACGATTCATTTAACCAATGCATTAATTCAATAATAAAACGATATTTTCATTAAAGAAATATGTTTCCTAGAAATCTATTTAAAATAATAATTATTATTAGTTTAGATAAGCAATTCTGATGGAATCATTAATGCATATTCCTAGTGAAATAATGTAATCAATAAATTTTGTTGAAAAAGAATAATAGAACTTTTAAATAACAATTAAATCATTTCATAAAAATTGACACAAAATAAAAATTTTATATTTGTAATATTTTATAAAATCATAATTTTTTTTGGGTAAATGATTTTATATGAATATAACCCTCGAAAATTACAATTGAATCATAAAAATCATTAATATTTATAATTTTTTCAAAATCATTTCATTGTATAAATTTTAAACATGAACAATATTTTTAATAATTTTTTAAATAGATTCAAAAGAGACCCAAATAGAAAATTTTAATAAAATAACATATTAATCTTTTTAATAGAAGGTCAAAGATAAATGAGAATATATTTTTAAATATTTATTATTTTAAAATAAGATTATTTAAATATTATTAAGAATATAGAGGAATTATTTGGTTAAAATTCATTTAGAACATTAAAACAACATTTTTAACAGAAATCCTTTTCTGGACTATTAAAACCAAAAAAAAAGATAAATAAAATAAATTACAAATGAAAATAAAATAAAATGATTATATAAATATAACTAATATAATATATCAATATTATGTATATATATCATAGATATTAGTATCGTCTCATTAATCAATACATGAATCAAAGAATGATGATTGAGAGTAGAAATCCTTATAACATGGGTTGTTATGGAATAAAAACACCATTAGACAAGGGAGCATAATTTTTTCCTTAAAAAAATCATTTCAATTATTTAATTTGTGATAACAAATTAATTGGAAATTAATTACAACAAATAAATTAAAACTCGGTTCCTTACATTAATTATGTCTGAAATAATTAAAATGGAGATAATGAAATACCATAAAAAATTCATAAGATTTGAATAAATTTATATATTCATGGATAATATCAATGTATATTTAAATATCATGATCAACAATTCATTAATGATATAAAATTTTATTAGGTGGCATATACAAATTATAAAAGTATGTGTGTATTTTAAGACATGTCTGAATGAATCAATATTGAGGTGAATAATCCGTACAAATATCATATGATTAATATTATAATAACCAATGAAGTGATATGAGAAATATTAAAAAAACAAGATTAAATAAAAAATTATAAAATAAAAGTCAATTTCATAAATAATATTGTAAAATCATAGTCAATGATGTAAAAGTATAACCAAATGAATGGAAATTGAGTTATGTAACCCCTTAACTAATGATCAAACATGATTTGAATGTCCTCTAAATTATGTATTATAAGTTCATATTAGTTATATAATTATTTAATAAAATATTAAAGGTTTATTAAATTTTAATTAAGTAATTTATTTCAATTATTTAAATGACATAGTTAATTTCCTAATTATTAAATTTCGGCTTTGGTGTTTTGAAGATGTTCATTTCAAAAAAAAATTAGTACATTGAATATGGTCAAAATGGTCATTATTAACTAATAAAACTTATAATAATTAGGAAATAATTTTATTTTTGTGACATAATTATTCTTTTAATACCACAAATGTATGGTGTTTCTACAATGTAAACAATGTTACATCATGGAGATGATATTGTGTAAGTACAAATATGTAACATTTCAATTTTTCATAAAACATGGGGGAATGGTGGTAAGTTTCATTTTACCATATAATAATGTTTATTATATAATAAATATCATATTTACTATTTAAATAAACAATATATAAATCATCCATATGAGTTTCTTGTGAAAAATGATTCACACTACTTCATGGAGGTGGTAATCCACACATAAAGACGATTGAATTTATAATTTTTAAATTGATGAGAATGAATGAACATTGTCGAAATGTTATATTTAAATATTTATAATGATATCATTCATAATATATATATATATATATCTAATAATTCATTATAATTATCTGTGAGAGGTTTTGATAGAAGACAAATTAAATCCTTTCACAAGGTGATAGTCCTCAATTTACATGAGCAATGGTTTCAATACCCATTTATTTGAGAAGGATATGAATAAAGATATTATTTAAATATAATAGAATATTAATACATTGAATATAATTATTTTATTATGATTTAATTGTTAATTTTTTTATTTGGATAATATAAGAAATAATATAAAATAAAATGACTATGTAGAGTGATTTACCTCATCTTTGGAAAACCACATTAGTTTTAAACCTTTGGCCTTCTAGGGTGGAAATTATATTAATGTATAGGCCTATAAGAAATGGTGTTGAATGTTAATAATGTATTTGGGATGTTATTTATGATACTAGAGTCTATTTAATTGTGGAAGAATGGTTTGGGTTTATCCTATTATAAGTGGGGCTGTGGGAACCCTTTGATTTATTCCAATGTGAAATATTATTATGATGTTTTCATGAAAAAATGTACCATTAACAAAAAATATCACATTATAAGTTGATGGGTCACAATTTTATCATCTAACAAGAATAAATAAAATATTTCAGGGACTTATAACTATGTTTCAACCTTTATTAAATGATTTACTCTTTTATAACGGTGACACATTTTTTTTTACCATTTGTAACATTCATCAGGAGAAAATATATAATTTCACTAATTATTTGATAATAAAATTTGTTTTTAAAATAATTATATTAATTTTTTAAAATAAATTTTATTATGTGGAACAAATAAATTTTAAATTTGGAAAAAACACAATAAAAACAAGTTTACGAAAAATGTATTACACTGCATTAACCTGAATTTATTTTCATTCATTTCATACTAAAAAAATTCAAATAAATTTTAATTTTGTTTTGAGTATATAAGATATAGTTTATTAAAAAATTAATGAATATGGATTAACATATTTTAGAAATAATATCACATTAAATGTATAAAAACAGTTTTTAGAAAAAAAATTGTTTTTAAGCCCAAAAATGATCCTATAACAAAATAAAGGGTAATTAAAATTACCATTTAAGAAATCTAATTTATAAAATTAAAGGGTTCTTATGTAAATATTACATTACTTTATATTTTAGTTAATTTACTTAATTAATATTAAATGATGTTTCAAATTTTTTTTTTCAACTTTCACAAGTCCTTGAAAAAAGAATTTTTTAGAAAAATAAAAAAATTTAAACAAATTGTATGATTAATATGATTATTTAAAATAGTGATATTCAATTAATAATTTTTAATTAATATTAAATTATATAATATAATTATAATAGTCTCTGATAAAAATATATTTTGAGGTAGAATATTACTTCTATAAATATTGAGTTCTTATTAACAATGTATTCATTAATAAATTTTTATTAAATAGTACCAATATAAATATATTACATACTGTAGTTACTCTTATTTATACATTACTATTTAAATTCTAGGTTATAACATTTAAAATTAAATAATACTATTTATATAGTATAATTAAATTCACATAATGCCCTGTGTTGTTTTTTGATAAATCCATCAAGCATCATATAATATTAATAGAAATTTCATGGATGATGAATTTCACTCCTTTATATAAATATCACAATTTAAAATTGGTATTTTCCCTCCTAAAGTGTTATTTAAATGTTAAAAAATAACAATATCTATTAGTAGATAAAAAATATTATCATGAAAGGGAAAACATTTTTAATAATTGAAAATAACACTATTGAAAAACAACTTCATAAATTGAGATAATAAAATAACCATTTGAAATGCAGATGATGGAAGATGAAGTTCATATGAAATAACACATAATCAGTATCCAAAATAATGAGAACATTGGAGGGTTGATTAAATATAGAAATAAAGGGGAAAAATTGACCAAGGAATAATAGAGAGTGCTAGTGAATGTGGTAGTGAGACTTTTATTTTCCAAACAATTATAAATCAATTGGGATATATATAATACAATCAATTTATCAGTGTAATGTAATATGATTAAATTTTTACATAGGAATTATGTTCTTATTGTGGAGGGATATTTTTAAAATCTAGATATATAACTTTTGAATAAATAATTATTTGATTTCATTCAATTGAATGAGTAAAATTCCAAACATTATTAGTTATTTTATCAATCTACACTATTATATAATCTCTTATTAAAAGAAAATAATATTCCAGATTCATTTTTCATTCCTGATAAAATATAATCTACTTCTAATATATCACATGATATTGTAATGGATAAGAAGATATTAATAATATTTTTACATACTAACCAAACATGAAATTGTTTTCCAAACATAGTAAGATTTAAAAAAAATTATAAATTGTCATATGAACAAATAATACATAATACTAATAAAAATTCTACAATGAGACCAATTGTTAAATTTAGAACATCCAATTACTAAATAACACAATATTCCAAATAACCTCAATAACCCCAAATTAAGGAATGACTTGAAATCAATGGTTATATAATACTCTTAATATTCCTTCACTGCTAATCAAATGAAATATTCCGAAATAATACTTCATGTTAAATGAATGAGTTACATATACCATAACCATATAAAATATCCACCAAAATATCATTTGTTCCCCTCAAATTTAATCACTTAATACCTCAAAAGTGGTGTCTATTCCTTAATCGTTTGGTCAGACAATAAATTTTTAAAATAATGGAATTATCAAAATAACTTCTGTTAACATCACATGAAAAAATAAAAAAAATTAAATACATAACTAAACCCAATTATTATTCCTCCAATAATATCCTCGAACCCACACTCTCAAATTCAATTCTAAAAAATATTAAATTTTCTTCTGGCATCGATACTAATAAATGTGACCCAATTTTTTCCATTAAAAAAATAATAAATCAAAAATAATACTGGATTATATAAATTCCCACATATCTTTTAGGAATAAATATTATTTGATTCTACAAACCAATTATTACAGAAAAATATTCATATCCTTAGGTAATAACTTTTCCCAATATAACTATATTTAATTATTCCAAAATATTTCTTCAACACTTCCAATAAAATTCTCCACACATGAACCCCGTCAATACATAATCAATTTTTAATTATTCTTTATAAAATAAGGATATTAAATACATTATAAAGTTGAGATAAAATTATCAATAAGGATAATAATAACTATTAATAATTGAATGTAATTATTGATCGTAGTATGAGCATTTTTAATGATAAAATAAGTAATGTGCCTAGGAAAAAAATAATTTATGTTATACCCATTGAAATGTGGGTCCTAAGAGATGATATAAATAATAATGCTTTAACATTAGATAAATGTATTATAATTCCACAATCATGAGCCATGTATTCTTAATCTTGAACAAAGTAACAAAAAAATCATATAAAGAATAGAAAAAATGTGTTGGAATAATAGAACATTATCTTCATCACCCATGTTTATTCATGTTAGAAATAATTGTCACCTAGTTAAATCCCTAGGAGTACCCTTTCAGGTAAACACCTCCAATTTTTCTTTAATGTTGAGGAAAATAACCCATTTAATTAGAGTGAAATTTCAGGATCACATGATATATGAGCTATATAGATATCACCCATCAGCATAAATAACACCCTTTTATCATTTAAAAATATAAAACAATTATGTTTTAATTTTCATCATAAATATTTTAACAACAATGTGAATTCTATTATAAAATGATTTACACAAAAAAGTATAAGATTCATGATAATATATTAAAAAAATTATTATAATACATCAAGTTAAAAAACAAGGATTATATAATTATATCATATTCACAGGGAATTACATGAATCATTAATTATATTATGATATATATAATCATCATTAAATAAAAATTGAAATCCTATTTTTAAAAATTGAAAATTTTCCTTTAGTTTTTTAAATTATTAAAAACATTTCATGAATATTGGAAAAATAATGTTCTTAAAAAATTACCAAGGAAAAATATCATGTATTATCCAAATCCATGAATTCTCATGATGATGAGAAAATAAATTCATATCATAAATGTTAAAAAATATCATGTTTATAATTTTTTTAAATGGAGGATAAAATGACCCATATTGATATAATTATGAAAATAAATTATTTAAATCATATTAAATAATATAAAATAACATGGGAAAAAATTAGGGAAAAACATATATTTATAAAAGAAAATTTTAGAAGTTATATTAAAAACATGGAAGAGGAGTCTTGTAGATGTCTTTTAAAACTATTGTAAAATATATTTAATGAAAAACCCTATTTTAAAATTTTAATAACACATTTTTATGGAATAGATTATTCATGAATATAAAATAAAAAAACTATAAAAATAAACATTATATAATAATTCTACAATAATTGCATAAACATATAAATAAATATTTATTCACTAATCAATTAGTGTCCTCAAGATGGATAATTGAGATGAAAAACCCTTTAAACATGGGATATTCATCAATAATAAATAAATTGAACAATATAATAGAAAAAAACTTACTAAAACCCATAATTTACAAGAAAGAATTTGAAAAACTTTCAGTGGTATTAAGTACACCAAATGAAATATAATATGTTTCATAACAAGAAGTATGTCTCAAAGAATAGAAATTTCTACCATGATTACCCGTGAAATATTAATAAAATTTGAATAAATATATCATTAGAGTTGGAACATCAAGTGAACATTAAATATCATGAATATGGAGTAATTCATTCGATGTTTTCTCTATATCAATCATATACACATTATAGAAGGAATTGTTGGAATATTACATGTCTTATCTCATATAAATAATACATAGATGAATAATCCTTAAAAATATTCTTTCATAGAAATTTTAATTAATCCCTGAGATAATTATGTTTCATTATTTAAAAATAAAAAAATATAAGTGGAAGAAAACAAAATATATTTACAATTAATTTATCACATAATATTGGCATAACTTAGTAAAAAATGTTGAAGTAAAACCCATTGACTTAGAATTGAGTAAAGAAACTCATTTCGTCAAGTCCCAATATGATATATATTCCCAATAACTCATATATAATAAACATATTTAAATTTTTTAATTTTTTTTAAAAAATAGAATGTTTTTTAATTTATCATTAAGCTATTTATGTCATTTATTTTAATGATTTATTTAATTACATAATCTGTTAATTCCATGACATGTTTTTTAATGATATTATGTTGATAGATTTAATATAACATCAGTATGTTGACCATGGTCAAATTTTAAACCACTTATAATCATTATAAGAAAAATCATAAATTAATTATCTTTATTCCTAATTATTTATATAATTCTAATCAACCATCTGTCGGGGTTATAAAAAATGAATCAAGATACTTCATAGATATGGTAGTCCATACAAAACACAAGAAACATTTCAATGATTCAAGAAACATGGGGGAACACTATGAGTATAATTTTAACATTCTAGAATTATTATTATAAAATAAATACCATATTATAAATTTAAATAAACTTATATAAACACACCATTTTATGAGTTCATGAAAAATTAATAACACCGACTTGTGGAGGTGGAAATACACATCTAAACATGAATTATGTAATCCTTTTTCAATGCTTGAAAAAAAATTATCATATTTGTTTATAATGATAATTATTTTATTACTATAATATATATATTCATTAAATCTATCATAAAATTCTTGGTGAGAGGTTATCATGGAAAATAAATTACATTTGATTTCTAGGTGGTAGTCTATTATACAAATGTATGATGATTTCATTTATAATACGATGGAAGTAGTCATGGATTATTATTATGAAATAAATTATTAAGATATTATTATTTTAATATAATTATTTTATTCAATTTTAATTTATGAGATTGTTTTTAAAGAGAAAATAACTAAGATAAGAGATTTAAAACTTATTAGGAAAACCTCCTTAGGATAAATCATTATTATTTATAATGAGTTTATTAGGATAAATACATGTAATATATAATATTGGGTGTAATTTTTAATGTAATTGTCAAGGAATTTATTGATCAATGTGGTTGTTATTGTTTGGATATAATATAGCATGTGGTTTTCTTTTAGAAGTGAGGGAGAGGACACACATAGTATTTTCCAAAGAGTTAAATATAATCAATAAGTTTTCATGGAATATTTTAACATATGAAAATAAATTATGAGAATAAATTTATATGGGTAAAAATAAAATCATCCAATAATCATGAAGATAGAATTTTATGTCTTATCACATATCTTTAACTTTATAAAACAGAATTTACCCTTTTACACTGGTGACACATTTTTTACCAAAGATATCAATCATAATGGTCAAAATAATTCCTTATTAATAAATTTAAATATGATGATTGATAATATTTTATACCTTTTATAAAATTCAATATCTATATGTGGCATAATTTTTTTATATATAATATCATAAAATTTATTGAAATCCCATTATTAGAACATACAGTTTTAATTATAAAACTGAATATATATCCATTCATTACCTAGTAAAAACCAAAAAGATAAATTGAAAATATTCATTTCAATAGATATTATATCAATTTAATAAAAAATAATCATCATTGATTAAAATCAGTTATTCATTAGAAAAAAATGGCATGCATGAAAATATTTGTTTTGATAATGTGGTTTTAAATACAAGAATTAACTAATACCAAAGTACTATATAAAAGTATTATATATGTAATTAATTAGCTTATTAATTATTAAATTAAAAAATATTCATTTATTATAAATGATACTTTCAAATACATTATTTAATTAGCATAAAAAATATAGAAAAAATATATATTTCCATATATCATTGAAAAATCATCCATTTGAGAAAAACCCATTACATTCACCCAAATATAATGAAAAATTTTTTATTTAAATATTTATAAATATTTTCAAAAAATATTAATAAATTATTTATAATATTCACTCATAATAAATTAAAAAAACGATTTATGATGAAAACATAACTTGAAGAAAGAAATGACTTCACTAAAAATTGAGTGCATATTAACATTGAATTAAAAAATATATTTTTTTATTGTAGGACCTTTGTAACACACATAACAATTAATTAATTTATATTATTATTTAGTAACATAATGGATATGTTATAATAGTCACATTTAAAAAATATTAATTTTATAGAGTGACAAAATTTCTTAAAAGCTCAGTGTTATTTGTAAATCAAGTTGTCGAGAATTAGATTATTTTAATATAAATTTTCAAGGTGTTACAATGATATGTTTCCTCATATAAATAATTTTTTATATTATGATTTTGTATGATTCTAATGGGTTTAAATAGTATTATCATAGTGATGATTAATTTTTCTAATGCTCATATGTGATATTTATGTGCTCGATGTTTTATTAGGAAAACTTTAGACATCTACATTGGTTTTTTAATAGATTAATGATATTCATTTATTTTTATAATCCATACCAATTTTTATTTCCCTCATCTCATGAATTCAAATATATTTAACTAGACCTGAATATGATATAAATTTTATCTACGGCATGTCTTTTGCTATGTTGATAGATGTTAAATAAACCTAATGCGACGTGAATGTAGTATTATTGTGAAATTAAGAACAGAGTTTTGGTATTAAAAATATAATTCAGAATAAGTGTCCAGTATTCATTATATTGTTTTTATATCTATTATTTTTTCTTAGTTCTATAATACTATAAATACTAATGATCACTGTAATATATGAAAACTCAATCCTTACTATTGAAATTAAAAATAAGTTTTCTTATGTAATATGTTGTTATAGTTGACATCCAATGGATGGATATAGAAATTAATGTTTTGGAACATGTTTTTAGAATTATTTATGCTTTTAAACGTTTCATTAGGATTTAAATTTAATGCAATCTAATCCCAATTTACATTAATCACTTTGAAATATTTTTCTGGATTGGAGATGTGGCATGTCATTTAGTTATTCCAAAAAAAGATAACAAAGCTCATGAAGTCTTTAATAAATTACTTGAATTAATGTATATTCAAGTTCCTAGACATATTTTATAGGTCGGTGTAGTATATTTTGATCTTAGGGTTCCATATATTTAATAACTCATTTGGATTCCTGATATGATAGAGTAGGTGATATGAAAATATACAACTCAACTTGTGAATTGTAAATGAAGGAATCAACAAACAAAAGTAAAGAAACATTGGTTCTTTATGATGAAATGATAAATCCTTAAAAATATTTTCATAATTTATTTATTAAAAATTTCAATGGAAAGTTTGCCATTAGGTGGGGGAATATAATACTCATTAAATATTATTAATAAGTAAGAATATTTTTTATTTAAATAATAAAGTAAAATTCAATGGTATAAATTAACTAGGACCATTATTAATATATATGTATAATAGTTAGAAGTAAATAATTAATTTTTGGGGTTGATGTATCGTGGCTCATATTATTCTAAAAAAGAATATATATAACAAGAACAACATGAATTAAAAACAATATAAGTCATGGAATCAATATATTTAAAAAACTAAAATATGAGTACTATTAGTAGTGGATTGGATTAAATGATTTTATTAGATTTATATATATAGAATACATGGCCATTGGACAATATAAACATATGATATTTTGATCATTGGACATTATCACTATTATGAATTGCAACTATTGGTAATATAGAAATAAAAAAAATTACCACTAAAAATATTATATATTATAGATATTAATGAGAGATAATTTATACCAATGGAATAGATAATCGAATTAATTATTAGGAATATATTATATTGAACTCATTTACTCGATAATGGTGTGATAGTAATATAATTTTTGTATTCCCATTTATATTTCAATTATGTTCATTAATAATAAATGTTCAAGAATAAAATTCTAGGGGATGAGTTGTAGTTAGTGAGAATAACTACATAATAAATGTTTGAAAAACCACATAAATAAATAACAATAATTTCTCTCCTTACCCATAAGAATTTTTATTGGGTGGTAAGGGGTTATAAATATACTAGATTAATATTAGAAATTTGTAAATTCATTTAAAAATATTATTTTGTTCATGAAAAGAACCAATTTTTATTAATTTTATCATCCATATATAAAAGAATAAATTTACATAATAAGTGGATGCATTTTGAAAGAAATGTATTGAATATTTGAATTCAAGACATTGAATTTATCCAAGTGGTGAAATTTTGAAATTTTCATTAAAAATTGTAAATTATGATAAAATGATAAATATGTTAAATATGAAATAATCTAAATATAAGTAATACTAAACATTTAAAAGTTATTTTAATTGATTATTTTATAATTTACCATTATATTTGATAATTAATTGAGGTAATGGAGAACTATTAGTAAAAAACACTTAAGAAAATTGAAAAATAAAATATTATTTACATTATTAATGAAATCCCTCTAACTATACATATAATATACCACCCATAGATCCCAATTCACCCACAAAATTTTTTTCACTCTTAATTTCTATCTATTATAATCTCTCCCATATAAAGTAATTTATCACTACCGAGTTGGGTTGGATCTAAGGGTCGTCTCCTGGGAAAGAAGCTAAAATTAGGTAAGGATTTCTAATCCTCCTCCTTCATTTTAAATAGAAATTTTTATTTTATAATATTATTATAAATTCATTTTCATAAATTCTCATGCCTTTATTTCTGTAACATTATAATCCATTTGAAATATTGTTAATGCTAAATTACATGTCCCTTTTATTTTTACTAAATTCCTAAGTTGTTATAATACTCGAAACCTAGTGTAATTACATGTAATAAACATAAATAATGGAAGACATCCTATTTTTTTAAAAAATTTAAATATTAATTAGTTTACTAGAAATGAAATCATTTCCTTGATATAAAAAGTGTATTCCAGAACTTTCTCAGATTCATTAAAGATTAAAAAATAATAATAAAGGTCGAATTAATATTAAATCGTTCTTAACTTAGTCCAAAAAAATGATCATAAATGCACTTTCTTTCTGACACACCTAGGGGATATTATTTTCATGATCTGAAAAAATATTTATAAAACATAATTTTTATTTGAATATACCATTATACTTTTGGAATAAATTATAAATTTTAGGTTCAAAATAATGTATGTGTGGTACATTATTATGATGTGTCTGGGGGGGATTTTCTATAATTTCATTAGTAACCTACCATTGAAAATTATTAAAATCAACATTTATGATCTATTAATGTCAATACATCATAAAATTACACCAACACTACCACCATGTTATCATTCCTTTAACTTCTTTACATTCCATTATATAATGAATATCATTTACATAGAAGGATGAATTAAGGATATTCCAAAAAATATCTATATTGTTTTATTAAATACAAACATATTTTTATTAAATATATCTTATATATCTAAATTGAAATATTTTTATTAAATAACAATTATTATATATTTATTTCCTGACATAAAATAATAACATGTACATTAAAACCATTATCTTTATACGATTAATGCATTATAATTCTTATGTGATGGTGGGTTGAGAATCATATGGCCCCTTGATTCATTAATTGGTCTCATGAAGAAAAAAATCTTGGGAAATTGGTTTGATACATGAACATTTATATATTATGTCTTGGAAAATTTCCCCAAAAATATGTTTATGATAATTAGAATTATGCTTTAAATTTATTTCCATTATTATATGATCTTTTTATTTTATCCATGGATTATTGGTTTTTCCATCAATTATTTATGTTACTATTAAGTATTTATTTACATAAAATCATCTATTTATCCACTCATAATGTAATTATATTAAATATATTTTTTCTTTTATTGTATGCTAACAGATACTGAATGTTTGGCCACACCCATTACAATTTTTCTAAATTTATAATATAATAAAGTGGAATAATATGTGATATTTTCTCTGTGGATAATAGTAATAATTAAAAATATATATTCCCTAATGATGTAATATGGGATGTTATAATGTAATAATTATGTTTATAGTTCCTGAACGACTATGTATACTATATTCTAGGAAGGTACTATCGAGCATTTTGACTACCATGTAATAAATAAACGACAATATATGGATGATCACGGTACTAGGAAAAATATTTATAAACATGAATAAAAATTCTAATAAGTTTATTACATATATTAGAATATGATAAATGATGTTCGACTTGTGATATAATCAGATGAAATAAAAAATAAAATGACATGTGATGTTTAGTAGAAAATTTCCTTTTATATGGAACATTAAAAGGTATTTATAAATTGGTATAAAATATGTAATTTCAAAAAAATAAGTGTAATTTTTAAATTTTATTTTATGATAAATTTATATCAAATAAAAAATAAATTATAAAATGATACTAAAATTTTATTCAACCAATTATATGATCCAATAACTAATAAAATAATTTCGATTAAAATAGGATGTAGTTTCCTATAATTATTAAGTATCAATGTTCCTAAGAATACGGGAAAATAAAATCAGCATTTGAATAAAGAAATGTTTGTATGAATTTGATGCAAATGATGTTGACAATATTGTTTCCATGTTTGTGGTTCTAATATGAAATGTAGAATATTCCATAAAAATGGAAAGGAATATTTTATAAGAGGGTGATTTTTGAAATAAATGAACACTTACTTAAGCATAAAGGTTGTGATGATTTTATAAGAATATGAAACATAGAAAAATATTGAAGATAATATGAGACATAATAAGAGATCAAATGTTGGTTCTAAATGTAATACGTGATAAATAAATTGAAAAATTATTCATTAAATAAAAAAATTAATGAACTACTATGTTTTTTAATTGATACCACATTCTTAATTATTTTTTATAATTTATATGATAATTTTAAAGTATTATAAGAACCATTTCATAAGCATGTTTATGCTTATCACATAGTCCTCTTAGACCCAAACTTATAATAAATTTCAGATAATTATTTATATGTTAATGTTATAGAAATTCCATGTACTAGATAATGAGATAGAGTAATACACATTATTCAAGATGCCAATAGTGATGCTTATTTTTCATAATTATTTATTGTTCAGTACAATTAAGTATGATTATTTTTACTATTATTTAATGATAATATATATTTATTTAAAATTTAAATGATTATTTAATTTTTAATGAATCAACCATAAAAGTACCCCTCCCAGGATTTTTATGGGCTCATGTGTAATCCATTGAATCATGCCTCCAAAATTTCAAAGGCTGTTGAGTATTGACAAGGGTTTAAAAATACAACATGGTTGGAATTAGTAACATTATATATAAAACTAGAAATTAATCCTATAATAAATACATTGAGAAATTGTTATTTAAATCCCAACCATCCAATGAAATACAAGAATACATTTAATGTGATAGATGAAAAAATATACATAACTTGTTGAAAAGTGAATAATAATCAATGTAATAGATCATAGGGAAAATAGAAATATCACTAGGGTTTTACTTTCTATAGTTCATGAGTTTTTAATTGATATATTTATAATTAATATCATTGATATAATTACGAAAATATAATATAAAATAAAGGGTTATTATATAATCATACTTAATAGTTCTCCCAATAAGTACTCTTGTAAAAATGTGGAAGAAGCATAAAAATGATTTAGTAAATGAATAATGAAAGTTATATGTTACCTAATAAAATGTAATTTTTAAACCTATCTAAAAACATTATATAATTTCAAACCTGAGTGTAATAACTTTTTTGTAAATCATTTTGAAATCAACATTGTGTACCCAATACCTACTTCCAAACCCATATAGTCACCATAAGTTCCAAATCGAAAATATTATCTTGCATAAATACTTTCTCATTTAACATGTCATGTCAAAACAAAAATATAAATTCTACATACCATAGTAAACATCATATACACCACACATAGTCACCATAGTTTTTACAAAACATACAACCACTATTAAAACCACAACGAACAAAACAAATGGAAGGTGTAATATGAGGGGTTGAGGTGTCAGTCATGTGTGTCAAATAAATCATAGATACATTGGTTAATATAGTTTCTAAAACATATATGGGATATAGATATGTAATCATATTCATTTTACAATGTATAGAAATGGTGAATTCATTTTGATCCACTAATGAAACACTAAAACATGCATTGATATATATAATCTAATATATGGATATATATATATATATATATTTATTATAACAAATATTTTACATTATAATATCATAATTCTATAAAAATCATATCACGGTCATCATATTGATCACATAATTATCTCCACATAAATTATCCAAGAAATGAATTCTATCTCATCTATTAAACTATTTTATATTAATAATTTTTTTATGAATATTCCAACATCGTAATCATTTTATAGCTAAAATATAAAGAAATTTAGGTAAAATAACTATATAAATTAGATTTTTTATATTCATTTTTGAAAAATAACACATTTAAATAGTCAATATTATATTAGCATAACATATTATCCAGTATAAGTATTAATCATACAATCTATCACTTTTTAATTATTTCATACTAGACATCACATCTTGATTATCTTGTTTTTTTCATTCATTCCACATATAATCACAACTATGATTATTTATATTGCATAAAATTATCACCATGTGAACCCATACAAAATGTATTATCATATATATAATTTCACATCTCCTCAACTAAAAATTTATATATCATAGAAATACAGAAATGATAGATTTAGTCTATTTCTTATCCTGATATATCCTCATATGCCTGTAAAGTATAATTTATATTATTTACGAAAATAATTAAATATATTTTTATAACATAATGTAGGAAAATTATACATCAAACAATTAATAATTAATAGAATTTTCATAAATCAGATCCCTTAAAACGACAAAAAATTATCATATTGTATGTAAACATTATTTAAAACTCAAATTCCTAGGGAAAAATAATAAATCTATAATTATCAATAATTATCTAATTATTCATCACTTCAATAAAAAATATGATTTCAATTTATAAATTTTATAAAAAATAAACAATGTAAATGAATAAAATAATAGAATAATCAAAAACTATTTATTTTTTATTTGACATCACATGGGAAAAAGTTCTTCAAAACTCATCCATTTTTTCACAAATTCCAACGTATTTACCAAAATAAGGATTATGAATTTTCATTTCTCTGTATGTGATATATTCTAAATGGATATCATCATTGAGAATCCATGATGAACATAAAATGAATAATAAATACCCTAAAAACAGAACCACCATGCAAGTTACCTCTCAAATAGGAATATTTCCTTTTGGATGTAAAATTTTATACTAGTCACCAGATATAAATAATTAATAATATTTTTTATAAAAATAAAAAAATGTGATAAAGAAAACCATCACTAATAATCACAAAACATTACATTGTTTAAAAATCTTACATCTCGAAGATTATAATATTCCATCAAATAAATCTATATTTCTACATCTAATTACAACCTTTAATCCCTATGAATCACAACAGTTAAAGTATTTATTATATTTTCATATACAATTATCTTTCCCAATAGTATTTCATACTCCAAATAACCACCCAATGTAATGGAATTAAACAATTCTATCGTAATATTCATACTACTATACCGACACAAGTCTAATAAAGAAATCCCAAATAGATTCATACACATAATACACAAAATGGATCCGTCAATGGACATTGAATCCATAATTTATAATTTCCCATAATGAAATTCATAAAAAAGATATATTACATTTTTAAATTATAAACAAAATATGTGTTTAGATTAAAAAAACGTTCATGGATTTTTTAAAACAAATCTCACAATTTTTAATAGTTCTTTTAATGAAATTAGATTTAAGGATTATAAAAATTATCAAATATTTTTTTATATTTATTTTGTAATTATATTATTATTCTTATAAAAATCATATATTTAATAAATTTTTTTATGAAAATAGTATAACATTAATTTATATAAGGATATAAGCCTCCACCCATTGAAGATAAAATTTAAAAAAATAAACTAGTTTGTGTTATCAAAACAATGAAAAACATAAATGTGAATTGTCTTAATAATATAAAATTAAATAAACAATCATTCACAAATAAATATTATATTTAATATTAAAATAAATAGGCTACATGAATTTAGGGTTTACTTTTAGCAATAGTGAACCCATACAACTAATTCCTTACACCAATGAAATGGAAAAACTGTACTCACCAATAAAAATAAATAACATGATTCTATCATTTGGATTTTTGAACAACATATAATCCTTAACAAATCTTATCACACTCTAACATCATGAACCCTAAATATATAAACATTTAGAACTAAAATAGTTTGAATAAAAAAAATATGTTCTTATAAGATCTTTTTTTGAATGATAATAGTCCTTATAAAATATATACATGATCTATTATGTTCTTAAAATTATTTATCTATTGGAAACCTAGTTATCATTGGCTAATAAAAATAAAATAATACTGAAATTTAAATATCACACAAACACATTATAATAAACCATGATCAGTAACTAACCAATATATAGAATAAATATATAACTTCCCACACCATAGATCACCGTCATCAAATTCATTGAAGTTAAATAATTTATAAATCCTTATATATAAAAAATATACTCATCCTTCAATTAATTATGAAACAAATATAGTGAAATTGCATTTGGATGTATGTGATCTATAATTCACAACACCCATGCCACAAATCAAGGAAAAACTATTTCGAAGGATATAATGAATTGACTAGAGACGTTGATCAATTGTAATGATTATTTTGTTTAATTTATTAATTTCCCAAACACACCACATGACACACCACCATGAAACATTGGTAAACATTATTATTGAAAATTTAATAGATTCCCATTGCGTAATTTCTCATTCATTAAGTTAAATTTCATCAAATAATATATAAAATTAATAATGTTAGTCAAAATAAATTAATAGAATTAAATATATTAATAATAATATCATGATGTAAAATACTCTTCTACTATCAACGTATATCATTATTCTTCAAAAATACCATAATTTATGATTATAAAATTCCACCACATCACTAACTCTGCACAATTTAACACATTATCATAATATTATCCCTTTATAATCACTTATAAACCATAGATTGATAAACTAAAAACTATTATAATGAATAAAAACAATATTCAGCCTATTCCATCTACCTCATCCTACAAATTTATATAATAATAATAATATTCTCATCCATTTCAATTTATCATCAATAATAATCTCAAAGATTTAGAAATAAATTTTATACAAATTACAACATGTCATAATATATTTTGTAAACATTAAATATTTAATATGTTATTTTTTTCCAAATTAATGACTTTAATCCAACATAAAATGTTAATATAATACACTATAGTTTTATTAATACCACAAAACTCTAATTTTTAAGATTAATATTTAATAAAATGTCCCCGTAAACAAATAGAAAACATTTAATCTTAAAATATTAAATAATGTTTGGAATTAAAATTTCATTTTTATTATATTTACCTAAAATAAAAATACACAATTTACACTGAATTTTCGTTATCATTAATAACATTATTATAGAATGTATTTCACAATAAATAATAATAACCATAAAATAAAAAAATGGATTTTTTTTCGCGTTTTAGATTGTTTTTAGTAACTGTGAATTACCACCACAACCATTATTTACATTGAATAATTAAATTATAAAAATAACACATAAAATATCAATCAATGTAAAAAATATTTCACAAATTATAAATAATGACATTTATATTTCTATTATAGTTATCAGCACTTCTTAATGTGCTATTAATTGATAATTATTTTTGTACTTTATTAATAATTCAATTATGTATTATTTTTCATAAAAATAATATAACATATAACATATTATGATGTTCAGAATTGTTCATAAGTGTGTATATATAAATATTTCATGATCCATAATGTATTCTTCAACTCTATTATAAAACAGATTATCAAATTACTAAAATAACATAACATTCCATGTCTAACTGTGCAGTATCATTTAAATGTAAATTCAATATTTAAAAACATTTGTTTAATTTAAATTATACATTATCATAGCTATAGAAAATCAATACTAAAAAATATTAGTAATCAATTATTCAATATATCATAATAAAAAACAATTATTTCTCTTATTATATAATTTTATATAAACCATTATTCAACATACTAAATATAAAATCACATTAACATATGAATGATTGAAATAAAAAAATCACTTTGAAAACATAATTTAATCTAAAAAATACACATTCATATTGTTTAAGGTATATTAGTTTTAAAATATACGACCAATCACAAAAAATAATACTTAAGTGAAAAAATAATAACAAATTTAAGAGTCCTTTCAAATTTTGTCTCTCTATAAAATAGTCAAATTTTTAAAAAATATTGATTTTAAGAATACGTAATTACATATCTTTAATAGGAACCATTGTCTATTATTATTTCTTATTTGCGCTATTTATCAATTAAATTCAAACAATATGATCATATTAATAATATGAAAAAATCAACCAATTATAAATTAACATCGATATAAATTGGAAAAATCAAATAAAATTACAAAATCATTTCCTCAAATCACCATTTTAAACAATATAAAATAAATGATTTTATTTGTACCTTAATATATCACATTCCCATAAATTATTACACTAATCACAATGAAGGTTATGAAAACTATTTCGGTACTGGCATTGAATAAGGGAGAATATTATCTACATTAGTCGATTTGTTAGTGAAACAAATTCAATCCTATCTAATACATATTATACACATTAACAAAAATAAAAATCAAAATAATAATACTATATCAAGAACATACTATACTAAAACCCCACTAGGGTCGACAAAGATATTCGGTCTAATCCTTTAATCCACCATCAAATAATCTATAGTTTGGAGACCAATTTGAAGTGTATAAAAATTTTAAATTCTCGGAGTTAACCACATAAAGGAGGATAATTGAAATTAATATAAAAATTAAAACTGAACACATATAATAAAAAAACAAAACCACTAGATATATACTATAAGGCATGCAATGTTACATAACAACAAAATAATATAAAATATTTATAATTATATACTAATAGTACCAAAATTTAATATATAAAATGAAAACTACTATAATATAAACCTACCATTTTTTCATGAGACTATATGGTCAACTGAAACATTTTAATCAGTTTTTAAAAATATAATAATAGTATGTTTGTGTAAAGGTTGAGTGCGTAAATGTTCTCTGTATATCCCTCCCAAAGAAATATACTTATTACTTCGTTAAATCATACAAATGATTCATTGAATAAACGGATAAAATCATATATTAACCTATCCCATTTAATCTATACACCATACAACAATTAACACATGCTCCAAAAAATTAGTTAAATATAAGTTTAAAAAATCATTGCAATATAGATACTAATGTCTACAACCCTACTACTCCACCAATTCATTTTCCTTAATATCACAATTAATTATATCATTGAGATTAAATCCATTACAATTACATGTACCAAGTATTAATAACAATAAAAACATTAATTATTAACCACATCCATATACACATCTCCCCATAACCATAATCACAATTAGTGAAAAAAAACTGACGAAACAAAAACCTAAATAGAGAGAATGATATATAAAGTATTTTACCATCCATATCAATAATATTCTATATGTT
This sequence comes from Viscum album, assembly GCA_963277665.1. Taxonomy (NCBI): domain Eukaryota; kingdom Viridiplantae; phylum Streptophyta; class Magnoliopsida; order Santalales; family Viscaceae; genus Viscum; species Viscum album. The sequence goes on from OY728141.1 coordinate 721,566,223, forward strand.
GGGTGAAAAATAAAAAAAACCTCATATAGTAACAATGTTGATTAATAGACATGGGTGGTGGTGCATAGAAACTCATAGTTCCATATAAATCACTCCTAATGTAATAATACACCTAATGATAAAAATAAAATCACACACTTGACCACCTTTGTTGGATATGATACCAATATTAACAATTTATCCATCACATAACATATTTCATATTATTCAAATGATTAGAACCACTTTTTTTTATCAGAAACGTGGATTTAAAAACACAAATGAAAAAACTGGTTTAACAATTTAATGCATTAATTGTCCCATTTCTGTTAATTTATTTTCTTCCATAAAAAAATTACAACATTAATAGTATAGATTCATTATTTAATAAATTAAATTTAAAAATATCATTTTGAAATTTTCATCATTAACTAAATCTATTTAATACATTAAACATTCATCCTGTTATTTAATGATATATTAATACTAAACATCACATCATTTTAAACCTACACAGATCAATTATTCCATATATAGATATAACTATGTTAAATACTTTATCCAGAATAATCTAATTATATAGCTAATATGATCATAAAATATCACAAATACGTCATCTTTAAAACTCTTTTATAAAATACTTATCCTAGAAATGTTGAGCTAATAACAATAATATATCATAAATTCTACAATTGTCTTATATTACACCAATACTAAATTTTAATTAAATAAATATGTAAATTGCATTAGTATATCCATTGAATTAATGGAGTAATAATTTTATATTAAATAGTAATTCAAAATGATAGAGTTCTCATATCACCAAACTCAAACTGGTACTTAAATCACCAAATCATTTATGAATTATTTTGAATACTCTAAATCCTAGATATATGAAATGAATATTCAATCCTCAATAATTTATCCGAATTATATAGATAAATACTCTAAAATTTATATATGAATCCATTTGAGAAAATTAACGGATATAGGAAAATAAAAATCATTGATAATAAAGATAACTTTAATTCATGTAAATACTATATAATAAGAAAATATGAAGTAAATATAAGAGAATTAATGTGCAAAAAATAATCATTATATAACTTATATGGATTACAAGAATGAGGAGGAACCAAATGAAATGGAATAAGTTCTAATAATTATCAAATAAATGTGGCTGAACAAAACCGTGAAGTGATTCCGTACAAAATTAAATGGATTGAGTTATCTACCCCAAATCTACGGTCCCTGATATAACTAAATGTAGAACCTTATTATTACCTGAATAATTTTATTTTATATGTCATATATCTTATTTCAACCAACCCATGATTTAATATATCATGTTTTGAATCTATATAGTATTTTATACAATAATTTAAGCGTCTCTTCCATACAATAGTATAGAATATTGTGATTTCTTAATCAACAAGAAACACAGTAATATTTGGGTTGAGGTTCTACATGACATTCGGTCTGACTCCCTGTATTCTAGGGGTTACCAACTAGTCTCCTTGGACTTATCTATAATATGTTTATATAATTACCAATAATTGAATTAATAATACCATTTATGTACCTATAGAATCATCTCTAATAGTAATCTGGGTAAGAATAAATCAAAAAAAAATCAATGCAATAAAAATGTAATGTATAAAATTAGATAATAACAAACCACATTGAGCCCCCATCTGACTATTAAAATATTCACAATAAATAAATATAATGAATACATGATAGTTTTTAATACTCTCTCCTTGCCTCATCAACCCTATCTCTAAAATCCTTCAAACATCTCCAGCATGTTTGATACTGAACTAGTGCTCTGAAGTAAAAATCAAAATGTGTTCTATACATAAATCAGTTATACTATGTAGTTTGTGATCATAAATCTTACTAAAGTAAAAATAATAACACCTAATATAATACATCATACCTGTATCACCTTGAACAAATCATCGAGTCCGTCTAATGTGTTACCTGATCTCATAAACATCTCCCAATATGCTTTTGGTAGATAACTATGATGAGGGTACTAATTGTGTTTTGTGGAGACCATACCTTATATAAAAATAGACACACACCATTATCAATATAAGTAATAAGAAACATCTATTAAAAACATCATAAATCAGTTTACATTTAAAAATGGAAAAAATTACTTTTAAAATGTAGAAGAATAATCCAAACATTATAGAGGAACAATATATGATCATTAAAAAAAATAAGCTACTGAACTATTACAATAATCATAATTTTATCTTGGAATTACCTATATCCTCCCAGTTCCACATACTATGTTCCCCAACATAGGGTCATCTCCCTTAGCTCGATCACTATTTATAAAATCTTCACACACACCGAAATGTGCATATATAGTGTGAGAATATACCTATTTGTACACAATAAATTAATCTTTTACATATTTCCACATATATATATGTGTGTATGTCATGATGGTTTTTTATATGTAAAAACAAGATATCAACCATCAACTAAGAGACCATGTGATAACCATGAAACCACAAGTCCTATCCAAACATTTATTAGATCTATGTCTAATGAAAAATCTCATATTTTATGACATATTGGGTTAGACAACAATTATAATACCTATCTCATGTCAAGTAATGTATGAAATCAAACCCCTGGTCATGACATAAAGGAAATTTACTAAAATATCTAACATTAGTCATGCCACAAGTATGACATTCCTTTACTAAAATATCTAACATTGGCCCCCTCCACTGGATATCCAAGCCATGAATATCATCCAATCACCATGATTTTTTAGAAACTCAAGTGGACATTATTTTACACACAACATGGCATAATAATAGAGTAAAAATCCCAACAAATAATAAAAAAGTCACAAATACCACAAACACACGCTATATAGAAAATAAAATGCCTTTAATATCACAAAATAATTATCATGGATAATAACATACAAAAATACATACCAATCATGTCGATCAACCTTATAAAAATTCACTATGCCATAAGGACCTCCTAACATGTTTGGGAAAATGTAAATTTCTATGATCCATCGATAAACTAAATCCACATAACAAATATTTCTTGAAACAATCCAAACTTATATAAACTAGGCTTCTATAAGAAGGATTCCAAAAGGATAATGTGACATGGACTTATAGATAAATTGACATACCAAATATGATCCACTATTAATGGTATATCTAGATTCATTTATGGGAAGGATGAAAATTCTATAAATTTAATATCAATGCATAAAAAATAAATTATTATCAACAATATCATAATGGGTTACAAATATAGAGACAATATAAATTAGATGTATGATTTATGAAATGAGGAAAACTGGATTCATGCTAGAATGGGAAAATAGACCATTTAGGAATAATCATAACAACCAATTTTTAAAAAACTGGATATATTGGAATGAGAGAGCCAATATTATGAAAATAGATCAACTAATAACGTTCATATATATACCAAAAAACAAGTTTCCTATAGATTTTTATTAATTTATTACATTGGTTCATTATTCAAGTGATCATGTTTTAAAGGACAAAATTGTACAGTAGACTTTGTAACGTAGATTCATACCCAAATCTCAAATTATACTTGATAGTATAACATAGTTTTTTCTTCAATAAAAACATCCTTAAGTTGATAATATCCATTAATATCACTTCTAATATAATTCATACTATCATGGGAAAAGGAATAATAATAAATGGGTGAGAATAGGATCTCAGTAAGGGTATGCATACAACAAATTATATCATTAACAAATTAGGCATAATTAATATAGAAATGTAAATATATAATAAAACATTCCATTGAATCAATCACATAATAATGAATAATAATATGGTTAGAATAAATGATGATAATACAATTCTACATATAAAATCACATGATCCTGAAACATATCCTTGGATATCCTAAATAATCAAATAATTACATTGACATCCATATATAATTTCATAATGAATAAATGTATAATAACATACATCATAACCATGCAATGAATGCATCATGAATTGAAATACTACATATATGGCAATGGCCTCAGCCAAATACTCATTTAGTTTGTTCCATCATAACAACTAATAAATAAATGCAATATAATAGGTCCCACCATTTATAGACTAAGTCTAAATAATTTATCACCTCTTACTGGTGAAACTTAATTTTGGTAAATATTCATATTGAAGAACCATTATATGAAATAAAAATAATTTACCTAATTCTAAAACATAGAAATAAACCATTTATTGTAATATAAATATTGGAACCAGATTAATATATCCATAGTTAAACTAATCAAAAACCATCTAGATAAATAATTAGGTTGGTTTCATTACAACATATCTCTAGTGGTACATAATTTAAATAAGGCTAGTTTTCATTAATTTATAAAAATAAGAAAAAATTGTCATTTCAGAAATTCTTTTAGAAATGATAATTTTCATTTTCAAAAACTATTTTAGAAATTATATATTTATTGAATTTTAGGAATAATTTATTTCAAATCAATCATGAAAACTCTTAATTTATTATTAAAATAATTGAGTTATCATTACAATGAGAATATTCTAATCATTACCAATATGAAAAAACCATAAATCATCACACAATTGTGTAAGGAACTAGAAAAATACCATGTTCCTAAAATGAAAATAAGATACAATTTTTCTTAAAAGACAATCCTGGGAAAAATAATCATTAACTAATTATTTTGGTACATTAGTTATATCATTAAAATCATTTTATGTATAATATATATACATATGAGAAATACTTTTTTTTTGCAAAAATGAGAAATAATGTTCAATTTTTATAAATTATTTTTTTCATACATTTAATGAATGAAATAAAAATATGGGAAATATTTGCTTTAAAATAAATTGAAAAACTAGAGTATATGATAATTAATGCAGTTTATTTGACAATGATCAATTACATTTATTCAATGAAATGTTAATCATATTAAATCCAGATTAAAATGACATTGATAAATAAAACCCAAAAAATATGATATCATTTCAATCATAACCCCATGAATGAAATAACAAGAAATTAAACATTAAACCATATTAAGGTATATATAATAATTATATATTATATAAAAGTGTATGAAATAAATAAAAGTTGAATATGGAATATGTATAATGGATGTTTAAGTGAGACGGTAAATGCTTACCTCAGGCCAGACATTTTTTGTATGTGTTCCAAAATACATTATAATAAAAATTTATTTGTTTTAAATATATTATAGAAATATAAAAATTTATATCACACCATATTTTATTTACCTATAATTTTTTATCAAATTATAATTAACAATTATTTATTTAAGATAGTTGTTTCATGTAATAACTACTAAATTTTTCATGTTTATTTTTGTTTTGTTGCATTGGTCCTTGTAAATTTTTCATGGAATAATTATTAAAAAAATGTTTTCCATGATATGTATATCATACATATTAATTAATTTTTTTTATAATTATCTATGAACATTATATATGGAAAAATGACTTACAACATTTTCAGAGATGATAGACAGTGTGTACACATGAACAATGTTTTCATTTTTTGATGGATGTAAAGGAATAATTTTAAATAACTATTCACCAATAAATAATAAAGAATATATATTATAAATATTATATTTTCATCAATACATTTTTTCTATAATCAATGTACACATAAAATGAAAGATTATTCACATCGTATCTTATAGGAACTAGTCCACATGTACACACTTGCTACATTATCATATTCAAAAGAGATGGAAGGATATTAGGTTGATCTGTTATTATTTTTCTATAAGTATAATTATTTCATAAATATCTTATATATATATATAAATTAATACCATCATTATATCAAGCTTTGAGATGTGGCAATACAAATTTAATTACATCAGATTGTGAGGTGGCTGTGCACTATACAAATAATCATTAGTTTTTATTTAATCTGATGGAATGGTATATGGATATAGGTTATTCCATAAAAAATAAATTATTTTTATCTAGTTTTCAATGGATTTATTATATGTGAATTATTGTGACAATAAGGAATTTGGTTATAAAAGAAGTAAAAAAAATTAAGAGCATAGGGATGAAAATTTCCTTCCCAGAGAAGAACCCTCAATTGATACCTTATTAAGGACCTAGGGTTGGAAATTAAAGAATACCATAAGATCTAAAAATCATATAAGAATATTAAGGATTTATTTTGGTAGGATTTATTTTATCTAAATGGATTAATAGGTTAATATATTTGATGTAAGGAGGTCCTATATTATAATTTAGGAGTAGTGGAGTTATTGTTAATTGAAAAGACAGTCCAATAATGGGAATTCACTATCAACCCATGTGACTAAAAAACATTAAATAATGGAACTAAAGGAATTCAAGGTTGATCCACACCTCTTCCAAAAATTTAATTTTTTTAAAAATTTTATTCCCTTATCATCTCTGGTTAATTACTTTTACCCTATTTGTTTTTACTACAAGAACTAGCGTTTATATTTACCAAAGAAATTTATCCCTTATCAAAAAATAAGTGACCTTTTTAGGTAATTTGGAAACAATATTTTGAAATAAAAAATCAAATCTATCATAAAGAAAAATTATTTGTGTGTAAAATTAATTTTAACACAGTGTAATGTAATGTGAGAAACCTAGTTTGATCATGAACCATGTTTCCCTTTCCATTATTTTTTGTATTTTTAAATAATATAATAAAATTTTATTTAACATAAAATATCATTGTTTTAATTTTTGATATTATTAAATGAAATTAACTTAAATACATGAAGATTATTAATAATTCTTAATATAATACATTTGACCATCAATAAATCATCCTTTTTTCACTATGAAATTATTTTTGAATTAGAACTATTCTTTGATATATTAAATTTGATATTTTTTTAATTATTTTCTTTGATTTTTACTCTGTTTCTAAATGAAATACATCAACATTGTATAATAATGTTATGTTACTATATAATAAATAAATATAATAATAAATAAATATCATGAAAAAAATTTCATTACAATGAACATACCATTTGTTTTTCATTCACTAATTATTTTAATAAATATGCGAATATATAATGCATATTTAATGGATATATAGTTGATTTTGTATTTTGTTTACATAAATAATTATATAGGTCTCATACAAGGAACTAATTCCCATAAAAAACTGAATATAGACACTAATGTTATAAGGGTACAAATATATTCATTCAATAAGAATTAAAATTGAAATTTTTGGCCTTATAACATAGTTTTGACCAAGGTTGATCCAAGTTACAGTTTTGTTGTGGTTATTTGTATTACTATTTTTCTATTTATCATGAACAAAAATGAAGATTACCTTATTACTAGATATTATTTATATATATTTAAAATATATAATATATCTTATCAAATTCAATAAACTTACTTTTAATTTTTTTTAAAAATGAACTTATAAAATTTATTGAAAAATGAATCTTCAAAAATTTCTTTCTCAAGAATATGATAACCTTATTATAACTCTAATAATATTAATCACCATTTTATATATCTCAATTAATATATAAATATATAATTTCTAAAAATTTATTGTAAAAAATTCCTCATTACTGGTTATTTTAATTAATTAAAATGGGGAAACAATATACAAATAAATAACTATTTATAGATATATGTATTTGAAGCCTAAAAAAACTTGCAACAATTTTTTTTAAATATATGATTCAAGGGAAATTAATAAGAAAATTATATCTATATAATATTTATTTAACTGTAAAACCATGTTCAATTAATAATTTTACTTTTAGAAAAATCAGTTTATTGAAAAGAAAACAAAATGTTATAGAAATCACTATTTTCCACTATTCACTAAAACTTCCCACTTTTCTGAAAAATTCATAAATTTAAACCAATGTAAAATTTAACATGATGATATAAATAATTAAAGTTCATTTTCTATAGTAAAATTTCATTATTTTAAAAAATTAATTATATTATATTCTCATAAAAAAAATATTATTATTTTGAAATATATTATCTTTAAGGATGTAAAGACTATAATAAAAATTTAGTCTTTATTTACCAATATATTGTAATAATAAAAAATATTTCTATATAATTGTTAGAAAACATTAATTTTTATTCATACCACCAATTATAATTTATAAGTTATAACAATCGTGTTTAAATAGTATAATGTAGTTCATTTAGGCTCAAAATCACATGTCATATATGATATAAAACATAATGAATGGGTCAAAGAGAATTAAAGACATACTAGGAAATTCATGAATTAATTCACTGCTTATATCCTCCTTCTAAAGGGATGGATCTCAGAAATATTGGGAATCCCAATCAATAACATTTAAACCACTTGCCTCAACTAAAATGTTCCATAACATAACCTAGGAATCATGTTTCCATAATAGTAGTAACAAAAAAATTATCCCGAATCCTACATTTATTGATACATGATACTCTAGGAATATTAGGTACCCAATGAATCACGGTTTACCCTTATATACTTGTGGTAATATCCCAACATCCCAGGCATTCTTCTCTTGACTCAAAATTTGGATCCCATGAAACACTTGGTATCCTCTGAGATATCGTACTCTAATCCACAAAAACATGTATCACATAACATGAAAGGTCATACCCCAAGATGAACCTTTGGTAATATATACCATACCATCATTCTTACATTAGGTTCATGGTCAAGGTTCAAATAAGAACATGTAGACAAAAAAACTATATCAAAAACAAATATATGAAGGAATAAATTAATTTAATGGCTATGTGGAACTCCTAAACCCATCACTAAAATACATATCTCCATGGTCTTATAGTTTTGGTGTATGTTTTTTTGTGTCACCCATATCATTCTCAGTGAAATATATACCTGCTATAGATTTGTTATTCATCAAGGGAAACCACTAGGACCCATTAGGTAACAATAAACTAGAGGCACCATCCCATGGGAGATCTATATCAATCAAGGTATTAGGTTAACAATTAATTCCTAAGGGAATTCCAGATCTCAGGACATCATCAATGGTCTAACATAGACTCACAGTCTACATGGGACACACCATAGAAGAAATGGTCTAGAATATGTCCCATCGAAAATATCTACCCTCAAACTCACAATATATATTCCTCCTTACCGAAAAAATTATTGATTACAATGTTCCATCCACCTAGGATAATATGGTCTTGGGTCAAGGGTTTTTCCATCAGAAGATAAGAAAAACTATATAGTATCAATTTACACCGGGACCTTGTCTCAATTTTTATCTTAATCGTGGATTTTAAATTTAACTAATTTTAAGAATTAATTAATTATAACTAATTACATTATATTTTATTAATAAATTTAATTTAATTTTACCTTTTTGGTCACCTATGTGGTGTGACGTTTAACTACAAGAATATATCAAAATCATTAATACAAAAAGTGAAATTATAACGATCCGAACAATTATAAATAAAATTCCCCATTTGATTTAATTAAATGTTTTATGAAGTAATATGATAAATGATAACACATTCACTTCATTTATATAATTTTAATAAATAAGAAATAAATTACCATTAAGAATCATTATCATTTATAATATACCTTTTGAGTAATGACCACATGATTTGAATAAATATAGGGTTTTATGAAATTCAATTGACATAAAAAAGGATGTGATGGATTCAACCAACAGGGTTATACCCTATGAATCCAATTTTCATGAGATTATAAAGGAGATAGCCTCTATATTATTTTCCTTTCAGCATGTCCAATATGATATCCAAAACGTATGAATGAGCGAATCTTTTTACGGTAGAATTTATGTTCATAGAGATCACGACACATACAATGTACACCAAAACACCCCATGAATGTCCACCATCATGCGCCTTGCTAATAGGTTTTATTTTGTTGTATTTAAGAGATATGTTTTAATATTATAATAATATGAATATGTATATTATATTTATGAAAGAATAAATTTTATCTTTACTTATTATCATTAGATAAATGATTTTAGTTTTTATACAATAAAAAATGAATTTTTAATTCAATTTCAATTAATAAGTTTATTAAGATGACTTAATATGTTTTTGAAATAAATAATATTTTAATAAAATAATATTATTAAATATATGATATTAAATAAAAATGATAGTCTAATTTTTATGATGTCAGATGTAATTCTTTTAAGGTTTCCAAAAGATTTATTGTAAAAAATCACATCATTTCTCAATAAATGATGATTATTATATTAAAAGGGAAAATAAAAATATATAAAAAATTAATTTAATAAATTAATTATTATATAAGGAATCAAAAATTTTAAATTTTCATATGGTGAATTATTGTTATCATTAGGAGACAACAAATTTTTGGCAAAATATTAAATACCATATAAATATATAGTGTATATTATGATATCATAATGAGAGAAAAGTGATATAATAAAAACTATACATATTATCAAAGGAAAAAATGTATGTTTTATATTTAAAAGAATTTTATTTTTTATTTGATTAATTATAAGAAGCCGTTATAAACCCTCCTAAACAATTAATATATTTTATGTTTTTAATATCATTTCTTAATTTGTATGACTTACATCCATATGAGTAGGGTTATTTTTTTACTAATTTAGGCCCTTGGGATTATAAATCCTTAAAACCTCTCCCATTTTTATAAAATAATGAGAAACCGCAAGGTATGGTTGGTGGTTTTGTTTATTTAATTATATTGAATTCAAAACCAATGATTGCGATATAATAAATAAATCCACACTCATTTCCTATTTAAGCCAACCCAGGCTTCCATTTCTCCTCACTCAAAATACATGAATAATTACCTAATCATCCATTACCTCAATAAGGCACTCAAATGGTTCCCCATTAAATCAATAATATTTCCAAATAATTTCGATTCACACACTTATGTAATGGATCTTTTCATTTCTCATATTTATTAATGTACCTTCATTAAATTATGTCCTTTCTCTTCATTTACATATAAAGGGATATGTTGTTACAAATTTTTTATAATGTGAAATTGATGTTTAAATGATTAGAGGCCCATTTAGATCCCATCAACCAATTTTAATAATTTTTATGCAACGTCATTATGATGCTGAAATTTCTATATGATTATCATGACAAACGATTTATATAGTCAATACCATACTGATTTAATACCCCGGGTATTCACCTTTATGAACTTATAATTCATTGAATATGGAAATACATGTATGTATTCAAGACTATTTAATCATGCGATAAAATATGATGATGATTGGGTTCAAGTTTTATGATCTATGTGACACAAATAATCATGAGAATGAAATGAATGTGATGGGTGAGCACGAAACTATATTTGGATCCAATGCATTGGGTAATGATTAGCCTCATTGGAATTAATGTTGGGAGAGGTAAGTTATTGATTCATTTTTGTTACTTTTTCTATAATGACGTATTCAAAGTTATCCTAGAAATATGTTTATGATACATTTTTTATGTTGTTGTCGCATTTCCCATGTTTCATTTATGTCATTGTGCTCTATCATGCCTCATTTTTCATGTTTATGATTCTTACAAATTTTACATTCCATCGATAAAACTATTGTATAGATTTTATTTTCATCTTCACCTTATTCCTTTTTTATTCCCCTACTCGGCTTTATAGATCACCCATTTCTTATGTATGTTCCCAGGTTATCCAAAAGTGTTTTAGGTGTGATCATGATAAGGAAGTTTTAAATAAATATGATATTTTTCCTGTATTAATTTGTATTGTTATTTACCTAATTCCCAATTACACTACAATTATCGATCATCATGGGTTTTATTAAGTGAAAAATTATTTAATAAATCATTTTTTGATTTATAATATATAGGTGGGTTATTATAGTTGAAATCAATTGAAATTATTTGTTTATTTTGGGATTATGATTTGAAAAATATAGAAAAATACTTAGGAATAATACCATGTATCTGAAAATATTCCTAAATTTGGATAATTATGGATTATGATTTTTATAATGAAAATAACTCCCTATATAGATATTATAAATAGACATAGTAATGACCCATATATATTTAGTAGTAACAACTCCGACAAGATGGGTCTGGCCTGACTGTGCATAACCTGGTACATGAAAACACGCCTTACTACAAAACTATTTTGAGACTCATAGGGCATATTATTAGGTAATATCCCAGTCTCATTATGAACCATTATTAAAAAAATAAATAATATAGGAATATATATTAGAAAATATATCATTGATAATAAAGATTGAAGGCTTGAAATTTATATGTTAGGAAAGAATTATATGTTATATGTTATCCCTTTAATTTCATTAAATTCATGTTTATGTGTTTAATATTTTAAAAATACCAATCAATAATTTTTCATTTATTCTAGATAATGGATGGAAATATGTGTAATCATATAATAATCATTGCAACCGGAAATGTGATGACACCACAACGATAGTCCCAACCCGACTGGAGATGGAATCACACACATTGTGATGATACTCTCTCAACTGACATAGATTTCAAGTTCCCAGTTAGGATTCAGGTATCACTCAGAGGGGGAGGTGGTGAATTAATGATGTATTTTTCTTTTATGTTTCATTATTTATGAAAGAAGATCCATCTTTGTTAAATTTTTATTTCCCTGCTGAAAGCAATTCAAACACAAAACTACAAGAACAAAAAAAAGGTTAACTACTCAACAAGAGTAGTTGTGTCCTTGGTATGTTTTGGACACAATATAATACCACACAATCCACTAGAAAATAATCCTTTTATGTGGAAAAAAAATTAAAAATATGTTCAATTACAATCATTTAGCACTATGAAAATATTCCAATAGTGAAAGTGATATTTTTAGAACAAAATAATGATATATAATGTTAAGGTTCTTCATGATCAGTTATAAAAAATTTTTTCATTCAAAACAAGTCTTCTATTTCTTACCAAGAAGCTGGTTGGAAAATCCATAACTCCTCCCCAAACTGTCAGTTTTCCTCCATGAAAATCATGTATCCTATGAGAATTTCTTTGTAACATATAGAGTGAGATATATATGGATAGCTATACTTTTACATGAATTGTCACTATATGGTAGATGTTTGATGCCCCACATACTTCCCCAACTCAATGTACTACCTTTTTTCATGGGCCAACAATACCCCATGTACCCTTTTTCTTTTGTGGGATATCAGTATCCACTAACTAAATCAGGAAACTCTTTCTGTAGACAATATCTTCATGGAAGTGATCCCAAGAGAACTAATTACTCCTTCACAAAAAATTTCCAATGTGAAATACATATCTTCATTAAATTCTTCTTCGTGAACTACTTCAGACATCGCAAAAAATTTCCATTAAAGTTAATATCTTCTTATAAAATTTTCTCTTACGTAATGATGGAATTATAATCATTTATGAAGTATGCTAACTCTTCAAATTTTTCTAATCAAACATCCCCAATGATTCTAGGTTGTACATCATTCACCTAATTATATGATCCTTCCACGAACTGTTTTTTCTAAACAGTCAACATACCATAATTCTTCCGTGGCAGTGGACAATTCCTTCCTAGAATAGATCACCGCCTCTATTCTATGAATGAAATCTTTCACAGTAAACATTAAGCCTTCCATGAACTTTGATCCTCCCACAAACTATTTATTTTATGCGGTCTGTGTACCGCGGTTCACGGTCCGCATAATACTACAATCAGGAATCCTTCCTTTGATTATTATTCGTATCCACTCCCCATACCTCCTTGGCGGTTCATGAAAAATCCATCATGTTATTTGAAAAATGATTTATTGTTTCCTTTTTTAAGAATACTTTACCATAATGTAAATTCACTATATTAAGGTCCATCAATCTGGAAAACACAAGAAAATGGTTCCACCGAAAATATCTACTACTTCAAGAACACCCTTGATAACTCATGGTCATTGTAACATTGTTAAATCATAAAAATTATTCAAAAAAACATCACTTAATTCTAAAACTAATCGATTGCTTTCACCATGATCCCCATATGTAATGATATTTAATCTTTGATCAACCAACTTTAGTATCATCATATTTTATGCGGAAAGTACTGTAACTTATCTTTCTTCCAACAACATCTTTCCACCCAATAAAATGGAAAAATGAATAAAAGAATGTATTTTGGCCATTTATTGTATTAGGAATGCATCATATTTTTTCAAAACAACATATCATATTTTTTAAGTAATAAAATAAATGAATCGTCTGATTTTTCAAGATCTTTTAAAATGTGAATTGATTTATAATTTTTTACATAAAAAGACCAAACTCCTGAAAAAAACAATTTATACGTCCAAAAAAATATACATTCAAATCGGTACCAACCAGACTATGAATATAAAAAATTATCTATAGGAGATACCAATTCACACTATGAATATACATGTTAAAAATCGTTATTTTATAATACACAGGCACCAAATATTCAATGGATTGTCAGATACCTTAATCCTGCAAAAATAGATCAACTCTATTGAGAATTTATTCTTCATCCATAAATTTTATGAAATTTATAATGTTCTAAAAGATTATTATCATATGAATATAGAATAATACCATTGGTGGACAAGAATAAAAAAATGCCTTAGAAAGTGATCAATTTGATGGGGATGAAGTAATTTTGGAAAATGTTTTATAAAAAATATTTTCCCTACACTCTTCAATAGAAAATGGAATGAGATATATTTTACCTTAATAAAATAGACAAATAATATATAGTGGTATATGAGTAAAATTACCAAGAAATGAATTATACGACTCTTTCTTTGTCATTACCCCTGAATGATGGGTTTACCAGTTCTTTAGTGGGATAAAACATGGTCTAAAAATATTTATGTCAATCAGTGACTTTGATATCTATGATTAAATTGTATGATGTTTCATTAAATAAAAAATTGAGATAATATAATGTCAATGGTATCATGTGGATAATAAGTGGAAAGTGTATTTTAATTTTTGCTGTACGAGGGAGAAATCTAATGATGCTATGAAATTTCAACATCATTCTTATTAAACGTGAAGAAATAGTCACACCAAGATATTTCCACAGGGGGATGAAAAAATTATTTTCGTATGGGATGGAAGGTAACCTAGATAGTGACTATTGACATGAGAAACCCACTAATGTGTTGGAGGAGTGGAATTCTCGGATAAACTCAACACATTTCTCATTTCTTCAAACACAACGAAAGATTTCACTTTTCTACCTAATTCTATAATCGAAGGATTTTCAGAGATATCCAACAACCTCCATCATATTAAGAGATATATTTTTCAATCACAACCAATAAGGTGGTTCCATAAAATGAAGTGGTGATAGGTAATGTAGATATTTATTCAATAAATTTTTTTATATTTATTTATAATAGTTTTACATATTCTTTAATATCACTCATATTTAATATAACTATTTAGAAAACTAATAAATGAATGGAAGTAGAGTTATTTGTGAAATTGATAATTGTGAAATTATTAAATCTCTTGTACATATCTTCTACCCTATCACAATATTCTATCTAAATATCCATTTAAACATTTTCATACTCCCATTTGTGGAATTTGATGCAATTCTGACCATGGATTGGCTTTCCCTATATATAGTGGACATATGTTTCCATGAGATGGAATTCATACTTCATATCTTGAATCTTCGTCTATATCTATAAAAGTACAATGTGGAGGATTTATCTTTTTATACCACCACCTTCTCAACCATGGTTATTATTTCCCTATAGTGATGCTTATCAAAATAAAACTAATGAGTATGATGAAAATGTCATCCATAAATACAACACCATTTTGAGAGAATTCACAGATGTGTTTTCCTTGTAATTTCCTGGTCATCCTCCTAGATGAGAGGTTTAATTTTTAATAGATCTTATACCTAGGGTGTTACCATTATTTTAGGCCCCATATAGAATTTTTGTTTTGGAACTGGAGGAGCTGAAGAAACAACAATCAGAGAATTTTTAAAAAGGGTTTATACACCAATGTGCTACATAATGTGGTACACTAGTCCTCTTCATTAAAATAGGTATGGGTCAATGAGACATTAAATTTATGATTGTGATTTCAACAAGATAAATATAATGATAAGTTGTCCTATAACAGAGATTGATGATTTTTTCGATCAGCTATGTGGTTGAAAATAATTCTACAGGTTGGAACTATGGTTGGGAAATTACCATGGGTGGGTAGAGAAGGAGTTTATACAATAGACTACATTTCATAAAACTAATGAGAAATATTATTGAATAGTAATTTCATTAATACACACTAATTCTCTATCAATATTCATGGTAATAACTAATAGTGTCATTTGATATTACCTCAACCAATTTATTATAGGCGTTATTGAAGGAATTTTAACATTATCCAAAACCAAAAAGTCGCATGACGAGTATCTGTGCATAGTGCTAAATAGCTTACGAAAAGTGAATATTTATTCCTTGTACACCAAATGTGGGTTATTTTTTAAGGAAGGCTCGTTCTTGGGGAATATAATAACAACAAATGGGATACCTATAGACAGTTCAATGATAGAAGAAATTGAAGAATGTTTGAGTTTGATGTCATTAATATATAACTATAGTTTCCTTGGATTAGATGGGTATTATTGTAGATTTGTGAGACATGCCTCACAGTTATAAAACCATCTAACCAAGTTAAATAAAAAATGATTAAAATTTTATTGGATTTATGACTACGAATAGAGATTCAAGAAACTGAAAACGATGATTATCACTGAACCTATTTATAAACAACCCATATGTTAATAAATGTTTGCAGAATTTAGAGATTCATAGAAGAAGGTCTTGGATTGTGTGTTAATGAAGAATGAAAAATTCATAGACTATTATTCAAGGTATTTAATTAACATAAATACCCATAAAAAGATTTTTAGTTGGATGTAGTGATATGCACTTCGAATATAGGGCATCGTTTTGCCTTTGAGGACATGCGTGAAATATATATGGATAATAAATGCATTAACTATATATTAAAATTGAAAGAGATTATTATGTACCAAAGAATATGGTTTAAGATGATCAAGTACTAAGACATATCAATTAACTGCCGTCATAGGAAATCAAATAAATTGGTAGGGATTTAAGTAGAAAGAATACAAGAATAATATCATTGATGAGAATTGAGAAAGATCTGATCTTCTAATATTTGAAAAGGATGTAAAATGGAATAATAAAGGATGGAACATCATTAATAATTTGTCAAATGACTACTAAACCATAACTTCTTGAGAGGATAACGAATTCTCAAAGATATGATGTGTGGATTTAGAATAAATTAGAACCTATAAGAAATCGAAAATCCTTATAGATCAATTTTAATGAAGAACGAGTTGTTAGATTTTGGTCATGACAATGTGTACTATCATATCCTATGTAAAATAATTATTTCATGGATGATTAACATAGTCTGACCTTCATTGTCTATCATGGAAGCATAATGATTTATTTAGATCTCTAAGAGAACTATTTGTGGGACAATATGAAGAAGAAGATTTCATAATATACATAATGGTTTCTTGTATGTAAACTGGTGAAAGTGGGGAGGAAATTATACAAGGTGATTATGCAACCATTACTCATACATTAATGGAAATAAGAAAACATCACCATGGAATTATTCACTAGTCCTTTTAAGATAAAAAAAATAAATTATAATATATATTTTATGTGGTGTATAATCTTAGAAAGACTACACATTAAATTATGATTTAGTAGGACTTATATTTGGATCAAATGGCATTATCATTCATCAAATAAATCGCAAGAAAACATTTAAAACCACTATAGACTATATCCGATAGATATATGATAATCATGACCATGTTCTAGAAAGTATCCACAATTATATAAAAATTGGGTCAAACTACATCATGACTTCTCAATATCCAACTAATTTAAATTTAATTTGTCTATATAGACACATGAGGACATGTTGAGACATGATAAAATGTCTTCAATGGAGGATGGGATAAACATTTTACTATAATTTAGTTATCATACAATTACAATTTCCAATCAAGAATCCAAATTGATCCCAATGAATCTGTTTATGGGATGAGGTGAAGAACTCCTTCAGGTTGGAATGAAATTTTTTAATGAAAACTAATATTACTTGAAATGGTCATGGAAATGGTGGAAAAGGATAAAAAAAATGTATAACACGAAGGCTATTATGATTTGATAGAAGATATATACCAACAATTGTTGATGAGTCCAATAGTTTGATTTTTGAGAAATTGAATTCCTATATATATCTCTATGGAATAAAGTTATGATATTTTGGGAGAATGGAATGCTTAGTCCAAAATACATTGTCCCCTATGTGATCCTTGATCTCATCTGAGTGGTTGCCTAACACCATTCACACCCACCTATAATATCTTAAGAATGTGATTTTTTGCTCATATCCTTATTTTTTTACATACCAGACACCTCACGTGTATTGAATCCATATGAATTACTATTGTAGAATGACCATTCATATGAGGAGAAGCCAGAGAAGATCATAGATCATAGAGACGATGTTCAACAGAATAAGACAATGTAGTTTTGTCAAAGTGTTTTGGAGAAAACAAATGTTTGAAGAAGAAACTTGTAAACTAGAAGAGGTGATAAAAATTATTATACTCATATGTCTTAATGTGGTAAAAGAAATTTTTTTTGGGAAAAATTCCTTAGCAAGGGAATATTGTAATTTCATAAAGTATTATAAATAAAATTCCTTTTTATATTTAATTATATATAATATTATTTAATATGGTCATAGAAAACACATGCACATATTTTGGTTTTATTATATTATATCTGTTTTTATTTACTTTTTACAGTCAATACCATTGATAATATAGCATTTAAATCGTGATCACTTGATTTGTATAAATATATAGTTTTAATAGAACTAATTAAGATAGAAAAAGAATGTGATGACCTCAACCAGTAGGATCATTTCATATAAATCCCATTTATTGGAGCATCGAATGGAGATATAATCTATTTGATTTTCCCTTGACCAATATTTAATTATTATCCTATAAATTAATTAGAGAAAAATAGTTTATGGTATAAGATCATTATTATTGAGATCATGACCAAAAACATGTCCACCGAACCACCCTGTGAAAGTCTCACAATTGTGCACCTTACCCTTAGTGCATTTACTGGTGTATTAAAGGGATATGTGTCATGACCATAATGATATGAATATTTACATGTTATTTTCAATATAATGATGTTTATATTTACTTCAAATCATTACATAGATGATATTTATTTTAATACAACAATACAAAAACTTTCTTTTTAATTCAATATTAATTATGCTTGTTATTTTAAAGAATTAATGTATTTTTTAATTATATAATATTTTAATAAATTTTATTATTAAATTATATCTATTAAATATGAATGAACATATAATTTAAATTATGTTAACTGTAAATTATATAAGGGTTTGAAAGCAATTATTTTTAAAAAACCCATCATTTATCAATAAAAATATATAATTTTATTAAAAGGGAAAATGAAAATACATAGAAATTTATTTTCATAAAAATTAATATTTATTTATGGAATCGTAAAATTGAAATTATCTAATGGTATATTTTTTATTATTTTCTAAGATAGTTGAATTTTTATGTAAAAATTAACTACCGTAAAAATATTCGATGTGTATTATAAAATCACAAGGACCAATAAGTTATATAATAAATAATATAATGCGTATCCATGACCAAATATAGGATTGACATTAAAGTATTAATATATTATGTCTATTAGATTATTTATATAAATAAAATATGAATCCTCCACTATAATATTATATTTTAATGTTTTGAAATCATTTATTTATGAGTATGACTCACATCCACATCAGTAAGGTATTTTTTTATGATAGGTCCATGGACCTATAAAATAAATAAAAACACGCCAGTTTGGTTTGACTCATGTTAGAAACCATGGTGGGTTAGTGTTTTTTATTCTATTATATAGATTCCCAAACCAAATATAGATAAATATAAAATAAATACCCACTCATTTCCTATAAAAACCCACCCATGTTCTGATTTATCCACACTCAAAATACATAGACAAAATATTTAATTCCCCGCCCCATTCTGGAGTGCTTAGAAGGTTCCCCAAACACTTAATAAGATCATCCCAAGAATTTGGTTTTTACACACTCAAGTAAGGGATCTTTTCCTATCCCCTCCTAATTCAGGTATCTTCATTACCTTATGTATTTTATAATCATTTAATTATAATGGTATATAATATTATATATATAAATTACAATAAAATATATTTCCAAATAATTGAAGACCCATTTTGTCTCATTCGTGAAATATAATAATGTTTAGGTGACGTCGTTATGCTGTTGAAATGTCACTACAATTTTCAATTACAAAAAAAAATTTCAATGAATACCACAACGATTAATTATCAAGGGTATTCAAATTAATAATCTTATAATTATTTGAATTAGGACATAAAAGTTTTTATCCCACTCTACTTATTCATGTGATAAAATATGATGATCAATGAATCCTTTTTATAAGATCTATGTGGAAATCATAATCATGTAAATTAAATGCAAGTGATGGGTGGGACTGGATTTATAGATCTCTACAATAAATTGGGTAATGTTTATTCTCATGGGAAATCATATTGAGACATTAATTAAACCAAATACCTTCACGGGTATTTTTCCATCATCATTTCTTGGAAGACATCCTTGACCTATGTTTATGATGCATTGTTTTAAGCTGTTGCAACCATTCCCAGGTTTCATTTATGTTTTTCTATTTTATCATGCCTCATAGTTCAGTTTTACGAATCTCACCACTTTGATATACCGTTGATATTCCTATTATCTAATATGTACCAAATTTTTAATGTTATTCCATGTATATTCCCTTACTAGGATTTATATGTCACCCTTTCGTATCGATATCCACATGTTATCCCCTGATGTTTTATGTGCGATCATGTTGAGGAAGATTTCAATAAATAAGATGTTTTTCATGTATTATGTTATTATTAAATGTACCTAATTTTCAAGTAAAATATACTTTTTAATATTATTTGATGTATTATGTGTACACATATGTAATTTATCATGTGTTAATGTTTACAAAATATGAGGGTTTCTCTAGAATGTATGTAGACCACCTACCTCAAAGGATTATTCTCGATGATCTCAGATAATCAATATCACGACAATGTCATGTTGAGATCCATCCTTTCCAATCAGAAAAAGTGTAAAAAATGAGTTTATCAAAATCCCTACAAGACATTAATAATAAATTATATTTAAATTATAATTCATAAAAAATATAATCAAAACACTTGACATGGAATATTCAGTACAAAGGTCACCTTATTGATCCTTTCCACTGGATGAAAGTCCAAAAACATAGTGATGGTCTATCTATAGTAACTGGACCTATGAAAATAAATTTCATTTGTTGTAAATGTAAAATTATTTTAAATTAAAATTTAAACGATTGGAAAATTTATATGAGGACACACTAAATATGAAACGATGAATGGAGACACTGGAATGTCATCTAAATACATTATCTTATAATTCTAATGAAATCCCCTTTATAATATTTAATTTTAACCAGGATCTAGTTGAGTAAAAAATTATAATTTATTTTAGAGTGTTCAAATATAACATTGTTTTTTAGAGGAGATCCTTGGATCAAGCTGGTTTATATGGAAGACCAAAAATTACTGAATGTCACCCTCAAAAATAGCATTATTCAATGGAGGATACAACAAAACTAGATGGATAGAGATATCTACATGAGAGAAAAATAAATTGGAAGAGGGCATTAAAATCTTAAACTAAATAGGATATAAGGGTTGTTACAACCAATAACATTCCGACCAACTGGTCGGAAAATCTACCCAGTCGTTGATGTCGGTAACAAACACCAGCTGTGAGCCGATGGTATACACCTTATAGTAAATAGTGATAATAAAACATGGCTATCATTGTATATATAGACCCTAAATATGATTATTTTTTCCTTTATATGAATCAAGAGAATTTATATATATATACAAAAATCCCCACATTAAGGAGTCAAAACTTTCAGAACTATATTATGAACCACTATTGAAAACTTTTCTCGGATAGTATAAGAAAAATAAAATTCCATAGGAATTTCCAATTCGTATAGACTTGAATCATTAAAATAAAAATCATGTATTTATTGTGGGGTCATATTTGTGTGGAACTTTTACATTGAAATAACTTTTATGGTATTATTGTGAAGTTCCAATGAGTGGAAGAAAACATTGTCTATACATGAGGATAATATATTTTTATTATGTAGTGGTGGCTACATATAGATATGTGTAATAAATTGATTTGTTATTTAAAAGTGATATGGTTATATTTTATTAATTTTATGAGTTAAAATTGTTTTCTTTAAGAGATGTTTACTGGTTGATAATTATTTTTATTTTCTCAATAGATGGATACCATAAAGAGAATCATTTATAGTGACATCTAAGAATTATAGAAAGTGGTATTGTATATATATTTATATCCTCAACAATACTTTATATAACAACTTATTAGATTATTTGAATAGTTTTTTTGGTGAGGTCAGGTGTCCTTATCTTTGGACACCAAAAACATGTTATTGGAGGTGTATTGTAATATAAACTTGTAAAGGATTAATAATGATAGTGAATGGGTGTTATTTTATTAATATGTATTAGATAATAGAATGAGAAGAAATTTTTTAAAATTTATTCATATAATAAATAATTTTTTTTTATATTTATCAAGGAGATGTGTATTTTTTCAGTTAATTTTTAGTGACATCTATACATTTGTGATAACATTCCCTTGATGATAATCACCATTACATGTATATTTTATTAGGGGATATTGGGTTCACACACAGTGTAACTTCCATATTATGTACTGAACTATAGATGGTGTGATAGAATGATATTACTCTGATTATTTATATGATGTAGATTAGTGTAGGAATATCCTAAGATTTCATGTATAGTATAGTTCTAATAAAATAAATCCTAGAACGTGATGTAAACTTGATAAACCATATTGAAGTAAACTGAACTATCTAATCAAATTAGGGACCTTTTCAATATTAATAATTCTTATCTGGGAAATATGTTGAAATAATATTTTATTTTTAGGATTATATTCCGAGATCATATTCTTTTATTTCATAAAGTTTTAGTTTGTGACATTCATGGGAATAAGATCCCCATTGGAGAGAAAAATTTAGATAATTGGTTATACATGTGGATGATAGTGAATAATTGTTAGGAATTATCAAGATATATATATATATATATAACTATCATCATAGTTTTATATCCATTTTTTGTTATTCTATTTATTCATCAACGATTTTTTGATACGAAAAATAGGTTAAATGAAACATGCCATATCCATTTCCACTAGGACTATTCCCCAATATGTTCCTTCAAAAGAACTCAAGCATGCCTCCCAATATTCTTTATGTTTCAATTTACAAAAATGGACTCATCAAACATGGTG
Organism: Viscum album; assembly: GCA_963277665.1. Taxonomy (NCBI): domain Eukaryota; kingdom Viridiplantae; phylum Streptophyta; class Magnoliopsida; order Santalales; family Viscaceae; genus Viscum; species Viscum album. The sequence continues at coordinate 721,589,895 of OY728141.1, forward strand.
AGAGACTATACCCTCTTTTCCCGAGTGAATTATTATCATAAATCATAAAAAACTAACATGTAATAATAGTAAAAATCAATCTTCACATAACCCACTCCCAGAATAGTGTTAAAAATTATCCAAAAAAATATGTAATTTCATGTAATGATTCTATACAGGTTAAGTGAAAAACCAAAATAATACAAAAAAATGAAAAAACCACAATGGGTTCAGATCACATGTCCCTTATCGTCATTCATTTTCCATCTCAAATGAACCATCTGCCATTAGGATAATACCCCTATCTAGTCAAAAATAATTGAATATTTCTAGGTTACCCAATAAAGGTTTGAGATTTCGTGACCCAACACATGTCGAATATTGAGCTGAAACTATCACAAGCCTACATGTAGAGGCCAGGTGGTGGTGACAATCACCGAAGGCACCAACGAAATCAGGGAGGGCATTTCATAAGTAAATATACACGCACACACATGTAATAAACTCAATATAAAAGTGCAGAGTTAAAGGAAATCAAGATACAAAACCATTATATATAATCCACAAACATGATTCTACCTATAAATAGTACATATACATGTTCTATAAAGTAAACAGAAAGGAAACAAGGGGAAAAATTAAATCCCAACCCCAAATATCCCACTACCTGGAAGTAACAAAAAAATTAAAATATATGAGAGAGACCTACTTTTGGATCCTTGTCTATGACCACCATAGATCTTCCAAGAACACATTTCCCTAAGATCATCATTATCCACAATCAACCTTATTATCATATGCATATGTCATGATACATGAGGAAAAATCCCATAGATGGGTGTCTATAAATATAATTTGTAGCACACCCCGAGAAGGTGATGGGGGAGTAGTAAGAGATTAAAATGATGAGGAAAAAAGTATTTAGTAAAATGTACAACAAGTAGTAATGTTAAACTGAATAAGATAGTAAGATAAAACTCATCCAAACACAAGGATATCGATATTGTGATATGATGAACATCTATTCATGTCTTCTCTTCCTATTATAAGAGAGTAGAATCTTCCAACCACAAGAATCTAGAACATGAATTCATGTGGCATACCCATGTGTCATCACCTCCCATTGTATGAGAGTAATCATTACAATTAGAGTGGGTACTGGAATGAAATATTTAAATATATATAAATATATATACTCAGTCAATGATAATTAAATGAGGGATTAAGGGGATCTCGATCTGACACCTCATCCAAGGAAAATAGTCACCAATTGTTCCAAAAGTAACCACAAATGATGATTAGCATTCCTCATGTCAATCCTAAACATGTGAGTCGAAGTGGATCAATCACCACATAATGATAATATTCAATTTGGGAATCCACATCTTGATTTCATGGTAATAGGTTTCATTGTAATGATGCTTCTCAGTGAGAGATGTTCCCTTCTTACTCATTGAGTCATGTGTTTCATCAATGCATGTAGCATCACTAATCTGCATATCCGAATGTTGTAGAATTGAAGTTTATGATACAATACATAGTGAATCAAGTGGATAATACCCATGTAGTAGTCATAGGAAAATTGTTCCCTGGTACGTCAGTAAGATCCCGGCTTAATTCATTATGGACTCACACCCATACCGATTGGAGAATCCACTCGGAATCGTTGTGGACTCATCCCCCACATGGTTAGGGTATTACACTAGATAGTAAATCAATATGAACCAAACAACCATGGATGGGTTACTCCACTATGATGGTAATCATATTGGATCCTTTCCCCAGTGATTCTGGGGGATTCCACTCTTCATCATCTAGGACCCGCACCCGACCTGGTTGGGTGATTCCACTCAGATGTAACCGTAGAGGAATCTTGCCCATGTTGATCAGGGATTTCACTCTAATGGTCGTCATTGGTGACCTTCACCATAGTGCATCTGGGGGATTCCACTCTACATTCTAAATGAACTACACTCGGGTTCCCTAATGGATGGTACCTCTCAGAAAGCATTGATGAATGCTGCTACCAATCCTAGTTAGAGTGTATGCATGAAAAACACCGATAAACCTTCTTGAAGATAACCACCATCAAAAAACATTTTAAAATAAATATTTTCTAGAACAAATAGAATCATGTCTTGAATTCCAGTATATAGGGAATCATCGTGGTCTATGAAGAAAATTTCCTATGATAGGGTAGTAGAATCTTTAATATTGAGTCCAAAAGAACCATATACCAGATACATATGATTATTCTTGCGGTACATTGAATGTGTGATGCCCAAACAATGTGTGACAATGAACCATCATGTAGCCATTTACATAGAAAAAACATGGTTCAAATCAGTTAACTAGTACTCTTATCAAGGCCACTACACTCCTAGAGTACATGGAACATCCCATAGAAAGGAGGATAAGCTCATGATTCTCGTCTCTAGTCATAATGGGAGAAAACAAAACAAAACAAACATTCATTCTTTGAATACCTAGGATAAACAAGAGGATCACACCATTTTTACCATTGATGAAAAATTCATAAGATCAACTATTAATTCACCCAATTTTGACAACCGATGAAGAAAATCCATTTCGCAACATTAAGCACAAATGGTGCTTCATGGGGCGCATGCCTCCATCCAAGAACACATCATACAGATCTTGTAGTTGCGATCCTCACATTATAAAAACAAGGGGTTAGCTATTCATCCATAAAAATGGAAACCCAATAAAACTTCCACATTTCCCCAAAAATTCCCAAATTGGTACTCATGTGGCCAATGCATCGATTTCAGTTTATTCTCTCATAAACTGTCTTCAAAACTCTTCATGAAATTCAGGGTCTCGTTGCTACTAATGGAATGTCAATAAGACATCGCATGTGGATGTTATGGAGGGTCAATTTTGTAATAAGTGTAATATTTTATTATTAATAGATAATTTTGAGGTCCTCAGACATAAACCAAAATTATAAAACTCTATATGTGAACTCCAAATGTATATACCAATGATAAGAATGTGTATCCATATATGGAACAAAATATTGATGCTCTATTTAGGTGTTATGGGGGTTTGATCAAGAAGGCCTGAAGACCCTCTCCATCACAGCCCACTCCCGCTCAGCACGGCCCAACTAGCCACGGCCTGGTTAACTTCTGAGACCCACATCGACACTATGGCTCCCAGTTTTGACTCCTCATATCTTCCCCATGGCACCCCATACATTTGGCGCTCTTCCATAGACAACTAAAAACATTTCAATGATCTAAATATGAATACGAGTCCAGATTTTGGATCATGATATCTAGATCTACACTAGTGCATGCTCCGCTCGAACTTTTGTTGATGATTTATCATGAAAAAATTAGTATCCACTTCTTCTCACTGATGTTTCTCGTTCATTGCTCGAAACCGAAAACATTCGTAGATCTAGAATCCCTAGATAACAAAATATTTTGATCCATTATTTTCTCAAAGATCATATGTCTTTTTGATGTGTCAAAAAAAATTTCAGTGAAGTACACGAATAACAGATGAAGAACATGAAGAACAAGCAATATAGCATTGAAACGGTTGATTGTCATGTTAGTATGACAATTGAGTATTGTTCTCATGGTAGGAAAAAAACTATAACACAAATTTGGAAACCAAAACCTCAATCAAGGGATGAAGAATCTGAAATAAGAATCCTATCATGATTTTGGATTCAATGCTGCATTAACTGTGCTAAAATCTACTCATATATGAAGTTTTATCATGATCTACACAAAATTTGGCATCGAATCGTCATAAAAAGTTGTGGATGGAGTTCCACTATACATGGGATGAAATGAGATAAACCCTTTAAAATTTTGTTAAAAACATTTCTTTAGAATATAACAATCCTGCTGTCAATGCTCTTGGAATCCAAAAATCCCATGCCCTATAACTTTATGACTTGTCTAGGTAAACACCATATTACTAACTCAACAGTGGTCTCAGATATACAATATACATCCTATTTCAAGATTTATTTTCTTTAACATTTGAGATAAAATGACTTTATATAATTATTTTATTTAGTGTTATGTCATACATGGGATTTCTTATAGAAGGCTCGTGCTAAAAAATGTTATGTCCCACATTATATAAATTTCACATTTAGGACTCACCTTGGGCTTGGATTTATTATCCGAGCTACCGTTTAAGAGATATAAAAATTATGTCACATTCATTGTAAAAAATATATTTAATATTTTTATAAAATTAATTCTTGGAACACTATGCCTCTGAATTCGATGTTATCTCAGCAACTGGCTTTGGAAATATATAATTAAACATTCCAAAGTATTTCATGGAAAAAACCTGGTCTCTACTTCATTACATACTTAATTCTTTTCGTCCCCAAAAAGTAAAATAGGGAAACAAATTGGGATAATGAGATCACACCATGATCTCCCTCCCCTAGTAACTCTATAAGAAATTTGCATGCTTCAATAACACACTAATCAAGGGGATTGTCTTTAGACATAGATTCTTCCCATATCGATGAAGTGTGTAGGATCACACATATACCTCATTAGCTAAAACATGTAGAGAATTTCATGCACCCAATCAAAAATCGGGGGTAGGGAATCTCAGTAGGAATCCTCACCAACCATGTCCACAATCTTGAATGGATTAACAAAATTTGGGGATTTTTTTCTATCCCACCCAGAAACCCACACACAATTCCCCAACATATCCTCAATCACATGATAGTATGCTTAGTCATCACATAGATCTAGGGATGAAAGGATATACTCATTCTCAACTGGGTCATGAGTGTCACATATAGTCCTCTACACAATCATGACATAAATATCACATCATGATCAGATAAAAACATCGATGTAACCTTGTAATGGTAGACAATCTAACATACGCACAACTACCCAAAACTCACCACTTAACTCATCTCTCTTATCGCAATGAAGTGAAAAGACATCATATGTTACTATACAACTTCCTAGAATTCAAAATGGGTATTTATTGTGCATATAATATCTTTGATGATGTTAATGGATATTCCATCACATTTCCACTATGTGATTTCAAGAGGCAACACAACCCGCCAGAACCTGTTGCTCATCCTTGGACTACTGATATGTGAGTATTAAGGAGACAAACTCATGTATGATTCATCTCATGTCAAACAACCAAAAATTATATTGAGGATCCCTATACATTATTCCCATTCTAGGATGTATATATAAGGGAGAGGTGTGGACCTCCAACATCACCTCCTCCAACATCACAACCCAGACCACTTCTTACCCCCAGAATGTGGTCTCATGACTCTCTCATTTAAAATATTCATCTGGTGCATCTCTTGTTGATTTTAGGGTCATAGAAGATCTAATAGTAAGTGTATCATATCTATGAGTCTCTCTCACACACAAGAAAAGTGATGGAGAAAACATAATTACATGAAGAAAAATTGTACCCATCTTCTCCACTATGGTATGTTGCAGTGAAGATAACATATTAGAAACATCCCCCACTAGGAGACCCCAAGGATTCCAACAATAGGGATCTACTAAATTTTTTTCATTTACTATAGTATATTATATATCATCTTATTGGTACTACATGATGTTCAACCACCATCACCGTATTAGGTTCTTGTCCCTCTGAGTAATGATGTAGCCGAGACACTGGTGGTTTTGGAAACCACAAAGAATTCTCCCAAAGGGGAGTGTCTCCGCATTCATATGGAGAATATCACATCTACCATCACCAATTATGTAGTCATGTAGTATGATTCACGGGATATCCATCACCTCTATATTTACATGAAATTATTGTTTCATGGTTGATATTGAGAAAACAAAGGTACTAATGATCATTGATGGTGAGTAAAATGGTCCAAACTCAAGAAGATAGATAGATAAATAATGCGGAAAATCCCATTCATTTTTTCTTCTTTTTTAGGGATAGAAATCCCCAAACAAGGAACACTACCACTCCCACAACTGTAATCCCAAGATATATGTGATCAAGTATAAAAACTTCACTAGAAATTCCAGGACCGTCTCAAACATTCCCTGGAAAAACACTAACATTAATTAACAATTTATAGGGACTCATCCACCACACATTAATGATATCATCCTTGGGTGTAACTAACTATCCATCATATTTTTTATCACATTAAGAAACGTCTTGTTGGTGGTGTAATGACCCCTCTTCCTCATGCATTCATGGGTACATAAATCAACACCATAAAAGGGTTACAGCGAAACCCTGTGTCACCCTAGAACGACCCCATGTAACGATAAGGGAAAAAAATTACCTCAAGAAATGTATAAAAAGTAATAAGATAAAAGTTATAAGATACATAGAGTGTTCCAATTTTTATCTCATGCAATTTCGGATTGTAAAAATCTAATTCTTGTAGCTGACCATGTACTTGACTGCCAGCTCCTTGAGCCTAATGTGACCCGCCTAGTGGTGCTAGAAGACTAACATGAGGAGATTCTGTTGGTTGATGAGGCACAACTATAAAATATATAATCCCAAATAAAATACATGGACCTAAAAATAGTAAAATTAGTGGTGATGTAAATTAAATTTAAAGGAAAAAGGGTAAAATACACTCCCAACCAAAAGTGATCCACATCCTAGAATTGAATGAAAAATTAAAACAACTAATAGATCCAAGCTCATGGATCTCAATCTATGACCACCATACATGGTCCATGTAGTCGTATCCCTAAGCTCTTATGAAGACCTTGTAAACATTTTCATCATATTCATATGGCATGACGCAAGCGGGAAAATCACATATAGGGATGAGTATAAGAATACTCAGTGGGATGTTCCAAAAAGGTGATGGGGGAGTAGTAAGATATACAACTTAAGAGGAATGATGTCGATAGAATAAACTATAGTAATGATTACAACTCAACCGAATAATATATTGATAGAAAACTCATACAAACACAAGTACCGTGAAAAATTTAGATGATGAACTTCTCATTGAGTCATTGATGTCTATAGTAGGAGAGTAGAATAATCCAACCATATGATGCTAGGAACTTAAAGTATGTGGTATACCCCACACATCCTCACTATTCCTATAAAGAGAGTAACGAAAACCTTTGGATTGTGAACTGAAACAATGTATATATATGGCTAGTAAATTAAAACCAAACGAGGGATTAAGGGTATTTCCTTCTCATATATCATACTCAGATTAGATATTCTAACAGTTATAGTCCTAACCACCAATGATGCCCATCATCCTTCACGTATTCCCTGAACACCCGAGTCGAAGGGTCTTAATTTACACACATTTATATATTATTCATTGGTCGGCTCAGTCTTCCAACATGGTGTTAGGCCACGTCACAAGGATGCTTCTGAGTGAGAAAATAACTTCTCTTACTAATAAATTACAGAGTTATTTAAAATCATTTGTAATCATATATTCGCATAGGCAAATAGTTGAAAATTTTTGTAGAGGACCCAATCCCAAGTGAATTAGAGGGATTCCTCTCTTGTATTACGAGTAGGGGGTCCCACATCCTGGTGTGTCTAGGTGATTCCAACCAAATTCATCGAGCACCCATGACCCTAGTGATTGTTGATTCCACTGTGAACCATTGAGGACTTGTTCCCTACACGGTAGGGGGATTTCACTCGGAAGTAACCATAGAGGACTCGAAACCATTTCAATGGGATGTGATTCCACTCTGATAGTCTTTTTGGAGGACACGTGCCCTATTTCATCTGGGTTCTTGCACTATAGGTCATCAAGAAACTACATTTTCCATATATGTCAGATGGTACCTCTCAGAAAGTATATAGGAATGCCACGGCCCAGCCCAGTTATATGGTAATATCAGAAAACTATTAAAAATCATCTAGAACATAGTAGTCGTCATACATCAACTGAAATGGAATCATTCCAAAACCATCACACATAATTTCTAAACATCTATTATATTTGGAACAATCACCCTATATGTGAAAAAAAACTATGGAAATGCTATTAGAATTCCAAATTTTGAGTCCAAAAGAATGATAAACGAGAGAAAGAAGATTTATTGAAGTGGTACATGGAATGTAGGGGCCACATAATTTGTGATCTTTTCACATCTACTCTCCATATAAATATCCATACTCGACTAATAAAATATGAACTATTACCCCTAGCCATGAATCTACAATCCTATAGTTCATCACACATCCTGGTGAAAGGCTGACAAGATCACGATATTCATCGCTGGTCTGAAAGGGAGAAAATGTAACATGACTAAAATTCAAACATAGATAACCCTAGATAACCAAATGGATCACATCTTAGTGATTCTTATGAATGAACAAAAATTATCAACTATTCAATCACCCGAAATAGACACTTGGTGAAGAATCTCTATTTTGCAGCATTGGGCATGAACGTTGCTTCATGGGGCTAGCACCTTAATCCCTGGTCACATCATACAGAACAAACCATTGATATACTCATTGAAAATAACATTAGTTTGGATATTCATCCATTTAAAATGGACACCTGGTGAAAAAGTCACATTTCCCAGCAAACTCCCAAAATAGGCCTCATGGGGCCCATAACTCAGTTTCATTTTAAATGCAAAAAATCATTCACGAAACATCAGCTTAAATTTCATGGTCCACAATAGATAAAAAATTTAACAACCCAACCCATGTTGAGGATCATGTAGAAACTACCCCAGGCCCACCTCTATATTCCAATGGGTTTCCAAAAGCGTTGAAGGCACACCAAACTTAGGGGAGGCCTTTTCCTAAGTACACATATATAGGAACACAACCTACTAAATGAAAATGTGTAGAGGTAATGGAAAAAAATATAAAAGAATTATATAAATAAACTGATATCATGCATTGACCAGTAATTAGTACAAATATAGGTGTTGAAATTTAATGTAATTGGAAAAAATGGGAAACATACACACCCAAATAGAAAAGTGACACAACATGGAAGTAACTGAAATAGTCAATTATATGATAGAGCCCTACTCCTGGATCTTATGCTACGACCATCATACATGGTACAATAAATCATATTCTTAATCTTTTCTGAAGTCCTGATCATCCTTTACATAATTTTAATATGTCACGATACATGTAAGAAAATCCCATGTAGGTGTTAGTAAAAAAATACTCAATAGGGTGCCCCTAAAAGGTGTTGGAGGAGAACAAAGAGATACATCTAAAGAGAAATGTCATAGATCGAACAATGCAGAGATAATTTCAAAGCACAAACCAACAATATAGTGAAAGGAAACTAATACAATCACAAAGATCATGACACAATGAGTTGATGAAATTCTCATGGAGCCTCTACTATATATAGTAGAAGAATATACCCATCCAATCATGAAAATCATGAGACAAAAAGCATGTGGCATACCCAGTGCATCTTCTCCTTCCCTAGAAGGAGAGTAAAAAAATACAAGGAGTGTGTACTGAAATAGGATATATATATATATATTATATATTAAATAAACCATAACGAGTGAGTTAGATGTTCTCCATCTCATACATTATCCCTAGAAAAGAGTCTCCAATAGTTCCAAAAGTAAACACCAATGATTCCAAGCATCCTTCACGACTTCCCTGAGAACATGAGTCAAAGGAACTAAATCACTACACATTGATACTATGCAATTTAGGCATCTCTATATCACCCACATGGTTTTAGGTCGGATTAGATGGATTTTTCAGGGAGGTAAGTGCTCCCCCTTACTAATCCAGTCTAGTGATACGTCCAAGCATTTCACATCACAAATCCTCATAAATATATAGTTTAAAATTGATGTATATGATCCAATCACAAGTGAATCAGGTAGATTAAACTCCATTAGTAAATATTGGGGCCCGTGACATTTTATATCACGGTTCCACCCAAATTCATCGAGGACCTACACCCATGCTGATGGTGGATTCCACTCAAAATTGTCAAGGAACTGTTCCCTACCTATTTGGGTGATTCCACTCAGATGTTACTGTAAGGGACCCTCACACATGTCAAAGGAGTATTAAAATTTGATAGTGATCATAGTGGACCCATGCCCTAGTGTGTCAGGGTGATTCAACTATAAATTGTCTAGAGCCCATGCCCTATTCGGAATGTGGATTACACATTGAACTAGATGTAGATGACTAACACCCATGTCGATGGGGGATTCCACAATGATAGTCATTGTAGAGGACCCACTCCCAAGTGAATCATGGTGATTCGACTCTAAGTCATAATGGATAAAATATTGCCATAAATCCTAAGAAGTTACCTATTAGAAAGCATCATGTAACATCGTTTCCCATCCCAGCTGGTGGGTATGATCGGAAAACTCTTATAAACTTGCATGAAAAAAATTCATCATCATATATAGACTGACAATGAATCATGGCCGAAAAATCATGAATTGTATATTTGAAGACACTATTGATGGAACCATCATTTTCTATGCAAAAAAACACATAGGATATGATATTCACAGTCCAAAATCTGAGTACAAAATAATGATATTAAATATATATATTAGATTTAATAAAGTGGTAAACAATATATGTGGAACCCTAATGTTGTGTGACCCTAATTAATCACATGTCCATGTACAAATCCATAATCAGGTACTAGACTATGCACTAGTACCCATATTCATGCCACTGCACTCCCAGGTACATTTCACATCCTTTTGAAATGATGACAAGTGCATGATGGTCCACTCTAGTCAAAAAGTGAGAAAACATAATCCTGCTAACTTTTATCATAGAAGGTGACGAAATAATGATGAAGATCACACCATTACAATCCTTTTGTAAAAAGACACATGATCGATTATTCATTTGATTGAAACAGACAACCAGTGAAGAAAAACCATTTCATTGAATTGGAGATGAACAATGCTTTTTGGTGCATAATCCTCAATCATTTAACACATCATATTGATCAAACCATTTTGATCCTCATAAAAAGTTACATGGGATTGGATATTCATTCTTCCAAAGCGAAAACCTAGTGAAAAAGTAAAATTTCACCGCAAAAACCCAAACTGGGACTCGAAGGCCCCACACCTTGATTTTAGTTTAAGTGCCTAAAATCAGTCATGAAATGTTCAACTCAATTTTAGTGTCACAATAATGCTGATGGTGATATTGTTAGAAGATTCATTCAAAAGTTATAACTGGTAACATTTGTAATAAAAATATATGATTATTATTAATTGAGCTTGTTGGGGTCCCAAGACAAGAACACAATTTATAAAACTCTCAAACCGTCCTCAAAAGACCCATATCGATTATTGGAATGTGTGTCCTCATACAATATACAATATAGATTGACTTTTTAAGAGTTTTGGGGTTCAAACCAGCTGGGCCAAAGACGCTATCCAGCTGGGATCACTCTGATTCAGCCTGACCCAACCAACTTTGGCCCGGATCAACCCACCTCGTCCTGAACAACCACCGCTCTCCGACTTCCAATGTAGCTCCTGACTGAATGTGTGCCTACATTCCTAAAACTTCACCTTCATCTTGGACATGCTTCAACCTCCTCTATGTTACCCTGCCAGCGTTGTAGCTGCCTCTTGAGTTACAGCAGACACTGCCAGCTACCACAGACCACCGCGTGCTGATCGTCCATTCACCGACCACCAGGAACACCCCAATGATCAAAAAATTAATCTACTAATAGATCTAGGATCTCCATATTCTGATCTACACTACAGCATTCTCCGCTCAATTTTTCATCAACATGTCAACAGGAGAAAAAGTATTTACTTATTCCGCTCAACACTTCACCTCCTATAGCACCTGAAACTTGAAACCGTAGAAGATCAATAATTCCTTGATCATGACCATCAAAAATCAATTATATGGGGAATTATCTGTTTATGTATTTACATGGTGATATGTTTATCGAAGAAAAACACAAATAATGGATAAAGAACACAAATTAAGAGTATTTAAGAATTGAAACAATCAATGTTCAAGTTAGTATGGCCATCCGAAATAGTTTTCAAAGATTCAAAAAACAAAAGAAAATAAATATGGATAACCAAAACATAAATCGGTGGATGAATAATCCAAAAAATTATACCTACTTGGATTTTTGATTAACTTTTGTATTCACTACACTCTGATCAACTTGAATATGATGTTTTGTCCTGATCTGCATGTCATTTGACATTGAATAGTAATTAAAAGGTGATTATGGAGCTCTTCCGACTCTGTGAACAAATTACCCAATCCCTTTCTCATTTACTAAAACACAAATTTATAGAATTTGAAATTTATCCCTCCAATGGTCGTGGGATCCGAACATCACACGCCCTCAAACATTATGATGTGCCTTGTTGAAACACCATATTATAAAAACAACAACAGACATAGATTTAAAATTCATGTACTCGTTCAAGAGTTATTCAAATAATATCCAAGATAAAAAAATTATTTAATTATTATATTTATGGTTATGCCCTCTATGGAATTTTCTACAGAAGTCCCATACTGGAAAATGTTATTTCCCTCTAAGGGTAAACTCCACATTCCATACTAAACTATTACCCCATATTTCAGATCTATGCTACTATTTTTGATATATACCATTTCTATAACAGTCATAGTATGAAACATATTTAATATTTTAATAATATTATTTTTTATCACACATTCCCTTGGAATCCCATGTCGTATCAGTGCCATGCAACAGAAATATATATAGAAATATACTAAATTCATAAAAGGAATAAATGGGTCCCTACATGTGTAGGGTGTATGAAAAAACATAGAGAGTCACAAATGAAAATGGAAAAATAAAAATTCAATCTGAAAATATTTTATGCAGAGGAATCAAATAATAATTTTTATGTAATAAATAAAAAAAAGTTTCATAATATAACACCTATCAATAAATCCATCATTCCATTAGGATTACAAATGATACCTGAACCAATCAATCCTGATTATGTTCATTTTTTTCATTCCAATCCCATTTTTCAAATGGGGTGACAAATACTAATCATGAATATGTAGCCCACGTAACGAAAAAATGGTGTGGAATTATAATACCAACACCCAAACCTCAACGCGGACCTCGATGAACTAAAACATTACATTATTTTTGAACATCATGACCAAGAACCTTTACTCTGTGTGGACCACCACGACAAAAATCATTACAATGGTGAAGATTTCCCTGTCTTAAAATAATAACTGTTTCATCAACATTCAAATTTAAATATTAAATGTGATCAACCTTTTATCACAACACCATAACGGTTTAGAATTTCATTAAACAACATTATCTTGGTTCCTTACTCTAAATAAATACAACTCAATTTCATAACTAGATCATTTCACAATTTTTTCATGACCACTACCATTAAAAATACTTTAAAACAATCTCAAAATAAGGGAATTCCCCATTATGAATTTAATTATTCTCCCATTAACAATATCATAACCCTTTTAAGATTTCATTTTAATTAAAAAAACAATTTATTTCAAATTAACTTACATAACATGTTTACAAATGGATTAATTTCATAAATCCCTCTATATGTAATTTAGTAACATCTTCCATAATTATCAGGGGGATCAACCATTGGGAGAATTAGGTATGATATCCTAATAGTGATCAAACCTAAAATGGTATGTGATGGGTTTCATACTTCAATAAAACGCTCATATCACTTTTGATAGTCTAATAGATAATGTCATAAAAAGGAAAAAAATTTCATACCTAGAATTAGATGAATAATTTCAATACTATAGGATATAGACTATAAAACACCGAAATCATTTTCATAGACAACCAATCAACATGAAATTACCCTTTATCCAATCTAATTGATCCCCAAATTCTCTAATCTACGAATCTTATTAAAAAATAGATTTTCTTTTTGGAAGGAGTTTATATGTTTGAAAAATTATTCTTCACCAAAATAGAATTAATAAGGATCATAAAATCACCTGTAAAATCAGTTGACATCAAACAATGCTTCAAAAATCCATGGATCTATAATAAAATAGCCATGAAGGAGGAGGGAGCGCATGATTCAAATCCCAAACAATAGGATTTGAAATGGGGTAAAAATTAGTTAAAAAAATAAATGTTTCAGAGGGAAAATGGGAAATTTCACCACTTTTAGTAGGTGTATCATTTGTCCCTGCCATTATCCAAACCGTGCGCCAACCATGACATACGCTCTATCCATGATGGGGATAGGCTGAATGGTTTGGCTGGGATATGATAATTATTTAAAATCTATGAACTATCCAGATTCTTGCATCTATCCAAAGGGCTATAGATGTATAGTATCATGGCCCATGGACCATGGATTTTAGTAACCATGCACTAACAATATACCATGCACTATATAGAATATTTTTCAAATTATTCATTTCACTGACCCTTAGGACACCCCAAGTAATCCTCTATGAATGAGAATAATTCCATTAAAAATTAAATTAGATTTAAACTGTGGTTTAACCAAAACATAACAAAATTGATGTTATGGATCCTAAAACCTCTGCCACCTTATAACAACTCGTCCTCGATATGTACTCCCATGAATAACCAAGATTCCATGTTAAAAAAATCCTAGGCTATAGATCCCACATATCATTTTCGCTTTTCAAAAATTCCTCCTAAATGAAAATATGCCCCCAAAACAATTAGACTAAATAAATAAAATTTTTTTGAAAAAATTTATCATTGCAATCCACAACATCAATGAGATGCTCCTCCATGGTTGATGTAGCCTCATGTTAAAATTCATCAATATCGATCACATATGGATGGCTGGGGTGATAGGAATGATGTTTTGGTACAAAAAGATCATCAATTATAGAACGTTATTATAATGGAATATCCTATCAATACGACTCTATTTATATCATCTAAAAATCTCAAATGGATCAATGTATTATGGTGCATGTTTTCCCTAATTTTGAATCAGGTTATGAACCATCTTTAAATACACCCAAATGATAACATGATCACAAAAAAAAAATTAAATTGGCCAATGGATCATAATAATTTATGATTTTTTCCAACTCTATATTATATCGATACACATTTTAATCAACTGAACATGCTTTGATGTATCATATATGAGGTTCATCCCCAACAAATATTACTCCCCTACATCCATCTAACAAAACTGTGATCTAAATATAATACTAAAGAGAACCTATTAGGGTGAAATCTATATTTTCACCTCATAAATAATTTAATAGGATAACTAAAAAATAACTATTCCCTTCTCACATGTGGCACAAAACTCTAGGATTTATTCCATCAATATATCCTCTATGAAAAAGAAAATACATTCTTATTTCTCATCCATCTGTTGCTGAAAATTAGTGCTCGAAAACAACTGAGTACCAGTACCCTTCTAAAACACATTATATATAAATGAATAAAATCATGTATAATAATAGTGGAAAATACTGTAGGGTTTTCCAGAAAATATACTATCTCATGGACTTATAAGTCACACAATTGTACAATGTGTAAATCACCCCGAATCACCAAGAAATGTGATTCATTTTTAATTCATTACACAACGAAACATATTATCACATTCTTATGAGGCATACAAGGAAAATTCACCAAAATATCCATTATAAAATCATCTCATTTCCCTTCCATGATTGGTATAAGAACTATAAGACTTACATTCCATCTTTTCATAGACTTTACATACTAAAAGGTGTAGAAATACTTCAAAAATCCTTTTATATGCTTTTCATTCTCATCCACCAATAATGTTGATGAATATTGTGGTAGTTTTATATCAAACTAATGTTCATCAAACACATTTGTGAATAAAAAATGTGCATAAAACCCCCTACATACATTTTGGTACAATAAAGAACTACGAACATTCATTACCACATCATCTTCAATGGTCTAATCAGATGGTATCTCCCCAACTACATTCTTTTCCTCAATGATAGACTATGTAGATCCTCATATTATCTCATTTATAAATATAATATAAGAAGGGGTCAATAGATATGGACAAAAAGGTCATATTTTCCCTTTACACAAAAATATGTAGATCCATATTACTGAAAGAATTCATCATTCTCAACATGGAACTAGACTCCTAAACCAAATGATCGTATGTCTTTTAGATCAATAATTTTACAACACCATATACTTTTACTAGAATATAAGCCAGCTCAAAATCAACATATTTCATATAATGGACCAATATATTCTTCAATGATTTAAATCAAACCATGAAAATATGTTTTTGATGATCTTATGATCAGTAAAACTGTAAAAATTTCACTTAGATGATAGTATAGCTAATACTTTTAGTCATAAAACATTGTGGCCAAATCGAGATCATGTGTATGATAGTTCTGTTCATGAGGCCCTAAATGACAAAATACATACACCATGACTTGTTATCACAACATATTCATTACCCAATGTCTGATCCCATATGCATTACATAATAGATTATGATATTCTCCATATTCCTGTAAGATAAAAACTACCTCTATTGTCAAAAAACTTTTTATCCCCTGCAAGGTATTCTAATAAGTTATTGACCATTATTATTTTACAACCATTTTTATTAATCCCAAATGTGGAATTTTTAATGATGAAAATATTATGATGAATATTTGGTAATAACCTACTAAACCCAAAAAAATCATATATCAAAATCATTCTTGGGATTCTCCTGCGAAATAATTGCACAAACCATCTCTATGATACATGACACTATATCATCCTAGGTTATCTCTCATGAGATATTATCCATTTTAATAAATTAACAACACACTTATTTCATTAGTTTCAAATAATTCACTATCAGCGTACTCAAGATGATTTACATATGATTGGCATGATCATCATTAGTCTTAATGTAAAATAATATTAAATCCATGAAGAAAACTAAATTATTTTATGAATATGGTTATAATATTTGGTTCATAAATCCATAAATATAGTATGTAAATTTCTCAACACAAATTACATATAAAAATTTATACAATCTATAAATACTATTTAAATATATTCATGTTACATCATATGGTCTCACACATAGGTGAAGATTAATTGATTTCAAATATATCTCTGAGAACATCGAGGAACCCTATAACTGGTCCCAATGTTCATAAATGTGTAGAAGTGGATACTAGTTCTTTTCTGTCATTTATTTCAACATCTGGTAATTGATAAAAAAAATTAGTATCCTATCATCCTTAATGGAAAAAATGGAGATCCCCACAGTGATGTACTCATATTGATAAATAAGTTATCTTCCAAACTCCCAACTGAGTAATGAAATCATTAATATTAGTTTGATCCATTTTATATGGATTAATTGAATTTATTTATCCTCTATCAAATTTCTCAATCATGATATTAATCACTCTATGGTGACAATCATTAAAAATCCTCTAGAAACACATCGTAAAATAATCAAACTATTAGTGGGAATAACCCATACTCCACTACTCCATCATCAAACTTATGAATTTATACCTTGTACATGATATCATAAAAATTTAGATGAGTTGGACATGCATAAACTTCCTATATATTCTATTTTGCATGGTGGACATAAATGTTAGATTCAAGAGATGTGAAACTCACACTCCCATGATAAAAGTAAATGTGATATTATTCTTTAGAAAGCCAGTTCATTTGTTGTATTAAATCAAAACATAACATCTAAATTATTAAAAATTCCAAAATTTTATAATACCCAATAACCTAGAGAGAACAGAACATAAAAAGACTGAAACCCTCTGACCTATTCCTAAACATCATGGTGACCAACATTACATCAAACATAAACTCCAAATTTGGACAGACATCATTCAAACCCCCAACAAATTTGGAATATATGTGATTTTTATAAAATAAAGAATTATAAATAATGGAAGCTATAAGAATCATACCTCAAACAGTTGATAGTATTAATTTGTGATGAACTTTTTTAATCTAAATGGCATGTATCTCTCATGTTCCCACACCCCAGGCTCCTACCTGAGTCTCGCTAACTATAGTGCTATAATAATGGAGAAATTTTTATCCTGAAGTTCTAGTTATTCCACCAAATTGGTATAAATATGTTATCTACAAGTATCATACTAATGTGGTGTATAATACATCGTCTAGTTCTCTTCATTAGCCTTAGTCCTCAAGAAACAGCCACCATCTTAGATACCCCGTAGAACACCTATATATTCTCAATACATCCCCAAGATTGGAATTATAGAGGAGGTGGTGGACACTAACCATGAATGTGGCCCATTTTCAAACACTGATAGAATATCACTCTACCTCTAACATGTTATACTGATCCCCTTCCTTAGTTACTATATCTACCACTTCCCTACTGAACGTTATTTTTATAGAATATCTTTCTATCTAAGGATTTACCACCCTATCCCCTATCAAGAAACATCTATATACCACCAAATTCATCCTTTATGGACCCTTAAAAATGATATCCTCATCGAATACAAATTAAAATATCTTAAAATGAAGTATATCCCAAGGAACATGATATCACATTTATTTCCAGGTTACAAATTTATTATCAACATATACCATCTCTTAATAAAGTTGGATCAAAACACTATATATTAGTGAACAGACCAACATAATCCATCACTAACATAGTCTCATAGGCCAATTTAATAAAATAAATGTATTTTCCTTACCTACGAGTATCATGGTAAATGTATTCTAGGATCATATCATGATTGTCATTCCATAACATCCTCTTAAATTGTTTATCCCAAGCTTGAATATCCTACAAGTGATTTTTTGTTCCTCATAAAATATAATTTTATAACTATTACTTATTTCCAGGAGGACTCTCCCTGAGATACAATATCATCTTGATGGACTAAATGTATAATTGTTCTTCCTTAGGTCCACCCTCTCTATAAAATGTTAGAGGGTACTACAACTTAAACTATATCTTTAAACTGAATATATGTGGTACTATTGACCCTAGACATATCTTCATAAACTATAAAAAATGGGTGATGTTATCAGGGTACTAATATTAGCCCAATTATCGACAACTAATTGGCATTGTTATCCCTCTACTTTTGGTTCATTCATACAAATGTTTTCATGTCACCCTATGTGTATATGACATCACGGTGGAACCAATCTACACTTCCAAATACACATTTTCGGCCACATAATAATCTATTTCATAATCATACCAAGTAGAGGTGATAATAGGATAAACAAATTATTCAATATACACCATCCCAATGATTAAAACCTTATAACTATAACTACCCTAAACCATACCTAGCTGGGTCCATTTATAACAAATGGTAAACCAAACACCCAAAACCCCAACATCAAATTAGAACCCATTTCAACCTCATAATATTTTTAAGAATAAAAAATACATCATTATAGTGTAGATGATCCATTTTGATTTAAAATATGTTCAATTTATGAAATTTCACATTTCTTATTACAAATTACTTATTTTTAAATCTTAATAGAAATAGAACAGTTTAATTCACATAACACACAAGTCCATTTCGGTGTTTTTAAAATGTAGAATTTCAAAAAAAATTCCATAGTGTCTAAAATGGTTCATAAAAACAGAATCATCATTCCAAACAAAACCATAAGTAAACTATAAATAACCAATAACATCGCACAACTTGTTTCTAACCTATTGTGAAATTAAATCCAATAATAAGTGAACGTCAAGAAAAACAATCCCACCCCAGTGAACATGGTGTATCATTTATACATGGTGTAGCTACACCCAAGAACAAGATAATTCCCAAGAACTAGAAAAATCATGTTACATTTCTTCCTTTCTCAACTAGTAACAAAAATTTAACATAAAAACCATCTGATACCACTTTGGAACATCTCCTCTCGGTTAGCAGTAGACTAGTTCCCTAATCTCGATCCCCACATGTCTGTAGTCACACATCCCCATATGCTAGAGGTTACTAACTAATATTGAGGGTTTGATGAAATTCATGGGGTTATTATACCCCATTTTCTAGAGTTAACCAACAACAGAAACTATAACAACAATTTACATGTAATAATAGTCTAGAACCAATAATCATATAAGAAAATCCCAGAAATAAGTAAATAAAAATAGAAAAAATAATAAGTACTCCATGTTATGATATTATAGAATTCCAAAAATACAAAATAATACAAAAGATAAAATCCCCACAATGGGTCCCAATCAATGTTCAGTCTCCTCATCGATTCTCCCTTCCAAATGGAATGTCATTCATAGGACCTAGATACGCAAAACCTATCTGAAAATTGTGCGTGTACAACTCAATATTCCACCTCCAACAGAGTATAATTTAATATTCTAATTAATACAATCATATTCATATATATAGCTGAATAATAGATTGAATGTATATATTATAGATTTATTAATTTAATAGTACTAAATTGACACTATTTTCCTTCAATATCCCTTATTGTGCACAAACATATTAAACATGCTTATCATTTTTTATTTTCCTAAACCATATTTTAATGGGTTTCAAATACCCTAAAAAAATAACATTAATCATACTATAAAAAGAATGGTTTGGAATTACAAAAAAACACCCAATCATTGATGCTTAAAATAATGACGAACATCATTACCATGGTGTGGATCATAATGACTGTCACCCTATCTTTAATGAGAACAACCATAACCAACATCATTACCATGTTTAGAAATTCCATGAACAACACCGATAAAATTTTCATCAGGATTCACATTTCAATATGAAGGAAACTTGAGATTTAATTACAACAAAATTGGTATATACCATTTCAATTTATAACATTTTCATGGTTTGTTACTCTAAATAAATTTAAATAAATTTAGTAACTTGCCCATTTTATAGTTTTTTCATAACTATAAACATTAAACATAATTTATTAAACATCATACAACATGGACATGATCACTTTATCCATTTATCACTTATCCTCTTAATTATCTCATGACCCCTTAAATATTCAATATTATTACAAACAAACCATTATGTAATGTTCAGAAACAGAACATAATTACAACCTATTTAATTTCATAAACCCTTCCATTTTTATTTTAACTACACATTCCACAATTTTCAAGGGAGTGTCATCTCCCATCTCTGACCTTTGGTTTGATATCATAATAATTATTGGACCCCACAAGGTCCATGATGGGTCTAATATATCAATAAAAATCTCATATCTACGTTCTTAATTAATGAAAAAATTCATAGTATGTTTGGCCATAGTCAAAACAACTTACAAATGTATTATATAAATACTACTGAAAAAATCCTATGGAAAAACACAATCAATATCATAGAATATTGATCTCTCATACATAGAACTTAATTAAATCACAGACAATCCATAATTAAAAATGTAAGAATCTATATGAAAATAATGGTTTAGGAATTTAGGAGAGACAATTTTCAATATTTATTCATTTGAAAATAGAATGACATTGAATATTAGAATCAACCAGTGCATCTTTTTGGAACCAACGATGCTTAAGAAATATAGTATCTATGGAGAATCACCCTTGAATGAGGTGTGATATTTTGGTTCTAACCCCATACTACTAATAGAAAAAATGTGGTAAAAATTTAAATATAAAAAATTTAATGTTCATTGGGATATTGATAATATTAAAAACTTATAAGAGGCATAAGGATTGGATTCATGGTTGGAAAAACCATTAAACTACAATATGGTTCCGTCTATTTAACTGTTGGTTAGGACACATTGTTTTGGTCGAATACACACACAATTTAAAAAAATATTGGTTTACCATATTCATTCCTTGGTCTCTGGGGATCCAGCAGCATGGCCTCATAGGACATAGTGAAATGATTTCACAAATTATAATTTATCAATTTGGTATGAAATGGATGATCTCACTTCCCCCATTTTTCATGGGACAAACCCTCTAAAACCACCAATACAACCAATTCTCATGGGAATAATTTAATCAACCAATTCAAATGGATTTAAATCAATATTTAAACAAACCCTAACTCATTAAATGTTATGGATCTATAATTAAACAAGAAACTGATTCTTTCCTGTTTAGAATGGAACTATAATAATGGTGGGTTTATAAAATACCCATGAAAGGTTTCTAGAATTATAATTATAAACTGTAAAAACATATATATATATATAAATTTCGGAGAGTTATGATATGTTAGAGTATTTTATAATGAACATTTCTCTCTTCCAGGAAGTTTATGATCATTATATTTTTTGAATATGAGCCTATTGTAATTTTTAAAATGTTATTTCGGTCTCTTTAATTTTGAGATAATTTTATATATATAATAGGATGAAATATGTTTTTGGATATATTAATGATAGAAATATCATTATAGACGCATTGTTTCAATTTTTAAATATATTTATATGTGAAATAATAATAATACCATTATTTTTAGTATTTTAGTTAGTGGATTATATATTTAAATTAAAAATTTTATGATATTATGTCAAATGATTTGTTAACATTATTTCATTTTCATGTGGAATTTTAGATGTAAATATAAAAGCCATTGAGAATCATTTTTTTGAAGTCCTTTATAGTTGTATTGTTAAAGGATGCGTTAGAGGTGCTTCTTTTCAATGATGCGATATTCTATAAGGAGTACCCAGTAAGGTGCATCTTAGATTGGAGATATATGTGAATTTTCTTGATTCCCAATGTAATCGATGTTTATAATAGGTTGTGGGACTCAACCCCCTCATATGTGTTATTTTCACTGGTGTCGTTAGTATGTAGCCCCAGGTGTGACACATGGCTATCTAGGATTCTCTTTGGTCATTATTTTCCATCTCTAGAATTGTTGCCTATCGTTTATGTTATTCACATTTGGTATAATGAATGTGTGATAGTTACTGATCTCCCACGTATAGTTCATCAATCTGTTCCGTAGTAAAATTCACTATAATTTTAGAGTTGAAGGTTATTACTTCCACAAAACAAAGGGGTCGTTAAAGTTGTAATAATGATATATATTAATATATAGATGGATATATTTTATGTAGAGTTAGGAAGTTTGGATGGAATGGTGAAGGCATTCGAAGAAACAAATTCCATTAAATTTATTTTTATGAAATTGAGGGACCATTAGAGTTGGATTGATATGATTCTAAATCCATTAGATTTGGTTACATAAGGGGGCGGTCAGATGAGGTCAGATTATATGTGCAATTTTGAGTTATTTTTGTGAAAAATTTAAAACTACTGGATCCTGAAATCTTATGGGATAAAACCCTATGTCTCTATGAAAGATATATATTCTTTAATTGTATAGAATATTATATTGAATTTAAGAGGAGAAAAATGGTTTACCATAGTTATTTTGGTGAACATATATTGTTTATTGTGGAGTGTTATTTCATATAAGGGGATATATGTATTGTGGATCAGTGCTTACATAGTAGTTATTTAGCTATTTTATTTTAAAACTGCCGAGTTTTTGGACGTGATTCGTTAGGTTATTAGGGATTTAATTGATTTTTTACTATTATAAATAATGTGTTTATCAATGAGAAGAGAGATAAACATTTATATTGATATGTCAATAAGGAATTTTTTATTTGTATTTAATATTATTCGGTGATTCATTCATAGATTCTAGAATTTATGATTTAGAATATGTAGTTTATTAGTGAGGTTTTATAGGATATATTGTACTTCTATGCGATTCTACACGGGTTTACACATTCAAATCAGATAACATAACGAGAATGTTTACATATTGATTAATGTTTCATTATGTGACAGTAACAGTCACTCTACTGTTATATGTATTGATATTTCATATATAAGTTAAAAGTAATGAAATCGGTTTCTATAAAAAAACTATGATCAATATATCACGAAATTAGATATAAGGATGATCACATTCATAAAAAAAATGTTTTTTCTCTAGTAATATAATCTTCTAGTGATCTATTATGGATTTTTTAGTTTATCGAGATATGTTCTTCTGGAATAATTATTCGATTATTCAAACCTATATTCATGATTTTATGTTTTTTAGATGTTTTATGATTATTCTAGAATGATGAAGGATCATAGAGTGAACTGTTGAATGGTGTTTGAGATTCATAAGATGCACCTATTTTAGGAAAATATGTTTATGTATAAATATTAATCATATGAAGTGTATTTTATGGGTTATGTAAATTTAGTGTGTTTTATGGTGTGGGAACAAATGAATTTTATTGAAGTATTTTTGTAGAAACTAGTAATGAATTTGTTTAATTTAAAGATTTTATTAGGATTATGTTGTTATTATATGTGGGTTTTACATGGGTTCTCATAGATTATTAATCTATTATTAGTTTTGAATAATAAGTGTAAATTTTTTAGATGCATGTTAGTCATGATACTTTTGAAATATTTATAACAAATCAAAAAGTGCCACTATTCATTGATTTCCCAAAGAGGGTGTTCCATTTATGGTTTACTGGGACACCTATCATCATTTTTTAAATGTGTTTTTATTTGTGGTTGATCATTCATTTCATAAAGTTCTAAAAATTTATATCTAGAAAAAGATATTTATGTTTCAAAATAATTTTATATTATACTTTTAATGCTTGAATTTAATCATTTAATTCACTATTAAATCTAATAGTTCTCTAAATTTATATTGTCTTTAATGGTGAGAAATATTTAAGAAAAAATATGGGGTTGAATTTTATTAAAAATATGTGTAATTATAATTAGAGGCTAGTTTTATGTTGATAAAATTATATCTGTTTTGATCAAATCAGTGTATTTCAGGATTAAATGTAAGAGAAGAAAAACATTAGAATGTTAGAAAAGTTATATGAATATAATATTGATAATAGAAATACAAATATAAAATTTGTAAAAATATTTTGTGGATTATAATATAAATCTATAATAACCACTGTAATTTCTTG
This sequence comes from Viscum album, assembly GCA_963277665.1. Lineage (NCBI taxonomy): Eukaryota > Viridiplantae > Streptophyta > Magnoliopsida > Santalales > Viscaceae > Viscum > Viscum album. The sequence continues at coordinate 721,614,838 of OY728141.1, forward strand.
TTAATAAATTGTTTTCATCAAAATAATTTACTAATTTGTATCCAAAGAGTTATGTGTTTCTATAAATTAATCCATGAAATTTGTGCTCAAACAGAAAATGATTTTAGGTAGATGATAATCATTAGTAATAGTTAACATTGAAAAAATATACTTGAAATTTAAATCATACGTATGTCATTGTATCTTCCAGAACATGTTAAATCTAATTGTTAGTAATAATTCTACCCTAATACATCATCTACATTAAATATTTCAAACTGAATAAAAACATGATATCCTAGAACGAAATTTGATCTCCTCAATATAATAAAGAAAAATATCCAAAATAAGAATAGCTGATATCTTAATGTATCATATAGATAAAAAAATATAAAGATTAAAATATTTATAATTCATATTTCAATAAACATAACACTTATTATAAAGATTCTAGTATATACGACTATGATGCATTTCAAATGGGAACATGGGGTTTCATGTTTTTTAAGGGATCATGTTTTACAAAATTATTCATAATAGAGTATTAAATGTTCTAATATGATAAAATTATGTTTTTGGTTTTGAAATAAAATTTAGCATATATATTGATGGATTTTATAGAACATAATGGTGGGCTATTGTAGCCCTAGAATTTTCAGCATTAGGTTTGTTGTAATGGACAAATGTTGGTATGTTATGTGTTATATGAATTAAGGTCCATTGAAGATGAATTTATAGGAGGTGTTATATGTGTTATGTCTTTTTGGATCACAATCATGGGTTCCAGTCATATGAGAATACCCTTTGGGAGGGTTTGGGTAATGGAATTGTGGGTTCCATTTCTATTTTGGATGTGAATCACTTTGGAAACCACATATTCTAGTGATCCAATCGACTTGAAATTCAATTACAATTTGGGTTCCTGACTATAATTTTCTATAAATTTTCTATACATGTGTGAGTGTAATGATACATGGTATTCCCATGGAGCTTCCTCAGGTGTTAGATAAGATAATATTTATGATTGAAATAGCTGAAGTACCTTGTATTGAAGTGGATTTCTGAGGAAGATATTGACTGAATAAGTATAATGATATGTTTTTCATGGTTAATTGGTGATCTAAAGAAGACATTTTTTGAAGATGTATGACTCATAGAATATTGATTTTTGTGTTTTCATTTGGGATGTACTGTAATGTTTTATTTTTGGTATTCATATGATATCGATGCGATGGACATTATTTAGATGTTTATCTAGTTGTTCTTATTTTAGTAATGTTTATGAGTGAGATGAAGGATTAAGAGTAATATTTGTTTTCGTAAGGCCTCAGTATACAATGAATATTTTATGTGGGGATCTCGATAAGTGGCCCATTGAAGATGATAATATGAACATAATGAGGTTTAGTGGGATTTTTCGGATGATTTTTCCATGTCCCTATAACTAAAAACAGTTTCCATTTCTTGTTTTCCAGAAGTATGATTGAGTTTTTCCACATCCAATCATCAGACTAGTCAATTGGTGGAGCATGAAAAATAATGATTTATAATTTTATTATGGTGATCACTAATAAGGAAACACATATAGATAGATGAGAATGATTTTTATCATGATCAATAATACCTTATGAAATTTGTGTCATGCATTCATGATAATAACTATTAGATGGTTGATTGATCATTTTGATAATATTGCTTAATGACATTCAATTTCAACCCGATTCATGAGATAATTTTTGATTTAATTTTTATGTGATTTTAATTTTTTTAATATCAATGAAATTGGTATAGTGATTAAATAGGGTTAGGGTGTGTAATCCTTGAATCAGGGATATGTTGGTGATCATTTATTGATAATGAAGATGAAACTGGTTGATTGACGTTTTAACAATGGATATAATATAGATAAGTGGGATAATGTTTGGGTGGGAATTTTGGAATGATCATATAATAATCATGGTGATAATGTAATAATGTTCCCACAGATGGGAAGGGAATATGTGCATGGTGTTGAATTTTCATAGATAGGTTTGTGGGAGGAGGTCCAAATTTTCAATTTTTGTGTTATTTTAAATGATGTCTTGGGAACCCCATCAAGTTCATCATATAATATATGTAGGTAATGTTCCAAACATTAGATTTTTTTAGGAATGTCTGACATACTCATGATTCATATAAAAAATGATGGTACATCCATTATTTTTTGGTATATGGAATGATGAAGGATTACACCTGTCAAAGTAGTGTTCTCGTGAATTTTTGGGTGTTATATGCAAGAAACCATGATGGACGTGTTGATTGACCAATAAGAGCCTATATTGATTATCAATTACACTAGTTAATCATTCCACGACATGAAAAGTTTCCATATAAAGGTATAGTTTAGGATTTCGAGAACCATTGATTGGGTGACCAATTGGGAAATGGAATGAACGTCACTAAGGATAGATCGGTGTCAATGGGGATAATATTGGTGTTTCAACAATGAAATCGAGTGATAGATCATGATTCATTTGGTTGACCATTATGTGATGGAATTTTGTTCAGATTATGATTTAATTATTCTGAGATGGAGCATAGAAATTTATGTAGTGTTTATTTACAGTGGTAGGTCGATATGGATAATTAGAATACACAATTAACTTTTCAAGATTGAGAATTTTTTGTGGCGATTTTTTAATGCCTCATGTTCATATGGGTGTGAAATAATTGAAATGGTAATATGATTTTTGATGTTTGGTTAGGTGTAAAATTTTTATAAATATGAATGTAATGGAATTATGATTGTTTTCACATGTCAATATGTGTTTTGGATAAGTAATGTCATTTGGAAAATAACTTATGGCTAAATAGAAACCCAGTAGGGTCTTCGGTGGCATGATAATCCATGGTTGTAGAAAGTTCCAAACATGTTGGTGGTTGTAGACAAATACTCCATTCAGATATTGGACCAATGACTTGTCGGTATACCTGCATCCTCTATCCAGTGGTATTTTTAATTGTAAAAATTCAAAATTTCCCCCACTCTAGGATTTGACTATGAATCCACTCTCTCACAACTCATTTGGTCTTAAGAAATATGGGATCTCTCCACTTTAACCTCCATTCATCCTCCCTTTTTCTGGTGATATTGATGGGGTATTTTATAAATTTGATGTGATTATTAATTCATAGCGATGTCCTTTCATTTCATCATTATTTTTCTAAAATTAATGATTTTATTTTCTTGGTATTTGAATTAAATTTCACAATAGCATGGTGTAATACATTGATCATGAAGGGGATTACACTTTTCTTTGTAATAATATTTACTAAGACCATATATGTATGTATCCTCATAATATTTGGATGAGGTATGTCATCATGAAGTATTAAATAAATAATTTTTGATAAAATATAATATAAAAAATTATTGTATTAGAAACGCATGGTCAGGGTTTTTCAATATATGAGGTCTGGGGAAAACCAAATATTGTTGGTATATGTTTTTTTTTGGATCTCGTATGGTGAAACCAAAAGAGAGACCTTAAGTGGATATTTCATTATATAATTATTTATCGAAAATTATTTAGAAATTTTAATAATGATCATATGATTATTCATTTCTAGAGTATGGGTATTTAATGGTTTTATGATATTGGAATATCCTATATGGGTCATTAACAAGATTATATGGGGATGTTTATCCATGAGACTAAAATTTATAAATCCTCTAAAGAGGTAGGTCATCCTAGTAAAACATCTTTTTATTATATATTATTTTTATAACAATTAATTTTTTGTGAGGACACTCTTGTATGGATATGTCTTTATTATCAATGCCTTTATTTAAATAATTTAAATAGTATTGTTTAAATTAAATATTATATCTTATATAATAATACGGTTATAAAGAGTCTAATATCATAGGCCACCATAATCCTAGTGTGCATACATGACACATCATAAATCAATGGTCAAAGATCATAAGAAAAGATACTAAGCCTTGGATACCTCTATGAAGGGAGTTGTTTTGAGACAAAGGATGGATGGGCTTAGTATAATGGGTGAGTACATGTGAGTATTGATTACCTGAGGTAGAATTTACATTAGTAGAGTAAACATGGGTAGGCTAATATGAATGGACTCATGTGACCCTAGATATAGTTTTGTTCCATGAATCATATGTTGATAAAATTTCATGGGTGGTATACTAATGACGAATGTGAGTCCATGAAATTATGTTGATGATTCTAATGGATGGGATGTCCGTGGAGTTTGAGGCATTAGAACAAGAGGAAAAATTATTTAGGATTCTAAGTGGGATGCATCCATTGTTGTGATGAACTAATGGATCCATGGGGGATTCATTTAATGAGATGACCATGAGTAGGGGTATGTGAATATCAGGTGATATTGTAATGTAAGACACCAATAATGAAATTAAGAGTCCTAGAATAGCATCTGAATAGGTATCTAATCTAATCATCCCAATACTGAAACACATTTGTATTTCCTATGTGTTTGTAAAAAAACATGGTCATGAAGAAACATCTGTTTGGAATGATTTTCCAAAAAATATTTTTAAATAATCATATAATATTGTTTAATCATAAAAAAAATATATCAACTATTCTATATCGATATATATTACATAAAAAAGATAACAATATATAGAAATAAATGAAAATTAACAATGATCAGAAATATATTTTTGGTCATTGACAACCCACCATATCCCTTTTCACATTCCCTACGCAAATTAATCATGAACCCACTAGGGAAGATAAAGATAACACAAAAAATATATATAGGAATTAGAAGATTGTAAAATAAAAATTGTACAAGGAGGGTGTTAAATAACAAATCTCTATAGAAACCCATTATTAAGATTATGAAATTTATATTCCTGGAAATATTGATATAATAGTATGAAAAAAGGAATATGAAAATATTTTTTATAGTTATAAATTGTAATTTGAAAAAATTAAATATTTTCAAAGGGAAAATATAGTAGAATAGCTATAAAATCACTTTTAAATTGATTTATCCACTTTCATAAAATACAAAATTTTAAATAATGATTTAAAAAAAATCTCAAAATACAAGGATAATAATGCATAACAATTCAATGATATATTAACACATATCACTAAAAATTTCAACATAAAAACTAAATACCAAGATGAATAATTATTCTTATATAAATCATGTAAATTCAATGAAAGAACTCATACATGGAATACACAAATGTTGAGTGTCATTTGACTGATAATAATTATATTTCTATTATGAATTAAAAGTTTCAATGTCATGTGTCATGGGTGAGTCTTTTATACATTAGTTAGTCCACCGAATACATGAAAAGAAACCATAACTAAAATCATGAAAATGTTGAATTCTGAAAGTAAAATAGAATATTGACTCAACACACACCAACCACATTAGAGATCATCACTAGTCTAAATCCATATTATATAGAGAGAATGTATTCATGGTTTTATTTTATTGAATCAAAGAATAAAATTGGGATATATCATTTATCTATAGATAAATCCCTTGACCAGTCAAATAAGTTATTGATATAACAATATGCAATGTTCATAATGGGGAACCCTCATCAAATCATCATGGAAAACATACATCCTATCTTGTACATGTTTTAAATATCACCCACAACTACATGATCACTCAATGAGTGAAATCCGTATTTCAACAATTGTCTCCATGTTATTTGAGAACCATTATTCATGTAAGAGTATACATAAGGGGTTAATCAATATTTTTCACAATAAATTTTTTTATTTCACAAATTTCTATACATGAGATAAAGGTAAAACAAATCAATAATCCAAATATTTATGGTTTTAAACATAATTCTTCTTGAGTCATTATTTTCAATGTTTAATCATTCCCAAAAATAATAAAAACCATTAAAAATCACCTAACTGATCTTTTTTAAAGGATTATATAAATTTTAATCAATCGTCATAATGTTTTTAATAACTTGTATAGTTTACATTTTTGACACAATCTATTTCAATACATACATTAATTCATTTGAATGATTGTTTTCATGTAACTAAAAAAGGCATACTAAATAATTTTAATGTTATTTAATGTATACACTAATCATTATGAAACCCAAGAGATTCAATTTGAAAAAAAAATCCAAAATTTTATATGAGAAACTAATTTATTTAAATAATATTAAATTAACCAAAAAAATGTATCTTTTCCCAATACTTTATTTTTCAAAAGGGTCATTTTGTGCATCAAAATGATGAAACCATGTGTAGCCAATTTTAAATAGAAGAAATATTTGGTCAAAAAAAACATGAAAAATAATAAGCTGAAACAACAAAAAATCCCTAACTAGGAATATCTACTATCAACCTTAAACTAATCTGAGGTGAGTCCCCTAAGATGGTGAATATCAAATTAACTAAGATGAACATAGACAGATATGAGAATAGGTTTTAGAACCATAGTTTCGCATCTAAAATTCAAAGTAAAAAAAATTTATGTCTTCTATTATACCTAAGAAAATATAATGATGATAATAATAAAGAACAAAATACAAGAAGATTGTCACAAAATCAAAGAGGAAAAAATCTTTGAATGGATCATTAATTTTCATAGAGTTTGGATTGTCAGAGCCAAAATCTCACAAGATTCTCATAATGTGAAATTTGGATGACTAATATTTGAGGGAGATTATAAAATAATTAATACTAGGATATTATCTGAAATTATAATGATACTATGATGTTAACTCATTCTAGTTACACCTATGGTTAGCCAATGGCTCATATCTGCTAAAAGATAGAAAAAATAAAATATGATATAGTAATAGGGAAACCCAATTTCTAGATGGGGACTTAAAAATTCTTGGAATGTGTCTAAAAGTAATTAAAATGGTAACTAAAAATATCAATACAAAACGTCGGGACCACCTATATCATTTTAAGATTCATGTTCAAGTCGAAAACTGCAATAAAGGACCAAATCGTCCTCTATCCTTTTTGGCCACCAGAAAAAAAACATAATGAATTCAAATTTTATTAATGTGATATAATTATATTTAAATTATACCAACAAAATATTTTTCACTTATATGAATCCATCCAATACAATCAATAGATTTTGATGAGAAAATTAACTTCCCCACCCAACTCCAGAGGTGAACCATTTAGGTATCAAAGGAAGACTCTCCTAAAAAATAACTACAAGGAACAAATATAACCATATGGACAACCAAAATTATAAATATTTAATTATGTTAAATTCTTTAGGATGAGAATAAATTCCTAAAGTAATGTCAATATCATTGAGAATAGAGATAATCTGGAAAACAATAGGAGTAACAGAATTGTTCTACCCTTATTTAATGATTAACCAAACTGGAAGAAAAAAATGGAAAATATTATAAGATAATGTCAGATATTCTAAATATAATTCTCCATGAATATGAAAAATATGTTAAAATTGAGTCAATAGATGAATGGAACCCAAAAACAACCCAATTTTTTCAAAAGATATGACTCTCCAAAGATACATCAATAGATGAACAATGTATAAAAATAGATTAAAAATGATAAATATTTTTACATAAGTAATAAACAAGAAGAAAACCATGTATTCCAAATATATAGACTCACCTGTCAATATCCATATCAAAATAAACTAAAATAACCTCCTATTTTATGGTCCATCATGTGACCTCATTGTCCAATTTACCCGAGTACATAACAAACACCATTTCATGTCTAATTGAAAATAGATCAAATGATATTTTTTGTTCAAAAATAGAAAAAACAATCTGTAAAAACAGAGGATTTACAAACACATGAAGATTGAACTGTAAAAATATTTGAATAAAAAGAATCCAAGGAAAACCAAACTACCAAATTCATTTAGATGTTCTGATCACAAGATTATATTCTATCCACAATAACATAACCTAACTCATTTATTGAGACCATTTAAAAGTAATCATGAACATAAAAGAGTAAACATCCTAAATTCATAACAAAATATATCTCAAGGAAATAGTACCAAATCAAGATAACAACTCAAAACAATATCATAAATGATCCCCCTAAGAGAAAACATAATGATCCTAAATCAAGAATAATGTGGAACCCACGACCAAGATGCTTACACATAACTGATAAATAGTAATTGGATGATATAAATTTGTAACCACTCTGAAATTAGGATCAATAAGATAAACTATCCTTAAATTATATTAGAAAATCCTTTAATTTGTGAAAGTTATTAACTCTGATGATATTCAATGGAGCCATTTTTTCATGATTCTTCAACTGTCAAATTTTTATGAGTTAGTAATCCCATAATGAAATACCAACATCCATTAACCAAAAAATAAAAAATCTAATAAAGTTAACTAAACTGCCACACAGATCACAACACCATGGGGTTTGTAGATATGGAATCTATGAATATATAGGTTCTCTCTACTGGAAGCATATTAGATGACTCTTTTTTCCTTGAGAAGATTCACCCTTCTCAAAAATACTCATCTATAAACTAGGTAAGAACAGATTAAGTGAATTTTATTTGATGATAAATACTCTACATTACCCATTTCTAGATATACATCCAATTACACAGATCATTCAATAACATTCTTATAAGAATCCAATTAGATTTCTAATACAACAGTTCTATGATCTGGGTGATGATATCCTTTGAATCAATGAGAATTAACTACCTCAAAACCAATTATATCATATAAAAAATATACCAAATACGATAAATACATGTGTTACTCTTTAACTAAATTCTCATCTTGAATATGGCCCATGAATTATTAAACATTATACTCCATTAAATTCTTTTGATACTTCTTCTAATTAAAGGTTATCCAATATAATTCAAAAGAAATTATCTTATCTTGTGGGAGGAAATATGATCCCTCAAAACTCATATCAATCCCATTCAAATAGGTAATTTAAAAAAATAATTCAATGTATTAATACTCCTAATAGAATCAAATATACATTCAAAATTTTCTAGACACCTCATTAATTAATGAGGACCCTATTGACCACTAAAATATGGCTGAAAAAGATCCATAAAAATTTTAAATGATTGAAATATTTGAAAGAATCTAGATCCAGAACTCAATTTTTATTCTGGGTATATGTTTAAACATGATATTGGAGTTATGAAAAATGGAACGAATTAACTCAAAGAACATATTAGAAGAGTAATATTATATATTTTTTAAAAAAAATAATAGAGGCATTCCAGGACATCATGGAATACATTCACATCAAATCATTCGAAGAAAACTAAAAATTAAATTGATAAAAAGACAACAAAAAAATCCCAAAAAAGTAACAAAAAATTATTATTTTAAAACTACACAATGTCTCTCTATTTATAAAATTTTTCTATTTATTCCATTATTTTTCAATATTTAAATAAATCCATAATATTTTATATAAAACATTATATTATCGTATAATTTAATTCATGTTTTCGAAAACATTAATCTTAAACTCCACTATAAAAAAAAATTCCATTTTAAATGAATTAAAAAGAAACTTATTCTTATGAAAATCCATCAAAATATTATATATTAGCCTTCCAAAAAAAAAATTCAAATTAAAAATATCATGAAACATTTCTTTCTTTCATTCCACCCATTTTTTCAATGAACTAAAATTAACCATGAATTAATTTAAAAATACGGGTTTGGAAAATATTCAGAATATCAAGTATTGGATTTTGACTAAAACATCCAATAAATATAATTAATCAAACAACAAAAATTATTATCCATCTATAAAAAAACACACTGATATTACCTTAGATAATTGAATAAAGTTTGTAATAAAATGATAAACAACATTTGTGAAGTGTTAATGTGGGGATTTAAATGTATTTGTAACATATGATTGTCAACTAAAACCTAATATAAGAGAAGTTCCAAGATTGACTTCAACATCAACCACACTAACTCCTCATTGTTTACCAGACCATGAAGGTATCACATATATTAAACAATCCATTTGTTTCACCCAAAACAACATAAGTGTTTTCAAATATAAAATATAGTATCCCTGTGTATCTAATTATTATAAGCATAAAGAAATAAATCAACTAAAATAAATAATTATTCTACCACATTACCTCATAAAGAAAGTATAATCATAATGGGTGATGATTGGGAATATATTCACATATTACCTTATGAGTCCAAACATGTTCATAATATCCCTTGTAATATGAAGGAAAAAAAATAAATAGAAAATAGTGTTTCAATGAAAAATAATTTTACTTCCAAAACTACTCTAATACAAATTTGAATTATCATTCCATAATTATGATTTGAACTAGCCTCTATGCTTGTCACCCATATCCCAAAGGGTGTTCCCATTTCCCATGAATTGGAAATAACTACCCTAGTATCGTGACCCATACTATTGAAATGATTTATCCCTAAAATTAGATGAAATAATAATATAATATATAAAAAAATAAAAAAAGACCTAATAACAAATATAACATTATATAATGTACATAAAAGATGCAAAACCCCAAGGGAATAAAATAAAACCAACAACGATCGCCCTTCTCTTTGTGGTTTTGAATATAGAGCATATTACATGTCACCAACACTATGTAAAATATTAAAAATACCATAATAGAAGATGAATAGAACATGAGAACCTAGTATTGGAGAGACATTGATAAAAAAATTATACTAATAGTGTGTGAAGTAACAATGCTATATGGGATCCAACCAAACAGTTTATGAGTTTTAAAAAAAAATTAGATATATTAATTTTTTATTGGAATATTAAAGCCTTATTTTTATGTTATAAAGATTTATTTTAATGTGTTCCATATATTCAATGAGAATATAATACAGAAAAGGTGAAAAATCCATTATTATCATAACAAACTATTCTCATAAAAACCCATTATAAATTATTATAAACAATTAGTTTCCCAAGGAAGGATAACAATGAATAAATTTTTAAGTTATTTGATAATTTTTATCACTAATAATATACCATAACAATGTAAACTCATTAACAAATCATCTACAACCTATAAGTCAATATAAGGAAATAATGGTATAAAAACAAGAAAAAATCATGTATTTAGTAGAAATCAACTGATCAAAATATTATATTAAGAATAATTTTCAAGTGTTGAGGTCATATTTAATAAGAATTTAATAGATAAATTTATTATTATAATAAATAAATGATGGAAAACCATGATATAATGCATAATAATTTTGAATCTATCATGTACAGAATCTTTCTAATTTAATAAACACCTACACCCTCAATGAACTTCCCTATTCTAAATCAAATTTAAATTGGGAGGTTCTATTCTTGGTGTGGGTCCACAAAAGTATAGAATATATCTAGGGTCTCAAATATTTAAATCTATGTTTCCCATGATCATTCCAAGAGATTAGTGAGGTAAATGGGGATCAAAATGAGGATCCATCATGGTATCATAATGTATAATAAACATTCCATTGTTGTACATCTCGAACCTCTCGTTGTTTGATTTTCATGATCACAATCACTTTCATTTTTATCTAACATTGTGTTTTACGTGTTTGTGTTGATAGGCATTTGATTGCCAAGAAGTTGACCAAGGAAGAGGCAGAAATGGACTGAAATTCAGTCCACCGGCCGACCGGTGGCTTCACCACCGGCCAGCCGGTGGCACCCAGACTCAAGGGGTAGCTACTGCCTCCCCACCGGTCGACCTGTGGCACCCAGCTCAAATAGTGTTTGCTACTGTCTTGCCACCGGCCAGCCGGTGGCTCTGCACCGGTCGACCTGTGGAGCCTGGACCAAGACTCTTCTTCTCATCCAAGGCACCGGCCAACCGGTGGGACTGTACCGGCCAGCCGGTAGCCCAGTCAAACTAGCCGTTGGGGTTGACCAGTCAACCTTCTTTTGGCCTCCAACGGCTCCAAAGCCTTCTCCAACGGCTCCGAAGCCTCCCCAAGGGTTCCATGCCTATAAATAAAGGCCAAGGAAGCCCCGGACCACAACCGGAACATTTACAAAGCCACTATACTCATTTTCCATCTATTGGCCAACCTCCGGTGGACTTCCTCAAAGGATCCTCTAGTGCTCAATCCAATTCCAATCCAAGGAGCACCTCAAGAAGCTTGGGAGAAGCACGCTACATCAGCTCCACCAATCATTTGGCGCCCAAGTCTTCCTAAATAACGGTTTTTATTGTTTTATTTCTTTTTGAGCTTTAAAATTGGGTTTGTGCCTACAAACCCCAAACTCTTTCCTCATCTCCCTTTCTTTGGGTTCTCACACCACCACTAAGGTGTGAAGAGGTTTTTCAAGCCTTTCCTTTTAAAGGGCTTGAGTTGTCGGTGAGCTAGCCTTCACCCGTTAAAAAGGCTAGTGGGTTATTGCTTAACCATTAAAAGCATTGGGTTCTTGCTTAACCAATAAAAGCAAGCTGTAATAGGTCCTAGTGCTACCTCAAAGCCTAGTGGGTTTCTTGCTAAAACCATTGAAAAGCAAGCGGTAGGAATCTCTCAACGGTTGAGTTGGGAGCGGAGACGTAGGCCGGGTTGTTGGCCGAACTCCGTTATCAAATTTCTTGTGTCTTGCCTTCTTTATTTCCGCTGCATTCTTCAACTTTGATTTTAATTGTTAATCAACTTTTTAAAAGGCAATTCACCCCCCTCTTGCCATCTTATCATTCCTCGGGATTCTTCCGACCCAACATTTGGTATCAGAGGAACCTTTGAGTAATTCCTTAACCCGGTTTCAAAGTTAAGATCTTTTTTTTAGATGGCATCAACCTCTTTCGCCCCTGAGGGCCTCTCATTGGGTCGGGCTCCATTTTTTGATGGGACCGACTATAATTATTGGAAAACCCGCATGACTACCTTTCTTAGAAGCATAGGATATCCCATTTATAAAATTGTCATGCAAGGTTACACTTTGTCTACCCCCGACGAATCCAAATGGACCCAAGCCGACATTAGAAATTTTGAGCTTGATGGCAAAGCCATGAATGCTCTTCATTGCGGCCTAGACCGAAATGAATTCAATCGAGTGTCTACTTGCACCTCCTCACATGAAATTTGGAAACTTTTAGAAGTAACTCATGAGGGCACTAACAAAGTCAAAGACACTAGATTGGATATGTATAGGCAGGATTTTGAGTCTTTTTCCATGCAACCAAATGAATCTATTTCTGAAATGTTTACTAGATTTACTGACGTGTGCAATGGTAGAAAATCTCTTGGAGATGACATTTCTGCAGAAACTATGGTGAAAAAGATCCTATGGGTCCTTCCGAGCTCATGGGCACCTAAAGTGACGGCGATCCAAGAAGCTAAGGACGTCAAAAATATGCCGGTCGAAGAGCTCATCGGATCCCTAATGACGTACGAGATCACGATGAGGAGGCAAGCTCAAAAGGAGGGCACACCAATCAAAACTCCAAAGAACATCGCCCTCAAGGTACAAAAGGAAGTAAGCTCCTCCTCATCCTCTTCCTCATCTCCTTCCTCATCTTCCTCATCATCAAGCGGCGACTCGGAAATGGAGTATCTCGCCCGCCAAATGCACAAGTTTATGAAGAAGCACAAGAAGAAGAAATCCCGCAAGCACCGAAAGCAAGAACCCACCGAAAAATCCGAGCCCAAGGTGAAATGTTACGGGTGCGGCGAAAAGGGCCATTACAAGCCCGATTGCCCACTCAACAAGAAACGGGCCACGCACAAGGAGAAAGGAAAGAAAAAGGTCCTCAAGGCCACATGGAGTGACTCCTCATCATCCTCCTCCTCCTCCTCGAGCGACAACGGTACAAAATGCCTAATGGCATTCCATGAGGTAACATCTTCCGACTCCTCCTCTTGTTCTTCAAATTCCAATTCTTTAAATCATCTTTCTTATGAAGAACTCTCATTTGCTAGAGACCAATTAGAAAAAGGTTTTCACGAACTCTCTTCTAAATTTGTCGCGTTGAAAAAGTCTTTCAAAAAACTCTCCTCCGAAAAAGAACAACTTCTCAAAGAGAAGGAGGAGTTGACCCTAAAAATCCAAAACCTCCCCGATGTTGATTCCTTGGAATCAACCATCAAAGACCTAAGGGAGACCCTAGCCAAGTTCACCCAAGGTGAACAAAATTTGAAAAATATTCTTGGTTCCCAACGTATATCCCGAACCACCAATGGACTTGGCTATACCAACCGAGCCTCCTCCTCCCATGCTCAAACTGTTTTTGTAAGGGGGAGCTCCGATTACAAATTTTGTAATTATTGCAAGAAAACCGGGCATCTCATTTATGAGTGTAATTGTAAAAATGCCCGGTATGGCCAACCCAAATCTTTTTACTTTTCGGACGAATTCTATAGGAGAAGACCCGCTATGAGACAAGTGTGGATTGAAAAATCCCTTCTTGCGAGTCTCTCCGGGCCAAAATTTATTTCCTCTCCCCGGTGATTTATTGTTTTTATTTAGGGGGAGTTAGGTTTGTTTAAGAATTTTTGTTTTATTCAAACTTTCAATTTCAACTTTTGGTTTCAAATTTCAATTTTTCAATTGGTTTTTGATTCAAAACTCTCAATTCAAACTGTTATTCAATTTTTGTTTCAAATCATTCAATTTCCAAAATTTCAATTGATTTTCAAATCTCATCCCTTGTTTTTCAAAATTTCCCTCAATCAAGTTTTATGCCCCACTCTATTTTGATAATCACAAAGGGGGAGAATTTCTTGATTGATTGGGGGAGAAACTTTTTTTCATGCTTTGCTTTACATTTCATTTTATTTAAGCATTCCTTTCAATTAATGTTTTTACTTTAATTGTTTAAGTGATTGTGATCATCAAAATAGGGGGAGATTGTTGTACATCTCGAACCTCTCGTTGTTTGATTTTCATGATCACAATCACTTTCATTTTTATCTAACATTGTGTTTTAAGTGTTTGTGTTGATAGGCATTTGATTGCCAAGAAGTTGACCAAGGAAGAGGCAGAAATGGACTGAAATTCAGTCCACCGGCCGACCGGTGGCTTCACCACCGGCCAGCCGGTGGCACCCAGACTCAAGGGGTAGCTACTGCCTCCCCACCGGTCGACCGGTGGCTCTGCCACCGGTCGACCTGTGGCACCCAGCTCAAATAGTGTTTGCTACTGTCTTGCCACCGGCCAGCCGGTGGCTCTGCACCGGTCGACCGGTGGAGCCTGGACCAAGACTCTTCTTCTCATCCAAGGCACCGGCCAACCGGTGGGACTGTACCGGCCAGCCGGTAGCCCAGTCAAACTAGCCGTTGGGGTTGACCAGTCAACCTTCTTTTGGCCTCCAACGGCTCCAAAGCCTTCTCCAACGGCTCCGAAGCCTCCCCAAGGGTTCCATGCCTATAAATAAAGGCCAAGGAAGCCCCGGACCACAACCGGAACATTTACAAAGCCACTAAACTCATTTTCCATCTATTGGCCAACCTCCGGTGGACTTCCTCAAAGGATCCTCTAGTGCTCAATCCAATTCCAATCCAAGGAGCACCTCAAGAAGCTTGGGAGAAGCACGCTACATCAGCTCCACCAATCATTTGGCGCCCAAGTCTTCCTAAATAACGGTTTTTATTGTTTTATTTCTTTTTGAGCTTTAAAATTGGGTTTGTGCCTACAAACCCCAAACTCTTTCCTCATCTCCCTTTCTTTGGGTTCTCACACCACCACTAAGGTGTGAAGAGGTTTTTCAAGCCTTTCCTTTTAAAGGGCTTGAGTTGTCGGTGAGCTAGCCTTCACCCGTTAAAAAGGCTAGTGGGTTATTACTTAACCATTAAAAGCATTGGGTTCTTGCTTAACCAATAAAAGCAAGCTGTAATAGGTCCTAGTGCTACCTCAAAGCCTAGTGGGTTTCTTGCTAAAACCATTGAAAAGCAAGCGGTAGGAATCTCTCAACGGTTGAGTTGGGAGCGGAGACGTAGGCCAGGTTGTTGGCCGAACTCCGTTATCAAATTTCTTGTGTCTTGCCTTCTTTATTTCCGCTGCATTCTTCAACTTTGATTTTAATTGTTAATCAACTTTTTAAAAGGCAATTCACCCCCCTCTTGCCATCTTATCATTCCTCGGGATTCTTCCGACCCAACATCCATCACATAGGAACTTGTCTTCTCACCCTCCCCCAATTCTCCCTCAAATATTACATCTTTTTTTCAATACCCATCATCATTTTCATTTTCTACCATTCATCTATGGAAGATTATAAATAGTTGTTTAATCAATAATATTATCATAAAGATAAATCACTTCACAACGTACCCATGTAGCCTTAAAGGGAAACCAAATTCACAAACCAAACATTTATCAATTTAATAAAACTCCACCATAATCCTTCAATTCCAAAATGACCATATATTCCAAATTAAATTATTAAAAAAATTAGATAACGCTATATTAATTTTTGTGAAGTGGAACTAAATTCCAATCAGTCCTTACAATGTTCGAAAATATTTATACCATAATCCTTTAAAAAAATGATAGTTTCAGTTATTCATTATGTAGTTGCAAAACACGTTTTCCAGAAATACATATGCACACAATCCAATCAATTTCTATTTCCCATTAATGATTCATATTGTCTTCATCATAAACAATGTTTTCATTTTTTAAACCAAATAATCAAACCATAGAAAAGAATAAATTTTATTTCAAAATAATATATGGATTCATAATATGAAAAAATCCTAGAAAAATAATATGGTCACCAAAATGGTTGTTTTATGATAAAAAATTTGTAAATAATTATAATATAATTCCAAATTGAATAAAATTAATTCATGTATAACATGGATAATAGTAATAATAAATTACTTAAAAACACCAATATATAATATCCTAGATAAAAAACATGGAATCCTTTATGATTCACCTTCAATAGAGAACATGATATCAAATAAAAAAGAAATCTGGAGATGTGAGATGGTATCCTAAAATCATAGTTACATGTCATCCATTAAAGGTATTAATAATAAAAAGGACACCATTTCCCCTTGGAATAAATAATCATGGGAAGATGGGATATTGAAGGAAATGAAGAGAATTAAATAGTGGAAGAGGATCAATACATCCAATAGAACCTCTATATAATAATATATGTTGTTCTGATAGATAGAATTACACAATATGATTACATGGGTCATGTGGGTCGATTTATGATTGAGGTAGAATGGAAAATAAAAAAAAAGGGTTTTGAGGGGCAATTACTATACTAAAAAAACATTAACTCGCGTCCAATGACCCAACTAGATAGTTAGTAGCTAAAATAGAAATGATATTTCCCAAAGATGGTCCACTAGCTATCCAGTGGCCGCACTAGAAAAAATGTGTATGTCATGTAGCTTTCCAAGCCATAGGTTCTGGGATAAATATACTATAAACGTCCAATGCATCCTCAAACCCCTTGGGCCACCCAAAAATAGACCCAATGAATGGTCTTCCAATTGAATTAATACCATGATGTTAATAATATTCTTTACTAAACATGTAATCCTCAGTGGATATGAAACACGTGGCAAAAAATAATGGTTGATAATACATTGATAAATTTATATTATATTATTTTGATGTGTTATGTGATATCCAGGTATTCCATGTAATTTCCCATTTGGCCTATTACTATTTTTATGTCCCATGATTTTTAAGAATCACCTGGAAAGATGGATGAGACAGTGTGATGCATGAGAATTCTGGGATCCCTTCTCAAAGTACATTAGGGGATGATTCATATTTTAACTAGCATCTATAATGGGTGATAAATCAGTGGATGTTTTGTAGTGGTACCTCAAATCTAACATCATATATTCATAATGATCATAAAATAATTCAATTTCTGTAGGGATTTCCATTAACATGGTTATATTATTATGAATTCACAAGGTGACTAGATTTGAATGGTGAAACCATAAGAAAATTTTGAATCCTCGAACATAATGGTATTAAAATGGAGTATTACATAGAGGGTGGGAGCATATCCCTGATATATTTAATGGGACATCTTGAGGGTAATTGTTTAATTCATCCCGATTAATGCTTATGATACCCCCTAGGAATAATGGGAAGCACTATATTATCACGGTTTTTGAGTTGAGTTCATTTGACATAACATCGTGATATTTAATTAAATATATTTTTTTAAAATAATTTTAATTTTTGAACATATTGTGTTATACAGAAAATATATTTCATCTTCTTTTACAAACAATAATGTGTTTCTTCTGTAGTGTGCAAGACACACAACACCAAACTTTAGTGAACCATGAAATAATATTATATTAAAAATAACCATTATAGTTTAGCCACTAAATATTCAGTTATGTGTTTTATTAACTAAATAATAAAGTATAAATATAAATTTCATAATCAATACAAATTTATTATTAAATGCTTCATCAAAAAAATCATTTTTAGTAATGTAATTATATTTATCAAAAACATTCTTCAATTTTTATTTATTTTTTATAAAAAAAAATTATAATTATTTTATATATATTTGAAAAAATTTATTTCATAAAATTTAATTAATTTATAATAATATAATATAGAAAACAACTCATGCTAATATTTTTGGGATTTTACTGAAAATATTGAATTTTAAGTGAAAAATGAAAAATAACAATTTTTTAAATATATCGTTTAATTTATGTAAACAATGTAATCTAAATTTCCTATTATTTTTAAATTCGAATATATTTTATTAATTTATATTTAATCCAATTAATTACATTTTTATCCACTATATAATGGATTTTAGATTGAATTTATATTTCAGTTTAAAAAATAGGTTTTTATGAAATATTTTTTAATGTGCATAATGTCTCTTTGTTTAAATTGATTAAAATAATATCTAATTAGATTTTTTTAAAATGAAATTTAAAAATTATATATCAATAAATATTAATTTATATTTACAAATTATTATTATTAATAATATATTTAATATAAACTAACCTTGTGGTTAAAAATATAATTATCAAAAACTAGATTTTTCATTGCGTATACTAGTTTTGTTTTATATTTATTTTTTCATATTATATAATTTTAATTTATTAAAATTTATTCATTATTTAGAATTAGAATAAATTTTATTATCTAAAATGGTTAACTTTATTTTTGACCATTATGAATTGTGAAAATGGTAAAAATTATTTATCGTGGTTAAGGTAATAATGAGTATACGTGGAGGTTAAAAATAAAAGATATGGGTTAAAAATTAACCAAAAAGTCCTAAATACATTATTATATCCTAATTTACATATTTTTAACCATTCTTTCTTATATATGATAATTTGGAAGCTTTTACTAGGTTAAAAACATTGTCATTTTTTTATTCATTTTGGAAAAGTCCTAGTAGTTTCCCTATGAGATCTCATCCCCACATATAAAAGGACCTCTCCTCTGATCTCCTATGTATACTATAAAATGATTTTGTTTTATAAATCCAAAAAAAAATCTTCCATTTAATCCTCACTGCATATAGGCCTTACTATGATTAATAATCCTTCCTAAAATGGCTTTAGGTGTAATCCTAATAGAGATCCCAAACGTAGAGGTATCATCATTAAATATGTGTTTTCAGTTTATTTATTGATCATACTAATTATATTCTTATTAATATATTAAAATATAATTAATTTATATATTTAATTCTTTCATATATTTAGATAAAATTCATGACCTATATCTATATACATTTAACTCAAATGGGAAAGGAAACTACTGATTGTGCGTACGACGGACTATCGCCTCACGAACCAGCATAATGCGTATTACATCACCACCTCTCGTGGATGTTTAAAATGATTTATTTAGTAAATTTACCTCAGATTAATTACATAATTTAACTTATGGAAATATAATATCACATATAATCTTTGTAGTTTAAATTCCATGGGGGATAAAATAATATCGCTCATGTATACATTGAACTACCGCCCCGCGAAGTGATGTGATTATTTATCACTAAATAATTAAATAAAATGTAATAAATAATACATTAATGAAAATATTTAATATATACTATATAATAATGGTTCATTAAAAATGTTATTTATTAGTAACTTATACATCATTACATCTATCGAATGATGGAAACAACATTTATTCGTAAGTACAACCAACCATCTCCATGAATAGTGAATTTCATATTTCAACCACTAAATTCTATGAATGAGAATAAATATTTATATTATAGATTTATATTCTATTATTATAAAATTTAAAATTATAAATAATATGTAATGATAAAAAAATTAAAAAACATGAATTCTTGAACCAAAACACTCCGAAAAAATTAAACAATTAACACATAGAAAAAATGATTTTAAAAATGAATTATAAATAAATGGAGTTAAATCATTTTAAGAGGATAATAAATGAAAAAAATAATTATGCCTATGATTCTGTAGTAGGTATATAATAATCTTACGTTTATTGTTTAGTTGTTTTGAACATGCATGGAGGAATTGAAATATTTGGTTAAGGGGTTTTAGTCCCACTTTTATTTACTGTGAGACACATTTCATATTCACCACATTTCTATTTTATGTAGTGGATATAATTACCATTAATTTATTTTATGATGATTCACCTAATAATTATCTATGTCGCATATCATCTTTTGGTTCTCTTTTTAATGGGGATTATGTTTCAATTTTTACCAATGTAGTGGTGGTTATATGTTACAATCTCACCATTTACCATGATTATTTATGATTATATCTCTATTTTGGAAATATTATGTTCAAACACAAATTAATTCTCATTAATGTTATCCACCTAAGGTAATTCATTGTTATTCTAAATTAATATTTCATTTTTAATACAATTTAGGACTTAAAATAAGTGAGATAATGTTTTTAATAAAATTGGAAAATATTTATCTCTCTGGTCTGAATCAGTTTTCTTCCAAAACCATGGTTTTTAAAAATGACATAAAAAATGTTTTACTATTATCATATAATTTTTTGAATTATATTTTGGCTATTTAAAAAAATATAATAATTAACCATCCTTTTCATTCCAATCATTTCCCACATGTATTTAAATGAAAATGTGAAATAAATCAATTTTTAATATTCATGAAATGAATAACATTTCCCCCCACCATGAATACTCAGTGATTTAAATCTTCCCTTAAAATTTTTAAATTATATTTTTAATGGAATATTTTTCTTAAATTTTGGAAATTTTTATAAATGATTTCAATGTAAAAAATATATTAATATTGTTATGTGTTTTAAAGATTTTATTTCAATGTGGAAATGCTATATTCCTTAATAAATAGTCGATGTGAATTTTCAAATTCACATTCCATATAAGAAGACAAATAATTAAGTTACAAATTGTTTAATGGGGATAATATTGAATGATAAAATTATTATTATATCTCTGGATTGTTCATGATTATGTTTATAAATTACTAATGAAACCTATTTATTTTTAATGGGTTATTATATGGTGAATTGTTGAAATCGTCGAACCCCATTATCATTACATGAGATATAATGTGATGATATTATTATTGTTATGTGTTATTGTGAAATAAAAAAATATGTTTATCAAAATTAGATACGTGGGACCTATATGTTCTTCAAATTACTTGGGTAAATAATTCTATATCATGAGATAAAGTTATGATATATTTCAGTGGGATTAATCAACTATTGTAAATAGGTGATTCCATATAAACTATGGTAAATAGGTTCATCCTGATCCACATTTAGAAACAAGTGCATCTTAACCTAGTGTTGTATATAGATGCATCATGATCCACTATGAAAAATTGGTGCTTCAAGATATACATTATTGATGTTATTGGTAGATATCCTTATCATAAAATGTCACACCCCAACAATATGTTATCATTTATTTTATATTGTTGATGAATTTTTTTTAATGTTTAGGTTGAGTTCGCAATTTTATTTTAATTTTATTTGGAGTTTCTAGGTGGATTTTTCATTTGTGCATTGTTTTTATCCAAAATTTTGGAGTTACCCATGTTTCATATGATGGATGAGATAATTTATACTATATTTATTCATTCATGATTTTCATAACATGATTTGAGTATTTATGGGGCCAAATAATGCTAGGACAAGGAGTAATAATGTGGAGTTTTTTGTGTCAATAGAATTGTGATAAGTTGGATGGAATAATACGATAAGAAAACAAGTGTTTTTTAAATTTTTAATATATTTGGGGTGCATGGTTGGCCCACATGTTACCAAATCTTGTGGTCAACACTGTGTGAGGTGCCATCCAATCCAGGATGGCATACACCATTTTGTACTGTTTTTAAAATAGTGATACCAAAATTTTCTAGTTATACACCTTTCTCAAAACATGAAATTTCATTTTTTTTCCCTCTAATGTTTTAACCCCTCTTGGGATTTACTCCACATTGGAGCATTTTTTTTGTTCATGAAGAGGCTCCCAATCCCCTTTTCCATTGTTCTTCATCCTTATTTTGTGTTTCTTCTATTGTTCTAAGGTATGTCTCTTTGAGTTTTAGGTTTATTTTTTCTTATTTTTATTATCCCCTGTTGATATCATGGTATAACATTGTTCGGTTCTCACATGGCTGAACCCTAAGAACTAGGAATTCTGTGTGGATAAATTTATTTAATGTTATGGTTGGTGTATTTTTCCTCAAATATATTTCATCCATCCCCATAGGTCTTATTTATTACCTCATCGTTGAGGTAGGCGGTTTCAATAATTTCCCATTCTTTCAAATTTCATAAATGACTTATATTTTTAATTTTTTTGTAATTTTTTTTATTTCCTACGGTGTGTTAGGAATTTTATTTGGAATTACTATGATTGTATTTTGATTAAAATAGGGTTTTTTTAAAAATGCTTATTCATATACATATATTTATATTTATATTTGTGAATCATTTTTTCTAATATTTCAATTTGTATTTTGAGATAGACATTTGTATTTTGTGAGTTTTATTGATATTTTTTCATTTTTTAATGTTTTCTTGTCTTTTTACATTTGTGAATTAATATTTGGGTAGAAACATTGTTGACATTTTTTATTTAGTTCCCACATGTGGATGTTGTGATTAATGGTAAAGCCAGAGTTGACTATTCGTTTTCGTGTTGGATATTTTTATGGTTTACCATGGATTTTTTATTTGATGTAAGTACATCAATAGGTGTACACCTTTTATATATTGATGTTTACAAAAATTTATTTGTCCATTTTTAAACATTCTTGACATGAAATATAGATTTTAAAACATATATTCCCTTATCTCCTTTATTCTTCAACCCTTTTCTCCATATGTGGTTTCGTCAAACCCTTAGTACTTTTGTAATGTTTCATTTGTTTAAAATGACTCATTCATGGTTTTATATTATGTGCTACAAATAATGGTGTGTTTGGAATTTTGAGATGTAGTTCAGTTTCTCAATGACCTAAACGCCCGTTGGGCATCTTTTGTACATGTTTTGTGCTTTTTCTTGATTTTGGAAATGAATTATGGAATAGATTTTTTAATTTTGAAATGTAAAATTACTAATTGTTAGTTTATAATGATTTATAATGTGGCTATAAATATCATGTGACCTTTTAGCCGAGTTTGATTTTTTTCCAAGGATCATTGTGAGGTAAGAACCTCTATTGGGTACCCACTATATAAGGGGTAATATCATAAGTGGTATCAATGTTTTTTATTGAAAATAATGGTGTATATGGGTTTTAGTTTGATCCATGAATGTTATGATCTCCACATTCACCTGGTACTATTATCATGAGATTCCTAGTTATTATCTAGAGGGTGGAGTGACAGTTTCATTATTTACCCTGATGATATGGGTTGGTACACCATGGAATTATTTTCAGTCATGGGGGGACGTTCCACCAGATTGAGTAGTTTATAGAATCCAGGTGGTTACTAATTTGGGAGATACATTATACACTCATAGGTGGGTCTGAGTTGGTTCCATATAAAAATTTAATCAATTTATGTTTCGGAAATTCACATGATTATATAATTTTATATTCCCACTAATTTCAGTTTTGTGTGGTTTCTTGTTTTACTAGTATCATCATTGTCTTGACTGTAGCATTTTTATTGAATTTCACACTACTTGGTCTATTTCCATTCATTTTAAAATTATCCCTTTCTATAACCTGGTTTCAATTTTATTTTTTATTTTTGAAACATGTAATTTGTAATTGGGAAACATGTTTAATAATGGATGTGTCTGTGTTATTTAGAAATGTTGTGTTTTCTATAAATATATATTTAGATTTTAAAATGATAAAAACTATTATATATATATATATATATATTTCAAACTAGTATTTGGGAACTATTTTATTAAAGGAAATTTATGAACTATATGGTCATTACCTATTGTATTGTTTATGCTTACATCCTACATGTTCCACACATGGTCATTAGACCCAAAATGTTTTGTTGGATCAGGATTCATGTTCAATATTCCTTTAGAGTAGGTCAGTATTATCATTAGTGGTTACCAATATTCCATTTGGAGACTGAGTTTTTTTGGTTTGGTTTTTTTCATCAGCTTATATATTGTTCACTAATTGATGTATTTTGATCAGTTTGGTATGTTTGGATATTCAGTGATTCTAGTTCTATGTTGTACGCTCTTATTTGTGTATTTGATCTAGTTTTTTTTGGGCTAAATTGTTCCCATTGTGATATATTTTATTCAAGAAACTTGTCACCAGCTTGAGAGGATTGAAAATTTTTATCAGGCCTTATCTTGGTTGGGGTGGAGTCTTGAGTTGGATGAAATCCCGACCTGGTTCATAAAAAAATTGTATAAGTACTTCCAATTGTTATTTGGGGTTTCTGGTAGATTAGATACTAGTGCCATCATGAGTTGATAGGTATGTACAATACAATATTTGTGACCACTTTTTTATTTTTATCCTCTTGTTTTTTGAGGTAGTCAAATATTTCAGTCAATTATTTTTGGGTTTTGGGTTTTTATAGTTATGGAATGATAATCGATGTGAGCGAGTGAGAACAACAGTTTTTCATAGAGTAGTTATCCATGGATATATTAGATGAGGGAATCAAGGTATTCCATGTGGTTGGTGATTAACTTTGGTTGGGCCCACTAACCATGTTTTCAAGTTATAAATTTTTATTAGTTCTCTATACATAGATATCAGTGTGGGTTGTGTATTATTGTGAGTTGTTCATTGGTTTGGTATTCGATGGCATGATTGGATTTTGGAATGGAAAATTTTATTAAGAGAAAGGATTTGTAAAAATAAAATTATTTTACATTATATTTTGTTTCTAATGTGGTATTTATTTTTAAAATTGGATTTGAATATGATTTTATTATATTATAAAGTGGTCTTGGCACCAGGTATTTTTGGTATATATGTTGGAAATGTTGGTTTTGGAATAATAATTATGGGTTCCATTGGTGGTGTTTGTTTTGTGAGTTGGTGTTTTTGAGTGGGGATTCCTTTTTTGTTTTACTTGATTTGTGTTTGATTTCAGGTTTTATGATCATTTATTTTTTTGAGTATTCCACCCAATAAAATGTCCCAGAGGTATTTGTTGGGTCTTTTCCAATTGTTGGACCTACACATACTATAATTAGAGTTGATGATGAGATATTTTTCTGAGATATTTATTTTTATATGAGGTTATTGAGTACCACAATATTCTAATGCGTTGACGAGGAATTCAAATGGGTCTTCATGTTTGTGGGAACACCTGATGTTGTGAGCGTGTCTTCTGTATAGAGTATATATGAAGGTCCATCATTGGATTAGTGGAAGGTGATTTTATAAGTAGGATTGTAAGTTTTTTTGTTGTGGGATGTGTTTATTAGGACTTTTATATGATGTTTCATACCCTGTTAGGTGATGGTGGGGAATGTTTAGGTGTATTGGGTGTTCAGAAGGATCAATGAACATTCAAGGGTTGGTATGATCATTTCCATGATTTGGTTTCTTTCAAAATATAGATAGTGTTAAAAGATCAGTGGAATGATCATCCCTTTATATATTTCCCAATTACATATATCAATGAATTATTCCTTTCATCTGGTTGATTTTTATTTATGATTCTAGTAGAAGAGGAATTATAAGATGAGTTGGTTCCTAGAGTATAGGATGTTGGGAATCCGGTGTCCATTGTTTCTAGTGAATTTTACCCATCTGGGGGGAGAGAGGTGTTGAAAAGGAACCTATTTTTGGGATGTATTATTTAATGATTTTGAATCCTCCTACAACAAACTATATTCTTTTTTGATTACCGTTCTGTTGATTCGGGAATCTGAATTTATCATGTCATGACCATCCAATTTATGATCACTAATGTTTCCATCTGGGTCTAGGGATATGTTCTTTAAGAATCATGTGTATGAAATAAGGTCTTGGATAACAAATGTTTTCACCTAAATACTATGATGTAGATACTTCAGGACATCGATGCTCAAACAAAACTCCCCAGAGTGAATATCTTCACCCAAGAATGAATTTTTGGGTGGGATGGAGTTTTTGGTCCCGGATTGTTTTCTCTAACGTCGAAGAAGATTCAATTTATGTCCCTATATTGTAGTTTCCTCCGCCATTCTTTATTACTAGTTGAATTAAGATGTTTGGTGGTCCTTTTATTTTGTACATCCTATGGTTTTTCATTTTTAAATGACTCTCTTTAATTTTTGTTCTTTCTTGTGTGTTGTATCCCTTTTATGGATTGTCATTGGTTCTCAATCATTCAAACCTTGAATATGCTCATGTCTTGTGGAAATAATGAATCATGGTTCAATTGTTTTGTTTAGTTTGAGTTTATTCTAAAATGTTTCCTTTATTTAAGGGATTTAATTTTTCTTTTTAGTTTTTGGTAATTATGGTCGTGTTGTTAAGATTTTTTGGAGATTTTTTGGGTTATTTATTATAGGTTTTCCCATTTCATTGTTGATATATAGGGTGTTTCAAAGTTTTCCATTCTAGTTGGGTTACTATGGTGGAAAAAACCCTCCTTGTTATTAATGGATCTATTTTTATGGTTTTCATGTATATACAGTTAGCTGTTACATTTGAAGTAGAAAATTCACCATGAGGTTGGTGGTTTCATTCAGTGTTATTCATCTTCAAGGTAGAGCATGGTTTATTATTTAGGTAGGTTAATTTATAGGTAAATAAAGTATTTAGGGTTGGAATAACTATCACACCCAACCATGTTATTTCATCCATTTTCATTCTTTTCATGACTTTTATTCTTTTTTATGAGGTTTATGTTGAGTTTTAGGTTTTTATTTTTTAGTTTTATATTTTCATGGTTGATTTTTGGCTTGTTCACAGTTTTTGTTCATTATTTGGGGGGTTAAACATGAAATTGATAAATGTTGAGGGTGTCTCCAATGAATTTTTATTATTATATGTTCTTCCTAGCTCATTTTGAACACGGTTTTGGCTAAAATGTTCAATGAAAAGGAATAATTGTGTGGATTTTTTTTGGTGTCACGAAAATGGTTCACAACATGCAAATGGTTAAAGGAAATTGTGGGGAAATTGTTCAAGGGTTTTTGAAATTTTTTACAAATCAATGGCACATGACTGGAACACGGTTTACCAAACCATGTAGCCAAAACTATGTGAGGTATCCTTCCTATCCAATATGGTGAAATAGGCTGGCACACAATTTTTCAAATTGTATAACCAAACACTTTGAGTTGCACAGTTTTCTTAAAACCTGAAATTAAATGTTCACCCCTCTTATGCTTTAACCTATTTTGGGATCTCCCCTTGGCTCATTTTTTTCCTATAAAGTGGAACCAAAAACCTTGTACCTTGGGTTCTTATTCTTATTTAGTTATCCACCAATGTCTTTAATATATTATTCTCTGAGTGTTTGGTCAATTTTCTCCTTTTTGCATTCTCCCCTCTTGATTTTTGTGTATTCCATTGATGGATTCTCTCTTGGTCAATCCCTAGGATCTAGTGATGATTTTAGGTTCAATTTATTTTATATTATGGTTTGAATATTATTCCTCGTGCTTAGTTCATCCTTCCCCTATGTATTATTTTTATTCAATCCTCATTGATGAAGGTGTTTCCATTATTTTTCATTCTAGAAAAATAGAAATAGGCTTTATCATTTCAAACTATTCTCTAACTTTCATGTTCTTTCTTATGGGTTGTTATCACAAATGGTTTTGGTTTTCCAATGCAAGGCTTTTAACCAAAATAGGGTGTCAAACATTTTTACTTAGTTACACACACACACACACATATATATATATATATAAATTTAAGGTGTTTGATAAAAATTAATTTCGTCTTTTGAGATATTATTTAGTGTTTTGAGAGTGTTATTGATATTGTATAACCTTTTGGTTGTGTTTTGGTGGCTTGTTTTGTTTGTGAATTATTTTTTCAGTAAAAAATTTCGAGACTTTTAATATTTTGTTACCATGTGTATTTTTTGTAATTAGTGTTAAATCTAGTAGAGTATCATTGTTTTACTTTTGGGTATTAAATGATTTACCATGGATGTTCCATTTGATTCAAGAACATCCACAAGCGCATTGGGTGAACATCTGAAGAGGTAAACTAAGGAATATGGTCTTTGAAAAATATTATCAACTATTACCTAATATTCTAATACACATATTCCACCTCCCTCCTTTAATCTTCAACCCTCTTCTCCTCACATGGTTCCATCAAATCCTTCAAGTTTTCATACTATTTTATTTTATTCAAATTACACAACTATTCTTGGAAATTGTATTTCTGAAATAATTGAATGTTTGGAACATTGATCTGTTGTTATGTCTCCAAATGACCCCAAGGATCATTTGAAACATTTTGTACAAGTTTTATGTTTTTTGTATTGGTTTTGAAATTAAATTTTGATTTGAATTTGAATTTTGAAAAGTAAATCGAAAGATATATAGTTTATAAATTTTTATAATGTGGTTTGAAAACTAATATGTCATGTATCTATGATTCTGACATTATCAATGGGTTATTACAAGATAAGAAGACTTATGGTGTAACATCCATGGATAGGGTCATCACATAGATGGTTTCTATTTTTGGGATAGACACATGTGATGGGAGTGGGTTACAGTTTGTGCCACACATATGAGGACCTCCAGGTTCATTACATACTATTATCACGGCATTCATAGGCATTATCTATAAGGTTGGGTGACAGTTTCTTATCAAAAACGATCATATGGGTTGGTACCCATGGATTTTCTGAGAGGCTAGGTGGAAAATTCCACTATATTAGCTAGTTTAAACTGTCCTGTAGGTTATTGAATATAGAGATGAACCATACACAGATAGGTGAGTTTGAACCAATTATGACAAGAGTTTTTTGTAAATATGATTTTTAAGGTCAATGATTACATATTTTTTTCTTCCATATTCATTCCAATATACATGGTTTCTTATTTTACATGTATCAGCATTATTTTGTTCATACCATTTTATTAGTATTTCACATGGTTGTTCTATTTAAATTCATTTTCATTTTATCCTTTTTTATAACATAGTTTGGATATCTTTTATTTATTATTTTTTTAAGACTAGTATTTTTTATCATGGAATCTTGTTTTAAAAATGGAAGTTTTTATGTTTTTTAGAAAAGCATTTTTTTCTGGAAAGAAGAGTTTTTTATTTTGAAATGATAAAACCTATTTTCTATTTGTATTTACAAATAGTGTTTGTGGACTATTTTGGGAAAATAACGGTATCGAAATTCTAGAACTTATCTACATATTGGATTATGTGGACACCATAATTGTGACACACAGCGTCGGCAGACATAAAATGTTATCTTGGTTTTGTTTTTTGGTTCAAATTTCCTTTGAATTAAGTATGTATTATGGTTGATGGTGATAGAGTGGTTCCATGATGATTGAGTTTATTTTGTTTTAGTTTTTTTATCATATGTTCTATCTTATTATTTTTGTTACATGGTCAATTTTATGTTTTCAGATATTCATTTACTCT
Organism: Viscum album; assembly: GCA_963277665.1. NCBI lineage: Eukaryota > Viridiplantae > Streptophyta > Magnoliopsida > Santalales > Viscaceae > Viscum > Viscum album. The sequence goes on from OY728141.1 coordinate 721,644,817, forward strand.
TTTATTATAGTATAAGCTCGTATTTGTGTATTTTATTTTGGTTTTTCAAGGATAAATCCTTCCCATTAGGATTCTGTTGATTCACGAAACTACTCATCATTCTGGGAGGATCGAGAATGCCTCTAAGGACTTTTCATGGGTAGGTTCAAGTGTTGAGTTGGATAGTATACCAATATAATTCATGACATATGAAATGGTATTTTATGATTATGATGGTTACACGATTTTATGGAATGATCTTATGAATCATTATTTATTTAGAATAATTTATTACATAAGAGTCCCATGTTTTCTAACATGATAATGTTTTATGTCGTGAAACATGGTTATGGTCTATGATAGTTTAGTATGATCATTGAAATTTCTATTCATGATCACATACCCTAATTATTATTATTTTCATTTCTTATGATTCTTGAACTATAAATCTTATATTTACCCTTTCTGATCATCATAGATCACCCTTTCTTATGCTTCCTTACGTGGTTATGAAGAATTGTTTAGGTGGGGTATCCCTATGATAAGTACTATTTGAGAGGATATCTGTGCAAGATGTTTTTGATCTTTGAAAAAATAGGAATATTTTGTTTCTAATCCCCAAATATAGTAAACTATTATGTTTATCAAGCATGTGTTAATGAAATGTATTGAATATTCATCTAAGGAGATGTGACATTTATATATGATAATCATGGTTCACTATTATTGGTATTAGTGGGATGGTTTTGTAATCCATTGAAAACTGTGATGAGTAAACTATAGTGAAATACAAAAGTATATTTCTCGTGATTTGTCTTGGGATATCTATAATTACAATTCTAAGGATAACTCATTGTATAGGAGAATGTCCTAAAATATTGGTAAAGGACAATATGGATGTTTTTATGGGATTACATCTATATTTAGATATAACTTGAGGATGTGTCTCTATGAAAAATGTACATATGGATAATAAAATTAAAATGGGAACATTAAGATAGACCCAATATTCACATAGTGAATGAAAACTCGCTTCGATGCACACCTATTTTGACACTACTCGACATATTCTCTGGAAATTAAAAAACTCTTTAAGAAATTGCATGTCTAATTTATATAATTATTGTGAATGGACTAGGATAAGATAAGGGTGTCATAAGATGAATATAAGTTGTCTTAATTTAGTTATATTATATGTGGATTTTCATTATAAGGTATTTTCCCACTACGATTGGCATTTCTCCGAAAATGTTATTTTTTCTTAAAATTTTCGGAACCAAGAGGTATCATTTTAACAATTAATTTGATGAAATATTTTGTAATTATGATCCTTAAAATTTTATAATAGTTGGGGAGAAATACATTTTAATTATTCCAAATAAAATATCATGATATATGATATACAATATTCACATTGACCAACTCCCGGACTCACTAAAGAAGTGTATAATGGAGTTCACTGTGAGTTTAGATTTTGGAGATCATAGAGGAAAGAAGAATATATTTATTATATGTAGAAAATTATGGTATGAAACACTCATGGTAATGTATCAATGTGATTATAATAATGTGTTGAAAATAAGTACACAATGTATGTAATTACAAAAAACATTAAACGTTCTGCTAAAGAATTGGAATAGGATAATGCCCTCAAGGTATTATCAATACATGAATATTTTAAATTTTGAATTAATTGTATTTATAAAAATCCATTTCTAAGGTGGAGTGATCATGAAGAAAATCAGCTTTGTTCTATGAAAAATGGTGGAGAGACTAAAAATGACATATAAAATGTATGAGATGTTTTAAAATTATTATTTATGTTAAATATATGAATCATGAATTATTATAAATTGATGAATTTTATTACATGATTCATATTTCATATAATAGAAAAGGAGTATTAAGGAATATGAAGATGATGCCTAGGTAATTTTTTAAGAATATAGTGGAATGATTGAAATTTTTATTCTTGTTCAATAAATATTTTATATGAATCAATAAATATATAAGTTTATTTATAGATTTTTTTTGTAAGTATTTCCAAAAATATATTAAATGGTATTACTGAACTAGAAAAGTCATATAATGGTAAGGTTATATTTTTTGGGAAAGAACATGATTAATGTAAATATAACACTTAATATGATCCATATATTGAGATAATGATTTTTGAAAAGAAATATTACTAATATGGTTAAAGAAAACATGAAATTTACAATTATCTTGTAACAAATTAATGATTTTTATAAAATGGTGTTTCCTCTATAATTAAGGGAGATCACATAATTTATTTATTTTTAAAATATTTACAATGATCAATGTTTAATTTTTGGAATATGGAATCATTTATATATTTTATAAGTTTTTTTGGAAATATGGGTTTTTAAAATGTTTCAAAATAATACACGATAAATTTATTCACATGTTGGGAATGTGAAAATTAATATATTTATCATGTTTTTAAGGGACTCATGATAAGGTTATTTTGGTAATTTGGTGAAATTATTTTTAATGTTTTTTATTTTAGTCTTTTGTAAGTGTCATAAGGGTATTCATTTATGAATGGTTTATGTTTAAATTTATGAATGGCTTTGGAGATTTCTATCTTAAATTAGCATATGATGATTTATGAAAATTGTATAGGCAATGCTAACAATTTTGATTTTATGATTTCTAGACATTTATGGAATGATTAATTGTTATATTATGGATGTTATGATCGATTAGTTCATCAGGAAAAAAAATCAATTTTATTTCATGGAGTAATATATAATATGGATATTTATCAAGGGACAACCAAATTGTGAGATTGTGATCACAAAATTGAATGAAATCATGTAAGTATATTTTCCCATGAGAATTTTTCAACATTATGAAAAAAACATGAGATAATATTTTTTTCCTATTACCATCACTTATGATGATGTGAATGAAACTTCCAATATCTATTTGGTTATTGGATTATGGTTGTATTCATTCACATGATCAGTCACTTTCTTAGGATCAATGATCTCTTTCATTCTCCATCATTATTGGGTCATTTTTTTCCATCCATGTCAAAATACACATATACTTATAGTATTAAAATATGTGGAGTCCTATTTATGAGTTACATAGGTAAACATTATGTTTCCAACCATCCAATTTTAAAGGATCTTTTATTTTTCAGTTTTACGATGTTGGTTTCTATGAAATATCTTTCCAATGTTATTAATCTGATGACCAAATGAATTTCAATGGAATAAATATTTTTAAGGGGGTAGAATGGAATGTACCAATATTTAATGGAATATTTTTATTTAAATTAATTTAAATATTTCAATATCATTCATTATGAAATACATAGATTTTATCTTATGTGACACACGACAACCAATTTCATTGATGGTCAAAATTACATGCAACATTTTGCTTTATAAAACCAGAAGATAATATTATTTTTAATATAACTATTATAACATAGCTATTAAATATACCTGTAAAAATAGAATATAATAATTGATTAAATCAATATATAAATTTCCCACAAAATATAATTTTATCACTAATTTCATAGTAAATAATCAATTATTTTTTAGAAAAGTGGTTATATTAATCAAAAATATGTTCTCATAAAAAATAATTATAACATATTTTTATATTAAATTTCTATAAAAACTCTTTAATTATTAGATAAAATTTATTTGATAAAATTTACTCCCTTTTTTTGATAATTATATCGAAATAAACTCATGTTGAAATTTTGGAATATTTTTATAAATATTTATTTTATTGGTGAATAATGAAAACTTTTATAATTAATAAACCATTAATTTATCTCCAATATCTAATATTATTAAAATACCCTCTTATGTATTAGTGTTACATAATTATTTTATTTATATATTTATTCCACTTAATTACTATGTAATCTACATTATATTGGAGTTTCAATAAATTTTTTTGGGATTATGAAATTGGTTTTCCTAAATATTATTTTAAAGTGCTAAATATTTCTCCATTGTAATTAAATAAATTATTATAAAAAAGAATATTTTAAAGGATATTTATCAATTATAAGTTAATAAATTTAAATATATATTCGTTAAATTATTATTTTTAGTCATAGAGATAACTTAAAAAAAAATTTGCTTGATAAATACAATTGTTGAAAACATGGTTTTTTTTCGGATATATGGGATTTGTTATAAAATTTATTTTACAAATTATTTGTATTTAATTTGGTAAAATGTAATTCATATTTGGGAACAAAATAATTTATAATATATAATATGTTCATATTACTCTCTTACCGTAATTAATAGTGAGAAAATAAATACTATTTATCATGGTTAGGGTAAAAATGGGTTTACATGGTGTTGAACTAAAAAGATATGGTTTAATAATGATCCAACAAATGTATAAATTACATTGGGAGCTTATTTCTTAATAGTATCATTCCCGTGAAAAAATTTATGGCTAGATGGTTTCTTTTTAATGGGAAATAATCTACCATTTTGGATTAATTTGGGAAATTTCCAAGAAGATTCCAAGTAATTCCCCTTCCCAACATATAAAATGAGCTCTCCTAAAGTCTCATCTAAACACCAAAAAACACATTTGGTTTATAAAATACCTCAACAAAAAACTGTTATCATACCACAAAACAACTTAATGTTGTATTGTTGCTAGTAAGCTCTCTTAATAATGTTATAGGTATAAACTTTAAGGGGATCCCCAAAAAAGAGGTTTATTAATTAACTATATGTCTTCATGTTATTTATTCTTACAATATCTTAATGTATTATTAAAAATTTATTATATTAAAAACTATGTGTCTCCTATATACTGAAGAATATATATATTAATGTTAATATCTATAACCATTTACATTTCTCTAAAATGGGATGGAAAATTAATGATCGTGTGTACGAAGAACAACCATCTTCCAAACCATCATAATTCATTTTCCATCACAACTTATTTTGGTTGGTGTAATGATAGAATAAATATTTTATTGTTCTATTTTTAACAAAATTTATCTTCTCTAATTATAATATAACATTTATCATTATTTACTTTCCATTCCATGGGGAATATTGTAATTTCGCTCGTGTGTATGGTGGTCCATCACATCATGATGTTATGTTATTGAATATCACTCATTATTTACATATAAGGAAAATAACAGTATGATAATTAAAATTTGTTATATATATGAAATTATAATGTTTTTTAATGGTTATCAATTAGAAACATTTATTTTGTTTCATCCATCGAAATATAGAGACATCATTCGGGTATATGTACAAACTATAGTCACCATGAATGGGGAATTTCATTGTAATATCACAATGTTTTCATAATGTGAATAAAAATATATATAATAACAAATTTATATTCATTTCATATTATACATTCAATTGAGAATGGAATGATAATTAATGTACAAAAACTATAAATAATTAACCCAAACTCTATTGAAAAACAAATCAATTAACATCCAGAAATAATGAATTTATGGAAAATTTATTAATAAACTTTGTGTTTAAAAGTTATAATGGGATAATATATGATATTATAATTATTTATATCATTATATAACATATTCATAGAAAAAATAAAATTTTTATACATTAGGTTCATATTTTTTTGAAGGATGTCCATAAATATGATATGGGTTCTACATCACACATCAATTATCTGCGAGACACATGCCATAATAACCATGTATTTATTTGATGTGGTCTATATAATGACACTGAATATATTTTAGGATCCTTTAACGGATAATCATGGGGATTAATTATACATTTTAGTATCTATATTTTATTAGTTTTATGATTCATACTTATCCAAACTGGAAATGTTTTAATGTTACAATCTCATCATTTATCATAATTATTTATGATTAAGTATTAAATGATTATATTGAATGATCTAACTCTCAATAATTCTCATGAATTTTATCCTATTAGGGTTTTTCATGAAATTTTTCATATTATAGGACCATTTTACACTATTTGATACATAACATTACGAAAAAATAATTATTAATAAATAGTATGTTAATTAAATTTTTTTATATATATATTAAATTATAATGTTTTTTAATGGTTATCAATTAGAAACATTTATTTTGTTTCATACATCGAAATATAGAAACAGCATTAGTGTATATGTACATCCTATAGTCACCATGAATAGGGAATTTCATTGTTATATCACAATGATTTCATAATGTGAATAAATATATCTATAATAATAAATTGATATTAATTTCATATTATACATTCATTTGAGTATGGAATGATAATTAATGTACAAAAACTATAACTAATTAACCCAAACTCTCTTGAAAAACAAAACAAATAACATCCAGAAATAATGAATTTATGGAAATTTTATTAATAAATTTTTGTTGAAAAGTTATAATGGGATAATATATGATATAATAATTATTTATATCATTATATAACATATTCATAACACAAAAAAAAATTATACATTAGGATCAATTTTTTTAGAAGGATGTCCATAAATATGATATGGGATCTACATCTCACATCAATTATCTACGAGACACATGCCATAATAACGGTGTATTTATTTGATGTGGTCTATATAATGAAACTGAATATATTTTAGGATCCTTTAATGAATAATTATGGGGATTAATTATATATTTTAGTATCGATATTTTATTGGTTTTATATTTCATACTTATCCAAACTTGAAATGTTTTAATGTTACAATCTCATCATTTATCATAATTATTTATGTATAAGTATTAAATGATTATATAGAATCATCTAACTCTCAATAATTCTCATGAATTTTATCCTATTAGGTTTTGTCATGATATTTATCATATTATAGAACGATTTTACACTATTTGATACATAACATTATGGAAAAATAATTATTAATTACATTTAAAAAATTTCTTTCATCGATTAGAAATCCATTATCTTGGAAAAAAATATTCTCTATTTTTTAATGTTTTACTTATATATTATAAATTTTAAAAAATTTTGTACATATAAAATTTTATTTCAAAAAAAATTCAAATAAATTACAATTTAAATTACCTAAAATGTTAAAAAAATTATTTTAACATGCATGTCATAAATAATATATCCGTATATCATAACTTTTGAATGATTTCAAGATTAAATAACACGTTTTCAAAAAATTTAACGATGATTTTTTTCCATAATATTTTGGAAATATTTATAAAACATTGAATATTGAAAATTAATTTTGATTTTTTTGTTTTAAAATGAGTTTTCAATTGTAGAAGTTATATTTCACTAAAAAATATTTCATGTGAAAATAAATAACATTTTCCATCTAAAATGATATACATTGATGTTAATTATTATTTAACTTGGATAATATTGAATGATCAAATCCTTATTATTTAATTGGATGGTTAATGATTATGTTGTTGAAATGTTCATGAAAAAATTTTATTTTTAATGGTTTATAATATTGTGAATTAATTAAATTTTTATTTTATCCATTTTCCTTACGTTGGTTATGATGTTATGATATAATGAATAACTAACGATATTGTGGAACACTTAGGAATGGATTGTAGTATGGTGTGGGTTGGACCAATATATACAACCGCTAAATTGTATTAATATTTATATTTTATTTCTCATTTTTTAAATGCAACATCTTCAAATATATTTAGAAATATTTTTTAGAGTATTCACTATGGTGGTTTGTGATTCAGATGTATAAAAACTCAAGGATGGACATTTTAAATATATTAAATATATTAATTACTCCCCCATGTATTTTTCTATAAATAGTTTAATAACACTAAAATGGGGACTCAAATTGTAAATCTATTGTTGGCATTGAGTTCAATGCATGCGTTTTACCCTAGGTGAGACATTATATTTTTGACATCATGAGTTTGTGAAAGAGTATTCAATGGTGTGAATAATGACTTCATTAATTAATTTGTTAATTTATTTTATTTACTTTACAAAGTAGCTTACTATTACACTATTTAAATGCGTTAATTGAAAATTATTAGGGTTATCCAAATTACCCAGATATAGATGAAAGAGCGTTAGACGAATCCTGGAAAAAATTGTAATGAATGGTCGAGGATCGTTAATGCCAACCGAAATCAAGAATTTAATCTACAAATATGATGATGAATAATTAATCATCATCTATTGATCCAAATAAATGTTGGATTATTTTATTGTGGATCTATCCCAATTTTATTTTAATAAGATGAACGTGAATCAATAAATTATCAAATTGATTCACAGACTGAGCATAATTCAGTAATAATTTAGATATTATCCTTGAATGGTAGTTTATTTATCGATTATTTATATCTCTTTGTTCATCAGTCTAAAAAATTAAAAATGTAAAACATTAACATTGGACATGGTTATTTACCTACGTTTCTAATGTTTTGATTTCATACCCTTTATATTATTTATTCATCTTCAATGGTCATATTGGCTAGTGGTTCAAAAAATAGCCAATAAAAAATTGGTCTGTACCAATTTCATTCTACAATAGATTTATACCATATTTCTATGTTTGAATTGTTAATGGAATCAAACAATGACTATTTAATATTGATGGATTAGATTTATTTGTCTGGGATTTGAAATGTGGCCACCGTGAGATATGAATGATTATTTTCACATGTGATATAGATTGGGGAATTCTGGGGAGCAGTGACAGAAATTGTTAGCTAGGAAACAACCAATATTTTTTGTGTAATTAAATGCTAGGTTAGTGGAAGAAGATTTGAGAAAATACTCCAAAAGATCTAGAAAATACTGATATACATGACATGTAATACAATATTACATGTCATATGGGGCCCTGTCTACACATCTAGGGTTTTTTGGAGGATTTATGTAACACTCAGTGTGTGATGTGTGTCACATGATGCGTGGTTTAACGTGGGAAATCAGAGTGTTTTATTGGAGTACATGTCTAGGAATATTCCCAGGAACACAAGAATATCAATTGTACATGGGTGGTGTCATTTAATTATATAAAAACAAGTACACTGGCACACCCATGTTTACATGGACATAAAAAGTGGTCCATTATAGGATAAACTAGTAGAACTGGTTTTGATGATAACCCCCATTTAGTTATAGTACAAACCATGTACTACATGAAATATTTTTTAGAGACCTTGATCAATTTATCATGTACATGTTTAATTAGGGTGAGGGACATTGATCCTTTCCATGAAGATTTATTATGTGACTATGTGTTGTGTGTAGGATGATAATCCCATCTAAGGAACATTAGTATCAGATTGAGTTATTATAATCCTTCTCTAAGGAACATAGTAGAATCATTTATCATCCACATTCCCCTCAGTTTAAGGTTTTTTGAATCATCATGACCTACACTACAGTGGTTTCAATCCACTACAAAGTAGGTCAATATAGATTTGTTTGTTGGTATACCATATGACATTCGGTGTTATCCAAATTTTATAATTTTTCTCTTCAAATTTATAAAATGCATTCATTGTAGTGAAAGCTGATGAACATGACATCATGGAAAAAATACATCAGTTTTATCTGAATAATTTAGCGTGTTATCCCAGATGAGTATTATATAGAACCCTCAAGAATGAATCATACGAAAACTATATATTTTCTATTTTACATGAGACAGATTGTATACTATCAGTATATATAGATTTTATTGATATATATTATATTTAAATTTCTCAATAAAGAGACTATTTCTATTCATTATTATTGATATATTTGATTTTAGCATTTCTTTACTAGGTATTGTAATAATCCCCCTACTTGGTATCTACCCACATGTGTCATGTCTAATATAAATTATTTTCCAATCAACGGTGTTCTGAATTGACTAGGAGAACCAAATCCTACATTTAGGATAGATTGATCGATGTTTTAGAACTGTTTGGGAATGTGTATGTGTGCGATCATACTAGTTACTAAGGATAATCCCTCTAATATTTGTAATATGCATACTAAGATCTTTTTTTAATCACCTAGTCCATTTTAGGAGGGCTTTGGGTAGTCACACATGGCTTTCTGATACCTAGGATGGCCATGGTGGATCTGTCCTTGATACAGTGGTATCAGAGGAGTGTTACATCATTTGAACATTGATATAGATATTTATCAGTAAATAACTTTGGTTTGGATTTTAGGAAAATAATGTAATGTGTTTTGAGTTCAATTATCTAGCCAAGGATTCCAATTTTGGTATAGTGGACAACATATCAATTCATAAGGACTCATGATCCATGCATTTTAACTTGATTCATGTCGAAATGGGTATCATGGAAAAACATTGTTTAATGAATTATATAGGAATTGGTTGTGGTTTCCATGTTCTCCTTGAGTCATCTTTGGAGATATATTCTTTGACTGTCGTATATATTTTCTATTTTATGTTGCCTACATGGAATTTTATAGCTAGGATTCAGCCGTATTACCAAAACCTATCATGTAGAATACGGTACTATCATTACCATCATATGAGTTGAAGATGATGATTTCAAATAATTTGTATTTACAATAGTGACCCAACAAGATTCATGTTGAACCATACTCCAACGAAGATGAGTACTGGATTGAGACAATGATGTTTTTTTTATCTCTTAAGACACCATAAGACCACATTGTGGTTTTAGTAGTGAGAATTATCCACGTATCTATGTGAAATGTTGGGGCTTAGTGACATAGTCCTATAATGTGGTAGCTCTTACATGTCCATTATTTATGTTCTGTTTTAGACAGATGTTTTATTTTGGGATGTTGAGGTCTATGCACATCCAAGAGCCTCTGATGCTTTAGAAGGGAATTATGACTAAGGATGATTATTCATTTAGGTTCAATAACGTATATTTGTACACAATGGATATGGTGAAGGATATTTTTTTTAAAAAAAATATCAGTAGACATCTACTGAGAGACATATCAGCATGTGTGGTACATGTGTGAATTCCAACATATGTTGTGGTGTTGGAGCATGCATTGGTTATGATGAGTTTCTTTTATGTGAAAACACAAATAGTTTGTTACTAGAGTAGTAACACACGAGATGAACCATCAATAGATGGTTTCCAATGAAAAAGTTAAGAACCTAGACATGCCATATGTTTCAGGAGGCAATCTCAGGACATTGCCTTTCTATTTCAGGAATCAAATGATGGATCTATTCATCTTTGAGATAGTTGGTTCTTCTCTTGTGATGACCATAGACATCATGAATGATATTAAACCACTTGATGTGTAGGTTATAGAGATATAATTGATAGAAAACAATTTCAGAGGTAGCTGAAGTAACTGGATGGTCCGAAGTGTCACAGATGTGGAAGCATATCTTGCTGAGAAGCTAGAGGTGGAAGTTATATTAAATTGTTACCAAGTATGCCCAAAGTGGTCCCCTCTAGGGTCCGAGGGCTATTGGTGAGGGGTAATGAAAATTTTATGTGGTTGAGGATTATAACCTAGAAGAAAAACAAATGATACAATGTACAATATATTTATTATATTATTTAGATATGGTATTAATATACATTAGTGTGATACACTCCTTTCTTTCCAGTACTCTGGACAGAGACATAGAGATTCTGATTGAGTCCTTCGATCAACACTTGAACTTTTAAAAACTTATTTGAGGTGACTAATTGATCCAAAACTTCCTCCAATATTGTGACATATCAATTTGAGGTTATATGTAACATCCCAAACATCCACGGTGCACTTATTTTCAAATAATCCAAAGGCTTGCGCTTCACATAACACTAAGTTTGAGCAGACATGATCTATCATACTATTTAATTAAAAAGAAGTTATGAAAATTTTTAACGACATTATAAAATTAAAAAAAATAATTTTTAAAAATATATTACATTTTTGAATTATAAATATTAATATTTTGTTAGGTTAAAATTTTTGTTTCCTATATATTTGTTTCAATTTTTTTTGAATAGTGACTAATACTGCATTGTTGGTAAAAACTATCTTCTTCCTTTAAATAATTATTTTCAATTAAATTAATTTTAAATTCAAAGTAGAAATATATTACTTATATTAATGAAATTTAGGTTGTCAAAATCATTTTTATAAAAGGATTTGATATAAATATTTATTAAAATCTTTAATGTTTATTTAACCCTCCTTCTCTCCACATTTATGGGGTTAGCATTGGAATTAAATTTCCTATTTCAATGAATAGAATTTATAAAAATTTAAACACTTCATTGCAATTAATATGAATTTTTTCTTTTAATTTGAACAACTAAATTTTCATGTATTGTAACATTGTTAACATTTTTATTAATATAGTTAAGGGTAAATAATGTAATTTAATGTAAAAATAATATTATAATATTATAAAAAGACCCTTCAAATTTTCCTAATTTCATTGGATATGTGGGTTTCGTCCCAAATCAACCTTGTGCCAAAATTATGGTCTTTTTACACCACTTAGGTGTGAATAATACAATCATTATATTTTGTTTAATGATAAGTTAAAATTTTAATTTTATTAATTTTAATAATTAAATATATTTTTAATACTGGTTTATACATAAGATAAATTCAAATATAATTATTTATTATAAATATAAAAAAATCATCATCATGATAAATTATTTTTAATTTTTATAGAATAAATATATTAATTAATTGTTTTAATAATAATGATGCAGTAACTAATTAATTAATTTAGATAATAAATAAATGATATCAAAAATATTAAAATAAATAAAATTTTACATAATTATTGACATACAAAAGTTTTATAGATAACACAAATGTTCTAGTAATATAGTGGAATTATTTTTTCAAACTTATCATGTTGGTATGATATGTTTTAAAATGAAAATAATTAATATTATCAAAATTTACATAAATGATTGTTTATAATAAATAATATTTTATTAAATGTTATATAATTAATTAAAATAAATAATCTATAAAAAACAACTAAATTATATTAAATATGTAATGAATGATCCAATTTGGAATGTTTGGAATTTTTTAGTAACTATATTAACCATATAGTTAAAAAAATACAAGTAATCATGGTAAGAGTCAAAATTATTTAAAAAATGCTTATATAAAAAGGATAATGTTAATATTGTTCTATAAACATTTGAAAAATAAATTGGTTGAGAGGATTTCAACCCATAATCATCTAAACCTTGAAATAACTCAAATTGGAGATATTTAAAATCAAATATAAATTTATATTATAATAATAGATTTGGAGTTACCTAATGTGGACCTCCCTATATTATAAAATGGAACCTATCACTACTACATGTAACAATTTTAAAATCTATAGAAGTAAATTTTAACCGGGATTAAACCGAACTGGTAAAGGGCATCCTTTAACAGTACAAAAAAATATCTGATAAATCCCACACCCCTTTATTAGTGTTATCTTAACATGTATAATGAAGCCTCTTTGGATGATATGTTTTAGGAACTGATAAAAGTACACTTTATCAGTGCTCTAATTATAAATGATAAAGGGGGGACTTTATTAGTGCTCGGAATAACCCTGATAATGGTCTAAAAACCTGAGATGTTCTGTCTATATAGCAGCTCACCCCATAAAAACCTACAAAAAATAGTGGAAAATACAACATTCTAAGATAGTGAAATTATCTAATGGTTTCTCTAAGAAAATAATGATGGTTATAATAAATGTTATATAATAACAAAGTTGGAAAAAATAAACACGTACATGACATAAATTTTAAATAAATTAATAGTACAATCAAGGGTTGTGAAAATAATGTTATATACATTTAATTGACATCATGAATACAAAAATATCCACCCATGTTTTATATAAAAAATCACTAATATGTATATGAAAAAAATAATATAATTACATTTACAATTATCCAAAAAACAGTTTGAAACATTAATGTTTTATCCTTCTTCGTCTGCAATCCCCTCTCAAAAATATCCAATAATGGTATTAGTTTCCGAACTAATCTTATCTAGTCAAGAAAAAGATTTCCCCTATATACTAAAACAAATATTATGTAAGTAATACTATAAAGAAATAAATTAATTATTAATATGAATAAAAAAATCACTAAAATGAAAATTTTTATAAAATAGACCCATTTGGAGTTATACCTATTACATCGTTTGACTAATTGTGTTCAGGTTGATTATTAAAAGTCACAAATGATTTATATATCATTGTCCTAAAAAATAAAATCCATTCGAATTGGTTTTCATTATTTTGATTATGTCTGTTGTTCTATTACTAAAAAGGTATCATATTTCAAAAACACATTTTAATTTATACCTATCACATCATTTTTTGGATTGAGGTGTGCTTGATTCCTACATGTCACAAATGACCCATGGATCCTTTTTTAAAACTATCAAAAAATTTAGAATGAATTTTATTAGTTTTAACTATGCCAATTTTGTTTTTTACTAAAATAACATTTCAAAATGAAAACATTAATTCTGATATATACTAGTATCATCGGCTGTCATTTATATGTGAGAATACATCAGACATATCAAAAAGGACATTAGAATCACTTTCCGGAATTATATATAAAATCAGAATATGTTTTCATGGATTTTATTAAATGATATATTTTGTGATAAAATGTCAATTTTAATCTGATAAGGGACTCTTTTAGTGAAAATAGTCCTATTTTGTGTGTTTATTGAGGTTATATTGTTTCCAAAAATTTAAAAATGACTCATATATTGTTTTCCTAAAGAATCAACAAAATCGTAATGCGTTTTCTAATTTTTTTAGTATGTCACATACTTTATTTTCATAAATTTATTTCAATTATAAATAAAATCACAGACACTGAGTTATATCTGCCAAAAAACTATTTTATTTAGGTGGGTTTGATTAAAATATATCCCAAAAGATTCATGGATCATTTGTCTAATGTATCAAATTAATCCAAAATACATTTACTCAATTTTTAGTATTCTAGATGTATTTTATTTCAAAAATATCATTTCAAACTAGAAACAGCCATTTTGATTCATTCAAGATGTATCAATTTTTTTTATTCGAGAAAGATTAATACACATCATGAGGGACATAAACATAATTTTCCTAAGTTATAATGACTATTGGGGCACTTTCTCTTGGTTTTTAGTGAGTATCATTTTTTTTAACTAAAATGTCAATATTAAACAGATAAAGGACACATTTAGTCATATTAGTCACATAATATGTCATATTGAGGTGGGTATAATTCATACATGTCAAAAATTACTCATGGATCATGTTCATAATGTATCAAAACAATAAAAATTCATTTTACCTGTTTTTAGTATTTAGCATGTTCTTTTAAATTAATTTATTTCATTTATAAATAAAAATGCACAATTATAAATATTCCAGTAAAATCATGTGTTTTATTGTGGTGGGGTTGATTCCTACATGTTAAAATGGATTATGGATCATTTTAATTATTTATCAAAGGAATCGAAATGTGTTTTCTCTATGTTTAGCTTGCTAGCTATGTTTATATTAAAATTAATGTCCATTTTAAATAAAAAGTGACAATTTGGGTCATAATGGTCACACTCTACACTTGATTTAGGTGATGAGGATTCCTACCCACCAAAAATGTTGTATATAACAATTTACAACAGTATCAAAGAAATATGAATTCAATTTATAATTTATGTGTATGTTAGTTGGATATTTTATTGCTAAAATGTCATTTCAATCTAGAATCATGTATTTTTAGTCATACGGGTTGCATCATGCGTCATTTTGACAAAAGACTGCTTCATAAACGTACCAAAGATCATATGGACTATTGTCATAAATTATGAAGAAATTAAGAGGTAATATGATTATTTTTCATTGAGTGACACTTTTGGAACTAAATTGTCATTTTTGAACTGATAACGGACACTTTTTCTCCAACCAATCACACCATTCGTCGTATTGAGTTATGGTTTATTCTGAAACACCCCAAATGACTGGGGGATCATTTTAATAAATAATAATATAAATTTGAATGAATTTTATCAGTTTTCAGTGTGTCACATATTTTTACTGATAATTTAATTAAAAAATACAAACATAATTTCAAAACATACATACCGTGTATCAGATTGAGGTGAGGTTGATTCCTACACGTCACAAATGACTTATGTATCGTTTTACTAAATTATCAACATAATAGGAATGAATTTTATGTGTTTTTAGTTAGTCTCATGTTCATTATAATAAAAATAATGTCAATATTAAATAAAAAGAGAAACATTAAGCCATAACTATTGTATCATATATCATATTGAGGTGGGATTTATTATTTCATGCCTTAAATGAATTATGGATCATTTTTCGAATGTATAAATTTTTTCAAATGTCTTATATCAGTTTTGAGTAGGTCAGTTACTCTGATACCAACTATATTGACCAAGACATTTCAAACATAGATTTTAGATCATAGTAGATTAATATTCCATAAATAACAAAATGATCCATCCTAGAATATTTTACTTCAATTTCTATTGGAGATCTGGTAAAATACATAACATGATCAAAAGTGTCTCTCGTTACGTAATTCTTTATTAAAAATACACATCATTTCTAAAACCATTATAAATATTCTATGATACGAAATATAAGAAAGGGTGATCCTAGATTCTCCATTAGTGAAAATAATGGAGATATCAATTATTACATAAGGATTACATAAATATTAAGAAATATCTTTTATAAATTCCTATCCCATTAACATATTTACAATGTCTCACTTTCAGCAGCAAAGTCCAATCTTTCATGAGAATTATCTCTTTCAAACAAACTTCCCCAACACGAAAAAGAAAATTTCCCTATATATTAAAAAAATTATTTGGTTAATACTATAAAAAATTAAATTAATAATTAATATGAAACATTATACTATTTATATGGATTTCACATCATCATTCTATTTCTGTACAATTTTCAATCATGTCTGATTCACATTCATTTCTAAAAAAATCTCTATCACCTTGAGAATATGATTCATTTCGACTGTATTAGTAGTATCAAAATTATATGTATACAATAATTATTAATAAATATTTTTAATAAAATAGTAATTTTCAACAAAAAAACCACATTAGGGATGGTATTTTGTTGATGAAATAAGATCTATTTCTTAAATTTACAAACATAATAACAACAATATTTTCTATTTATTTGTTTCAGACACTACAGATACATTGAGAAAAATAAAAAATAATATTTTATTTGTGTGTGGATAGTGAAATATTATTATATATCCCCTCAAACTTTTCCATCCGTAGTACTTTCTATTTTTTTCATCCATATCCCTTGGCTTCATTACTTGTTGTAGATGATATTGATACACCACCCTATCATAAAAAAATCTCCATTAATTGATAAAATAAATTATATTCCTAGATTATTAGTTAAACAATTTTGCTTGTTGTGCATTAAAAATAGACAACTTCTATTATCTCCAGTCAATTTATCGAATATTCATGTGTTTAATACAGAAAATAAATCATTATTGTATCCATATGGACTAAAATGAGAATCCAATGTTGCCTAAAATTAATACAAGGAATAAATAATTAACAAAATTAAAATATATTTTATATGATTAATTTATAGTTTTTTACCCATGAATTTTGGGTATTAATACGTTTCTGTCATCTGTATTTTTTCTTTTAAATTATTGGAGTAGGCATGCCACAATTTAATAAACATTCTTAGAATCTATTTTTTTTTCTATGGATGGGATTTAAGGACTAATGAGTCCAATTTTTTCATGGGGAAATACCTTAAATTATTTTTTATATATACTTCTACACAAAATATGAAATTTATTTAGTCATAATTGTCATATAATATCAGCTTTTAGAAAATAAAATAACGATAACATCCCTCATCTATACATTTAAAACTGAACCTCCTACCTAATCCTAATCAAAGAATTAATTTACATTTTCAACACCAATATGATTTATAACTTCCATTCCATATAGATTTTCATCAAAATCATATGTATAATTATGACTATCATTCAAATTCGTGTCCACATGAGCCTTTACTGGAAATAAATGCGGATATATAACATGTAGGGATAAAATGCTTTCTATAGGTTTTTATGATTAGTTTGTTTATCCGTTAGATTGTTTTGAATCATATTTTTGGTTCAACCCTTCCCTATATAGATCATTAATAACAATCATGTGTTCATATCTTTTCCATTAAATAATAAATGTTTTTCGTGATAAATAAATTGGAAATGAATACCTCCTTTTCAGGATTATTGTTTTACAAATTGTGACATCAAAGAAATGAATACACAAATATATTTTTCATCCATATGAATATATTAGTATTTAACTTGAATAGGTATATCTGTTCTTGGATCATGGGATACATTAATCTACACTCTTACATGACCTAATAGAGGTGGGATATTCTGTAGAATGTCCATCTAGATATTGAACATCATATCCATCACTTCAAGGTGGTGGGTGGGTATTATTAGATATAAATCATTGTAAATTTCTCCCTATATAATATTATTACAGGAATGGTATCATTGTATATATGATCCATATTTAAGAAAAACAATTATGTGATCATTTATTACTTTTGTTATGATATGTTTTTATGGTGAATAGATTTCTTTAATGATGGTGGGGGTGGATGGGATATTCACATGTTGGTTATTTTTGAGTGTTTGTTCACTTATCCACCCCTATAAATGTTTCAAGCATATATCTATACCCATATAATTTTTTCATGGATAGATACACTTTCTGCCATTGTATAAATTTATTCACTTTGATCCTCCCCTTGTTTTTTTTTCTCAAAATATGTTCGGGTTGTCAACCCAAAACCTGCACCTCTAAGTGGATATAATATTATGGCCGCTTCAAGGAAACCAAAAGTATGTCTGTACCTGGTGTGGTTGTTAATTATTTATATGAATTATCTAAATATAATAAAGGAAAATTTTTAATCGTTATTATATATTAGTTGTCAAAATAATAATTTTTAATTATGTCATACTTACACATGTATCCCATAATTATTTTGTGTTTTCATCTATTAGTATCTCATGATTTTTTACACACACATCCTTCCATAATAATGTCGTGGGATGTTAGAATCGAAGGATTTGTATTTATCAATATATATATAAAAAGGTGATCATAGTTATGGCGTTGTTTTATGTCACATAAAAGTATTACGGTAGATTTAAAACACATAACAATTTTTTTTCAAGTGAAGAATACCCCACCCTTGCTTCACTTTAGGGGCACTCTTCTTTTTCTACATGTTCATTATTTTCTCCATTGAATTGTTGTTTCATGAATAAAAAACTACCAATAATAATTATTGATACATGTATCATCGAACAACATATTTCCAGAAACAACGTTCCTGAAAATATTGCTCTGCACGATGTCTATTAAATGCACCATATGCTACCTAGGTTATCATTTCTGCATAAATAAGAGTTGGGAGTGGGTTTATTTTCACGTAAGTATCTTTAAGATTATATCATGTTAAAATTGTGAGAAATCCTCTTTCAATCATTAAAGCAACACTTAATACATAGTCATTGCATGAAGAGTAAATCAATGTTTCATTAATTTATTTATTCATAAAATAAATATATTTTATCATAATGTTACCATTATCCCAACGCAAATTATAGTATTATGCTTAAAGACAACATAATGCTATGAATTTACATCAACCAACACACATTACCGAGTGAATATTCTAATGTAACTATTGAACGTGTCTTAATTGGTGTTAACATGCTGGCCATGTGTATTATATCTTACCGCGTATTTTATTCCATTCAAATTTTCCATAATGATTTTTTTCTATCACCATAAATCTATGAGTCTTCAGTTTTTAATGCACCTCTAGTTCTTCATCTCCAACCATTTCCTCACATGGAACATCATAAATATGTCAATATATAGTTCTATCATAGACATGTGAATTCGGTGGTTGTTTACTGCACTGGGAGTAGAAAAATGTTGATAATCATATTGTACCTCTACCTTGGTAGCAATATAAGGCAAAAAAACAAGTTGTTCCTCTATATTGGGAGATGTATCAGGTTTAGAGAAACATTGTGCCTCTGGATTGGGAGCATCCGCACATTATAAAGACATTATCTGGAGATTTTATTTATAATTTAATTTACATTACATAAAACTAGTTATGAGTAGACAATAACACAATTTAACATGATGTATATTACAATAAAAATATCACATAATTATTGAACTCTCTTTCTGTAAGGTTGAATGCATTTGAACCCTCTATAGTATATCCAAATCCCTTTATTGTGATCTCCTCTCTCAATGAAAAATGATATCATATATTGGGACGACTATGAAATTATTAGGACATGCCAATGAAAGGGTCATCATCCATTGAAATTTTATGTGACCTCTAAGGGTTTTTGGCCAACAAATGAACAATTTAGTTGTTTAAATTGGTAGGATCTTTTATAAAAAATACATTCATTGCATGTAATTCCATTATAAATGGTTTATATTCATACCTTTACTTACTAAAATCAACATACATGAATCCAATTCATCTATTATTACATCACTCTTCTTAATAATGCACTTACATTGTTAAATTGATACTTGGAATGTCATATAATCCAACTCCCATATTTGTTTGATGGTGTGAAAGTATGACATATTCACATAATGTTTTTCCATATATCCATAAAAATGAATTGATTAATCCCAAAATATAATAGCACTATTTTACATGGTACTTTTATCATCACATTCATTAGTATATACTTTATAATTATTTATTACATAAGCATTGAAATATAAAAAATACACATGTAGGCCTCTGGCTAACCATCAATGTCGTTCTAAAATTGATTATTTATTTTCTTTAGACTACGTAAAAAATTGATCCTTGAAATATTATATAATTTTTTTATTATGTGTATTATATATCCATTGTTCATACCTTGATGGATTAAATTGCCTAATAATTCTTGTATGGGTTTCAACATATGGTTGAACATCTGAACTGTTATGAAAAACATAAATGTTTTCCTTTTACAGATCTTTAATATTGATTGTGATAACCTCTCTTCTAGAAATTTAATCGCCCACAAGCCTCGCAGTGTGATGAGATTTTTGTAAGCCAATTATTGTCACAGTAGACTGATATTTATAATGGAATTGTAGGGCTTCCACAATAATATATTTCTTTGTAATAAAATACTTTTGTCAAACAACTATTTTTTACATACCCTAATCAAATATTTATATATCGTTCAATGGAAAACTTCCATCTATATAGTACATGTCCAAATATTCTAATCTCTCTCACTATGTGAACCAACATATCAATGAATTTTAGTGGGAAGAACATTTCCAATTCACATAATATAATGGAAATTTCCCTTTCCATATTTGGAAATTTCATCAGGTCTACAACAATTCTACATATTGATTTTAAAACGAAATAGAGTGTGCTTGAATTATGATAGATATTTTTGGTAAAAATACATTTTAAAGATATATGAATTAGATCTTTCATCAAATCATGACATTCATGATATATATGATCCTTTAATTATAAATCACTAATTGGAATGATGATATTTATATATAATGAATAACCCTATAAAACCATTACATTATTCAAGACGTTCCAGAACTCCTATCTCTCATTCTTGGAAAGACTATGAGTATTATGAGGAAGAAATGTTGTTTTTTTACCCTTCACTAGTGCCAACTCTTCTCAAATTCCCAGGTAAATTATGTCTGAGTATATCCTTAATTAGATACATTCCTTTGTTATATACATTTATAAATATTTCAATAACACTATTAAATACATTTTTTCAACATTCATAACATCCAGAAATTATCTTACGTACATAAACTTTTTGTACGGTAAATTATTTTTTTCCAATCAGTTTTAGTAAGGTTTTTCAAATATGATTTACCAAAATTAGTGTCTCCAAAATTTAGTTTCTAAAATAAGTAATCACCTAGTTATAGATATGGTGTTGTATGTTCTTCTAAACATCCATCGAATGATGTTTTCCATGATCGTTCTTTGTGAATTTCTGGTAGATATCTACGATGTCCTTAAAACACAGTTTTCAATGAATGTTTCAACCTAATTGACAATGTACCATGTTGTCAAATGGGACAACCCTAAGTTCGTTTAATTCTATATAATGACAAATTTACATAAGAAGGAAATTAATTTACTATATCAAACAACATGGATCTCAATGTGAAATCTTCATTTCTGTATGCTACATAAAATGAAACAAATTAATCCTATAATGATTTTAAATCCATGATAAATGTATACAAATAAACTCTAATATCATTTCTAGGTTTTTTTGGTCCTGATATAATCATAGATAACATAATGTATATTTTTCATGCATAACCATGGTGGTATGTTATAATTTAACAACATAACAAGCCATGTATGGGAGTGCTTATTTGATAACCCAAATGATTCACTCCATCAATAGATATTGCATGACGGTGTTTTATGAAGTCATCTACAAATTTTAAAAACTCGTGATCTATTATCTTCTTCTGAGGAGAGTAAACTGGATTTCATTGTTTCTTATCATTAATTCTTGTATCAATACGACACATCAATTTCCTCGTAGTCTTCTCACTTAAATATTGGTGGATAAATCATTAATGATTGGATAGTACCATAAAACATTCGAAGGACTGATTCATCCTTATCTTTTCAATAAGCACCACACTTTGGGCCTTATGTAAGTGATTTTTGGTCCTTGAGACACAATATACATTAATTCAGTCTTCTGTGTATTATTTCAAGGATCGTACACTTCAATTATATCATTTATTAACAGATATATGGGAAGATATGTCATACACTGACTTGTGGGGACATGTGGGTGGATGAGAACTCATAATCCTAGAACATATTTTGGAAACAACTAAAATTATGAACATTATTCAAACACATATCAATGCAGATCAAAATATCCAATGATCTATCACAATAACTGAAGAAATGAATTTTAATTTCACTTGGGTGATCATATTTTCTTGAAGATATCTCCAATGGAGGGTGTTATATGATTTAGTAAGAATGGAAAAATAAATCCCATCTGCATCAAACCTTTTTAAATTATGGAATGAATTTGTGTTTTAGAATATTTTTCAGAAATGATGCCATGTCCCTCCAAAGATCATGATGTTTTCGACCTATCACTATTAAAGAAATACTTTTCAGACCAAAAACATGTACTCATCGATGAAGAAATATAAATTGAACCAGATTTGTATTATTATGAATAGACTATCGAGATTATTGACACCATAGAACATGTTTTTAGGAATCATATGACACTACTAGTAAAGTTTCTTTATAGAAACCGTAAAATAGATGAGCTGACATAGGAAAATTAGGTATATATAATTAAGAACCACTCAAATCATTTTATGTGTGATATTCTAGAAATATAGAGGATAAAATTATTTTATGTAGGGAAGAATGTAACACCCCAATCAACCATGGTATACTTCCTTTTAAATAATTCAAAATCTTGTGTCACACACAACATTGAGTTCGATCCCACCATGATCTATCAAACACTCTTTTTTAAAAGAAGTTACGAATAGTATTATCCACATTTTTAAATTCCTAATTTTTTTTTAAAAAATATTCTTCATTTTTTAATTCAAAATATTACTATTAGTTAAGGGTAAATTTTTCCTATTTTTGAAAAACACTCTACTTTTATTGAATATTGAAATATAATGAATTGTTGTTAAAATCTAAATTTTTTATTTAAATAATTATTCTAATTTAAATTAATTTTAAGGTACAAATATAAATATAATATATATATTAATCAAATATATATCATTTAATTTTTTTATAATATAATTAGATATTAAAATCTATTGCAATTTTGAGCGTCTCTTTTACCCGCCTTCTCACCACATCTGTTGGATTAACACTAATAATAATTTTCCATTTATGAGAATTTAATTTCATGAAATGGACACAGATTGTTGTAATTATTAAGACATTTTTTCTCAAATAACACTAACAAAATTTTAGTTGTGGAGTAACATTGGAAAATTTTTACCTATCATGGTTATGGGTAAATCGGGTAATTAAAGGTAAGAATAACAATACAATATTATAAAATTAATTTAAAATTTATCCTAATTTCATTGGATAGGTGGGTTTGGACAAAAATAATCCATATGATGAAATAATGATCTTTTTAATCAACATGGGTATGAATAATACAATTATTATACTTTATTTAATGATATATTTAAAAATCCTTATTCAAAAATATGATAACTAGATCATTTTTGATATAGTATTATATATAAGATAAATTTGATTATAAATATTTATTTTCAATAAAAAATAATTTCATTATTATGATAATTTATTTTCATTTTTTATAGAATTATTTATTTATTTCGTGGCCCATATAATAATGATAAAATAACTGATTAAATATTTTTGAAATCAAATAAATGATATTAACAATTTCAAAATAAATATAAATTTAAATAATAAATTATATAAATAAATTCTTTATAAATTATACATGTTAGAGATATGTAGGAATTAATTTTTAAAATTAATCATGTTGTTATGTTATTTTTATAAATAAAAAAGTCGAATAGTATCAAAATTTACATAAATGATACTTTAAAATAAATAATATTTTTTTTAATTTTATAAAATTTAGAAGAATATATTATTCATAAATATAAATAGGATATGATAATAATGTCATAAATTTTCAAATTTGGGTTAGTTTTAAATTTCATAGTAACAATATTAACCATATAGTGTTAAAAGACAAGTAATCATGGTAACAATTGAATAGTATAATAAAGTGTTAATGCCAAAGGATAAGGTGATTATTGTGACATAATGATATCTAAAATTAATTTAATGAGATAATATATTCCCTTACTCATCCTATCCATTAAATATATTACTTTCATGTTATTTTAAATGGACAATAAAATTATATTAAATCAATAGTTTTTTAATTACAAAAAGGTTCCCTTATCCTTATCTTATAATTAGACACATCTCCTTCTCTTTTATTAACTCCTATAAATATATTTTTATCAGAAAAACCATACCTGTTTACCCTCCTATGTTCAATCAATTAATCATAGTGGACATAATATGGGTAGAACGACAACCTATGGCGTCATTTTGTTCAAACCTAAAGGAGATACCTGAAAAAGAGGTAATTGTTCTATCAAAACATTCAATGTTATTTTTTTCTTATATATCCTATTACAATGTTTTTTCCATTATAAAGTAATAAATATAATAACATATTAATTATTAGATGTTATTATGATTATGGGACAACCATATTATTGTTTTTATTGAGCATATGAAAATCAATATCACCATACATGCATACTTATAGCTTACCGTCTTCTCGTTGTAGTGTAATTTTTTTTCATAAATAATTTATTTAAATGTGTATAAAGAGGAATATAAAGGATATAAATAATATATAATAAATAATATTGATTATTTATGTTTAATATTAATTCAAATACCTTACACTTTTAATATTACTCAATGATATAATCACCCGTGTGTACAAATAACCTATTGTCTCAACAACGTGATGAGATTCATCCTCCTTGTTAGCAATTAATGTATGATTATAAAAATTTATATAATCTATTTATACACTATTAATGAACATAATATAATTTTTTCTCTGATTAAAATATATCCTATTTTTTAAAACCATGAATTACATAATAAAACATGCACAAAGAAATGAAGTAGTAAACACCAGGAATAACAGTAATGATGAAATATTATCAACAAAACAAAATAATATAATACTATATGATATCATAAATATTGATATGGTAATTTTATAATTTGGTGACACTATTTATCTATGATACAAGATGTTAACAAACCCTCAACTAAACGAATGTGCGAAATAAGTGCTAATTTGAAAATACTTTTATTGGATGATATTTTTTATATGTAAGTATGTACAGAGACGTATTTATAATCCCTGACCATGTTTCGTGAAAATTTATTTCAAAAATATTTAAAATTGTTTATAGAAAATAGTGTCATTTTTAAAAAAAATTATAAAATGATATGCACGTTTTTTTTTCTATTTCTTTATGAGGTACATTTGTTAACTTTTTTAATATCATATGAGAAGAATGAATTATCTAAATCATACAATGTGAGAATATACTTCCTCTTTCATGATACCATTATATTTTAATGATTCTCCTACAATCTTATAAGGTTATTTTTAAAAATTGTTCACGCATCTTAAAATAAATGTTTTTCAAATTAATGAAGTGGTATTTTTCTCATGAAAATATTAATGATTATATTAAATTATTTTCAACTATGTCAACATAATTTATTGGATATTATATTCAATTAAGGTAGATATCTTTTGAAAACATTTACCATATTCAATTGAAAGGTTTATGATTTAGTTTTACTATTAATGTGATAGTTTGCTCCCATTCATATCATATTGTTTAAGTGTTGATATTTCGTATATATGATTTAATACGAATGTGTATGTTGGTTATGTTTTACCCCTTTCATAATAAGAATACATTATACATTTTATGTAGTGAGTGGGACTTGGAATATCCCCTTAATGCATTATAAGGTCTCATGAGACAAATAAGTTAGGGTTTTTTATAACGTTTTACCTAATTATGTATGATTTCTTGGCGTAATCCATGATGGTATGATTAGGATGTCCTATATTATGAATTACCTCATTATAATTTTTTTATCGATATTAAATGTTATTATTCAAATAGTAGAATATAAATTTTCATGTTTATATGGAAATTTTTTATTTGTTCATTCCATATTATGATCATGATTTTATTTAAAAAGATTTTGTTTTTATATACACCTTTACTGAATGGGTTATTATTAATTTTCATAATTTTGGCTATATTATGTATCCATACTGAGCATTTGATCCCAAAATTTTTTTATGTTTCATTTTCCCAAGGATGTGATGATATAAATTACTATTGACTTATAGAGATGAGAAAATGGGATATCAATGTTTTAAAAGAAGTTTCTATGTTTTTTTAATTAAAAATGTAATGAAAAACTTATGTTTATGTCTTGTTTTTCCATGTCTACTAATATAATCTTTACATCAGTGTTTAATTTCTTTTTATCATGCCTATATGATAAAATAATCTAGTAGCTCTAGCTTTTTTTGGTTGTGGAATTACATTAGAGTTTCTTTTTGGATTTAATTTTAATATTTATTTCTCTTTATGGTACCATGATATTAATGAATTGGTCATCTATACTACATTATTCTATATACTATTTTAGTGGATGGACGCATGGTGTCCATAGTGATGGGATGAGGTTTTTTTTATGGGTGAAGCGGAAACCCATTCAGAGCAGGATGGGATCATGCAAAGGGACAGTGTATTCAATCACACCCATATTATATATCATTACTATTGTTGTATTATATTCTAATTGATTTTAGTTACATGAAGTTGTGGTGGGGTATGAGGACATCTTTCCCAAAGAATTTCTAGTATTTCCTCCCCATTTAGTTATAGACTTTTTTTTACATATCATTACCTTGTGATGATTATAGTTTCTTTTTCAAAAGATTTAATGTATCCCATAAACCTCTATTAGCATATATTGAAGTTGTAATAATTTTATAGTTATGTATTTTAATGTCCTAATGATTCACTTTGGGAACACCTAGTGTTATCATCCATGAAGGAAGAGAGAGATTGAGAGTGTGTATGCCTGAAAATCACCAACAATAGATGACCATGAATAAAAAGTATCATTTTTACGGATTTATGAATTCTTCATTCAATTTATATGGGCTTGATGGTCCTTAAAGAATGATATCTTTTTGTTCAGCCACCAACAACTAGTATAAATTGAGGATATATAGTAGAGAACATTTTGATGTCCTTATAGTCACTACAAGTACTTGCTGATGTTTTTGGATTAAATAATTCCACAAATGTGTTCATGGGATTAATGAACTAGATATTAATTTCTCTTGTATACTCATTTTTTGGATGAATTAGTTAATGGTTTCCCAGTTTAGTCTATATTACTGGATTTGAAGACACAACTCTTGAGTATTGTCATCGATGTACACATAAAGGACTGAATTTATGGGAAGATCATAAAGTGTATGTTTTGGATTTAAAAACAACAATTTATATAACCTATTATCATAGTAGATGGTATAGAAGTGGACTCTCCAAGGATTATAATGTAATTATCAGCTATTCATTTTCTATTTCTCCAAGATATTATCTACATTGATATCTTTGACCCAATAGGGTTATCCGTTTCTGTGGATAGAGGGGTTCGAACCCGCTTTTATGGATAATAGGAAGTGATGGGTGAGCACTCCCATTTGGATATTACCAATGTAGGTTGTTGAGTATAATTTAATCTAATCACCATAGGGTACTAGGGGTGGGTGTTTTTTGTATATGGAATTAGTGATTACCTATTGATCATGTCATCTTATACCTCATGATAAGAACTACAATACCCTTGATCATGAGCTATATGAGGTGGTATTTGCTATAATGGTGTGAAAAAACTACCTTATAAGAGTCTAAAGTATATCTTCTTTTTAAAAGATCCTAATGTGAGACATAGGCAACTGATATCATTCTTAAAAGGTTATTATTTTGAGATTTTATATACCCCTATAAAGTGGAACATGATAGTATATTATCTAAGTAGGATTTATTGTTAACAACTACTCAAAAACACATTAGAGAAGCCAGAAACATTGTAGTTATCCTTTGATGATAGGTATGGTACAACTAATGTCCATTCGATGGTTTTCACCCTACTCATTCTACAACAAGTAAGGTATTCTCATCTTATATATTCCAATTATAAGACATTGCATGATCATATATCCATTGGAAATGCTTCAAATGGATTTTATGAAGGTGCAGATCACAACATCAATTTTTGTGGACATACAACAGTACTGGTGATGTTATGGGAGGTGGATCTAAGGGGGTTTCATATGTCTCATTTGGTGTTATATAGTGGTGTGAAGATAATATTCCAGGAACTTTGATGTCTATTTTTGTTTCCAAGGATAATGAATGGAGTTGCATAAATTTTCTCTCAATGACTTATTTTTCAACAATTGAATGTTGAACACCATGTTTAATTAGGTTTAGACCAAACTCTTTACATTTCAGTGTGGAAGATTAATGGGATATCAATGGAATTCATGATAGGTTTACCAAAAACATTTATTGGAGATG
The DNA here is from genome assembly GCA_963277665.1 of Viscum album. Lineage (NCBI taxonomy): Eukaryota > Viridiplantae > Streptophyta > Magnoliopsida > Santalales > Viscaceae > Viscum > Viscum album. The sequence continues at coordinate 721,674,150 of OY728141.1, forward strand.
ATACAATCATGGTTTTCATATTCTGGCATACAATGTCCACAAAGTTTCCTCCAATTCGGGATCAGATTTTAGTTGTGATTTTGGGAAACCTTTTCCAATAGAATATTGTATAAGTCCATGGATTTCACTCAATGAACATATATGACTATGATTTTCACTTCACGTATTAGTTATATATGGGATTGAAGGAATCAATTGGGAGATATATAGGTTTAATCATGGATTTTCACCACTAGATTGATTTGTAATCTAAATTGCTCATTTATGTATTTGAGGGACATTTTTAGGGTTTTCAATCTATACAAAATCTATTCTTGGGATGACCATGTACCATTTTCATAATTTTTCTATAACAGAAGCTACCATTACCCCATTGGTATGGAACTTTTCGAGGCTATTTGTGAGATATCGTAGAGTTCACCTCTATGATGAACTGAATCAAGATATTCAAAACTTATGAGAATATATTTTATTTGAGACATGATGTAGAAGATTCATATAATTCAATAGTGGAGGATAACTACAGAAACCTATCACATGTCTAATCTGGATTGATGAACGAAAAATTTGGAATTCGATGAGGAAGACCAATTTTTCCTTCAGTTATTATTGTAACGTGGGATGGGGATATTTGGATGCCCTATAAGGATATATCTAATAATCATTAGCTGTTCCTAGATACATCATAGAGTTAGTGAGTTGGAATACCAGTTGGATCTAAACTCATTATTGGGTTTGGTAGAGGATTTATTCTACATGTCATAGCTCATGAGATACATACATGAACCATAACATGTTATCATCATGGAAAATGGGACATCAAAGAAGGTTCTACATTTTATTAGGAAATCATAGATATTGAATATTGGAAATAGAGGATCCAATGAGGGTGATCAATACAATTATTGAATGTCTCATGGTAGCACAAGAATCCTCTAGAGATTATATTGGGGATTGAGGCATAAATGCAAGTTCAATACCTACACCTCTTTGTATAGCCTTATCTTCTCCTTTCAAGGATGTAAATGCATAAGGTGGGAGAATTTATCTTCGTTATATTTTAAATTTAATTTCTTTTAATATATGTAGAATTATTTTTGAGAGTAGGAACCAATACATCATCTAATTTTTAGGCTTAGTTAGCACCAAAATGTTGTTTGAAATATATTAAATATATTAATTTGATGCAAATTTATTTTTCCTATAAATGTTTTGTAACACCAAAAAAGGACTCAATTGGAAAATATAAGGCCATTATTGAGTTCATAGCATGGATTTTACACTAGGCTTGACGTAATCCTTGTGTGCATTAGGTATTTGTGAAAAAGTGGTCACATGTATGAATAAAGAATGAATGAATTTATTTATTATGAAATTTAATTTAAGTGATTTACTGATGTACAATCCCAATATTTAATTTTTTTTACACAATTATCAAGGAAATACATAGAACCCTAATAATTTGGAGAGAGTATGGGTGGATGACATAGAAGATGATGATGATGTATCCTTGATCATTTATGCTAATGAAAATCAATGATCTCTCCAAGTGCATTGATACATATTCTTCCTTCATTAGTGATTGATCCCAATAGAAGTAGTATGTCTTTTTATGTGGATTTACCCAAGTTGTATTTTCCTATGAAGGACACTAATCAATCAATTAAGGGATTTATTCACAAATCATGAATATTGATGGTACATGTTAGATATTAGTTAGTTTTGGGGATATTTATAATTGATTATTGATATCTCATTGTTCATAATTATAACAAAAATTAATCAAGGACAAAAAGAACATTGGTTGTCATCCATTCATTATGTTTTTTTTTCATTTCATCGACATTTAGTATTCTTTCAATGTTGGCAATATCATTGTCTAGTTGTTCGACAAATATATGGTAGTAAATTATTTCACACCCATTACATGCTATAATGATTTGATACCACACATATAATGTGATATTGAATATGGGAACAATCTATGATTGTATGTATAGATTAGGTCATATTTCTTAAATGGGTTTTGATGTGTGTTGATTAAGAGACATGACCGATCATTTTCCCATTGAAATTGGATTTCCATATTCTTGTATGTTGTGACTATGAGGATCATGTGGACATGATCAATTCTTTTCGGCATGATTTGTAGCTAGATCGGAGGACAAATGAGTGGATGTATTTGTGTAAAATGGATCCATTGGTTTTGTAAAATCCTGTTTTTCATGATTTTATATTTATGAATACACACCATTATAGGCCATAGATATAACACTAGGGTATCTGTAAAATAGATAAGTATCAAATGGTGTGTTACACATATCACACTATGTGTGAAATGTCCAAGATACCCAATGTGTTATCTTAGAGTACACAACTATGCACACTGATATAAACATAGCTAATTGTATATGGAAATAAACATATGTATGTTCCATGATACATGGGTATACCAATTGCTGAAGAGATACATAATGTACTTATATTACACAATATGTTATTCATCAAAAATGGATTGCTGACCCTATTCCCTTCACCATAGACATTTTCATTTGGGTGAATTTCATTGATCCTTCCCAAGAGGGTTTATTTTGGAATTAAATATTTTTTGTAGTATCTCAATCCCCTATATGGAATTGTAGTCATTAAAAGAGTTCATGGAATCATTTTGTGTGGCCTGTAATGAGATCCTCTATCGTCATCATTTTTCTTATGGGAGGCGATCATAATCGTCATGAAAAAACACATTCATTAATACCCTACATATCAGGATAATATTGATTCGGTGAATTATATACCCCATGTTTCATGGTTTGGTACCCATCTGTGCACTTTTCTCCTCAGACATCCAATGTGTATTCCATGTAGCTAGGAATGAAGATTGTGCCATCTCAAATGGACATCATCAGTTCTATATAAATAATGGAGTGTGCATTCTCCTAAATAATTATATGAGACCATTGATAAGGAATACTAGGAAGTATATACATTTGTAAACATACCCCAAAACTATTTGTATATTCTGATTAAAACAAGATGTTCGTTTTATATATCGAGTGTTTTATCCCTATGATGAGATGCATACTATTCTTAATGCTTTCTTTTTAGGGACTTTGGGGTGTTTTACTGGGTATTGTTATACTCACCCCTAAATGGTCTCTAAATGTACATGTCAGTTATACGTTAGAAGAATAGCTATTCTATGTCGTTATTTTTTGGACCAGGAGAAGACATAGCTTATAATTTGGATAGATAGACTTGATTTCTTACCAGGATTCACATTTTTTACTATGGTCCCCCTTTATTTTTTTATTCGAAAACATTATATATTTTGGTGGCCTTTTTTTATCCTTATAACATACAAGTAAATTGTTTTACTTTTATTCTGTAATTTAGACATATTCATCTATTAATTATAGGTCTTATTTTACATTTTCATATTGTATGGTATCGTAGATTTGTGTTTTAGTACATGTATCTTAGTCTAAGGCCTCCCACGTAAGTGTTATGCCCAATCACCATTGGATTATATCCACTATACTATTGGAGGCTATCTTGGGGCTTTCAAACATAGCTTACCCATTTCTAGGAGGGATTCCCATGGGTTAGGTTGTGACATTATGTCATATGAGATAAAGATGGTAGAATGTTGATGGGATTGATCAAAATTGGGAAATAGGTGCATCATGACCCAATATGGGAAATAGTTATGTCCTTATCAACTAAGATTATGGTCACTGTAGTTAACCTTTAATATGAAATTGATTTATAAATTTTTAATGGTTTTTCATTTTTATGAAATGTGCCTAAGGTTCATGATTGGTTAACGATTTCTTCTCACTCATATGGCCCATGTTTTCCAGTATATTAACATTTTATTCCAATGACAATATTTATGCTCTATGACATATTGATTTTCAACTTCATACCAAGTGTTCATTATCAAATACCTTTATTCATATCCCAAGATTTCATATGTTCATAGATTGATATATCTTATTATTAATCATACAATGAATTCGAGAAAACACTTTAATTTGTTTCCTCCCGTAGGTTTTGAAGAATGGTTTTGGTAAGATATATTTAAAAGGAGTACTATTTGAGAAGATCTATATGGGATATGTTTATGTTATTTAATGCCATTATAATATTTCTTTTGTATAATTAAATGATACTATAAGATTATGGTTCACTATAATGTGTTTGTGAGAGTTATATAATTACTATCTGAAAATATTTGATATATTTTCATGGAAATATTTGTTCACTATATTGCCTTCCTAATAGAATGACCATGGTATCCATGGAGGGTATTTCATTTTTATTTTTTATGACTCTTAGGAATCAGTTACCCCTATATATATTTTATTTCCTAGGACCTATCCCTAATAAAAATTAGACATTGGACTTATAGTATGAAATTCACATGTATTGTGATGTGCTTCAGTATAAGGTATTGAGGATAAGGTTTTTCTAGTTATTCCCTAGTGTAGGACTCAAAATGTGATAGTAGTGTGTGTATGGTACCCCTAATGAAAAGATATTGGCTCCCCTTATGTGTTGTCCTTTCATAGAGATACTCTTGAAATGGATGATATATGTATACTCGGTCATGGTAAGAGACATGACGATGAATTATATTTATTATTATTGGCCTAATTTATATCTATGTTCCCTTTCGGAAATTTATTTATTGGCTGAAATTAAAATAGTTCTGTGTCTAGAGATATTATATCATCGTAATGAAGTGTGTATTTCAATTTTTTATTTACATTTTGAAGTAATTTATCCTAATTGAGAATATAAAATGTAAATAATATTAAATTTATAGTACATTTTTGAGACTTCCTTGGTGGTTCCCCTCTAATTTATATACTCAAATTCTTCTTTCTACTCCATTTCACGAGGGAACTCAAGTAGAAAACACATGGTTATTGGTTTATATTGGTCTGAGGATAGGTATTTTAAAATTGATCTACATAACTCATATGTTTAAGTGACTAGTATGAGGAAATTATATATCTTTAATGAACTTTCATTTATATTATCATGATCATTCGAGTTTGTTTGATGCAATTAATTTTATTAAGGGATGGTCATAGTTTTTCCTATTACATATGTTCTCTAATATTAAACAATTTTGGTTATGATTATTCACTCTATTATAGTGTGTATAGACTCACCAACATAAATCTATAGAGTCTGATAAATAATTAAAAGCCCTTCGTGTTAACGTAGGTTTTCCTGAGGCCACATGGAGGTTTGGCTTGTTACTGTTCATACTGATCCGGGCTAGGGCGTTAAAAACGGTATTTGACTATTCTTTTTCTTGATCTTAAAGATATATATTTTATTATATATTTCAATGTTTATAAACAAATGTATTAATACAAATATGGTTCATCATGATCGAAATTTCTAGTAGAACATCTATGAATACCAAGGATGAAATTAATGCTCTTTATTTTTCATATTATGGTGGATATGATTTTCAGATTATTTAATGCTTATGGTGTTAGGATTTATGATTTATTATAGATATACAGGAATTGGATCATCTTAAACAGAAAATATTTGCATTCCAGATCCTCCCTATAGAGGTATGAGGCATCTCATCCATTAGAATCCTGAATTAGAAAATAATAATAGACATAACATGAAAAATATATACCATTAATTTCATAATTTGTATTCCTATATGATCTTCTAGAAATTTCGATCATTATAAAACATATGGTATTAATAAAATTTTGTGAAAATTATCAATATATCATATTTTCCACATCGTGAAGAGTAAAAAAATATTATTCGGATACCACATTGCAATACCTTAGCCCGGATTCTTATGAATAGTAACTGGCCAAACCTCCCTGTGACCTTAAGCACACATACCTTAACACCGTAGGGTTTTTAATAGTCATTACACTCTAAATAGTTGTTTTGGAGAGTCTATACACACTATATTAGAGTGACGAATCATAATAGGAATATTTATATATATGAGTTCATATGTAATATAAAAAACACGGCTCCATTCCCATATATGAATGGGGAATCTAATCCATCATGAGTTGGAACATATGATTCATATGACAAGTAGTGACCTTATATTGTGTTTTTAATAAAAATATGATGAACCTTATGAAGTGTCAATAACTACTAAAGTGGAATATTATATTATAAGTACATAGTGAATCTTTTAATATTATGACTGACATGTATATGTATTTTATTAAGATAAAATGTCTTGTAGAACCATTTACAGACTCTATTAAATGACAAATACATTATACCTTAATGTATTAGACTTGAGGTGACCTAAGTATGTGTTTCTTTAGTGGAAATACCATTGTAGAATTTTATTTCTTAGGTTTGGTAAACAAATATTCTAGTAAGTACCAATATAGGGTTTTCCATATATCATTGAATGAGACTCTGTATAATTATACCTTGGGAATATGGGTTTTTTGATGTTGGTAATTATACTGAAATTCCTGTTCAATATAGAATATTGTTTTAGTTAAGTGTCAATAATAAAAAATATTTTTTAACCATATTTCATCAAAAAACATTCTTTTTAAATGAACCTCATAACTATAGATCCTTTACACATATCATTAGAGAAGATTTGATGGGGGCCATAAAATGTTGGCATTATCGATGGATAAATCATATAGGGGGATGTTCGGTGATAATAAGATTTGAGTTAGGCTGGTAATGTTTTTTGGAGATTTAAATATTCATATGATACCTTCAAAATGGAACCTAATATTCTTTATTTTATGAATTTCATAATATAGAACTAAATAGGTTGTCCCAATGGTCATGGAAATATAAGAGACATGATCATTGATTTAGGTGTGAGATCAAGTGAAAATTGATATTTAACTATGGATTCTATGTGAGTGCTTATTTTTTCATGAGATTCCAATGAGAGGGGATTGAATTGGGGTGTGATTCATTTGACATTGGAAGAAAAAGTGAGTTATTCTGGTCTTGAGTGGATTAAGTGGGGTGTAACAAGATGTGATATCATAATTGAGATGCCTTGAGGAAGACATTAAAGGTGGGGTAGGACTAATGATGACATATGAATCAAGAACATGGGTTACTATCATATGAAAATAACCATGAGGTGGGTTTCATGAGAATCTTCATGGAATCCTTGTGCTATTGGGAAGTGATGTAATTATGGTAATTTTGATTCTTGTGATGAGGCCTACATTAATGGTTAATAACTCTCATTTCCAATTCATTTTGTTTATAAATTCATTATAAAATGATTTGATCCTTGGAAGAAACATTTCATATGTAATGGAATAAGTTGTTCCTAATGATGTTGTAGATGATAGAACATGTGAAATGTAATGTTTTCCAGAAAGGAACTATGGGATATACTAGAATTTCATGAATGAAAGTCCCATCAGAATAATTATTGGGTGAAAGATATGCAACTCATTTTTTTTGAAATTGGAATCATGGGAGCATGGGTTTTTTTTTTATTTTTTGTACATAATGGCGGTTAAATATTTAATTTATCAAATTAGAAGGTAGTGATGTAAAAAATTTAAAAAATTAGAAAATTCGTGTTGTAATTCAGTGATTCCCATGATAGGGTAAAAGGATTATAATGCATAGTAAATTACAAGGTGGCCTATTATCTTGGGAAACCTTTGATCAATTTTTTATATGGGAGTCATGTGGATGGATTATTTTACATCATAATGTTTTTAGGAGAACTTTTTGGATGACATTCACATATACCTATCATGAGTAGTATTTGATGTTTTATGTGGAATTTTACAACAAGAATGTTTGCACCCATCTAGTAATTAGGCTAGACAATTGGCAGTTTGTGAGTTCTGATGTTGGAGGTTTATCTGGGATGTGATAACAAGGAAACTCCAATGCGGGGTAAAAAATGTATGTTGTGGTGATCAGAACCTCATGTAGGTAGGTTCATGATTTCATGAAACAAAATATAAAATTTTCAATAGGTAATTTTAATGATGATGAATAATGTATTTTTATTAATAAAGATTCTTAAGAAAATAAAAGATATAAAATTAAATTATATTATTGATGGAGTCAGATATTCAGAATATATATCAGGATTAAATATGAGAGATTGAAGGATTCTCTGATTTACAGGTATATCGATTCAGATGTTTTGAGAAAAATGATAAATTTGGGATATTGAGAATTCATTTTGGGAAATCCTGCCTTAGGTCAAGATAAGGCTTCATGGGATGTTTTAATTGATCCCAAATTACCATTTGGATAATTGATAATTAAGAGTTGATTTGGAAACCCATTAATCCATTGTGATGAGTTTAAACGATATAGTTTGTTAAGAGAAGGTACAATTAATAACATTGTGTATAATTTTATATGATGGGATGTGAAACACATTGAGTTAGATATTTTTGAAATAAAAGTAATATTTTTATATTTGGTATGGTATTTTGAGGGAAATATGGTATGATTATGTTGATCATTGATGGTGTAGGCTGAACCATTATTTTAAGGAATATTGAAACAAGAACATGTAAAATATTAAATAGTGTTATCTAAAATTTACAGTTGTTTTATGTTGCAATACTTACTAAATGGGTCATTGTAATGATGAGAGCATGTTCATATTTGAAATTCTAGTGGAAGGGGTTATGAGGAATTAGAATTTTGCCATGTATGCAAGACGATGTTATCTGGATCACCATAGACCTAATAATCAAATAGGTGATGGAACACGGGTTAATTAGGATCAATGATTACATGGTGATACCGTCTCTATGTTTTTACAATGAATTGGGAGAATTTATAGGGTTTCTATGTGTATTGAGAAATTTGTTTGAATTGTACTATGAATATAATTTTAGTATTTAGAGACATAACATGAATAATTGAGTAGATTTTTGTAATTATTTTTGGTCATGAAGGAAAAATTGATTTCAATGAAAACAATTATATGATGATTACTCTTAAAGTGTGTATTTTTTATGTGTGTGTGTATATATGTGTGTGAAAAAATATAGGGAACATGAATTTTCATGTTTGGTGAGGATTTAAAATTTTGAAACATAACATAGAATAGGATATTGGTGGATATAATAGATTAAAAAAATTTAGAGGAATGAAATTTCGGATATTAAATTGGTCCATGGAAGGGTCCTTTAGTGTTCATTGGTAGATCAGGTAGCTTTGTCTGTAGGCAAGATTCCAATTAATTTCTATCATGTGTGTATAGCTGGTGGACCAATAAAAACAAGATTTTGGGGTTATAATGTGGTGGTTGACATGTAATTTCCAATTTTTGGAGGTTCCTAACCCTATATCACCCTCTCATTTGGTTGTTCAAGAGAGGCTTTATATCCAAATTCCTTACCATGAAACCCTACATTTTTTGGTTTTCATGATGATTTTTTTTGTGATTCAAGTCTAGTAATATCCTCCACTATTTGAATTTACATCCACCCAATCTGACTATGAATATTATTTGGAACAATATATGGATTTTATATTGATTCAACTACATAATATTTTAATAGAATGAGAATGATGTGTCTTCCACTATGCTTAATAAGGGGGTTCATGAGACACTTTTTGCAAGTAGTCACTTGAAATATTGAAAGGTTATGTCACTTTGGTTACATTTTATAAGTTTTTTAATTAAAATTAAGACTAATTTATTATTGTATTAGGGACATGAAAAGAGATATTTTCTATAAATTAGGTATGTAGAACATCTTGGTCAAGTATAATGAAATTGATTATGGTTGGTGTGTGATGAGAACAATAGTGAGATTTATGATGGTAATTCCATTTAAGAATTAATTTTTAAATTTATATTAAAATTATATAATTGATAATCAAGGATTTTAGTCTTGAGTTAGGTATTTGGATTTTGATGTGACCTTGTATATGATCAGTAGGGAATTGATAAGATTACACAGAGCTATGAAGCCATGAGGATTAATGGCTGATGTTTTGAAAGAGTTAGGTGGTCCCCATAATAGTCTATGGATTATATAATATTTTTTAAATTCATTAACGTGTTTGTGTCCCTACATTTTTTGTGATCCATTATACTGAAATATATAATTTAATATAAATTGTTTTTGTTTAAATAAAAATAAACATTCATTTGAGCACATGAACATAATAAGAATGGTACTTATGATAATGCTGACATAGTGCCTTAGATTAATGAATCAACAATTAATAGAAGATTCATAGAAATAGATGATTCTCAAGAAGTTGATTCCATCAATAGATGGTTTCATGAGACTGTATATATACGTCCTTCATAGGCCAGTTGGGGACATATGAGTTATGATAAGACTATAAGAGTAGAACATAGTCTTAATAAGCATGTGTTGGGTGAGGATAATCGTCTAAGTTAACTTGAAAAATAGTTATAGGACTTTATCCACTTCGTGATACATTATTATGTGTCACATACCCCTATGGTGGGTGAGGTCATGAGATGAAATGTATGATTCTGTGGGAAAGGATTTTCTCAGAGCATTAGGTGTCGGCCTGAGATACCATTTTTGAATGAGGTTCTTGAGTGGGATTAATATAATAATATGATGTTATAGGGGATCCTTATAGGATCACATATATTACATGACCATTTAGAGAGTTATGTACCAATGGGTAGAGATGTTACTAGGTGTCAACAAGAACCCACATTAATCAAGTTATTTTGAAGGTCTTCAGATTTTGTGATTGGAATATGCATTCATTAATTATTTTAATGTTTTTTATGTTATTATTTAATAATGAAATGATACATGTTATGGAATCATTAAACTAAAAATTATGCATATAACAATTATGAATTTATAGAATACCAAGGAATATCATACTATGATGGCGGGATCCTTGGTATCACCGAGATGTTTATGATTTGGTCCCACCTTACTTTTAGAATGGATGCCTAGTTTTAAAATAATACATTATGGGTGATGTAGTTGTGGGTGCCTAGTGGTGTACATAAGGATCTAACACTAGAGTGTTTTCAGAACATGTTCTGAAATTCCTAGAGTACCATGATTTTTATAAAACAATGAAATAATTAATAATGTTCATATTTTCCTAGATTGAATTATAGATACTAGTAAACTATTGAAAATGAAAACAATTTTTTTAATTATAATGGTGAAATGGGGATATTGGTTGGGTTATAATCTTGAAAATAAATTTTGGACATCCTTTGGGTGACTACTAGATCCCCAGGTTCTATGCCTTGGATACCACCCAGAATCAATGGAATGAACTAGATATGGTATGAAAAAGGTTGTAAGTGCATTGGATTCCCATGATATTGAACAAAATATTCAATGATGGTATTCCATTTTTATTTAGTATTATTCACTACATTCCATCATGGATAGTCATATAGGGATTCTTAGGGCCTCCCCCTCAAAGGTAATTATATAATATCTTAACAACAAAAAACACCAATGTATTACATTGGGGTTTTTACTGAGGGGTTGAGGATGAAGGATTGTAGGTGAAATCCCACAACCAATACTCATCATGTTATAATCTGAATAAATTTTCCAAAACTGGATTGATAGTTTTGTTTAATTATATGATTTGGTATGTAATAACTGAGATATAATATTTTTCTAAGACATTATTGTGGTGAAAAATGATTAATATAATGATGATATTTATTTAATTTTTTGAAAACTCAACAAAATCATCCCTCAATATTTCATGGACTCAACGGAACATTTGATATTATATTTTCCTCTTGATGTAAAATGAGGTGGTCTAATATAGTTTCTATGGATGTACCCATTCGAGAGATGAATGTATAAATTGATGAAAAAAGTTCGTAACAAATCATTGGTTAAAGGATAAATTTCAAAATCTTATTTGCAAGAGGAAGTTTTTTCTACTATAATTAATTTAAATATTAATATCCATCAAAACACAATTTCATGGTCCAAAACTAGGTAGATGATGATGATGAAATGAAAAATCAATTAAATTTTTTTATCAATGGGAACATCGATCTGGTGTAGTTTAGGAACAATGGCTTTCAGATGATGAGAATGAAATATCTCATATGTATGTTCTTATCATCTATGAAAGAAATGAAACCCTTATTACATTGAGTAATCCTATCACTTATTATATAATATTTGTAAAAATAAATTATTCTTAATTAATTATAAGGTTATATTATTATCATATCAATAAATAACTTCCACAAATTATTGTACGGGATCTTGAAGAATTTCACCAAAATAATTTTTCATAATGGTTTCTAAAATTGGTTATGTAAATTATTTATGGTTTAACATATTAAATTAAATTATTACTTATTATATTGATAAATTATTTATAAATTTTTAGGTATGTCAACATGCTATTAAACCTGATAATCTATTGTTTGTATGGAGTAACTGAACATCAAAAATGGATTAATGTTATAATTCATATATGGTGAATGTTTTTCTATATCATACACATTCATATGTGGAATAAAAAATCATAAATAATTTTTTTGGTTGAGAGGATCTCATTAAAGAGAAACAGATTTTGATTTTATGAAATGATGCAAGAAATTATTGAACTATTTTATCTGGGGAAAATTACATAATGATGTTTAAATGTTAGTGTTTGAAAACTGAGAGAGAATGGTTTGTTCATCCGACCCACATAATTGTAGATATTAAATGTGGAAGAATTGTAACAGAAAAGGAACCAATTTTATTAGATCATCAGGAACGTAAAATATATAATGAAAATTGTTGTGCTACATAAAAAAAGTTGGGTGATTGGTGGATTATAATAGGTATTAAATATCAGGAAAACTAGTTCAATCAAACTAAATGTGGTTCTGTTCCAGAGCAAGGTATAGAAATACTTCATGAGATTACTCCAAATCTTTCATTTTTTACACGGAGACATGAATATCGATAATGAAAGACCACAGTTAAGGTTTTATGGTGATGGTGATTTTGATGATGTTACAAATGAATTTTAAAGTATAAGATATGGTGACACGAAAACTCATATGGAAATTTTTTATGCTGAGGAGGAATATAGAGTCATTGACATCATCGGATATGAAGATGAGGATGAATAGGAACATTGTCTATAAGGATAGGGCCTTAAAACATTACATAATATTGTATTCAATGAATAATTCACCTTGAGGATATTTTCAGGTTTTGAATTTTAGAGAGTTAGGTCTATAATATTACATTACATCTCAAAAATTAAAAATTAGATTCTTCTACTCAGTTTCCATTAGTTTTATAAAATAAAAACTATTGAAAGAAATAGACATGTCTAGTACCATGTTTTGGACAGCGTGACTTTTCCATGATCCCATCCTAGACCATATTCTACATTATGTCCTATGAAAAACATTTTGAAAACATGGGATGATCACAAAAACCTAGGTAAAGGATTGAGAAAGAAATAAAATAGTTAGTTTTTTAAAACAACAGGTAAACAAGAATAATGTATCATAACTAATATTTTTCACCTTTTGAAGTAGTAAATACTCTTCACTTAATAAAATATCATTTCGTTCCCTTTTTTAAACAATAATTACCAAGGAAATCATATAAATTACACATAACATATAAATGTAACTTTGGACTAAATCATTCTTGAGTGAAATAACCATACAGTCGACTTCTACAAATATCACAAAATGGAATATCCATATGAAATACTTTTATACCCATTTCATTAGAGGTTATAACGTAACCCCCCATCCGGGTATATCATGACACCGACCTTCATTTGGTTTATCACGTAACCACCCACTAAATGACCAAGTATCATTATAAAATTATTGCACATAAAATATAGAAAATATAAACATTTCACTATTAACATTTCACTTTCAATCACAGTATATCATGTCATGATATCAACACAATCAATGCTTTATCAAACCATTTTCAAAACCCATTTAATAAAGATACTTTTTCATCAATGTTTCCCATACCACTTTGAATATTTTAATGTTATTAAAATTTTAAAATACTAATTTCCATATATATAAATCCTTAAATCCATTTTTTAAAACACGGACTTTAATGAGAAATATTTCGTATAATAAATCATTAAAATGATATTTTAGTTTTGGAGTTCTTAACCAAATAAGAGATCCTTGAATACAACTAATTTAGGAATAACATTTAATCAAAACATTATAATATCAAGAGGAAAAATTTATTAATGATATAATATTCCAAAGGACAGTATATACACTGAATCAATGTGAATTGGATTATATCAGCAATGAAGCCTCGATGAACTGTAAATTGAGACGAAATCCACTATAAAGATGGTATCCTTTGATTTAAGATAAATCAATTACATAATTATGTGTGAAAAAAATCATAATACACCCAATATAAGTTTATATTTAGTGTAAACCAATAATAGTTCATTCACACATATTCATAATTTGACATATTAAAGAAGTATAAGTTTAACCCAAAGAATTTAAATTTGTTTAAGAAGTTCCCTTAAAAAAATTCGACATCCCAACGATGTCACATTAAAATTTAGAAAATGAGTTGATCATAGAGATAAGGGAATATCATAAATTGTACATAAAAGTTACATCAATAAGGATATGGAATAACATATCCCAACATAATTATATTTAAATTGAAATACATAACAAAACGAAGTCTTTTAAAAAATTGGAGGTTGAAAGGATCACTTACCGATTTGGAAACTTAAGAAACATACACCCCATGAAGGAAGGATCATAAAATGTAGATTCTCATAAACTGAAGTATAATACACAAAGAATACAATCATGGGCATTTCATACTTCACTCAAAATGAAATAGTGGAAAATATAGCATGAATCTCCCGGGAATAAGAAGAGTGATTAAAACCCCATACCATGTTGTAATCAATCAAGTAGTAAGACCAAAAGTTAATAAACACAAAATTAATCACCGAATAACATGTTAATATAAATAATCATGATAATATATATATCAAATGGTAGTATAGAATACATCGAATGCAATAAATAAGTGCCGAACAATGGAAATCCCACTGAATTAGATGTGAGATAAAAAATCCCATACCACATTGTATTCAATCGATATGTATGAACAAAAATTACTAACCACCAAATGAATAAAATGAATATAAAAAATATATAATGATAATATATATCAAATTTTAGTACACAATACACCACATTCATGAAATAAGTGGTGAACAATTGAAATTTCATTCAATTAAATGTTATTTATGAATTCCCTTACCACATGTCTGAATTGACTCGCTCGTATGTTCCTTGTTCATCATGAATGATAATATTTGGTAAATTTATACTTGCTTAAGAATATTTTTCATGCCTATTATTCTATTTATTTCACATATTAACCCATTATAACACTTAGTTAAGTTTTTGACTTCATATCAGAATTTTTTTGATGTTCGGAACTTGAGTCAAAAAAGAAGTTGTTATAATTATAAATTGTCTAAGGGGTCAAAATTACATTATCTCTAGAATTATATTCATCATTTATATGTCATATATATCATATATATCCATTATATATATTTATTTATAATATTATATAAAATTTGATGATATGAAATGAAATGCATAGTTCATGGAGACGGTAAGCCGTTCGTACCCAGGAACATGACTTTCATTAATATTTCATATTTTTATGGAATGAAAACATAATAATACATAGTTAGATCATAATTATAGTATAATATATATGTTATATATGTTACATAAGTTCATAAATCTAATCATTTATGTGTTCCACATTTGTCATGAATGAGTCATATCACTTTGAGAGGGTGGTAGTCTGCACATCCTCAAATGAAATTATCATGTCTACGCATTATGGGAACCAAAATGGTATACTAGGAAAAGGAAAATACAGAATCTTTGAGAAAAAATAAATATAATATATATCATATATAGATAAAGTTCCATCATAATGGTCACCATGATAGGTGGAAATAGATAATTGAACAATAGTTATTTCGTGAGGCAGTAGATCGCCGTCCACAGAAACAATATGTTATTTACACATTAGGTGGATGTTTTTGTTAGTGTAGGTCGAATCCTTCTCATATCAACATCCTACTATATTGATGATACTAGTTCTGTTAGAAAATAAAGGAATAAAAATATTTTTTTTTGTTGGAGAAATAATATAAAACAAACAAACTTAATAGAATATGTTACCTTTAAATCGGGTAACAACATTTGGTTTGAACCAAAAGGGTTTATTAAAATTCTTGCTACCTAATGAATGTATTAAAAGATGAATAGAGTGATATTGGGAGATTATTGGAGAAGATTTTAGATGAGGCAAGAGCTTGATATGTGTGATAAATGGGTATGATGTGAGGGCTTTTTATAATGGAGAGGAGGGGCTCTTTTTGAAATGTTGGAAATATTATTTTATTATATAATTATTTTCTGTTTCTAATTGTCCAAAAATCATTAAATTCTAAGAAAAGGTGTCCCATGCTCCAAATAAAATCATCCAATAAGAATTGAAATAGTATTGGTTAGTTTTTTTAATTTTTATCTTCTTATTTATTTAAATCATTCATTAATGATTTAAACACTACATCATCAAAATGAAAAAATTAATTTCATATATTTGATGTCTAAAAATTTTAAAATATATATCATTATTTAGTAAATATTTTTTTAATTCTAATTAATATTTATAGTCAAATATATCAATTATATAACCCCACATAAAAATTGTTTTAGTAAAATAATACATGTTTAAGTCGTTTTTTATACTTAAAATAAAAATTTATTTATGTCATTATCTTAACCAAGTAGCTCCGTGGCATCCGAAAATTGTCCCATGTATTTTATTAGTTGGCCATGATTCATCCAATAAGTTTAAGAAATGTTTGAAAGTAATTTTATATTATTATAATATTATTTTTACATTAAATTACTCTAATTACCTTTAATCAGTATTAATAAAAGTCAAAAAAAAATACTATTCACTAGAAATTATTTTCAAACCATAGAAGAACATTTATCGTACAAATGAAAACCATGTATGTCATATTTTTGAAATTCAATTCACAAAAGTGGATAAATTTGGCTTTATGCATACATAGTAAAGCACATAGAAGGTGGGTACAAAGATGTTAAAAATTTCTATAGAATTTTATATATCTAATCGTATTATAAAATGAATCCAATGAATTATATTTATTAGTACAAGTATTATTTAACAATATTTAATTTTAAACAAATTACAATTTAAAAATAATTATTTAAATAAAAATTTGGTTTTAAACCATAACGCAGGGTTTATCACAATTCATAAAAAATTAAACGTTTTTTTGAAAAATACCAAAAATTGAAACTATGCTAAATTTGATATTCTGAATAGAAAAATGATTTCAATTTTACCAAATTCAAAACACATAAGTTTCATTAATTAATTTTATAATTAATTCATGTCATCAACAAAAAAAGTGTGTTTTTAAGAAATAATAACAATCAAAATATTGATACTTATTAATGTCTAATTTCAGAGTGAAATTAATTCTATTTTCCAAAATTGGTTTGAATTGTAAAAATAGTATATATTTAGACATTTAAATCAATTATAATGTTAATATAACCATATATATACATTCAATTAACAGGCGAACTTGATTTCAAATACAACATTTTTTCTCTATTCATTACAAAATGAACATTATCATAAAAATAAAAAAATTTCATCCAAATTAAATTTTGATGTCTCGATTCTCATGATTAAAATTATTTTTTCAAATAGAACATATAAAAGTTACAAAAACAATATTTAATATGGGTTCTCCATAAAATGGAGTTAAATTGACCATTTAAAGA
Organism: Viscum album; assembly: GCA_963277665.1. NCBI lineage: Eukaryota > Viridiplantae > Streptophyta > Magnoliopsida > Santalales > Viscaceae > Viscum > Viscum album. The sequence goes on from OY728141.1 coordinate 721,692,019, forward strand.
TTGTTAGAGTCTTAAAATTATATTCATTAAGATTTTAAACCTCTAAATTTTATTGGGTAAATGTAAAATCATGAAACAAGAATCTATAATAATATTGTAGTTAGTTCTGTTCATTCATGCAAATACAATGGCTAGGCGTTAACTACAATTTAAAATAATAATATTATATTGTTAGTGTGCAATGTAATATTTCAAAGAAACTCATTATTGCGTAATGAGTACGCTATCGAACATAGAGTCCCCTTTAATGTAAAATTAATATTTAATTCAAGAATATTAATAAATATGAAACTCTATTATTCTTTATATACATGGGATGTTACCTACATTCCCCCTTTTTGAAATTTCTTTCTCACAATTTTAAACAGAAATGGGCTTGATAACTTCATTGAGAGTCCCATATCAAAAATAGGGTCAATAAAACAATCAATTTAAAAAAAAATAAGTACAAAGGTTACCCGGGATAACACATACATGATTACATGTAGGAAAACGTGGATATAGAAGATAAAACAAAACATCATGTTCTGATGGAGAGTGTTAGAAATTAAAATTATGATAAAGTAAAAAAATCTGTAAACCATAAACCTATTATGGGTTAAACAGTCTTTGATTCCCATGTAGGAAAAGTTATTGGAAATAGTTTTTGTTTTAATTTACTTTTCATAATGTTGGGGAATGTATTTATGAGATTATCTGATAACATAAGGAAACATATTTACTTTTTATATAGACATTTATACTTTAGTAAATTTCTACAACAAACTCATCTTTTCTCTAAATGATGAGTGTTGAATATAACATGGTAAAATAAAAAGTTCAAGAATGAACGTATAGAAAATCAAATAATCCAATCAATGAATTATATATTTCCCTAGTATTTAGATATTAACCAAAACCAAAATGGTTCTTTCAAGATCAGATAATCCCCAATAAAAATAATACTTTATAAAAAGATGTACTACACATAATGTCCAAAAATCAACAAGAAATACCCAATGGTTAACAATTAACATTCAATACAAAATTTCCCTTTAAATTAATCAAAATTAACCAAACTCAGGTTAGTTTTCAAAACTAAGAATAATTTTATCACATAGTATTCCAAAATATATCTTTACATTTATCTCCAAATAACATCAGTTACTCTTAATGTCTCAAACCGCATTTTAATTATCCAAATCAAATATTCTCCATGATTGGTTAAAAATTTCCACAGATAACCCAATATCAACTTATTCAAGATTCATAAATCATTTAACTACAAAAGAATAAGTCATACTGACTAGGGACTTCATGTAGTCTAGTGGTGGGTGATAAATCCCAATCAAACTTTGGTTGTGGGTTCGATTCATGTAGCTTTTTCCGACCTGATGGGTCGTCACACGGTCTGTGTGTTGTCGTTTTTCAAAAACTATATAATTATATAACATTCCCAAGAATAAATAAATTAATAAATAAATTAATTTAACCATTATGTTTATCTAATAACATTATTTTTCCACCCCAAAATGTATTAACCTTTAATTGCCTAAAATTCAAGGATCTTATAACCCCAAATGGTCATTTATAACTATATCCTCAAACGAAAAGATAACTATTCATTGAATAAAATTTTCATATATCAAACATCAGGGTTACACATACTATAAAAAGACTTCTAATGTAATCCAATTATCAGAATATCCTTATTACTTTTAAGCATATAACCGTCTTAAAATATACCATAAATCGTTAATCCCTTATATGTTGGCTTCTTACCCATTCAACATTATTCATGATCCATTAACCATTACTTTCCAACCTATTCTTAAATACTACATTCCTACAAAAAATTCATGAATCATATCCTAAGACTCAATATTATCAAAACATATATTAAGAAATAATTCATACCTTTCATTGGTCATTGAGAGTTTCTTCATTCTGAAATTGAATGGAATTAGGTATTTCTAAACAAATATTTGTACAATCACGGTGATCTTATTCCCAAAACAACTTCGTAAGACATCTATTTGTATAATTACCATGAAAAATACATTTAAAACATTTAATAGATCACTCAAGAAGAACATCATTCCCTTTCCTAGAGTCAACTAGATGCTTCCTTTTTTCATGGAAGGTCATTGCATTAGAACATTCATTTCTACATCTATATCATCGTCCAGTACCATTGAAACATTTTCCTAAGTGTTTTTTTTCCACATCCTTGACACCTAGGATTTTGAACAAACTCACCATTATAATTATTTCCTGAACATCACTAGGGATTAGTTTGTCACATATATGTTGCCTTATAAAAATATCTATGGTTCAGGTGGTCCATCATTACACTAGATATTTGGTTGAGATTAACAACAAGAGTTCTCATTTAAGCTCCCATTTTATTCAGTTGTTTTTTCAGAAAACTTTCACTGTTTTCTTCAAATCCACGGTTACTTTGGTGCCTACTAGATCTACCCATTTACTGAAACCAAAAAGTTCAGTGTGATTATATCAGTAATTTCATAATATAATTACTTATGAGGAGGGTAAACACTAAGATATACTTCTTCATGTTATCTTAAACTCATTCATTTTATCTACAAAATAATGACTCTTTTTGAAATCCTAATCATTATAGTAATGTCAGTTATGCTTATAGAATACCAAAACCAGTTAAAATATTTAAGCCGACCACAGATACGAACTACAAGGACCCTAACTTAAAATATTACATATTCATGAATTAAATGAATATTTCACATTGAGGATCTTTTCCGGTTTGCAGTTTTAGAGACTTAGGACATTACTATTACATACATCTAAAAAATTACAAAGTAGACATTTCTACTCAGTTTCCTATTTTTTTATAAAATAAAAACTATTGAAGAAGAAAGACATGCCTAGTTCTTTGTTTTCTATAGTGTGACTTTTCCATGATCCCATCCTTGAACCTATTCCACTTTATGTCAAGTGAAAAATAATTCAAATACATGAAATGAGCACAAAAAGATCAGTAGGGGATAAAAAAAGGAAAATTGTTTGTTTTTCAAAACCACATTTAAACCATGAATACTTTCTCATAAGTAATACTCTTCACCTTTATGATGTAGTAAATAATCTTCACGGAATAATAGATCATTCCTTACAGTTTTGTACCAAAAATATTACCATAAAACCCATATAACGAACACATAACTTATAAAGGTAAACTAAAATATAAACATACATATATAGAATAACTATACGGTCATATTCCACACATATCACTAAATATAATAGCCATACGGCTGGCTTCCATACCCAATGCATTAGAGGTTATAACATAACCAACCATACTCGTTTATCACGGCACCACCCGTCATTTGTATTATCATGTAACCACCCATCAAATGTCCAATTACCATTATATAATCATACCACATGAATTATTGCATATATAAACATTTAAATACTAAAATTTCACTATTAACAATTCATTCTCAATCAAAATATATAATTTCAAGATATCGACACAATCAATTCTTTATCAAAACATTTTCAAAACCATTTAATAATGAGATTTTTGAATAAATGTTCCCCATACCAAATTGATGAATTTAATGTAGTTGATATTTTAAAATTCTAATATCCATATAAATAAACTCTTAAAACCAGTTTTTAAAACATGGACATTAATGATAATGACATTGATGAATAATTCATTAATACTATATTTTTGTTAAAGAGTTCTTAACCAAATAGGATATGCTTGAATAAAAATAATTGAGGAATAGAATTTAATAAAAAAATTATAATATCATGAGAATAAAGTTATTCATGGTATAATATTCCAAATGACAGTATACACCCCACATCAATATGGATTGGCACATATCAACAATGAAGTCTTGATGGAATGTAAATTGAGATGAGATCTCTTATGAAGATGGTATCCTTTTATTTCAAATAAATCATTTTCATAATTATGTGTGAAAAATAATAATACACCCAATATAGGTGAATATTATGTGTAAAGAAATTAGATTTCATTCACACATATTCATTGGAAGACATATTCAAGAAGTATATGTTTAACCCAAAGAATTGATATTCGGTTTAGAAGATCCCTTACAAAAATTCGATAGCCCAACGACATCACTTAAATATTTAGAAAATGAGATGATGAGATATATAAGGTTATATAATCACAAGGACATAAAATTTACATCAATAAGAATATATATGAACATATCCCAAAATAATAATATGTAAATTAAAAGACATAACAAAAAAAGTCTTTTAAAAAGAGGAGGGTGAAAGGTTCCCTTATCAATTTGTAACTTACAAAACATACCCACAATGAATGTAGGATCATAAAATAAAGATACCCATAAATTTAAGAATATTTCATAAATAATACAATAATTGTATGTACATTCACCACACAAAAGTAAATAGTGGCAAATATAGCATGAATCTCACAGGAATAAAAAGTGTGATGAAAACACCTTACCATGTTGTAGTCAATCAAGTCGTAAGACCAAAAGATAATAACCAAAAAATGATTCACATAACACCATGAATATAAAAATAATAATGATAATATATATCAAATGGTATTACACAATATATCACATGCAAGAATTAAGAAACGAACAATGGAAATCCCACAGAATTAGATGTGAGATAAGAAATCCCTTACCATGTTGAGTTCAATCGAGCCGTATGAACAAATATTACTAACATCCAAAGTAATACCATCAATTTAAAAATAATAATGATATTATATATCAAATTTTAGTACAAAATACACCACATGAAAGAAATATGTGGTGAACAATTGAAACACCACTAAATTAAATGTGAGATAAGGATCCCCAACCACATGTCTGGCTTGACTCGCTTGTATGTTCCTTGTTCTTCCTGAATGATAAACTTAAGTTAATATATACATGATTGAGAATATTTTTTACTTTTATTATTCCTTTTATTTCCATTATTACTCTGAAATAATAATTATTTAATTTTTTGAGTTCATATCTGAAATTTTGTCGATGTTCGGAACTTGAGTCAAAATGAAGTTCTTATATGTATAAATTTTCCACAGGGTTAAAAGTCCATTATCTCAGAAATGATATTAATCATTTAGATCTCATATATATCATATATATTCAGTTTATTTATTTATTTATAATATTACATAACATTTGGAGATAAACAGTGAAATGCACCGTTAATGGAGACAGTAAGTTGTACGTACGAATGAACGCTACATTCATTTCTGTTTCATATTTTAATGGAATGAAAAAATAATGATACATAGTTTTATTATAATTACATTATAATATATAATATACATATGTTACATATGTTAATAAATTTTATACTTTATATGTTCCACGTATAGCATGATTGAGTCTATCATTTTGAGGGGGCGGTAGTCTGCACTTCCTCAAATTAATTTATAGCGTTTACCCATTATGGGAACAATAAAGGTATTCCATAAAAAGGAAAATACATAATCATAGGGAACAAATAAATATATATTATATTATTTTTAGATATTGTGGCATCATAATGGCCAATATTATATGTGGTGGAAGATAATTGAACAGTCATTATTCCGTGAGGCAGTAGTTCGCTTTTCATAGAAATAGTGTGTTCATTACCCATTAGATGGAGGTGTGTGTAAGTATATCTAGAACAATTCTACTAATAGAATACATGTATATCAAGGATTATTTTTTTATAATATATATGAATATAAAGTGTTTAGGGTCTTGCAGATGTAAAATAAAACAAAATAACTTATGAGAATATGTTACCTTTAAATCGGGTAACTCCATTTGGTTTGAACCAAAATGGGATTTGAAGTGTTTTAATCCAAAGGTAAGGCTTCTAGGATGTGGAAAGGGATCTTGGGAGCATATTTGATCAGAGTTTTAGATAGACAAAGGCTTGATAATTGTGAGAAATGTTTAGGAAATGAGGTGTTTGTATAATGGAGAGGAGGGGCTCTTTTGGAATGTTGGAAAATATAATTTTATTATATATTGATTTTAGGTTTATGAAGGTCCAAAAATAAATATGGTAGACTAAAATGTGTCCCATTCTAGAAAAAAAAATCATAAAAAAATAATTGGACATGTTTTGGATAATTTTTTAATTTTAATATTCTAATTTATTTAAATAATTTATTAATAATGTAAACACATCATCATCATTGTGTCATAAATAATTTTATTTATTTGATGTATAAAAATTATAAAAAAACAACATGATGTAATAAATATTTTTATATTTATAATTAATATTTATAGTAATATATATCAATTATATATCCCCACATTAAAATTGTTTTAGTAAAACAATACATGTTTATGACATTATGATTTTTACATTAAATAAAATGTTATTAATGTCATTATCTTACCCATGTGGATCCAAGGGGAAACTAAATTTACCCATAGATTGCAATGGTCTTCTATGACCCATCCAATAAGGTTAGGACAAGTTTCAAGGTAGTTTTATATTATTATAATATTATTTTTCTTTAAATTACCCTAATCAACTTTAATCATGGTTAATAAAAGTCAAATATTAATATTCTCCAAAAAATATTTTCATAACATTGAACAACATTTTATATACAAATGAAAACCATGAATATAATATTTTTGAAATTCAATTCACAAATGCACTAAAATAACGTTTTCTTCAATTTGGAAAAGCACTAAGAAGGTGGATAAAAAGACGTTAAAAATTTCAATATAATTTTATATATCTAATATTATTATAAAATGAATCCAATGAATTAAATTATAATAATATTCATATTATGTATAAATTTTTAAATTAAAAAAAATTTAATTGAAAAATAATTATTTAAATTAATTGTTGGTTTTAGACAATAACGCAGTGTTTTTCACTATACATCAAAAATTGGATGTTTTTTGGAAAAATACCAAATATTCACTCTAATATAAATTTGATATTCCCAATTTAAAAATGATGTCTATTTTACCAACTTAAAAAAATATATGTTTCATTAATTAATTTTATAATTAATTCTCATCGTAAAAAAAATCGTGTTTTTATGTAATAAAATCCTTCGAAAGATTGATACTTATTAATATCCAATTGCAATGTTAAATTACTTCAAATGGCCAAAATTTGATTAAATGGTCAAAATATAATTTATATACACTTTTAAAGAAATTAAAAATACAATATAACCATATAAGTAAATTATATTAAAAGGAAGTTTTGTTTAAAAATACAACATTTTTTCACTATTCATTAAAAAATGAACTTTATCAGCAAAATATTAAAATTTCATCCAAATTAAAATTTGAGGTTTTGATTCTAAAGATGAAAATTATTTTTTCAAATATACTATATAAAATTTCAACACGTGATTTAAAAATGGTTCACCGTCAAAAGGTGGTAAATCGCCCATTTCATGAATATTAGAGTATTTATTCTTAAAATTAGATCATTCACATTTTAAGTCTCTAACTATTTTTGGTAAATCTAAAAACATTTAACAAACATGTATAATCATATTGTAGTTAGTTCTATTCATTCCCGCTAATACAAAGGCAAGGCAATAACAATAATTTAAAATAACAATATTATATTGTTAGTGTGCCATGTAAGATTTCAAAGAAACCCGCTGTTGTGTATTAGGTACCCCATCGAACATAGAGTCCCCTTTAAAGTAAAATAAATATTTAATTCAAAATTATTAATAAATTAGAAAATTTATTATTCTTTATTTACCTGAGATGTTACATTGACACATTTACTTATTTAGTATAATCATATATAATGTATATCTATATATTATAGTTGTTTCCAACTATTTGCAACTATATTCATATCATGTTTCGGATGGATGATGATTTTTTTCATCAGTTGTAGGATGATTATATACAATTTGTTGATAGATATGTAATATCATTTGACCATCAGATTGCTGGTGGTTCAGGGAGTGCAGAAAGGGGTGTGGTTCGACACGATTGATGATTCCAAACTCTATCCCCAAGCAACATCCATGTCTTGGCTTTGAACCGAGCATGAAAATATATGTTTACCTATGTATGTTTGATATCATTCATTAATTTATTTATAAACTAATTGTATGGATATTTTTTCATTATTCAAATATTTTAATATAAAGCTGTTTGAGACGGGATAGCTATATTGAAAAATAATGTTTTGGAAGCCTTGGTGACATGGGATTAGATTACCATTGATTTTCAGAACTGTATGTTCCATCACTAGATAGAACGTTAATAAATAATATTTATTTTGAAATTTTTTTAATTAATAACATGGTATTATAATTTATTTATATGTTTTATGGTATCCAATCAATATGATAATGTGAAACTCTGTCTGGATGACATGGGGGTTATAAATGAGCACTACCTTCTTTTTTCCACAATTTGAGAAATAAATCAATGATTAATGAAGATTGAAATATTTTGATAAATATTTTACTTCCAACCAACCTGATTACATTTAATCAAATGTTTTGGATGGATTATGTTCAAACTAGTTGGGTGATTATTTTTAGAGGAGATCATCAGTAAGTCGACAAAACTGAGGGAGATAGTGTAACTCCCATGCCCCAGTAATTGAGAGTCGGTGCATTATTACATCATATTGGAATGGTCAAAAGAGATGACATTTGAGAGACTAGTTAGTTTACTATAAATTGATGTACTATATAAATATATATGTTTTACCTTACATTATGAAATGGAATAACAAAAACCTTTTTCTCCTTTGAACAAACTCATATCCCTTAGCCTATTCCTACAGGTTAATCGTAATATAATTATTCAAATCTAGGAAAAAATAAGACATAATAAAGTGGTGATATCAGATGCTTAGTAAGGATGAAAATATATCATAAATTACAATAAATAAACATAAAAATTTATTTCAATGTATAGGACTAAAACACAATCCTTTAAAACATAAACATCACCATAATATGGAAAAGATAAATCAAATAATTCCCTTTACTTATTCACATGGATATTCTACTAGTCTAATAATCACATTATTATCAACATCTAATTCTATAATGATGGAATTCATAATTCCAGAACCTATAACTACTTTTTCATGGTCTCATGACAAGACTAAAAATAAAACATTTTTCTAGGATTTGTGTGAATACACTGAATTGTCTCGTTAGACCTACGGATGAATCAAGGGGCTAGAGTGGTCACCGCCGTCACTTTCTAAGTCCAATGATTTCCTCATATGAAACAGTTGAAACATAACATAAACATTTGAATTAGGAATATCATATGAAATGTCAATAAGTTATCCATAAACCATGACTGGTATAAAAATAGTACAACCAATGTCAAACATATCAAAAAACCCTCACCAAAATATGGAATATTATATCATAATAAATCGCCTTCTAACCAGAATAAAATCCTACAATTGATGTTGACATAGATGAAATAAAAAATATTTGAGAGGAAATTCCGTTATATTTACAAATAATTTAAAATTTAGGTAATTATAAATGATATTAGTTATTTTGAAAATTTTATTATAAATATGTATGTGATTCTTTGAAGGTGTTATAATAGGGGAAAATAGCCACACCTGCAGTATAAGTTAAAAGAACATTCTTTATTTAATTTGTCTAAAAGGGTCATAATGTACATTGTTTGGAATACGATGAATATATTCTTTCAAGATACATTAAAAGAATTGAAACAAGGTTATAAATGACTTTAACCCATAGTCTAGTAAATAGTAAAAATGTTTTGAAACATATTTTTACAAAATAAGAATGTTCATGATAATGAAGTCCCGGCCGATATGTATTAACAACCATGAATAAAAAAGATATTGTAAAATTAATTGTTACCTTGTACTTTTCCTTATTCTACGGTACGTTATCCACCTATATAATTTCAAATAATTATTATTAAATTATACAAGAACAAAATACATAAATACAACATCATTTTAGATTCTCCTATATTGCTTTGTTAATAATATTTTAGTAGAATCATTTTATCGGGTGTTAAAATATTCATTTTCATTTATTTCATTTGTTAAGTAATACCTGTTTTGTTATGGATATGATTTATTTGATTCATATTCAAAAATATATTATTTTTGTAAAAATAATTTTTTATCATCAAATGAAATTATTTCTTTAACGGTTACTATGGGGGATGAAATCCCATCGCGTCATGGAGACGATAAGTCATGCGTACCCATGAGCGACGATATCATTCTATTGATGGTGAAATCATATGTAATTGGATGGTACACTATACAAAAAGAATCAATAACATGTTATATTTGTTAATTACATGAATTATACTCATTTTTATATCCATTCAAATAATGAGGTGTTGAATAACAAACTACACCACGATGTGGAAACAGTAAGTTGTATTTAAGCACCTATGGGGAAATTGTCATTAATATGATGGATTGAATAATGAATATGGTTGTAACTTATTTATAATAACCTATAAATATGTATAATGAAACAATGTTATTATTTTCTTATGAAAAAACTATAAAAGAGGATGTGGAAGAAGAAATGTACATTGAAAGAGGTGATGAAATAATTACCTTTTTTATGGGTTATTCTTTTTGATTGGAATAAAATGGATCCATAGGATGGATTTAGGATTAATGTGAGGCCTCTTGAATTAACTTATGGTATTTCATAAGATATTTGAGAAGGTATTGGCTGATCTAAAAGGCATTGGAGGTGTGAATGTGAGAGAAAGGGAAGTACCCTTTTATAAGAAATGTGAGGGTCACTTTAGGAAAAGATTGAAATATTAAATTATTATAAAATTGTATTTTGATTTAATAGTTAAAAATGGATTTTTTTAGATTATAACGTGGTTATGGGTTGAGATAATCTCATCCAATAGGTTTTACACATGTTTAGGTCACCATATTAACCTTACCATTTAGATTTAACTTTTAGTTATATAGTTTGACATTTACCATGTCTCCTTGTATTTTTATATTATATGATTAATAAACATACTATCAAATTTCAAAAGAACCTCATGTGGTTAATTAATGAAATATATAACCTTATCTTTTAATTTGACCAAATATTATATTTTTAGGAATATTATATCATTTAATTATATTTTATTTGTTTTAAAATCACATTTATGTCAATTTTCACACAATTTAGTATTTGGGTTTTGTGAAAGTGATAAGATGTTTATTATTTCAAAAAAAATGTATTCCACCATAAAAATTCATATGCACAAAGTAAATTTGTGCATGTCAAAAAAACATTCAAATTATATTTATTTTGAATATTTATAAGGTCCATTATTTGATTCTTTTATCAATAAAGAGAATACTACATCATTATTGTTTGAAAAATGTATCTATTTACATAATTTTGAAATTTATAAATAAAATATCATGATTTGGGACATATTTTTTTCTTTCTAATTACTATTTATATGCTACGAGATCAATGATATAACCTCATATAATTTTTTTTTACTAAATGATATATATTGATGTTGCATTTTCCATAACAATAAATTAATTCATATAATGTATCATTTTCTATTACAAGTGGATACATGTGGTCCAGAAATTGACCCAATGATTCCCATGGTCGAACATGTATCATAATATAGGGTTAGGACATGTGTTAGGGTAATTTAATAATATTATAATATTATTTTTTACCCTTATTAAATAGATTTATCCATTAACAATATTAAATAAAATATACTGAAGTTAGTATTCATAATGTCTAAAAATAAAAGTTACCTATTTACACAATCTGGACCTCCTGATTCCAAATATAGAATCCATTTTTCTAAATTCAAAACTCTGTAGTTTTTTAAATTATTTTAAAATTAATTCCCATTGTCAAAACCCAAAAATGGGTTTTTAAAAAGTAAAAGCTTTCTAAAGATAGACATGTGTTTTTGTAAAATTTTAATGTGAAATTATATCTAAGGAGATATAGTACATTAAATGTTTGAAATTTATCCTAATGATACTTTAAAACCACTAAAATATATAATTTAATAGTTCAAATAATTTCAATTAAAAAAATCTTCTTTAAATTATTATTTAGTATTTTTCACTATTCATCAAAATATGAAAGTTATCAAAAAAGTGCCAAAATTTCACCCTAATCAAATTATATTATTCCGAATCCAAAAATGAATAAAATTTTCAAAATTTTAAAAATTTGGTATTTTTATTCATAACTTATTTTTAGACGGCCAGTTTTATTGGTCGTGGTGTGCTATAGCTCGATGTTGCGTACATCACAAAATATTGTATTATTGAAAGAGAAGCGTATCATGGAAGCATCAAGTGTTATACTATTCCATCCATCCAATAATTTAATCCTTTAAATTTTTAGAATATTGCTGCATAAAAAGATTCGGTTGGTTCTTCATCACAGGTTCCTCAGGTTCCCATGTCACCTCTTCCATTTTATGGATTCTCAAAAGAACTTCTACCAGACGAGTAGTCTGGTTTCTCCACACATGATCTATAGTATCAAGAATCTTTGTTGGTACTTAAAAATAAGAAATATCTATTTCCAATTATTCCTTTTCATTGGTGAGTTCATGCATTGGTTCTGGAATGTATTTTTTCACAAGTGATATATGGAAGACATCAGGAACATTTTTGAGAGTTGGTGGTATTTCCAAAAGGTAGGCTGAAACTCTAATTCGTTCTAGAATTTCAAAAGCTTTTATGTATCAGGGACTCAATTTACAATTATTACTAAATCGTATAACACCCTTTCAGTGAGATAACATCATAAAAACATGATCTCCAACTTCAAATTCCAAATCCCACCATTGGTTATGGAGATTTCTCTTTTTCTTACATTGAGATGATTTGGTGGAGGTTTGGATAATTTTCACAGTTTATTTTGTTTCATCAACATGTATTGGGGCTACATGTTTTCATTCACCAACATCATCCAATCAAGATGGTGTGTGACATCTCTTTCCATATAACTCATCATATGGTTCCATTTGAATACTTGAATTGAATCCATTATTAATGGAAAATTCAACCAGAGGTAAATTATGATCCCACCTACCATGAATGTCATGTGAGAATGATCTCAAAAAGTCTACTAAGGATTGAATAGTCCGTTCAGATTTTCAATCAGTTTGAGGGTGGTATGAAGTTCTCAAACAAAGTTCAATATCATGGGATTTGTTATGATTTTTCCAGATTCATGATATAAAACATGGATCATGATCAGAAATTATCGATAGGGGTAAACCATGAGGTCTTAAAACTTCATAGCTATATAGTATTGCTAAACGTTAAAGTGGAAAATCATTACTTAAAGAAAGAAAATTTTATGTCTTTTCAAGAACAGCAAAAATGACCCATATTGTATCATTCATTCAAGGAGTCTTTGGTAGCCCCAAGTATAATTCAATCTTAATATCATCAAATTTCAACTCAGGTATGGGAAGAGTTTTAATGACTGCTCCAGGATGTTTTCATCCAACATTCACCTGTTGTAAAACCAAAATTCATAACACTTAATCCAAAATTTACCTATTCATGTAATCCCACATAAAATATACCTCTCCTCAATATACTTCATAATGTTACATGGTTGTATAATGAAATCAGATCTTTTTGCTTCATCCAATAATTCCCTTTATGGAATAGGCATATCGAGAACACAAAGCCTCTTTCAAAATTTAAAACATTCATTTTCATATATGATTTGAATCAATCTCCCATTATTCACAGCATTAATTTTCTTTTTTAACTCCTCATCATTAGTCCGAGAATTTTTTTAACCATTATATATAATATGGTTTTCCAATCATTTGAAAAAATCACTAGGTTACACCTTCCATGATTATTCCATTTTCCATTTTTACTAGATCCATGATAATTAGACCTCTTTCAATTATCATATTTTTCAGTTTTCCAACATCCTTTATACTCAACGAATCATTAACTTTATTTTCCATTCTTTTTTGGTAGTGAATAGGGTAATCATAATCATTAATTAGTTAAATCCATTTCCTTTGTCGTATGTTGAGTTCTTTCTATGAAAAAATATTCATAAAACTCTTGTGATCAGTATATTTCTCACATTGTTCACCATAGAGATAGTGTATCCATATCTTCAGAGATACGATTACATCTACTAACTCAAGATCATGAGTTGGATAGTTTTTTTAATGAATTTGTGGTTATATTGATGCATAGGAAATAAAACCATCATTATTCTTATGGACACAACCAAGTCCATTCTTTGAGGCACCACTATAAATAACAAACCCATCATTCCCAGATGGTAATGTCATGATAAGATCATTGAAAAATCTTTTCCCAATTCTAAACTTTTAATCCCATAAAACTGTGTACCTCAGTTATGTTTGTCTATGTTGGTTGTTATGGGATTTCCCTTATATTTGAAGGATCAACAGATATTCTATACTTAGAGAAAATATTGCTAGGAAAATAAAATATGGCTAGGAAAAGAAATTTCCTAGTGCCAGAATTTACACTTTCAAAACATTTCATATAATTCATTTCTTCTCATGGTTTTCAAAATATTGCCCGAGTTATTTTGATGATCTTTTTAGCTTTTTGAGTATACCATATACCATAAATAAATAAAACTAAAAATCTATAAAAAATTACCTGATATCTCTATTCATTAGATCGTTGAAAATGTTGGGCTCCTTAGTCAGTCCAAAAGGTATTATTGTAAACTCGTAATGCATGTACCTAGTTTGAAATGATGTCCTTGGAATGTCTTCCTTTTTAATGCATAACTGATTGCATGTAGATCGAAGGAAAATATATAAAAATATTGAGCTCGATGAAGTTAACCAAATATATCATCAATTCGAAGTAGGTGATAATTTTTCTGTATTTTTATAGAATTGATCTCCCTGTATTCAATGAACAACCTCATAGATCCGTCATTATGATTATCAAAAAGAAAATGGATTCCCCTTGGAAAAATACAAGGGTGAAAAAAAATATTTTATTACTCAATTACTAATGTTGTGTCTTTAGTTTCACTAATTTCAAAGTGGCCATTCTATAAAGGGTCTCCGATATGGGCCGTCAACCAGGAATTATGCTAATAGAAAATTCAATTTTCCATTCTGGAGGATGTCTAGGTAAATCCTCTGGAAACACATCATTATATTCTAGAAAAATACGTAAATCCTATATTTGAACAATATTTTCCTCACCCATAGTTATTTCACTTCCCTTGACCCAAATAATTGACTTTTGTGGAGCTATAAGGGGTGGATCTATTTGGGAATCAGATGGTTACGTTTCATAACTAAAGATAATGTATTATTTATCATCATAAAAAATTGTATCCTATTTATTCATACTATAAATAATCGCATCATAGTATGAAATCCAATCCATATAGTGGATTATATAAAACTAAAACATGTGTATGATTATAATCATCTGATAAAGCACATTTATATGAAATAATGGTAACTGATTCACAAAACATGGTTGCGATGATACTTTCCATAGGAGTTTTGACTGACAACTCCCATGTTAAATCAAATTGGAAATATATAATTTTCTTGGAATATTGGATGATATTAAAGAATGTGATATTCCAGAATCAAATAAATCATTTCATAATTTTGAATAAATGATTAAAATACGTGCCACCACATCATTTACAGATTCAACCTCATCATTATTGATCGCATAAGCTTAGACTTTCTTTCTTGGACCGTTCTGAGGTACATTTACATAATGATTTTGAAATCCATATATAATGCCCACTTTATCTGCAATTTTAGCATTCATCATTGAAATCCTCTTTCATCCCATTGAAATCATGAGCATAGTGGCCCTTTTCAACACACTTTTAATAAACTCCCATTCCCTTTAGGCAAGTACCGGGATGTTTCTTCCCACATTTAATGTATAGTGGAATGTCAAAATTTCCTTTCATCCCCTTATTTCAATTTCCAGAGTGTTCAGAATATCTCTTCTCATGTTGCAATGATTTTTTTTATTTTTTTTAGAAAATGGAATTCCCATGTGTGTCCTTTTCGAACCCTCCATGCATGGTTACCACCCTCCCCAACGATGGGGTTTTTGACCGGAGGTAGATCCCCATCGAGGGAAGGATTCGTTGCCTGCAGAGATGGTAGAGCGTCCCAGAGGGTAACAGTCTGGTCGGCGATGGTTCGTCAAAGCAATATGTCAGCATTGTGAATCATGCCTCATTATTCCAACCCAATTGTGGTCGGGTGACCTAGAAATATGGGTGGATTTCGGGGATAGGCTCACCCCGAAAGAGGACTCCCATGATTCGAACTCTGAACCTCCCAATGAACGACGTTTTTAGGCCACTCACCTTCACCATCATGCTACCACCGATGTTGTGAACATGTTGTTGGGTAACGATGTATTGTGATGGCCTTACCACTTGTGCGCTGCCTGGAACTAGTGAGGCACAAGGTGTCCAACCCATTCTCCTGTTTTTCATTAATGTTATAAAACATAGAAAAATATTTTTCACTCTTGATAGCACATTAGACTACATATTCGTAAGAAAAGATGGATTATTAGACTAATTCTCAATGGATAAATGGTTTTAATGCATAAAATAATATATCAATAGTACTTTTTATCTTATGTATAAAATCTACAACATGACTTGAAAACCATGTAGAGTTAGCCTCACACATTGCGACATTATCATCATCCTTTTTACATAGAATATGAAATTGGGTTTACATATCCGCTCGATGTTCAGGATGAATGTATTTTTCTATGAAAATATCTTAAAAATTCCTCCATTCCATATTTGATACTACATTATCCTCCATTGTGTTTTTAATTAATGACCACAATTGATCTGCATCTCCTGTGAGGCAATTAACAACCATGAAAACATTCTCCCTTTTGTTACACCCCTAAGCATGATATATTTTCTATAAGGAACAAATCCATTTCATAGATAAAAATATATTTTTAGTCCCATTGAATATTTCAGGTTTTTGCCTCTGAATCGGTCTAACATTGATCCTCCTCATTGTGGATAATGGTGCTCCATACGTGTAAGGTTTTTATTCATAACCTGAGTGAGTTTTCCAAGTATGGTTATAAGATATTCTGCACATGTTGCATTAGTGGATGCACTATAATTATCTTGAGTAAGAGTTTAATCCCTATATGCATTACTTGCACTGAAATGGATTCCATTCCTTCCACAAGGCACCATTTCTAAACAATGGAATTCACGATATTAGTTGATGAATCAAATTAGATTATACAAAACTCGTAAAAAACATATCATAAATAGAATGGTTTATAAATATAATCCATAATAACAAAATAATGTTTTCTTTTTGGATGTATTTACCCATAAATCCATCATAATGGTTTTTTAATAGAATGTGAATTATCCACGAGTATCCCCTAGGAGTGGCGTAACCAAGAGTGCAGAAAGCCCCATTATCGTACACCAGTTCCCGTTCGAGTTTAGCTCAATGCAGTGTTTGTTGGATTTACCCCTAGATACATATGTTCCAGAGCTGCCTATACCTGCTCATATCCATACAAGGATGCATTTCATGGAAAATTATAAAAATCTCAATATTACCAAATTTCTAGGATGTTCTTATATACTACTCTTCAATGTGTATCATAGGGTGATGTTCTTTAATCAATGTTTTTCTAAATCCAGTTTCCAAGGATTGTACTAAAAATCCTCTGATACCAACTGTAACACCACGACCCGAGTTACCCAGATTTGGTTCATTATTACATCACATTAACTTGATCACAATATATCATGTCCTGAAAGACTAATTATTTTAGTTACCTTGGATTTACCAGATACATACATAAGTTTTACATTAAATTATGAAATGAAAAATAAATAGAATTGTTTCCCCTTTGAACACACTCATATCCATTATCCCATTCTTGAAAGATAATCATAATATACATCTTCCCATTCTGTGATGAATAATACATAAGAAAGGGGTGAGCTCAGACGCTCTATAAGGATAACACTATAGCGGAAACTATCATAAATAAGCATAAAAATTTACGGCAATGTATAAGACCAAAACAAAATCCTTTTAAACATAAAAAACAGAATATTATAGAAAAGATAAATAATAAATATATATTTAATTATTATCATTGATATTCTAGTAGTCAAATAATCACATGTAACATAAAAATCCAATTTAATAATGATGGATTGCATAATGTCAAACAGCATAACCACATAGTCAGGGCCACCTTCCATGAATGAAAATAAAACATCTATCAAGGACTTCTTCGAAGACACTAATTTGACTTTTGAGACCTACCAATGCATCGAGGGGATATAGCAGGCCCCACCCGTCACTAACTAAGTCCAATTCATTTCTAATATGAAAATGTAGAAACATAAAATATACATTAATATTAAAACTATCATATGAAATTTCAATAATTTAACCATAAACCATGAATGGTATAAAAATAAAACATCCACATTAAAACTTATCACAATTACTTCAATACAATATAGAAGATTTTATCATATTAAATCACCTTCAAACAAGAGTAAAATCCAACAAATTGTGTTGACATATATGAAATCAAAACTAGTTGAGAGAAATATATATTTCTATTTTAAATTCATATAAATGACTAGTAGTTATAAAGGAGAACATTTATTTTGGAAATATTTTTATAAGTTTGTAATAAATGCATTGAAGGTCTTATAATGGCAGAAAATAGCCTCACCCACTGTATAAGTTAACAAAACATTCATTACTTTGTTTGGCGAAAAGGGTCATAAAGTACATTATTTGGATTATGATGGAAGGATTCCTTTATAAATTATAAGAAAGTTAAACTATTTATTAAATGACTTTTACCAATAGTTTAGGAAATAGTAAAAATCTTTTGAAATACATTTTTATCAAACAAATATGTGGATGATAATGAAGTCCCGGTAGATACGTATAAACAACCTCAGAGAATAAACAGATTGTAAAATTAACCCTTGCCTTGAACAATTTTTTTTCAAGGGTATGATTACCTCTTGTATAATTGTAAAATAATTTTTATTAATTTATAGAAGAACCAAATACAAAAATATGATATTATATATGAACCTCTAATATTTTTTCGTTAATAATATTTTATTAGTATCATTATTTCTGGTGTTAATTGATTCATTTTTTTATATGATTTCTTTAGTACGTCCTTTTTTATGGATATGATGTATTTGATTCATATTATTGATGATATTAAGTTCTTAAAAATTATTTTTATTAATAAATTGAATATTATTCTTGAATTTTTACGATTGAGGATGAAATCTTATCACGTCGTTGAGATGGTAAGCTATACGTACGCCTGGTCGACTATATCAATATATTGATGGAGAAATAATATGTAATTGGATGGTATATTATATATAAAGAATCATTAACATGTTATATTTATTATTTAGGTCAATTATACTCAGTATTATACCCATACAAATAATTAAGTGTTGAATAACAAACTACACCACGACGTGGAGACGGTAAGTTTTATGTACGCACGTATGAGGAGTTTGTCATTCATAGGATGGATATACCAATGAATAGGATTGTAAAATATTTATAATAACATCTCAGTATATAGAAGGTACTAGATTTATTATTTTTCAATATAAACAACAAATAATTATTTAGTGGAAGAAGAACGGAACTTTGAAAGTGGTGATGAAATAATTTCCCCCTCTTTGGGTTCTTCCTTCTGATTTCAAAAAAAGGTCACCTTTGGTTGGATTTATGATAAACATAAGGCCATTAAGATTAAATGATGGTAGTTAGGGGAATATTTCAGCATGTTTTGGCTAAGCCAAAAGTCTTTGGTGATGTGAATTTCAGAGAAGGGGAAGTACCCTTTTATATGAGAGGTGAGAGGAAATTTAGGGAAATCGTGACATATTAATTTATTCTAATATAATTGTCTATTCATAGTATCACAAAATGGATTTAGTTATAGGATAAAGTGTTTGTGGGTCTATATACTCTCAAAAATAGGTTTTTGACATGTTTAGGTCTTCATATTAGTAGTATCATTTAGATTTAACTTTTTGTTAAATATTTTTATATTTACCATGTCTCCTTGTATTTTCATATTATATCATGAATAAACATAGTAAAAAAAATCCAAGAAAACATCAAGTGTTTCGTTAATGAAATATCTAACCTTATATAAGTCCTTAGTCATAATCATAAATTATTATGAATGTTATATCATTTAAAAAAATAATATTTGTTTTAAAAACTAATATAAGTCAATTTTTGACACTATTAAATATTTGGTTTTTTAAGGCATAAAAACGTGATTACTTCAAAAAAATACACTTAATCAATTCTAAAAATTCATAATCACCTATAAAATTCTTTCATTTCATCAAAACAATAAAATTATTTTTATTTTAATATTTATATTATCATTTATTTGATTATTTCATTAATAATGAAAATATTGTATCATTATTATGTCATAAATAAACGTAATTATTTAACTTATAAACAATTATAAATAAAATATCAGGATTTATGAAATCTTTTTATCTTTATAATTATGATTTATAGTCAAAGGGATCAATTATACAACCTCATATAATGATTGATTTAGTAAATGGTATATGATTATGTTACATTATCCATGAATTTAAATTAATTTTTATAAAGTTTCATTTTCACTTATAAGGGACTCTATGGGGACAAATAATAGACCAAAAGATGCCCATGGTCGAACATGTATCATTAAATAGGGATATTACATGTGTTAGTGTAATTTAATATTATTATAATTTTGTTTTTTACCCTTATTTACTGGATTTATCCTTAAACCATGGTAATTAAAATATTTACATAAGTTAAAATTCATAATGTATAAAAATAAAACATTCCAATTTACAAAATTTGGACCTTCTGATTCAAAATATGGAATCAATTCTTCCCAATTAGAATCACATAAGTGGAAAAAATTAAATTAAAATTTATTCCCATTGTCAAAACCAAAATGCAGTTTTTAGATGTAAAAACTATCAAAAGATTGACATGTGTGTATGTACAATTTAATTGTGAAATTACATCAAATGACCTACATTACATTAAATGAGAAAAATATTATGGAAATATAATTTAATACAAATCTACTATATAATTTTACAGTAAAAATTATTTCTATTAAAAAAAAAATTTTTTGTTAAAATTTAATATTTTTCAATATTCATCAAAATATGACAGTTATTAGAAAAGTGAAAAACTCACCCTAAGATAATTTTGATATTCCGACTCAAAAAATGAATAATAATTATAAAAATTAAAAAATTGGGTATTACTATTCATTACATATTTTTAAAGGGCTAGTTTGATAGGTCATGGTGTGTATAACTCAATTTGCGTACATCACAAGATTTATATTATTAAAAGTGAAGAGTATCATGAAATGTAAATGGATTATTTTATATTCATATTGGGAGCCGAATAGTGTGATTTTATGATGTTCTACATTTATATGATGATTTATAACTATCCGGTCTCTATAATTATTATAGGGGATTACCTGTGTTAGATTGTTGTTAGTATAATTTCATTTTGAATTTTAATGTTAACTATAAATAATATATTATGTTTTTTAATTTTAAATTTCAATTAAATGAGTAATATGAAGTTACGACATCTCATAGACAGACAGAGCATTAGGCCTATTCCAAGGATTAGACATTTCCCAAAGATTTGATGAGGCAACATGGATGTAGGTGACCCGGTATGCCTTTGAGAAAGGCTGAGTTGTTGTTATCAGCTCTCGATTGATGCTGGTGACTTATTAAGGTATGGTTGAAATGTTGGTGTATAGCTCGAGATGATCTCATGGAGATTAATCATCATATTCTACACAATATCATGAGTAGCTATGATCGTAGGGTGACCATATAGTGAGTGTGCATAGGGAGAAGGTGGAGATTCATCAATGGCAGCATAAATAGTGGTAAACGATCTAATGACAATAATAGTAGAAGGAGAAGGAGTTGTGTCGATGGAAGTAATTTACCTATGAGAAGATGGAGTACATCCAATGTCTGACTCATGTTTTAGGGATAGAGTTCCATAAACCATCTCTCCCAACTCCTCCGTAAGACCCTCCCCCCAGTGATATATTTATTTTTTATTATAAATCACCGGAATGTATTTTTTTATAATATTAACTATTTTCATTTCTATATAGTGCATTTTTTATTTTTTGCGAATATCGAATTTTTTATTATTTATTTAATTTGTTATAATTTTATTACATAGTTCAATTTGATTTCCATTTTTATTATTTTATTATTTTTTATTTATAATTAATTTGATTTTATTATATTTTTATATTTTCGAGAAAATTGTTGTTTGTATTAATTTTATTATTTTTTCTTATTTTACTAACGTAAATATGTTTATTTAATTACAATTATTAATAATGTTATTATTATATAAATATTTGTATTCTTAATATAATTTTATAATTTTTTATTTTTTTAGTTATAACATTATCAATTCATTAATATTTATATTATTTATATTATTAGTATTAGTATTATTATTATAATTATCTAATATTATTTTATTACTATTACTAACATATTTTATTCAGTTTTATTATTTTTTAAGCTATTTACAATGGGAATTTACAAGATTTATTATTAAAAAATCTCAAAACAATATTATTTGTGACTTGATGTGGACACATAGAAAATGGTAATATTTTTTTGAAGGTCCTACATCCCGTCAGATTATGGTTTTTTTTAACTAATAAAATATACTTCTAATGGGTCCAAATCATGTCCTAAATAGTTTTTTCTCTACAATCGATAAAAAAATAATATATTTTTGAGTCCTTTTTTACAGTGGGGCTCTTGCGAATGGGTAACGTGATAAAGGGATTATTGTGATGGGGACCCATCTAAAATATAAAAATTCCAATAGTGTAAAAATACATTAATTGAGTGTAACTTTTTTATTTACTTATTTTTATATAAATTTAAAATTTATAAAATGATTTAAAAAATTTAATCATTATGAAATCAAATAATAAATCTCCTTTATGAAATCTTGATAAGATATGGGGGTAATATATATAATGATTCTTTCATTGAGTTGATATTCTACAAGAATAAAATTTGAGTCATTTTTAAAAGATTCAATCTCTCATGAAATTAGTTTATCTCATGTTGCACATTTTTTAGTTTGTATTGGGCATCGAATTATGAAAACACTAGAGAATCTACCTACCTTTGAAGCTACGAAATTTGAACCTCATAATGGACACTTATACTACTCATTTCAATTTTGTTCCTGTTTAAATAATGGTTTCATGATGTGGTTACTTATATTTATACATATTAATTAAATGATTATGTTGTGATAGTAATACAATTACAATGTCAATATAAGTTGAATAGACATATATACTTATCAAATTTCATTCATATACATATAAAAATAAACAATTAATCTTTTTTATTTTATAATATTAATCTTATATTTTCTAAATATCTACCTTTTTTACATATTTCTATCAAGGTTATGATCATCATGGAAATCCATTGAATTTAAATTTTTATGTCTACAGTATTTTTTAAGGATTATTGGTTTATTCTAATCGTACATCCCTTCATGTAACAAAATATTTTATTTTTTTCTAATGAATTATCTCTCATTTCAACAAAATGTAATATTTTTTTTTAATTCAATGTTTCATGGGAATATTATATTTATGATATTATATATATATATATATATTAAAATTGTTTATAAAATCACATGGTTTTGCATTCTCCCCCACTTAAATATATTATATCCTCACAATATAAATTATTACTCAAAAACAATAATTAGAATGGGTAACTATACGAAATGGAAGTATCAATATATAATTTCTAATTATATTATTAAATTTTTATCATATGTATGACTATAGAACACATAATTTTCCATATAATAAAAATATCTATAATATTGAGTTTCTCTCATTTTTTGAGATAAACACCACTATGGATTGTGTATTTAAACCCATATAATTTAATTGATTTTCCTAGTGTGTTCAGAGTTCACTATGAACAGATAAAAAATCATTGGTTGAGTATTAATATGAACTATAATTACCCTATTTCTGAAGTTAAACTAGGGTCATTGTGTTGATATAAAAATCATTTTCAAAATCATATATCAATGAAGCATAATAAAATATATACAATGTACAATCAGACAAAATTCATCCTAGGATACAATAATAAAACAACTAGTTATTTTGTCACATAAGTCAATAAGAATCGATTAGAGTGTCAATTTGATGCTCTTACATAACATAAAACATATACAGAAGTAGATTAAGAGGATAATCCAATAAGATGTTAATAATTTCTGAGTATAGCCTAACTTTACATGTATAAGTAAGATCTACTTTAGTAGTAATGAAAACATATGATCACAATTATTAATTCAATTTCAGTGGATATGAGGATATATTATACATATTTTTATAGGTGTTAGATAATTAATTGTAATAATTCCTAGACTCCATACATTTTAATCATTGAATTTTGGATGGTTCATTTTGTGTTACTTTTATACCTTCCATTATATTAGATTACCTCTTATCTATATTTGGAAATTATGAGACTGATGTCTGATACATTAAATATATTAAAATATCATTTTTCCTTTAATATATTATATGTTTTTATTGCATGATACATTTTTTAGGTGTGTCCCTCTTTGAGTTTTATATTTCATCATTGGTGGTCGAGTCTTGTTTAGAGATAAAGAGCACTTTTTGGGAAAATAACTTATATTTTTGGAATATATGAATATTAGAGTTAATGGATATTGATTACAAATTTGTAAAAAGTTTTTTATGACAGTTTTCCAGGATTTAGAATGTTTTGGATATGGTTCGAGGCATAGTATATAAATTGGTCTTAAAGATTCCTTCTAGGAAATTACACACTGTTTATATGTGGCACAACTAGTTACTACCGGTAGACATATTTTGAACCTGTGTGGGGTGAGAAGAGGTTACACATCAAGTAGGCTATTCATGTCATGTGAATAAAAAAATTAAAAATATATCCTATGATATGGTTTTTTTGGTATCTATATTTAAATTTAAATACAAAACATTAAAATGGATTACACAATTTTTATTTACAATGAGTTGTGGTTTTATGTGTGATGTATTGATAATTCTCTTCAATTAAATTGGTGTATCATTGCATCCCTCAACCTAGGATTGATTCCAGGAATTCTTGGAGCTTTTATATCTGTTATATATGTCACATTGGAGAAAATATATTCCAATATGACATTCTGATTTGGTTTTACATTCCATCCATTTGATATATATCTATTGAAGTGTAATCTTTCAACCATGCTCATTGATGGTATTGATATTTATCAGTTATGAACTAGGATCCCTTCATTGATCATTTGGGCCTTCTTTGTTATTGGAGAATACCGCTGCCACATTGTTTAATTGCCAGTTAATGGTAAGGGGTCTAAACCATTGCACTATATTATAGTAATTTCAATGTAGGTTCAATATTTCAATCACACCATCCAAATCTGATTACAAATTAATTAAATAATGGTTATGATTATTCTATAGAGTCCCATTGGATCCAATTTTCATTGAACCAACATATAAATTCAATTTGGGTGGGAAATACATTGGTTAATAATTAATTGATTAATGGATTGAAGTGTGTTTGGAATGACATGAGCTCTGTGTGATTTCATCATATAGAATCAATTTGGTATTGAATGTTTATTGAAATTAATTTCATGTTATTTGATTAGGTATAAGATATTAATGTAATTTTATATTAACAAGTAAATGGTAATTTTCATTATTAACCAATGATCCTTTTGAAGTGATCTTGTGTTATCCATTATTTTTTCCTAGTAATATATTTTGTAATGCAAATATGGATGGATATTCTTAGTAATTTATAATGTAATTATTATATTGATGTATATCTCAGTGATAAATGATAAAATTCATATACACTAGGAATATACATAATATTTCTTGTAATGATTATATAGTGAGATTGGGACCAACAGTTACTAAAATGTTTATATATGGAGATTTACCATAATAAAAGATGGAATGGGTATATATGATGCTTGAACCTGCTTTATTGTCGAAATGAATATATTTTGGGTTTTTGACCAAGAAATGTGTGATTTTCACCATGGTTATATGATTATGGTTGGAATTGATGTTACTTATGCTCAGAGACATTCCAACATTGCACTGGGGACGATAATGATTCACAACGGTTATATGGTTAAGGTTTTCTTGGTCATGAGACATTCTTAAAGACATTTGATCATGGTGTCAATGGTATTTATGAATTAACAATCTTATATGTATATGGTTGGAATGGTAATAATACATTCTTAGAGATATCCTAGAAGGGAACCCAAGTAGATTGATGTGGTATTAATTTAATTTTTTAATTGATTAATTATCATGTTTATTCCATTATTTCATGAAATTATTATCAGACTTGTAATGTTTAAATATGATGGGGTCTACATGCTAGGTTTCATCCACACCCTCTTCATGTAGTTATTTGAAACCCAATATGATTACATGGATGAAGGATTATTTGAGGTAAAGGGAACAAGATTTTTATTGTTTCATATCATATGGAATAGTGAATGGAGAAAATAATAACATGGAGTTCAGGAACATGGAATTTTGAGCCTTCTTGTCAGTTATTTCTGTTATTTATATCATGAAATATAGTTACATTTATCCTTATCATTACATTATTAAAATTTGTTATTGGTATTTTTTTTAAAAAAATATAACTATAAATATAGAGGTATAGACACCCCAATAATATTATCACACCCCGCTGCTAGTTAGAATCCTTTTGAATAGGGGGAGCGAGCTTGAGGTCATGTAACCAACCCATATAGTTCATGTGAGAGAGTTCTAGTACATTCGGACATTAAATAGTGGTATCATAGAAAACCATGTTTTTTTTGTTTCTTTACTATCTAGGAAAGTTAAAAAAATTTATAGGATGTGTTTTGAATTGGTAATGAGCTTTTTCATGGGAGTAGGTAACAATGTATTGGGATGAATTTGAGTAACTATGGATGATATTTATATTTTTATAGTATTTTATTTTAAAAAATGAGGTTATTTCACCTAGGGTGATTTAGATGTTGTGTGATGTTATTAATTAATTACATTATTGGTCCTTGAGATTTATAATCATTGATATATATAATGTGAGAATAGTTTGAGTGAATCTCAATAGAAACATATGAATATGTATTATAAATGATTTTTAATTAAAGGGACATATTTTTTAATTTTATATATAATTTCTTATTTTAATTTTGATATAATATACCTATTATATCTATGTAATGGAATGAAATAAACTATTATGTTATACTAAAACACTTCAAATCCATGTTTAGTGACACTCTGAGTAGTTCATATATATTTCTGTCACCTTGGGAGGTTTTCCTTATTATTATAGATACTATTATAAAGTGTTTTATTTTATTTTAGAAAAAATTAATCCTCATTTTCATCGAGATGAGTTTCAAGAGAGTTGTAATCAACACAATCATAAGGAAAGTGATCTGGATCTTAATTTAACTCCTGAGGATTATATGAATATCCAACATCTTGAATGATTAATACAGTTCATGAGATCCATGTAACAAGAGACTATTCATTCCATGTATTATATATCAATGATGAATAGTGATTTATAACTCTATAATATGCCAAAATTTACCAAGGGGTGATTCCCATAGGGAGAATAATTACAGATCGAGTTCGTCCAAAATATCCTTACGATTCTTGTGACACCTGCAAATAGGAACATGAAGGCTACAAAAATTTTTCTTTGTGGAACATTCTAGCATTAGTGGGACATTCTGGAAAAAGATATGAAGTAGGATGTGTTATCTTTTCAGGAAATTGATTTAATGTTGTTCATATATTTTGATCTTTATTGCTTATGGGATGACAAGGATTGTGCATTTTCTAACCTAACATTGGAGGGAATGTCTATTTTGAACTATGATAAATGCCTCAATGACTTGTATCACTATGAACCATCATTGTTCCCCAATGATATATCCAACATGACATGCTTTCATGATGGGATTCTATATGTGATCATGTAATTGGTGAATATTTTCTTTTTTGACACATCATAAATATTTTGAGAATAATACACTCATAATGGAATGGAATATAAGAGAGGCCCTAAGTAGAATCCATAATGTTTAATCCTGGAAAACTGGGATTTCTTCTTCTAATGAAAGTGGAACCACTATGACAAATTTTACAAAGGAAACATCTTCTAGTGTATTTAGGTAAATGGAAAGCCATATTAGAATCATGTTCTATTATGGTGATACTTGTGTAAAAAGAAGGGTCGTAAATGTAATATGTGTACATACCCCACATTAGAGTGTTGTGCATGAAGCATAACGATCCACCTATAGAGGTTTTATAGGGGTATGAATTAGAATTGTAGTTGTAAGGGATCAATTTAGTTATTGAGGACTAGGAGGGACTGAACTACCCCTTATCAAATAGGTATCCATATTTGTTGTGGACGTTCTGGTCACGCAAGGGGATGTGGTACCCCAGTATAGGAATGAAATTACAATGCAGATGGAATATCCCAAGAGAATTAGGACGGATCTCATGGCAGAGGACATAGTAAACAATACAACATAAATATTACTCTGTCTTGGGTGGATGCATGCCCATCTACCATTACAGGTAAAATTATTGTATCATATTCCATTAAATGTTTTATTATACAGTATCATTACCTTTATTTTTACCTTCTATTTTTTAAAATGGTTAGTTCATGGATTTGGATATCATGGGTAATGTTCTAGCTATTGATACATCTTTGGGGGTGAGGTCGTAGAATATCAAAATAATGAATGATGTGATCTTTAAATATCAGTTGATACGTTTCTTTTGAGATCTTTTTTTCTGGAAAAGATCGGTTTCTAATAGATTCATGGTATGGATAGTCTAGATTTATATGAGTCCTGTATTTGGTATTATTGAATTTGAGTTACCTTTCTATATCTAGAAGGAGGTAGATATTTCCAACAGGGTTTTTGTGATGTTTAGGCTTGACGTGCAGGTATAATTCAGTGCAGGTTGCATTTTCACATAGATCAGATATCAAATCCTACACTAGATGATTGTTGAATATATGATGAATATTTTCCAATAGTGATAGAACAATTTTAGGATGTATTCACAGAATACTAATTTTTCTTATTGCATGATCAAGTAAAAATGTCCATGATCGAGTTGGTGATGGGAGAAGATCATGTTTAAATCCCTCATTATTGAATGGCACCATCCGTGATTCGATAGTTAAATTGTCATTTTGATGAATTGAATGCTAATGGTTTCATTTTTCCTTGTAAATTATTATGGGGTTCTCCAACTAACTTTTACAAGATGGATAATGGGTCTTTGTTCTTTTTTAATAGATTATTGTATATTTAATCATATTAGAATCCTGAACCGGTATCACCCTCAATGAATCGATGATATCATAATTCATATGAGGGGTTCTATAGTTTTATCTGAAATAAAATTGATAATACAATAAAATATGTAGAAGGTGTTACCAGTGGATATACCTCAAGATACATTTGGATTAGTTGAGTCTTGCATGAGCTCTTAGTGATACTACTTTGGTGGAATAAAGCGAAAAAAGTATTAATGGCATTGATGAATCAGATCTTTAATCATTTTATTGAATTCATTTTGGTGGATTTTGTCATTGAAATCTTAATTTTCTCCCACTCATAAGAATATCATTGAAAATATCTTGACATAATCTTATGAACATTGGGAATGTATTGGATTTTGACCTAGAAAACCAAAAAGAAGTTTTTGGATTGGTAAAGCGGACATCATTGGTAATTTCATCTTAGAGGATGGATTTTTAGTTGACCTAATGAAGGATTAGATCATGAAATCATAGAATAATCCCAATAATGACTTAAAAATACTGATTTTTCTAGATTTATTAGGTTATTATTTGTTTATTATCAATGATGTATCCTATCTGGTAGAACTAATTTATGATTGGGAAAAACGGTGTGGAGTTTGTTAGGTTAGATGGTTGTGAGACAAATTTTCAAGAGATAAAATAATATTTAACCCCAACACCTATCCTCACATTACCAATACCAGGTAAAGCATATAACATGTAAAATGACAAATCTATAGTTATAAGGTCCCAGCCATAAACATTACACAATATTTAATTAAGTGAATAACTCACATTGAGCGTCTTTTCATGTTTATATTTTTAGAGAATTTCCCCATAACTATTAAATTACTTCTCAAAAATTATAATGTAGACACTTCTTATTGGTATTCATTTTTTTCATAAAAAAAATTCCTCAAAGAGAAAAATATTTCTTTTCTTGATATAATTCTTCTTGAGTTCTTCATTCCACTTACCCTTCCTTATACACTTCAAATTACATTTCAAAAACATGGGATGAGAAAAAAATGACCAGTAAGGGTTATAAAATTATGAAATAAAATATTAATTAATCATTACATAATAACATAAGCTCTTTATCATACCTCGTGAAATCATAAGATTTATGAATAACACATAGAAATCATAAATCATAACAGTAACTAGTTGAATTAATATAAAATATACATTGTATCTTTCACAACTAGGTAAATATTTACATTTGGAATACCAATAGATGTATATTCACTAAATATCATTGGAGAAACATTCACGTTTACCTTCGTCACGTTACATAATGCTTTAGAGAGATATCTCGGGTTCACCCCCCTTAGGTTTATCACAGAACCATCTATACACGTAAACATTACCCAAGGATGATAACATATTCATAACACGTAACATAATAAAAATATAATGATTAAATCTCCACATTCCAAAAACAATATATCATTTCAATATATAGACATAATCAATGCTTTATCAAACCATTTTCCAAAACATTTAATAAAGTGATATTTAAATCAATGTGTCCCATACCAATTTTACGATTTTAATGGAATTATCATTTAATTGCATTATTTCCCATATAAATAAATCCATAAAACTATTTTTAAAAAATGGACATTAATTTAAAAGCTTTTGAATAATAAATCATTAAAACAATATTTTAGTTATGTATTTCTTATCAAAATGAGAGATGCTTGATTAAAAATAAATAACAATAAAATATAGTTAAAAACTATAATATCAAGAGAATAAAGTTAATCAAGATATAATAAGCCGAAGGAAATTATATACACAATATAAAAATGAATTTGTGCCTAACAACATTGAAGCCTCAATGGAATGAAAATTGAGATGAAATCCCTTATAGAGATGGAATCCATAGATTAAGGATAAATAAATTACATAATTATGTGTGAAAAATATAAATAAACTCAATATTAATGTATATTTATTGTAAAACATTCAAAGTAAATTCACACATATTCAAATCATGACATAATCATCAAGTATAAGGTTAAACCAAACAATTTAAATTGGGTTATAATGTTCTCTAACATAGATTTGTCAACCTAATGAGATAAATTAAAAATTAAGAAAATGAGTTCATGAGAGGGTAAATGATATCACTTCACAGGAACATAAAATTTACAGAAATAAGGAAACATAAAAATATATCCCAAAATTTTAAAATTGAATTGTAATGATTTAACATAAAATAAGCCTTTTACTAAACGAGGTGGGTGAATGGTTCCCTTACCAATTTGGAAACATATGTAACATTCTCCACATGAAAGAATGATCATACAATGAATGTTTAAATATCCCTAAATAAATGTATATTACACAAGGAAAACATGCATGGGTAGTATATACACCACACAAATGGAAATATTGGAAAATATAGCATGGATCTCAAAGGAATAAAAAGTGAGATGAAAACCACTGACCTCATTTCTATCAATCGAGTCGTATGATCAAAAGATAATAACCACCAAATGAATCCCATAATATCATGAATATAAAGTTAATAATGATAATATATATCAAATTAATGTAAACAATACACAACTTTCAATAAATAAGTGTTGAAATATGGAATTCTAATAGAATTAAATGTGACATAAGAAACCCCTTACCTCATGTCTGACATGACTCGTATGTTCAGTGTTTTCCACAATAATAAAAAAAATTAATTTCTACATACATAATAACATTTTTCATGTTTATTATTCCTTTTATATAACTGATTACATTTCTATAATAATTAGTTAATTATTTTATTTTATATCAGACAAATTATCGATGTTCGGATCCTTAGTCAAAAATCAACTTGTTATAATTAAAAAATATCCATGTGGTAAAAATTAAATTATATAATGAATGATATTAGTGACTTAGATATTAAATATATCATATATATCTTTTTTATACATATTTATAATATTTCATATCATTTGGAGTTATGAAATGAATCTCACCGTTCACGGATATGGTAAGTTGTACGTACGCATGAACACTACTTTCATTTATATTATATATTTAATGGAATGAAAACATAACAATAAATAGGTATATTATAATTCCAGTATAATATATATGTTCTATAATTTAGTTATCTCCATCCTTTATATGTTCTATTTATGACATGAACAAGACATATCACTTTGAGAGGGCAGTATTCCAAAGTTCCTAAAATGAAATTATCGAATTTATCCATTATAGAAACCATAAAGGAATGATATTAATGAAAAATACATAATTATATAGATAATATAAATAAATTAAATATCACAGAAAAATATTGTATCATCATAATGGCCTCCATAAGTGGTGGTATGAGAAGATTGAACAATCATCGTTTTGGGAGGCACTAGTTCACCATCCACAGAAACAATATATTTTTTACCCATTATATGGAGGTTTCTGTAAGTGTAGATCAAATACATCTCATAAAAACAACATATTATATTGTGGATAATTTTTTTTATAAAATAAATGAATAAAAATATGTTTGTGGTTTGGAGAATTAAAACAGTAATAAGTAACATTTGAGAAGATGTTACATTTAAATCATGTAACTCGCTTTGGTTTGAACCAAAATGATTTATTTAAGTGCCCTCTGCCTAAGATAAAGATTATAGGTGGAATAAAAGTATCTTTATATCTTATTTCGTCATAGTTTGGAAGATCCATGTGGCTTGAGATGTTTGAGTAATGGGTTAGAGGAGAAGGATTTTTATAAGGGGGAGGAGGGTCTCTTTAAGAAATTTTGAAAATATTATTTTATTATAAACTAAATTTGGCTTTCCAAAGGACCTGAAATTATTAAATTAGAATAAAACATGAATATTATTAAGAATACTTTTAAAAATAGGTTTTATTCATGGTTTGTTTTTCAAATCATACCATATCACTTAGCTTTAACTCGTAGTTAACTAATTTGACTCCTACAATGTCTTCTTGCATATTCACTTTATAAGGTTAATATAGTTACTATAAACTTCCAATCGAAACCAAATATTTTTGTTAATTTTATTTTAATAATTATCTAAGTCATTTGTTATAATAATAATTTTTTTGGATTATTGTATCATTTAATAAAAAAATATCTATTTTTAAAACTCAATTATGTCAAGTAAAATAACATTCATATCACGACTTTTGAAAAAATACCAAACAAAATCATTAATTCAAAAAATCTCAATTAAATCAAATATAACAAGTCATAATAATCTATAAATTTTTTTATGGAATACAATTATTTAAAATAAAATTATTTTATCAATTATAATCTAATTTATTTAAAACATTCTTTAATGAGGTAACCATTACATAATCATTGTGTCAGAAATAAATAAATTTATTTGATTTCTAAAAATTATAAATAAAAAATAATGATGTAGGAAATTTTTTTATTTTTATTATAAATATTTATAGTCAAATATAGAAATTATATAACCCCATATTAATTTTTTTTTTGAAAAACAATATATCTTATTATATTTTTCTTTTTACTATAAATAAAAATATATTAATGTAACTATCCTACCCAAGTTGTTTCAAATGACAAAAAGATTCATCCAAAGACTATATTGGTCATTCATGACTTATCCAATAATGTTAGAAAAATTATTAAGGTTATTTTATATGATTATAATATTATTTTTACCTAGAAATACCTTATTTACATTTAACCACAGTAAATAAAAGTCAAAAGTTACAATTAAAAAAATTATTTTCATCATATTGACCCAAATTTTACATACTGATGAAAACCATGTAGGTTGTATTTTTGAAATTCAATTAATTGAAGTGGTAAAATTTAATTGAAATGAAAAAGTCGGTTTTTTAACTACTACTCGGTGTTTTGATTATTAATAAAAATTTAGAGCTTTTCCAAAAAATACCAAAAAGTAAGCATATGGTATATTTGATATTCTGAATTCAAAGTAGTTTTCTATTTTTCCAAATTCAAAACATAGAAGTTTCATAAATTAATTAATAACTAAATCCCATTGTCTAAACAAATATATTGTATTTAAGAAATATTATATATCAAATGATTGACACTTTTTTATTTCCAAATTCAAAGTGAAATTACTTTTCATGAAAAAAGATGTACTAAATGGTTAAACAATAATCTAATTATACTTAAATATCATTTAAAAAGATAATATAACCATATAAATATATTATATTAAAAGGTAGTTTTGAATTGAATTACAGTATTTCTCAGTATTTATTAAAAATTGATCTTTATCGGAAAAATATGAAATATTTACGCAATGTAAATTTAGATGTTACTATTCTAAACAAGGATTTTATTTTTTCAAGATAGAACATATAAATGTGGAAAAAAACTATATTTAAAACAGGTTCTTCATTAAAAGGTAGTAAATCAACCTTTTAAGGAATATTAGTGTATTTGTAGTTAAATTTGGATTCGTTCAGATTTTAAGAATCTAAAATTTATTGGGAAAATGAAAAAAAATAACAAAAATATATAATCATATACTAGTTAGTTATATTCATTCCCCACAGTTCCACAGATAGTCGTTAAATACCATTTAAATTAATAATATTATAATATTATTTTTCGGTAAAGCTCAACATTGTGTGCGACCTATGTTTTCAAAGAAACACATTGTTTCGTATCAGGTATGCCATTGATCGTAGAATCCTGTTTAATGTAAAATTAATATTTAATTTACAAATATCAATAAATATGGTAAATATCATATTCTATAATTAACTGGGATTTTACATCCTTCAACCCTTTTGGAAATTCCATCATGGAAATTTTTAAATTTGAATTGGAAACATCATTGAAAGTCTCAAATCGGAAAAAGAATAAATAAAACTACCACTTGAAAAGAAAGAAATATATTTACAAAAGTCACCCGAGTTAACCCATACGAGGATACCATGAAAACATGGATATGGAGGAGAAACTAAGTGTCATATCCTAATGTAGAGTGATTAAAATCGTGATCAGGAGAAAGTTAACAACCAGAAAATCACAAACTTTTGATAGGTTAAATGGTCTTCGATTTTCCTGTAGGAAAAGTAAATGGACAGTTTTTTTTTGTTTTATGTTCCCTTTCATAAATATGGAGAATTTATTTATGAGATTTAGTAAGGAAATAAGGAAATATTCTTAAAAATCAAATAGAGTTTCATCTCTAATTAAATTTCTTCCACAAACTCATAATTTCTTTAAACGATGAGTATTCATGAAGACTTGGTAACAATTGTAGTGCTCGAATCAACTTGTATATAACAACATTATTCACACGAGAAGATATATATATTAGTCATGTCATTATAGATTAACATAAACCAAAATTGGTTTGTACAATATATGATAATTCAATAAAGGATAATCCATTATAAAAATAAATACAACTCTTAATCTTGAAAGACCAAAAAAAGTACAGAACATTCAAGAAAGACCATTCAAAATAAAATTTTGTTTAAAATTATTCAAATTAATCCAAAATAATATTGAAATCCAAATAATATAAGGATTTAATCACATAGTCTTCCACAATAAATATTAACATTTATCTCCAAAAACATAGACTACTCTTAAAGTCACATACTGAATGTAATTAATCTAATAACATATTCTCTATGATTGGTTAATCATTTCCTTAAGTATACCTAACATTTTTTAAATCCATAATAAAAACATAGATTCTTCCAAAATAAAATTTCAACCATTACTTCACAAATAAATTCTATAGTATTCTATTTCCCTTAAGCATATAGTCTTTCCTAAAGAGAAAACATCTTCAAAAATATCTTTTGTCACTTAATCAAAAAATCATTTTCCTATATTAAGGATAACTAATTGATAAAAAATAATTTCACAAATCAACCTATTCTTGATCCATAAAATCATTTAATTAAAATTAATAAGTCATACTAACCATGGGAATCATGTAGTCCTGTGGTAGGTGATAAATCCCAATCGAACGTTGGTTGTGGGTTTGATTATCATAGATTTGTCCAATGTGATGGGTTCCCACATGGCCTTTGTTTTTTCATTTTTCAAAAATTATATAATTTCATAACACTCCAAAAAAAAGTGAGACAAGTTCCTCAAAAATAACCATAACATATTTTATCCTCAAAGGTTATCTAATTCCTTTACTTTTCCTCCCTAAAATGTAATAACAATTTATCACCTCTAAAATAACTATGACCCTTTTTAATATGCTAACTGTAATGGTTACGTATCTTATGCTCAAATAACACACTAACCTCTAATTCTATCGAAACCTACCATTGAATCCAACTATATGGCCACAACCTTAAACATTACATAATCTTGAATTATGTTAATAATTGACAATGAGGCTATTTTCATATTCAGATTTTTAAATAATTAGGCCATAACTATTAAATTACATATCCAAAATTACAAGGAAGACACCTCTACCCAGTATCCATTTTTC
The DNA here is from genome assembly GCA_963277665.1 of Viscum album. Classification (NCBI taxonomy): domain Eukaryota; kingdom Viridiplantae; phylum Streptophyta; class Magnoliopsida; order Santalales; family Viscaceae; genus Viscum; species Viscum album. The sequence goes on from OY728141.1 coordinate 721,729,075, forward strand.
TATAAAATGAAAATTCATAAAAGAAAAAAAATAATCTTTTATTTATATAAATCATCATGAGTTCTTACATTCTATTACCCTACCTTATACCCTTTGAAAAACATTTCAAAAAAAGGGATATTCATAAAAATATTAGTAACAGTTATAAAATAATGAAATAAAACATTACTTTATCAATATATACAAAACATAAGCTCTTGAACCTACCTCATGAAATCATAATATTTATTAATAATACATAGAAAAATTTAATCAAAAAGATAAATTGTGGCATCTATATTAATATTATATTCTATCATTCATTGCTATGTAAGGAGTGACATTTTGAATACCCATAATAGTATATTCACTAATTCTCGTAGGAGAAACATTTATGTTTACCTACATCATGTTACCTAATTCATTGGAGATCTATCCCTGGCTCACCCACCCTAGGTTTATCACGAAACCACTAATATACATAAACAATGCCCATGAATGATGACATAATCATAATATATAACCTAATAATAAATTAATGATACCATTCCCAAAATCCAATCACAATATTTTAATTTAAGATAAAGACATAATCAATGCTTTATCAAACAATTTTCAAGAAATTTTAATAAAGAGATTTTTTAATCAAAGTGTTCCATACCACTTTGAAGCTTTTAAAGGGATTAACATTTTAAAAAATTAATTTCTATAGAATAAATCATTAAAACCATTTTTAAAACATGTAAATTAATGGGAATAATTTAGGGGAATAAACCATTAAAACAATATTTTATTTAAAGAGATATTAACCAAATGAAAGATACTTGAATACAAATAATTGGAGAATAAAATTCAATCAAAACTTTATAATATCATGAGAATAAAGGTATTCATGATATTATGTGGCTAAATATATTATATACACCATATAAAAGTGAATTGGCGCATAATAACAATAATGTATCAATGGAATGTAAATTGAGATGAAATCCCTTATAAAGACGGTATCCATAGATTAAGGATTAATAAACCACATAATTATGTGTGAAAAATATAAATAAACTAATTATTACTGTATATTATGTGTAAAACGATCAGGTGTTATTCTCACATATTCATAGAATGACATAATAAACATGTAGAAGATTAACCCAAATAATTGAAATGGGGTTAAGAAGTTCTCTTACAGAAATTTGACAGCACATGTGTGTCAAATAAAAATTAAAAAAATTTGTAGATGAGATAGAAAATGATTATCATCACATTTAAATATGCATTACAGAAATAAGGATACATATTAAAATATCCAGACATTTAAAAATTGAAATTTAAAGACTTAACATAAAAGAACCCTTTGACAAAAAAAGAGGGTGAAAGGATCCCTTACTAATTTGGTAACATATGAATCATACACCACATGAAATAAGGTTCATAAAATGAAGATTTAAATAATAATAAATAAATTTTTATTACATAAATAATACAATCATATTATGTACATACACCACACAAAAGGGAGTAGTGGTAAATAGAGCATGAATCTCACATGAATAGAAAGTGGGATGAAAACCCATTACCTCGTTGTAATCAATCAAGTTATACGACCAACATTTAATAACCCAAAAATGAGTCAAATAATACCATTTATATATAATAATCGTGATAATATATATCATATTGTAGTAAACAATACACCACATGCAATAAATGAGTGGAGAACAATTGAAATCTTACCCAATTAAAAGTGAGATAAGAAACCCCTGACCTCATGTCTAACATAACTCATATGATTTGTGTTCTTATAGATTAATCCAATTAAGTTAATTTCTACATCCTTAAGAAACTTTTACAAGTTTATTATTGATTTTATATCACTTATTAAATCTCTATAACAATTTGATAATTATTTGAGTTCATATCATACATTTAATAGATTTTTGGAACATTAATCAAAAATGTACTTTTTATAATTACAAATGGTATATGTTTTCAAAAGTAAATTATCAATAGATTTATATTCATGATTTATATATCATATATATCAGAAATATCCACTGTATTTGTATTGATAATATTCCATATCATTGGGAGTTATGAAGTGAAATGAACTGTTCATGGAGACGGTTAGTTGTACGTACGCATGAACGCTACTTTCACTTCTATTTTATATTTAAAAAAATAAAAACTTAATAATTCATAGGTATATTATAATTGTAGTACAAAATATATTTTATGTAATTTAATTAACTGCATCCTTTATATGTTACATATATGGAATGAACGATTCATGTCACTTTGAGGGGGCGGTAATACACACTTCCTCAAAGGAAATTATTGTATTTACCAATTAAAGAAAACATAAATATATCATATAAATGAAAAATAAAAAATTATAGAGATAATTTAAATAAAATATATATCACATATAAATAATGTTCCATCATAATGGACACCATAAGTGGTGGTAGGAGAATATTTAACAATCATCATTTTGTGAGGTAGTAGTCCGCCTTCCACAGAAACAGTTTGTTCAATACCCATTAGATGAAGGTTTCTGTCAGTGTAGTTATGATCATTCACATAAAAATAACCTAGTATATTGAGGATATTTGTGTTGTTATAATATAAAGTAATAAAAGGAGTTTAGGAGGTTGGAGAAGTAAAATAAAAGATATTAACCTAAGAGAAGATGTTACCATTAAATTGGTTATGTCTGATTGGTTTGAACCAAACAATTTCATAAAATGCATTATGCCTTAGGTAACGCTTCTAGGCAGTGATAGGTATTTGAGAAATTTTTTGGGAAGATTTTTGATGATCCAGGGGGCATGAGAGGTGTGAGTAATGGGTTAGAGGTGGGGGATGTTTATAAGGGAATGGAGGGGCTCTTTATGAATGTTTGAAAATATTATTTTATTATAAACAAAATTACAGTATCCAAATGTCCCAAAAATATTAAATTAGAAGATAAGATTACTATTATTTTTAACACTCTCAACCAATATGATTTAGACATGTTTTGTTATAAAATATAACCTTATCATTTACCATTATCCCTAATTTAATTAATTTGACTCTTACCATGTCTTCTTGTGTATTCACAAAATAAGGTTAACATAGTTACTATAGAATGACAATTAAAAAACATGTTCTTCATTAATGTCATTTAAAACCTTATCTATGCCATTTGGCCAATTATTATATTTTTTGTATTATTATATCATTTAATTATATAATATTTGGTTAAAAAACTCATTTATGTTAATTAAAGTACTATTCAAATCATGCCTTTTAAAAAAATAAAAAAGAACTTGATTATTTCATAATCCATTTTTTAAATCAAAGATAAAAATTCATCAAATCTATAAAATTAGTGTAAGCCGTAAAAAGTTTCAAAATAAATTTATATTAATATGTATAATCTCATTTATTTAAAACATTCTTTATGTGGTAATCATTACATCATCATTATGTCAAAAATAAATTTATTTATTCGATGTATAGAAATTATATATAAAATACCATGATGTAGGAAATATTTAAAGCTTTATAATTAATATTTTTAGTCAAATATATCATGTATATTACCCAACATTATAATTTTACTAGAAAAATAATACATGTTTATGGAATTTTTAATTTTAAATTAAATAAAAAGTTATTAATGTAATAATAATGCCCATCTAGATTTAAAATTCAATAATTTTTACAAAATGATTTTATTGGTCATCCACGACTCAACCAATAACGTTAAGACAAGTGTTAAGGTAATTTTATATTATTATAATATTATATTTACCATGAATAACCCTATTTATCTTTAACCACGGTAAATAAAAGTCAACAGATAATATGCACCAAAATTTAATTTCATCATATTGAATAAAATGTTACTTGATGATGACAACATTGTATGTTGTATTTTTTAAATTAAATTCACAAAAGTTGTAAAATTTAATTTAAATGAAAAAGTCGATTTTTTAACTACTACTTACTGTTTTCACTATTCATCAAAAATTGATGCTTTTCCGAAAAATACCAAAAAATAATCACAATCTATATTTGATATTCCAAATTCCAAAAAAAAATTCTATTTTATAAAATTAATATCATAGAATTTTCACTAATTACTTTCAAATTAATTACCGATATAAAAACAAAAAATGTGTTTTTAAAAAATCTTAATTGTCATATGATTAACACATGTTTATGTCCAAATTCAAAGTTAAATTACATCCAATGACCAAAAATTGATTAAATGGTAAAACTATAATATAATAAAACATTAAATCAATTTAAAATTTTAATTTATCTATATAAATAAATTTTATTAAAATGTAGTTCTGAATTAAAATACATTCTTTTTCACTATGCATTAAAAAATGAACATTATTAGAAAAATACCAAAAATTTACCCAAAATAAAATTTGATGTTCTTATTCTAATGAATAATTTTATATTGTAAAATATAGCATATAAAAAAGGCAAAAACTATATTTAAAAATGGTTCTCCATTAAAAAATAGAAAATCAATCTTTTAAATAATGTTACAGTATTTTTGCTTAAAATTGTATTTATTAACATTTTATACCATTAAAATTTATTTGATAAATTTAAAAACATTTAACAAAAGTATATACTCATATTTTAGTTATTTCTATTCAATCGTACCAATAAGAGGACTAGTCGTTAAGTACCATTTAAATTAAAAATATTATTATATTATTTTTCGGTATAACTGAACATTTAGTGAAATGTAAGATTTAAAAGGAACCCAATGTTGTGTATTAGGTACACTATTGATCATAAAATCGAATTTAAATTATAAATAATATTTAATTTAAAAATATTAATAAATATGAAAATTTTCATATTCATTATTTACCTGGAATGTTACAATAGTTGTACTTGGATTAGTTTTGATGTAGAGGGATCAAGTGGTTTCTTATTGCTTCAGATTGCTAAGAACGCACTAGAGTAATTACCCTAATCATGACTTGGAATTAGGAACAATGGTACATTACCTGAGATTTTGGGGGAATTATCTCATGGGTGATAGTTTGGTTCTATAAAAGGACGATAACAGTATTGGGAACATCTTTTCTCTATGGAACCTAACACTCAGGTTAAATAGGTTGGTTGAGTCTCTAAAATATTTTGACTTCGAGTTTGATTATACAAAAGGCATGGGAAACATCATTGTTTATGATATAATCTAAATGATGTATATGGAGGCAGTTAGGTAGTCTTATGACCTGTTGATAATGATTTCACTATTTTCAAACATTCATCTGGATGTCCAGGAGTCCAAGATATGAGTATCTAATACTAGGACATTTTTTATAATCATATTTTTTATAACACCATAAGTTTTTATAAACCTATTGTTTTTGAGTAAATTATAATTTTCATTTATAACTTATTATGGACTAAGTTAATGATTCCTTTCATATAGAGACAACTCAGTGTATGTTACATACAACACTGACATGGCATACGTTCCACACAACACAGACATGGAATATGATGTACACAACACTGAGATATCATACGATATACAAAACACACATATTGTACGAAATTTCTGTTTTTATTTTTTTAGTTATTTAAATAAAATATTTTTAATCTATGGGTTAAACATAATAATTTGAATAGATTCTACGAAATATCCATTTTTATTATATTAGTTATTTAAATAATATAATTTTAATATAAAGGTTAAAAATTGTATTATGAATAGAAATATATACTTTAAATTTATTTATTATAATTTTTTAAAATAAATATAACATACTAGAAATAAAAGATATGATATTTGGTAAAGTAATTTTTATGTTTGAGAAAATTTTTTTCTCCAATAAATTCTTTTAATAATGAAAGTAATTATAGAAACATATAGAAATTTAATTGAATCAAATAAAATTCTTTTTTAAATTCCTAACATTGAAAATAACTATGGGTGGTTTTTTGGTATTTTTCTAAGACACGTCATTTTTCGATGAATACTGAAAAATACAACTTTTTTGTTAAAAAGTAATTTTTTGTCTAAATAATTATTAATGACATATAAAATTATATATATGTTTTATGGAAAAATAAGATGAATATCACATATATTATGGAAATTTCATTCAGTAGATTAAATTTCAATTTTAAATCGAATGTAAAATCTTCAGAATCGTTTAGACTTTATCCAACATTGAAACCCCATTATTTCGTCACAAAAGAAGGATTAGCATCGATCATAATTTTATTGATTTATTTATTAGAATTTATAAAATCCAACAGAAACCATTTATTCAGTCTAATATATATATTCTAATAATACTATATTAATATTCGAAAAAACTGATTAATAAATGATATTAACATTAATCTTAGTAATTAAGGAAAAATTATGGTAAAAAAGGGACTGAACATTAAAATTAATTTCCCAAATGACCTGGAATGTTTTCCAACAACCACTGGATTTCACTTGATTTTACATAAACATTATATCCATTAGTTTTTTTGATTGGTAAGACTTTCATTAGTTATGAAAATGTGAAGGCCTAATTTGTTTCTAAAAATTTTATGTGAGTCATTTTCCAACCATATAAAAGGCAACCAACTCTACCCATTCCCCACAACTATCAAGACTATTAATTTAGGAAATTATCATCCTAAATTTCCTCCCCACAATCAAAAATTCAACTTGTAATCCTCCATTTGGTCAGTAACCCTCTTAAGAAATCCTTTTGGAATAAACAATAAGTAGTTACCTGATTTAGAGGTAACATCTTCTTTCAAGATCCTTTCCATTATATTATTCCTCCACCCCCTAAACTCTCTTTATTAAAATATTTTGTGACACGAACAGTATATTAAATTTACTAGAATGTTTTTTAAAATGTTCTCACATACACTTACATACACCTCCATCAAATGGATGTTCAACACACTATTTCTATGTATGGTGAACTAATACATCCCAGGATGATGATTGTTTATTTATCCTTTACCACCAATCATGGTTGAAATAATGGTGGAAAATATATTTATATATGTATTATTTTTTTTAATATTCTATATTACTTCTACAATACACATCTTTTTTTCCTATCATTTGATGTTAATATGATAATCTTCTTTGAGGAAGTGTCGATTACTGTAACATCCCAGGTAAATAAGGAATAAATAATTTTCATATTTATGAATATTTATGAATTAAATATTAATTTTACTTTAAAGGGGTTGCTATGTTCGATAGTGTACCCGATACGCAACAAAGAGTTTTTAATTGAAATCTTACGTTGCACTCTAATAATAAAATAATATTATTTCAAATGGTAGTTAACATGTAGCCTTTGTAATGGCGGGAATGGATATAAATAACTAAAATATGATTATATATGTTTTTAAATGTTTTTACATTTACCCAATAAAAGATAAAGGCTTAAAATACGGAAGAGTTCAATTTTAGGCATTTATACCCTAATTTTCACGAAAGGTCCACTTATCACCTTTTGACGGAGAACTGTCATTAAATATTGTTTTGATAGATCTTATAAATTCTATTGGACCAAATATAACTTTTCATTAGAATCGGGACATCAAAATTTACTTTGTGTAAATATTTGGTACCTTTTTGATAAAGTTCATTTTTTTAATGAATAGTGTAAAGTGTTGTATTTTAATTCAAAACCTCTTTTTAATCTAATTTATTTATATGATTATATTATCTTTTGAATTGGTTTTAAAGTTAAATTAGAAAATATTTTTACCATTAAATACAATAGTTGTCGTTGGAATTAATTTCACTTTGAAATCAGACTTAAACTAGTGTCAATCTTTTGATACTTATTGTTTCATAAAAACACGCTATTTGCTCTGACAGTGGGAATTAATTATTAAATTAATTAATGTGACTTATATGTTTTGAATTTTTTAAAATAGACTTCATTTTTGAATTTGTAATATCAAATATAGCTTAGGGTGAATTTTTGGTAATTTTCGGAAAAACTTCAATTTTTGATGAATAGTGAAACAACTAAGTGGTACTTATAAAGACTGATTTTCCGTTTAATTGAAATTTTGCCATCATTGTGTTTTTAATTTCAAAAATCAGACATACATGGTTTTCATTAAGAAGTAAAATGTGGTTCAATGAGATTATAATAATTTTTTTGGTGAATAGTAACTTATTAAGTTCTTAATCGCGATTAGATGTAATTAGTGTAATTTAAGGTACAAATGATATTATAAGAATGTGAAAACACCGTTAAACTTGTCCTACACCTATTGGGTGAGTCATGGATGACCAATACAAGCCATGGGCCAACTTGGGGACCCCATGGAGACACTTTGGATGGGAAATGACATAAATAACTTTTTATTTAATGTTAAAATTAAATTGACACAAACATGAGTTGTTTTACTAAAACAATTTTTAAGTAGGGTTACACAGGTCCAAATTTTGATTATAAATAGTCATTGGAAAGATAAAAAGATTTCCTACATCATAGTATTTTTTTTATAATTTTTAGACATAATATAAATTAAATTATTTATGACCTAATAATGATGCAGCGATGACATCGTTATTTGACAATTTAAATAAAATGGAAAGATAATGAAAAATGTAAAACCTACACACGGACAAAACCAATTGGATTAGTGGATTTAGAACCCTTATCACCTTATACTCGAATTATATCAATGTGGGAACTTTAAAAACCGAAAAACATTTTCAAATAAAGTAATATTCCTTTACTTTCCAAAAGTTCCCCTCCTCTCCTCTTATAAAAGGCCCCCACCTCTACCTCATTTCACACCCTCCTCAAGCCTTTGGCTCGGCCAACCCCTGCCCAATTACTCTCTCCACATCCCTCTCCTCATCCTAGTGTATTCCCTTTGGGTAGAATACTTTAAAAGGAATCCTTTAGGCTCAAATCAAAAGGAGTTACACTTTTAAAGGTAATTCATTCTCTCATGTTCATTTGTTTTATTTTGCTTCTCCAACCCCCTAAACTCTTTTTATTTACTTCTTTTGTAACAAAACCAGTATATTCAATATAATAGGATGTTGTTATAATATTTATTCAAGCTAAACTCTCACACAACTACATCAAATGGTTAAAGAACATACGGTTTCCGTGGATGGAGAAATTCTTCCTCCCGAAACGATGATTGTTCAATACTCATTTAACACCTTCAAAGGTGGCCATTATGATGTCACTATTTTTATATATGATATATAATATGTTTATGGTTTCTTTAAGCTTCTGTATTTTTCATTTTTGGCATACCTTCATGGTTTCCATTATGGGTAAACACGATATCTTCATTTAAGGAAGTGCGGACTACCGCCCCCTCAAAGTGATGTGATTCGTTAATGCCATGTGTGGGACGTGTAAAGGATGGTTTTAAAGTTATTAAATATGATATCATACAGGAATTATAATATACCTCTATATAATTATTATTTCTTTCCATTAAATTATGAGACAGAAATGAAAGTAGCGTTCATGCGTACGTACGGCATACCGTCTCCATGAACGGTGCATTTCATTTCTTATCCCCAAATGTAATGTAATATTAAAAGTAAATGTATATAATGGATATATATAATTAATGATATATCTAAATGATTAATATAATTCTGTAATTAAAATATACATACCTCTCATTTAGTTTTAATTCCATTAATATGACAAAGAAATGAAACTAGCGTTCATGCGTACGTACGGATTACCGTCTCCATGAACGGTGCATTTCATTTCTTACCTCTAAATGATTATGTAATATTATAAATACATGTATATGCTGGATATATATGATACATATTATATCCAAATCGGGAATTTCATTCTGGATATAAAGAACCTTTTACCACAAGAACAACATGTAATTGTAAGAAGTCCACTTTCGACTTAAGAACCAAATATTGACAAAACAAACATTATTAACTTAAATGGTTACATAATGTTTATAACATGTCAATAAGTGATATAAAAAGAATAATGAACTTTAAAAATGTTCTTAATCAAGTATAAATTAACCCAAGTTTATTATTCAGGACGTTAAAGAATGATCGAGTCAAGTCGGACCCGAGGTAGGGACTTCATCTCAATCTCCTTTCATTGAGGCATATTTCGTTTTATACACAACTTTCTTTTATACGGTGTATAAACCCCATTGACTTTTACTTTTATACAAAAGGAATATTTTTCTACGAAGCGTTTTACTAAACGACAAAAAGGAATGTTTTTTTAACGTACGCGGTGACAACGACTTTTTCCGCTGCCGCGAGTATTATTTGGTCTTTGGCTTTCTCAACAAGCCGTAATGTTTTTAGAATAAAATAAATACCATATACTCTTTTATGTATTTTGGTATTGAAAATGGTTTTTAAAAAGTATTCTATTATGTCAATATATTTATGATGTATTGTGATTGAAATGTGGAAATTATATCATTCTTTTATATTGGTTTTATGTTTTATGATATTATATTTGTACTTTGACATTTTAACGGGTGGTTACGTTATAAACCATATGACTGGGGGTGCCGTGAATACCAGGACGGGTGGTTACATTATAACCTCCAATGCATTGGGTATGGAAGTCGTCCGTATGGCTATTCCATTAAGTATGTATGGAAATTGGCCGTATGGCTATTCCATTAAGTGATATGTGCGGAAGTCGACCGTATGGTTATTCCACTTAAGTATGTTTATGTCCCAAGTTACCTTTATATATGTTATGTGTTATTTTTATGGGTTTTATGGTAATACTTTGGTTACAAAATGTAATTAATGATACTTTATTCATTGAAGAGTTTTTACTACTTCATGAAGGTGAAGGTACTACTTTGATAGAGTATATATGGTTTATTTGATGTTTGAAAAACTAACAGTTTTCATTCTTTGTGTATCCCTTACTGAGCTTTTTATGCTCACCCCAAGTTTTTTTTGAAATGTTTTTCACATGACATAATGTGGAATATGGTCAAGGATGGGATCAAGGGAATGTCATGCTATATAAAACATAGAACTAGACACGTTTTTTTAAGAGTTTTTTTTATTATGGAAACTTATAAGAAGTGAATACTTTGTAATCTTTTGAGATGTAATAGTTATGTTCTAATTCTCTAAAACTCTAAACCTGAAAAGATCCTCAACGTGAATTATTCATTTAATTCAATATTAAGTAATGTTTAAGGCCGGGGCCTTATAGTTGGTATCAGAGGTCGGTTTAGACAACTTTAGGGATTAGGAGTTCTTGTGAGACACATGATTAGTCCCTATATCTATTATTTCAGTTAAATCCTTGTTTTATATAATTTTTTCAGGTCATGTAAATTCGGTTACGAATGGAAGGAGAAGGATCTCAAACAACATTACTATCTTTTCCTGATGACATGCTTGCAATAATTATTGCAAAGTCATCTTCAGATGATTGTGAAACTTTTTCTAGCATACAACTCACTTGCGAGCAGTTGTTTGAGATATCAAACACCTCCTCTATACCTCATTATCATCATGGATCATGGGTTGTTTTTAGACGAATATTATTTTCAAAATATTCTCATATTTTCAAGAAAGGTAAATATTATCAAGGTATTTTCAAATATTTTACCTTATCACAAGAATTTGAAGCATATTATGATTTTAAAAAGGGTGCTGAAGAAGGAGACCCTTGCGCAACCTATTTATATTTGCTTTTACAATATAGTCTCACATCACATACTTATGGTATTTTAAAAGGACCAATAATAGAAATTTTCAACTCAATTTCGGTCCGACTATTTTACAGAAATCATGTTTTATAAGATGTTTTGGAATTATATGTCATACATGAATATTTACCAAAACTGTTTTTCTGTGAACACCCATATGACCCATGTTGTACGAGGTGTATTTGGATGGAGGAAGCAAATGATTTTGAAGGATCTCTAAATCATTGTTGTAATGCATGGGACTTGTACCTACGTGAACAAGATGACGATGAAACCGAGTGGATGCCATGATCAAGGTATGCTATTATGAGTTTGTGTAAGAAACCTAGAAAGAGTTGGAAGTCAACATGACAAGTAAGTATGTTTCCTTAAGATCAAAAATAAATTCCTCAATGAAAAGTAACCTAAAAGAAAAATGTTGTCTATTAACTTATCCTACTGGGGAATCAATTACCGTTTAACCAATCACAAGTTTGTGATTTTCTTGTGGTTAACTTTCTCCTAAACATGTTTTCTATCACTCTCCCTCGGAACATAACCCTTGGTTTTACCCTCCATGTCCATGTTTTCTTACATGGAATCCTAGTATGGGTTAACTCGGGTGACCTCTATACTCCCCTTTCTTTCTTTTCAAGTGATAGTTTAATTTACTCCATTTCCGATGTGGGGCTTTCAATGAAGTTTCCAAGCCCAATTTTAAAATTGCGAGGACGCAATTCCCAAAAGGGGGGAAGGATGTAACATCCCAGGTAAATAAGGAATAAATAATTTTCATATTTATGAATATTTACGAATTAAATATTAATTTTACTTTAAAGGGGTTGCTATGTTCGATAGTGTACCCGATACGCAACAAAGAGTTTCATTGAAATCTTACGTTGCACTCTAATAATAAAATAATATTATTTCAAATGGTAGTTAACATGTAGCCGTTGTAATGGCAGGAATGGATAGAAATAACTAAAATATGATTATATATGTTTTTAAATGTTTTTACATTTACCCAATAAAAGATAAAGGCTTAAAATATGGAAAGAGTTCAATTTTAGGCATTTATACCCTAATTTTCACGAAAGGTCCACTTATCACCTTTTGACGGAGAACCGTCATTAAATATAGTTTTGATCGATCTTATAAATTCTATTGGACCAAATATAACTGTTCATTAGAATCGGGACATCAAAATTTACTTTGTGTAAATTTTTGGTACCTTTTTGATAAAGTTCATTTTTTTAATGAATAGTGTAAAGTGTTGTATTTTAATTCAAAACCTCTTTTTAATATAATTTATTTATATGATTAGATTATCTTTTTAATTGGTTTTAAAGTGAAATTAGAAAATATTTTTACCATTAAATCCAATAGTGGTCGTTGGAATTAATTTCACATTGAAATCGGACTTAAACTAGTGTCAATCTTTTGATACTTATTGTTTCATAAAAACACGCTATTTGCTCTGACAGCGGGAATTAATTATTAAATTAATTAATGTGACTTATATGTTTTTAATTTTGTAAAATAGACTTCATTTTTGAATTATTAATATCAAATATAGCTTATGGTGAATTTTTGGTAATTTTCTGAAAAACTTCAATTTTTGATGAATAGTGAAACCACTAAGTGGTACTTATAAAGACATATTTTCCATTTAAATGAAATTTTGACATCATTGTGTTTTTAATTTCAAAAATCCGACATACATGGTTTTCATTAAGAAGTAAAATGTGGTTCAATGAGATTATAATAATTTTTTGGTGAATAGTAACTTATTAAGTTCTTAATCGCGATTAGAGGTAATTAGTGTAATTTAAGGTAAAAATGATATTATAAGAATGTGAAAACACCATGACACTTGTCCTACACCTATTGGGTGAGTCATGGCCGACCATGACAAGCCATGGGACAACTTGGGGACCCCATGGAGACACTTTGGATGGGAAATGACATAAATAACTTTTTATTTAATGTTAAAATTAAATTGACACAAACATGATTTGTTTTACTAATACAATTTTTAAGTAGGGTTACACAGGTCCAAATTTTGATTATAAATAGTAATTGGAAAGATAAAAAGATTTCCTACATCATAGTATTTGTTTATAATTTTTAGACATTAAATAAATTAAATTATTTATGACCTAATAATGATGCAGCGATGACATCATTATTTGACAATTTAAATAAAATGGAAAGATAATGAAAAATATAAAACCTACACATGGCCAAAACAAATTGGATTAGTGGATTTAGAACCCTTATCACCTTATCCACGGATTATATCAATGTGGGACCTTTTAAAACCGATACACATTTTCAAATAAAGTAATATTCCTTTACTTTCCAAAAGTGCCCCTCCTGTCCTCTTATAAAAGGCCCCCACCTCTACCTCATTTCACACACTTCTCAAGCCTTTGTCTCGACCAACCCCTGCCCAATTACTCTCTCCACATCCCTCTCCTCATCCTAGTTGATTCCCATTGGGTATAATACATTAAAATGAAGCCTTTAGGCTCAAATAAAAAGGAGTTACACTTTTAATGGTAATTCATTCTCTCATGTTCATTTGTTTTATTTTGCTTCTCCAACCCCCTAAACTCTTTTTATTTACTTCTTTTATAACAACACCAGTATCATCAATATACTAGGATGTTTTTATAATATTTATTCGAGCTACACTCTCACACAAACACATCAAATGGTTAAAGAACATACGGTTTCCGTGGATGGTGAAATTCTTCCTCCCGAAACGATGATTGTTGAATACTCATTTAAAACCTTCAAAGGTGGCCATTATGATGTCACTATTTTTATATATGATATATAATATGTTTATGTTTTCTTTAAGATTCTGTATTTTTCATTTTTGGCATACCTTCATGGTTTCCATTATGGGTAAACACGATATCTTCATTTAAGGAAGTGCGGACAACCGCCCCCTCAAAGTGATGTGATTCGTTAATGCCATATGTGGGACATGTAAAGGACGTATTTAAAGTTATTATATATGATGTCATACTGGAATTATAATATTCCTCTATATCATTATTATTTCTTTCCTTTAAATTATGAGACAGAAATGAAAGTAGCATTCATGCGTACGTACGGCTTACCGTCTCCATGAACGATGCATTTCATTTCTTATCCCCAAATGTAATGTAATATTAAAAGTACATGTATATAATGGATATATATAATTAATGATATATCTATATGATGAATATAATTCTGGAATTAAAATATACATACCTCTCATTTAGTTTTAATTCCATTAATATGACAATGAAATGAAAGTAGCGTTCATGCGTACGTACGGATTACCGTCTCCATGAACGGTGCATTTCATTTCTTACCTCTAAATGATTATGTAATATTATAAATACATGTATATGCTGGATATATATGATACATATTATATCCAAATCGGGAATTTCATTCTGGATATAAAGAACCTTTGACCACACGAACAACATGTAATCGTAAGAAGTCCACTTTCGACTTAAGAACCAAATATTGACAAAACAAACATTATTAACTTAAATGGTTACATAATGTTTATAACATGGAAATAAGTGATATAAAAGGAATAATGAACTTTAAAAATGTTCTTAATCAAGTATAAATTAACTCAAGTTTATCATTCAGGACGTTAAAGAACGATCGAGTCAAGTCGGACCCGAGGTAAGGGACTTCGTCTCAATCTCCTTTCATTGAGGCATATTTCATTTTATACACAACTTTCTTTTATACGGTGTATAAACCCCTTTTACTTTTACTTTTATACAAAAGGAATCTTTTTCTACGAAGCGTTTTACTAAACGACAAAAAGGAATGTTTTTTTAACATACGCGGTGACAACGACTTTTTCCGCCGCCGCGAGTATTATTTGGTCTTTGGCTTTCTCCACAAGCCGTAATGTTTTTAGAATAAAATAAATACGATATAC
Organism: Viscum album; assembly: GCA_963277665.1. Lineage (NCBI taxonomy): Eukaryota > Viridiplantae > Streptophyta > Magnoliopsida > Santalales > Viscaceae > Viscum > Viscum album. The sequence continues at coordinate 721,744,715 of OY728141.1, forward strand.
TCTTTTATGTATTTTGGTATTGATAATGGTTTTTAAAAATGATTCTATTATGTCAATATATTTATGATATATTGTGATTGAAATGTGGAAATGTTATCATTCTTTTATATTGGTTTTATGTTTTATGATATTATATTGGCACTTTGACATTTTTACGGGTGGTTACGTTATAAACCATATGACCGGTGGTGCCGTGAATACCAAGACGGGTGGTTACATTATAACCTCCAATTCATTGGGTATGGAAGTCGGTCGTATGGATATTCCATTAAGTATGAATGGAAATTGGACGTATGGCTATTCCATTAAGTGATATGTGTGGAAGTCGACCGTATGGTTATTCCAGCTAAGTATGTTTATGTCCCAAGTTACCTTTATATATGTTATGTGTTATTTTTATGGGTTTTATGGTAATACTTTGGTTACAAAATGTATGTAATGATACTTTATTCCGTGAAGATTTTTTACTACTTCATGAAGGTGAAGGTACTACTTTGATAGAGTATATATGGTTTATTTGATGTTTGAAAAACTAACAGTTTTCATTCTTTGTGTATCCCTTACTGAGCTTTTTATGCTCACCCCAAGTTTTTTTGAAATGTTTTTCACAGGACTTAATGTGGAAAATTGTCAAGGATGGGATCAAGGGAATGTCATGCTATATAAAACATGGAACTAGACACGTTTTTTTAAGAGTTTTTTTAATTATGGAAACTTATTAGAAGTGAATACTTTGTAATCTTTTGAAATGTAATAGTTATGTTCTAATTCTCTAAAAATCTAATCCTGAAAAGATCCTCAACGTGAATTATTCATTTAATTCAATATTAAGTAAGGTTTAAGTCCGGGGCCTTATAGTTGGTATCAGAGGTCGGTTTAGACAACTTTAGGGATTAGGAGTTCTTGTGAGACACATGATTAGTCCCTATATCTATTATTTCAGTTAAATCCTTGTTTTATATAATTTTTTCAGGTCAAGTAAAGTCAGTTACGAATGGAAAGAGAAGGATCTCAAACGATATTACTATCTCTTCCTGATGACATGCTTGCAATAATTATTCCAAAGTCATCTTCAGATGATTGTGAAACTTTTTCTAGCATACAACTCACTTGCGAGCAGTTGTTTGAGATATCAAACACCTCCTCTATACCTCGTTATCATCGTGGATCATGGGTTGTTTTTAGACAAATATTATTTTCACAATATTCTCATATTTTCAAGAAAGGTAAATATTATCAAGGTATTTTCAAATATTTTAACTTATCACAAGAATTTGAAGCATATTATGATTTTAAAAATGGTTCTGAGGAAGGAGACCCTTGCGCAACCTATTTATATTTTCTTTTACAATATAGTCTCACATCACATACTTATGGTATTTTAAAAGGACCAATAATAGAAAGTTTCAACTCAATTTCGGTCCGACTATTTTACAGAAATCATGTTTTATCAGATGTTTTGGAATTATATGTCATGCATGATTATTTTCGAAAACTGTTTTTCTGTGAACACCCATATGACCCATGTTGTACGAGGTGTATTTGGATGGAGGAAGAAAATGATTTTGAAGGATCTCTAAATCATTTTTGTAATGCATGGGACTTCTACCTACGTGAACAAGATGACGATGAAACCGAGTGGACGCCATGATCAAGGTATGCTATTATGAGTTTGTGTAAGAAACCTAGAAAGAGTTGAAAGTAAACATGACAAGTAAGTATGTCTCCTTAAGATCAAAAATAAATTCCCCAATGAAAATTAACCTAAAAGAAAAATGTTGTCTATTAACTTATCCTACTGGGGAATCAAATACCGTTTAACCCATCACAAGTTTGTGATTTTCTTGTGGTTAACTTTCTCCTAAACATGTTTTCTATCACTCTCCCTCGGAACATAACCCTTGGTTTTACCCTCCATGTCCATGTTTTCTTACATGGAATCCTAGTATGGGTTAACTCGGGTGACCTCTATAATCCCCTTTCTTTCTTTTAAAGTGATAGTTTAATTTACTCTATTTCCGATGTGGGGCTTTCAATGAAGTTTCCAAGCCCAATTTTAAAATTGCGAGGACGCAATTCCCAAAAGGGGGGAAGGATGTAACATTTCAGGTAAATAAGGAATAAATAATTTTCATATTTATGAATATTTACAAATTAAATATTAATTTTACTTTAAAGGGGTTTCTATGTTCGATAGTGTACCCGATACCCAACAAAGAGTTTCATTGAAATCTTACGTTGCACTCTAATAATAAAATAATATTATTTCAAATGGTAGTTAACATGTAGCCGTTGTAATGGCAGGAATGGATAGAAGTAACTAAAATATGATTATATATGTTTTTAAATGTTTTTACATTTACCCAATAAAAGATAAAGGCTTAAAATACGGAAAGAGTTCAATTTTAGGCATTTATACCCTAATTTTCACGAAAGGTCCACTTATCACCTTTTGACGGAGAACCGTCATTAAATATAGTTTTGATCGATCTTATAAATTCTATTGGACCAAATATAACTCATCATTAGAATCGGGACATCAAAATTTACTTTGTGTAAATTTTTGGTACCTTTTTGATAAAGTTCATTTTTTTAATGAATAGTGTAAAGTGTTGTATTTTAATTCAAAACCTCTTTTTAATCTAATTTATTTATATGATTATATTATCTTTTTAATTGGTTTTAAAGTGAAATTAGAAAATATTTCTACCATTAAATCCAATAGTGGTCGTTGATATTAATTTCACTTTGAAATCGGACATAAACTAGTGTCAATCTTTTGATACTTATTGTTTCATAAAAACACGCTATTTTCTCTGACAGCGGGAATTAATTATTAAATTAAATAATGTGACTTATATGTTTTTAATTTTGTAAAATAGACTTCATTTTTGAATTCGTAATATCAAATATATCTTAGGGTGAATTTTTGGTAATTTTCTGAAAAACATCAATTTTTGATGAATAGTGAAACCACTAAGTGGTACTTATAAAGATAGATTTTCCGTTTAAATGAAATTTTTCCATCATTGTGTTTTTAATTTCAAAAATCCGACATACATGGTTTTCATTAAGAAGTAAAATGTGGTTCAATGATATTATAATAATTTTTTGGTGAATAGTAACTTATTAAGTTCTTAATCGCGATTAGAGGTAATTAGTGTAATTTAAGGTAAAAATGATATTATAAGAATGTGAAAACACCATGAAACTTGTCCTAAACCTATTGTGTGAGACATGGACGACCAAGACAAGCCATGGGACAACTTGGGGACCCCATGGAGACACTTTGGATGGGAAATGACATAAATAACTTTTTATTTAATGTTAAAATTAAATTGACACAAACCTGAGTTGTTTTACTAGAACAATTTTTAAGTAGGGTTACATAGGTCCAAATGTTGATTATAAATAGTCATTGGAAAGATAAAAATATTTCCTACATCATAGTATTTTTTTTTATAATTTTTATACATTAAATAAATTAAATTATTTATGACCTAATAATGATGCAGCGATGACATCATTATTTGACAATTTAAATAAAATGGAAAGATAATGAAAAATATAAAACCTAAACATGGCAAAAACCAATTGGATGAGTGGATTTAGAACCCATATCACCTTATCCACGAATTATATCAATTTGGGACCTTTTAAAACCGAAACACATTTTTCAAATAAAGTAATATTCCTTTACTTTCCAAAAGTGCCCCTCCTCTCCTCTTATAAAAGGCCCCCACCTCTACCTCATTTCACACACTCCTCAAGCCTTTGGCTCGTCCATCCCCTGCCCAATTACTCTCTCCACATCCCTATACTCATCCAATTGGATTCCCATTGGGTAGAATACTTTAAAAGGAAGCCTTTAGGCTCAAATCAAAAGTAGTTAGACTTTTAAAGGTAATTCATTCTCTCATGTTCATTTGATTTATTTTGCTTCTCCAACCCCCTAATCTCTTTTTATTTACTTCTTTTGTAACAACACCAGTATCTTAAATATACTAGGATGTTGTTATAATATTTATTTGAGCTACACTTTCACACAAACACATCAAATGGTTAAAGAACATACGGTTTCTGTGGATGGCGAAATTCTGCCTCCCGAAACGATGATTGTTCAATACTCATTTAACACCTTCAAAGGTGGCCATTATGATGTCACTATTTTTATATATGATATATAATATGTTTATGTTTTCTTTAAGCTTCTGTATTTTTCATTTTTGGCATACCTTCATGGTTTCCATTATGGGTAAACACGATATCTTCATTTAAGGAAGTGCGGACTACCGCCCCCTCAAAGTGATGTGATTCGTTAATGCCATATGTGGGACGTGTAAAGGATGGATTTAAAGTTATTATATATGATGTCATACTGGAATTATAATATACCTCTATATCATTATTATTTATTTCCATTAAAGTATGAGACAGAAATGAAAGTAGCGTTCATGCGTACATACGACTTACCGTCTCCATGAACGATGCATTTCATTTCTTATCCCCAAATGTAATGTAATATTAAAAGTACATGTATATAATGGATATATATAATTAATGATATATCTAAATGATGAATATAATTCTGGAATTAAAATATACATACCTCTCATTTAGTTTTAATTCCATTAATATGACAATGAAATGAAAGTAGCGTTCATGCGTACGTACGGATTACCGTCTCCATGAACGGTGCATTTCATTTCTTACCTCTAAATGATTATGTAATATTATAAATACATGTATATGCTGGATATATATGATACATATTATATCCAAATCGGGAATTTCATTCTGGATATAAAGAACCTTTGACCACACGAACAACATGTAATTGTAAGAAGTCCACTTTCGACTTAAGAACCAAATATTGACAAAACAAACATTATTAACTTAAATGGTTACATAATGTTTATAACATGGCAATAAGTGATATAAAAGGAATAATGAACTTTAAAAATTTTCTTAATCAAGTATAAATTAACTCAAGTTTATCATTCAGGACGTTAAAGAACGATCGAGTCAAGTCGGACCCGAGGTAAGGGACTTCGTCTCAATCTCCTTTCATTGAGGCATATTTCATTTTATACACAACTTTCTTTTATACGGTGTATAAACCCCTTTTACTTTTACTTTTATACAAAAGGAATCTTTTTCTACGAAGCGTTTTACTAAACGACAAAAAGGAATGTTTTTTTAACGTACGCGGTGACAACGACTTTTTCCGCCGCCGCGAGTATTATTTGGTCTTTGGCTTTCTCCACAAGCCGTAATGTTTTTAGAATAAAATAAATACGATATACTCTTTTATGTATTTTGGTATTGATAATGGTTTTTAAAAAGGATTCTATTATGTCAATATATTTATGATATATTGTGATTGAAATGTGGAAATGTTATCATTCTTTTATATTGGTTTTATGTTTTATGATATTATATTGGCACTTTGACATTTTAACGGGTGGTTACGTTATAAACCATATGACCGGTGGTGCCGTGAATACCAGGACGGGTGGTTACATTATAACCTCCAATTCATTGGGTATGGAAGTCGGCCGTATGGATATTCCATTAAGTATGTATGGAAATTGGCCGTATGGCTATTCCATTAAGTGATATGTGTGGAAGTCGACCGTATGGTTATTCCAGCTAAGTATGTTTATGTCCCAAGTTACCTTTATATATGTTATGTGTTATTTTTATGGGTTTTATGGTAATACTTTGGTTACAAAATGTATGTAATGATACTTTATTCCGTGAAGATTTTTTACTACTTCATGAAGGTGAAGGTACTACTTTGATAGAGTATATATGGTTTATTTGATGTTTGAAAAACTAACAGTTTTCATTCTTTGTGTATCCCTTACTGAGCTTTTTATGCCCACCCCAAGTTTTTTTGAAATGTTTTTCACAGGACTTAATGTGGAAAATTGTCAAGGATGGGATCAAGGGAATGTCATGCTATATAAAACATGGAACTAGACACGTTTTTTTAAGAGTTTTTTTAATTATGGAAACTTATTAGAAGTGAATAGTTTGTAATCTTTTGAAATGTAATAGTTATGTTCTAATTCTCTAAAAATCTAATCCTGAAAAGATCCTCAACGTGAATTATTCATTTAATTCAATATTAAGTAAGGTTTAAGTCCGGGGCCTTATAGTTGGTATCAGAGGTCGGTTTAGACAACTTTAGGGATTAGGAGTTCTTGTGAGACACATGATTAGTCCCTATATCTATTATTTCAGTTAAATCCTTGTTTTTTATAATTTTTTCAGGTCAAGTAAAGTCAGTTACGAATGGAAAGAGAAGGATCTCAAACGATATTATTATCTCTTCCTGATGACATGCTTGCAATAATTATTCCAAAGTCATCTTCAGATGATTGTGAAACTTTTTCTAGCATACAACTCACTTGCGAGCAGTTGTTTGAGATATCAAACACCTCCTCTATACCTCGTTATCATCGTGGATCATGGGTTGTTTTTAGACAAATATTATTTTCACAATATTCTCATATTTTCAAGAAAGGAAAATATTGTCAAGGTATTTTCAAATATTTTAACTTATCACAAGAATTTGAAGCATATTATGATTTTAAAAATGGTGCTGAGGAAGGAGACCCTTGCGCAACCTATTTATATTTTATTTTACAATATAGTCTCACATCACATACTTATGGTATTTTAAAAGGACCAATAATAGAAAGTTTCAACTCAATTTCGGTCCGACTATTTTACAGAAATCATGTTTTATCAGATGTTTTGGAATTATATGTCATACATGATTATTTTCGAAAACTGTTTTTCTGTGAACACCCATATGACCCATGTTGTACGAGGTGTATTTGGATGGAGGAAGAAAATGATTTTGAAGGATCTCTAAATCATTTTTGTAATGCATGGGACTTCTACCTACGTGAACAAGATGACGATGAAACCGAGTGGACGCCATGATCAAGGTATGCTATTATGAGTTTGTGTAAGAAACCTAGAAAGAGTTGAAAGTAAACATGACAAGTAAGTATGTTTCCTTAAGATCAAAAATAAATTCCCCAATGAAAAGTAACCTAAAAGAAAAATGTTGTCTATTAACTTATCCTACTGGGGAATCAAATACCGTTTAACCCATCACAAGTTTGTGATTTTCTTGTGGTTAACTTTCTCCTAAACATGTTTTCTATCACTCTCCCTCGGAACATAACCCTTGGTTTTACCCTCCATGTCCATGTTTTCTTACATGGAATCCTAGTATGGGTTAACTCGGGTGACCTCTATACTCCCCTTTCTTTCTTTTAAAGTGATAGTTTAATTTACTCTATTTCCGATGTGGGGCTTTCAATGAAGTTTCCAAGCCCAATTTTAAAATTGCGAGGACACAATTCCCAAAAGGGGGGAAGGATGTAACATCTCAGGTAAATAAGGAATAAATAATTTTCATATTTATGAATATTTACAAATTAAATATTAATTTTACTTTAAAGGGGTTTCTATGTTCGATAGTGTACCCGATACGCAACAAAGAGTTTCATTGAAATCTTACGTTGCACTCTAATAATAAAATAATATTATTTCAAATGGTAGTTAACATGTAGCCGTTGTAATGGCAGGAATGGATAGAAGTAACTAAAATATGATTATATATGTTTTTAAATGTTTTTACATTTACCCAATAAAAGATAAAGGCTTAAAATACGGAAAGAGTTCAATTTTAGGCATTTATACCCTAATTTTCACGAAAGGTCCACTTATCACCTTTTGACGGAGAACCGTCATTAAATATAGTTTTGATCGATCTTATAAATTCTATTGGACCAAATATAACTGTTCATTAGAATCGGGACATCAAAATTTACTTTGTGTAAATTTTTGGTACCTTTTTGATAAAGTTCATTTTTTTAATGAATAGTGTAAAGTGTTGTATTTTAATTCAAAACCTCTTTTTAATCTAATTTATTTATATGATTAGATTATCTTTTTAATTGGTTTTAAAGTGAAATTAGAAAATATTTCTACCATTAAATCCAATAGTGGTCGTTGGAATTAATTTCACTTTGAAATCGGACTTAAACTAGTGTCAATCATTTGATACTTATTGTTTCATAAAAACACGCTATTTGCTCTGACAGCGGGAATTAATTATTCAATTAAATAATGTGACTTATATGTTTTTAATTTTGTAAAATAGACTTCATTTTTGAATTCGTAATATCAAATATATCTTAGGGTGAATTTTTGGTAATTTTCTGAAAAACTTCAATTTTTGATGAATAGTGAAACCACTAAGTGGTACTTATAAAGACAGATTTTCCGTTTAAATGAAATTTTTCCATCATTGTGTTTTTAATTTCAAAAATCCGACATACATGGTTTTCATTAAGAAGTAAAATGTGGTTCAATGATATTATAATAATTTTTTGGTGAATAGTAACTTATTAAGTTCTTAATCGCGATTAGAGGTAATTAGTGTAATTTAAGATAAAAATGATATTATAAGAATGTGAAAACACCATGAAACTTGTCCTAAACCTATTTTGTGAGACATGGACGACCAAGACAAGACATGGGACAACTTGGGGACCCCATGGAAACACTTTGGATGGGAAATGACATAAATAACTTTTTATTTAATGTTAAAATTAAATTGACACAAACCTGAGTTGTTTTACTAGAACAATTTTTAAGTAGGGTTACACAGGTCCAAATTTTGATTATAAATAGTCATTGGAAAGATAAAAATATTTCCTACATCATAGTATTTATTTTATAATTTTTATACATTAAATAAATTAAATTATTTATGACCTAATAATGATGCAGCGATGACATCATTATTTGACAATTTAAATAAAATGGAAAGATAATGAAAAATATAAAACCTACACATGGCCAAAACCAATTGGATGAGTGGATTTAGAACCCATATCACCTTATCCACGAATTATATCAATTTGGGACCTTTTAAAACCGAAACACATTTTCAAATAAAGTAATATTCCTTTACTTTCCAAAAGTGCCCCTCCTCTCCTCTTATAAAAGGCCCCCACCTCTACCTCATTTCACACACTCCTCAAGCCTTTGGCTCGTCCATCCCCTGCCCAATTACTCTCTCCACATCCCTATGCTCATCCAATTGGATTCCCATTGGGTAGAATACTTTAAAAGGAAGCCTTTAGGCTCAAATCAAAAGTAGTTAGACTTTTAAAGGTAATTCATTCTCTCATGTTCATTTGATTTATTTTGCTTCTCCAACCCCATAATCTCTTTTTATTTACTTCTTTTGTAACAACACCAGTATCTTAAATATACTAGGATGTTGTTATAATATTTATTCGAGCTACACTCTCACACAAACACATCAAATGGTTAAAGAACATACGGTTTCCGTGGATGGCGAAATTCTGCCTCCCGAAACGATGATTGTTCAATACTCATTTAACACCTTCAAAGGTGGCCATTATGATGTCACTATTTTTATATATGATATATAATATGTTTATGTTTTCTTTAAGCTTCTGTATTTTTCATTTTTGGCATACCTTCATGGTTTCCATTATGGGTAAACACGATATCTTCATTTAAGGAAGTGCGGACTACCGCCCCCTCAAAGTGATGTGATTCGTTAATGCCATATGTGGGACGTGTAAAGGATGGATTTAAAGTTATTATATATGATGTCATACTGGAATTATAATATACCTCTATATCATTATTATTTCTTTCCATTAAAGTATGAGACAAAAATGAAAGTAGAGTTCATGCGTACATACGACTTACCGTCTCCATGAACGATGCATTTCATTTCTTATCCCCAAATGTAATGTAATATTAAAAGTACATGTATATAATGGATATATATAATTAATGATATATCTAAATTATGAATATAATTCTGGAATTAAAATATACATACCTCTCATTTAGTTTTAATTCCATTAATATGACAATGAAATGAAAGTAGCGTTCATGCGTACGTACGGATTACCGTCTCCATGAACGGTGCATTTCATTTCTTACCTCTAAATGATTATGTAATATTATAAATACATGTATATGCTGGATATATATGATACATATTATATCCAAATCGGGAATTTCATTCTGGATATAATGAACCTTTGACCACACGAACAACATGTAATTGTAAGAAGTCCACTTTCGACTTAAGAACCAAATATTGACAAAACAACCATTATTAACTTAAATGGTTACATAATGTTTATAACATGGCAATAAGTGATATAAAAGGAATAATGAACTTTAAAAATGTTCTTAATCAAGTATAAATTAACTCAAGTTTATTATTCAGGACGTTAAAGAACGATCGAGTCATGTCGGACCCGAGGTAAGGGACTTCGTCTCAATCTCCTTTCATTGAGGCATTTTTCGTTTTACACACAACTTTCTTTTATACGGTGTATAAACCCCTTTGAATTTTACTTTTATACAAAAGGAATCTTTTTCTACGAAGCGTTTTACTAAATGACAAAAAGGAATGTTTTTTTAACGTACGCGGTGAAAACGACTTTTTCCGCCGCCGCGAGTATTATTTGGTCTTTGGCTTTCTCAACAAGCCGTAATGTTTTTAGAATAAAATAAATACGATATACTCTATTATGTATTTTGGTATTGAAAATGGTTTTTAAAAAGGATTCTATTATGTCAATATATTTATGATATATTGTGATTGAAATGTGGAAATGTTATCATTCTTTTATATTGGTTTTATGTTTTATGATATTATATTGGTACTTTGACATTTTAACGGGTGGTTACGTTATAAACCATATGACCGGTGGTGCCGTGAATACCAGGACGGGTGGTTACGTTATAACCTCCAATGCATTGGGTATGGAAGTCGGCCGTATGGATATTCCATTAAGTATGTATGGAAATTGGCCGTATGGCTATTCCATTAAGTGATATGTGTGGAAGTCGACCGTATGGTTATTCCACTTAAGTATGTTTATGTCCCAAGTTACCTTTATATATGTTATGTGTTATTTTTATGGGTTTTATGGTAATACTTTGGTTACAAAATGTAAGTTATGATACTTTATTCAGTGAAGAGTTTTTACTACTTCATGAAGGTGAAGGTACTACATTGATAGAGTATATATGGTTTATTTGATGTTTGAAAAAATAACAGTTTTCATTCTTTGTGTATCCCTTACTGAGATTTTTATGCTCACCCCAAGTTTTTTCGAAATGTTTTTCACAGGACTTAATGTGGAAAATTGTCAAGGATGGGATCAAGGGAATGTCATGCTATATAAAACATGGAACTAGACACGTTTTTAAAGAGTTTTTTTTATTATGGAAACTTATTAGATGTGAATAATTTGTAATCTTTTGAGATGTCATAGTTATGTTCTAATTGTCTAAAACTCTAAACCTAAAAAGATCCTCAACGTGAATTATTCATTTAATTCAATATTAAGTAAGGTTTAAGTCCGGGGCCTTATAGTTGGTATCAGAGGTCGGTTTAGACAACTTTAGGGATTATGAGTTCTTGTGAGACACATGATTAGTCCCTATATCTATTATTTCAGTAAAATCCTTGTTTTATATAATTTTTTTCAGGTCATGTAAAGTCGGTTACGAATGGAAGGAGAAGGATCTCAAACGACATTACTATCTCTTTCTGATGACATGCTTGCAATAATTATTGCAAAGTCATCTTCGGATGATTGTGAAACTTTTTCTAGCATACAACTCACTTGCGAGCAGTTGTTTGAGATATCAAACACCTCCTCTATACCTCGTTATCATCGTGGATCATGGGTTGTTTTTAGACAAATATTATTTTCACAATATTCTCATATTTTCAAAAAGGTAAATATTATCAAGGTATTTTCAAATATTTTACCTTATCACAAGAATTTGAAGCATATTATGATTTTAAAAAGGGTGCTGAGGAAGGAGACCCTTGCGCAACCTATTTATATTTGCTTTTACAATATAGTCTCACATCACATACTTATGGTATTTTAAAAGGACCAATAATAGAAAGTTTCAACTCAATTTCGGTCCGACTATTTTACAGAAATCATGTTTTATCAAATGTTTTGGAATTATATGTCATACATGATTATTTTCCAAAACTGTTTTTCTGTGAACACCCATATGACCCATGTTGTACGAGGTGTATTTGGATGGAGGAAGCAAATGATTTTGAAGGATCTCTAAATCATTGTTGTAATGCACGGGACTTCTACCTACGTGAACAAGATGACGATGAAACCGAGTGGACGCCATGATCAAGGTATGCTATTATGAGTTTGTGTAAGAAACCTAGAAAGAGTTGAAAGTCAACATGAAAAGTAAGTATGTTTCCTTAAGATCAAAAATAAATTCCTCATTGAAAAGTAACCTAAAAGAAAAATGTTGTCTATTAACTTATCCTATTGGGGAATCAAATACCGTTTAACCCATCACAAGTTTGTGATTTTCATGTGGTTAACTTTCTCCTAAACATGTTTTCTATCACTCTCCCTCAGAACATAACCCTTGGTTTTACCCTCCATGTCCATTTTTTCTTACATGGAATCCTAGTATGGGTTAAATCGGGTGACCTCTATACTCCCCTTTATTTCTTTTAAAGTGATAGTTTAATTTACTTCATTTCCGATGTGGGGCTTTAAATGAAGTTTCCAAGCCCAATTTTAAAATTGTGAGGACGCAATTCCCAAAAGGGGGGAAGGATGTAACATCCCAGGTAAATAAGGAATAAATAATTTTCATATTTATGAATATTTACGAATTAAATATTAATTTTACTTTAAAGGGGTTGCTATGTTCGATAGTGTACCCGATACGCAACAAAGAGTTTCATTGAAATCTTACGTTGCACTCTAATAATAAAATAATATTATTTCAAATGGTAGTTAACATGTAGCCGTTGTAATGGCGGGAATGGATAGAAATAACTAAAATATGATTATATATGTTTTTAAATGTTTTTACATTTACCCAATAAATGATAAAGGCTTAAAATACGGAAAGAGTTCAATTTTAGGAATTTATACCCTAATTTTCACGAAAGGTCCACTTATCACCTTTTGACGGAGAACTGTCATTAAACATAGTTTTGATCGATCTTATAAATTCTATTGGACCAAATATAACTCTTCATTAGAATCGGGACATCAAAATTTACTTTGTGTAAATTTTTGGTACCTTTTTGATAAAGTTCATTTTTTTAATGAATAGTGTAAAGTGTTGTATTTTAATTCAAAACCTCTGTTTAATCTAATTTATTTATATGATTAGATTATATTTTGAATTGGTTTTAAAGTGAAATTATAAAATATTTTTACCATTAAATCCAATAGTGGTCGTTGGAATTAATTTTACTTTGAAATCGGACTTAAACTAGTGTCAATCTTTTGATACTTATTGTTTCATAAAAACACGCTATTTGCTCTGACAGCGGGAATTAATTATTAAATTAATTAATGTGACTTATATGTTTTTAATTTTGTAAAATAGACTTCATTTTTGAATTCTTAATATCAAATATAGCTTAGGGTGAATTTTTGGTAATTTTCTGAAAAACTTCAATTTTTGATGAATAGTGAAACCACTAAGTGGTACTTATAAAGACTGATTTTCCGTTTAAATGAAATTTTGCCATCATTGTGTTTTTAATTTCAAAAATCCGACATACATGGTTGTCATTAAGAAGTAAAATGTGGTTCAATGAGATTATAATAATTTTTTGGTGAATAGTAACTTATTAAGTTCTTAATCGCGATTAGAGGTAATTAGTGTAATTTAAGGTAAAAATGATATTATAAGAATGTGAAAACACCATTACACTTGTCCTAAACCTATTGGGTGAGTCATGGACGACCAAGAAAATCCATGGGCCAACTTGGGGACCCCATGGAGACACATTGGATGGGAAATGACATAAATAACTTTTTATTTAATGTTAAAATTTAATGGACACAAACAGGAGTTGTTTTACTAAAACAATTTTTAAGTAGGGTTACACAGGTCCAAATTTTGATTATAAATAGTAATTGGAAAGATAAAACGATTTCCTACATCATAGTATTTTTTTTATAATTTTTAGACATTAAATAAATTAAATTATTTATGACCTAATAATGATTCAGCGATGACATCATTATTTGACAATTTAAATAAAATGGAAAGATATGAAAAATCTAAAACCTACACATGGCCAAAACCAATTGTATGAGTGGATTTAGAACCCTTATCACCTTATACACTAATTATATCAATGTGGGACCTTTTAAAACCGAAAAACATTTTCAAATAACGTAATATACCTTTACTTTCCAAAAGTGCCCCTTCTCTCCTCTTATAAAAGGCCCCCACCTCTACCTCATTTCACACACTCCTCAAGCCTTTGGCTAGGCCAAAACCTGCCCAATTACTCTCTCCACATCCCTCTACTCATCCTAGTGGATTCACTTTGGGTAGAATACTTTAAAAGGAAGACTTTAGGCTCAAATCAAAACGAGTTACACTTTTAAAGGTAATTCATTCTCTCATGTTCATTTGTTTTATTTTGCTTCTCCAACCCCCTAAACTCGTTTTATTTACTTCTTTTTTTAACAACAACAGTATCTTCAATATACTAGGATGTTGTTATAATATTTATTCGAGCTACACTCTCACACAACTACATCAAATGGTTAAAGAATATACGGTTTCCGTGGATGGAGAAATTCTGCCTCCCGAAATGATGATTGTTCAATACTCATTTAACACATTCAAAGGTGGCCATTATGATGTAACTATTTTTATATATGATATATAATATGTTTATGTTTTCTTTAAGCTTCTGTATTTTTCATTTTTGTCATACCATCATGGTTTCCATTATGGGTAAACACGATATCTTCATTTAAGGAAGTGCGGACTACCGCCCCCTCAAAGTGATGTGATTCGTTAATGCCATATGTGGGACGTGTAAAGGATGGATTTAAAGTTATTATATATGATGTCTTACTGGAATTATAATATACCTCTATATCATTATTATTTCTTTCCATTAAAGTATGAGACATAAATGAAAGTAGCTTTCATGCGTACGTACGGCTTACCGTCTCCATGAACGGTGCATTTCATTTCTTATCCCCAAATGTAATGTAATATTAAAAGTACATGTATATAATGGATATATATAATTAATGATATATCTAAATTATTAATATAATTCTGGAATTAAAATATACATACCTCTCATTTAGTTTTAATTTCATTAATATGACAAAGAAATGAATGTAGCGTTCATGCGTACGTACGGGTTACCGTCTCCATGAACGGTGCATTTCATTTCTTATCTCTAAATGATTATGTAATATTATAAATACATGTATATGCTGGATATATATGATACATATTATATCCAAATCGGGAATTTCATTCTGGATATAAAGAACCTTTGACCACACGAACAACATGTAATTGTAAGAAGTCCACTTTCGACTTAAGAACCAAATATTGACAAAACAAACATTATTAACTTAAATGGTAACATAATGTTTTTAACGTGGAAATAAGTGATATAAAAGGAATAATGAACTTTAAAAATGTTCTTAATCAAGTATAAATTAACTCAAGTTTATTATTCATGATGTTAAAGAACGATCGAGTCAAGTCGGATCTGAGGTAAGGGACTTCGTCTCAATCTCCTTTCATTGAGGCATATTTCGTTTTATACAAAAGTTTCTTTTATACGGTGTATAAACCCCTTTGACTTTTACTTTTATAAAAAAGGAATCTTTTTCTACGAAGCGTTTTACTAAATGACAAAAAGGAATGTTTTTTTAACGTACGCGGTGACAACGACTTTTTCCGCCGCCGCGAGTATTATTTGGTCTTTGGCTTTCTCAACAAGTCGTAATGTTTTTAGAATAAAATAAATACCATATACTCTTTTATGTATTTTGGTATTGAAAATGGTTTTTAAAAAGGATTCTATTATGTCAATATATTTATGATATACTGTGATTGTATGGTGGAAATGTTATCATTCTTTTATATTGGTTTTATGTTTTATGATATTATATTGGTACTTGGACATTTTAACGGGTGGTTACGTTATAAACCATATGACCGGTGGTGGCGTGAATACCAGGACGGGTGGTTACGTTATAACCTCCAATGCATTGGGTATGGAAGTCGGCCGTATGGCTATTCCATTAAGTATGTATGTAAATTGGCCGTATGGATATTCCATTAAGTGATATGTGTGGAAGTCGACCGTATGGTTATTCCACTTAAGTATGTTTATGTCCCAAGTTACCTTTATATATGTTATGTGTTATTTTTATGGGTTTTATGGTAATAATTTTGTTACAAAATGTAAGTAATGATACTTTATTCAGTGAAGAGTTTTTACTACTTCATGAAGGTGAAGGTACTACTTTGATAGAGTATATATGGTTTATTTGATGTTTGAAAAACTAACAGTTTTCATTCTTTGTGTATCCCTTACTGAGCTTTTTATGCTCACCCCAAGTTTTTTTGAAATGTTTTTCACAGGACTTAATGTGGAATATGGTCAAGGATGGGATCAAGGGAATGTCATGCTATATAAAACATGGAACTGGACACGTTTTTTTAAGAGTTTTTTTTATTATGGAAACTTATTAGAAGTGAATACTTTGTAATCTTTTGAGATGTAATAGTTATGTTCTAATTCTATAAAACTATAAACCTGAAAAGATCCTCAACGTGAATTATTCATTTAATTCAATATTAAGTAAGGTTTAAGGCTGGGGCCTTATAATTACCTCCCCCTCCAAGCGATGTGATTTATTCACCCACCACATAGAATGTATTAAGGATGGGTATAAAGATCATATTTAATATTTATGATATATATATGCTTCCAGAATAATTTTATATATACATATTTTCATATTCCATTTACGTACTTTCTTTAAATACAACTAAAAA
This sequence comes from Viscum album, assembly GCA_963277665.1. Lineage (NCBI taxonomy): Eukaryota > Viridiplantae > Streptophyta > Magnoliopsida > Santalales > Viscaceae > Viscum > Viscum album. Next base: position 721,761,656 of record OY728141.1, read on the forward strand.
AATAGAAACAACATTCATGTGTTCGAACGACTTACTATCTCCATCAATGATGTATTCCATTTCGTACATCATTATGAAAGAAATTGTTATAATATACATATAATGTATGAACCTGATGTTTATATCATTTTCTACATTCTAGAATCATGATATAACCATAAGGTAAAATGATATAACATACTAAGGATGATGTTTTGAACAATGAAAATATTTCTTGAAGTGAAAACCTAACATAGGATCGTTAACATGTCGGTAATATAAATAGATAATCATACCATATATGGTATTATTTTTAGTAATATATTCTATAAATATGTATAATAAACTTATATTTTTGTACATAATGCTTGTATGAGTATAGAACGAATCAAGACACAAGGTAATGGGAATTTCATTTCACTTTTAATTTCCCAGATATTCACGCTATGTTCACAGATATTTCCTTTTGAGTGGTTTATATAATTAACATGTTGTAATTATTTGTATATTATACCCAAATTGTTGGTTATTCACATATCCATTATAATATTTTTATTTCATGGGGTTTAACATTCAAAAGATACCAAATCGGTATAACCGTTTTCTCTCAATTTTTCTTTCTTAGAGACAAATGTTTTGTTATGCACCCAAACACTTTTTAGATGTGTATATACATAAAATGTACATGTAATATCATGAATAAACTTATTTTCATGATATATTAAGATTAATTTAATTTTCATTTCTTACATAGAGAGTATGATCCCAAGTAACCTAGTTAAAAGAGTTTATTGAGACAATTATATCATTCTTTATGAAGACACAACCCCAGTTATCCAGTGTCGATGCATTATTACATAACATTGGCATGACACATGGAATCATGTCCCAAAAGACCAATCGGTATTGTATCCTTGGAAGTACTAGATACATAAATAGGTTTTCATTACATGATGAAATAAAAAAACAATATTATGTCCCCTTTTAACACTCTTATATCCCATTTCATATTCCTATAGATTAACCGTAATATACAGCATTATATCTTGGGAAAAAACAAAATATAAGAAAAAGGTGATCTCAGATGCTCAGTAAGGTTATCAATATAGAAAAAACTGTATTAAATATAAATAAACATTTTAGGAAATGTATAAGACTTGAACACAAGCCTTTTAATCTTAAACATCATCAAAATATGGAAAATATAAATCAAATAATTTCATTTACTTATTCAAATGGATATTTTAATAGTATAATAATCACATGTTATATCAATAGAAAATTTTATAATCAATAAATGCATAATTCATGACTTCATAACCACATATTCAATGTTATATGCCAAGACTAAAAATATGATTTTGTCAAGGCCTTGTGCCTAGAAACTAGTTTGTCTCATGAAACCTATCGATGCATCGAGAAGATATAGTGGGATCCACCCATCACTTACTATGTCAAATGCATTATTCATATGAAAAGGTGGAAACATAATCTAGGCATTTGTACTAAAACATTCATAACAAACGTAAATAATTTAACCAAAAACCAAGAATGGTATAAATATAGCACATCTACAGACGAACATAACTCATTAAATACAATATATAAGATTTTATTATAATAAAATAACCTCTATTAATAATAATTAAGGATATTGTCATAGATGAAAATAATCATCATAAAAATTTGAGAGAAATATCCCCCTATTTTTTGAAAACATTTTAAAGTCTTACTATTTATCAAGAAGCTATTTAAAATAGATTTTTGAATCAATGTGTCTGATACCACATTGAAAATATTAAAAGGATTTTTAATTCTAAAATAGTAATGTCCATATAAATACATTCTTAAAACCATTTTTAAATCAGGAACATTAATGAGAATTATTTTGAAGAATAAATATCTACAACATTTAAAATGATATTTTTGTTAGAGTTCCTTAAAAAAATAAAGACACTTGAATACAAATAATTGAGGTGATAAACACTTTATAATATCATTAGAATAATGGGATTCATGATATACTATGCCAAGGTACGTTATATACACCATAAATAAGTGAATTGGAATATAACAACAAAGAAGTCTCAATTGAATGTAATTTGAGATGAATTCCCTTATAAAGACCATATCCTTAGGTTAAGGATATATTAACGACATATTTATGTGAGAAATATATAAATACACTAAATATGATAGGATATTTATTGTAAATCAATTATATGACAATCACAAATATTCTGGTAAATGCAACAACAAAGACTTGGATGTTTAACTCAGTGATTAGAAATTGAATTAATATTACTCTTATCAAGTTCATATCTATGTCTTGAGATATTATCAATGAAGTTATTGTTTGTGTCAAATGTATATCCACAAAAAGGGGAGTGTAAATTACTATATAATTAATAACTTGTGATTCCACATATAATCTTGGAGTAAAATAATCAATGAAGTATTCATAAAGCCCAATGATTGGAAATGGAAATTTGAAATTCCCTTACCTATTTGGTAACTCAAGAAACATACACCTCATGAAATAAGGTTAATACAATGAAGATGTAAATACCCATAAATTTAAGTATGTTGCACCAGGAATGAAATCATGTGCAATACATTCACCACAAAAATGAAAATAATTTCTAATTTAACATGAATATCACGTGTATAAAAAGTGAGATGAAAATCACCTACCACGTTGTAATAAATCGAGTCATATGAAAAAAATTTAATAACCACAAAATAAATCACATGATACCAAAAAAAATGAGAATAATGATAATATATATCAAATGGCAGTACACAATACACCACAGGTAACAAATAAGTGGCAAATAATGGAAATCTATCAAAATTAAGAGTGACATAAGAAACCCCTTATCATGTAATTTTACATAGTATAGGGTAATTTAACCAGATTTATAATGTTGGAATCATTGATATTAAGTTATTAAAGAACCAAATACAAAAATATGATTTCTTATAAGATCTACTAAAATTTCATTGTTAATAATATTTTAGTAGTATCGTTGTTTTGGTGGTTAACTGATTCGTTTTACTTTATATGTTTTGTTACCTAAGTCATGTTTGTTATGTATAGGATTTATATGTTTCATATCCAAAATGATATTATGTTCTTAAAAAAATTTGAATCTTAAAATGAAAATTATTCTTGAATGATTACGATGGGGAATGAATCTCATCAGGTTTGTGGTGACGGTAATCCGTACGTACGCACGAGCAACAATATCATTCATTTGAGTAGAAAATATTATATAAATGGATGGTTTATAATATATAAACAATAATTAAAATGATATATTTATTATTTAAATCAGTTATTATCTCTATTATACCTATCCAAATAATAAAGTTTTCGAATAACAAACTATACCACGACGTCGAGACAGTAAGCGTTACGTACACATGTATGGTGACATTGTCATTTATAGGATGGGATGAATAATTTATATAGTTGTACCATATTTATAATAACATAAAATTATGTAGGAGTAACTGTAGTTATTATTTTGTTATGGAAATAACAATGAAAGAGAATGTGTAATAATGAAAGAACATGAAAAAGGGTGGTGAAATTATTACCTCTTATTCGAGTGCTTCCTTTTGAATTGTTCAAAAATATACATAGGATTGATTTCTAATAAATGTAATTCCTCTAGGATAAGGTTAGGGATTATGGGATAATAATCGGGTAGGGATTGGCCAATCCAAATTGCTCTGGAGGTGTGAAATAAAGTTAAGGGGAAGTTCCCTTTTATAAGAGAGGTGACAGGAACCTTTGGAAAATATTGAAATATTATTTTTTAATAAAATAAATTTCGGTTTATAATGGATAAAAATTGATTTATTTCAATGATAAGGTGGGTATGGGTCTAAATCCATTCTCCCAATTGTTTTTATATATGTTTAGTTCACCATATTAACCTTATATTTTAGATTTAACAATTAGTTAAATAGTTTAACGTTAACCATGTCTTCTTGTATTCTTACACTATATGGTCAATAAAATTACCAAAAAATCCAAGAGAACTTCAAGTATTTCATTAATGACATATATTATATAATTTAAGAACTTTGGAAGAACCATAGACGTTTTTGAATATTATATCCTCCAAATAATATACTATTAGTTTTAAAAACTAATTTATGTCAATTTTGAAAATATTTAGTATTTGTTTTTTTTTAATAATAACTACATGATTACTTTGGAAAAAATTATTAAATAAACCCCTATATGTCTTATTATCCTATAATATTAGTTCAATTCATCCAATGTCTCAAATTACTTTTATTTGTATATTTATAATATATATTATTTTATTCATTCATTAATAAGGCAATTATTGCCTCATAATTGTGTCATAGAAAATTTTAAATATATAATATATAAAAATTATAAATAAAATTGAAATTTTTTAAAAATAATTTGAGCTTTATAATGAATATCAATAGTCGTATTTATCTTATGTATAACCCTATATTATAAATGTTTTAGTTATGAAACATTAATTTATAAGTTAAAACTCTTCGTTAAATTAAATAACAATAAAGGTCCTAATCAAATCCAACTGGACCTAAAGGATCATATTTTATTCCTAAGAATGTTTTTGGTCATGATAAAATTATCCAATAGAAGTAGGACATGTGTTGGGTAATTATAATATAAATTTTACCGTTAATTACCTTATTTACTTTTAACAAGGGTAAGTAAAGTTCAGAAGTTACGATTCACCAAAAATTATTTTCATATCATCGAACAAAATTTTACCTACTGATATCAATTGGGTCCCTCGGATTTTCCAAATTCAACTCATAGAATAGGTAAAATTATGTTTTATGGAAATTTGAAAATGTTCAAAGAAGGTGGGTAAAAGACAATAAAAAGTTCAATAAAATTTTATATATATAATATTATTAAAGAACGACTCCAATGAATTAAATTGAACATATATTTATATTATGAATCTAATTTTAACTTAAAAATATTTAAATAAAATAATTAATTATTTAAATAAAATGTCGGTTTTAAAAAATAACTTGGTGTTTTTTCCCTATGAATAAAAAATTGAATGTTTTCAGAAAAATACCAAATATTTTCCCTAAGATAATTTCGTTATTATGAATTCAAAAATGAATTATATTGGACCAAATTCAAAATATAGAATTTTAATTAATTAATTTAATATTAATTCCCCTTGTCAAAAAGTTAAAACTACCAACATATTGACATATGTTTATGTAAAATTTAAAATAGAAATAAATTATAATGACTTAAATTATATTAAATTATTAAAATAAAATCCAATTATACATCAAAACCATTAAAATGTATAATTTAATACAATATGTTATTTTAATTCAATAAGTATGTTTCCAATTAAAATATAGTATTTTTCACTATTCATCAAAATATAAATGTTATTAGAAAAGTATGCAAAATAAATCCAAACTAAATTTTTATATATGGCTTCTAAAGAAGAACTTAATTTCACTAAATTGAATATATAAAAGTGTCAAATATTTTTTTAAAATTGTTTCACCATTAAAAGGTGGAAAATTTACATTTATTGGAAAAATATTTCTTTTATCTGAAAAAAATGAAATTATTCTATTATTTTCTCTATGAAACAAATAATATGGAATCTAAAATTATATAGATTACATAAAATTCAAAACCCAGTTTATACTATTCATAACGGCTTATTGAACAACTAGTTTGGTAAGTCGGGGTGCGCTCAAACTCAGTGTTGCATGTTGCACAAACAATGGAATTACTTTAAAGAAAATAACTTACTATAAAATAATGGGGTGTTACATTCTTCCCCCCTTATAGAAATTTCATACATGCAATTTAAATTTAGTCTGGGTGCTTCATTGATGGTCCCACGTCAGAAAAGATTCAATAAAACTATCACTTTAATAGAAAGAAAGAGAAGTACAAAAGTCACCTGAGAAAACCCATACTAGGATTCGATGTAGGAAAAAATGGATATGGAAGAAAAAATAAGTGTCATGTACTGATTGATAGTTATAGAAAACATGATCTGAAGAAAGTTAACAACAACAAAAACAAAAACATTTGATGTGATAAAACGTCATTAGTTTCCCAGTTGGAAAAGTAAACAGACAACGTTTTTTGTTTTAATTTACATTTCATATAGTCAAGGAATTTATTTATTATATTGAATAAGAAAATAATGATATATACATACTTTTTATGTAGATTTTCATTCATTAATAAATTCATACAACTAAATCATATTTTTTTCAATGATGTGTATTCAAGATGACTTGGCACACCTAAAGCACCAGAATCATCTTCTAGAGAATCACATGATCCAAAAAGGATAAAATAAATATTTCCATTGAATTTTGAGATTATCCAAAACCAAAATGGTTAGTAAAAGATCAGAAAATCCCCAAAATTGATAATCCATTAAATAATGAAATACAAATGTTAATTTCTAAAATTAAACCAATAATACCAAAAGTTCAATAAATACCATTAAATAAACAACTGACCTTAAAATCCATCAATACAATCCAAACTAATATTGAAACCCAAAACATTGAAAAAATTTATTACATATTATTCCATGTTAGATTGTATCTCTAAATAACATTGACTAATCTTAATGTCACATAATGAAATGTATTTAACCTATTCAATTATTCTCTATGATAGTTTAATCATTTTCATAAATAACCCAAATCTCTATAAATCCACTAAAAAATTTTACAGTTACTTCTAATATAAAATCCCATATTATTCTATTTTCTTTATGCATACAGTTTTACTAACAGAGTGAAGATGTTCCAAAATAACATTTATCACTTAATCACAAAATCATTTTTTATACTAAGAATGTCCATTTGATAAGACATAAGATCCAAAATTAACTTATTATTTATAAAAAATATTATTTAACTAAAAATAATTTGTCACACTATCCAGAGACATCACGTAGTCTGGTGGTAGGTGATAAATCCAAATAGCACTCTGGTTGTGTGTTTGATTCCTGCATATTTGTCTGACATGACGGTTTGTCACACAGTCTGTGTGTTGTCCTTTTTCAAATAATATATTTAAAAACATTCCCAAAATGATATATTTTCCTCAAAATAACTATAATATAATTTCACCACCACTGTTATCTCATACCTCTAGTTTTCATCCAAAAATTTAATAACTTGTAATTGCCCCAAATTGATGGATCATATGTACCCAAATGGTTATTTATAACTATATACACAATAGAAAAGATGATTCCTCCTAAAATAGAAATTCCATAACACAAACTGTAGGGTTACACATATAAGAGATAATTCATCCAATGTAATCCCATCAACAAAGATCACTAATACTTTTAGAAATTTTTCCTTCCATTATAAACACATAGGTTCTTCATGGATCAAGAGGTTTTCCTATAAAGTGAAATCACTCGAGTAATTCCCATGTCCCCAAAATATACAGATATAGATTGTATATGGATTCTTGAGATCATTCTTATTTTCTTCCATAGTACTCCCCATTGTTCTTCAGCAATTCTTTACTTTATGTCCTTCTTTCCCACATATAAAGCATTTATTTGTTTCATTTAAACACTTTCCTAGGTACTTCCTCATTTCCTGCATGATGGAAATTGAGATTTATATTTTCTTTGGTCTCCACTGCTGGAGATCTTATCATTCGCCACATTTCTCTTCTTTGCTGAGTCCGTGAGCTGGTTAATATAGATGTTGTTGATCAAATTTTGGGAAAACTGATTTGGAATGAACACAATATCTTTTACACATATCAAAATTCCTTTTCATTGGTCATTTCCACCACTGTTCCCACCTCTTACATGATGTTTAATGTTACTAAGACTTCATTGGAATGTAGATATTGACTATCACAAGAATGCATAACGTCTATCATAAAATTATTTAGAGAATATCATAACAACTTATTTTTAATCTAATACACCTTCAGATTAACCATGGTTATTTATTCTCTTATTATATTATAATCCTTTAAATCTATTTTTAATGAAAATGTGAATTATCATAAGAATATCCCTTCATAAGTGTCATAATCAAGAGTGCAACTAGGACCGTTGTCATGTAACAGGATACCCCAGGTCAATGTTGAAACTCCTTGTCAGAGTTTTCACCCATTGGTATATCTATTCCAGAGCCGCCTATACATACTCTTATCCAAACAGGGATTCATTCCAAGTAAAACCTATATATGATTTTCCTTAACAAAACTTTTTTATTTTATTCTATACTAATCCCCAATGTCTTTCTCAGGGTAGTGATTTAAAATCAGTGTTTTTTCTAAATCTATCATCCAAGGTTGTACTATACTTCCTCTAATACCAACTGTAACGCCCCAACCCCAGTTACCCAGAGTCGGTGCATTATTACATAACATTGAAATGATATAATGAATCATGTCCTGAATGATCAATTAATTTTGATTCCTTGGATGTACTAGATACATACATACAATTTTCATTACATCATGAAATTAAAAAAACAAAATTATGTCCCCTTTAAAAACTCTTATATATAATATCATATTCCTGTAGGTTAATTTTAATATACTTCTTTTCATCCTGTTAAAAAATAAAACCTAAAAAATGGGTGAGCATAGATGATCAGTAATGATAACAATAAAGTGGAAACTATCTTGAACATGAATAATCATTTTAGGTATCTTATAACACTAGAACAAAAGATTTTTAAACATAAATTTTTTCATAATATGGAAATGATAAAAATATTCCATTTACTTATTCACATGGATATTATAATATTATAATAATCACATGTAATATCAATATCCAATTTCATAATGATGGAATGAATAATTTCTAACTTCATTACAACAGAGGCAAGGCCTTGTTCCAATACTACAAATAATATTTTTTTAAGGCCTTGTGCATAAAAACAAGTTTGTCTCATGAGAACTACCAATTCATCAAGGATATATAGCTAGCTCCACCCGTCACTTACTAAGTCAAATGCATTCCTCATGTGAAATGGTTGAAACATAGTCAATGCACTTGTACAAAGACTATCATACGAAATGTAAATAATTTAACCACAAACCATGAATTGTATAAAAATTCCACATCCAAAGTCAAACATAAATCATAAAATACAATATGGAAGATTGTATTAAAATAAATTAACCTCAATCGAGAATTAATTATGATATTGACAATGATGAAAATAATCATCAAAACTATTTGACTGAAATATCCCCATTTATCATGAAAACATTTAAGAGTATCAATATTTATCAAGAAGTCATTTAAAATATATTTATGAATCAAAGTGTCACATATCACTTTGAAACATTTAAATGGTATTTTAATTATTAAAATTAATTTTCATATAAATAAATCCTTAAACCCATTTTTAAAATATGGACATTAATGAGAAACATTTAGAAAAATAAATCTTTAAAAAATTTAAAATGATATTTTAGTTAGTGTTCAAAACCAAAATAAAGACACATGAATAAAATTAATTTAGGTTATTAAAACGTTATAATATCATTTGAAAAAAGTTATTCATGATATACTATGTGAAGGGAAATTATATACACCATATAAAAGTGAATTGGTGTATAATAACATAAAAGTCTTAATGGAATTTAAATTGAGATAAAATCCATTATAAAGACCATATCCTTAAGTTAAGGATAAATCAATGACATAATTATGGGTGAAAAATATAAATACACTCAATATGATTGTATATTCATTGTAAACCAATTAGAGGACCTTCACACTTATTCTTGTAAGTAAAACACCAAAGACTTGGAAGTTTAACTCAATGAATGGAAATTGAGTTAGGATTATTCTTATCATGTTCATATCAATGACATGAAAAATAATAAATGGAGTGATATTCTGTATAAAATTTATATCCACACAAAGGTAAGACTAAATTACTACATAAATAATAAATAGTGATTCCAGAAATAATCTTGGAGTAAAATAATCAATGAATTATGTGTAAATCCCTATGAGTGGAAATTGAAATTAATAATTTCTCTTACTGATTTTGTAACTCACGAAACATACACACAAAGATAGAAAGAACATACAATAAAGATGTAAATAAACATAAATTAAATTATATTTCATAAAGAATAAAATCATGGTCAATACATACACCACACAAATGGAAATAGTCGCTAATATTGCATAAATGTCATGGGAATAAAACGTGCGAAGAAAAAAACATACCACATTGTAATCAATCAAGTAATATGAAAAAAAGTTAATAACCATCAAATTAATCATATAATACCATGAAAATAAAAATAATCATGAAAATTTATATCAAATGGCAGTACACAATACACCACATACAATAAATAAGTGGCGAATGATGGAAATCTCACAAAATTTAGAGTGAGATAAGAACACCCTTACCTTGTAATTCTCCTTACTAGAGGGTTGGTTAACATCCTGAATAATGGTGAAATAATTGTTATTAAATTATTCAAGATCCAAATACATAAATATGATATCATATATGATCTTCTAAAATTGATTTGTTAATGATATTTGAGAGGTATCATTGGATTGGCTGTTAACTGACTCGTTTTCTTTTAAATGTTTTGTTACCTAAGTAATTTTTTTTATGTATAAGATGTATTTTATTCATATACAAGATGATATAAAGTTCTCAAACATTATTTTTAATCACAAAATGAAAATTATTCTTGAATAATTATGATGGGGAATGAATCTCATCGCGTTCGTGGAGACGGTATGTCGTACGTATGCACGAGTGACAATATCAATTTTTTATGGTGAAATAGTATATAATTGGATTTTATATCATATATAAATAATCATTGAAATGTTATAATTATAATTTAAATCATTTATACTCATTATTACGCCCATTTAAATAATTTTGTTTTTGAATAACAAACTACACCACGACGAGGAGATGGTATGCTGTATGTACGCACGTATAAAGACTTTGTCATTTATAGAATGGATAGATTAAAGAATATGGTTGTAAAATATTTATAATAACATGACAGTTTTTAGGAGGTAATGGAGTTATTATTTTTTTATGGAAACAACAAATAAATGGGAAGTGGAAGAAGGAATGAACTAGAAAGAGGGTGGTGAAATTATTTCATCTTCTTCGGGGACTTATTTTTACCCTGATCAAAAAGATCATTAGGTTGGATTTATTATAATATTAAGGTCCCTAGGATGAATTGAGGGAATTTGGGAGAATATTTGGTTAGTTTTTGGATAATCCAAATGTTTTTTGAGATGTTAAATTAAGAGAATGAGAAGTTCCCTTTTATAAGAGAGGTGGGGGGAACCTTAGGAAAAGATTGAAGTATTATTTCATAATAAAATTATTTTCAGTTTATAAATGATCCAAATTGATTTATTTAGAATATATGGTAAGGATGGGTAGAAATACTTTCATCCAAATGGTTTTAGACCAGTTTAGGTCACTATATTAATCTTATATTTTCGGTTTAACTGTTAGTTAAAGAGTTTACCTTCTACCGTGTCTTCTTATATTCTGACACTATTTGGTTAATAAACATAATCTAAACATCCAAGATAACCTCAAGTAGTTCATTAATGACATATATAATATTATTTATGCACTTAGGACGATCCTTAGTTTTCTAGGAAAATTATATCAACCAATAATATATTATTTAAAAAAACACATTTCTGTAAATTTTTATACTATTAAGTATTTGGTTTTTGTGGAAATCGTAAAAACATGATTATTTCAAACAGAAATTATTTTTTCAACCCTAAAATTTTATCTTAACCTATAAAATTAGTTAAATACATCAATAATCTGAAATTGACTTTATTTGGAAAATTAGAATAAAAATTATTTTAATCTTCCATTAATGAGGTAATTATTGCATTATCATTGTGTGATAAGTAAATTTAATTATTTAATTTCTAAAAATTTTTAAAAAATAAAATTATGTATAAAAGTGTTAATATTTATAATTAATATTTTTAAACCAATTAATAACATTGATAACTATATATTAAAAATTATTTAGTTATGAAAACATGAATTTAAATCTTGTAACTCTTCTTTAAATTAAATAATAATAAATGTCATAATAAAATCCAAGTGAACTTAAAGGATAATATTTTATTACTAAGGTTGTTTTTTGTGGTGATAAACTTATCCAATTGAATTATGAAATGTTTTAGTGTAATAATATTTTCATTTTCTCATTTAATTACGCTATTTACATTTAACAATGGTAAATAAAAGTCAAAAGAGACTATTCACCGTAAATTATTTTCATCTTATTGAATAAAATATTACTTCTAAATATCATCCAGGTCTCTAATATTTTATAAATTAAACTCATAGAAGTGGTATAATTATTTTTTATGCAAATTTGAAAATGCTCCTAGAAAGTGGTTAAAAGACGGTAAAAATTTCAGTAAAATTATCTATATCTAATATTATTATAAATTGAATCTAATGAATTACATTGAACATATATATTTATTATTTTTAAATTTTTACATAACTTAATGTTAAATAAAATAATAATGTATTTAAATAAAATTTCTGTTTTAAATAATAATTCAGTGTTTTTCACTATTCATCAAAATTAGAAAGTATTCAGAAAAAATACCAATAAATCACACTAAGATAATTTCGTTATTACTAATTAAAAAATGAATTCCATTTTACCAAATTCAAATCCTATAATATGCATAAATTATTTTAAAATTAAATCGCATTGTCAAAAACAAAGGGGCATGTTTTTAAAAAGTAAAAACAATCAAAATATTGACATGTGTTTCTGTTAAATTTAAATGTGAAATTACTTATAATGAATTATATTGTATTAAATGATAAGAATAAAATATAATTATTCTTTGAAATAATTCAAATTTATAATTTAATATTATATATTATTTTAACTAAAAAAGTTGATTTCATTTAAAATTTTGTATTTTATACTATTCATCAAAAAATAAATGTTATTAGAAAATTACAAATAATTAATCCAAAAAAAAAAATTTAGGACATGATTCTAAAGAATCATTTAATTTAATTTAATTGAATGTATAAATGTGTAAAAATTGTTTTTAAAAAAGATACACAATTAAAAGGTGGTAAAATTGTATTTTTTTAAAATACTTCTTTTATCTGAAAAAATGAACTTTTTTAATATTATTTCTAAGAAACACATACTATGGATTCTAAAATTATATAAAATTTATAAAATTCAAAATTTATTTAGTATTATTCATAAACACTTTTTGATCAACTGGTTTTGTATGTCATGGTGAGCTCGAACTCAGTGTTGCGTGTAGTGAAAGCTATTGAATTACAGGAAAAAATTAATATTACTATGAAATCAAGGGTTGGTACATTTTTTTAGATTGTTTATATTTATGTTTCTTTTAACAAAATATCCCAAGATTATTCATGAGTTCCCATATCCTATTTTTATTACATATATCCTGACTTTTTTGTACCATTTTCCAATCATTAGTACTTAAGATAATGTTTTTATTGAAATCTGACCATCTCTCTCTTTGGTAATAATTTTACTGTATTCAAAAACCATGTTTGAAAAAATTATTAAATCAATTATTCAAAAGATACTTGAAGATCATTTTCCATAAAAAATTAATTTTAAAATGTATTATTATTTTCAATTATTCATTTATATGTTCTGAAATGAATTTTAAATGTATATGTTTTTCAATAGATATTATATTATAAAAAACAATTTCAAATAAGAAAGGATATTTTCCAAAAGAACTTTTTTAAAAGGCCTTTAAAAATTATATCCCATCAAATTTGACATCCATTTAGGTTTCTCGTGCCTTTATGGGAAAAGTAATAAATTTTTCCAATCATATTCTTTCAATGAATGGGTTATTTTTTGATGAAATGATGTTTTAGAATCTCATTTCTCATTCATGGTATATGTTCTTCAGAAACCCACTTTTTACAAAATTTATGTTTATGATGAAATGATTATGAAACCTATCATTTTCTACAGGTTACGATATGTTTACATGTTTATGATAACCATTTCATTTCATGGGTTATTATATTATTATTTATGATCTCACGGAATATGTATGTATGATTTCATTATGTGATGGGTGGGACAAATATATCCATCAAATTCATTGGGTAATGATTTATATCTCTTTAGATATATAAGGTTGGAAGGTGGGTTTAATTGGTTCAGTAATACATGGATGGAATGAGGGTTTGCTCAGATCAGTAATATAAGGTTGGAATGAGGGTTCACTTGGTTCAGTAATACATGGAGGGGATGGGGGTTCACCTAATTCAATAATGGTAGTTGTCTGTTTTGATTGTATTGGAATTGATTATTTGGATAAAGTGGAAATCATTATATGATTATGGGTTTCCACAATTACATGTCTTACTCCTATGTTATGTATTCATGGAGTATGTCTGTTACGTCCTTTTGATTCATGTATTTTGAACTGTGAGGCTTTATTCCATGATTCATTTACATGATTTTTGATATGAATTGTATAATCAACTATTTTCATGATCTTATTCTCATTCCCTTATTCTCAAGTTTAGGTTTATATGTCTCCCTTTCTACCCTTACTATGCATTTTATCTCACAGCTTTTTCTATTTCCCTCACCAAGTGATGAAGATATTTACTATTTTTTATGTTTCAAAGAAGGGTTGTAGTCGTGAAGATCCTAGTGTGATACAATGTACCTCACATATGTTTTAGATTTATGTATCCCTGTTTACAAAGGCACTATACAAACTAAAGTCATTGGGTGTCTATTTCTGTAATGTTTTATTAGTTTTCATATGTAATGAAATGTTAATTATTTAGAAGAGAGGTAATCTATAGCTTGTATCAGAGAAATGGTATAGTTATACTTTGAAAACTAGGATGAGAAAAACTTAGAGGGAACACTAATAAAATGAACCTGGATAAGTATGAGTAATAGGAAATGTATAAGAAAATGCCTTATAATTTTAGGGATGGATATAGTGAGTTGTTCCATATAAATAAATATATTTTTTAATTCTAAAAGTTTAGGTGGATCTTGAAAAAAATATAACTTGGTGTAACAACTCCGACAACATGTTATGGTCCTGACTTGGGGTAATCAGGTACACGACAATAGGACATACAACACACCTCATTTTACACTCCTAGGGGATACAGTTTGGGAATTCAGAAAATATTCGCTAACCATTATGATGTATTTAAGAATATTTTGAATATGAATAACGTATGATAAACCTATGGTGTCACAGATTATGGATGAATTCATATGTTAGACATCATACAAGTTATTTTTCATGATTATGTGGTTCCTCATTACAATAACTATTTCTTACATTGTGATTCTTGTTTTAGTCAATGACTGGAACCCGAAGGTACCCTGTTAATGGAGATTGTGATGGAAAATGAAATAATTTTCCACTTGAGACAATTAATGATACTAGATATGGAATGAGAAACCTTATTACAATGATCATGCATATTTATCAATCTAATATTCATAGTGCAATTGCATATGAGAAAAGGATGGAACAATATTCATCTGAGTCTATAATGATCCAACATCTACCTTCTTCCATAGGTTCTCCTGACCCACTTTTTTCTGAATAGTGGATTAGTATCACTATATATATGTTCTCTATTTATATGTTTTCAGAGCGTGAGAATGTTATTATGGTATTTTATCACTTGGAAGGAAATGAAGATCAGTGCTGGACTTGAATAAAAGATAGTAGGTATAATGATGATATTGATTCCATAGAAAGGGATGAGTTTATTAAATTATTTTTTAATAATTTATTTCAATTAATTTTTCATTCCATGATAGGGAATGAGTTCGTTGAGTTGAATAAAAGGAATGATGAGTCTATTGGTACCTACGAGGCAAATTTCATGACACATGCGACGTACGCTTCATGAATTATCATCCAACCCAAATGTAAACTTGATTTATTCTTCGGTGGTTTAAATACAAGTCTTAGAAGGGAGTTGGCCATAAGGGACAATAGTTTCAATGAAGATATAGTGTGTTTTATATCAAGGATTAAATGTAATTGTGTGTCACGTAACAATCTCAAGGCTTTGACAAGAAGGGGAAGATGGAGTTCAAATGAAAACACTAAGAACCATGGAGAAAAGAAGATGAACATTCCATTATTTTATGGTTGTGGAAAGAAGTATGAATGAAACTTCCTATGGGGGTCTAAAAATGGTTTATGTGTGGATGAGATGGCCATCGGGAATGTGATTGTCTAGGTGATTGGAATAAGTTTTCTCAAAAAGTTATTGGAGAAAAACCATCGCAGAATGAACCACCCACTATTAAATGATACAAGTGTAAGGAGAATGGTCATTTTGCTAACAATTTCCCAAAAACATGGGTCGGTGATGATGATCAACATCAGTAACCTATTAAGATGAGGGATAAGTGAAAATATCATTCATTTTATATAACCGATGAGGGGTGTGATAATAATGTTATGAAATGTGCACAAACCATCCACTCTAGAATTTCCAGTGTCATGTTGGATGTGGGATATACCCCCTCTATAATGTATATAGAATTTTATAAGGGTGTTAATATTCCTCTAAAACAATTATAGGTGGAATTAATAGTGCAAACCCCTAATGGAATGATTATTTAATCTCATTTTTATGATTCTTATCTAGTTGAAGTTTGTGGGAATCTTCTTCCTGCGTATTTTTTCATTCGTCTTTTGGGTGATTATTATAACTTATTAGGAATGTATTGGACTTCTCTACATAAATCCCACATCAATTTTCATGGAAGTGAATTTACATTCGATATTTCAAAACATCATATTATCATTAAGTAGTGTTATGATGTGTGTAAACATTCTATGAATATTACATCTACTGTATGGGAAATAATTCCCATTGAAAACGTTTTTTATCTCCAATTGTTGTGGAGAAGATAGAAATCAATGATATACATCTTGTATGGTATTTTTTGGATGTATTTGAGGAATATTTTCCAAGCCTTCTACCAAAATGTGATGATGAGTTCTCAAAAAAACATATATCAGGTTCCACGCTAATTTTATGGAATCCTTATAGAATTCCCCAAATTGATTTGAAGAAATTAAATAAGAATTTGGTGCCAAAATCGCTCATAGTGACCACTCCGAATGTTTTTTGGTGTGGTTGTATTTGTTGAAAAATTCATAAGAATTCAAATGATTATGGAGGGTGTTTGACGAAGATAGGTTTTTATGGTGGCATAATTTCACAGTATTTGCCCAATTTTTTGGCATTATAATCTGGAGTTTTATGTTTGAGAAAGAAGTTTTTCTTCATAGGTCTAAATGGTATGACGAATGTTGATGAAAATTGACAAAGGGTATGAACCTCGAACCATAATTCATGGGTTTTGTACCATGTTCCATGAATGGTATGAAGAGAATCATGAATGGTATGTCGTATTGGTCTGCGAAAATGAAAATGGTTCACGACAAAAGGTTGTGCGGTATGCGGATCGCTTGATTCTGGCGATGAAAAATGACCACATAATAGCAAAGGTGGTATGCATACGGTGTGGAAAAATGGTTTGTAGGTGGTTTCGGGTTCCTTGTGTCAGAATGATAGGTATACAATGGAGGATGAGTCAAAGATTTGGTATATCATCGAATAACTATTTTTGCGGATATCTCGGCCTATATAAGAATTGCTAATCCCACCAATTACATTGGAAAATGAAAATCATTAGAACATTTTTTCAATCTAGGATTTCGGCAATGATAGAAGGAAGTTCACGAAGGGAGGTTCACGAAGAGTGAAGTTGTTTGATCGGACGGCGTCGACTCGGTACGCGGAGGAGGAAACTCCCGTATGTGAAAGAGAAAATTCTGCAAGTGGTACGTGGAGAAGGAGCTCTATTATGTTGTGGTTAAGGAAGTGAATGAACAAAGAAATGTTCACAGACAGAGGTTGATTTGTATCAGAGATTCACAGAATCAAAATGTGATAGTAAAGGAATAGGTAGTCCGCGAATATAGGAGGTTCGTAAAAGAGGAAACAATACAAAAAGTAGGCGATTCACGTATAAAAACTGGTATTCGGTATGTGGGAGATTAAGTTGGTTCGAGATTTTCAAAATGTGGAAGGAAAAAAAATTAAATCAGTTGGTGAGTTTATTTTCTGGTACCTATCAGTAATCGAGATGGTGAACATCATCTACGAGTGAAAAATGGACTTCAACAGAGAATTTACATATAGTTAAGGATGCATGAATTCATTAAAATTAAGATATACATGTCCATAAAACCTGGTTGACCTACAAGTCCATAATTTGTGATTGGATTCCTTTTAATGAATAGTGAGCTAAGGAAGAGGATGAAGGTAACCCTTTCCACCGGCAGTCATCTAGAGGTAGAGGCATAGAAATTGACCCTTGGGAATGTCGTGAGAGGACCCTAAACATTGTAATGGAAGTGAGGCTATGAATATAACATCTCTCCCAACATTGTACTCATTATTAGTAGCGAGCCTCTATGAATTTTGTACATAACCACATTAAAATTGTATACTCTTTATATGTAGCCCAGGGAGGGTACACCAAGTAATAATTGATGTGTCATTTGAATGATTTCATTTATGTTAATAAATTTCTTTGTGAGGAAGAGAGAATTTAGTTTCTTCTAACAACGAAGTAGGATATGAATGGGAGTATTTTCGAATATGTCATAAACTGATTCACCCCCTCATATGGTATTCAATATTGTGGAACTAACAATTTGTATCAGTGGGAATGGTTGAAAGTCATTGTTTCTCTCTAAGAAGAAGAATTGGATTTGGTCAATCATAATGGAATTTCCATCTTCGATGGAAATAGACTTCAAATAGGTTTGAATTGAATGCATCACTACTTTTTTTCAGTATGAATGTATTTCTTCACAGAATCTATGAATGGAATGTCAGATGACATTAAAAATGGAGATTTATCATAATACAAATGAAGATAACAGGATTTTGATTCCAAATGTATCAATGATTTTACGGGAGCCATATCAAATTCAATTTCTCTGAAGGTGTTTTCTTGAAAAAAATCACATGAAAAATGGAAAAAATTATTAAACATTAACGAAGGTGACACAAAATACTGAGAAGGAAAGCAGTATAATCTATACAAAATGTATGAGGATCTCAAAATTAATCACAATGAGACTACTAATGCATTCTTTGAAATGATAAATAATATATTGGAAGACATCCAGAGTCTTGGAGAAGTCATTAATGATATATCTATTATAATATGTATCTTGAGGAAGCTTCCCCCACTGTTCAATCCAAAAGTCCAAATGTTGGATGAAACATTTTCAAAGGAGCTGACAATAGATAACCTACACAGTACCCCTGTAGCATATGAAATGAAAAATTGTGATAACTATGTCGTGGAAAAGGTTATGTCTAAGGAAATGGCATTCATGTCCATTAAGAACATCTATATTGAAGATATTCATGAGGAGGATAGTATGGATGAAGTCATTTCATTTCTCTCCTACAGTCTACAAAGGAGAAAAATGAATTTCAAAGGTAAACATCATTTTTCATGTTTTCAATATGGAAATATAGGGCATTTTAAAGCAATGTTTCATAAGAAGTATGATGATTAAAATAATGAAAATGATGAAATTCCTCAAAAAATATATTCGTCAAATGAAAAGGGGAGAAATTTACAAGGTGAATGTTATTAAAAAGGAAATGTATGCTTTCAATAGAGGATTAATGCTCAAGAAGAATTTGAGGTAGAAGAGTTGGAGAACTACAAGGGTCGTAAAATATATTTTCTGGTGGAAGTTGTCAAAAATTAAATAGAAAGAGAATAATGTTAAAATGTAGAAGTATAACATTATGAAATAGTTGATCGTCATGCTAAATTAGAATCTTCTCTTGAAGAGGTAGATATTTTGAGAAAAAAACAAAGAAATCTAATAATGTTTTTCATGATGAAAAAATCATTATGTAGAAATAGGTAAAAAAGAATTCTGAGATGAATGTAGAAATTGAAAATCTGTGATATTCAATGACAGAAATCTCAAAAAAGTTGGTTGAGTGCAAACTCAAAATCGATGAACATAAAATAGAAATTGATAGCCTGACTAAAATTGGAAAAGATAAAATCAAACGTATCAAAATACTAGAAGAGTAATTCATCAGTCGGTGATGAACAATTGAAGATCAAGAGAAATTGCTAACTCATGGTTCAACATCAGGAAAGAATATCTTATAAGAAATGAATAAGATGATATTTGGGATGAATGGTCCATTAGAAAATAAGGATCAATCAATACTGAATGATAAGATTGGAATGGGGGTTGATCTAAAAGCAAAAGTAGTTGTGGTCCGAGTCAGGCCACAGGAATCCACACCACGATTGAAGACTGATATAGGTATGATGCAGAATTAGATGATTCATAGAACGTAACGTAGAACTAGTGGGACAACATTACCACAAAAGAATATTACTCACATAAGATAACATTGTTGTGTTAACATGGGAAAGTCTCAGAATGTACGATCCATTGAATAGAGGTATCAAAGGGAACATGACCGATAGAGGTGGTCATAGGGAGCTCAAAATTATAGGTCATCATTTGATGGTCTTTGTTTTATGTGTAATGGACTCGAACATATGGAAATATATTTTTCATCAAAAATGAAATGATGTGAGCTAAGGGAGATTGAATTTCACCATAACTAGTAGTCAAATGTATCATCAAGAGAGATGAAAATCCAAAATCAATTGGTAGCTCGTCACGATTAATATAGTCCATCATATACTACTGAACATCAAGATTATACTTCGCTGTTAGATTGAATTCAGTGATGTGGGTCTGAAAGAAAATGGATGAGAGTGTAGTGGTTGTAGAAATTGTGTTCAAGGCATCAAACCACATGGGGTTATTGATAATTGACATTCTATGCACGTCCCATATGATAGTAAATAAGGATCTAGTTACTAGAATCAACTAATCTTAAAAAGGTATTGTAAGATATGGTAACGATGATAAATTGAAAATTATTCTTTCAGGAAAATCCATGTTTGGAGGAAAAGTCATGAGATATGAATATGTCTTGGTTGTTGAGGGGCTTAGTTAAATGTTTCATAGTGTGAGTAAATTGTGTGACTCATGACATACCTTATGTTTTTACAAGAAAGTATGTATAATCGAAGAAAATTATGCTACAGTTTTGTTTGAAGGAAAGCATACAAAATGGAATCTCTATCTCGAATGTGGAGAAAAATATTTGTGCTTTCTGTCCATGGATGAAGAAAATATGTAATGGCATAAGAGTAATTGACACATAAGCCAAGGATCAATGCATGATCGGGTGATATATTATTTAGCTTTAAATCATACTAGACTATCAACTTATTGTACTCATATGTATGATGCATGTCAAAAGGGGGTGATCTTTCAAAATAAATTTAATCCTGAGGAGGAAAAGTCAACAATACTACTTGATTTGGTCCATATTGATGTATGTGGTCCAATTTGGCATGAGTTATATTGATGGGAGATGATAATATGTTCTATTAACTGATAATTATAGCAGAATGGAATTGGTTTAAACAATCACCTACAAATCTGAGGTGTTCGGTTGAAATACAAGATGTAGATGGGAATTCAAAAAGATTCTTGGTCAGAAAATCAAGAAAATTTGAACATATAATGGAACAGAATTATCAAATAGCCATGTGGGGGATTATCTAGACAAACATGGGATCTTGTACTATGTTTTAGTAGTAGGAAGTCCATAGTGGAATGGATTATTTGAGAGGTGAAACCAGATTGTCAACATCATGTCCAGTTCAATGCTCATTTAGGAAGTCCTTCCAGAGAGATTCTGGAATGAATAAGTGATGACGGCAGTATACAATTAAAATAGAGCATTACTTTTTCCAGAATAGGATAAGACTCTATTTGAGATATTGTAGTGAAATAATCCATCATTGATGTAATTTAAAATATTTTTTTTTTGTAATTGATTCATTCACAATAAGGGGAAACATAGGAAGTTTTATTCCCGTGGGGGTGAAGGGATATTTATAGGCTACTCAAAAAAATTTTAAGCATATAAATTATTCAAAAAGAGGCTGGGAAATATATTTGAAAGTCATGATGTGACTATAGTAGGGAAAGAATTGAATCTTTAGAAAATACATGATTAGACTCATGAGGACAGTGATGAAGAGATGAGCAGTTCAAGAGATGCTCCATCTCTATAGGATGATTTAGAAGAAGACTAAGATGATTATAATAGATCAGTGTCTTCCCAGATACAAATAAGAAGAGATGAAATTGATATGAGGAACCTAATTGGTGATCAGACCATACCAGTTCTGAAAATAATGATGACGTCTCTAAAAAAATAATCGTACTTATCACAATTGGAACCTAAAACATTTTAAGAAAAAGCTGAATATAATAATTTGTTTTAGGAAATGGATGAATATATCTACCAAATTGAGAAGAATGAAATGTGGGAAATTTTTCTAGTCCAACAGACATGATCTTTATTGGGGTGATGTAGGCCTTCCATATCAAAATGAATGAAGATGGTTTTTTATTTCAAACAAATGAATTATTAGTGTAAAAAGGGTACTCATATATAGTGGGTATATATTTTGAGGAGACATTTTCACCCATTTCAAGACTAGAGACAATCATATTATTCTTGTCCAAAGCAGTGCAAAGAAATTTTGTGGTTTTCCAAATGGATGTCAAGTCACCATTTCTGAATGGAGTTCCTGAAGACGAAGTATAAATTGAGAAACCAGGTGAGTTTGTCATTAATGAAGATAATAATAGAGTTTGTGGCTACATAAGGATTTATATGGATTGATTCCAGAACTATCTTCAGGGTATTTAAGGCTTGATATGTTTCTAAAGTCGCTCGGTTTCCAGCGTGGTTGAGTTGATTACAATTTGTACTTCAACAATGGAAATAGTCAAAGGAGGATGGTGTTGGATTATGTTGATAAAATAATATTTTATGGATTAGATGAATCATAATGTATATAGTTTTCTTGAATTCATGAAAAGTGGGTTATAAATGTCGATGATTGGTCAGGTGAGATTTTTTCTTGGCTTCTAGGTGACATAAGGAAAGAATGAAACTTTTATTTGTCAAACCTAATATGCCAAGGATGTTTTGTGAATATTTTTAATGGATAATTACAAATAGAGGATGTCTCCATTTTCTACTAGGCTAAATCTGTAAGGGAATGATAAAGGAAAGACAGTTCATATCACAAAATATAGGAAAATCATTGGAATGCACTTTTACATGATAGAGACAAAGCCTGATATTGTACTTTCCATGTTCCAAGTAGCAAGGTATCAAAAAAAAATCCCAATGAGAGACACATATTTTCAGTAAATATAATTCTTCTTTATGTCAAGGGAAAAATGTATTTTTTCCTACTATATAATTGAATATCTTATCCATGATTATTGTAATAAATTGATGTGGATTGGTCTGGTTCATTAGATTATAGGAAATTAACATCAAGGGGTGCCTTTTTTCTTGGAGGCTTGTTTATTTCTTATATAACCAAGAAATTAGATTTAAATTCATTGGCAATGATAGAATCAAAATACATTGAAGCTACTCAAGCATGAACGCAACTATTGTGGATGAAGAAACAATATGAATTTATGGTAAATAAAGTGATTTATTGATCAGAATCTACTGTAATAATTCATGTTCTATAAATCTGAGAAAAAATCAATTCCATCACTCATGGAAAAAGTACACTGGAATAAAATAACATTTTATCAGGGATAAATTGGAGCATGTTCTTATGATGATAGATTATGTGCCTACATAAAAAGTAAATGATATTCTTACAAAGCCCTTACCTAGTTAACTATTCGAAAGGCATCAACTAGCTCTAAGAGTCCAGTCATCATCCAAAACTTGATAATCTATGGGCGTGGGACCCCCATTATGTTATTAATAGTTAATAAAATTTTATATACTCCATTTACTTATATTATATGAAATTTTATTAAATTGTTTGAAATATTAATGTTTAAATATTAATTATAATTTTGGAGAACTATTTGAATTCAAATAGATTCAACCATGTTTTCCAGTTTAATAATAATTGACACCATAGTGATTGAAGTTGTGTATTTATTAATTTTTAGGATTACTAATTTCATATCCCATATATCATTAGTATGAATAATTTTTCATTTCTATAATTTGAAGGGCCTTTTGGACCACACAATAATTCCCACCGAATCTATGAAGAAACTGTACCATCTATAAATATTGAATTACTGGGCTCAATCCAGAAGTTCACATTCAATAATTCTCTTAAAAAATTTGGATAACTATTCAAGGAGTCATGAATGAAAATTTCACGACACTAATAAAAAAGGGGACCAAATGAGCTATGAAGTCATGCACACCATTCTAGAAGAGAATTAAAATCAAGACACTATTCCTGAATTTTATCTTGATTTAATCATCAAATCAGGCTTGTATTATTCTATGTGAAATAGATGGTTCATTTATCCAACTTTTTAGAATAAATTATATTATTTTTATGGTATCTTCTTGTTCAAAATTCCATTCACACTTCAGCCTTCTAATAACTGGTGAAAAAAATTGGAAGGTGAAAGTGGTTTAGTAAAAATATCATTATATTATTCATCAAAAGTCTAATTCCCACCTAAATTTGAGGTAAGAAAATAAACAGAAAATATATAAAACATGGAATAATAGATAATATAGATATTCATCGGTCAGGATGTCCCAATTGGTGATTCAAGTGGAGGCGATGATTTGGGATGCAAACAGTCCACCACCTTTGGCTATAAATACATCCCCCTCTTATTCGTGCATTGTGTTTGAATTTCATAAGATAATAGAATACATTGGCCCGAAAAAATCATTGAAAAAGGCCTAGGAGGACCATATATACTCATGTTTTCACTTTTGGGACCTTTCCTCATCTCTTTGTTTTTATTTACTTTTGTTTTCTTCTTTGTTGTAATCTTGAATGTAATTTTTTTTGTAATTATATTTTAATTCATTTTTCCTCTTCTTAATCTATTATTATTATCCCCCTTCTATTAATTAATATTAATGGTATTATAATATTATAAATATAGTTGAATCCCCTCCCCTTGTTTTTCATTCTAACTCAATATAAAGTCAGTAATTGATTCTCGTCGTCGTTTGTTTGTCTGTTCGACGCACCACTCTTTTATTATCCCTTTATATTTCTTATAATATTAATTTATCATCATAATCATTATAACGATAATACTAATCATTTCATTGTCTGAGTAAATCTCTCATTGGGGTGAGTTATATTTTAGGTATTTTAAGTGGTTGAGAGCTTTTTCTCAAGGAATATTCTTTGAATTAACATTGGGTATGTTGAACTTAACATCTCCAGAATTAATGAATTGTTTTGTTTAATGTTAGATTTCCATGGATTATTGAAACAATAAATACATTATCACCAATAAGCTCTAATTGAGATTAGAACCTTATGTTGATTCAAGTCTTTTATTAAATACTTAAAACTTAGGAATTCCAATCAACTTTATCTTTTAAAGTGGATGTTACTTTAATACAATATAAACCAAGGATCAAGGATATCACTAGCTTACCTAACTAATGATGAACTCACAAAAATGTTTATTAAATTTTTAAAACTATAAATAATTTAAATTAATCTCTAAAAACAAACCCCTGTAATAAAATTCAATCAAATAAAAACATTCGACTATTAAAAGGTATCATCGCTGAGGATTTGACCCGAGTGATTCTATACACATTAGCTGAGCATCAGAACCTTGAAAAGTCGAAAGGAACCTATTTTCCACACTTTAAAATGGTTCCATTTTTGGGGATGGTGAAGTCATATAGTCATTAATTTTTGGTTATTGTAATGAAATAAAAATTTTGAAAAAATTGAAAAAAACACATATAAAACCCACCTCATAAAATTCATAAAAAGACAAAAGAAAAATAAAATACCTTCTTCCTCTTTCTCCCAAAATCTCTCTAAATGCCCCGTGGACTCCAAAAATATCCATTGGAATTTTTTGATGCTAAAATTGAGCGAACACTTTTCCAATTTGGGAGGAACATAAGGGATATTCAGATAATTCAAGAACGAGTCCTTGTCCAATGAGTTGGATTAGAAATGGAAAATCCTTGTCAACAAACACTTATATAACTTTCTTCCCCTGATATAAATTACCAACCCCAAGTATTTCAATATCCAATCAATGTGGCTGACTTCAGACTCAAATTGGGTTTGATTCATCTTCTCCCGCAATTATACAAGCTAGCTGATGAGGATCCACATCTCCATCTTATAGAGTTCCATGTTGTGTGCTCTACCATGAAACCTCAAAGGGTTTCTGAGGAACAAATAAATCATTGAGAAATCACTTTTTTCTTTAGCTGACTCTTCCATGTCGTGGCTTTACTACCTCCCTCTTGGTTCAATAACCACATGGAATGACATGAAACAACTTTTCATAGAGAAATTCATTCCTAATTCTCATACTGCTTCTATCCGAAAGGAAATAAGTGGTATACATAAATACCCAAATTAATCACCCCATGAGTACTGGGATGGGTTCCAAAATATCTTTTCAACCTACCCACACCACCAAATACCTGACCAACTCTTGATCTTATACATTTATAAGGGGTTATTGGCTATGGTGAGAACTCTCATTGACGCCTCCTGTGGCGGTGCTCTTTTTGAAAAAACTCCTACATATGCATGAGATCATATAATTAACATGGCTAAAAACACACAAATATTACATACTCAACAACATGATCATTTCAAACAAGCCCATGATAGTCAGTTGATAGAGAAGAACATGTTGACCAAGTGGATGAGGGATCATGTAGGCCTTGTGAGAAAACTAGTTGTGGTGTCCAAAGCCCCAACCACATCTTCTACACAATCACTATGCCATGTACTTATCTAGTACTATAGAATCTGTAGCTCTCCATCCCATCCAACTAAAACGTGTCCACAACATCAAAAGGATCCATCTGATTCATCCGGACTAATGGAGCTCAATGAAGCATATGCTCAGTGGAACCCCAACCCTCAACAATTAGGTCAGTATGTTAGATACTTCAACCAAACCGATTATACGACGTTCCCTTCTTCACATAACCCTAAATTGAGGTATTGTATTCCCATTAGTCACCCCACACAATTCCATCCTCAAAATCCAAGCCAATTTAAATTTGGTCAAGTTGGTGGTAACGTCCATCAACCTTATCATTTTTTTCCTCATACTCAATGGAAAAATCCTTCTCCTAGAATACATTATCCTAATGAGCCTTCCCAATTCCAAAACCAATACAATAAAATTCCCAAGAACCTAAATCAAGGTAATCCTAATCTGGGAAAAGACTATTATTCCACGCAACCATGGGATAGTACTGTGGATGATCTTGCCACCTTCAACCACTCCAGCCTCAAAAACATTGAAACCCAAATTAGTCAAATTTCATCCCACCTGAGCCAAAAAAACAATAAATTTCTTCCCAACCCCCAGATCAACCATTAAACAACCCCAAGGGTAACGTAAGTTTAATTTCACTATGATCAGGGAAAACAATTTCTATTCATCAGGAAAATTCCACTAAATTCACTTTAAATGTCCCCCTAGAAAATGTACGGAAAAAAATGAAAATGAATCTGAATCCATTCCCTCAACTCCTTCCATTAAACTTAGTAACCCAATTCCATTTTCCTCAATCTATTTCTAATCAAAATAAGTCCATTGAATCCAACCCTAAATGATCAACATGTGTTGATTTGTTGATTTCAACATTCCCCTCTTATATTCTATAAATAAATCACTATGTATTCCATGTTTCAAACGAATTTTGAACCAAAAAGATGAATTTTAGGGCCTTCGGAAATGGTTCCGCCCAATAGTCTATTCCCAAAAAAATTGTATATTCCGAGAACATTATGGTTCAATGAAAAATTGGATGATCCAACTTTAATGATACAATCATAGACCTAGGATCCTCAAATAATTTATATTCCAAATAAATCTTCTCCAAAATTGGTCTTGGTCTCTTTCCTCCTAATAGGTGTTGCATTCAGTTACCCAGTCGAAACCCAACAAGTCCCGAGGTAATAATTGATAATATCATTGTTTGTGTTAATGGTCTTATCTTCCCAGCCGATTTCTATGTCCTTGACATTAAAGGTGAGAGGAACTATTCTCGATCTCCCCTATTTCTAGGAAGTCCATTCCTAATGATAGAGATAACCATGATTGATGTCCATTCATTAATCTTATCCATTGAATTTGGTGACTAGGTGGTAATGTCATCATTTAATAATCCATGCAATACCCCTATGAGGATCACTCAACATTCTAATTCCCTATTTCCGAGGACACTTCTATATGTCAATTAAACCCAAATCCATCATTTTTTTAATATTATAATGACAATGGATATTGTAAAATCTACACCATGATTAACAAATTCATAAATGGTGAAGTAGACATGGATATCTCATTCAAAGACTCCACAAAATCAAGAGGATATAGAAAACCCTCTTGAATGACACATCTACATTGATCTCTACTGCTCCACCTTGGACTATATTAAGGAAAATGAATCTGAAAAATCTTAAAACCATTCCTCTATTCCTAGGTTGTCTAACCCAAAAATGATAGATGATACTGATCTAAATCACCTTCTAGTAAAACTGATATATGCATTCCTTTTCCTTGATCACTCTTATTATGTAATTATCTCGGTTTCACATACATAAACCGAGTAGTCCAAAATTACTCATGTGTTAGAGGAAAAAAAGGCCATAGGGTGGACCCTATATAAAATTCAATGAATCAACCATTCTCTATGCATACATCACATCTATCTTGAGGAATCATACAAACCAATTAGACAACCACAATGATGACTCAATCCACTCAAACATGATAATGACATGGAAGAGATCACCAATCTTCTTCAAGCTCGTATTATCTAAAAAATTTCAAATTGTGAAAGGGTTATTCCAATTCATGTTGTACCTATAAAATGTGGGATAAATGTTTTCACAAATGAACATGGAGAGGTATTCACAACTCGAATGAAGAACAAATGGTGTGAGCCATTGATTACTGAAAATTGAATGTTGAAACATGAAAAGATCATTACCCTCTTCCATTCCATTATGAAATTCTATAAAGATTATGCAGAATGTCAAACTATTTCTTTCATGGTGGATACATAGGATAATTCCAAATCCCAATCTCACCCAAGGTCAATGAAATGACTACATTCACCTTACCCTTTGGAAAATATGCATATAAATTAATTCCATTTGTCCATGGAAATTTTACAGCAACATTCCATATGTGTATAATGAGTATCATTTTTGAATTCATTGAACTCTACATGGATTGTTTCACGGATAAAGTCACCATTTATGGTGAGTCCTTTGAATCATGATTTAAGTAAATCTCTCTAGCCCTCCAAAACTGTTTCAAGTTTATCCTTGTGTTAAATTTTGATAAATGTCACTGCATGGTTTCAAATGGGTTTGTTCTAGGGAACATAGTTTCACAAGATTGTATTGATTCTTATCCTTCCAAAAAATGAAATGATCTCATCACTTCCTAAACACACATTTGTTCGAGACAACCTTTCATTCCTTTGTCATGCCGGTTTCTATTAGTGATTCATCCATAACATAAGTAGGATTTCCCACCCACTCACTCAATTTCTCCAAAATGATGTCACCTTCAATTATGATGGGGACTGAAAGTCGGCCTTCATTGAACTCAAAAATACTCTTACATAATCCCAGATAATCCTACCCCTGGATTGGTCCTTACCCTTTTAGTTGATGTGTGATGCTTCTGATAGATCTTTTGGGGCTTATCTTGGTAACGGAATAGAATCAATTCCTAATGTCACATATTATGCCTCAAAAACATTTTATGAAACTCAAAATCACTACACTATGACTGAAAATGAACTTTCAAATGTGTTTTTTCCTTACATAAATTCTGGTCCTATCTATTAGGTTCCAAAATCATCATCTTCACGGACCATTCTTATATAATGTTCATACTCAATAAATGTGATTCCAAATAGAGTCTGATAAGGTGGATACTAATTCTCTAAGAGTTTGAATTTGAAATAAAATATAGACCTAGAATAGGAAACACAATGGATAATAACATGAATAGAATTTATAATTATTCTCTTTCCAAAATAATTTATCCAGAATTCACCACTAAACACCATTCATCCCTCCTTCAAAAATAACCAATGTATGCCCCAATTTTAAATTACGTGGTTTCTACTGTTTTTCATAAATTTGTTCCAAAAGAACATGAAAACAAGTTTAAAATTGATTCAAAATACTTTTTTGGGATGAAAATAATCATTAGAAAACTAGGGATGACATTGTAATAAGGAGATGTGTTGATGGAGATAAAAATTCTTCCATCGTAGCAATATGTCACTCACTACCTAGAGGTGGCCACTTTGGACCACAATATACTTCTCAAAAGGTCTTAGACATTGGTTCCTTTAGGCCTTCAGTCTTCAAGGACTCACATGAGTTCCTTCAATCATGTCCCACTTTTTAAATGTTTGGCCCAATTTCGATGATAAATTAAATGCCCCAAAATCCATTAATTTTATGTGATTTCTTCGATGTTTGGGGCATCAATTTAATGGGATGTTCCCCACTTCCTGTGGATTATCATACATCTTCTTGCAGTTGATTATTTTTCTAGGTGGGTCGAGGCCAAACCCTATAGAAAGGATGATTCACATACGGTTACTGAGTTCCTATAGACACACATCTTCCACAGATTTTTCACACCACTTACCATGATAAGTTACATTGGAACCCAATTTTGTAAAAAACCATGAAATTACATTTGAAAAAGAATGGGGTTGTTCATAAAATATCAACTATATATCACCCAGAAAAAATTTTCATGGATTAACATTAAAGTATATATGTAAAAATATTTCTTGATAGAATTGTAAAACCCATCAGAAAATACTATCCCAAATGACTTGGTGAATCACTTTGAACTTATCAAACTACCAATAAAACACCCATCGGGATGTCGGATTTTAGGATAGTATTTGGTAAAGTATTTCACATTCCAGTTGTAATCCAACATAAGACATTTTGGGTTATGAAAATCTATTATTTTGATTGTGAAAAATCTAGGGAAGAACGATTATTGCAATTGGAAGAAATGGAGGAGCTTTGACTTGATTCCTATGATAATTATAATATATATAATAAAAATTCTATGGTACTCCATGACAAAAAAAATCCTGAGAAAGTTATTCCATGAAGGTGAAAACGTATTTCTTTTCAACTATTGATTTCATCTTCAACCAAGTATGCTTTATTCTCATTGGGAGGGTCCTTTTATTTCTTCACATGTTTACCCATTGGGTGGAGTGTAATTACATGACCCCTGTTCAAAAAGAACACTCATTGTTAATAGACATAGGTTAAATAATCACCATGAGATGACACCCAATCCTAGAACCACATCTACTTCCATAAAATCCCCAACTTCTACAGTTGACCCACCCCTAGATGGATATAGAAACCCACAAAATCCAAACCATGGGGAACCTATTTTCCATTAAAAATATGTCTAACTATTCCTCTCTCTCCATCTTCCTTCTTATTCCCCAATCATTCATTTTTTACAAATTTCATCATTATAGTTTTTTATTCTTTTTTGTGGGTGTGTCTTATTAAAAAAATAAAAAAACCCAAAAAATAAGAAAACAAAATAAATCATAAAAATATATGAAAAATCAAGATTAATGCATACTCCCCTTCTAATTTACATATTTTATCCACATGTATTGGTGAGCTAAAAGACATGATATCATCTCATTTTTTTATTTTCATCATGACTATGGATAATGAATATTGTGTCCAAACCAAACAATATTGAATGCTCAGTTTTTTATTTGAAAATTATTTCCCCTACCCGTGAGGAAAACAATTTTCTTTCATGACAATGACACCTATGGCCATCTTTTAAAAATGTGTTTTCATCACACCCATTTGCGAGTCTTGAGTTTTGGGACATTAGGGATGAATTTATTAAATTGTTTTGCATTAAAATTACAGAGTCATTTTATGAACCACATGGAAATCAAAATATCCAAATAGCCTCAAATTTCCTTTACATTAATCCCCCTTTTCAAAGCCCCTTTGAACCTTTGAAAACATTTTCTTTGATATCAACATTATAATTCCAATTGTTTATCCCACCCATTATCAACAAGGAATTACATTGCATTATTTTTTGAAATGTATGGGTGGGGGAATGGATTTCATTTTTTGTGTTCCCTTTTATTTATTTTCAACGAGTTATCATGTTTTTTAAGGGTAATAATCAGTTTTAGTGATGGGGGAGAAGTTTTCATTCAGTAGGTTTTAGTGAATGTAATGTACTTATATTTATGTTATTTTGTAAATGTTATTGAGAAGTGTTAAAAAAATAAAAAAAATATCATAAAAAAAGAACCAAAAAATCGGTTGTGACTTGGGTAGGTCAAAAATAACTATTTATAAACCTTTTATATTATTATTAAAATTACAATTTGTGTCATGAAGAGATCAATCAGGGGTTGGGATATGAGTGTGCAGACTTTTTAAAGTTCAACATTATAATAAAATTGAATAAAAAATATAACACTTGAATTATATATTATTATGTCATTGGAAGATGTTTTGAGTTTTGTAAATAATTCATGTTCTCATACCATTAAAATTTTAATCCTAATCTGTTTCTTATATCACACAATCATTCCCATGTAAATTTGTGTTTTCATTTCCTTTCATATTTCATTTCAAAAAAATTGTTCATTTACTTTTCCATTTTGGTGTTTTACCACTCTTTTATTATCTTTTGGATATTATCTTCCTACCCTCCTAAAGCCCCAAAAAAATAAAAAAAGACTTATTTATTTTTTAGATCATTAGGATATGCAGTGGAAGATGAGAGCTCTTAAAAACTCGATGAATTTCACTTTTGGATGGTGAATGAGTGAAGCTCTATAAATTCATTTTATCATCTTGAGAGGAGTAAGTTTGGTTTCAACTATTTTCAATTTTAGAAAATGAGCATGAAAAATGAATTGTTTATTGAATAATTTTTCTGTAATATTTTGTGGGGGAATTCAGTGTGGATGAGTGAAATGGTCTAAAACTCCACTGATTGGTGAAAAAAAATCATAATATTTGTTGGTGAGTGAAAATGATTTTTTCATGGTTTTATATTTGTTGTAAATGAGGAAATGAACAATACTAATTGATGGGGATTTTATGTTAATAGTATATTCATATCTTTTTATATACTTCCATTCTTGATTCTCTATGAAATTTTCATAATTTGTGTGAAATATTAATGTTTAAATATTAATTTTAAATTTTGTTCACTATTTGAATTCATCCATATTCAAATAAATTTGTATTTAAATAATAAATATCACCCTAATAATCAATATTTTTTGGTTCCTAAGTTTTAGGATTCCATATTAATTTTCCAACATATCATTTGAATGAACCATTGGCCAATTCTGCCATTTGAGGGGTCATATAGACCACACAAGAAGCCCCACAAAATCTGTGATAAAACTGGACCATCCATAAATTTATAATTACTAGGATCAATAAATATGTGAAAATTAATTCATTATCCACAAAAAATTGGATAATAATTCAAGGAGTCATGAGTAAAAATTTCAAGTCAGAAATCCAAAAACAATGATCCCAAATGAAGGCTTGAAGTCCAGCCCACCATTCTGGCAGGGAATTAAAATCAGAACACAATTCCAGAATATTCTATTGATTTAATGATCAAATAAGGCTTGTTTATTACAGTACTAAATATTACATATGGACAGAAATAATTTTAGAATAAATTATTATAATTTTAGGGAATATTTTTATTCAAAAACCTATTCCCATTTCACCCATCATAAATCTGTTAATAAAAATTGGCAGGTGAGAAGTATATAGTAAAATAGCCGAATATTTGGATTCGAAAGACCAATGGCTAGACAATTTTTATTTAATGATAGTAAACATCAAAATCTTCAACTTGTAAGATGATATAATATCCAGATTCAACTGTTTGGATGACCAAATTGGCAATTCAAGTGGAGGAGAATATTTGGAGTGCAAACTGTCCTCCTCCTTGGGATATAAGTACATCCCCCTCTTCTCCTTATATTGTGATCGAATTTAGGAAGTGAAGATCATACATTGGCACGATAAAAGCATTTAAAATGGCTCGGGAGGACCATCCATACCCATGTTTTCTCTTGAGAGACCTTTCATCCTCGCAGTATTTCATTTACTTTTATGAACATATTTTTTGCAATCATGTAAGTCTTTGTTTTTGTAATTCTATTTTCATTCATGTATCTTATTCATCATCTATTAATCTCATCCTCTCTATGTTAAATAATATTAATGGCCTTAAAATAGTTTAAATATAGTTGAATTATCTTCCCTTATTTTTTTCCCATTCAATCAAATGAAATTATTTGACTCCCTTCAACGTTTGTGTGTGCTCGACGCAACAAACTATTCATATACCTTTATTTTTTATAACATCATAATTTATCATCATAACAATTACATACATATTACAAATAATTTCAATGTTTGATAATATTTATCATTTTTGGTGAGTTAAAATTTTTGTATGTCAAGTGATTGATAGATTTTTTTCGATGAATATTCTCTGAATTAAAATTTTGAATGCTGGACATAACATGTCATCGATTAATGACATTTTTTTAAATTTGTGGTTTCCATGGATTATTGGAACAATAAATACACTTCCATCCATAAGATCTGATTGAGATTAGAACCATAATTTATATTTACTCTTGGATTAAAGAATTAACAATTAGAAATTCCAATCAACATTATCTTGTGAAGAGGTAGTTAGTTTAATGCAAGCATCAAGGAGATAACAAGCCTAACTACCTAATGATTAACTCTCCATAATCATTATTAAATTGATAAATCTATCAATCATTTAAAATAAGAACATCAAAAAACCCTAAAAAATTCTATTAACATAAAAAAATACACTGTTAACAAGAATCATCGCCAAGGATTCAAACCGAGTGCAACAAAACACATTAGTAGAGAATCAGAACCTTGAATGGTTGATAGGTGAGAATCGGCAAAGCATTCACCCCTCTCCATAATGTATGATGTGTATTTCCTTATTGTTCTGACTTCTGTTTCTTACCCTGTTGCAGAAAACATTGAAGTGCCATTCGGGGTCGTTGAAAAATGGGGAGAATGTTTGGCAATTTCCAGGGGAAAAATACACGGGGAGAAGCTGGTAAGTGGAGTAATGAGATATGGGGAGTTGATGCTAAGCTAAAGCTGTTTAAAAGAGTTATAAGATAGGGTATTATTAAATTTGACGATGCTAGATGTGAATGATCAATGATTTGATATCACGACGACAAAGGTCTCTGATGAAAGAAATTTATTGGTATTAGAAATGGGTGATTATAAAAGAAGGGATTCAATGATGAACATTTCATTGTACTCATGTTTCTCGTGCAGACCATGGATCATGTGGGCTTTGAGTATTTTTTAATAAATCGTTTATTGTTATCTTAGTCGCTTGAATCGAATGGTGGTTGCTGATGGAAGGTGTATAAATAAGGTATCAAAATGTGAATAATTGTTATGGGAAGAGTAGTAAAAAACCCCAAATGGGTGATTTTTGGAAAAAAAAATCCCTCACGGTGTCCTCTCGTTATGCATTAATTATTGTTGTGTTTGTTGACAAACACAGATTACCAATGTTGAGTATGGTTGCTATTTTCCAAATACATGATTTTATAGTGGTGTATCTTCCCTATGTTTTCAAAAACTTTTGGCCTCAATTACTTGTTTTATTTTTGACAAATAAATAATGTAATTATAGTAGAGAACAATATGAAGAATGCTGAAGAAAATAACCAATGGTTTAGAACCACGTACCATAATTCCTGGGTCGCATAACATGTTCCGAGAATGGTATGCGGAGTGGTTGGAACGATATGAAAGAGTGGTTCATGAAACAAAAAATTATTCACAGTGGTAGGTGGTTCAGTATGTATATGGATTGACGTTGGTTGATGAAATACAAAATGTAGGAGGAATGGGATTGTGCATATATCATAGAAAAATTGATCATGGGTGACTTGCAGTTCGCAGCAATAGAAGGATCAGTATGCGGTGGAGGTTTAATCGATGATTTGGTAAATCATGGATGAACAGGTTTTTGTGGATATTATTGGCTATATAAGAATTGAAAATCCCACCAATTAATGTGGATATTGAATATCATTAGAACATATATTTGATCTGGGATTTCGGAAAAGACATATGTAAGTTCGCGAAGGCCGGTTCATGAATCCTGAAGTTGTTCTTAAGGATGGAGTTGAATCGGTATGCAGAGGAGAAATCTACAATAGGTGATAGAGAGAATTTGACAAGAGTTACATAGAGGGGGTCCTCCTGTACACATAGGAGAAGGAATTCCATGAACAAATACATTTCACGGACCGCGGGTGATTCAAAGTGAAGGTTTTGGGAATCGGTATGCTATAGCGGAGGCAGAGGCAATCCGAGAACAGAGGAGGTTCGTGGAGGAGGCAGCAGTATGCGTAGGATGTAGTAATTCATGAAAATGAAGGGACATACATGTCCATAAATTGTGTTTCACCTACAAGTGCATATACTGTGAGTGGATTATTTTCCCAGTGCAGTGAGTGAAGGAAGTGGAAGATGGTCACCCTTTCCACCAGTAGTCATCCAAAGAATGAGGAATAGGAAGATAAGCCTAGGAATGCGAGGATAAAACCCTAAACATTATAAAGTCACTGATCCTAGGAATATAAACTCTATCCCAAACATTGTACTCATTATTGGAAGTGAGCCTTAGTAAATTTGGTAAATCGGAACATTGTCATTGTATTCTATTTAGACATACCCCAGTGAGGGTGAACCATGTAAAAATTATGAAGTCATGTGAAGGATTTAATATATGTTCATATATTTCTATGGTAGGAAGAGAGAATTCAGTTTTTTCCAATAAAAAAATGATCCTAACTAGATAAAGTTTTAATCTATCAAACCCATATTCACCCCCTCTCAGGGTATTCAAACTTGTGGACCTAGCCATGAAAATAAATGAAAAAATTGATAAGGGATTCATATAACCAAGTGTGTCACCTTTGGGTGAACGAATTCTCTTTGTGAAGATGGAACATGGATCAATGGGACTTGACATTTATTATCAAAAGTCGAAAATGATCAAAATCAAAAAATGTATCCATTTCCCCATATTGATGACTTGTTTAGTCAACTGCATGAATCTCAATACTTATCCAAAATTGAACTTGGTTTGGGATACCATCTATTGAGGGTCAAGAACGATGATATACCCTAGATGGAATTCTGTACAAGGTATGTTCACCATGAATATATAGTGATTATTTTTAGTCATACTAATAACCCAACTATCATCATAGATTTAACGAATATAGTCTTCAGAAATTAATTTTATATGTTTTTGGTAGTCTATATAGATGATAATGATCAAGTAATAGCCTGAAGATCACATGATAATTATACTGAAGACTGAGAGTAAGGAGATGATCAATGTAAAAATTTAAATTTGTAATTTTGTGCTAAAAAAGGTTTCTTTTTTGGGACATATAATCTCAATTTATTGTAAAATATATGTATATATATAAAAGACAGAGGCTATTGAAAGCTGGAATAGACCAACAATAATGACTATGATACATAGTTTTCTGGGTTTAGAAAGATATTATTAATGATTTTTGGAGCATTTCTCATGAGTATCAAATCTGATGTTCATGTTAACATGGAAGCGTTTTATATTCCACTGGATAGAGTTATCTGAGGTAAATTATAAGAATGTTAGGAAGAGGTTCCTCATTCCACCTATGCTTAAATTACCATATAGTGGAGGAGGGTTTTCAATCAATAGTGATGAATCCATGAAGGTATTGGGATGTGATCTTATGAACTGTAAAATAATTATAGCCAATTCCTCATGGTCGTAGAAGATTCATGAGAAAAATTAACCAACTAATGATTTGGAGTTATCAATGAGAGTCATTGCAGAAAAGATATATAGTCGTTATCATTATGTTGAAATGTTTAATATATATACATATCATACATGTCTAAAATATATATTCACACATAAGTAGTTGAATATGCACCATAGAATATGGTTAGAGTTGATAAATTATTATGACTTATCAAAATATCACCACACTAGGAAAGAAAAAATGTATAATTATTATTTGATTTGGAGGCATCATGATATATTATCCATGATTTGGATAGTAAAATATCAAATATTTATTGTATTTTCAAATGATGTATTTATAAATCATGAAGTAATGGGAAAATAAAATCTTTCTCAAATGGATGTTCAACCTTGTCTCCATGACTTGATTAAGGAGGTGCAGATGGAAGATGGGGAGCAGAAAAATATGTTTACCAATGTTCATGAGTATAACATAAATATGGATGGAATGATATGATGCAGGAACCGTGAATGTGTTCCATCAAAGATAGATTTTGAGAAGGTGTTGTTAGATAAAAGTCAAAGTTAATCCTTATCTATTGACCATCGAAGTATGATCTTGTATAGGTACATGAAGGAATAAGTATAGTTTTATGGAATGATGAGATATATCACATAGTTTATATGTCTGTGTTTGGTATTCATTCACATTATGTATTAAAGGACAAAGTCTAAAGGGACATTTCATCCATTACCCATACCCGAATTTAAATGGGAGGAAATAAATATGGATTTTGTTATTATACTACCCAAAACATCCAAAGTGTTTAATTCAATATGTGTGGTAGTTGATAACCTTACAATGTTCGCACAATTCATTTCTCTCTTTGAAAATTTCTCTATTTATCTGATTTCAAGAATATACATTAATGTAGAGGAATGGTTTCATCGAGTACCACATTAAATTTCATTAGATAGAGATATGATGTTTACCATCATGTTCTGTTGAAGAATTTTGAAATAACATGTTATATAAATGATTTTCAGCACTAATTATCACCCCCAAACATATTATTAATTGAATAAAAATTCAACCCCTGGAGGATAAGTTCAGATATTATTCTCTAGATTTCAATGGTGGTTGGGATCGACACCTTTATCTAGTTGATTTTTCTTATAACAATAACATTAACACAAGAATTTAGATGGAACCATTTGAATCCCTATATGGGAATAAATGGATTGCTCCAATGTTATGTCATAAGGTTGGAAAATATATATATTATGGTCATAGACTGTTGATTTTTTTTTGAGAATGTTATATCCTATCAGCATCATCTCAAGGAAGATCATGGTCATTAGAAAGGTTATGATGATAACCATCTCCAGGATCATAAATTTAGAGTTCTAAAAAATGTGTTTTTATGAATATCATCCTGGAATAATGATTTGAGATTTATGAAGAATGAGAAACTAAACCCTAGGTTTATCATCCCCTTTGAAATTCTTGATCGTTTCAAGAAAATAGCCTATTTCTTGAATTTTCCTCCCAATTTCTCTCAAGTACATGATGTGGTCCATGTATCTCTCTTGAGGAGGTAAAGACCCGATCCTTCACATTTTATGAACTTATAGGTCATATAGTTGGAGCATGATCTTACTTTTGAGGAGCAAGTTGTTGAAATTATGGAGCAATCAATGGAAGTTTTACAATATAATACCACTTGCATGGTCAATGTTTTGTGGAGAAATGACCAGGTAGAGAAAGCTGATAGGGACGTGATGGTATGTTGAATAAAATTTTTCCTCACTTTTTTCTACCTAGGTGAACAATTTTGATGGAGAAATTAATTTTATTGTGGGTGGAATGCGACACCCAGTTTTTATATGGAATTTTTTTTAAATAAATTTTAATTTTCCTTTATGTCATATAATCCACTAACTCAAAGATTCCTTTCACTTGGACATGAATAAGAGTATATTACATGAAACATCAAATTGATTTACATTCTATGCAACACCGACATATTTTACGATGCCTGAAACCATGAGTTGGCGTACGATACATGCAACCCTGTGATTCTACAAAATATGTATTTTTAATGTTTTAATTATTTAAATTAGAAAATTATACCCTATCAGTTCAACATGGTAAAATAAATTGTAATAATTACTTTTCAAATATTTCTTATAATTATTATTTTTAAATAACACATATTGATAATAAAAGATATGATTTTTGGTAAAGTCATTATTATGTTTAAACCATCATTTTCTTGAATGTAGAACATATAATAACAAAAGTAATTTTAGAAACATTAATAAAAATATTTTTATAAAATATACTTCTTGATTGATCTAAGAACATATAAATTAGCTTAGTGTGATTATTTGTGATTTTTATGAGAAACATCATTTTCTGATGAATAAATAAAAGTTGTTCTTTTTTTAAAAAACGACCTTTTATCTAATTATTTATTAATAGTAAAAGATATTTTAATTTTTTTAAGGTCACAGAAGAATAATATTAAACCTATTAAAAAAATTTCATTTAGTATAATAAATTTTACATTGAAATCAAATGTAAAATATTAACAAACTTTCGAACATTATCCTTCTTTAAACCCTGTTATTTCACCATGTATGTGGGATTAGCACTAATCATTATTTTTCCGCTTCTGTTATTGAAATTTAAAAAATATGACATACACTATTTTTTTAGACTAATATTTGGAGTCTAATGTGACCATGTTAATTTTTGAGAAAAATTATTAGTAAAATTGGTTAAAATAAATCATAGCAATTAAGGCCAAATTAAGCTTAATAAGGGACAAAACCTTCAAATTAAGGGACCAAATGACCTAGAAACATGTCCAAAACCCATTTTATTTTCATATATCGGACAAAAACCTCCCATTAGATATTTTTTATTGTTTTATGTAATTTTTTATTTAAGAACATGTGAATACCTATTTTTTTCAAAAAATTCAATTTGACTCATTTTACTTCTATTAAAATGATACCACCTCTACCCATTGCTAACACATATCATGACACTATATTTTGGCCAAGACCAAATAGATGTTCCTCTAAGGAATCCCCCATTCGACATTGAATCCCCCCATTGAGATGAAATCCACTCAAGGAATAATTTTGGCACAATCTAAAAGGTGTTACATGATTTATAGGTAAGGACTTCGTTCAATCTCATTTCCTTTATTTTCCTTCTACACCAATCCACTATTTAGGTTACCTTAATTTTTTTTTATGAAACAAGTATATTAAATATAATAAGATTTTCTTATCAAATGTTTTTTACCAACAATAAAAAACTCATCCCTCTGATATTTATATCATGTTCTATATTCTGGAATTATGATATAAGTGTAAGGACCAACGGTATAACAAATTAATACAAATGCGATGAAGAAAGAAAATGTTACTTGATGTGAGAATATTACATAGGATCGTTAAAAATATTGTAATATGTGGTCATAATAAAAACTTATATGGATTTATTTATAATATTATTATTCCTTAAATTATAAATAATAAACTTTTATTTTTTACACAGGATACTTGTATGAGTATAGAGAGATTCATAACCGATAGTAAGGGGAATTATATCCCACTTTTAATTTCTCTGAGATTCATGTCATGATAATCAATCTTCCCTTTTTTGTATTTTATAAACTAACCAACATTGAATTAGGTGTATTATATAACCTAATTTATGGGTATTCACTTATCTATTCTATGATCCTTTTTTCATGGGGTTTAACATTAAAAAGATACCAAATCAGTAAAATCGTTTTGTCTTAATTTTCCTTCTAGAATACTCATGTTTTATTATACACCTAAAACCCTTATTGAAGTGTATATACTTCCATTATACATGTTATATCCAGAATACCATTCTTTTAATGACATATTTTTCTTTATTAAATTAACCATTATTAAAGGGAGAGTGTGATCTCATGAAACTGTGTTTTAATAGATTATTTAGACAATATTATCATTTTTATATTGTTTATGTTTATGATTCATTTGATAAAACCACTCAATATTATTATTGAAATTATTTCTCCACTATTCTTCACGATATTATCATTTTTAGTACCATTTTCCCACTTGTTGGTACCTCTGATAATGCTTTCAGAAAAATCTTACCATCACTCTCTTCGGTCGGAAGTCTAATGTATTCAAAAATCATTTTTATAAATTCTTCCAAAAAATATTTTCCAAAGATCCTTGATTATAATTTTTTCTAACTCTTTGGTTGGGCCAGACATATGTCTGTCAAGGACGAACTATTTGTTTCCCCGCATTGCCTCCTTTCAATGGTTGGCCAAATACATTGCTTATTCAGGGATATTTTCTAATTGATTAATACTAGATGATGGGATGTCAGTTCCTCCTTCCGTAGATTACTCCTCGAAAATCATTTCCTAATATGGGCCTTCATCATAAGCTTAAGCCTTTTTTAGAACTCTTCCCAGTGACATTTCTTCATGGACTCTTGTTAATTATGTTTCTTCTATCAATATATTCCAAGGGGTCCATCCAGAGCAACAACCTGAGGTCAAGGGAGTAGCCATGTTGGATATCACTGGCGTGTATGGACAATTGAACACTAGTGCATATGGGTTTATTTTACTTACGATAGCGATTCATGAGGAAGAATAATCCTGATGCATCCCATATTGAATGTAGGGAAATATATTCCAATGGATTGTCTCTAGGTTTTTCCTTAACTTGTCGAGAGTGCTGGGACGTTTTACTAGATGGATTGATCATAACTATAAATGATGACAGATCTGAGGTGGTGTATCCCATAGAGTGAAGATATCACATCATGAAGGATGATCTGGACACCAGTGTGGGTGGATCCAAAAGAGTTCACCACATAATTGGGAACACCAAGGTTTACCATTTTCTGGGATTGATCCTCTTGGAAGTTTCCAACATATCCTGTTTAGATGATATGGATCAAACCCCACATAGTTTGAATGGATTATGAATCAGGGTGTACACAATGGACTAAAACCTGAATACATGATTAGGATTATGCATGGATAGTGGCCCATTTATATAATGGTTTGATTGTTATGGATTCTATGGGTCTTATGAATGATTAGTTTCCCAGGTTATGCTAAGGAGGAAAAATAGTGGCTCGATGACATGATCCTACCGAGATCTGGAGTCTCTAATAAGAGTCATGATTAATGATGGATGGTTGGTTGGAGTGGATATGAGGAATGGAATTGAACAAACATTATGATGACAATGGTGTTGGTGATGAAACTCATGGAGGCTTCCTATGGATCCACATGGCAGGGAATCAATGTATGCATAGTTCTAGATGTGGTACGATGGGACCCCTAATGAGGAAACTTGTATGGATGGAACCAGAGGATGTGGATCCTCCGGGTAGGGGGACGACCTTCCCAAAATGAAAAGACTCCATGTAAAGACCAGGATGAGACATAAGTTATGGGGTTTAAACATTGGGATGCATTCTACCTACCTTTCCTTATCATGGATCAATGTCCTTGTTTTCAGGATTGTGGAACTGAATCAAGGTGTGCAGAAAGGAAATCGACCTGAAGATGATGTTTGGGGCATACACGGGGTGAGTGGAAAATGGTTGTTCCGATGCTTGAGGGGAGAACCAGAGATGTGGGTCCCAAAAAGCTTAATACAACTACTTAGTATCAAATG
Source organism: Viscum album (assembly GCA_963277665.1). Classification (NCBI taxonomy): domain Eukaryota; kingdom Viridiplantae; phylum Streptophyta; class Magnoliopsida; order Santalales; family Viscaceae; genus Viscum; species Viscum album. Next base: position 721,805,584 of record OY728141.1, read on the forward strand.
AGGAATAAAATGGCTTATTAATGGATAGGTGCAATGACATACTGATTTTCAGGGTTGAAAACAACTTACTACTGAATAGGGTTCCAATGACTTATTGCTGGTTAGGGAACATAACTTCAAACTGTCGATTAGGGCACGCAACAGGCTATCATCGATAGCTGACCACAATAGCTTGCTATCGATTATGGAGTACGATGTCTTACGACTGTTTGTGTGCAACGGCTTACCAGTAGTTAGGGATGAAAATGACATACCACTGAATAGGGTTCAAAACACTTACTACTGGTTAGGGAACGTAATAGCATACTACTGGTTAGGGAACACAATGGATTACCATCATTTGGGGAAAAATGACGTACCGTGGATTGGGTAACACAATAGCTTACCATTGATAGTGGTACATAATGTCTTACCATTGATTGGGGTTCACAATGGCATACCATCGATTGGGGTTGGACCTCATGGAGGAATCCTACGTACCTTTCCAAGGAGACCGGGATCAAAGACCATGCATTTAGAATTTGTACAATTTAATTTCTTTCAGGATGAAAAGAGGGCATATAGTTTATTGTAATGTGGGATGAGGGTGGACCATTGTGAAGGGGTTGAGACCGATGGGTGGTGGGTATGAACCTCAAGGAAGATTACTACACAACATTAATTGGAATGAATCAAAATCAACGCAATTCAGAAGTGTTTGGTGAACCGATGTGAAGTGGTGGGGACCAATAAATGTTATGATTAAATATTAGCGAGGCTACTTACATACCATTTCATGGAAAGGATCAATTTCCACATAGTTCGGAATGGGAAATACAGTTTAATGTCATTTGGGATGAAGGTGAGCCGATGTGAAGGTTCAGGGCATGTAGGTTATATCATGATCCTTAGGGATGCTTCCAACATACCATGACATGGAAAGGATCAATGTCCATGTAATTAAGGATGGTTTGGTGAACTGAAAAGAAGTGTTCGAGACCAATGGAGGTGTTGGGATTGAACCTCGGGGTGGCTTCCTTCGTACTATAGATTAGAAAGGATAAAATTCCATGTAGTTAGAGATGGTTTTGTGATTACACGCTAAGGTGGCCCAGAGAGGATTTCATGGTCGATGTATACTCTAAGACCACATGAGTCATTCTCGGTGTGAGAAATAAGAGGCATCATTGAACTGATAGTCACATCACAAAAGGTGTATGAGTGGGATGTGGATTGAGGTTTACATGTGGTTAGCAGCCTATATATGAATCAAGGGCTTACACAAGGTTTGAATACCATTGGGCTGAAGATGGGGACTTACTCCAAGATGGAGGCCCGATGGTGAAAAATCCCAAAGGGATAGGGATGGGATAACGAACATCCTTTGTGCCCATCTCTCCTAGGGTATTTGGCACAAAAGAGAGGAGGGGGAGCCTGGATGTTGCCTCCTTCATGAAAGGCTATGGGATTACACCATGATGGTTTCCCATCCTGAGGATAGGTGCCACACCAATAATGAATATCACATTCCATGTGAGGATGATCTCATTACAATGGAGATGAGCTGATGTAGAGAATGTCCAAGAAGGGGAACCCCATGTGTGATTCATGGGGTGAGGCCACAGTTTAATGTTATGTATTGGGGACGATGGTTCCTGGTAGTTTAATGCCTCGCAGCTCGGATGAGGCGGGTTCAATCTGCACCTCTAGGGCTTACATAACCTATACACTTAAACTATTGGTGAAGAGAAGGAACTGGTAATTCCATTGTGAGGGGTTATTGTGGCGTGATCCATTGAGGGGATCAAATTTTCATGAATATACAAAGATAAAATATCCATTAGCCTCCCTAGGTGAAGAAGAATGAGGCTAAGAAATACAACATGAATCACCATAGTATTTACCTTCAAATCACATTGTATGAACAAGGAGGGACGTACGGGAAATCAGGTTGCAGAGCAATGGGGTTCATTAGAAGATGTCTCGTGAGGCTATGTTGATCCATATAGTGTAGGGGCTTTGAGAAAGGGTATGATTCATGATGTGGGATGCCCTATCCTTGGAATATTGAATAGGTGCCCATGAAGGGTGCTTCCTGATGGATGAAGGCTCTCGCAGAGTATGTCATCATGAAGCAATGGTTCCGTGAAAAGAATAACACTGTGAAGTAGTGTGCCTCGCAAAGCACTATGATCCTACCTTGTCATGTGGTTCACATGTTCATGGAAGTTACTTCTCAAAACAGGAGTTCTTTTTGATGACTTGAGTCCCCTTAGTGATCTTCTTTATTTTCGAAATCCCATGGGCTCTACGAAGTGAATCCCTGCTAGAAGAGAGGTTGTGTTTATGAAAAGGGAATGAAACATTATTATTTTAATGTACCTTTATGAGCTCATTATTCATAGATAATAATGTGCATCACAATTTGAAAGGTAAGAATGATGAAGGTTGGAGAATCAGTCATTTGGGCATGGGGGAAGCCTCGTATTTATAGGAAAGAGGTAGAGTGAAGCATGGAGCCTGTGACGTAATTCCACTGGACGCCTTCATTAATGTGGATACTACAACCTCTATGCTTGGTGGAGGCTTCAAAAATTTCATTCAAAGCATAGATCCTCTAACCTCCTTACTTCGTGATGGCTTTGCAAAGGAGGTAGCTTCACATTGGCTACAATGATATGGGGCTCCGTGACCAATCATCGTGAGGAAGCCTTAATGGATATTTGTCGTCATGGAGTTTTTTTTTATTTTTCACGTATTTTAGTGCCAGAAATACCATCCCCACCCCCCTTAAGACTTGGAGGCCAGGAGAAAAGGGGGTCTAATTCTGAGGGCCAATCGCCCAAACATTTTGGCCAATCACAAAGAAGGATCACGAATGAGGGTTGCAATGCAGAGAGGCCATGTGTGGTCTGAAAGTACTGGGATTCTCTCCTCAACTGGATGCATAGATAAGCACAAGGGGTTTTGCATATAAACAGGGGATTTTGACCACTCCATTTTCCTTTCCTATCTCAGCATTTTTGGGATAGTGCTCCTTATTTTTCATGATCTGTGCACTGCACAACTGTTCTCCATGAATCAGGCCTTTCTACTTTACGCTGCGTAGAGAGAACTCTGAATTTGTGAGGGTGTGCTCCGCGATATATTTATGCTAGGCTGAGGAAAGGGATCCACAATTTATGGCTATGATCGAGTTCTGTGAACGATCTCCTCAAACGATCCCTGTGAATGATCTTTGTAATCCAGAACAAAAAGGGTCCAAATTCTAAAAACAGAATGGCTCACCCAGAATCTTCGTGGGGGTCATAATGGTTGGTTCTCATATGGAAGAGATGGTGAATGACATGGGTATCAGGTAATTCATTTAAAGCCATTCAGATCATGGTTTTCTATTAGAGATGCTGTCAGAGAACCAAAAGAATTAACCACTCTCCAAAACGATGTCTCTTTACATCATTGGTCTGAGGGATGACATCTTCATTCTAGAAACTGAGTAGGCATGAGCCTTCTTCTTGGTTTAGGATCACACCATGCCAACAACAGTGGTACAAGGCATCCTATAGACAAGCTTAGGAGGATATCACAACCATCAATCTTGATTACCTATAAAACCCTGTTAATAACATTGATGGGATGCCATTGTAGCCAGAGTCACCCCCGCCACTATACCACACCTTCCTGAAGGTGACCATGGGGAACCCATGATGGGGGGGACTGAAGAGTGGGATTTGTTCAAGGGTAGAAACATTATGGTTGCTGGGGTGTGGGCCAACAACATAGGATCCTCGTGTGAGGAGTTCAAGGTGGAGTTTAGGCAAGTGGTCAAGTACGATGTGGATTGGGCTTCCCAATTTGAAACTATTAGGCAAATAATATAATTCACGAGCTTCTTATAGTATGGTCATCGAGTTCCAACACATTTCATTTGCACCATGGACAGGTCGACATCAGCCTATAAGAGCTACACCAAATATCAGGGGTCCCGATAATGGGGTAAATGTATGATGAGTTCCTCCACATTGTGAATTCATTAGAGGAACTAGAGAAAATGTAGCCAATGGAAAGGGTGTTGATGGACCTAGTGCCAATAGAGGATAAATGTTCGGTGAGGTAATTCTATTTATTGCAATGGTTCAGGATGTTCTTGAATTACCCTAAATATGGAAATTTTCCTATGAGGCCTCAGACCTACTATAAAGAGGATCAATGTAGAAATGAGCACTCATGTTGGATTATCTTGGAGGAATTCTAGTGGAAAACCTATGGATTCATCATCAGTGCATAATAGAAACCAGTGGATTGGTTTGCTGGATTCATCACGTCGCTTATATATAGTCGGATCCTCCCATTTAGGGACACAAACATGGGCATGCCACTGAGAATGGTCATTTTGGAATCCATGTTGGCGATAGGGGGAGAGGTCAACCTTTGGATCATGATGATTTCTATGTTGTATAAGATGGTGTGGCATATCAGCAAAGGGAAGAAGCCTTAGACAATAAGTGGACTGTTCCATCATCTATATGGGTGGATAGCTGCACATATTATGGGCGTCTAGGAATATACAAACCCCATTTCACCTATTGGATCAAATTTTCACCCATCCATTTTGAATGATGGGGGTGATTTTCTAACAAAGATGACCTCGCAGTTGGTGCTGAACTTGGTATGGAAGGTGGATGAGTTCAACTTCCACCCATTCCCATTGCTAATAGATGTATTCAGTTATGATGGCCATGGAATGTATGATCAACCATCCTACCTATTGGTCATTCGGGGTGGAATCCTACTGGCATGGGTTTACTACATGTCTCTTTGTGAGCTTTAAACATCACACAGTTTCACATGGAAGTTTCATCGTATTTATTATATGACCTATGGGTCTATATGGGGGTGTTCAATGAGGATCACTAGTGTGTGATAATTCAGCAATGGATCCTATTCAAATGAGAGTATTGGAAGATTAGGAACAATATTCATCCACCAATAGCTATCTTTGGGCAGCTGAAGTAGTACACCAAGAGATGGGAGGCGATCTTCCCCAGGGAGATCCTAAAGCAGCAAACCATCTAGTCTTGTGACAGGGTGCCTCCCCATCCTTGAGGAAATGGCCAGAAGGCGGCAAGGAAATCTCATGGTGGTAGTGCTGCTGTGGTTGCGAGTCCCACACTGGTTAAAAGGCAGGAAAGATTAGTGGATCCAGCGGACCTAGTGGGACAAAGTTATCCCGAGGGGAGGCTGCCCTGGGGTTCAGTAGGATATCCACCCGAGATCCGAGGAAGTGGTTGCGCCATATGAACATGCCGAAAAGTCTTGTATTCTCAATGTAATGGTACATCTAGGGTGTAAATAGATAATTATTCTGCCCATCCGAGATTTAGAAACACCAGAACCTTCATGGGATGGATTTTTTGGGGATCGACCCTATCAAGGCGACATTAAAGTATCTCAGGCGGAGGGGGAGAAATACTTGGCCGAGATGGAGGGATTTGTGTACTCATGGGGTTATTTTCAACCAATAACGTATTAATTAAATGTTCTTATAGATCTAAATATACCTAAATAGTTGTTAGTCATGGAATTAAGAGACCTCTTCCCTCTATTGGAAGAATCAGTTGTGTCCTCAGGGGGGTGGAGGCTGGTAGAGGGAGTCCTCTAGAAGAGGGTGAGGTTGGTGATTCTGTCCTAGAGCTGGAAGAATTTGTTAGGTATCTTGAGGTAAAATCCTAAACACTTATCAAGAGTATTCATCTAGTTTATTTACAAATTATCAACTAAATTTTTTAATTGTGCAGGAAGTCTTTATACGCAAAACCTGCTGCCATATAACAATAGATGCAGCTGTAGGGAAATTGGGATCTCCTCCAATGAATACATCGATTACTGTTCTTAGCGGGGCTGTGACACCCAGTGTGGTTCTTTTAGAGTTTTTGGATTTACCAATAATATACAGGGGGCCAAACATCGGGGTTCCAATAGAAAAAATCAGCTGTGATATAGACTCTTCGTCCAATTTACGATTCCATTACAGGATTTGTAATAGTCATCCATTCATCAAGTCAACTGAAATTCACGCACTTTTTGTATGCATAGTTCTTCAAATGGTGTGGGATGCATTGGAATGGTTGAGAGTATCTCATGGTGTCACCTATCCCAAAGGTGTGCTGGTGGTTGTGGAAATGGACTCCTATAATGATTGTGCTACAATGCTCCCAAACAGAGGTGGGACCGTCAACCGGTCTACACCTGATTTCATTGAGGTGGAATCCTGAGATGGGGATTAATTGCATTATATGGGTCCACACCTACCTGATCTTACACCAGATGAAGACCCTATTGATGACTTCCTAGGGGCATTCACCACATCTTATCATGCCAACCCTGCAGAACAGGACGAGACAACCTCAGATTAGGAGGATAGAAAAATCAGTTGTCACCTGTCATGGAAGTTGATCATGTACATCCTTGATAAGACCCATCATGCACAATTGATAGACAATATGTGGAGGCTTCGATCCCATCTATGTGAACTGTGCACTGGGGGACTGAATATCCGACATCCTCGCATTCTTGTTAGAGATCTCATTGTAGAAAAGATTCAGGAAAATGATTGTTGCCTAGGTGTTTGTCGGCAGTAGAGAAAATGGGTGAACAAAAAGAGGCTCTATGAGGCTGAAATTCATATCCAATGACTATAGGTTTGGGAATATGATCAACCCTCTTTCTTGAAATTGCAATCAGAGCTCACATCATGGTTGAAGGCCCATCAAGCAGAGGCCAGAGAATGAATGATGGAATCCTCCAAAGAGATGGATATCGTCTGGATCGATGAGGAGTGGGCCAGAATTATAGATGAAAAATTATGCCCCATTTCTTATGACGCGGTTCAAGAAATAAACATGCAATAATAAATCCTAGACTCCACATGCAAGACATTGGTGGAGCTATAATTCTCTTTTGAATGGGTCAACCCATCCATCAGAGTGGCCAATTCCCAGGTGATGTAAAGTGCACAATATTTTAAACATTCATTCATGGTTTTATTGTTGATTCTAGATTCATTCATGGGTTCTGTTATAGGTTTTTTCAACTGCACATCTATTACATTCATGAAGCATCTAGTGTCCAATCCCTAAGATCACGTGGGTCCAGCCCGGTGTGGGAAACAAGGGATGACCACCTCATTGATCCATCTTAATATTAGAGTGCGGACCATTATTTGGGAATCCAAATTTTGAACAACCAATCCATACCTCTATGGAGAACGGGGGAGGTCTGACTGGGGGACGAAGTTCTCAGAACAATCGAATTTCCATTCTCCCAATGCGATCTAGTGCACAAGCGGGGTAACACTAGTGGTGTTAGAATTAATCTGAAAATATTTATGTGGAATGTGTGAATCGCCTTCCCAAAATTCGGAACACTATAAAGGTGGAGTGACAATGAAGGATAAATATTAACCTCGTTCGAAACACCGCATCCCTATAACGTTAGCCAAGTATGGGGACCACAAATATGGGGCGACCATTGACCAAATTTCCAACACAGGGCTTCACACAAAAATTTTATCCATTAGGCTTTCATAACATTGGCCCAGAATAGTAGGCAAGCTATAGGCCAAGCATCAGTACAAATGAGGGGTTATTTTAGATGTGAAATAGGACGAGGGTCTGAATAAAGGGCACACTAAGTGTGGGGTGTAGCGACGTGTTATTATAATGGAGTCCAACACTCCTAAAATTATGCCACCATGGTGAAAACAAATTATGTGGGTGCATCGATATGATTAGAAATCAAACATATATCCATTGAGGACCAATATAGGGATGATATAAAATACCATAGGGTTTTATATCATACCAAAGTGGATGATAGACATGTAATTTAATTTCATACAGTGTGAACAGTGCACAGTTTCAAGGTCATTATACCTGGATCATTACCAGGGCCAAGGGGAAATAAGGGGTAATGATTATGAGGCTGGGCCTGAGTGATAATGTCTGGGCGTCACTATGTATATCATAAGGGTGAGGATCAATCCATACATAGTTCTAAAACACAACTTGGTTGGGGGTCCGACGCTAGTAAAGGAAACCCTATCTGATAAGGAAACTGATGCATCCCATAGTTAATATGGAGAATCATTAACTACTTCAGCGTATAATGACAGTTTAATGTCACGCATTGAGGACACAAGGATTCATGTAGTTTAATGTCATAAGACAGGATGGGGAGGGAATTTGGGATATCATAGAAATGTGGTGAATGATTTTCTAGTTATAAACCCAACACGAAAAAGGACATAAGGAGCTTACAACACCAAATGTATATCGGGAAGAAGTTCTTTTTTTATTAGGCCTAGGTACCAAATGTGAAAGTTAGGATGGACCGTAGGAATGATGCTCAGATGTTTCTATGTAACCCATTAGGATGAGAAACAATATGCACACAGTTGTGGAATTACATTTTTATGTCAATCATGAATAAGGGCCTTTGTGGCATAGCTGCACCAGTGCACACTTCAATGACACTACTATGCCCATGCGAGTCGTGCTTGTCATGGAAAACAAGGATTAGCGGTGAGATTTCCTTGAATTTGAAGGCACAAAATATGGGAAATGAAATTCTCAGTGAGTGACATTCAAAGATTTTTGACCCGCCTGATTAACACATATAGATGCACTATGGTGTAAAACCATGTGCTGGAATTCCACATGAACATAAGGCAGTCGAATGATGTGAATCATGATGCCTGAGATATGGATCATAATGATAGTGGAGTGGAGATATAAGATAATTTATTACCATGTTTGAAATTTAGTATCATCATTGAGTTATCTAGGAATGGGGACAGAAAAATGAGGGTGAGCCACTGACCATTTCGAAATGTTAGACCAGTCGTAAGTGTTTTTTGTTGTTTTTAGGGGCGTTGGACAAAGGCGGTAGGTGAAAAAATATGGCTTGAGACCAGGATGCAAAGGTGGTCCTTTTAGTCCTGGAAGACGATGAGGATCCAAATAATGTTCTCATAATTCTTGGTTATTGAACGAGGGAATATCCATTTGAAAATTCAATGGTTTGGGCTCTTTGTCACTATGCATTTTAATACTACAATAAGATGCATAAGATTGGGGGAGTTGAATATTTTTTGAGGAAATGGGACTTGTGGTCACACAATCATATCTTAAGGTCATAGATATACCATTAAGAGGCCCTTGATTTAATGAAGTTCTCATAGGGTGGCGATGTAGCCGAACCCTGTGTATAGTTCTCTTAAGGAGATATTAGTTTCGGTTCATAGAACTCGGACAAGGGTGGGAAAAGAAAAGGGAGGTGCATAGTGTGGTTGTACAAAAACATAATTCAAATGAGATCCCAAGAGGTACTCATCACACTACATACATCCAAAGTATTTCCAGATAATGCGCCTAAAATATAGTAGGATTTAATATTCATGGGGCTGGACCTCTAGATGAGATGCTGGGTTTTCCTACGTATCCCATGATGTTGGGAATCAAGCCATACGTAGTTCTTGATAGTGTTGTGCAAGTTGATGTATTTTGACTAAAATGGAAGGATCATAGTTTAAAGGTCATAGAGCTTGGAACAATGATATAATGTAGGGAAGGAAACATGTGGCATGACATTGAAAACCCAACGTGAATGAGGAAAGAATCTCACATCACACCATGTGTTCTCTGAGGAGGATTTAGGTCGATTGACTGATAATGAATGATGGGTTGGGCCCGAGCCAAAGTGCACAGGCATTCATATGTATCATATTATTAAGGGGATCAGGGCATACAATGTTCTAGAAGATTATTGTTAGGGTACCCGTGCAAGTTATAATACTGGTTTTCGGGTCTGACCCAGAAACCAAAAGAAGCTACATTTGATAGATCATGAGTGTTATTTTGGATAGATGTGTTTTTCTGTGAAGCGATAAACCCAGGATGGAGAATCTAGGTGTGTCTAATGAAATCAAGCCATATGTTGGCATTGAAAATGTTATGGTGGATGACCAATACCCAAAATGATGTCCACTCGAGTGAGGACATCAAAATGTAGTGCCATTGTTTGTCGTGTGTCCAGAACGATAATTTCATAATTTAGGGTCGTATGATAAGACATGCCCTTGAATTTTAACTTCATGAAATAAATACCCAATAGTTTAAGGTAATGTGGGACATTGATGAATAGTTTATGAGCATATTTCTTGGACATATACATAAGAAACAAGTTTCATTGGGGGCATGCGCATGGTGAGGTGAAGCATACTAGACGTGAATGTGGGCGTGGTCCTACACCGCACTACGCTCGATTCCAGAGAGAAAACCTCCGGCCAAGGGGCCTTAAAATGTCAAGGAAATATGATGATGTACACTATGCACAAAAATCTAGGTGTTCCTGCATATCCCATGAATATGAGAATCAATTTTTATGTAGTTCTAGGATTGGAATGCAGTTTTATGTCTTGAAGGAAGGATATAGAGAGATTATAGTTTAAGGTAATAGTTCTCAAACCATAGTCACGAGAGACACTTAAAAATGGGTGAAATCCTCAACCAAATATCTATGACCATGTGAGATATGCTCGATGTGGTAAATGAGGGTGGATATGGTCTTTGAAACACATAGAATACACGCAAAAGGGAAATTGGTGCAGAGTCCCGAATTATGGCTCACAGTGACATTGTCCTCCTAACGTGCTAATATGCACTGAGGACATTACCATGAGGGTAGGATTTCCACTTTTACATGATGTATTGGAGAAATATGTGAATCAGACAACCAATATTTAATGCATGAAGGGGGTCTAATGATGGAGGATAACTATTGATGATGGAGGATAACTATTGACTATGAATAATTGACATTATTCAACAACCACCATAATGAATTTCAATGTCCATAAAATTTTATTTCTTAAATATTCATTGAGAATGATTTCATCTCCATGTGGATTTACATCAATTGGATCCGTGTTAGACAATATGTTCTTCCATTACTGTGGTGGGGTCCATGTTTTCCTCAAAAAAAAATCATGACATTCAATGATCTTTTAGGGCACTAGATTCTCATATCATACCATGGTCCAGAATAGAATAATGAAGGAAAAAAATATAGGATTATTAAAAATAATCATTCAATTTTTAAAAATGTTTTAAATGAAATGACCAAAACACCCTTGATGTAAAAATCGTTCAACAATCCAGATTTAAGAAACATTCCATTTTTAGCCCAACAGAGACCAAAAATATATAAATCATGAAAATTAGATGAAATTGACACAGTTTATGAGATTAAATCATTGAAAATCATATAAAAAAAATGAAAATATTAGCTCTATCAATTCCTCCACACTTAAACGATGGATGTCCTCTATAATGAAATCTCAACATTCAAAAACCAAGGTAACTAATGTTACCAATATTTATATTCCAAAGATATCAAATCAAACATTTTACAATGTGAAATCAAAATTTCAAATTTCACATAAAATATCAGTTTAATTTCCCAATTTTTGAAGAAACTACCACCTCTTTGATTTTACTTTTATATTTTTTAAAATGATTGTAGTTATAATTTCATTAATAAATTCTCCTAAATTCATTATTACTAAATTTTCCGTATCATGATTTACCTCATGTGAACCTTTTCGCTCATCTCCCATGATACAATTCCATTGAAGTTATTCACATATCACAAGAACATGTCTTTAATATATAGGATTGTAAATGAAGAAAATTATCTACATTATAATGAAAAAAATTACATAAAATCACAAGTACTTTTAATAAAGATTCAAATGACTCGGTGTCTTAATTTTTTGTTGGAAAATGATTAAAAAAGATTAAGTCCACAAAGAAGAGGATGGACTATTTAGTACAATTAATGATTAATTCAAGTGAAAACAACTAAAATTCATCTCTCAATCCCTAGAGAGAATTTAAAAAAACACCACCACCTTTTATGAAATGTAACATGATCCAAATAATGATTATAAATAATTATATCATCCATGTTCTCCCATTTTTTTGAAAATCTTATGAATGACACAACAATGTTTTCATTTTTTTATAGTGGACGAGCTCAAAATTGAATACAATGAATGGATAAAAATTGAATCCCTTAATTATTGATAGGTAAAAGATTCATCAATGTGTGTAAAATGATGAATTAAAGTTCATCTCCATTTTTCTTCAGTTTTTTAAGGATAAATGATTGAAAAAAATAAAGGACAGTGAAAAGATGACACATACATAATTATGTTATTATCCACTACCCTAAATACTGACACACAAACATCACACCACTAATAAAAAATATTCATCCCAATAAACTCACACAAAAATCCATTCCACACACTCAATATAGAGATATCCTTATAAATACTAAAAGGGAGGGTAGGTACGAAAAAATTAGCTTTTAATGTGGCTTAATCCTATAAGGAAATTCATGGATTCTGTGGGATAACGATCGATAAATTTAAGGGTTGGTATTATGAAAATATGTGTCTGGTAAATGTGGTTCATCAATAATTTTAAATTTGTTTTTCCTCATACATATCTTCGACATGTTTCAATATAATTTTTGGTAGGTAAAATCTCCCATGATAACTTAATAAATAAACCCAAGACAAAATATGATATATTTTCTGTATAAATAGTCTTACAAAAGGGAATTATTATTTGGTACAATCACTCATGGAATGATTAATAATAAAAATTAAATACACATGAATATATGAAATACAATGAATATAAGTTAGTTACGAAATTTCATTTACGTTGATCAATTAATTCCTTCAAATAATGAGTCTTTATTTCAATATCCATATATCATTTTAATCATCCCATTCTCGATTATACTCATTCATTTTTATTAACATTAAATTCTAAAACATGCAATCATTGGATTCCTAATAAAACTCAATTATCCAAGATAAGTTTTGGAAAATATGAATATAAGTAAGAGAATGAAATAATTTTTTTTTCACAAATTACTATTAGAGAAAAAATTATAGGGAATTAAAATGGTATAGAATGTAAAAGAAAACCATCTTTAGCTATGATGCTTCAGTCAGGTTGTGTGTTTCTGGTTTCTTTAGTAATTTTTTGAAGAACCCTCCAAATGTGTGTTCTATTGAATATCTCCATTTTCATCCTTCCACCATTGAACTAAAATATAAGAATGAAAACAAATGATAATATAGGACTATTCAATAATTCTATAATGTGTCATATGGGAAGGTTTTATTAAGGAAAAAACATGGGCTTCCTCCCAGAAGTGCTTTTGATTAATTTTATTTGCTCGAATCACAATTTTATGAAATTGAAAAATAATAGATGAAATTATTTCATCCCCCACTCATAGTAGATATAGTTCCCATAATTAATTAAAATTTATCTAACATGTAAGAATATATGTTAATTATTCCCATTAAGTATGAAATGAAAAGGAGAGGCAAGGAATGATGTATTTATTGATAAATAGGTTGGAAGAGTCTAATATCCTACACTGGATCATATATATTTATTGGTAAAGACATGGTGTACCAATAAGTGTATGATTTGTGTCCATGGATAACACCACACAATAAAAACCCTCGAAATGATTTTGTTTTTGATGGTGTTTCAATATTTGCAGATATTTGTTGGTTCCTTGTTGCAATATGATCATAACTATTTTTAAGTGGTTGTGGGGTCCTTTGAAAATTCCCCACTTCTCTTGATGTGAGAGATTGACCCTGAAGTTTTTTTAACTATACAAACATGGTTGTGGTTTTTTCCACTTGACATTTATATAAATCAATCCCCTTTTGAGAGCGACTGAGAACAAATATACCTTTTTCATGTGATCAACTCTTCCATTTGTTTTGAGAATATCCTTTAAATATCTACTCAATGATAATGGGGTTTTCTCTAACCTTGTTCAGATCATGTACCATTATAATGCATATAGAATTCTTCTCAACCAGTTATTCTTCCTTCAAATATGTTCCTTTTGGATAACTGTGATAATATTTTCATGTTCAGCCACCTTGAGTTAATACTTCTTGATCTCAACCTCTTCTCTGGATTTTGACTATCCAACCTCTTATAACAAACAATCCATGAATTCTGAGTTTTTCTCTTCTAAATTTGTTGATTTTTTTCCTTCTTTTTGAAAGATCGAATTTAGTGAATGAAGTTGAAATATATTCTTCATGTTTTATAGTATATTGAAATGCAATCTACAATCTATAAGATCGATTGAGAGTGTTCCTTCATCCACATTGATGATGGTCATTAAAGTCTTTATGAATGGTCTCCCCAAGATTATGAGTTAGTGGGATGAACACATATCTTCATTCATTGTCAGTACATAAAAGTCATAGGGGAACAGTAGATCTTTGACCATTACAACAAAATCATCCACAAAACCAACTAGTAAAATTGTGCATCTATTTTCTATCTGGACAGCCAATATAGTATTCTTATATTATCCAATATTAAAATATGTAAATATCATGGGAGGCATAATATGTATTGAAGCTCCTAGATCACATAGTGCATAAGAAAATTTTAAACAACCAATGGTCCAGGGAATAGATAATGTCTCTGGATCGTAAAATTTTTGTGGTATCAGTTGTGTGATTAGGATTGAAACACTTCATCCCCATTTTATCCATTCATTCCAATCCAAACTCCTTCTATCAGGGCACAGTTCCTTCAGAAATTTCCCATACACAGGGATTTGTCGTATTTCATAATGTAGAGGGATGTTAATCTCCACTTTATGGAATGTTTCTTAATTTCATATTGAAGTCTTTTTTTAACCCTTATTCGATTCATATAATGTATATTGGAGTAGTTATAGGATATTCATTTTTTCCATTTTTTTGCGAAGGAGTTTCTAGTCATTACATCCAGAACATTGTTGTTTATACCTTGTTGTTACGTTTTCCTTCTTCTTGATGTATGAGTTGAGATTTATGAGGTTTCTTGGAATAATACTCCCATTTCATTGGTGGTGCGAGCTCCTTCTCGCATCTGGTTTTGATTGCACAATTTTTTTTAGATTTTGAATTTTTTGTCTTGGGAGTTTAAATATGTTATTAGTTAAAACATCCATTAGTCTCTTAAATTGATCAATTAGCCAATAAAATTTATCTTCCACTCCTAAAAATTTCTTCTTCAATTTTTTATCTTCATTTTTCAGTGCACCTGTGGATGGATTCTCAAAATTCATTCAGTGGAAATGTGTGGGTTTAAACATTTGTTATTTCTGGTAGGACTATTTTTATAGTTGTTGGAATCTTGTTTTGTTTTGATATTGCAACTAAAAAGGAGGTCTTGCTTGATTTTGTTGAAATCCATACCATGTTTGGGTCTGAGGTTTGAATTGTCTTCGTATAAAGGCTTCACCAATGAATTTTGTCTCCTGCACTTCTCAACATTGACCACTGTAATGATAAGTGGAAGAGTATAAACAACATACCTAAATCGATCCTTGTTGTTATGTCACATGGTTAACATAAATTTGTCTCAAAACACTAGTCATTTCCTTTTGTTTTAATTAATTTAATGGTGAGGAATAATCTAAATTCCTTACCTCATAGATTCCTGTTTTTCATGTACCTCTGGTAAGAAACTACTTTGAGTTTTGAGCATTATTTTCAATCCGTTATCTGGCATCCGCTGGTTACTTTTCAATCAATGCTCTTATAGATAATGCATCTAGAAATTTTCAATCAATTTGAATAAATCATTGATAGAATAAAACAATGAAATCTTGTTCTTTTGGAGTCTAATGTGGATAACTAGCGTAGATCTTCTTGAATTTATCCATGTACTCATAAAATGTTTCACTAATCGATTGCCAAATATAATAGATATATTTTAAGATATTTCTGCTCTTTGATGTGAGAAAAAACCTTTTCATGAACAATATTTGAATATCTTCCCAGTCCTGGACATATCCTAGTTGTAGACTGTAAACATAATACTTTGTTTTCCCTCAAGTGTGAATGGGAATGCCCTCCACATTAACTGTTCTTCTACAACACCATTGGGTGTAAAATTGTAGAAATTTTTTATTAAATTTCTAGAAATTACTATTGGGGTATTAAACTATAGGAATATGTAATATTGGATGAATTTGAATCATGTTAATGCGTAATTCACAATCATTTTCTAAGGATGGGACAATATGTTGATTACATTGGTTAGAGAATTGTAGGGGAAAATGATCGTGCAATGTTTTGTTGGAATAACCATCCATTATTATAGGTTCAAATTGTTCACAAGATCTGTCACTTGAATATGAATGACTGATTTATAAAAAACTATTTTTGAAAATTTAATTTTCTCAAATAGGTTATGGTGTGTTCAATTTATGTATCAAATTATTTTAAATTGTTGTTTCAACTAAGGGTCATTCAATAAATGTAAAAAAAATTAATGGTTTTGAGGAACTACCTCCTCAACAATGACGCCGTGTTTGATGCATATTAATCATGGGGAATGGAAAAAATAAATTTTAGTTAACTATGTATAGTTTTGTAGTTGATCATGGGTAGTCTCTTGAAGACTATTGAACAAAAAACAAGGTTGTCACTTTTTAAGGGTTGTATAAAATCAATTTGTTTTAATTTATTTTGAGTGTTGTGTGAGAAATAACAATATTGATTTGATTGGTTTTAAAAAATGATAATGATTGTGATTAGAGTGGATTTGGATATACCCATTACTATGCTATCATAGTTTTTAATTTTCCCCCTTCTCCCTTTTATAGTTTGAGAGTGATTTTTCTACTGAGTCCCCTCTCCCCCTTGGAAAAATGGATGTGATGAAAATATTTCTCATCCAAAACCATAGATTTATCAATCAGTTTTCCATTGTGTTTGTGATTTTAGATGGGTTTATTGATTAATTAGAGTAATCCTAAACTCGGAATTGATGTTCCATAAAAAACAAATATTCCGCACGCAAGAATACACACATGTTGACTACATTCGATCACTCACCACACAACCCATATCTGTTACACTATAGAATGATTAGAATTGGGTGGAGGGAGATAGGATCATTGAAAAAAGAAATTTAAATTTACATAATTAAAACCTAAAAACAATGGTATTATGAATTTAAAACTGAATTTATAATTGACACCAGATTAAGAATGAAGAATGGATCTTATTAAATTGAAGAACAAGAACCCAAGAAATCCCATTGGTCTAGCCTACCCCATCTTGATAACTAAATGATACTCCCATCAATGGATGGGAAAGTCGAGATGATTTGGGATATGTGAGACATTACAATTAATGGATGAAAATAAATAAATCTAAATAATTCATCATACAATGCTTCCCTTAACAATCAATTTTATGAATTTTGGATGGAGTGGAATGTCGTGAGAGGTGGGAGCTCCTCTCCTTTTATAGGAAGATTTTTAACTTCATAATTTGGATATTTGTATCCCCCAATAATTATGTAATAAGTTCTATTAACCTTCATGAATGATTTTTATAACTATTTTTGATGTACACCATCAAAATTTCAGTTTAATTGGCCACATCATGTACGAGATATTATTTTTATATTGGAGGTATCTTTTCCTAGAAGAAATCTCGAAGATTCTTTCTTCAATTGAGATCATTCAACAGCCACCATAATATATTCCAATGTCCATGAAATTTAATTTTTTAATAACCCATGGAGTTATTTTTCATCTTCAAGTGGAGTCACTTCAATTGGATGATTTTATGCTGGGATGTGCTTCCGTTACTATGGTGGTGTCCACATTGTCCACCCAGAAACATCTTGAAAATCAATGATTTGTTAGGCCACTAGATGCTTGAATCTTCCCGTAGTCCAGAAGAGTAAAATTAATTAAATAAATCAAATATTCTAAAAAATCATTAAATTTTGAATTATATTTTTAATGAAATGAATAAAATGCCCTTGATGTAAAAATCTGTCAAAATCCATGATTTGAGAAACATTCCATTTTTAGCCCAACAAACCCCAAAAATATTAAATTCCTTAAAATCAGCTCTAATTGAAAATGTGTATGAGATTAAATTATTTAAAATCATAACACAAACTGATGAAAATATTATCTCTATTATTTTGGTTTGGAGGAGACCTAGTAGAGGGAGTATGATCTGTGTGCATAGTGACAGTACATGTTCTCTAAGTCCCCATAGTGATTATGGGAGTAGCTGAGGGATGATATGTTATATGATGGATCAGATGTATGATCCTCCAATTTATATTGTATTTTACTCTTTTAGTTATTTATTTTAGCTTTGTTTGCTGAGACTTCTTCTAATATGGATAATCATTACGGGAAAATTACATAATTTTTGGGGATATATGTTTTTTGGAATTAATGGAGTTGGGTATTAATATATAAATTTTTTTATGAGGGGTTTCGTTTCATTGAGAGGTTTTGGTTGTGTAATGGTCTATTATGTTGAATTTGGGATTTAAACTATCTACCGGGTGACCATACACCATGTACATGTTTCACATCAAGTAACTTCCACTGGACATATTGTGAACAAGTGTAGGGTGTAAACCTGTTACACCTCGTGTGAACTATTTAGGACAAGTAAAATAAAATCATGGTTAAAATTAAATTAGTTGTTATGGGGTTCTCAGCACATCACATTAAAAATAAATACATAATGTGTAAATAGATTACACTCTGGGTATTTATCATGAGAAGTTGTTTATGTGGAAAGCATTGATTATTTTCTTTCATTATTTCAGTGAAACCTCAACTCCCAAGACCTAGGATGGATTATTTGATATCTTTTATCATTTCCATACCTTATTGATATTAAAATTATGAAAATAAATACCAAATATTTAATTTATATTATGGTATCACTTACCTCCATTTTTTCTCCAGCTGTTTCAATGTAATCTATCATCCTTGGTCATTTCTTGGTTTTGATATTAATAAAATATGATCTATGATCCTTTTTATTATCATCCCCAACATAATTTTAATTTTATAAATCTATAAAATGTATCACTGAAATATTGGGTTGTCTAAACCTTATTCTTATGGTCGTTTTGATTAAAAATTAAGTGAAGTATTGTAAATATGCCAGCCTAAAATGTGTCCAAATTAACTAAATGATGAATTTGATTATTCCTTACAATCTCATGGGATATAATTGTTTATAACGTTGATTATGACTATTTTTAGGGTGTCTAGACCCATGATTATAAATTAATTGATTAATATATTGAAGTGTGTTTAGAATGACATGAGTATTGGGTGATTCCTGTATAAAGATTCCCCTTATATTTGGATAATTATTAAAATAAGAGGCATGTTATTGTTTTTTCTCCATGTGATTAATGAAATGATAAATTGAAAGTTAAATAGTAATTTTCATAATTAATCATTTACCCTTATAATTTTTTATTACGTTATCATTACTTTTATGCCAAGTGATACATGTTGTAATTTTTTATATAGTGGTATATTCCTAGTTATTCTTGTTCTAATTAATAAATATAGGTATAATCCAATTGATAAATAATGAAATTATTATATATCAGTGTTGGACCTGATTCTTTTTGAAAATTTATATAACAGGATTAACCCTAACATATGATGAAATTATTATATATCACTCTTGTCCCTGATAAATGCTGAAATTTTTTAAACCAGAATCATCCTTGATTGATTGCTAAAATTCTTATATAGTATGTTATCACACAAATTAATTGACTTATAACGTGGTTATAATTTTATTGTAGGATAGGTTATGAGACATTCTCATAAACATTCTACCATGGCACTGAGGACGGTTATGTTTTACCATGGTTATATGGTTATGGTTTGCAAGGTTATAAGACAATATCTATGAAATTATGTCATGGTTTTGAGGGATATTATATTTTAGCATGGTTATATGGTTAAGGATTCAATGGTTATGATACAATCTTAAGAAATTTTTCGCATTTTCCTAAGTAGGATGATGTGGTTTGGATTCATTTATTTAATTAATTAATATTCCAATTTATTGAATTATTGTATGGAATTATTATAAGACTAGTTATGTTTTGTCCATGATTTTTTTAAATGTTTATTTTTACTCACTTGTTATCTAGGCAAACTATTGGTAGTTGAGTATATTACATGAATTTAGGATTGTATAAAGGAAAGGGAACTTGGTGATGATTTTTTCATCCCATATGGGATACAGTTTAGAGATGGGATGAATATGGGGTTTGGGTCTGTGGTCTTTTGTGTTTTCTAAGATTTCATTTGTCTTACATCTAGCTTAACATTTAGTTACAATTTAGCCTCTCATTAAATTATTCATTTATTATTTATTACATAATTCAGTTTTCTATATTTTATCCTTTTCTACTATATTAAATTATTTCTATTATTTTTTAAACGCTAATATTTATTAATTTTTATAATATTCCACTATGTTGTAACATTATAAACTGGTGTTATAGTGTCCCCACTATACTTTTCACAATACCAATTATAGTCATAACCTTATTTCATTGGTGGAGGCAAGTTGGAGGTCTAAAAAAACCCATTTTTTCCATTTGAGAGATCTCTATATTGGGGGATGTTTTAATTATCAATGAAATATGTTTGACATGTAGAAAATTGAATCTTGTTTCCTATATGATCATTATTAACGCAACTTCTACAAACCATTATAATTTTATTCCTTTTTGGGTCTAGCAAAATGTTATGGTTTTTTTTAACAAAACTCGTCATAGATAGGTCAGAGTAGCAACTTGATTTTCACAATCATTTTTCATAACATTTCGCATCTCCTTCAAAAAATAACTACAGTTGTCAATGAATCCATTTTTATTTATTTTTTTCTTTTCCCTACCCATTATTTATAATTAAATGATTAAAGGAATAATAAATTAATAGTTGTGTTAAAGTAATGTCTATGAACCGAAAATATTACATATAAATGAAACTTATACCCTAACATATGAACCTTCATATTAAAAAATATATTAGTAGGGGACGTTTCATATCAGGTACTCAAAATTTAATATATTCAAAACCATTATTTTTTAAAAGAGAAAATGAGAATAATGAAATGAATGTCCCAAAAAGGGGTCAGACAGGGATTGTAATTACTCCCTGGTGTCATAAATCATGCGAAGATATACATAATACTAAATCATAATTTTTCTATCATATTTCCCATAACTGATTTTTTTATAGATATTATTCCCATAGGCCTAGGGAATTGATTTCAAGGAAACTATAATGTCTATATTTTAACAATATTTCAATATGACTATTTATATTTTGAATTATCCATAACGTCATTATGAAAATTTTCAATTCCAAAACCCAAAAAAAATTAAACTTATCAAAATATAATAATTATACCATAATATGATAGTATAAAAATTGATTATAATATACAATGTTGTTTTTATTTTAAAATTAAATAAAAAAATACCTGGGAAACATCAATTTAAAAATATTTGTGCCCTCGATGATCTGCGAAATAAGAATTTTATTTTAATATAGTTTCAAAAATTTCAACATAATTGGCATATGTCTAATAATTTCATATTTTGTTTTTATATTCCTATCGTATTTAATGGGAAAACATACGAAGATGTTACCACAAGAAATCAATAAGGTAAAGACATATAAATATGTAATCAAGGAAAAATCATAATAATTTACAAATAAAAGATCATGGGAGAATTTTATGTTTAAGATGATCATAAAATATAAATATTTATCAATAAGTAATAATTGTGGGGTTTGTAATTTCCAATGATCAAACATATAACATATCCTAATAGTGATAATTCATTGTCTAATAATAATTAATAATAGATAATAACATAAAAATATAATATATATATTAGGAGTACACACAATAATTGGAGATCTTGTCATTGTTAACATATCTATCCACATCATGTCCATGATCAAGCATGGGTATATATCTAACCATATCATGTTGACACTTAAACATTTCAATATTATTAAGTGTAACATGTCCTCTTTGAATCATTTAAACAAATATAACATCATTATAGACATAGAAAACAACATTATATCATGATATATAACACCTCAACCAATATAGTGGAGGGACTTTTCAGACCCTCCCCTTCAGGATTTATATATATGAGTTCCATATGAAATTATTATCAAATCATAAATTAATGAACCCATGGAAATAAAATGGGGTTTATATTGTTTCCAAATTTTATAATATAAATGGTCTTAATAATTATATTTATTGAACCAAAAAATTCAACAACTGAGAATCATTATTTCATAATATCATCAAGTAGGTGATTCATAAGTCATAACTCTATATGAATGAAATATTTTTTATTTATATTTTAGAATGGATAAAAAACATATTTTTATTTTCCAAAAAATTATTAACATAATTGTTAAGGGTAAAATTCAATAGTTACATTAAAAAATATCATTTTTTTAGAATCTAAAATGAGAAATTTTCAACATGTTTTTGGAATAAATATTATAATAATTAATTGTTGATAATAAATAAAATTTATTCTAATGATAAAAGAAGTGGAACATAAAATGTATTATGAGGAAACTAGAGAAAATTGTGAATATTTTTTAATGAATAAATCATTTAAATATCACATTGTAAAAAAGAAGTGATACACCATATATTTATTAAGTAGTAAAGAAAAACATGAGGATCATTAGATATTGTTAATACATTAATAAATATATAAGAACAGAAATTATTATATGGAAGTGTGAACAAGTATATGGGAGAGAAATAGCTCATCTGGAGAGGTTTTGAATTATTCATAATACTGTAAAAATTTTTAATGAATGAAATCCATCATTTATTATTTATTTGATTGAAATTTAATAATTTTATATTATTATTTGGAAAGGAAATATAATTTCATCATAAGATAGAATAAAAAATATAGTAAAGTCATATTTGAATGGAAATAATTATGACTCATGAAAATAAATTTACTCCAAAAAACCATAACATAACAATAAGAATCAAAAAGCAGTTTTATCTCATATATAGTAAACATAACGTAATAAAATTTTTAATTTTATCATCAAATGTTTTAATTTTTTATTATTTGATGCAATATATAAATTATTTATTTCTATACGTGTTCTTTAATAAAATTTTCATAATTTTTATATTATCAATTCTATGAAAATATATTCATTATAATGATATATATAATTAAAATCTTAGTACATTAGAGTATTAATCAAAATTCAAGAATATGAAATAGGTGTGGATGAAGTTTTAGAATTTTTTTTACCAATAAACAATGATATGTTAATAATGTATTAAATATTAATAAAAACTATCTTTTACCATAGTAATTTCATAATTATAATTTTATCTCATTAAATACATTATTAAAAGAACATAACTTGGTCTGTGATGAAAAATGAAATACCTCATTCTAAATAGGATATATAGGACATGTA
Organism: Viscum album; assembly: GCA_963277665.1. NCBI lineage: Eukaryota > Viridiplantae > Streptophyta > Magnoliopsida > Santalales > Viscaceae > Viscum > Viscum album. The sequence continues at coordinate 721,829,044 of OY728141.1, forward strand.
CACATGAACACCATTTTTTCAAGGAATTTAAAATATAAGGGGATGATTTGTTTATATAGAATATAATTTATTTCATAAATGAAATATTAATATATTAAATATAATTTTGTAAGTACCCTTGTTTGGTATAATTTTTTTTTGAACACATCATTCTTAGAGAAGGTAATGTTCATGAAACAAAATAAATGTTTTGGTTTTCCTATGGAAAAGTGAAATTCTATGTAATGCTTCTTCCATTGAAATTAAATTATTTTAGTATAATAATATTAAAATTTTAAATAGATTTTAATGTGAAAAATAAATATATGAAATGAAAAGAAAATAATAAATAAAAGAATCAATATAGAGGAGAAAAACCATATTACAAAGAATATGATTTCTTATAGGGAACCATACTGATATAGATGGAATTTGGGAAACATATTGAGACCATAATATAATTTATGTAGGAGAGTATTATTTAATATATAAACAAAGAATAATAAAGGGGAAAATATAAATTTTATTGTTACATTGAAGTGATGATGGGATGTACTGTTTATAAGTGAAGGGTATACCACTTTTAAAAATATAATTTAGGAATATAAAAAGAAAATCATTTTTAATAAAGAATGTGGATATAAAGAGTAATATAATTATAAACACATGATATTTTAGATTATATTTCTCTTAAAAAAAATTTTATTTCTTTGATATATTGTGTTACATGTTATACTAATTTTCAACAAACCATAATATACTATTAAAATATTATTATTTATACATGGCTATTATAACCTAGTAGTTTCAATTTGAAGTATAAGTACGGAAACAATGTTTCTAATAATATTTATAATTGTTTTAGATAATGGATACATGTTGATAATTTTGTGGTAATATTTTGTAATTTTTTTTTATGATTCAAAACCAATTTTACCACTAAAATGTTATTTATTATATTTTGTGAAAAAATAAACTGAAGATTTTATACCCATTATAAAAATTTAATTTTTTGGATTATGTTTTAATAATTTATCTTCTCAAGAAGTCATTTTTTTCTAGAAGATATATTATAATCACATTTTTGTGGCATAGTTTTAAAATAAATTTTGCAACATAATTGGATTGAATTTAATAAATTATATTTCATATTATGTGTAATGATAAAAAAATATATTATTATTGGTGTGAAGTAATATTAATAATATTATTATTAATTTTTACCATATTAAATATTTATCACAATGCTAAATTATATTAAAAATGGTTATAACCATGAGGTGAAATAATAATATAACATTGAAAAATACATCTATAATTTTTTTGAATGTTGTTAAACAAATTTAAACATATTTAGTTAAATTATGTATTTTGAATGATAATATTTAAATTTTTAACCACCGAATGTATTTTTTGAAGATCAAATGTATTTTATTAAAAATTTAAATAATATTTGTTCCTTTGTATTTAATTGATTTTCTGTAAGATTAAATTTTGTTTCAGATTTACCTTAATGTCTAAATTACATCATTTTTTATTATTTAATAAAAAAATTGTGTAACCCAATTAATTTCTTATGTTCCTTGTTATGTTATTTTTACTCTTAATCCATGTATTTTCTATAAACAATTTATATTCATTTTGTGTTATTATATTAAAACTAAATTTAAAAAAATAAAATTAAATATAATAAATTTGTTTCTAAATTTGGAGTAGTCATTTATATTATTTTAGCAAGGTACCTGTTATTTTCATTAATGTAATTATATTGTCAAGGTAATAATTTATGTTATCACAATTAAGGATAAAATGGGTTAAATGTTGTTTAATTAGAATATAATTCCAAAAATATATACTAAGTAAAAAATAAATTTATTATTGAGTTTATATAGACTATATAACATATATTACATGCATTCGGGGTTACTTTAAACAAATTTAAATGAATTTGATATATAAATAGTTTAATATTTTATATAATTCCAAGTGTTTCATTTCTATCCCATATAAAAGATACCCCCATTAATATATTCTATAAATTATATAGTCAATATATTTCTTCCAAGACCTAAAAATAAAACCTTATTTATTTAAATTAATACATCCCAGATCTTATTTTATTTATAAATTTTTATCCTTTCAAGGCATAAGGTGTACAATAAATGTGGTTTCCTAATGAAGAGGTAAAACTCAAAACAATATTTTTCAAATTTTATTTCCTCTTATAACTACTATATATATATATGGTACCTATTATGAAATAAATAATTTTGTATCATAAGTATTCATAATTTTTATTATGATGATATGTGAACCCTTATACACCGCTATCATATATATTCTAAAATTATAATGTCCCTCATGCATACAGGTGGACTGCCATCACTATGAAGCGATGCAATTATTTTTTCATTTATATTTCACATTTCTGTTAATAAGAATTTTTTTTGAATATATATGGAATATGTAATATAATAATTTTTCTCAAAATGAGAATTACTATTTACCTCTCTATTGTTATTTCCATGGAACGTAAAAACATCAATAATGGGAACGTGTTACCAACTATTTCCTAAAATGTTGCAATTTATTTTAATATTTATAGGTTTTATAGATGAATATATATATATATATATATATCATGTATATATATAATATATATATAATTTTAAACATTCTATATATGAAAAAACTATGATAAATGTATAATGACTAGAACATACTAGCTAAAACAAGACTAAAAATGTATAATTTATCAGTTGGAACAATGTTTTTAATACATAATTGTTATTATACAGGTGATAAAATGTTTAACATATATAATATATGGAATTATATATATAATTATTATTTTGTAATTTTCTTATTACATGTATATTCTAATTATATTTGATGATTGCCTGTGTGTGAAGGAATATAAGAGTTTATGCAAGGGATTAATGTTCCAATCCCATTTTAGTTGGGGTTTTTTATGATGTAGCATACAATACAGAGAATTATATGATTATTATATATTCATATCATAGATAATTTTCTTCCCCTCTAGATAACAATTTAGAATCAATTTTCTCCATTCATTTCCTTAGTGTTATGTACCTAGGATACCAAAGATACATTTTTATATAAAGCTGAATATGTTTTACTATTTAAATAAGAATATTTTTGCACAATGTCAATGTTCTAATTAAAATTATTTATCTATTATTTCTGAATATTATATATTAATATTTTAATTTAATTTTTACCCGTGGTATATTTTTAATAAATTTTATTATAATATTTTTTCAATTTTTAAATCATGGAACTTTTACTTTTTTCTGAAAATGTGAATTGTATTTCTATTTTCACATACACAATAAGAATAAAATATCTCATCATCATGAATAGTCAATTAATTGATGATAATATTACATTTCTTATTGTTATTTCCAAATAGAATATTTCATTAAAATATTAGAATTTTTTTTAATATAATTTATTTTGAAATTCCAATGGTATTTTCCAAAATATATTTTCCAAAGATCCTCAAATGAAATTTTCATAAATTATAATACTTATTGATGATAATTTTATTTCAATTAAGATATAATAAAATGATATCATTTTTATTCTTCCTACATGTGTTTTAAAAATAATTGGATGACATTTTTATGAAACCAATATGTTTTCCATGGGTTGTGAAACAATGAAATTATTATATGTTTATAAATCATGTTATATTCTATGGGTCATGTTATGATGACATGATGAATGTTTCATGATCATATGGTACACCTAGGTTTTTTTAAAATTATAATATTTGTGGTTATAGTACTATATATCCCACTAATGCATTGGAACAAATTTTATATCTAATGATATAATGAGGTGAAACAAGTTAATGTGATGATCCAATATTAAAAAGAAGCTGATGTAGTTGATCCTCTATAGAAAAAAGTAATTAATTTTGGATCCATCATGGGATCAATGTTATAATTTCAGAAATAATATGATGTTGAAAATATCATTTGATTATGGATCCATAATTATTGGATGGTATTGGTAGTTAACAATAATACATGAAATTGTTTCTATACCCATAACCGGACCACACTTTTATGAAATGATTAATATTTGAACATATAGTTCATGATTTAATGATAATATTTTATCACTTATGTGATTTATTTATTATCAAAAGATAATGTTCTGTCATATGAATTAATTTTACACTATAAGACATATGGTTTATGAAATTTGTAATATATGTTCATGATCTCATACCATTATAATAATCTTATGATTTATTATGATAATCGATTGATTACATCCATGCATACCCTTATCGAGCATATAATATCACCATTAATTATGTTCCATTCCCTTGGGTTGTGAAGAAAGGTTTTACATATTTTATTCTGTCACGAACCAACCCGGGTCGACCCTGAACCGGTCACCCGAGCCGGTCCGCGGCAAGTCCCGAGGGGCGTTCCCGATCCCCCCGGGATGGCATCCAGTGTCGGGCATCAAAAGTAAACAAGTGGGAACGATTTGGCCCAAAATATAATAAACTAAGCAGCAGAAATAAATAGAACAAATGTAAATAAGGAAAAAGGAACCAACAACGCAACTAACCTGACCACGACCAAAGCTCCACGTGACCCCGTGGGTCACTCTCCAATAACACAACCGACGTCGCTCAAGGCGAACAACTGAAGCTGGAACCTGCAACAGAACTAAAAACAAGAAAACACTATAGGCGTGAGTATTAAAACTCAGTAGGTAGGCCCGACTATTTCTATTCCCAAAGCACATACCAATAAATAAAGAGTTTATCAATTCCAGGTTTGAACTAAATTATACAAAAATAGGTTTTCCACACACTTTCATTTCAAAAACAAGTAACAGTCCATTGCCCTTTTTAATTTAGAACATGTTTAATGTTGAAAGAACAGGTGCATTGCATTTTCAAAACATTTTATGAGCAATTTAGAAATCCAAACTTTAGTTGTTAGTCAAAATAAGAATCACACACAACACACACTAAGGGCAATGGTAAAGTGGCACACAAGGGTCAGCAACCGAACTCGACCCCTCAATCGTTCGCCACACACAACTAAACACTAAAAGAAACATGGGTCGAACCTAGGAGATCGTGAACAATCCAGAACGTACTATACGTGTGACTCATCCTGAGGCATGCCATAACTCGATGACGTCATAACGCCCATAATACTACCCGGCATAGCCCTGCATGGCCTAACCGAGGGGCCCAATCCCCATAGCAGCAATAACTCAGTATTCCCCTGCTATGGGGCCACTAGCCAGTGCGTGGTCTAAACTAGTACAGCAATCGTTCTCAGAAAATTCACTCAATATGCCAGGTTCCCATGTCATCACAAACAATAAAAAGGGGGTGCGTCTACAATGTAAATTAATCAGTCACGATGCACCAACATCACATATAGCTCACGAAAACAACTCACACCAAAGATCACCCCCGAGTGGGGTTTCCAAAATAATCTATTTTTATTAAAGTGCCAAACGGGCCTCCACAAATTTTTAAGTAAAACCACTTTTCTCAAAAAGCTCAAAACACTTGTTCAGAAGAAATTATTTATCTTTAAAACTAGAAGTACGTTTGAAATTCCGTGAATTATGTTTAAAGGCCAAACGGGCACTCTATCAAAATTGGGTGTCCGCCCGTCAAGAAAATGTTTCAATTGTTCGGTATAAAATAAACGGCACTTTTCAAACTAAATAATCATTTAAGATTCTATTATCTAATATTATTTATCATTCATTAAAATTAGAAAAAACATCAAGCAATTAATAAATTCTAAATTTAAAGATAAGTGCAATGGGGGACCTACCTCGGCTCGCAGTCCAAACGCAATGGCGTGCCGCGCCTCGCACAGACGCACAAACATGCGCACGTCAACGACCACAGTATCGCTAGGTTACCCCGCAAACGTGCTGCAACAAAAGCACAATAACTAAAATTACACCAACATAGACTTAAACCAACCCAAAAGAGCCAACAACACGAGAGAACCACCTTGACACATTTTCAAAACACCACTCACACCATCGACACTATTTACAAAACCACTTCAAAATTTATTAAACAGATCTACATAGAAACCATACCTTTATACACCCAAATCCTTTTCAAAACAACTTTTTATATTTAAGTGTGCACTCTCAACACACCATGTCTGAAAGTACACCACTTGCGTAGTTAAATTGATAAATAGAAAATTTAATAAAAACTGCTAAACAGCACACAGTTGGCTTCCATAAGAACGTACCCAACTCCACTTTTTAAAACCCAAATGACATTTAAAAAATACACTCGACACATGCACACATAGAAGTAATTGGACAATCACTTCAAAACATAATTTAACAAATTATACTCTCAAGAAAACATCCCGACAAAACTTCACTAGGTGGTTATGACAAAAATTGGGTATTAGAATACACAAACATAAAAAAAGAAATAGTTCAAAAAACCAATTCTAACATGCTATAACAAACCATAAACATCATTAAAAAAACCGTAAACAAAAAGGTCTACCCTTGAAATCATGCGCGCCTCAAAATATTCACAAAACACAAACCGCACCACAATTTACATCCAGCGAAAAGGGTGCAAAAGCTACTGGAACATTTAAACACGCACTTACTGTGCACACTTTAACCCAAAACAACACAATTTTCACCGAACAGGGCATAAACTACAATCCTTGCATACCAAATAAATTGTCCAAATGTTGCACAGCAATACCTAGCATTTATATAAGGTGTGAATTGAAAACAAAAGATGCAACTCAAATTATGAAACCAAGAGCAAGGGATACCTCCTTCAAAATCATGGCATAACGAAAACACAAATCTGTAAACATTTCACGTGAAACTTAAAACATTAAACTGATGAAATGGAATTGTAAACCGAGACCCAACGAGATCAGTAGAACAACAAGAATGAAAAAGGGGCTAGAGGTTATACCGAAGGGGAAAAAATTGTTTCGGCAAGGGGGAGGGGTGGCAGCGACGACGTGAAGAATAGGGGGGGGGGGGTCGCGCGGGCGGTTGTGCCAGAGGAGAGGGGAGCGCCCGGCGAGGCGGCTGGGTGAGGTGCGTCGGATGATGGAGAAGCCGAGACGAGGTCAGAGCGAGAGCCGTCGGCTGAGGGCAGGGGGATGGTTCGGGTGGCGGTAGCTGGAACAGGAGGTCGGCGTTGGTGAGGGAAAGACAGGGGAGAAGAGGCCTCCGGCCATGGGGGTGGTGTGCGCCGGATGAAGATCCGGTCGGGGAAGAGGGTACGGCCGGTAATGGGATAGGATGGGGCGACGCCGGTGCTGTGCGCGCTGGCCAGAGGAAGGTCGTGCGGCCGAAAGCGGGTCGGCCGGGAGTTGTGGGCGCCAATGGAGAGCCGGCCGGAGGAGGGGACTGCTGGCCGGAGTCGTTGTATGGGGAGGGCGTGGGACTGCTGTGCTGGGAGAAGTAGGAGAGGGAGCAGCGCCGGCCGGGGGGCGGGGCACCGGGGGCTAGGTCGCGCGCGGCGAGGGAGATACGAGGGAGAGGGCCCTGAGGCGCGCTGAGAAGGAGGCGGTAGGGCTGGTTGATAGGCGGACAGAGCGCGGAGGCAGGGAGGCCGGCAATGAGGGTAACGGGAGTGGGATTCGGGGCTGCGCGAGGGGTAAGGGAAGCAGGAAGGGTGCGGCGCAAGAGGGGAAAGAGGGGGGAGATCCGAAACCCTAAACAGATAATAAATAAAAAAAATAACTAAATAAAAGAAGAACAAACAAAATAAAAGAAAGGAAAAGCTAATGAATAAAATAGTAATAATAAAAATAATAAATTGGAATATGAATAATGATGATAAAAACAATAAGGCTCATTTGATAACACAAAAATAAAATAATGAATTATATCAATTAAGATAATATTAACAATAATAATAAAATTAACAAAACAATAACAATTGTAATAAACTAAAATAGAAATAATAATAATAATAATAATAAAATAAAAGAGAAATTTCACGACACGGGGCAACTGCGTGGCTACCGCGAACCGTGCGGTGGCCGCGCACGAGTCCAAAACCAACTAAAAACATTAAACTTCAAAATTTTAAATCGGGACTCAACCCAAACCTCATCATGAGAACCCGACACTAAGATATATTAAATTGAAAATTACTTCAAAAAGTTGGGGTGCGACAATTCTCCCCACCACAAAAACTTTCTGCCCCCAGAAAGTCACCAAGCCGAAAGATATCCAAAACTCGAGTTCATGCCCGATCCAAAACCAAGAAGTTAAGAAATTTGAAATGAACTTTTACTCCACAGGTCACACCAGAACGATCATGAAGAAACCGCGACATAAAACGAGGGGAGAAAACGGGAGGGTTCTCCCCACCACAAGAGCTCGACCAACACTGAGGCTTTTAGAACCCAAATACACCGCCCCGGGGAGGGGGTCAATGTGGGAACTCCCAAACCAAAACCAATCCACATAAGGTTTTAAACATTATTAATAATAAAGAACGTATGATTCAAAAAGCTTCACTCAACAGACCTAACAAGGATCCAAGCCCCATTGAGTCTGAAAGAAAACACAACACAAGGGAGCGGGAGAACACGAGAGGGTTCTCCCCACCACAAGAACACCACTGATGCAGAAATTAACACCTAAACGTACCACCTCGGGAAGGGGGGGGGGGGTGACACGGAAACTCCCAACCGATCCAGGCTAACCTCTATAGCATGAGCGAGCAGCACCTCCGCCAAAACTTGGAACTCTCGACTCAGACCAAAGAAAGCCCGAAGACGATAGAAAAATCTCCAAGCAGAACATAATCCAAGCTGTAAACCCGAGCACAACAGCAAGCCTGGACTCCACCGTAGGCACTTATATCTCCAAACGAACATCGCCAAACCAAGATTAACCCACGCAAGGTCCAAACATACCTCTATGAAAAACGCATGATCCTAAACACCATAATCTGGCAACCGAGACTGTTTGGATTACAAACGAATACGTTCATCCCAACCTCACGACGAAACAAAGAACCGACAACAACGCCAAAACTTTAACAGTAAAGGAATGAGAATGGAAGGACATTAAATGTTTCGTTGGAAACACTAAATACCCAAACCCGAACTGAGGCTTCACACCCCCATCAACTCCTGACTGCGCGCGAGCTTCACCCCAAGTCCTGTGGTTGGGGCTCTGATGGTTGAAGCATCTCCTGCCTCACAGCCAGGCACTAGAATCTTCTAGCTACAGTGTCTTCCTCAGGCGACGCTTCCTGCAAAGCTTCTCTAGATGATCTAGAAACCTGCAATGATGGCACGTCTTCGGGGGGCGGTGTGACATAGCTGCTTGTATTCCCTAACCGTCCATACTGACGGTACACCATTAGACGGTTCGACGAACTGGAAGTTAGAGCCACTGCAAAGAACTCTTTAGAAACAAATTTACCTATCACGCTCTGCTCGTCAGATAGGATACCTTCACGAGCAACTGGATACGGTGGATTGTCAACTGTTTGCGCTCCGGAGACCAACTCATCTAAGAACACCTCATGCACCCACTTCTCAAAAGTGATGCTCCCAAAAAGGGAGGACTCGCTCATTGATCTCTAGACGAAGACCCCTGATGAAGGGAGAAGCCTTCATCCAGTCCTGCGACACTACCCCTGGAAAAAGAGACACAAGATCCTTGAAATGGTCAACATACACTCTCACCATCTGCTGGCCATGTTGAACACACATGAGATCTTCCATTTTCTTCGTCTTCATCTCCACAAGTTTAAACCATCGAACGAAGACGACTTTATAGAAATACCACATCATCCCAAATTGCAGCAATGGCGAGGCGAACAACTCCTACTCGTCCAGAGCTGGTCCTTCGAACAGACCCAAAACACATACACTTTAACTGCTTCGGGAGTTCCCAATACCCTGGAGATGCGCTCAACCTCTTCAATCCACTGCACTGTCTCTAACAGGCTCCAATCACCACGAAGTACGGACGACGTCCAAGAAGGACCAAAAACTGGGCATGACTCATCAAAACTCTAGGGACCTTTCTGGGCGGCATTTTTGAAAAACATATAGAACACCGAGACGAAACTTATATCAATCGAAGCAACATCAATAAAGCACCCTCCTCCAAAAACAACAAGCTCAAAACCAAACAAAAACAAACACAACCCCAAAACCGCTTTTCACTTTATATTTCAAAACCACCTTCTTTAAAGGCTACTTTCCAAATACCAACTCCAGTTTTTAAACCAAAACCGCTCTCCAAAACCATTTTCCTCTTTAAAAGCCAATTTACAAAACCAGGTCAAGCCTTAAATTTCAAACACACCCAGGTAATCTCATGAATCTTTGCACATGTATTCATCCACTTTCATTCATACGCACCAACGCGCACTTTCCACGCATCTTCTCACATGTGCAAACGTCCATAAGGAGTACCTGAGGTTTCACCCCAAACCATTCTCGACCAATTTCAAAGAAAACATCAGTTTTCCAAACCAAATGTTTTTAGTTTTTAAAACTCATTTCATAAATTTAATGTCCTTTAAAATAAATCAGTCTCATTTTCAAAACCCCCTTTTTTTTCCATTTCCAAAAATGCACTTACACTAACCAAAAGAAAAACAGCACCCAAAATTGCATTAACCACTGGAGTGAGGGACTAGTAATCACGCTCAACCTAGCGACATGGTAGTGGGCCATGTCCCAAGTCAGCGTCGACCACTAGGAGGAATTCAAACCGTGTACTCAGACGCCACATGGGTCACTACTCCATGTGAAATCACGAAGTAACGTCTGCTTGCCTCCGTTGTCATCTCTCAATCCAAGACAAACCAGAAAGAGACAAAGACACAATTCTCGGACTACCCCTGGCGACTCGAGGTGCGGAACGGGCGAGGGTTCATGACGTCCTTCCCGTACCTACCTCTCGAGTCCCGACAATCCTAATCTCCTTCTACCAGACATCCCAAATAACAAGGGCCGCCTCTGATACCATTTTGTCACGAACCAACCCGGGTCGACCCTGAACCGGTCACCCGAGCCGGTCCGCGGCAAGTCCCGAGGGGCGTTCCCGATCCCCCCGGGATGGCAACCAGTGTCGGGCATCAAAAGTAAACAAGTGGGAACGATTTGGCCCAAAATTTAATAAACTAAGCAGCAGAAATAAATAGAACAAATGTAAATAAGGAAAAAGGAACCAACAACGCAACTAACCTGACCACGACCAAAGCTCCACGTGACCCCGTGGGTCACTCTCCAATAACACAACCGACGTCGCTCAAGGCGAACAACTGAAGCTGGAACCTGCAACAGAACTAAAAACAAGAAAACACTATAGGCGTGAGTATTAAAACTCAGTAGGTAGGCCCGACTATTTCTATTCCCAAAGCACATACCAATAAATAAAGAGTTTATCAATTCCAGGTTTGAACTAAATTATACAAAAATAGGTTTTCCACACACTTTCATTTCAAAAACAAGTAACAGTCCATTGCCCTTTTTAATTTAGAACATGTTTAATGTTGAAAGAATAGGTGCATTGCATTTTCAAAACATTTTATGAGCAATTTAGAAATCCAAACTTTAGTTGTTAGTCAAAATAAGAATCACACACAACACACACTAAGGGCAATGGTAAAGTGGCACACAAGGGTAAGCAACCGAACTCGACCCCTCAATCGTTCGCCACACACAACTAACCACTAAAAGAAACATGGGTCGAACCTAGGAGATCGTGAACAATCCAGAACGTACTATACGTGTGACTCATCCTGAGGCGTGCCATAACTCGATGACGTCATAACGCCCATAATACTACCCGGCATAGCCCTGCATGGCCTAACCGAGGGGCCCAATCCCCATAGCAGCAATAACTCAGTATTCCCCTGCTATGGGGCCACTAGCCAGTGCGTGGTCTAAACTAGTGCAGCAATCATTCTCAGAAAATTCACTCAATATGCCAGGTTCCCATGTCATCACAAACAATAAAAAGGGGGTGCGTCTACAATGTAAATTAATCAGTCACGATGCACCAACATCACATATAGCTCACGAAAACAACTCACACCAAAGATCACCCCCGAGTGGGGTTTCCAAAATAATCTATTTTTATTAAAGTGCCAAACGGGCCTCCACAAATTTTTAAGTAAAACCTCTTTTCTCAAAAAGCTCAAAACACTTGTTCAGAAGAAATTATTTATCTTTAAAACTAGAAGTACGTTTGAAATTCCGTGAATTATGTTTAAAGGCCAAACGTGCACTCTTTCAAAATTGGGTGTCCGCCCGTCAAGAAAATGTTTCAATTGTTCGGTATAAAATAAACGGCACTTTTCAAACTAAATAATCATTTAAGATTCTATTATCTAATATTATTTATCAATCATTAAAATTAGAAAAAACATCAAGCAATTAATAAATTCTAAATTTAAAGATAAGTGCAATGGGGGACCTACCTCGTCTCGCAGTCCAAACGCAATGGCGTGCCGCGCCTCGCACAGACGCACAAACATGCGCACGTCAACGACCACAGTATCGCTAGGTTACCCCGCAAACGCGCTGCAACAAAAGCACAATAACTAAAATTACACCAACATAGACTTAAACCAACCCAAAAGAGCCAACAACACGAGAGAACCACCTTGACACATTTTCAAAACACCACTCACACCATCGACACTATTTACAAAACCACTTCAAAATTTATTAAACAGATCTACATAGAAACCATACCTTTATACACCCAAATCCTTTTCAAAACAACTTTTTATATTTAAGTGTGCACTCTCAACACACCATGTCTGAAAGTACACCACTTGCGTAGTTAAATTGATAAACAGCAAATTTAATAAAAACTGCTAAACAGCACACAGTTGGCTTCCATAAGAACGTACCCAACTCCACTTTTTAGAACCCAAATGACATTTAAAAAATTCACTCGACACATGCACACATAGAATTAATTGGACAATCACTTCAAAACATAATTTAACAAATTATACTCTCAAGAAAACATCCCGAAAAAACATCACTAGGTGGTTATGACAAAAATTGGGTATTAGAATACACAAACATAAAAAAAGAAATAGTTCAAAAAACCAATTCTAACATGCTATAACAAACCATAAACATCATTAAAAAAACCGTAAACAAAAAGGTCTACCCTTGAAATCATGCGCCCCTCAAAATATTCACAAAACACAAACCGCACCACAATTTACATCTAGCGAAAAGGGTGAAAAAGCTACTGGAACATTTAAACACGCACTTACTGTGCACACTTTAACCCAAAACAACACAATTTTCACCGAACAGGGCATAAACTACAATCCTTGCATACCAAATAAATTGTCCAAATGTTGCACAGCAATACCTAGCATTTATATAAGGTGTGAATTGAAAACAAAAGATGCAACTCAAATTATGAAACCAAGAGCAAGGGATACCTCCTTCAAAATCATGGAATAACGAAAACACAAATCTGTAAACATTTCACGTGAAACTTAAAACATTAAACTGATGAAATGGAATTGTAAACCGAGACCCAACGAGATCAGTAGAACAACAAGAATGAAAAAGGGGCTAGAGGTTATACCGAAGGGGAAAAAAATTGTATCGGCAAGGGGGAGGGGTGGCGGCGACGACGTGAAGAATAGGGGGGGGGTCGCGCGGGCGGTTGTGCCAGAGGAGAGGGGAGCGCCCGGAGAGGCGGCTGGGTGAGGTGCGTCGGATGATGGAGAAGTCGAGACGAGGTCAGAGCGAGAGCCGTCGGCTGAGGGCAGGGGGATGGTTCGGGTGGCGGTAGCTGGAACAGGAGGTCGGCGTTGGTGAGGGAAAGACAGGGGAGAAGAGGCCTCCGGCCATGGGGGTGGTGTGCGCCGGATGAAGATCCGGTCGGGGAAGAGGGTTCGGCCGGTAATGGGATAGGATGGGGCGACGCCGGTGCTGTGCGCGCTGGCCAGAGGAAGGTCGTGCGGCCGAAAGCGGGTCGGCCGGGAGTTGTGGGCGCCAATGGAGAGCCGGCCGGAGGAGGGGACTGCTGGCCGGAGACGTTGTATGGGGAGGGCGTGGGACTGCTGTGCTGGGAGAAGTAGGAGAGGGAGCAGCACCGGCCGGGGGGCGGGGCACCGGGGGCTAGGTCGCGCGCGGCGAGGGAGATACGAGGGAGAGGGCCCTGAGGCGCGCTGAGAAGGAGGCGGTAGGGCTGGTTGATAGGCGGACAGAGCGCGGAGGCAGGGAGGCCGGCAATGAGGGTAGCGGGAGTGGGAGTCGGGGCTGCGCGAGGGGTAAGGGAAGCAGGAAGGGTGCGGCGCAAGAGGGGAAAGAGGGGGGAGATCCGAAACCCTAAACAGATAATAAATAAAAAAAATAACTAAATAAAAGAAGAACAAACAAAATAAAAGAAAGGAAAAGCTAATGAATAAAATATTAATAATAAAAATAATAAATTGGAATATGAATAATGATGATAAAAACAATAAGGCTCATTTGATAACAAAAAAATAAAATAATGAATTATATCAATTAAGATAATAATAACAATAATAATAAAATTAACAAAACAATAACAATTGTAATAAACTAAAATAGAAACAATAATAATAATAATAATAAAATAAAAGAGAAATTTCACGACACGGGGCAACTGCGTGGCTACCGCGAACCGTGCGGTGGCCGCGCACGAGTCCAAAACCAACTAAAAACATTAAACTTCAAAATTTTAAATCGGGACTCAACCCAAACCTCATCATGAGAACCCGACACTAAGATATATTAAATTGAAAATTACTTCAAAAAGTTGGGGTGCGACATATTCTATGAATTGTATAATGTCATAAGATATTTATGTTAGATCTGGATTAAGAAATGATGGATAAGAATTTTCAATTGTTCAAAATTGTTTTGTATTTATTAATAACATTCATAAAATGTGTATGTGTCTTGTCAAAACTAGAAATGATGAATTCTTTATTTTAAGAAGCTTATAGTTCTTCATCTTCTAGTCATAAAAGATGTAAAATGATATACGTAGATAAAAAAGTTTATATCTTGTGGTACAACATGAAAGGGTATTTTTTAGAATTAATATCTTGATGAGAAAGAATATATCTAGTGGGAAAACATTTCTATGGATTTCAATATTACACTATAAAAAACATGACGGGAATAGTTCTATTTGTATTATAGTTGATCCCATTACAAATTCTTAAAACTCCATTCCTTTTAGATAGACCTTTTCACTTATTTTTAATTCCAAGGTATAAGTAATGTAGGTGGTCTTATTTCATAGGGGTCATCATTCTATTATTTCATATCATGCTGAAAGGTTTACCATGATGTTCTCGAGATGTATTAAGAAGAATATGATTGAAATTTTAGTTTTAGTAATACATATCATACTCATATAGATGATAAGTCTATGAGGAACATCTAACAACAAAATTATATTTTTATATATTCATCTAGGGATTTAATAGGTGGTTGAGATAAATAACATTCATTAGTATAATTTTCATAAAATAATGTCATTTACTCCAATATTAAGATGGATCCATAAGAAGTACTCATTCATGGTACGTTTAAATCTCCACCATTATGTGATGATGTTATATAAAAATTAAATTTGTGAGATGATATAGCTAAATAAATGTATTAAAATGTTAGATACATCCAACCAATATAAGGGTCGTAACGTACCGAAATTTTATGGGAAATATTCTTTTTAATTCCTTTTCATTATTGTGTTGTATGGTACACCATGATTATTTTTCGCTATATGAAACACCGTATTAGCTTATAGTATACCCAAACACTATTCTTGGCTTGTGTTGCATGCAAGACAACCTTTCTCAATAGCATGTGTTGTACGCAATACTAAGAATCAATGAAAACGTTATATTATTATAATATAATTATGAAATAGATGTAATGAATAGTAATAACCACATTTTTAATTTTATAACATTATAATTTATCTTACACATTTTTTATAATGATCTATGAGAACAAAATCAAATTTTCTAATAAAAGAAGTATTTTAAAAAAAAGGATTTTTTGCCGCCTTTTAATGGAGCTCAAATTTCAAATCTAATTTTTGACTAGTTTATCAGTTCAATATTAAAAATTAGAATTCTTCTTTTGAAACAAGATATAAAAATTTACATAGGATAAAATTTTTATATTTTTCTGACAATGTTATTATTTTTATGAATAGTAAAAACAAGATAAATTTAACTTAAAAAAAACATTGTTCATCGAGATAATTAATATGGTTAAATTATTATAGTAAATTGTTTTAAAGTATAAATAGTATATATTTTCATCATTTAATATAATTTATTTCATTATCATTAATTTTACATTGAATTCAAAGGTAAAATCAATTCAATCTTTTGCAATGTTTTAAACCAAAACCCGTATTTTTTACAGCGGGATTGATATTAAATTAATTACTGTAACTTATATATTTTGAATTAGGAAAATTATATTCAATATTTGGAATCAGAAAGTAAAAATTATGTTAATAGGCTATATTTTTTTGGGCATTATGAATAGAAACTACTGTAAATATTATTTACCACAGTTAAAGGTAAATTTGTTAATTATGTGTAAAAATAATATTATAAAATTACCCTAAAACAGTACATAATATAATTGGATGATTATATTTCATCCTAAAATATACCTGGGCCGAAATTTTATCTATTATAACCCACTTTTATTTGATTACATCCTTTGACTCAAAATTATATTTTTATTTGATTTTCAAAATCGGGATGATCCATACACTAGATTACCAAAATACAAATTCATAAACTACTTTCACGAGAAATTCATTTTGATTAAAAATTCAAAATCACCCAAAACCATAATCCCATCACCACCAGTACGCCTTGGGATATGGATCCTCAAGCAGCGAATCTTCTGGAGTCGTGCCCCCAACGTCGAACCACCTCGTCGTCGCCATCGTCGGACAATGCCATCGAGAACCCTACTGGCCAACCCCACCACAACTTCAAACATCAAAACAGAATAGAGCATCAAACTTTCCATCGTCCATACACTATGTCAACATCGTAACCATCCGAATAATGTCGTGCCATCATCGTACCCATCTGAAGACCGTCGTCAACCTCATCGTGCCATCGTCGCCCGTATCACCACTTTGAGGGAAAAACCGAACAATTAAGAAAACCAGAAATAGAAACACCACTATTGTAGTTGATAAAGCCAACACTGAACAATTCCATCATCACAAAGGCCAAATACAAGAAACCATCTTGACTCTTGTCGCGCCCATTGATGGCCTCCAAGACAAACCCCAAAACATCTTAGTAGCACTGCTATGGCTTCGACTGGGAGAGGTGCAAAGGAACACGATTCCAGGGCAGGGATAAGAGCAGCCAGAAAAAACAAAATGAAGCTTTCAAGTGAGAAAATATAAAAGACCCTTCAACTGCTGACCCACGAACCCAAAAACTCATAGATTTCAGTACTCCAGATCTAACTTGGAGATGAGCAGGGGAACGAGAAGTTAGAGCGAGGTATAAGCGGCCAAAGGGCAGAAACATCAAGGAACCTACAACAATACCACCAATATCACACTGTAGAGAAGTCATTCCTGAACATTACCTTGAAATCACTGACAAGATTGATCATATCAACACCAGTTGTAATCCTGTCGCAAGCGTGACAATTAAATTATTTTAATTTAAATGATTTCAAGGTTGTCACATTGTTAATTTTATAAACATAACATTTTAAAAGTAGGGTGTATTAGAAGATAAATTGGAATTAAAGTATTATTACGAAATATATTAGATTTATATTCATCATAGTATTTTATTAATAATTTTTATGCACCAAATATGTATATTAAATAATTATAATAAAATTTTGTAGTAATTATTTTATTAAGAGAAATATCAAATAAATGGATTTAAAAATATTAAAATAAATATTATATGAAGAAAATAATATGCTCATCAAATTTTATAGATGAATATGATATGTTAGGAACCTATTAAATATTTTTTTTCTGAATATATTTTCTATGTGCATTTTATTTAAATTCAAATAAAGGAATTGTGTAAAAATTTATACTATTAGTATTTTATAAAATATCATATTATTAAATTGTTTAAAAAACAATAAAATATTTAAAAATTATAAATTGGAATTTATAAGTTCGAAAATATCATAAAGTATCCAAATATAGTCAATTCATGTCATATAAGTAATTATTTATAACAATTTTAAATTTAGTATATTATTACAACTAATAAAATTAGATAGATTATATTTGGATAAATCAAGTTGATAAGGTTTAAAATAAATTCCCAACATGTCCAAATTTAATAAGAATATGAGATTAAAACCATATCTCCCTTAATATTCAAATATTAGAATTTTTTTAATTTTTATGAGGGGTTTGAATTTATTGTAAATAAATATTTTTGAGGTTTCCAAAGTGCCCCTTTCCTCCCTTATAGAAGGGCACCTCCTCCCTCTCCTCTTCACAACATTTTGAGACACAAATCTATGAAAAAACCTATCAATTTATCTTCTACTATTCCCTATCTACATTCTAGAGGTTCTGGTATTCTTCAAATACCAACTATAGTGCCCCAAGAGGATGTTAAGAGGAGGCACATCGAATAAGAGGTAATATCCTTTAACGATTCTCTCAAACTTATTTATTATCCTACATTATCTATATGAGTTGTTTAATTATTAAGTAATAACTCCAGTATCACTTGTATACTATTATTTAATTATGAATTTGAAAGAACTATATTCTATCTTCTATCCATCCTATGAAAAAATGAAATCTCCACACGTGCATAAGTACTTCTTACCGTCTCCACGTCGTGGTGTAATCATTTATTTCATCACTAACAAACATGGATGTGTATAAGGATGGATGAAATAACTACATATGATTATTGTAAATTGATATTGATTCTGAAATATTATAAAATATACACTTCAATACAATTCCACAATTATGGGAATGATATTATCGCTCATGCGTATGTACAGCCTACCGTCTCCACGATGTGACGTGACTCGTTCTACATGATCTTTATTGAATAATGATTATATAAATAAATTTAATGATTAAATAATATTTATATTACAATAATACCATTATGTAAATTATTTATCTATAACCTAAAAAAATGAATAAGAATTTATTTGACCAAACACGCATAAGAACATAAAACAATGAACACCCGAATAACAAGTAGCAGTGAAATATTACTAATAAGAAGATAAGAATATGAACATATATGATATCATAAAAATTATTATGATTATGGAATAAGTCAATAACATTATTTAAATCACTATAAAAGTGGTTTGGATATGTACAAAGAATATCACACCTACGGTAAGGGATAATTATTCAAATCTCTTTCTTATCCGGGATTGTTTATTCGTAAGTATTTACTGGGGTTATGTTATCATCCATGTCCATGTTTTCTAAAAATGTTTTCATAAAATTTTTAATATTTGTTCATGTATGTTTAAAGTCAATTTTACCCTTTTTTTACTTTTACCACATGGAATGAAAAGATTATTTCTTTTGTTTAAAAAATGAGGTACTTTTTGACTTTTTGAGAAAAAGTATGAGAATAATGTTTATTAACTTATACGTCATGAATGGATTTTAAGGTTTCATGATGAATTATTTTCATGAACCTTATTCTATTAGATTTCTTCATTATTTTCAGTAAAATCAATTTCTTTAAAATTTCATGGCATTTTGTGAAAAGAAATGGATTTCGAAGAAAAATTGATATTTTCCTCAAACATTCATTTCAAGCATTTTATCAAAACTACATGCCATCTAAGATGACATTATTTAGTATGTTTATGTTTGAAGTATAATGTATCTATTATCTACATGATTTTATTTTTCTTATTATGAAATGATATCCATTTGTTTATGAAACCCATATTATTATTTGGTTTATGATAAATGATTTATATTTATTTTGTGTCACACAAAAGAATGATTTTATTATGAGATGGGTGTGACCTATATCTCCATCTAATTCATTGGGTAATTATATATATCTCATGATATATACATGTCTAGAACTACAAGTGAATATGGTTCAGTAATACAGGGCGGGATCGGCATGTTAACACATTTCAGTGATGGAATTTGTCAACTATGATGGTCTTGGCCGCGACGCCTTGGCTACTATGGAAATTATATCATGTGAATAATGATTTTCCTTAATTCCATGTTTTATTCCCTTTCCATTTTATCATGATTAATGTTCCATTATGATATATTCCATATGTACTACAAAGATTTATGTCATTACTCATGTTTTATGTTCATCTTTTTTAGTTCAAATGATTATGGATTGTTTATAAGTTCTCCATGTTTACCCTTACTGAGCATTTGAGCACACCATATTTATGTTTTCTTTTCCCTGAGATATAAAGAAATTTTTTAGGTATGAAAACAAAAGGGGAAGATCTCTATGGGAGATGTTGAAGATCTCTCACCATGATTAGAAGATTATGTACCGAGATTCCAAAGACACTAAACTAATATGATCTTTGGGTTTATTTTTGGGTCATGTATTAATTTTTATGAAAAAAGTAATTTAATGTCCATGTATGACATGCTTTGGGTCTTTATAGTTAGTATCATAGTAAGGGTTTAATTAACCTTTGAAAACTAGGATCCCAAAACATTAGTGATATCCCTAGATATATTTAAAAGGTATGTCTAAGGATTTCCATATGGTTAAATATAAGTATAGGTTATAGTCCTATAATTATGGTAACGATCATATAATTAAACCAAATATTATAGATATTGAAGGAACTCCCCCTTTATTATGTTGATTTCCTAGCATTATTTTTCCCCTAACACTATTATTTTTTTGTTTTAGACGATGGTTAGAACTCGAAGGAACTGTGTTGTTCAATATAGTGTCCAATGTAATGACTGTCCTCCGGAAAAAACCAATGTTACGGGAGATAGAGTTCAAAATCATATTACTGTAAATACACAAGAAATGAATCATTGTGTACTTACAAATCAGTAGAGTAGGGAAAAATATTATACTGAGTCCTTCATGAGGCAACATCTACCTTCAATCAATGGCTATTCTGATCCACTTATTGTTGATCAATGGATCTATACCATTGAAATGATATTTTCCATAAATCACTATTCAGAACATGAAAAAGCCATTCTGGAAGTTTACCATTTACAATGTGAAGAAAAGTATTGGTGAACTCTAATTAAGAATACAAGGCCACAAGATGAAGTTGAATCCACGGAATGGGATTAGTTCACGAACATATTTTTCAATAAGTATGTTCCCAGTATTCATCGAACAAATATGGAAAAGTAGTTCCTTAAGCTTAAGTAAAACTATGATGGATCTGTTGGTATATACGAAGAGAATTTTACAAGGCATGTAAAGTATGCATTTTGATCTATCATCCAACCTGAAAGTAATGTTGATCGATTCTCCAATAACTTATAACCATGTCTTAATAGGGAATTTTCAATAAGATACTTCATTAGATATAAAGAAATTTTACGTTGTTCTATCAAGGTAGAACTGGATGTTGGTGTTACATATCCATCTCATGGTTTTAAAAACAAACGAATGATGGAGTTCATGGAAAAATCTCAAAACAATGATGAAAAGCAGGTGAATGTTTCTTTATGCTCAAAGTGTTGAAAGAAGTATGGTGGTGATGGTCTAAAAATTTCTAGAAAATGTTTCATGTGTGGAAAATAAGGTCATCGAGCATCTGAGTGCCAATGTAATGGGAAAAAGGATTCTAATGGAATGAATAGAGAAAAGACTACCAAGAACCCTCCACCAACACATTAATGCATCAAGTGAAAGGAAATGTGGAATTATGCTAATCAATTCCCTAATACAAGGGAAAATGATGATCACAGTGAGAAACCTCTTCGGGCAATGGAAAAAGGGAAGTCACATGCGATCACTATTTGTGATGCTGACTATGATAATGATGTTGTGAAATAACTAAGTGTTTATGTAATGGGATTTCAAAATAGTATCATGGAATCTCATTATAAGTATTATGGAATATTTAAAATTATATTTATTGGTTAATTATGGTTATGAATAATTATATGGCACATTAACCATGAAAAGTGAATGAAATTTTTCTAGAAAGTAGATGATATGCGCCTAATGAATGGATAAGGAGAAAATAATATGTTTTCTATTATTAGTGAGCACATGACTTATATAAGGAAAATTTGATATCATGGTTTGAGTATATAGAATTTTTTGGATTTTGGTATGTGGAAAGAGTTACCTTTTGACAGCATTCATGTTTTCACTAAGGTTATATTATAACTCATGTTTCATGAGAATACATGATTAAGGTATTCACATGTTTATAATGTAACCAAAAAGATATATCATATCTTATATGGGGGATAAATGATGGAATTCATATTCTCAGTAGATGGCATTTCTAGTAATAATTTACATTATACGATGAGAATGGATAATAGTATTTTGGATAATCCTGAAGATTAGAATGGATTAATTTGGACATCATATAGTATTATTTAACTCTAGAACCTTTTATTTTCGATATTATTTTATGAATGTTATAATGGTGATGTTTTATAAAAAGTACAATCCGTGGGACTGACGACAACCCATCGCATCAGACAAGGTTGCAGGAATCCAACCCACAACTGAAGTACGACAAGCCTTTATCGCCTACCAATGGCCTATAGGAAGTCCCTGGTTAGTAAAAACTATTTTTATATTATTAACCGTTATGATAGATGATCTATAAGTCCATTTTTGAAACTATAGACGATTAATCTCACCATAGATGGGATTGTGTATATTTAATATCATTTTCTAACCTTATGTATGAGACAGATGGAATGACCAATCATTCAATCTTGTGATCTTCTAATACTTCAAGAATGAAACATTCAAAATTATTTCATTAAATACGAGAAGAAGTGAAAATTGTTCATGGAATGACCAAGGATGACATTACACTGAAATCAAGTAATTCTCCTTCGGTAAAAATTCATCAACTTTAGGGAAAGGATCTTGAAAACCAAAATTTTTGTCCTATTACTCTCATATCTGATGAATTAGATGGTACCGTAGATCACCAAAAATTTATGGCTTTTTTATTATTATATTTTTCATAGCCATGTTCTCTACCACTCTTCATTAGAACGTGATGGTTACATTTCTCTTTAGTGTCCATGTTTTCACCTATGTTCTCCTATGTGGAAACCCAGTGATGAGTTACATTGGGTGACTATTATGTTTCTAAAATTCCTTTTTAATATTATGTTTTAGTATTCCTTTTTACGATGTGGGTTTCTATGAAACAAACTTTCATGTAGATAACCATTTATAACCACGAAGAAATTTCGAGGGTGAAACTCATTTTAAGGGGGTAGAATGTAACGCCCCATGATTTTATGAGAAATATTAATTTTAATTCCTTTGATGTCTTGTTTTGTACGCTAAACTAAGATTATATTGCGCTATACACAACACCGTATTAGATTGTAGTATATGAAAAAACTATTCTTTGCTTATGTTGCACGCAAGATCATCCTTTCTGAATAGCGTGTGATGAACGCAATACTATGTTTCACTAAAAATGATATATTTTTATAATATTTTTATGAAATATCCATTATGAATAGTATTAACCATATTTTTAATTTTATAACATTATAATTATCCTTAAGAATTTTATATAATGAGGTATGAGAACAAAATCAAATTTTCGGAAAAAAGAAGATTTTTAAAGAAATACTGTTTTGCCGCCTTTTGATGGTGCACCGATTTTAAATCTAATTTTTGACAAGTTTATAAGTTAAATATTAAAAAATAAACTTCTTATATTGAATCAGGATATAAATATTTACATTTTATAATGTTATGATATTTTTCTGACAATATTCTTATATTGATGAATAGTAAAAAGAAGAAAAATTTTACTTACAAAAAACGTTTTTCATCGAGAGAATTTATATGGTTAAATTATACTATTAAATTGATTTAAAGGATAAATTGAATATATTTTTATTATTAAATATAATTTCTTTCATTATAATTAATTTTACATTGATTTCGTAGGTAAAGTCAATTCAATCTTTTGTAATGTTTCAAACAAAAACCAGTTTTTTTCTACAACAGGATTAAATTTAAATTAATTACTGCAACATCTATGTTTTTAATATGGAAAAATGGACTCTATATTTGGAATCAGTAGGTCAAAATATTGTAATAGGAAAATCTCTAATTTTGGGCCTTATTAATAGAAACTACTGTAAATTTTATTTACCACTGTTAAAGATAAATTAGACAATTAAGGGTAAACATAATATTATAAAATTACCTTAACACTTGACTTAATATAATTGGATGATTATATTTTGTCCTAAAATATACATGGGTCGAAATGGTATCTATTATATCCCACTTTTATGTGATTAAGACATTTAATTTATTTTATTTAAATGAAAGTGAAATATGTCTCACTCAAACATTAAAAATTAAATTATTTTTAATATAAGATTATACTGGATATAAATTTGATTATAAATACTCGTGTAAAAGATGAAATTTTTTCATTTATCATGGAAATTTATCTGAATTTTTTAAGAAATATATAATTACCTTAATAGCTAAAACATTAATGATGATGAAATTATTTATTAGGTGAAAATTATTAATATAGTTTTTATTAAACAAATAATACCCATTAAAGGCCCAAAAACCTGACCAAAACTTATTGGTGGTGTACATATGAATATTAATCATCCAAATGTAGAATTATTTACAATTTGGAGCCTGATAATAGTTATTAGGACACTTATATTAGTTTATTTTAAATGATGTCAAAGTTTTCACCTTCATAATTTTATAAACCTAACATTTTAAAATATTGGTTTTTTAGAATATAAAATCGAATAAAAGTATTATTGTAAAATATATTAGATTTATATTCATCATAGTATTTTATTTTTAGTTTTTATGAAACAATTAAATATATTAAAAAATTACTAAAAAAGTTGAAGTAATTATTTTATTAAGAGAAATATCAAATATATGGTTTAAAAAATATTTAAATTAATATAATGATAACTAATTAATATGCTCCACTAATTTTTTATATGCATATGATATGTTAGGAACCTATTAAATATTTTGTTTTGAATATATTCAATGCGTGTATTTTATCTAAATTCAAATAAAGAATAGTGTCATGATTTACACTATTGTTATTATAAAAAATAACATATTATTAAATTGTTTAAAAATCACAGAAATATTTAACAATTATAAATTGAATCTTATATGGTCTAAAATGTCATAATTTATACAATTATGGAGAATTCACAACATATGAAAAATTATTTAAAACAATTTATAATTTAGAATATTAAAACCACAAATAAAATTATATAGATTAAAAAAGGATAAATCAAGTTGATAAGGTTCAAAATAAATTACCAACGTGTCTAAATTTTATTGTATGAAGATATTACAACAATATCTCATATCATCTTCGAATATTAGTCATTTTGGATGTTTTTATGTGGTGTTTGAATTTATTATAAATTAATATTTTTTAGGTTACTAAAAGTGTCCCTCCCCTCCCTTAAAAAAGGGAACCTCCTCCCTCTCTTCTTCACAATATTTTGAGCATTCAAGCTCAAGAAAACATTGTCCATTTCTATATCACACTTTCTTAGATACATTATAGAGGTCCTGGTCTTCTTAAAATACCAACTATAGTGCCCTAAGAAGAGGTTAAGAGGAAGCACATCGAAGAAGAGGTAATATCCTTTAACGATTCTTTCAAATTTATTTCTTCTCCTACTTCCTCTATATGGGTTGTTTCATTATTATGTAATAACTCCAGTATAACTGGTATAATGATATTATTTTATGAGTATTAAACAACCATATTCTCTCTTCTATCAATCCTATGAAAAAATTAAATCACCATGTGTGCGTACCTACGATTTATTGACTCCACGCCGTGGTGTAAACTTTTATTTCATCACTAACATATTTGGATGGGTATTAGGATGGAAGAAATAACTATATATGATTATTTTAAAGTGTTATTGATTCTAAAATATTATACACCATACACTTCAATACAAATTCCATGATCATGGGAATGATATCATCGCTCGTGCATACGTACCACATACCGTCTCCACGATGTGATGCAACTCATTCAACATGATATTCATTGAATAATGATTATTTAAATAAATTGAATGAAGAAATATGATATATATTACACTAACACAATTAGGTAAATGATTTATCTATAATCTAAAATTTATAATAGGAATTTATTCGAAAAAACATGCATAAGAACATAGAGCAATGAACACCAGAATAATTAGTAACAATAAATTATTACTAATAAGAAGATAAGAATATTACCATATATGATATCATAATAATGAATATGATTATTGAATAAGTCAATTACATTATTTTAATCATTATACAGGAGGTTCAGATGAATACAAAGCATATCGTTCTTAAGGGTAAGGGATAATTATTCCAAACATGTTATTATCTGGGATTGTTTATTCGTAAGTATTTACGGAGGTTTTGTTTATCATCTGTGTCCATGTTTTCTAAAAATGTTTTCATAAAATTTTTATTATTATTACATGTTTGTTTAAATTCATTTTATTATTTATTTACTTTTACCACATATTATTAAAGGAATATTTCTTATGTTTATGATATGAGGTAATTTTTGACTTTTATGGAAAAATGAAAAGAATAATGTTTTTTTAACTTATATGACATGAATGGATTTTATGATTTCATAACTCATTATTTTTATTAACCTTACTCTACATGTTTTCATCATTACTATCAATAAGATACATTTCTTTTAATATTTAATGGAATTTTGTGAAAAGAAAATGATTTGGAAGAAGAAAGTATATTTTCCTAAAGGATTCATTTCAACTATTTTTTCAAAACTACTTTCCATCTAAGAAGACATTATTTAATATGTTTATGTTTCAAGTTTAATGTCTCTATTATTTACATCGTTTTATTTATCTTATGAAGAAATGATATCAATTTGTTTTATATGGATTATGTTATGATGGGATGATGTTCATGAAACCCATATTATTCTTTGGGTTTTGGTGAATGCTTTATCTTTATTTTTTGGCACATGAATGAATGATTTCATTATGATATGGGTGGGACCTATATCTTCCTCCAATGAATTTGGTAATGATTTATATCTCATTAGATAGACATGAATGGAATGACAAGTGATTCTGGTTCAGTAATACAGGAATTGAACGGAATATAAACCTGGTTCAGTAATGGACTTTGTCTACAATGATGGCCTTGGCAGCAATACCTTGGATGCTATGGAAATCATATCATGTGCTTAATGGTTTTCCATAATTCTATGTTTTATTCCCATTAAATTATTACATGATTAATGTTCCTTTATGATCTATGTCTTATGCACTGCCACAATTTTTGTCATTAATCATGTTTTATGTTAATTGTTTTACGTTCAAATGATTATGGATTGTTTTTAAGTTATCTATGTTTACCTTTACTGAGCATTTGAGCTCACCCATTTTATGTTTCCTCTCAAGGATATAATGAAAGGTTTTAGTTGTGAAAAAATGTGTATGACCATTATGGGAGAGGTTGAAGATCTCTAACCATGATTAGATGATTATGTTCCGAGTTTCCAAAGACACTAAACTAATATTGTCTTTGGGCGTATGTTTTTTCGTGTATTAAATTTTCCGCAAAAGTAATGTAATTCCCATGTATATCATGCTTTGGGTATTTACAAGGGTAGCATAGGAATTTCAAAATAACTATACTTACAATCATCGTTGAGAACTATAATTTGAAAGTGCTAATAAGTTATTAATATGAATTTATCCCTGGATGAATGGAAGGAATGAATGAGACCTAATTATATTGTACCATATGACATTCAATATCAAGTATGTATGGTAGTATTTACCTTCAACATTAATTAACACCTCTTTAGGTCATGATATTTCTATATATATCTCTTGAGTAAGTACATACCTGATCCTTCACATGTACTAAATTAAATGTTTTTATCACTATAAACTGATATATACTACAATTATAGTACCATATAAATCCTGAAAATTAGAGATATAGTGGAAAGGAATACAAATAGTCACATGGTTAAAGTTATCTATAGTAATAAAAAAATTTATGAAGTTAATTGGGAACCTAATGATGTGGTAAAACATATAAACCCCCTTTTACAATTAGTGATGTTATGGATTTTTTAGAGAAAATTTAATATTAATGGGGTTATAACGTGAAAAAATTATATTTTTGGATATACATTTTTTCAATAATATTTGATTACATCTACACCCTTCCTTACATGAAATAAATAAATTAAAAAATGGCTAATTATAATATAATGTTTGAAAGATGACTATTATAACCTAGCTATTAAAATTGTTGGTATCAATAATAAAAAAAATTAAAATTATGTATAAAATTTTAGTTTAATAAAACATATAGATAATTATGTAGTCAATTATTAGTAATTTCATTATATTGTTGAAAAATAATTTTTTTTTCAAAATAGTTTTTTATTTTTTTTGTGAAAAAATAAATTAAATAATTTATGCTACTATTAAAAAAATTATTCAAAATGAAAATTTTATTTTTTCAACATATAATTGAAAAATTTACTTATTTTCAAAAAAGAAATTCTGAAATGATTTATTTTTAAAAGAATAATGAAAATTTTGATTTATATTGCAACCTACCTTTTCATTTCATGAATTTTCATATTTATATGATATATTAGAATACTGTATAATTTAAATTAGTTCATTGAAATTTTAAATAATCCAATTTATTTCATTGGAATTATTTTTATGATGTATTTTCGGATGAAAACATATTATACTTAAGAATACATTTTTTCTATAATTCTGTTTTCTTTGGGATTTGATGGTATAATTCAAAAATGAATTCTCATACTTCTGTGAATAAAATTTAATAATTTGGAATCCAGAATATTAATAATAATAAATAAATAGAATAATTAATAAAAATAAAAAAAATCTATATGAATAGTGATCATAATAAATATTTTTCACCTCACTAAAAGAGTTAAAATTTGGTTAAATCCATGGGGTATAATATTAAAACATCTGTAACACATAACGTTTTCCAACTATATGACTATATTTCATAAAATTGACTAATTCAAAAGTTATGTAATGGATTTTATAAAACTATTTTTAATTTGGGAACCGATGATTTATGTTTGTGAAGATAAAATTTATTTTACTAATAATAATGATTTTTTGGGTTTGTTGCATTGAATTCCATGTTTATAAGATTCCATTAATTTTTTTAATTCCCAAAAGACTGTAAACATTTAATTTTTTATTATTTATCCACAAATTGTTATTTAATATATATTATTAATTTTTGTAATCATTAATGTTTTTTATATAAAATCCAAATTTCCATAAAATATTTATTTTATGTGTTTCATATTTTAATATTAAATGTAATTTATATAGAAAATTATATTAAATTACAATAAATGGATTGAATATTTTGATTAATCGTTTCAAAAAATATTTAGTCGCCCAGTTTAATTTTCATCTTATAATTATGTTGTTATAGTAAAATCTTATGTTATAACGGTTCAGGTTAAAATGGGATTTAAGTAGGTTTACTTGATGATTAGAACTTAAAATTAACCAAAAGATTTCCCAAATATCGTCTTGAGAATTTATTTAGACCCAATAATATCTTATCATTTAATTTACAATTCCATTTTCCAACATTAAATGTTTACATTATTAATATTATTTAATCATTTATGAAATTACAAATATATTCATTGTAAACATTTTAAAATGATACCATCACACAAATCATATCCGAAAATCATAACACTTGTATCTATGAAATAAAATAAATAATATCTTACATGATTCCTTGTCCACATTATAGTTATTCTTTTCGTCCAAAAGGAAATCCTTTCAAGGCTAAGGCTTAAGCTAAATGAGGGTTCCCAATGAAGAGGTATAACTCTTAACAACACATTTTTAACATTATATCATCTTATACGTCCGTTAAATAAATGGTATCCATTCAAAAATAGTTAATTCATAATATTTAATATAATTTATTTTTATTATTATGATGGAATAAGTATTACTCATGACCATCCCATCAATTTAGAAATGATAATGTTGCCCATGAATATTTGTAGACTTCCACCTCCACTAAGAGATGTGATACTTTTTCATATCCATTTTACATGGTTGATAATAAGGATATATTGAATAAATAAATATGATATTTAATATATGATATTTATTATTAAAAGGTGAATGAAAAGTTACCTTTCTTTTTTCCATCCATCAAAATGTGAAATCAATAATTCTATGTACATACAACATACCATCTCCGTGAATAGTGTAACTTGTATGTCCATCTCTACATATTATGGATGACAATATATATATATATATATTGAATATATATTTTATTTATTTTATAATTAAAATTGTTTATATTATTTACCCATTATCAATTTATAAGTACCGAGACTACCGAGATGATATATAAATGAATATGAAGAAATTATCACAGTGAAAAGTGTTTTTAAAAATTTATAATTAATACATTGATGATAAAATGATATAATTAACTAATATATGGTGTGATTTATATAATTATGGTTCTTAAATTGATATATAATGAATCTGTAATTATTTTATTTTATGTTTGAATTCCATCAAATAAAGAAGAGATTGTTGATAATGGATTTATGTTTCAATCCCATTTTAATTGGGATTTCTTATTGAAGAATTTACATATGAAAAAAATAAATTTTCCTTATGTAATAAATTAATTTTGTTATTATTCTCTTATGTCTATTTAGGGATAATACAATTTTTTCCCTCATTTTTTATGTACTTTACTTACTACATGAATGTTTTTTTGGAAAATTGACTACATTTTTCGATTCAGTTCCGAATATTACTCTTCGAGGTCAATGTTTTATTTAAATTGAATTTTTAATGATTTTTAGTGTTATTTAATGATTTTGGAAATTCAATTTTATCCATATTTAAATTTATATAAAATATTATCAATGGAATCTAAAAGATTTTTATAAATTAGGTTATTTCTATTTTTAACTAAAAATGTGAATGGAGTAATTGTTTTTTTATCACAAACGAAATACCTTTTAAGAAAATTGAATATACAAGGGGAAATAATGTACAATAATATCATAATAGACAAAAAATTAAAGACAAGAAAAAAACACCAACAAGAAAAAAATAGAGTCACATGATCCATCAATCTGATATTGATCATGATATCCTTGGAAAATCCCTTATCATCAATGATTGCTTCAACATATTACATCATGAGCTCTCCCTCTTTGATGTCTAGAAAGATCCCAATGCCCTAATTTTTACATGCTTCATGATCTACCTCATCATAGATAGATGAGGCATCTTTAGTAAAATAGTTATTGACTATATCAACACCTTGATAGAAAAATCCAGAAATGAAAAGGGTAATACGGCCTCTAGTTATTATCCTCGTCATATTGAATGAAAGGCACCAAATCAAGCTGATTAGACCAGCCACATGAAACCATTTATGATTTTAATACCATATCATATAGCGAATAAGCATGTTGACTGTATGTAATGGCCTTCTGTCTAGTAGAATTACTATCAAAGTCATGTACAATCATCATTGAATTATTCTCATCCAAAGAACTAGCCTACCAATCACTCATAAATTGGTGTTAATTTACATTATGTTCTAAAAAAGGATCGACAAAAAATGAGGTAATGTTAAAATGTACATATCAGCAGCATCCTCATCATTCACTTTGATTACCTTCGAATTATAAATAAGATCAATTAACTATACATGGCTTCTTGCATGAGCCAGGGGAGCATCCACCATAGTGCTACCTAGAATAGACCATGTCTTCACAAAAAATGAATCCAACAATGTGGAATCAACTAAAATAAAATATTTTTTCTCTAATATTGACCATACACTGAAGATCCTATTTCCAAAACATATCCCATCTAATTATCATATGTCTTATGATTTGAAGAATCTATAATAGTTGTGGCCAAAACACTAGCAGTACCATAATCTCTTGGATATGTAACCACTAGGTTTTAGAAATTTCTAATGTCATCATGAACGATGGATTAATGATCCCCCTTTTCAATGTATATAGAGACCTATAAATTTTCTATCACAACATTTGAAACAATAGTATAACAATGAATATAATTTATATCCCTCAAATCATTATAGCTTGAATTATGAAAATAAATTCTCATAATTTAAAGAACATAATAATAGTACATTAAAAATACAATTATCAGTCCAATGGAATAATATTCTACATGAATCACACCTCAAGACCATTTAACACCTATCAAGGGGATGTCCAACATAGCTTCATTTTTAAGGGAAATACAGGATATTTTCTGTATCATCGAAAAACTCCAAAAAAGACTCATCAACCAAGAAAACTATATCAATAATTGATGAATTAATTAATATTTCAACTAGATCATGAACATAACTAACAAATCAATCAATTTTCGTTATAAAAATTCATTATGATTCAAACCAAATAGGTTACATATAACATGATATGAGGATTCCATAAATAATAACCAAGGTCAATATTCCAAATCCAAAATTGAGTACAAGAGTTACAAACCATTTCTTTATTTAAAATAGGGTACCATAAATGGATACATAGAAAATAATGATTGATAGTGACAAAACCGTTGATCCAATCATGAACCAAATGATTTGAAGAAGGAAATATTACATTAAATAATCACTTAACAATAGATAAAATCCTCTAACCACAAAAAACCCCCATAAATGAAGAAGATGTCATTGAGGATATTTATGTATATATTTATTATACCCTATTGAGAATCCAACAATATAATTAAAGAGTTTTTTCATTTAGAAATACTTTGTGAGATAATTGATTGATTTTATTTATAAAATAAGGAGAACCATATTTTGTGATTCTTCGTGAAGTCGATGTTTGATAAACATAATAAAATAATATATATCTAAAACCATGATCTTGTGTCAATTATTCATGATAAAAGGATGGTTAATACTTTTCCACGTGGATTTTATCATCATGCAGATCATTTTGGTCCCAAGAACCATTACCCACAAGATATTATTATGCAACCATATACGCAGAAGGAAGAAATAGATGTTCTGTAAAATATAGAGCAGATACACCTTCCTTATTCGATTAATGAATAGAGGAAACAATAGGAGTAGACATAGATGCCATATAACCCAAGAAAATGTTGATAAAATTGGAAATATCAATGATCTATCTCAACAACCATCATTAATTCATGAAATGAATAATTTTTTTATGGTACAAAGGATGAAAAAATTAATTTTATAATGACTACTTAGTTAATTGAATATTACAATACATGTTCTATGGTTCCTTTAAAATAATATTTTTTCTCTTCATTTGTTTTAAATATTTTAATTACAAATAATTTTTTTCATAATTAATATTGAATATTCCTTATGAAATATTCTAGTTACCTTTTAGCAGAATTTTCACCAATGATAACATATTTTGATGATAATTATGATTTAGTACATATTTGATTAAAATATATAATCGCCATTCGTTCTTTGTGTGTTTTATCATTATTATGATGATATTTTAATGAAACATATTTATTTTAAATGTGTTATTCTATGGTTAAATGCTGAAATGATTCTGAAACATGTTTCCTAAATATGGTTTAGGTAAGGATGTTATGAAGAATTTTTTATGAAACTATGTTAATCATATGTATGCTGTTCATAATATGATTTGTGGACCCAAAATTATGTAGCCCTATAATGGATTGGGTAAATTTTAATATCTCAGGAGTTAATTATAGTAATCATGTCAATGTCCTTCATCTACTATAGGAAATATGTAGGAATGAATTATCCACTATTGGTAATAAGTGGTGATTCTAGAACCGTTACTAAATGGGAAATATTTGATGATGGCTAATTCAGTATAATACAATGGTCTTGGTAATTAACGAGGATATATAAAATGTTTTCAATAAGTATGATGTTACATCATGTTTCTGACTGGTTTATGATTTTATCCTAGGGTTCATGAATGATTTATATTTTTTTACCACTCATCATATTCATGTAATATGAAATGGTTATGTTTTATATGACGAATAATGGTTATTATCAATGACATATGGGTTATAATCATTGTATCATATCTTCATGATAATAGACCATTATGATTATCTAATTCTATCATCTGATAATTGAATAACATATTCCATGATTAGTAATTCAATGAATTTGGGATCACCCATTATTATGATTCCTTTCCCCATATTATATATAATGGTTTTATGTATGATATTTCTAATAATTGTTCTAGTTTTAACTAATATAATTGGAGATGACATACATATTTTGTTAATCAACTATTTAGGTATCCATGAATGCAAAGACACCTAAATTTTATGATTTATTCAAGAATTGTATTGTTGTGTATTGAATGATCATCTAAAAAAATATGATAATTATGCATGAATTGTATGGGTAATTATATCTTCAATGTTATGATGTAATATAATATACATCCCATATAGGGGGTAAATTTTTATATTATAAACCTAGTGTTATTTATAGTCATTGTTTTTTAATACAATCATGTGGGTTATCATATATTATTATCTAGTGGAGAAAAATAATTAGATTTTAGTTGGGATGTTCATACGAAAAAGGTATTTGAGGAAACACATAGATTAGATTACATTAAAGGAATAATATTGAATTATGAATTACTTTTTAGTACACTTGGGTGTCTAATTATATCATAAATAGTGATAATGTATTGTGGGTATACCCTCAACCTAATGGTATATATAATTTTAATGATATTTGTATTGATCATTGATGGGGATTTCAACATATCAGCCATTATCCTATATCAAGACAATGATTTTTTAGATGCATTTTTAGGTTCATTGACATGTAGTCTTCTATGTATTATAACACCATGTGGTATGGATGGTTATGTGAGGAAATGAAAATGAATAACCGATTCAGTGGGTATTAGGTATGGGGTTCCAATAAATAACAGATCAAGGTTTGGCATTATAAGCCCTATTCTAGGAAGGATCATGGAAATATATGCGGAATACACAGATCCTAATTTGGCCATAGGTAAATAGAGGTACCATATGGGTAATGGTCTTAAATTAGCCATAAAAATGGTATTTTAATTATTAATCATATATTAGTTCAACAAAGATCGCATAAATTATCAGTCTCAATGATGATATTTACATTATTTGGGAAAAAGGTTTTTTTAGTAAAAAAATCAAATAATATGAAATTTTAAAAGAACAATATTTTTTCTTGAAAACATATTTTCATGAAGCATGTTCATCATTCATATTGGGATGTGGAATCATACATAATGTATTTTCAAATTCATTGATGTATTATGTGTAGCAATTCATATAACCATTCAGTGTTGTATGAGTCTGTAACACCCCAGATAAATAAAGAATATGAAATTTCCACATTTATCCATATTTGTGAATAAAATATTAATATAACTTTAAAGGGGACACTATGCTGGATGGCATACCCAATACTCTACAACGAGTTTCTTGGAAATCTTACGTTGCACTCTAATAATAAAATAATATTATTTTAAATTGTAGTTAACGCCTAGCCATTGTAATGGTAGGAATGAACAGAACTAACTACAAAATGATTATATATGTTTTTCAAATATTTTTTCTTTTTACAAAAAATGTTAGATGATTAAAAATGCGAATGAATCCAATTTAAAGCGTAAACATTTTGATATTCTTTAATAGGTCGATTAACCGGCTTTTGACGACGAACCTCTATTAAATCCACATTTTACAATTTAATGAATTATAATTGACAAAATAAAATTCTTCTTTAGAATAGGGACATCAAAATTTACATCGTGTATATTTTTTCTATTTATCTGATAAAGTTCATTTTTAATGAATAGTGAAAAATGTTGTATTTTAATTCAAAACCTCTTTTTAATATAATTTTTTTATATTATTATATTATCTTTTGATTTTATTTTAAAGTGAAATTGGAATATATTTTTTCCATTTAATCCAATAGTGGTCATTGGAAGTAATTTCATCTTGAAATTGGACATAAACTAGTGTCAATCTTTTGATACTTATTGTTTCATAAAAACACGATATTTTCTCTGACAGTGGGAATTAATTATTAAATTCATTAATGTAACTTATATATTTGAATATTTTAAAATAGAAATCATTTTTGAATTTGGAATATCAAATATATCTTAGGGTGAATTTTTTGTATTTTTTCTGGAAAACTTCAATTTTTGATGAATAGTGAAACCACTAAGTGGTACATAAAAAACTGATTTTTCGTTTAAATGAAATTTTACCACCTCTTTGTTTTGAATTTCAAAAATCCGACATACATGGTTGTCATTAATAAGTAAAACGTGGTTCAATGGGATTAAAATAATTTTTTTGGTGAATAGTAACTTTATAGTTTTAATCGCGATTAGATTTAATTAGTGTAATTTAAGGTAAAAATAATGTATTAATAATATGAAATGACCATGAAACATGTCCTACCCTTATTTGATGAGTCATGTAAGATCAAGATAATCCATGAGTCAAGTTGGGGACCCCATGGAGCCACTTTGGTTGGAAAATGACATTAACACCTTTTTATTTAAAGTTAAAGTTAAAATGTCACAAACATGTTTTGTTTTACTAAAACAATTTATATATGGTGATATACAAGTAATATTTTGACTATATATATTCATTATCCAGATAAAAAGATTTCCTACATCATGATATTTTTTTTTATAATTTCTAGATGTTAAATAAATTAATTTATTTATGACACTGTTATCATGCAGTGATTACCTCATAAATTAACGATTTAAATAAAATGAGAAGATAAGGTGAAATATGAGTCATAAACTTGTCACAAACATATTGGATTGGTAGATTTCGAAACCTTATCACCTTATCCTCGAAATATATCCTTTTGGGACATTTTAAATCCGAAAATCATTTTATAATAAAGTAATATTTTATAACATTCCATGAGTGCGCCTCCTCTCCTCTTATAAAAGGCTTCCACCTCTACCACCTTACACAAACCTCTAAAGCCTTTGGCTCGGCCAAACACGTCCCATTTCATCTCTCCACAACCCTCTATTAATCATTGAATTCTCACTTTGTGCAGAATCATTTCCATGGAAGCCGTTGATCCCAAATCAAAGACAGTGACCCTATTTAAAGGTAATGTCTTCCCTTGTGTACTTTTGTTTTATTTTTCTTCTCCAAAAAATTAAACTCTCTTTATTATTTTATTCTAACAACACCAGTAACATAAATATACTAAGATTTTGTTATAATATGTATTAGAGATACACTTTCACACACCTCCATCTAATGGTTAAAGAACATATTGTTTCTGTGGATGGTGAATTACTGCCTCACGAAACGATGATTGTTAAATATTATTTTAACACTTTCAAAGGTGGCCATTAAGATGTAACTATATTTATATATGATATATAATATGTTTATTTTTTCCTTAAGCTTCTTTATTTTCCATTTATGGCATACCTTTATTGTTTCTATTATGGGTAAACACGATATCTTCATTTTAGGAAGTGCGGACTACCTCCCCCTCAAAGTGATTTGATTCGTTAATGCCATCTGTGGGACGTATAAAGGATTGAATTAATTGTATTAAATATGATATCCTACTGGAATAATAATATACCTTTATATAATTATTATTTAATTACATTGAATACAATAAAAAAGAAATGAATGCAGCGTTCATGCGTACGTATGGCTTACCGTCTCTATGAGCTGTACATTTCATTTCTTATCTCCAAATATTATTTACTATTATAAGTACATATATATATTGGATATATATGTAATATATTACAACTAAATTATTGATATCATTCTGTAATTATAATATATATATCACTCATTTTGTTTTTATTTCCATTAATATGATAAAAAATGAAAGTAGCGTTCATGCGTATATACGACCTACCGTCTCCATGAACGATGCTTTTAATTTTTTATCTCAAAATGATATGGAATACTATAAAATAAATAAATAATTGATAAATATGATATTTAAAACATCAATACTATTCTGGATATGATGTACCTATAACTAAATGTAAAATTATTTTCCAACAAGTTAAATTTTTACTCATGTACCGAACTTCGACAAAAACGTCTGATATGAACTCACATTATTAAACAATTATTATAACATTATAATATTTGATATTAACTGAATAATAATCGTTAATGTTGGTCCTTATGAAATTATAAATTGACCAAATTTTTTTATTCAGGAGATTAAATAATGATCGAGTCATGTCGGACACGAGGTAAGGGAACCTACCCCTCTCTTACTTTTTAAGTACAGTCTTTTATGTAATTCATTTTAAGCCCATATTTCTTATGATT
This sequence comes from Viscum album, assembly GCA_963277665.1. Classification (NCBI taxonomy): domain Eukaryota; kingdom Viridiplantae; phylum Streptophyta; class Magnoliopsida; order Santalales; family Viscaceae; genus Viscum; species Viscum album. Next base: position 721,867,747 of record OY728141.1, read on the forward strand.
GGGATGTTATATTATATTAATACTTCTTTACATTTTATGTTCATATGATGAGAGAACCTATTTTCTCTAATCAATCAATTTTAGATGATTTGAGTGGCGTCGATAGGCTGATGAATTTTCGTAAGAGATCTAACCTCTCTCTTTCTTTTTAAGTACTCTTCTTTATGTCACTTCTTTTTTGCTCCACTTTGTTATTAGGGGGGTGATATTTTATATTCCTATTTCTGAAAATTTTATTGTAATATTATTATAGACCCAATTAAATATCATCAATCCATTTTTTGATGTTTTACGTGGCGCCGTTAGGCTGTCGAGTTTTCGTAATGGATTTTTCATCTCACTTTTATTCCCATGAGATTTATACTACGTTTTCCACCATTTCCTTTGGGTGGTGTATGTACTTCCCATTATTATACTCTTTGTGTATTATTATTTCATTTATGGGTATTTAAATATTCATTCTATGACCCTTCTTCAATGGGGTGTACGTTTCAAAAGTTACCCAAGCGGTAAGGGAAACTTTCGCCATCCTCTTGTTAAAAGACTTCATTTGTTATGTCTTTTAATTCACATACTATTATGTTGGGATATGTTCTTCTAAATACATATTGATGTAAATTTTATTTCCAAGTTATGAGATACCCTTTTTATCTCTCATCAACTCTTTTTCTGAATTTTGATGTGATGCCGCGTTAGTCTGTCGAATTTTTCCAAGGGAAAATCTTAGCCTAATTTTTATTCATTGCGATAAACATGTACTCCTTGAGTATGTCATTATATGAATATGTGTGAATGTCCTCTAATTTTTTTACACTTAATATCCACATATATTTGGTGTATTTTTTTCATCCATAATTATGTAATTGATTTGTCCTTAATCCAAGGATACCGTCTTTGTAAGGGACATCGTCTCAATCTCCTTTCATTGAGGTATATTTTATTTTATACAAAAATTTCTTTTATACAGTGTATAAAAACCTTTGACTTTTTGATTATCCAGAAGAAATATTTTTATATGAAGCATTTTACTAAATGAAAAAAAGGAATGTTTTTCTTGTCGTATGTGTGCGGCGACAACGACCTCTCCGCCGTCATGACCATTATTTGAGTTTCAGCTTCCTCTACAAGCCATAACATTTTTTGAATGAAAAATAAATACCATGTTTTAGTCTTCTTTTATTTTGGAATTGAAAATGGTTTTCATAATTTTTTATATCTATGTGTTTTATTTATATCTTGTTATTGAAAAGTGGAAATGTTATGTTTCCTTTATACATGTTTTATGTGATACGATTATTTTATGGTTCTTGGGAATTATTAGGAAGACGGGTGGTTCCGTGATAAACTAAGGGTGGGTGAGCCCGATATAGCTCTCCAATGCATTGGGTAATGCGATGTGGTCAATAGTTAAGGTTTCTCTGAAGAGATTTAGGGAATATACTGTGATGGGTATTCCAAAGGTAACCAAGAGGGTTACTCCCTACGTAAGAATGTTATGAATGTCTCAAGTTAACATTATGCCCTATGATTTCTATGATTTATTCATTATTTGATGAGGTATGTTAAAATGATTATTTTTTATGAGTAAAGTATGTTTTCATAAATGGAATAATGTTTTATTTTCATACTTTTATATCCCTTTCTGAGGTTTTTATGCTCATCCCATGTTCCAGGAATTTTTTTCACAGGTCAAGCGAAAGGTTCATGATATGATGATAGTGTCAAGGAAGTGTCAAGAAATAATACATGTTTTATTTTAAATATGTTTCCATTGGTGGTAAAAAATGAATACTATATTTTATGTAACCACTTTGTTTAAATTTGGAATGTAATTCATGATTTATGATCTAATTCTCTAAAACTCTAAACCTGAAAAGTTAATCAATGTGAATTATTCATTTAATTCAATATTAAGTATGGTTTAAGGTCGTGGCCTTATAGTTGATATCAGAGGTCAGTTTAGATAACTTTAGAGGTTAGGGTATTCTCTAGGCATAAGTAACATTACCATAATGGGTAGGATTTCAGAATGTGTAATAGTTTTAGATAAAGTGTACGAGTACGTATATCCAAGTGTTTATCTTCCTCATTAGTACATGATGGTTTTGTTGATATAATCACACTGACATTTCTGTTTTTAGTGAATGGGTGGATCTAGCAAGCACCAAAGTGACAATAGGTTTGAAGAAAACTGTGGTGGTTCTCTGATTAAGAGACCGGATGAAATGGGGGATTCAATGGGGAAACTCGTGGTTGTTCTAAACCAACTATCAAGGAGTCATGATCATCAAATTGTACCTTGGTATGTTATGTAATGCATCATGTACGAGATGACCAATCGATGTGGAATTTCAGGTAATAATTATAAAGGTAACCATTTGGGTTTATATGATCCTTACTTTTGAGGTAATTATGGGTTATTATATATTATGATGGAAAATGAAAGGCATGAGATAAACCTGATGTGAAAATATGTTATGATTATTTTTCAATATTTTATCTCGTTTTGGGGAATGTTTTAAGAATTATATAGTTTTGGAAAAAGGACAACATGGAGACCGTGTGACATCCCGTCGCGTCGGACAAAGCTGTGGGAATCGAACCCACAATCAAAGTGTGACTGGTATATATCTCCTACCATTGGACTATGTGAAGTCCCTGGTTAGTTTGAGTAATTCTTTTTAGTTAGATGATTTTAGGAATCAAGAGTAAGTTTATTTTGGGTTATCTGTGGAAATTATTAACCTATCATCGAGGATATGCGATTAGGTTAATTAATTTTAAATTTGAGAATTTAAGGGAAACTGATGTTATTTGGAGATAAAAGTTAATTTGTACCTTGGAAGACTATGTGATTAAATCCTTCAAATATATGGGTTTTAGTCTTAGTTTGGTTTACTTTGAATAATTTTATGGACAATTTTTTATCCAATCGTCTTCATTGAACTTTGGGTTTTTTTGGACAAATTTTGGAGAATAAGAATAGATTATCTTTTCATAATGGATTATAATTTTGTGGATTATATGATCTCATACTAAAAATTTTGGTTTTTGATTTTTTCTAAAGACATGTGAATTATATAGTTCTCTTTTGTGGATTAGGTGATTCTCACGAAGTTGATTATAACACTCTTACTGCGAACAAGTCTTCCTAAATTCTCGTGTTTTGGAGAAAATATGAGTTTGATTAAGGAATATAGTAAAAGTTTAAAGTATACGTGACAAGTATGTATGTTTCATTATGATTTAGTTAAGCTCAAAAATAAATTCCTTAATGAAGTGTTACTTAAAAAAATGTTGTCTGTTAACTTTTCCTACTGGGGAATCGAATACCGTTTAACCCATCACAAGTTTGTGATTTTCTTATGGTTAACTTTCCCCTAGTCATGTTTACTATCACTCTCCCTCAGAACACAACCCTTAGTTTTTCCTCCATATACATGATTTTCTACATGGAATCCTAGTATGGGTAAACTCAGGTGACCATTGTACTTCTCTTCTTTATTTTAAAGTGATTGTTTTACTGACTCTTGTTCCGATTTGGGATTTTCAATAAAGATTCCAAACCCAATTTTAAAATTGTGAGGACACAATTCCCAAAAGGGGGGAAGGATGTAACACCCCAGTTGAATAATGAATATGACATTTTCACATCAAAATTTACTTCGTGTAAATTTTTGGTATTTTTCCGATAAAGTTCATTTTTTTAATAAATAGTGAAAAATGTTGTATTTTAATTCAAAACATATTTTTAATCTAATTGATTTATATGAATAGATTATATTTTTTATTTGTTTTAATGTGAAATTAGAATATATTATTAACATTTAATCCAATATTGGTTGTTGGAATTAATTACATCTTGAAATTGGACTTAAACTAGTGTCAATCTTTTGATACTTATTGTTTCATAAAAACACGCTATTTGCTAAGACAGTGGGAATTAATTATTAAATTAATTAATGTAACTTATATGTTTTTAATATTTTAAAATATTCATCATTTTTGAATTCGGAATATCAAATGTAGCTTAGGGTGAATTTTGGTTATTTTTCTGGAAAGAGTCAATTTTTGATGAATAGTGAAACCACTAAGTGGTACTTAAAAAACTGATTTTTCGTTTAAATGAAATTTTACCAACTCGGTGTTTTGAATATCAAAAATCTGACATACATTGTTGTCATTAAAAAGTAAAATGTGTTTAAATGGGATTAAAATAATTTTTTGGGTGAATAGTAAATTTTAAGTTTTAATCGTGATTAGAGGTAATTAGTGTAATTTAAGGTAAACATAATGTTTTAATAATATTAAATGACCATGAAACATGTACTACCCTTATTGGATGAGTCATGGCCGACAAAGAAAATACATGGGTCAACTTGGGGACCCCATGGAGCCACTTTGGTTGGAAAATGACATTAATACCTTTTTATTTAAAGTTAATGTTAAAATGTCACAAACATGTGTTGTTTTACTAAAAAAAATTTATATGGTGTTATACAAGTAATTTTTTGACTATAAATATTAATTAGAAATATAAAAAGATTTCCTACATCATTATAGTTTTTTATAATTTTTATATATTAATGAAATTAATTTATTTATGACACCGTGATGAAGCAGTGATTACCAAATAAATGAACGATTTAAATAAAATGAGAAGATAGGGTGAAATATAAGTCTTACACTTGTCACAAAACAATTGTATGGGTGTATTTTGAAACCTTATCACCTTATCCTCTAAATATATCCTTTTTCGACCTTTTAAATCTGAAAATCATTTTATAATAATGTAATATTTTATAACTTTCCAAGAGTGCCCCTCCTCTTATCTTATAAAAGGATTCCACCTCTACCACCATACACACACCTCTCAAGCCTTTGGCTCGGCCAACCACTGACCATTGCATCTCTCCACACCCCTCTATTCATCACTGAAGCATCAGTTTGGGCATAATCCTTTCCAAGGAAGTCTTTGAGCTCAAATCAAAGAGATTTACCCGATTTAAAGGTAATGTCTTCCCTTGTGTTGTTTTGTTTTATTTTTCTTCTCCAAACCCCTAAACTCTTTTTATTACTTTTTTTTTGTAACAAAAACAGTATCCTAAATATACTAGGATGTATTTATAATAAGGATTCGAGCTACAATTTCACACACCTCCGTTTAATGGTTAAAGAACCTATTGTTTCTGTGGATGGCGAATTACTGCCTCACGAAACGATGATTGTTCAATATTATTTTAACACATTCAAAGGTGGCCATTAAGATGTAACTATATTTATATATGATATAAAATATGTTTATTTTTCCTTATGCTTCTGTATTTTTCATTTATGTCATACCTTTATTTTTTCCATTATGGGTAAACGTGATATCTTCATTTTAGGAAGTGCGGACTACCTCCCCCTCAAAGTGATTTGATTCGTTAATACCATATGTGGGATGTATAATGGATTGAAAAATGGTATTAAATATGATATCCTACTGGAATTATAACATACCTTTATATCATTATTATTTACTTCCATTGAATACAAAAAAAATGAGAGTAGCATTCATGCGTACGTATGGCTTACCGTCTCCATGAACGGTACATTTCATTTCTTATATCCAAATGTTATGTACTATTATAAGTACATATATATAATGGATATATATGTAATATATTACATATAAATTATGGATATCATTCTGTAATTATTATATATATATCTCTCATTTTGTTTTAATTCCATTTATATGAGAAAAAATGAAAGTAGTGTTCATGCGTACATACAGCCTACTATCTCCATGAACGATGCTTTTAATTTCTTTTCTACAAATGCTATGGAATTGTATAAAATGAATATATACTGGATATATATGATATTTAAAACATAAGTACTATTCTGTATATGATGTACCTATAACTACATGGAAAATTCTTTTCCAACAAGTTCGATTTTTACTCATGTACCGAACATCGACAAAAACATCTGATATGATCTCACTTTATTATCCAATTATTATAAAATTATAATATGTGATACTAAATGAATGATAATATTTAAATTAGGTCCTTAAGAAAATATAAATTGACAAAAAAATTTATTATTAAGGAGATTAAAGAACGATCGAGTCATGTCAGATACGAGGTAAGGGAACCTACCCCGCTCTTACTTTTAAGTACACTTTTTTATGTCATTCCGTTTAAGCTCATCTTTCTTATGATTGGGATGTTATTTTATATTAATCCTACTGTAAATTTTATGTTTATATGATTAGAGAGCCTATTTTCACTCATCAATTCATTTTGGATGTTTTGAGTGGCGCCGTTAGGCTGCCGAATTTTCGTAAGAGATCTAACGTCTATCTTTCTTTTTAATTACTCTCCTTTATGTCACTTCTTATAATATCCTCTTTGTTATTAGGGGGGATGTTCTTTTATATTCCTCTTTCTATAAATTTTATTGTAATATGATGATAGACCCTATTTGATCTCATTAATCCATTTTTTGATGTTTTAAGTGGCGCCGTAAGGCTGCCGAGTTTTCGTAAGGGATTTTTCATCTCACTTTTAGTCCCGTGAGATTTATGCTATGTTTTCCACCATTTACATTGAGTGGTGTATGTACTTCCAATTATTATACTCTTTTTTTAATATAATTTCATTTATGGGTATTTACCTATTCATTCTATGACCCTTCTTCAATGGGGTGTACGTTTCGAAAGTTACCCAAGTCGGTTAGGGAACTTTTCACCATCCTGTTTTTAAAAGACTTCATTTGTTATGTATTTTAATTCACATACTATTATGTTGGGATATGTTCTTCTATATCCTCACTGATGTAAATTTCATTTCTAAGTGATGAGATACCCTTTTTATCTCTCATCAACTCTTTTTCTTAATTTTGACGTGACACCGCGTTATTCTGTCAAATTTTTGCAAGGGAAATTCTTAGACCAATTTTTATTCATTGGGATAAACTTGTACTCCTTGAATATGTCGTTCTATGAATATGTGTGAATGTCCTCTAATTGTTTTACACTTAATATCCACATATATTTGGTGTATTCTTTTTTCATCCATAATTATGTAATTGATTTATCCTTAATCCAAGGATACCGTATTTGTAAGGGACATCGTCTCAATCTCCTTTCTTTGAGGAATATTTTGTTTTATACACAAATTTCTTTTATACACTGTATAATCCCCTTTGTCTTTTCGTTTATTCAAAAGGATTCTTTTTATATGAATCATTTTACTAAACGAAAAAAAGGAATGTTCTTCTTGTCGTACGTATGCGGCAATAACATTTATTGAATGAGAAATAAATACCATGTTTTACTCTTCTTTTATTTTGGTATTGAAAATGGGTTTCACAATGTTTTAATATCAATGTGTTTTATTGATATCATGTGATTGAAAGGTGGAAATGTTATGTTTCCTTTATACATGTTTTATGTGATACGATTATGATATGGTTCTTGGGAATTATTATGAAGATGGGTGGATTCGTGATAAACTAAGGGCGGGTGAGCCCGATATAGCTCTCCAATGCATTGGGTAACGCGAAGGGGTTAAATGTTACGGTTTCTCCGAAGAGATTTAGGGAATATACCGTGATGGGTTTTCCAAATGTAACCAAGAGGGTTACTGCCTACATAAAAATGTTATGAATGACTCATGTTACATTTATGCCTTATGATTTTAATGATTTATTCATTATTTGATGATGTATGTTAAAATTCTTTTGTTTTATGAGTAATTTAAGTTTTTATACATGGACTAATGTTTTCTTTTCATACTTTTATATCCCTTACTGAGCTTTTTATGCTCATCCCATGTTTTTGAAATGTTTTTTACAGGTCAAGGGAGAGGTTCATGATATGATGATAGTGTCAAGGAAGTGTCAACAAAGAATCCTTGTTTTCTTTTAAATATGTTCCCACTAATGGGAAAAAATGAATACTATCTTTTATGTAACCACTTTGTTTAAATTTGGAATGTAATTCAGGATTTATGATCTAATTCTATAAAACTCTAATCCCGAATAGATCCTCAATGTGAATTATTCATTTAATTCAATATTATGTAAGGTTTAAGGTCGGGGCCTTATAGATTCTATGGCTATTTGATGAAAAATATCACATGAGACATAAAACATATTACATAAAAAAGAAAATTATTCTACAGAAAATATATATTGAACTAATTACACTATTCATGATGGTATATTGTCTTAGAAGGCTCTTGTTATGAGAATATGGAGGAATTCTCTCTAGAGGATGATGATTTATTGATGGTTCTTGGAGGGCCACCATCCTAATCATCACCCACACCAAATTATAACAAGGGTTATAATTCTATTAAGTGTTCTTGAAAATTAAATATTTACATATAGGGTGACCCAATAAGTAATTATAAATCCCATTTTATTGTGAAATCAATTTCATTAAAATATATTGATATTCATGATTCTTCAGTTAAATTTCTACAGCATTGATTTTAAAACGATTCTATAACATCCTCAATATTTATAACCTATTTCAATATTTATAAAATAATCATATTTATTTATAGAACACCATAGGTAAATTTAATGGATGACATAGAAACTGTACCATTAATGAGGAAAAATTACATGTGATTACAAATTTTTTCCTTCTAATAAAATAAGTAGAATGGTGTCCCATTTCTTTTTAGGTGGTTATTATTTATCTACATTTTTCAACAATATTTTTATCATAATGGTTCGTATTAAATATAAACTAATTATAAAAATTAGTCTTTGTAATTAAAATATCTTGTGGGGACCTTTATAATAGATGACATACATGTCACCGCCTCAAATGTGAGTCTTTAGGTGAAATATATCCCAGTATAAATGTTAATACCAGTGGTGGATCCAATAACATCCATTAAATATCTATCATGAGAATATGATTTTCAGTTGCCCACTATGCTCATTGACCCATTTTGTCTACAGTAGATGTGTTGTGGAAATATGATAGTATAGTGCACCATACATTTCATATAAAAAATTTAAATCTTATTAGATGAATATTCAAACAGATAAAACTAGTATCCCCAACTATATTTTATATGTTATTTTTATTTGGAAACATCGATATATATATATATATATAATTTGTTGATAATAGATCTACATCATATCCCTTCCATGTTACTCCTAACATTCATACTTATAACACATATATAGACATTTCTTAATAACCCCTAGATGGGGAAAAATAAAGGGTCACTTCAGATGCTCGTTATAGGTAAGCAATGGGGATATAATTGGCCACATTAACATTATATAGGTATTTGGGTAATATAACATGAGATTTAAATTGTAGAGTCATACCATTCATAATAAATATAAATATATTATGTTTGGTAATTTCGTAATACGTGAATCATAATGGAATCAAAGAACATGATCCATGATATCATAACATTAGGACATGAAATAATTGATTGGTATACAATTAATCATGTAAATATATTTTTTTAGTCATGGTTAACTACTGAGTCACTCATAGTGGACAATATTCACTCCACATTCGATCATATCCTTAATAATGGTTCACACTAAAGATTATCATAGTGTACAGTTTCCCTCAATGATATGGGTTCACCCCCATTTACATCCTAATTGTATCATTATATATTCATCTCTATACAATGAATTGAATGGATGTTTATCTCTATATCCTTTTATCAAATAATTTAAATCATATATCTTCGTGCCACATTATCATTTAACAATCGCCATTGCATAAACTGTGGAAATTAGAACAATTTAATTAAAATTCCATCATTTAACAATTACATAACCCATGGAAATGAAATTAGTTTCATAATAATTTCTTCATTTCTTAATTTCATAATTCATATAAAAGGAACATGATAAAAATGATTCATTATAAATTTAATAGTATTACGTAATTAAATAGGTTTTGTATATTTATCCTAATATAATATTCATTACAATCAAAAATAATAATGAAAGCAGATGGTGTTAAAGTATCATGTAACATGTAAAAAAATTTATCTTCAAATGATTTCATCATAAAAGGAAAATACAATTAAAATATCAATGGATAATTTCATATGAATGACACAATTGTTTCACTCTGAAATTATAAAACACCCAAATTATTAAAATTTCCAAATATTAAGAAAATAAATTTATTTTAAAACTAGTGGGAAAAATTTAAATCTTCCTTCAATTATTATTATGGTAATGAATTATTGGAGTTTTATTTATCTCATGTACCATTATCAAATGAATCTTCATTCCTTTTTAGTATAAATTGAAAATTAAATCATCAAAAATTGAATACAATATATATTTTAAAATATTTTGTAAAAATTTTATCATTGGTAAAAATTAAATTAAATAATCATCGAATATTTTCAAAGTAATTCTTGAAAAAACTTTACCAAACTTATGTATGGAAGAATAATATTTTCAATATAATATATAAAAAATCATAGTTTTACTTAGAGGAATTATATTAGTCTCTTGAGCACTTGAAGGGTGGAAAATAAAAGGGAAATATGTAATATCCAAATATAACTAGAGGGGAATAAAATAATTGGTTTTAATGAGAGTTAGATTAATAAATTAATTATTAAGAATCATAATCATAAAAAATGATAAATAGTGAGATTATAACAGAAATCTCATACTTCAAGTATGAATTATCTATGAAGAACTCTATTGCAAAAAAAAATTATAATAACAACAAGATATATGATAATGAATGCACCTAAATAATATGTCTCTGTGTATAGTCTCTGAATACACTAAATCATTATATTTATGGAATGTATCATAATATTATTTAATTAATATTAATCTAAAAAGATAAATAATTTACAAATGGAAATCTCAAGACATTATAATAATGTAGGTCTAGATATGTTAAGGTCATGGAGGGAATAATTTTTTTTTGAGATAAGTCATTTCCATTATCTATGTCTCATTTTCCCTTTTAAACCATTTTATCATTTTGAATTTTAACGTTGTAACTAAATTTTACCTAACTTATTTAATATTTTTCTAAAACGAAAATATAAATTATTTGATAATTTATACCATAAAATCAAAAATACCAAATATAAATTATTAGATATTGTTTTTTAAATTAGTAAAAATTAATTTCCAAAATAATATAATTATAATGATATAATTATTTCTTAGAGAGAAATATAGATTATGTTTTAAAATGTGAAATATTAGGTTTTAAATTTATCATGATTTCATAAATTGTATTATTTTTTTATATGAAATTATATATTTTTTAGGAAAACTCACTCATTGATTTCATATAGAACTAGTATCATAAGGATTTCAAAAAATCACTAATATATGTAAAATATAAAATTTTCAAAATTCACCAAGAGAAAAATATATTCATAAAACACCACAAAATTGAACAAAATGCAATATTGTTATAATTAATCAATATAATAAATTAATTTTATGAAAATAATTTTCTAGACAATAAAAATAAAAAATATTAATCCATAACAGAACGTATAATATATGAATTTGTTTTACATAAAAATGATCAATATAAATAATTAACTTCCCCTAATCATACATGATATGTATTAGTATTGTGAAATATTTTATTTATATTTTTTAAAAATTGGATAACTTAATATATTCCGTAAAATGTGAACAATTTAGTCTCTAAAAACGAAATCAATATTATATTGAAAATATGTTTGTTTTAAAATAGAACTAAAATGATTTTATTTTAAATTCTTTGTGATTTTTTAATTTTTTAATAACAATTAATGAAATTTCTCCCAAATATTTTTTTTAACATTTATTATTTTTTCATTTTTTTACAGAAAATTCTAATGTATGAAATACATGAGGAATTTAAAATATTCAATATTTTACTTATATTCCCATTTATTATTTTTCTATATGACTAAAGGTAATGATATTACATGTTTTTATTCACGTTTGATGATTGAATCATAATGGATCTTATATTGAGTTTCATGAGATTAAACATATTTCCCAAACAATTCCACCAACAACATACATTTTAGAGTTTCTCAAGGGATTCGCCTAAGGATAACCCTACAAAAGAATCCTCCATTCCAAGATTTGAAAAATAATTTTCAGAAGGAATATATATTCCTTTTAATTTTAGTTTGTTCCATTTTTACATAGATTTTTAATTCAATAGTTTTGTGAAATAGTAAAAAAAATATCTTCTCTTATTCATAACAACTATATATTAAGGTCTAATTTTATTCCAATATACATAACCAAATATTATTAAGTTGTTTTATCTATTAATATGTCTATTTTATTATTAGATATCTTATTTTCATAGAAAGTGTTAATCAGGGTTATAATATTCATAAATAACTATAATGTTAGGAATTATATATTTGTGATCATTTTATTTATGTGAGAATTTGTTCAAATTTTAAATTTCTAAATTGTATTTGAAGTTTTATTTTCATTCTGAATTATCTACACCAATAATATAAGGACTTTTGTTTTGATATAGTTTCACATTTAGTGTGAAATGATCTTTTTAAAAAATTAATTTTTAAATTAAAATTCATGGTTGTTTATTATGGTATAAATTATCACACATATATAAATTTCATCTTCACAATTAATATTATTACCAACCGATCAGAAAAACTATGCGTATCAATAATATATAAATGAATCAATATATAATTTCTTTTGAGATATCTATATTTCTATCATTTCTATGTTAAAAACATGATTTCCCACCTAATAATAATATCCACACTATTGTGATTATCGAAAATATTTGAGCTAAATAATCATATAGACTGGTAATTAAAACAAATGTTTTGAATTAATTTTCTAAGAGTGTTTGTATTTTTCCTTAAAATGATAGAATATTATTGTTTAATTTTGGATTTGGAATATATTATTTATATTTATAAAATTAATTTGGTTACATAGTGGAGATATCCAATTAAATTTAAAAAACATATCTATAGAAAGGATAATAAAATTTACAATAACCACATTCCAAAAAATATCATGTTTTTATATAATAGTTATGTAAATATATGTTTTCTATGATAATTCAATATCAAAACATTATGATCATGACAAGATTCTCAATGAAAAAATTATTCATATTCTCGTAGTTCATCAAGACCCAAGGTTTAACCATAACAGAAATTCGTACACTTTTCAAAATAAGAGGAATTACAATGAACCGTTTCCTATTTTGATAAACAAGGAAAAAAAAATGGTATTTCTTTTTGATCACGATAAAAATATGTGATGTAATTTTTGTAGAAGTATGTTCATGTTGAAGAATAGCGATTAAAAATTAAAAAAAAATATTTTAAAATGGTTATATTACAGAATAATATTAATTATTAGCACTAATGATGTAAAGTACATAATATGAGAAGCCATATGCTCATGAGATTCCGAAAATGATGGTCCTGTGAGGAGGACTAGAATAATCCTGGAGGTGTTAGCTACTATAAAAAATATAAATAGGTAGACTATATGCTATATAAGTAGGTTTCATGGATTTTGTAGGATTGGTTAATGACATGAAAATATTCGGGGTCAAATAATAAAATGGTGACGTGTTTTCAATGAAAATTGACCCTTGATTGTAAAAAGTCATGTAAATGGATTATAGGCCCTATAAATCACACATGATTTACATTTTAAAATTTTTTAACCACTCAGTGTTTTCACAAATCCATGTAATATAGTTATTCTTCTAGATTTCTAGAAAATAGTAGCTCCACTTCATAGTGTTTTTATATCCCTTCACATGTGGATCGATTATGGACATCCAATTTCAATCTGTGGTGACCCAAGTTGATCTATATTGTGTTATTTCTTCTTGTTATTGAAGTTTCTGTCAGGTTCATTTCATTTTATCCCGTATCTACTCTCTATTCTATACATATTGATCAAACATGTTTCTGATGTGGTTTCTCATAGTTTTTTATGGTGATGTTGTGGCGTAGCATACTCAGATGGATACCGTTTTTATGGGAGATGTGATCAGATAACCATGATGTTGTCTAGTTTCCTATGAAGATTATTAACGAATTAATATGTAGGGAATTTTTTTTCTTATTTCATTTATCTTAATTTATTAATATATCATGATTTACCCCATTAGAGGGTAATTAATCCATATTGAATGAATTGTTTGTGAGTTCATATTTTTTGTACGTTTTCATTACACCATGATAGATGTTTTCCTAGTTATCTATTAGGTAATATGATAAATATTTAATTATTGTTATCATGTTATTATTCTTTGAGTATATTGTTGAAATTGGCAATGAATATAAATATAAAATTAATTGATAATTAATTGGATTATGAAAAATTAAATAGGTATGTTTATAATGCAGTGGTTAATGTAATATGATGATAGTTAATTCAATTCAATTTTCTTGTAAAATGGAAATTATGATATCCAACATGATTATTGAAATTTATAATTAATTTTAAGCATGACGATTACTTGATCATAGTAATTTAAATGACATGTTAATTGAGAATGATACTTCTCTAGGGTTGTTGAAACATGAATAAAGGTAATGCTAATGTTTTTCTTGATTGATTTTAATAGCTTGATTTGTAACACCCCAATCTTCAACAATATGCTTCTCTATAAATAATAAAATAGATTGCGATATACGCAACGTCAAATTCTAGCACACAACGACCAATCAAACTAGCCTTTTAACAATATGTTATGATTGTTAATACCCAATTTTTTTAATTTTATAAATTTTATTTATTATTAAATTAGAATATCATAATTATCTTAGGGTGACATTATGGATATTTTTTTTAAAACTTTCATATTTTGGTTAATAGTGAAATATACTAAATTGTAATAAAAACAACTTTTTTAATAAAAATAATTTATATAGTAAAATTAAACAATTAAGTGTTTTTAATGAATAATTATATTATATTTTTATCATTTATTTTAATTTAGGTCTTTGGATGTAATATCCAATTTAATTTTATATAAACACTTGACAATATTTTGATAGTTTTTACATTTTAAATACCAGATTTTCCGTTTTTTCAACAGGAATTAGTTTTAATGGAATTTCTACAACATCTGTGTTTTGATTTGGAAAAATTTATTCTATATTTGCAATCATGATATCCAAATTGAATAAATAGGTAAATTTTATTTTTCGAAATTATGAATTGTAATTTCAGTAAATATTTTATTTACCATTGTTAAACGGTAAATCTTCTAAATAAGGGTAAAAAATTAATTTCATAATAATATTAAATTAACAAAACACATGTTCAAACCCTATTTTTTGATACATGTCCAACCATGGGAATCCTTGAGTGGATTTTGGGACCCTGTGGAGCTTCTTGTATGTGAAAATGACAGTTTATTAAAATAATTTAATGTTAAAAAAATGTAAAATATACATTTATATTTTAGTAAAAAATTATTTATATGATGTTATATAATTGATCACTTATACTATAAATATTAATTAAAATTTCTTAAAGATTTACAACTTTTTTAATATTTTATTTATAATTTTAAAAAATTAAATAATTAATTTTTTTGACACAATAATGATTAAATTTTTCTTTATTAATGAATGAATCAAATAAGTGATATTATAAATATTAAAATAAATATAATTTTATTGTTTTGGTGATATCCACAAATATTATAGGTGAATATTTAATTTTACTGTTTATTCAATGTTTTTTTTGAATTTATCATGTTTTTATGACATTCACAAAAACTAAATATTAAATAGTGTCAAAATTTTCATAAAACTGTTTTTAAAACAAATACTATATTATTAAATGATATAATATTCCTAAAAATCTCATATTTGTCCAAAGAACATATAAAAGTTTAAATATTTCATTAATTAACCACAATTGGTTCTCTTGGTATTTTATTGTATGTTTATTAACCATATAATAAAAATATACATGCAGACATGGTAAATATAAAACAATTTAACTAAATGATAAATCTAAAAGATAAGGATAGTATGGTGAAAAAAACATATCGAAAACCAATCAGTTGAGATTATTTCAACTCATACCCACCTTATCATATAAAAAAAATCAATTTATAGTTTTTAGAAACCTAAAATTATTTTAGAATAAATTAATATTTCAAGCTTTTCCAAATGTGCCTCTCGCCTCTCTTAAAAAAGGGTACATCCCCTTATATCCAATTCACAACTCCAATGATTTTTGGATGGGCCAACGCCCACTCAAATATCCTCCCAACCAATCTCAATTCAAACTATAAAAATTAATTTTATCCGAATGCCAACCTACAGATACCTCTTGTTCAAATCAAAAGGAATAACCCGAAGAAGAGGTAATTATTTCATCACTTATTTCAATGTTCTTTTCTTCTTCCACATCATCATTATTTGTTTTTTCCATACCAAAATAAAATCTCCAATAACTTATATATATGTAGATGTTAATATAAAGTTGTAACAACCATATTCATTAATATATTCATCTTATGAAAAACAATGTCACCATACGCATGTACGTATGACTTACCGTCTCCACGTTGTGGTGTAGTTTGTTATTCAACACTTTATTATTTGTATGGATATAATAATTACAATAATTGATTAAATAATAAATATAACATGTTAATGATTATGTATATTAAATATACCATCTAATTATATATGATTTCACCCTCAATAGAATGATATTGTCGCTCGGGCGTACCTATGGCTTACCATCTCCACGATGCGACGAGATTTTATCCCCCAACGTAACCATTAACAAATAATTTTAATGTGATAATTAAAAATAATTTATAAGTACTTAATATAGTTATGAATATGAATCAAATACATCATTTCAATTAAAAACAGTACTTAAAAAATCATATAATGGAATAAAAAATCAATTTACCCTGGAAACCATGATATTATTAAAATATTATTAACAAAGAAATATTAAAGAATCTTATATGAATAAAAATTATGTATGTTGTTCTATTACTATTTAATAACAATTATTTTACCATTATAAAGGATGTTAATGTACCCTCAACTATTTAAAAGTACAATGTATGGGTTAATTTTACAATCTCTTTATTATCAGAGGTTGTAAATATGTATCTACTATGACTTCTTTATCATCAACTTCTGTGTTTCATAAAAATGTATTTCAAAACATATTTACGATTTCATAGATTATGGGTTAAAGTCATTTATAACCTTGTTTGAATTTTTATAAGTTTTTTAATGTAATCATTATGTCGTATTCCAACAATGTACTTTATGACACTTTTTTGACAAATGAAGAAAATAATTTTATTTTTTGTTATAGGACTGGTGCAGCTATTTTTCTCCATTATAAGTCCTTTAATGTTTCGCATAAAAATTATAATAATATTTCCTAAATAAAATTTTTATTTTTTAATTACATGAGTTTTAAATAATTTCAAAATAGAAAGAGATATTTCTCTCAAATAGTTTTGATATCAACTATGCCAACATCCTTTGTTGGATTTTACACTTGTTTGAAGTTTACTTAATATGATACAATCATACATATTGTATTGAAGGTTTTGTGATATGTTTGACAATCGATGTACTATTTTTTATCATTAAGTATTTATAGTTAAATTATTGACATTTATTGTGATCGTTTTAATACGAATGATTATCTTATGTTTTAACCTTGTCATATGATAAAAGAATTGGACAACATAAGTGACAGGCGTGGACCTCTATAGCCCCTCGATGCATCAGTAGGTCTCATGTGAAAAATTAGTGTCTTCGTACAAGTCCTTGACAAATTATTTATTTGATTTCATGGCATGAGGCCTTGATTATGTGGTTATGATGTTTGGTATTGGGCATTCAATCATTATGAAATTAGCTATTGATATTACATATGATTATTCAACAAGTATAATATCAATGTGAATATGTAAATGGAATTATTTGATATATCATTGCAATATTATACTAAATTTGAAATTTAAAAGGCTTTTTTTAGTCGTATACATTTCCTTAAATGTTTAAGTTTATTTAGTGTAGTTTCTGCTATATTGTTATCCTTTCTAAGAATTTGAACTCACCCCTTTCATATATTTTATTTTTCCCAAGATGCCATGAATTATATTACGATTAACCTGCAGGAATACGCTAAGGGATATGAGTGTGTTAAAATGGGACTCAATGTTTTTATTTTTCAATTTTATAATGTAATGTAAAACTTATTTATGTATATAGTAATTTTACGTCAAATAAACTAATCTGTCTTTCAAGACATGATCTATTATGATCATTCCAATGTGATGTAAAAATGAACCGACTATGGGTAATTGGGGTCGAGGCGTTACAGTTGGTATCACAAAACATTATCTAAAAACATTGTTAACAAGATTTCAAAAAAAACATTGATTATAGAACATTACCCGAAGATAAATGTTGAGGATTAGTATGGAATAACTTCATAGAATTTTTTTAATATAATGATTTTTTAATTTTTCCAAGAAATAAATCCCTGTATAGAGATGAGTAGATAGAGGCAGTTGTGGTACATATGTATCTAGGGATAAAACCCAAAAACAGCGCATTGAGCTAGACTTGATAGGGAACATGTGCATGACAACTTGTGCATGACAACATGATTTGTTCCACTCTTGGTTAAGACACACCCGAGGGATATGATTGGGATAACATAAATTCTATTTACACACCATTATAAAGGATTTTATAGTACATATTTTTCAAAGAAAACTATTTTTATGATTATATATTATATGCATAAACTGTTCAGTCTTTGTTAGGTATTTTTCTAGTTTAGAATTATGTAATGGGATTCATAAACTAACATAGAGTAAGCCATTTTTTAGAAATGGAGCCTAGAGGAAGGAATGGAATCTTTATCAACGTATGTAATCAATGTAGGGATTCCTCTCCTAGTCAAGATAATCATATTGGTTTTGGTGATCCAACTGGTGATGGAAAACTTATAACCATACTGGGACAACTCACTCAGGATAAGAATAATAACCATACCCATATAGAGCACCCTAATCAACAACTTGGATGATCAATGTTAGAATTATTCATGAGGAAAAAACCACAAAAATTGAATGGGATGACAAATCCATTTGTAGCTGATCAATGCATAGATTCCTCAGAGAAAATATTTCATGTTTTGGGCCATAGAAAAAGGGAAATAGTTTTCCTGGCAGTTTATCACCTCATAATAGATTCATATCAATGGTGGACCTTAATTAAAAACAAAAAAGTGGATAAAAAGGTTTAAATATGGAATGGAGGGGTTTTAAAGAGCTTTTCATCGAAAAAAAATTCCTCATGAACATCTAGCTGATATTTAAATGTAATTTATAAGTCTGAGGAAAAAGGACGATGAGAATGAGGCAATGTATGAGGATAAATTTACAAGGCTATAATGGAATTATATAGATTATAAACATAATCTAAGGCATAATATTGATCAATTCTATTAGGGGATAAAACCATTTCTCCATCGAGGATTAGTTTGAATATCATTCTCATTATATGAAGATATAATAACATATGCTACCCAGACACATATGGAATTCTCTATTTCTAATGACATTATTGAAAAGAAAGTGAAGAAGATATCTGATGAACACTCTTGAACTAAAAATAAAGGGAAGAATGGAAGAGTTGACTTTCAAACCTAAATTAAATTTGGGAAGAAACATCCCGGTACTTGCCTGATGGGAATTGGAGCATTATTAATGTTTGTTGAAAATAGAAACCAAACTCAGGATTGAAAGGGAAGAAAGAGGTTTTCAATTTAGCATTATATAATTGTAGGGAAATGGGGCATTATTCAAATGAATTTCCTAAGCATCAGGGAATGATAACTCAAAAAATTACATTGGAACAAGTTCAAACTTATGTGATCACTAATGCTGAGGTTGAGCTCTAAATTAGGTTGTGAAAGGAAATTTAATAATTTACCCAAAATTAGGGAATGATTTATTTTATTCTGGACCATCTCATTTATTTATATCTCCCCAGTTTCCAAGAAAATTAGATATTTCCAATTTGATTTTATAAGGGATTTGTCCGTCAAAAATCATAAGGGAATTATCATTGCAACAATATTTTGTGAATCTGTTACCATTCTGGAATATAAATGTTCTTTATTATCTAATATCATTGTCATAACCATGATTTAATTAGATATATTCCTCGGTATAGATTTCCTCTTGGACCATGATGTGAAAATTTATTGTAAGAAAAATGATGTTACAATTTTTGATGATGATAAGAAATACCATATCTTTATAGAAGAAATGTCACCATGTAATTCACATATAGATCCAACCCCAATAGCTCTACAAAATTCAATAATTTTGTTGGAAGGGAGTAAAATAACTATGGGTGAGGAAATAAATGTTAAAATAGAGGATGCACATATTGTTCAAGAATATATTGATGTGTTTCCAAATTATTTTCATGGAAATCCTTCAGAACGGGAAATTGAATTTTTCATTTACTTAATTCATAGTTCAGGGCCCATATCAAAGACCCCTTATAAAATTGCCACAATGTGTTTAATGGAATTAATAAATAACTATAGAATTTAGTAATATAGGATTTATTATTCCTGGAGTTTCTCCATGGGTATCAAATGTAATTTTTTTAAGAAGAAAGCTGGATCTATGAGGTTGTTCATTGACTACAGTGAGATCAATGATATAATAATAAAGAGAAAGTTCCCCCTTTCTCACAATGATTATTTATTTGATCAAATTCATGGAGATAAATATTTTTCAATTATTTACCATTGATCTAGATACCATATGTTGTGTGTGATAAAGGTAGACAATCCAAAGACATAATTTCTAACCAGTTTAGGGAATTACGAGTTAACTATAATAACTTTTGGACTGACTAATTCAGCAGATGATTTTAGGGATCTAATGAATAGAGTTTTCAATAAATATCTTGATGAATTTATAGGGGTATTTATTGATTATATCTTGGTATAATCCAAAATCTAGGATGGTAATGAAAATCACATACGCAATATTATAAATAATCCTAGATGAAATGAATTATATTGGATGTTTATAAAGTGTTAAGTGTAGATTTTGGAGATTTCGATTCGTGGCCACATTGTCCTTAAGGATGGAATCTATTTTGATCATTCAAAGGCAAGGGAAATCTTATAATGGAAAGCATCGACAATAATAACTATGGTACGTAGTATTATTTTTTTTGGAGCATACTATTAGTATTTCGTCCAAAAATATTCTCGATCGGCTACAACATTAATTATGATCACACCTAAAGGGGTAAATTTTGTTGGGAAGAAAATGATTGAAGAATTTTTTGAGGAAATGAATAGATTATTAGTCAATTTATCTATCTTGAATCTACAGTTGGAGAATGATGTGTTTATTATTTATAATGAAGCATCAACGAATGGACATGGTTGTGTCCTTATACAGAATGATAATGTAATTTATTATGCATAATGGTAGCTAACAATTCATGAACAGAACTATCAAACTATTGATCTTCAATTATCAGCTATAATATTTTCTCTGAAGATATGAAGACACTATATATATAGTGAAAAATGTGAGATATATAATGATCACAAGAGTTAAAGTATATTTTCTCCCAAAATGAAGTCAACATGAGGCAAATTTGATGCTTGAATAACTCATGGATTATTATTTCACTATACATTTCCACCCATGGAAGGAAAATTAGGTGGAAGATGCTTTGAGAAGAAAGAATCATAGAGTTCTGAACACGAAGAGAGTTGAAAAGCATCCTATGTTAACTGATCTAGTAAACATGGATATTGGAATAATCATGGAAGGTGAAATATTGATACATTTTCAAATGGTCTCCAAACCATCTTCACTATAAAGGATAATAAGTTCATGGACAGATGATGGGGGTCTTCAAAAATAAAATAAATATTGTGAATGATGTGATATTTGATTGACATCATATATGAAGATTAAATTTTTGAATTTGGAAAGAGGATTTGTTTTCTCGATATACTTGATATAAAAATGGAATTTTTGGATGATTAACATAGCTCCAATTTCTCTATACACCGTGGTATCATTAATATGTATAGATATTTGAAGGATCATTTTTTTCATATAACATGAAGAGGGAAATTGCTGATTATGTATCAAGATGTATGGTTTTTTAATAGGTGAAAGCTATAAGACCACATCCTGGAGGAATCAGGCATCCTCTTCCCAAATCTATGTTGAAATGGGATGATATTA
The DNA here is from genome assembly GCA_963277665.1 of Viscum album. Lineage (NCBI taxonomy): Eukaryota > Viridiplantae > Streptophyta > Magnoliopsida > Santalales > Viscaceae > Viscum > Viscum album. The sequence goes on from OY728141.1 coordinate 721,890,056, forward strand.
TGACAGAATTTTTCATGAAGCTACCAAAGACTCCAAGAAGGAATGATAGAATATGTTTATTGTTGACTGTCTTACAAAATCTTCACTTTGCTTGATATACAAGAAAATTTACCACATGAAAGTATAGAAAGAATATATATTAATGATGTTGTAAGACTTCATGGTGTACCCCTATCGATTTTTTCTGATCCTGATCCTTGTTTTACATCAAGATCTTGTAAAAATCTTCTGAAATCCATAGATACTGAACATTGTTTGAGCACTATCTACCACCCTTAAACTGATGGACAATAAGAATTTACTATTCAAACAATAGAATACATGTTGTGAAATTGATCACTTGAATTTGAAGGTATGGGGATCACTATTTACCTATGGTATAATTTTCCTATAAAAATATATTTCATTCAAGTATTCAAATGGAACCATATGAAGCATTATATGGAAAGAGATGTTGCACACAAACTTGTGGGATTTATCTTGGTTAATAAAATCTTATAGTCCTAGAAGATATTGCGGATACAATGGAAAAGGTGAATTTTATCCAATCCTACCTCAAAGTAGATCAATGTAGTCAAAATATATATGCTGATAACTGAACGAAGGATTTGGATTTTCAAGTATGAGATAATTTCTTCGTGATGGTATCTCCATGAGAGGGTGTTATATGATTCATTAAGAAGGTTAAGTTGAGTCCCAAGTACATCATACCTTTAAAAATTTTAGAATGAACTAGAGTGGTAGATAACCATTTGGAAATGACACCATTTCTATCTATTGTTAATGATGTGTTCCACATATCACTGTTGAGAACATAGATGTGGGACCCAACACTTGTACTCACCTATGATAAATATGATGGGTAACCTAATATATCTTATTATGTAGAGACAATCATGAGTCTTTATACTAGAGAACACATGCTAAGAAAACATACATCTCGCCTCATAGAAGTTATTTGGAGAATCCATAAGATGGAAGAGGTAACATGTGAACCTGATGAACATATGATGGAGAACCACCAAAATCTTTTTATGCAGTAATATTATAGAAATTTCAAGGACAAAATTATTTGAAGTAGGGATGAATGTATAACCCAAATCTTTCACGGTATGCTTCGCTTTGAATAATACAATAGCTTGTGTTATACGCAACTTCGAGTTCTAGCACACCATGACCAATCCAACTAGTCGTTTAAAAAGCAGTTATGAATGGTAATAAATTTTTTTTGAAATTTTATAAATTTTATTAATTTTTGGATTCTAAATATTAAAATTATGGTCGGGTGAATTTTTTACACTTTTATGAAAACTTTCATTTTTTGATGAATAGTGAAAAATACTAAATTTTAATAAAAAAAACTTTTTTTATCGATATTGTTTTTACTATTAAATTATAAATTTTTGTTTTTTTAATGTATCATTAGATTATATTTTTTTATTTTTATGTAATTTAGGTCATTGAATGCAATTTGACATATAATTTTTATATAAACACATTTCATTCTTTTGATTGTTTTTCATTCTTAAAAACCTGTATTTTTTATTTTGAAAACAAAAATTAATTTTAAAATATGTTCTTGAAATTCTGTTTTTTGAATTTTAAAAAAATGGATTCCATATTTTTAATTAGAAGGTATATTTGGTTTAAATAGGTAACATTAATTTTTAGATATTATGATTTTTAATTTCATTAAATATTTTATTTACCATCGTTAAAGGAAAAATCTATTAAATAAGGGTAATCAATTTATCTTATAATAATATTAAATTACCCTAACATGTGTTATAAACCTATTATATTATAAATGCCAGAACATTGGCATCCTTGTTTTGAATTTCTTACCCCATGGAGCCACTTTTATGTGAAAATGACACTTTATAAAAATTAATTTAATGTTTAGGAAAATTTATCTCGAACAAATATCTTTTAGTTAAACAAATTTTATAAGATGTAATATAATTGATCTCTTAAACATTAAATATTTACTACAATGGATAAATGATTTCCTAGATCATGATATTTTATTTATAATTTTTAGACATTAAATAATTACATTTATTTATGACAAATAATGACACAGTATTTTCCTTATTAATGAAATAATCAAATAAGTGATATAATAAATATTAAAATAAATATAATTTGAACGTTTTGATTAAATAAAAGAATTTTATTGGTGAATATTAAAATTTTATTGTTTATTATATGTCTTTTTTTCGATAAAATCATGATTTAATTACTTTCAAAAAAATATATTAAATAATGTCAAAATTGACATAAATGAGTTTTTAAAATAAAAACTATATTATTAAATGATATAATATTACTAGAAATCTAATATTAGAATGTATGACTTATATAAGGATATTTATTTCATTAATGAGCCACTTTATGTTCTCTTTAAATTTTAATGTATGTTTAATAGCCAGATGATATATAAATACAAGGAGACGTGGAAAATGAAAAACTATTTAACTAAGAGTTAAATCTAAAATATAAGGTTGATATGGTTACCTAAACATTAATAAAACATTTTGGTTTAGGTTATATATACTCACCCAGCCATATAATTTAAATAAACCAATTTGTAGAAATTATAAACAGAAAATGATTTTAGAATAGACTAATATTTCAGTCATTCCCAAAATTGCCCCTCACCTATCATATAAAAGGTCACATCCCCTTCTCTAAAATTCAAAACATTAAACCATTTTGGCTCTGCCAACCCTTTATCAAATATTCTCCCAACTAACCACATTTCAAACTACATGCTTTAAATTTAACATAATGCCATCCAATGGATCCCTCTTGCTTAAATAAAATGAAGAACATAAAGAAGATGTAATTATTTAATCAACACTTATTATGTTCTTTTCATCGACCACTTCCTCTATTGTTGTTATATTTAGAAGAAAATAATATCTCCATTAAATTATACATAATGATATGTTATTATAAATATTTTACAATAATATTTATTATACTATCCATCATATTAATGACAAAGTCACCATACGTGTATACGTACGACTTACAGTCTCCATGTCATTGTGTATTTTGTTATTCAACACATCATTATTTTTATGGGTATAATAATGAGTATAATTGAAGTAAATAATACATATAACATTTTAATTATTTAGTGTATATAATATAACATCCGATTACATACAATTTCTCCATCAATATAATGATATTTTAGGTCATGCATACATACAACTTACCATCTCCACGACGTGATGATATTTCATCCCCCATCGAAACCATTCAAGATTAAAATTCATTTGATGATTAAAAATATGTTTTAAGAACATAATACAATTATGAATATGAATCAAATTCATACTATCCATAAAAAACTGAACTTACATAACAAAACATATAATGTAAATTGAATCTGTTAACACCCAAAAACAATGATACTACTAACATATTATTGACAAAGAAATATTAGCGGATCTTATATGATATAATATTTATGTATTTGGTTCTTGTATAATTTAATTAAAATTATTTAACAATTATAAATGTGTTTAATATACCCTCGAGTAATGAAAAGTACATGGTTATTTTTACATCTTTTTTTCATGAGGATGGTAATACTTATCTAGATGGACTTCTTTATCATTCACATATGAGTTTCATAATAATGTATTTCAAAAAAATTAAAAATTTATAGAATATAGTATAAATTCACTTATACTTTTTTTTTGACTTCTTATAATCTGTTTTGAAATAAATATTGTAAACTTATTCCAAACAACCTACTTTATGACCGTTTTTGACGAATTAAAAAAAGAATGTTTAATTAACTTATACGGTGGGTGCAGCTATTTTCCACCATTATAACACCTTCGAAGCATCCCATACAATATTATAAGAATATTTATAAGATAAATTTATTCTTTAATAAATACTTGACTTTTAAATTATTCCATGTTAGAAAAATATATTTCTCTAAAATAGTTATTTTTCATCTATACAAACATCCTTTGTTGGGTTTTACGCATGTTTGAAGTAGATTTAAGATGATAAAATAATCTGTATTGTATTGAAGGGTTTTTGATATATATGAATGTGGATGTGCTATTTCTATACCATTCGTGGTTTATGGTTAATGTATTCACATTTCATATACTTGTTTTAAAAATAATGACTATGTCATGTTTCATCCATTTTATATGAGAAATTAATTTGACTTAGTATGTGACGTACGAGGATATTTATTTCCCCTCAACGAATCTGTAGGTCTAATGAGAAAAATTTTTGTCTTGCAAATATGCCTTGAAAAAAGATTTATTTTTAGTCTTGGCACGACGTCTAGTCTATGTGGTTATGATGTCCGACATTATGAATTCCATCATTATGAAATTAGCTATTGATATTATGTGTGATTATTAGAGTAGTATAACATCCATGGGAATATGATAATGGAATTATTTGATTTATCTTTTCCTTATTATGATTTAGTTTATATTTAAAAGACTTTTGTTTTAGTCTTACACCTTTCCATAAATGTTTATACTTATTAATCATTTTTTATACTGTATTGTTATCCTTAATGAGCATCTGAGCTCACCAGTTTTTTCTGATTTATTCTTCATAGGATGAGAAGTAGTATATTGTGATTAAACTGAAGTAATATGAAAAGGGATATATGTGTTCTCAATAGGGAGACAATGTTATTGTTTCTCCATTTCACAATGTAATGTAAAACACATTTTAGCAACCAAAGCTTGACATACATGGAAATTACATTACTTTTGATGAATAATAAATACATAACAAGAACCAACACTCAAGGACCATAATAGTTTAGTGTCTTTGGAAACATAGAATATAATCGTCTAATAATGGTGAATGATCTTCAACATCTCCCATAAATATATTCCTCTTTTTTTCTTTCATAAATCCATTCATTAAATTTTTGGGAATAGAAAACATATAAAAGGTGAGCTCAAATGCTCAGTAAGGGTAAGCATGGAGAAAATAAAACAAATCATATATATATGACTTAAAATAACATGTACAGAAAGATTAAACATCAAAATATTGAGAAATTAATATTGGCAGTACATAACGCATAGATCATAAAAGAACATTAATCATGAAAAAATATCATGGGAATAAAAAATTTAATTTTTTCAATCCATTAAGCACATGTTATGATTTCTATGGTATCTATGGTGTTGCTTCCAAGACAATCATAGTGGACAATGTCCATTAATGAAGAAGGATTACTTGCCATTCCATCCCTGTATTACTGAACCAGATTCACTTTCCGTTCGAGCCTTGTCAATATCATGAGATATAACTCATTAGCCAATGCATTGGAGGGAGATATAGGTCCCACCCATCTCAAAATATAATCATTATTTCATGTGCCACAAAATAAACATAAATCATTCGGCATAACCCAACGAATAAAATGGGTTTCATAAACATTATCCCATCATAACACAATCCATATAGAATAAGTAGATATCATTTCATAATATGAAAATTTAAAACATTATAATAATTGATAAGTTATACTGGAAATATAAACATACTAAATAATGACATCATAGATGGAAAATGGTAATGGTAAAACACCTGAAATAAATTCTTGAGGATAATATCCACTCTTCTTCAAAATCATTTTATTTTCACAAAATTCCACAAAAACTTAAAAGTAAAGGATTTTGTTGAAAATAATCATGAAATATTGTAGAAGAAACTTCGTGAAAATTAGGTGTTATGAAACTGTACCAATCTGTTCATGCCGTATAAGTTAACAAAACATTCTCATTATACTTTTGTTAGATATGTCAAAAAGATTCTCGTATGGTAAACAAAAGAAAAATTTATACCATAACACATTTTAAAAGTCAAATAGGGGTAAAAATGAAATAAAAAATAGATGTATGAATATTAAACACCTTACGAAAAATTTTTTGTAGACATGGATGAAAAATATAACCCCAGTAAATATATACATATAAGAAATCTCGGATAAAAATGACAATGAAAAAATATCTCTTACCTTAGATCCAATTTCATCCGTACGTATCTGAAACTCATGTATAGCGGGTTTAAACATATTATTAACTTGTAACAGAACCATAATAATATTTATGATATCATATACGATTCATTTATGACTTTATATTACCCATTCTTTTGCCATTTCATGTTAAAGCAACGTTATCGGTAAAATCATTTCATTTATCGTAGGTGTTTGGACTTGTTTTATTGATATTATTATTAATTATATCATGATTTAATTACTTCAATAATTTAAAAAATGATTTATTTATCATATATATTCTATACATATATATAATAGATATATAAATGTAATGAAACACACTGTTCATGGAGATGGTAGGTCGTACATACGCATTAACGATGATTTCCTTTCCTTATTGACTTGAATCGAAGTTAGTAGATGAAACACACACACACACACACACATATATATATTCATATTTCTAGTAGCATTATTTTTTAATATCTACCTTTATTATTCATTATATATACATTATAATCATTCTCGAATGGTTAACAAAGAGAATTAATTTCATCGCGTTGTGGAGATGGTAATATGTACGTACACACGGGCAATGATATCATTCCCATAATTATTGAATGGAATTTTATTGGATGATATAATATCTCAAAATTAAATTGATGTTATTATATACATATATAGTTATTCTTTATGCCATTATAACCATCCAGGTAAGGTGGTGGTGGAAAAACAGATTACACCACAGCGTGTAGACAGTATTCTATAAGTACGCACACGTGGTGATTTCATTTTCTATAGGATGTATAAAAGGTGAAATGGGGTTGTTTGATATATATAATGACATATTATTATATTATTGATACTTATGTTATTACTTCATAATGAAAAAACAAAAGAATAAGAATTTGAAGAAGAATGAATCTTGAATGAATCGGTAGAAGAGATTATGTTTTCTTCGACGCACATCTTTTAAACTTCATCTTAAGGAACTAGATTTGGTCTATTGAGAAGAGTAGAACCTCTAATTTATAACTACGGAGGTTTAGAAGAAAAATTCACAGGGTTGGAAGATCATGAAGGATCAAAATTGAGTGAATAGGAGAGGGAAGAAGGTTCTTTTATATAGGAGAGGAGATGGGCACTTTTTGAAACCTAAAAAATATTAATTATTAATGAAATGAAACCCCACATAAAAACCTCAAAAAATGACTTAATTAGAATATTATATTATATAGGGTTTTAATCTAATCAACCAAAATAATTTAGAAAAATTTTATGTTTATTTTAAACCATATAAACTTGATTTATCATTATTTAATCTATTTAATTTTATTTCTTGTAATAAAATTCTAAAATTTAAAGTGTTATAAATAAATACATAAATTTTGTAAATTTCCAACAACTGGATACTTTATAACCTTGTATACTATATAATTTTTATTTTTTTTGTATTTAAATATTTTTGTGATTTTTAAATAATTTAATAATATGTTATTTTTATTAAATATGAATATTGTCAATTTTGACACTATTCATTATTTTAATTTAAATAAAAACAAAACAAAATATATGTTCGATTCAAAATATATAATAGGTTAATAACATGTCATATTCATAAAAAACATTCATGGGGAACTTTTATTTGTTCATAAATGATTTATTTTAATATTTTTATAACCATTTATTTGGAATATCTCTTAATAAAATAATTACTAATTTTTTTTGTATAATTATTAAATATACTTATTTGATTCATTAAAATTAAAAATAAAATATTATGATGAAGATAAATATAATACATTTAATAATATTATTTTACTCGAATTTATCATCAAAAAATCACAACATTAAAATTTTTATATTTATTAAATTATGGAGGTGACATGTTTGACATCATTTAATATAAAATAATATAAATGACTTAATCAGTATTATAAGGGTCAAAATGGTTCACAAATAGACCCCTGGATGCTTAGGGTATTGATATACTCGACCAATAATGTTATGTTCCGTTTTCGGTCCTTCTGATAGGTATTTTTATTTTAATAAAAACTATATTATTTACATTTCAATAAATAAATAAATTATACATCATTAGTGTATAAGATATTAAAGTAACTAAATATTTAAATAAAATTACAAATAAATTACCATGATAATGAAAAAAATTAGCTTTCAAATTAGTATTTATAATCGAATTTATATTCTGTATATCTTTATATTAGAAACAATTAATCATTAAAGATTGAGTAAGACATATTTCACTTTCCTTTTAATAAAATAAATAAAAAGTCTTAATCAAATACAAGTCAGTTCCATTAGATTCCATTTCGACCCAAGTATGATTTTGGGAAATATATAATCATAACATTATATTAAGACAAGTGTTAGGGTAATTTTATAATATTATATTTACCCTTAATTACACGGTTTACCTTTAACTATGGTAAATAAAATTTACCGTAATTTCTATTCATAATTCTTAAAAATAAAAAGAAAATCCATAACATAATTTGGACCTAGTGATTCCGAATATGGATTCCATTTTTCCAAATTCAGAAAAAAGCTACAGTGTTTAAATTAAAAATTATCCCGCTGTTGAGAAAATGGGTTTTAAAAGTTAAAACGTTGCAAAAAATTGAAATATTTTTACTTTTGATTTCAGTGTAAAATTAATTCTAAAGACATAAATTATATTAAATGGTAAAAATATATTATATTTATACATTAAAATCAATAAATATTATAATTTAATAATATAAATTATCTCGATGACCAAAGTTGTTCGTAATTAAAATTAACCGTATTTTTATTATTCATCAAACTAAGAAATTTATCAGAAAAATATCAAAAAAAATTACAATTTAGTTTTTTAATCCTGATCGAAAAGAAGAATTTTATTTTGTCAAATTGAACATATAAACATGTCAAAAACTAAATTTAATGTGGGTGTGCCTTCAAAAAGCGGCAAAAGTGCATGTTTTTAAAAATACTTATTTTACCAGAAACAATTATTTTGTTTTCATACCATGTTCTATAAAATGTGTAAAATGAATTATAATGTAATAAAATTCAAAATTTAGTTACTACAATTCATAATGGCTAGTTCATAAAAATATTATAAAAATCTATCTTTGTTTAGTAAAACTCAGTATTGCATACAACACACGCTATTGAGGAATGTTCCTCTTGAGTGAAACATAAGCCAAGAATAGTGTTTGCATATAATATAAGCTAATATGGTGTTTCATATATCACGATATAATTTAGGTGTAACATACAACACCAGACATCAATGAAATTAAATGAATATGTTTCATAAATTATTGGGGTGTTACATTCCAACCCCCTTAAAATAAATTTCTCCCTCGAAATTCGTCGGGGTTATAAATGGTTTACTACTTGAAAGATTCATTAATAGAAACCCACATTGTGCAAAGGAATACCAAAACATGAATTTAAAAACAAAATTATGAAATGTAACAGTTACCAAAATTAACTAATAACTGGGCTTCCACATAGGAGATTATAGGTGAAAATATTGATATGGATGTGAAATCTAACCATCATGTTTTGATGGTGAGTGGAAGATAACATAGCTATGAAAAAGACAACAATCACAAAGCCATAAATTTGGGATGACCTAATGTTCTATCTATTTCTTCTCATATTAGGGCAATATGACCACATTTTGGGTTTTCAAGATCATTTTCCTACAGTTGAAAAAATCGGAATTAGAAGAAATACATTCTTGGTTTTGGTACAATAACACCATTGGTTGTTCCAGGAACTATATCAACTTCATCTCTTAAATAAATGAAGTTGAATTTTTCATTCGTGAAGTGTTAGCATATCATACGATAGAATTATAGTTCATTCCAATTGTCTCAAACAACTTCTTATCAAAAGTTATTAAATATACATAAGTCAATCTGTAATGAGATTAATCGTATATGGTTCATAAAATGGACTTATACTTCATATATATTACAACATAATAAATTAATACTAATTAATAATAATTAGAGAATTTTTGTAGGCTAGTATTATGCGATAAAGGCCTATCACACATCGGTTGTGGGTTTGGTTCACACAGCCCTGTCTGACGTGACGGGTTGTCGCTTGTCCTAGGTGTTGTCCTTTTTCTAAAACTATTCTATTATAACATTCCATAAATAATATCAAAAAATATGTTCTATCCTTAAATAATAATATCTGATATCTAACATAATCCATTCAAATATTTTGGCTTATCAAAAATACATCTATCCAATCTCATATTATAAAGAAAACAATTACTTGAAAGGTCGCATAACAGGAATGTGAATACCATCATTTATCCCCCATATATCATAACATATATATTGTTTATTTCATTTCAAAAATGTGAATACCATAATAATGAATTCTCTTGAAACTTTTATAAACATATAATCTTTGGGAAAACATGAATGATCCCATAATTTCAATATACTCAAACCATGATATCTTTTTTTCCTTATATCAGTAATGAGCTCATTAATATTGTCAAACATTTAATTATCTCCTTATACCTTCATTATGTGCATATCATCTTCTTTCCAATAATATCTGAATAACCTTTCATGGTTACCAGTACTATTCAACATATATTTTAAAAAAACATATGTAAAATAAATAGTGTAACAATAATTAAATGTTTATTTATTCCAATGTACCATGAAATTACTTATACAACATTACTCTTGATAAACATGAAATCATTCCACTACCTTTTTAAACCATTGCCCGTGATTCATCATTTTATTCATCAAAACTTATTTCATATCATATACCATTTTTAGTCCATTCATCATCAAAAACATAAATACTACCCATACGACCATGATGATTATCTTCATGAGATTTTCCCTTAGGTCATAGGTTTGCATAATGCATGTACGTTCCACATTTAATACATTTAACCATTGTTGATGTCTTAGAAACACCATTATCCTTGTCCATGTTGTTAACTGAACCTTTTCGTTTACAAATATTGGCTTTCTGTCCTTCTTTTCCACTCCCAAAGCATCTTCCTGTTCCTTTTAAACATTCTCCCCTATGCCTCTTCCCACATGATTTACATGAGGTAAATTTAACTTTATTTTCCTCTATGATCATAATGAAACATCATCTTTCTCTTATTAGTTGAGTCGGGAAACATACCAAGGTTGATATTATTATTCATTTTATTAGATTTATAATTAGGAATAATAACGATATGTAGAATTATAGATCCAATTTCATTTGGTTTCTTATGAAAAATATAATTCCATTGTCCATCATATCCTCCATTATCGTGAATCTTCCTATTTCTAGTCATTTTCTAAATCCCAAAAAAAATATTTTGAGAGGAAAAAATCATAATCAAGGGGAAGTTCCTTCAATATAAAACTTCTTAGGCTAAATTCTAAGATCCTTACCGTAATTCTAGGACTATAACCTATACTTATACGAATCCTTAGGGACATCCCTAGACACACCTTAGAAATATCTTCTAGGGATCCCACTAATGTTTTTGCATCCTAGTTTCCAAAGGTTAATTAATCCTTTCCTATGATACTAACTATAGAGACCCAAGATTGGAATATAAGGAAATTACATTAATTTTTGCAGAGTAATTAATACATAACAAGAAATAACACTCAAGGATTGTAATAGTTTTGTTTCTTTGGAAACATGGAACATGATCTTCTAATCATGGTGAAAGATCATCAATATCTCAAATAAAGATCTTCCCATTCTTTTTTCATATCTAAAAACTTTCTTTAATTCATGCGGAAAAGAAAACACATAGAGGATGATTCAAATGCATTGTATGGTAATTCATGGAAAAAATAAAACAAATCATATACATTTTAACTAAAAAACATGAACATAATTCTTAAACATCAAAATCTTGAGAAATAAACATTGGAACTACAAAAGGCATAGATCATAACAGAACATTAATCATGATAAAAAAACATCGTAATAAAACATGTAATTGTGTAAAACCATTAATAACATTTTATTATTTCCATAGTTTCCAAGGCATTGTTTCCAAGACCATTATAGTGGACAACGTCCATTATTGAACTGGGATTACTTTTTGTTCCGACCCTGTATTACTAAACCGGATTCACTTGTCGTTCCAACCATGTCTATCTCATTAGATATAAATATTTACCCAATTATTTGAAGGGAGAGATAGGTCCCACACATATCATAATTATTTCATTATTTTGTGTGCCACAAAAGAAACATAAATCACTCATCCCAACCCGAAAAATAAAATTGGTTTCATAAACATCATCCCATCATAACATAATTCATATAAAATAAATGGACATAATTTCATCATAAGAAAAATGAAACCATGTAAATAATACAGACATTATACTTAAAAAATAAACATATTAAATAATGTTATCTTAGATGGAAAATGGTTTTGATGAAGCACATGAAATAAATTCTTGACGAAAATATACATTCTTCATCAAAATCATTTTATTTTCACAAAATGCAATAAAATATTAAAATAAAAGGATTATTGTATAAAATAATCATGAAATATAGAAGAATAATATTCATTAATTTTGGGTTTACTGAAACTGTAAAAATATGTTTCTACCGTATAAGTTAAAAAACAATATCCTCATACTTTTTCTGGAAAAGTCAAAAAGTTTCTTGTATGGTAAAGAAAAGTAATATTCATACCATAAAATAATATAAATTTAAAAGAGAGTTAAACATTACCTTAATCATACATGGAATAATGCTAAACAATTTATGAAAAACATTTTTACAGACATGGATGAAAAAATAACCCCAGTAAATACTTACGTATAAGTAATCTTAGATTAAAATGAGATTACAAAATTATCATTTACCTTAGGTCCAATTTCTTCCGTACGTGTCTGAAACACATGTATAGTGGGTTTAAACATATTATAAACTTGTAAATGAACCATAAGGATATTTATGATATCATATTTCATTCATTTATGACTTTATATTACCCATTCTTTTGTCAATTCTGTGTTAATGAGCGTTTTCGGTAAAATCGTTTCATTTATCATATGTTTTTTTCCTTTTTGATATTGATATTATTGTTACTTATATAATGATTTAATTACTTCCAGAATGTAAAAAATTCTTTATTTATCATATATATTCATTATATGTATATATATATAAAAGACAGATAAATTAAATGAAACACACCGTTCATGGAGACGGTAGGTCTTACGTACATATGAACACTGTTTTCCTCTCATTATAGACATGAATCGAAGTAATTAGATGACATATATAAATATATAGATTACTAAAGTATAATTATTAAGTTATATATACCATTAGTTTTCATTATATATACTTTATAATCGTTTTTGAATGGTTAACATGGAGAATGAATCTCATCGTGTCGTGGAGACGGTAATCCGTACGTACGCACGAGTGATGATATCATTCCCATAATTATTGAATGGAATTGGATTGGGTGATATAATATCTCAGAATCGGTATGATTTTATAATAACCACATATATTTATTCTTTACACCATTATACACATCCATGTAAGGTGGTCTTAGAAAAATAGATTACACCACGGCGGGGAGATGATATTTTGTACGTACGGACGCACGTCGATTTCGTTTTTCATAGGATGGATAGAAGGTGAAATGGGGTTGTTTCATATTTATAAAAAAATATCATTATATTAGTTATACTTATGTAATTATGCTATAAATATACAACTAAAGAAGAATAAGTTGTATAAGAGAGGAACATTAATTAATCGGTAGAAGATATTATCTCTTCTTCGATGCACCTCTTTTGAGCTTCCTCTTAAGACACTAGAGATGATCTTTTGTAAAGACCATTACCACTATAATATAACTAGAGGGTTTGAGCAGGGAAATTTTCTGGGGTTGGACGATCATAAAGGCTCAAAATTGATTGAAGATGAGAGGGAAGGGGGTTCCCTTATATAGGAGAGGAAAGGGGAACTTTTCGAAACCTTAAAAATAATAATTAAAATTAAAATGAAACCCCACATAAAAACAACAAAAAATGACTCAATTATAATATTATATAATATAGGGTTGTAATATCATCAAAAAATAAAATTTGTACATGTGTTAAGTTTATTTAAAAACATATCAAATTGATTTATCTTTATTTAATGTATTTAATTTTATTTTATATAATAAAATTCGAAATATTAAATTGTAATATAGACATACTTAAATGTTGTAAATTTTCCATAAATGGATACATTATAACCATTTAAACCATTTAATTTTCAATTTGTAGATTTTAAATATTTTTGTGATTTTTAAATAATATATTAATATGTTATTTTTATAAAATATCAATAGTGTCATTTTTAACACTATTCAGTATTTGAATTTAAATAAAAACCACACAGAAGATATTTTTGAACCAAAATATATAATAGATTCTGAAAATTCCATATTAATCAAAAAAAATCATGGGGAACATTAATTGGTTCATATATTTTTTATTTTTATATTTTTAAAACCATTTATTTGGTGTATCTCGTAATAAAATAATTACTACAACATTATTGAATAATTATTTAATATACATATTTGTTGCATAAAAATTAAAAACTAAATCCTATGATGAATATAAATATAATTAATTTCATAATAATATTTTTACTCGAATTTATCATCTTAAAATTGCAACATTTAAATTGTTATGCTTATTAAATTTTGAAGGTGACATATTTGATATCATTTAAAATAAAACAATATAAATGTCCTAATCTGTTTAATAAGGCTCAAAATGGCCCAATTATTGACCCTTGGATGATTAGGGTATATATATACTCGACCAATAATGTTTGGTCTATTTTATGGTCCTTTTTATAGGTATTTTTATTTTAATAAAAACCATATTATTGATTTTTCACTAAATAAATAATTTCATCATCATTAATTTATAAGATATTAATGTAAATAAATATTGCTTAAAAATTACCAATAAATTACCTTGATAAATAAAAACATTTTATCCTTCAAATGACAATTTTTAATCGAATTTATATTTTGTATAACCTTAAATTTAAAATAATCTAATTATTAATGATTGAGTGAGATATATTTCAATTTCCTTTAAATAAAATAAATAAAAGGTCTAAATAAAATTCTAGTGGGTTCCATTAGATTAAATTTTGACTCAAATATTATTTAGGTAAAAATCTAATTATCAAATTATATTAATACAAGGGTTAGGGTAATCTTATAATATTATATTTACCCTTAATTACCCGATTTACCTTTAACTATGGTAAATAAAATTTACCGTAGTTACTATTCATAATGCCCAAAAATAAAAAGAATATTATTAACAAAATTTGGACCTTCTGATTCCAAATATGGAATCCATTTTTCCAAATTCAAATCTCAATAGTTGAATTATTCAATTAAAAATTAATCCCACTATTGAGAAAACGAGTTTTAAAAGTAAAAACGTTTCAAAAGATTGAAATGTTTTTACTTATGAATTCCGTGTAAAATTAATGCTAATTAAATATATTATATTAAATGGTAAAAATATATTTTATTTATTATTTAAAACCATAAAATATTATAATTTAACCATATAAATTATCTCGATGAAAAAAGTTGTTTTTAATTAAAGTTTAGCATATTTTTACTATTCATAAAAATATGAAACTAATTAGAAAAAAATAAAAAATTTATCCAATGTAAATTTTTATATTGTGATTCAAAAGAAAAAATTTATTTTTTTAAATTGAAATTCTAAACATGTCAAAAAGTAAATTTAATTTGGGTGTGCCATCAAAAGGTGGAAAAACTGCATTTTTTAAATACTTATTTTACTCGAAAAAATTATTTTGTTTTAATAATATGTTATATAAAATGTGTAAGATGAATTATAATGTCATAAAAATAAAAATTTAGTCACTACTATTCATAATGGTTAGTTCATAATAATATTATAACAATATATTGTTGTTTAGTGAAACTCAGTATTACGTACAACCACGCTAATGAGGAAGGTTTATCTTCCATGCAACACAAGACATGAATACTGTTTTCATATAATATAAGATAATACAGTGTCCTTATAGCATAATATAATTTTTGTGTAATTTACAAAACATGATATCATTTAAATTAAAAGAATAATTTTCATAAAATCTCGGGGTGTTACACTTATGTATGTGTCTACTACGGCCAAGGATACTGAAAAAAATAAGTCTTTCGAGACTTGATCTCTTGTGATCATGCCAATGTGATGTAATAATGAACCAACTATAGGTAATTGGTGTAGTGGCATTACATGATTCAATAGAATTCCGTAGATAGAAACTGTTAAAAATGAACATGTTAAATCAATATGGAACATGATCTAGTTTTGTGAAAATATTTTTTTCTTGGGTATGAGTTAACTCTTTTCATGAGAAGGTCGACTGTCTTGTTTTGGAGTCGTGGGAGCTTGTTTTCATGTAAATGCTTAATGAAAATAATTGAGGTCCCCATTTCCCTATTGTAATTAAATTTTCCCTGCTTATTTGTTTTTTGATCCGGGTGTGATGATGTGTGATAAGATACATGGATCCCTAAATGCAATGTGAGACTTATCTGGATGATCATTGGATTTTAGATTTGATATAATAGTGGGGAGTCACCAAATGATGTTGCATCAGTTGATTCCTCTAAGGGAGACATGCATCAGTATATTTATATTAGTAATGTTGATGGAACCTGTGGTTATGTAAGGTGTTTAATCTAGGATTACTCATTGATTAGATTTTGATAGTAGGTATTCACACTAATGTATATTTTTAATGGCTGATGGTCGGGTTTCATGGTTTAACTGCATTTTTTCCCCACTGATTGATGTATTAAGATTTTCTTAGTTTCTTTTTTTCTTGTAGTGATATATTTAGATGTTTTTCCAATATTTTATATTTTTTGGAATAATTACATTGATAAAAAAATGTTTATCCCATGGGGATTGTTGTTCTCAGGATTCAAATGATTAAAATATATTGATCTTGATAAACCGTCTACATCGTTTGGATTATGCATGGAGGGAATGAAAATTCCTTTGATGACTAATGTTATGTAATGAAATGAAATTTAATGTAAAATTGATAATGGTATTAATTTATTAAATTATAATTGAATAATATAATATTTATGTGATAAAAAGGAGAGAAGTATTTGATGTATCTCTTTTTTACGCGTGTGTGCATAAATGAATTTTGGAATTATTAGTTATAGCCGAGAGTCTGAGTGATGTTAGGTGTAGTTGCGTATAAGGTTAGGTGATGTATGTAGTGTGGTTTTGAGCTGTATTATATGATTTATATTCTATGATTTCATATGCTACCCCACCCATGATGAATAGGGAAACAGAAACCCAATGGTACTTAGATTGGTGTTTTCCCTATTATCCGATTGGGAGGATGGATAACTGAATAATGTATGTAGACCCACTAACATCCCTTGGTAGTTACATGATCTAGTATACATTTTGGTTAGTTTTATCATATGTGTGTGTAGAGGGATGTGATTTCTTTTAGCTATTTCACACACATATATGACTAAATATAGTACCCAAAGTATTATTATGGGTATGAAACTTATAGTTTATGATGTCTTGGGGTACATACTCAGTGGATAGTATTAATGTTATTTATGTGGATTACCCGATGACTAATATATGTAATACATTATATGGAGTATGCTAGAACCGTAGTGGTTAATGTGTCCAGATAAGTGATATACAAAAGTTTGGTATTGTGATGCCTGTAGAGCTTGTGGTGGTTCCTTTCCTGGGTATTATTTGATTTTTTACATAAAAAGAGAGATGTATTAGGATTCACGATAATAGGGAATAAGGTAATAGTACTGGGTATGTGGGAGTGGGGTACCCTTGACTTTTCTTATTAAACAATATTTTCTTCTTATGTCTTACATGGTGAGATATTTCCCTATTGAGGTTGGGAATTTTAGTATTCCTGTTTAGGTAACAAGTTAGTTTTACGGTTGTTCATAGGGTTTTACATTACTTCTTTAAGTTTTTCATGAGAGGCTTCAGGGAGGATAAAAAAGATGTATATTATTATACTCCCCACAAACACATTCTCACACATATATATTTAGTTCACCTAAATAAAGTAGGTGATCGGGATATACATTACAAGATCAGAATTTATTAGGAGCTATTTGGTCCTTATTACCGTTGTCGAATTTACAGTTTTTGTTTGAATGTAGTTTTTTGTTCATTTTTCTAGTACTGTATAAAATTTCATGCGGTAACATGGGTTTTTTATAATATATATGTCTGAAAAGATTTTGTTTTATATATTATTCTTTTCTCTTTATTTATCATGGTTTCCTTAGAGGGTAATGCATCCAATAGGCATGTTTACTAAACCCTCTGCACTTGTATACAACCTAGGGACAAAAGGAGGTGTGTATCATGTAGTCACTATCTCTCACCCATCATTACAATTTCCCTGTATGGAGTGGGTAATGACATAGTGGTGTCCAAGATTATGGATGAGGGGTATGATGGTGTTTTTAGTTTGGCATAGGTGAGGCTGAATTGGATTATAGGTAAACAATGTCAGGTATGTTTTTAAATAAATGTTTACATAGGTGACCTGATGAGAAATGTGTATTTATGGACCCCTATGATCTGATTCATAACCATTATATTTACTGATCATACACAATTAATTGATATTGGTTTCATGTTAGTGACCTTGCAAAGTATCATGAATCATTTTTCGTAGCATCTATGTTTAGAATGGGTAGACCTTCAAATATGTTAACACATTTAATATGATAATTTATTTATTTAATTAATTAATGTAAAATAATAACTATAAAACTTCTAGAAGCCCATTTTGTCATTTTTTAGTAAGGTATTGAGGTCGATGTCCTCATCATGTCTGAACTAAAGATGTTCAAAAAGTTTCACAAGAAGATTGTCAGGGAGTATAGTTTGAAAATGGTGACATTTAGAGGAGGAAATTTTGAGAGTTTCAGTGCCATAATCTATTGAATTATGAGAGTTCTATTTCAGATAATGTAATATATTTCTGTTTTGACAAGGTTGATATAGCGTTATGTTTGATATATTATTTGGAGGATAACTGGGTTTCGTTCGCGGTGATAATGCTACATGGAGTGGCAAGGATGTAGTGGTTCTAATTCCCATTGGATTGAGACAAGTCATTAGACATACAGAAAAAGTTTTGATACTAGTTTAAGGTAGATTTTATTTAGATAATGTGAAGGACAATGGTAACCCAGAGTGTCTTACCCTTTGAGAAGGGAACTCCAATGTACGAGAGTTTGGGATCAAATTTAGTACTCTACTATGATATGATTTAGAACTATTTCCTGTTGAGGAGGACACAGTGAGCAACATAAACGGTTTCTTTTTATCCAAACATCCTACCATAGGTCAACCTATTTATACTAATGAGGTATCTTTTGGTTGTATAAATAGCATATGTTTATGAAAGGAAATTGGATAAAACTCGATCATCACAAGAGGGGTGTCATCAGGATTCATCACCAAGAAGTGATATGTTGCAGGGTTCTTAATTGTGTAACTAGATGTATCTTTGATCAGTTTGAGTAGGTCTCATCCCATGTCACCATATTTCAATTAGTGCACTGGATCTCATACATAGTACAGGGGATCAGATGCATGTTTTTAATATTTATTCTGAGGTCATTAGAGACTACAGTTCCCTAACATTATGATCATTCAACATGTGCACATTGTTTCACTTCAGGTTCTTCCATTGAGGTAGATTAAACCGAGGTAATATAAGAAGGGTGATTCATATTAGGATCGTTAGAGATGAGATGTTGATGGTATAGAAAATTCATGAGATGCTCCTCGTCCTTAGAGAGAAGAGTATGTCCATGGACATGGTCTCCATTAGGGTCTAATAGGATGTGGAGTAAGTTAGGGTCCGCTCAATGATTTGGTATTCCCAACTCTTGGTGACATATACACGGTTCAATGTAGTCATTGATAGCTTTTTAAATTGGTGCCTCCATTATTTTATTCAGCTGTGAAATAATCATTTATATCATTAAATATTTTCCATACTTTCTAAATTGAGGAAGAAAGGCTTCTAGTTCCCATGAAATTGACTGTGAAATTTAGTGGTCAAGTGAGCTTGTATGATGTATATAGAGTCTATGATCTAATAATGAGGCATCACCATCCATGAGGATATTTCATATGTTAATTTATATAACCATATGAAATCATCCTCATGATGAGTTGGTTTCATTTAGTGTAGGATTACATTGATTTTTTATGGAAGAAGGTTGGGTTTCTTGTGGATGATTGAGGGAAATATGTGTTTTTTGGAGTGAAATACCCTTTGATTGGTCCTCGGACTGTTATGTCATTGTATTATTTGATCTTCTATATGATTTTTGTTTTCATAGGTTCTATATTCAGTGTTTTGTAGGTTCTTACAAGAGTTCTCAAATTTCATTCTAGAGGATGTCGTATCATTTCCCCCATCAACATGAGACCGATTTTTTGATCAAATTAGAACCCATAGTGTCTCCTATTCTGATGATTCCATTTAGGATGAAACATTCTTGGTTTTGAGAGCTGTGAGTACAACTCTATGATCTATTTTAGTGTGGTTTGGTTCAGTTGAGGGTGTCACCTTATGGTAGAAAAGACTTGTTCAAAAATATAGATCAGGGATATTAGTGGTCATTTATTGAATATAATTAAATGATCCATGTGAGAGTGTAGATCCACCACACTCATCTATATGTTGATGATATATTTGATCAAATTAATGTCGAGATCTGGTTATCAAAAATTGATTTGCGATCTATATGGGATCTAATATAGGTTTATAATGGGGGTGTTTACAAGACTTTTTTCTATTGTCATTATGGGCATTAGGATTTCTTTGTGATGATGTTTGGTGTGACAAAAATGTTGGATATGTTCATGGGTGATGATGAATTCTGTGTTTTGATAGTTCCAAGACATATTTTTTGGCTGTCTTCATCGATGACATCCTTGTGTACTCTGTAATTGAGAAGGAGATATCAAGAGTTCTTGTGTGTTATTTGGGTAGTTTTTCACCATGAGAAGCTATTTCAGATGTTTTTTATGTGTCACTTATTGGATTGTGATACCCGTTTTGTGGTCCATGTTGTATCCTATATGGGAGAAACTATGGATACATCTATGATAGTGGTGGTTGTGTCTGGGGTATCCCCGAAGTCAATGTAAGTGATTCAGAGTTTCCTTGGACGTTTTGGCTATTACATGGGTTTTATAGCTAATTTCCATTAGTATATCACTATTCTAATAGAATTGAATAGAAAGGATATGCTGTTATTATAATCTATCACGTGCATGAAAGCGTTTGGGGATCTAAATTAGAAAATTTTTAGTGCTTTATAATTATGTTTTCTTGAAGAGGTGTATTATTTTGATGTTTTGATGATGATTTGTGTCTTAAATTGGAACTTTTTCTGATTCACCATATATTATTTGAAACATATGGGTATCATATGTTTTATCCACGAAGCATAATTATGTGACCCATGATCTAGATTTTGTGGAATTGGGATATTAATTGAATTTTTCTTGAATTACCTCATCAGTGAGAAATTTGTGATTTTACTAAGCATAAGAGTTTTGGGTCTATCTTACCCAAGTGTGACATTAACTTGTTGCATTGTTAGTGTTTGAAATTATTTCTTGATTATGGATTAAAAATTTCATATGCCCCAGGATAGTGGAATGATCTAGAAGGCGTTCTGAGAAGGATTCACCTTATTGTTGTCGTGTGTGAATATGTAGATTCATGGATATAGATGGATGTTATCTCATCGATGCATCTTGATATAGGAGTGGTTGGGGTTTGAAGATGTCTTTTACTGATGAAAATGCAGTCAAATTTGTTGGAACCTGTGGTGGATTCCCAATAGTTGTATTTTTAGGTAGATGTATGGAGGGATTGATTTGAGTATTGAGATCCCCTTGATGTTTTGTATAATTACAGAGAGCACCAGGTGTTGTTCTAGAGAAGGATTTCCATTCCTTCAACAATGTGTGGTGTGGATCTATAAGAGTTCCATTTTTCTCCATTGGAAGTACATCCTGACATGACAATTACGTACCAATCATTGAGTGGTTTGTATTGGTGGCACAGTTTGAGGAATGCATTTTTAGTGTTGGTTTCTCAATGTATGGACTTAAAAAAGGTTAAGGCCAAACATCATGTTCTCGATTGGTTTTTCCAGAAATTTGATGATCCCTAGTTGTTGTGGGAGGATATATAGATGGTATTAGTTATTGGTTTTCCTCACGATCATGGAGTTAATGATTCTGTATGGATGATAGTAGATATTGTAATGAAAAACGTAACACTTTTTTGTGATCAGGGTAGGATTCTATGTTCTATTATTTAATAGTATAAATCGGTATGTGGTATTGCAACTCCATGGAGTCTTTATGATGATTCTATTTGATTGAGATTGTATTTTTTATTTATTTAGAATAGAGAGGCCTCCAGTATTATTTTGGTTATATGTTTTTCCATATCACATATTTTCATCCATAGATGGATGGTCAGCCAATGTATACCATCCTGACTCTTGAAGACCTGTTTTGATCTTGTGTCCTATAATTTTGAGGTTCATGGATAATGAACATAAACTTCGTTGAGTTTTCATAAAATAATAGTTTCCCATGTGGAATTGGTTTGAATTTATTTGTTGTTTTGTATGACCTATCTTGTCATTGTCCATTGTGTTAGTCTAGGGTTACAAAGTCATCAATTCTCAGGCTGTAAATGGAACATTAAATGACAGATATGGTTTAGTAAACATGTTATAGGATGAAGGATGTGTATTATTGGGAAAAATTATATTCTGATCCGTGTAGGAGACCTAGGGTTTTAAAATTATAGATGACCTGATTCTGAAGGTGACCCCTCATTATGGGACGAAAATGTTTGGTCAGGTGAGTGAGATGTTTCTATAGATTTATTGAGACTTTTTTGATGTTGGATCTAGTTGGATCCATCAATATCATATATCACAACTCCCAATTATGATCTGGATATAGAAATTTTTTCAAATTTTAAATTTCTGTAGGTATCATCATGATATATATCAAGTCTTCAATTGTGGGTAGATCAATGTTGATGATGATGTTACCTCAAAGGAGATTTTTGTCTATATCTAGGTATTCTGGGTGAGTGTGGTGTGTTTGTGTCCTATTCCATTGGTTATTGTCTTATTGTTGCATGATGGTGTAGAGGATAATACCTCAGAATGTGAATCATAGATATTTTCTATAGAGACCCAAAGCATGACGTACATGGACATGACATTACATTTTCGGAATACATATTACATAACAAAAACAAATAAACGAGGACCATAACAGTTTAGTGTCTTTGGAAACTCGTAAAAATAATCTTCTAGTAATGGTGAAAGATCTTAAACATCGCCAATAAAGATCTTCCCTTTTTTTATTACCTAAAACATTTCTTTATATCCTGGAGAAAAGAAATCATAAAAAGGGTGAGCTCAAATGCTCAGTAAAGGTAATCATAGAGAACAGAAAACAATCCATAAACATTTGAATTCAAAAACAAGAACATAAAATCTAAACATCAAAATCTTGAGAAAATACATAAATATTGGAAGTACGTAACATATATATCATAATGGAATTTCAATCATGATTAAATTTCATTGGATGAAAAAATTTAATTTTGGAAAACCATTAAGCACATGATATGATTTCTATAGTAGCCAAGGCATTAATTCCAAGACAATTGTAGTGGATAAAGTCCCATTCTGAATCAAGTTCACTCCTCATTCCAGTCCAGTAACACTGAACCAGATTAACTTACTATTCCATCCATGTATATCTCAATAGATATAAATCTTTTCCCAATGCATTTTAGGGGGATATAGGACCCACCCACCTCATAATTGAATCATTCTTAGTTGTTCCACAACATAAACATAAATCATTTATCATAACCCAAAAAATAAAAATGGGTTTCATAAACATCATCCCATCATAACATAATCCATATAAAAAACTGCATATCATTTCATCGTAAGAAAATTAAAACCATGTTAATCATTGAGATATTATACTTGAAAGATACACACATGAAATAATGTAATCTTAGATGGAAAATGGTTTTGATAAAACAGTTGAAATGCATTCTGGAGGAAAATATCATTTCTTCTAAAAAATCATTTTCTTTTCCCAAAATGCCATGAAATTTTAAAAGAATAGTATTTTGTTGAAAATAATCATAAAATATTATATAGGAAGCTTCATGAAAATAAGGAGTTATGATACTGTAAAAAATCTGTTCATGCCGTATAAGATAAAAAAACATTCTCCTCGTACTTTTTTCGGAAAAGTCAAAAAGTTCCTTGTATGGTAAACAAAACAAAGATTACTTCCATAACACGTGGTAAAATTAAAAAATTTCATAAAAGGACTTTAAACATACATGAAACCATTTTTAGAAAACTGGGTCATTGATGATAAATATAACCCTAGTAAATACTTTCGAATAAACAATCTCGGATAAGAATGATATTGGAATGATCATCCCTTACCCTAGGTCCGATATGCTTCGTATGTATCTGAACCTCCTGTATAATGTTTTAAATAATTTCACATACTTAATATAGAATCATATTCATTGTTATTATATCATATATGGTTCACTTATGACTTTATATTACCCGTTCTTTTGTAAATTCCATGTTAAAGCAGCATTTTGGGTAAAAATGTTTCATTTATCATACGTGTTTTGATTTTTTGTTCATGATATTATTACATATATACTGATTTACTTAATTCCGGAATGTAAAAAATTATTTATATATAATTTGTATTTTGTATATAAATATATATATGATAGATCGATAAATGGAATGAAATACACCGTTCATGGAGTCGGTAGACCGTGCGTATGCATGAACACTGTTTTCGTTTCCTTATTGAATGAAATGGAATTAAGTAAATGAAACATATGTGTAAATAAATGAAGTATAATTATTATGTAATATATTTCATTATCATTTATTATATATACACTTTATAATCATACTTGAATGGTTAATCATGGAAAATGAATCTCACCACGTTCATGGAGACGGTAATCTGTATATACGCACGAGCGATGATATCATTTCCATAATTATTGAATTGAATTAGAGTGGATGATAAAATATCTCAGAATCAGTATGATTATATAATAACCATATATAGTTTTTATTTACACCATTATACCCATCCAAGTAAGGTGGTGGTGGAAAAACTGATTACAGCACGGCGTGGAGATGTTATTTGGTACGTACGCATGCGCGGTGATTTTATTTTCTGCAGGATGGATAAAAGGTGAAATAGGGTTGTTTCATATTTATAATAACATATCAGTATACGAGTGATACTGATGTAATTACTTAATAATTAAACAACTAAATAACTGGAAGTAGGAGAAGAAATAAATTTGAATGAATCAGTAACAGATATTACCTCTTCATCAACACGCCTCATTGAAACATCCTCTTAAGGCACTAAAATTGGCCTTTGAAGAAGACCAAAACCTCTATTATGATTATAGGGATGTTTATAATGGAAATTGGTAGAGGTTGGCCGAACATCAATGCTCAAAAGGGTGTTATGAGAAGAGGGAAGGGGTGCAATTTTTATAAGGGAGGATAGGGGCACCTTTGAAAAAACATAAAATATTATTTTAAAATAAAGTCATATACAGTTTATAATAGATCCAAATTGATTTATTTCAAAAATAAAGTGGGGATGGGTCGAAATCCTCTCAACCATTTGGTTTTAGACATGTTTAGGTTACTATTTTAACCTTAATATTTAGATTAAACTATAAGTTAAATAATTTATCTTTTACCATGTCTTCTTGTTTTCATACAATATATGTTTAATAAACTTACTGTAATAAGCCAAACGAACCCCAAGTGGTTCATTATTAATATATATAATCATATCTATGTCATTTTTCAGATACTTATATTTTTAGTAATATAATAACTATTAATAATATAATATTTGTTTTAAAAACTATTTTATGTCAATTTTGACGCTTTTTGATGATTGATTTTTGTGAAAATAATAAAACAATAATTAGTTTTAAAAAAGAAATTAAATCAATATTAACATGGAATATTAAACTAGAAAATTAGTTTAATTCATAAAAAGTCTCAAATTAAATTTATTTGGGTATCAATTATTTTAATATTACATTATTTAGTTAATTAATGTATCACATTTGAGTAATAAATAAATTAAATTATTTAATTTCAAAAAAGTATAAATAAAATAACATTAGCTAGGAAATGTTTTTATATTTCTAATTAATTTTTGTAGTAGAATTTATCTTATGTATAACCCTATATTAAAAAAATTTAGTTATTAAACATTTATTTTAACTATTTTATGTCTTTTTTAATAAAAATAATAATAAATGTTCTAATCTAATCCAAGTGGACCTAAAGGGTAATATTTTATTCCTAAGGTTGTTTATGGTCATATTGAACTTATCTAATTGAATTAGGACATGTGTTAGGGTGATAATGATTTCATTCTTACCCTTAATTACCATATTTATTTTGAACCGTGGTAAATAAATGTAAAATGTTATAATTCACCAAATAATATTTTTATCTCATTGAACCACATTTTACTCCTTGATATTAACCATTTCTCTCGGATTTTTGAAATTTCACTCACAGAAGCTATAAAATAATTTTTTATGTGCATTTTCAAATTCTCCTCGGAGATGGGTAAAAGGCGCAGAAATGTTTAACAAACTATTTATATATATATAATTATTCCAATCTAACTGAAATGAATTAAATTTAACTTATAATGGTATTTTGTATCAATTTTTACCTAAAATGATTTTAAATAACATAAATAATTATTTAAATAATAAGTCAGGTTTTAAATAGTAACCCATTATTTTCGCTATTCATCAAAAATTGAAAGTTTTCAGAAAAATACCAAAAATTCACCCTAGGCTAATTTCGATATTCCAAATCCAAAAATGAAGTCCATTTTGAATGATAAAATTTATAAAATTTCAAAAAGTGGGTATTACTATTCATAATGGCTGCTTTATATAATATTTTAAGAACAAATCGTTGTTTAGTGATGCTCGGTATTGCATACAACACACGCAATCGTGGAAGGTCACGATTGCGTGTGAAGAAAGTCATGTTAGGGTTGCGTGTTGTGCAAGATTCATTTTTTGCTGTGTATAATAGAATCCAACAGTATTTCATTTAATCAATGAATATATATATATAGACACACACTCAGTATTGCGTAGATTAAATTCTATTAAACAAACTTGAAATGTTGTGTAACACGATCCAAGAATAGTATTTTGTATACTACAAGCTAATATGATGTTGCGTATATCACAAGCTAATCTAGGTTTAGTGTATAATAGAAGAAATCAAATAAATTAAAAAAATATATCTCCTAAAATGTCGGGGTGTTACATTTTCTCACTACCCGGAGTTATTTTATGTTTATCTCATGCTTTATAACAAAGATCATTGGTGGATATTGACTTTAATAGTTAATGTTATGGTTTCCTCTACTTGATTATTTTGTATTTACTATCATGTGTGATGTAAATTCCATATCACAATGTTTATGAGATGGTTTCATTTTTTGTGTTGTTATGCTCTTTTTCCTATGTTTAGGTGGTTGAGATATTAAGGTGGTGAGATATTTGAGAGGAATATCACAAGTTGGATCATTGTATGTCCCAAATTCGTTTCCTTGCTAATCCAGGTTTTGATTCTCGACGATGATAATTTTTTGAGAGGTGATTATTATTATTTAAAAGATTTGTGATGTCAATTCCTTTTGAGTTTTCAACGGTCGTGGATCTTAGAGGAGGATTAAAATATTCTTGGATGGGATGGATATTAAATATAATCGAAGTAATGAAATTACATAAAATTTACTAATTAAAATACATGTAATAATGTTTCATGGCCTGCATAAGTCTAGTTAACGATGTTTACAAATTAGTGGTAAAATAAAAAAAGGATTTCATTTTTTAGTGAAAACATAACCTTTTATTTTACACAATGTTTAAATGGATTACACAAAATGTAATAACATGATGGTATAATTATTTAAATGATTTACCCACTAATTTTTTCACAAAACCTATTTATAATTTGATTCCTCTCATTTTCTGGTATTATAAGCTCCCATTATCAGTGTTTTGTGATTTCTTCACATAGGGATCAATCCAAGCCTTCCACCAATGATCTATGGTCACACGTGTTGATCTTATTTATGCATTTCCTTGGTTTTCTAGCAGTCTCACTCTGTGTGACATTTTTTTATACCACAAATTCTCTTTATTATATTGATATATATCACTCCTGATTCTAATGGAGTTTATATTGGTTGTTTTGATTACATTTATCATAGAGTCCTTATATTCTTGTAGTTTATACAGGAGAGGTTATCATAGAGTCAAGACATAGTCAGATCTCATCCGAAGAGTTTTGATGGATATTTTGGTAGGATATACACTTATTATGTAATTTAATTAACATTAAATGAAAAATTGAGAATTATTTATTCCATTGGAAGGAAAATGAAATTAAATAATTAATGTTGAACCATATTAATGATATTTTTTATGATCACATATTGCAGATGTTGTTGCTTTATATGATTATAGGAGTTTTCACATGATTTTCTCTGTAGGGTTACTCATATTCTCATCTTTTTAGGAAATTATTATTCTTGGTGTATCATTTTTATATTAGTAATGAATATATAGGTGGACTTTAATGATAATAAATTTCCTAAAGAATAATTTCAGATTCATTCTTGTAATTTGGTCATTAATGTAATTTGATTGAAATCATATTAATGAAATAGACATATTTAATTTAAAAAGAGATCTCCCACATGATTAATGTAATTGATAAATAATATTAATAATTAATATTTCCCAATCATAATAATTAAACATGATTTTAAATTGATATAGTTATATCTCTAGGGTTGATGAATCCAAGATGAATGTTAAGAGCACGTTTTTCTATGATCTCTTGTTATAACATGATGAATTAGTTTTAGAATAGTTGGAAAAATTAATCAATGAGATGGTAAATTAATGTGGGAATAATAATATATTGTTTGGTAGTTTTTTTTCTAACGAATGAGTTTCTCATTTTGTTGACAAGTATACGTATAGTTTCTTCGATTTGTGAGAGATCATTTACATGAGATGGATGAATGGGTAGTTTTGAGTCAACTATTTACTTTTTGACTTATTTTTTTCCTACTATAATGTGATGTGATAATTGAGGGATGATATGTGAAATATGGTAGGGAGGCCAGGATGAGATGTGATCCTGGTATCACTGTGCCGAGAATGGATATTGTGATATTTTGGTTGGTAGGCTCGGATGATGTGTAAATTGTTGACACATGTGACTGTGAGATGAATAGGCATTTGGATATTGGTTTCAAAAATAAGAATAGATTTGATATAATATAATTAAACTAGGAACACCAACAAAGGAGGTTAGGAGAGATACTATTATCTTTTATGAATCATTATAATTGTTCACAGTCGAGTTGTTTGTTTTCTATATATTATTTTTCACACTTCTTATGGCAGTAGAAGATGTTTATTTTCATGTTTCATCTTGGGGGTAGCTAGGGATTGTTTCCCTAGATTATCTAGTTTATGAAATTATGTTAATGATTTTATAAATGTTTATCCAATAGGGTTTTCCATTGTTTGAATGAAATTTCATAAAAATGATAATATTGATAAATCAGGGACAGTGTTTTGATTATGGTTGGAAGCAAAAGAATATACTATGATGATTATTGTGATGTAATATAATGAAATTTATTTTAACATAGATAATTTTAATGGTTAATTAATGGATAATTAAAAAATTAAGGAAACTAAATGACAAAAAAACATGTAATTAATTTTGCTGTTTTATATGATTTTATTCTAATAGTATATTAAGTATTAGAAGTGAATGCTGGGAGTCAAAGTGATGTTAGCTGTATGTGATTCTATGAATAGGTTATTCCCATGGTGTGGTTGTGTGATATATTATATAATTTATATCATGTGATTTCATATGATACCTCACCCATATCGGTTAGGGAAATTGGTACCCAATGGACTCTAGGAGGGTGTTTTCCGCAACATTATGGTGGTAGTATGGATGGGTAAATACAACATCTAGACTCGATATATTCTCTGGGACATCAACTATGATGGTATGCATGGAATTATATTTTTCTCATATATGTGTTTTTTGGGTCGTTATGGGTTGAAGTTATTTTACACACATCTATTTCTGGATATTGTATGCAAAAAAATATTTTAGTTATATTGGGTATAAGATCTGATGGCTTGAGGTACATAGTTAGTGTATGTGATATAATAGCTTGAGGTACAATAAAAAATTATTAAAAATTATAATATAGGTTTCAGTGGATACAGAAAATTACTTTGATACATTGGGTGGTTATGTGATATGGGATGGTGTGGTTATATGATGCATGTTCTTCATGCGGTGGTTCCTTTCCCATTTGTTTTTATGTTTGCTTACTTTTGGAGATAGATGGATTAGGATTTGAGATGTTGGGGTAGAATGGAAAATTAGTGGGGAAGCAAGAAATGGGTACCCTTGTTTTTTATATTGTAATATATTATTTCTTGTATGTATTACATGGTGAGATATAGCCATGGAGAGGTTTGTAATTTTAGTATACATGTTTAATTGATGATTTCATTTCAATATTTTTTAATATAATTTAGAATTAATTCTTTGTATTTTTCATTAGAGGTGTATGTGAGGATCTTACTGAGTAAATTATTATACTGACACTAGCATGAATATAGAATTTTTTTAATGTAAGCATGAGCATGTGGTTTATCAGGCAAGATATTACTATCTAATGGTTAAATAAGAGCTGTTTGGGATTCGTTGTCACTAACTTCATTTCAGTTTTTTGGTCCTTTTTTTACTATCTATTGTATAGTATTGTATTAAATTTAATATTTACAAAATTTAATAACTTTTATATATTTTTTTGATCATATGTTTGGTTTCTTTATCATTTTAATCTTTCTCTATCACCTGTTTCTATTAGAGGGTATTGCCTCTCATATGCATGTTTATGGTAACCCCAATTACAGTCGCCATCTTATGGCCTTCTGGAGGTCAGAATCTAGAAGTTTCCATCTATCTCCCCACATTGTTTTATATTTGTGGGTATGGGTTCATGAAAAACTATATATGTTTACGAAGTACCCATTTTGGATTAGGACATATTTTTTCCAATAATTTAGTTTAATGGTTAAAATTAAGGAAATATAACATGGTATTGTAGAATATATGAATATTAAAAATAGTTCAATAATTCAAGAAACGAGTTTTTTATCATAAATAATATATATTATCTACCTAAAAAATTATTGGAACACTCCATTAATTAAAAATAATATCATTATGTTTGATATCATATATGACACAATACACCAAGGTTATGTGACCTGAAATATTTAATTATATTATAAGGAAGTTGAAAATAGCAATGTGTGAATAATATTTAATTTTTTAAGAAAAATATATATGTATTCCCTATTTAATATAAAGTTTTTGATAAATTAATAATATAAATGCATTCAACATTCAAAAATTATTATTTTTTCTATGAAAATATGTTTCCCATAAAAATGATAATCATTTCCCTTCAATAGAAAATAATATAAATAATTTTATAAAATGTTGAAGTGTTATTTTATAAATTGATAATAATTATTTTTAAAAATAATGTCATAAATTATATTCAGTTGAAATTTATAGAATTTCGTTAATTTCATGATTTTTCAAAGAATAATGTCAATTACAGAATTTTCAAATACTGGCATTTCTTTTCAACAAACCAAGTATAAAAAAAGTTCGACTGTGTATGGTATTTTGTGTTAAATTGACTTATGAAGTAATTTATTTATAATAATATTACTAATTTATTCTTAATTATCAATTTCCATAGTTTATTAGATGTTTTTATACTTATAACATGGTTTTCTATCATCTTTTTATGAGCATAAACATTATACATCTAAATTAATAAAAATTACCCATATCAATGAAATTATTTAATAAAATGGATATATTATAATATATTTCATTTATATGATAATTAATAACATTATAATTTGTAGTGAGACAGTTAATATAAGACCAGTTGTTGATTGAAAAATGTTTTTCTTGAAAGCACATTTTTCAACACATTTGATGGGTTCAATTTTTATTTGATCTATGAAACATTAATGACTTTAATTTGATAAAATGTATTTCATATTTTGGATCACGGAAAATAATATTACATAATAATGTCAAATTAAATTTTTTAAAAAAATAATAAAAATAGTGAAATAAATATTTACCATGGTTAAAAACTGAAATGGTAAAAGTGAGTAGCCATTGATACAAATTTCTAAAAAAATTATTACAAAAAGAAACTTTTGGATGTTTTAAGTGATTATTGACACTATAATCTATCCGTTAAATTTATTATCATTTTCCATCGAATAATTTTTGAGAGTGACTCCGCATTTTTAATTTTTAGGGGTATTTGGTAAGATTCAACTCCTCCTCATTTATAAAAATTCCACCTCTCTATTAACTTATTGAAACCTATGAATCCATCAGGATTGAAAGAAACCTGAATAAATGTAAAAGCCAAAGTATTTATTGAATAATAAATATTAATATCTATTAATATTTTTTAATTTAATATTAATTTTAGGTTAAAGGTGAATCTATGTATTATAGAGTACTCGACATGAAACAACAGGTTTCTCTAAAATCGTACGTTGCACACAACAATGAGTTTTACCGAACAACAATACAAGAATATTATTATTATTTTAAATGGTAGTTATTTCCAACCCATTTTACTTTCTAGACTGAACAAAAATAAATTAAATATGATTACTCATATTTTTAAATGTTTTTATATTTATCAAATAAATTTTAGAGGCATAGAATGAGATTGATTCTATTTTAAACTATAAAATACTATTATATTTTTAATAGGTCGTTTAACAATCTTTTGATGGATAACCCTTATTAAATCCTTTTTTTTTAATTTTTATATTGTATATAAATAAAAATAAACATCTTATTTAGAAGAGGGTCACATAATTAATTTTTATGGAATATTTTTATTTTTTTGATAAAATGCATATTTAATTTAATAATGAAAAATACTTTATTTTTATTCCAAACATCCTTTTTATCTAATTTATTTTTATAGTTAGATTCTCAGTTTATTTAGTATTTATGTTTAATTAGATTATGTTTTTATAATTTAATCCAATTATTTTAATTGGAATTAATTTCTCATATAATTTGGACATAAATATTGTCCAAAATTTGAATGTTTTTACTTCTTAAAAACCAGCTTTCTGGTTTAGATAACATGAATTAATTTAAATTAATTATTACAACATATATGTTAATAATTCAGAAAATATTATTCCATATTTTGAATTTGAAGGTCCAAATTATGTAAATATATACATTTTATTTATTGAAATTATGATTAGTAACTTTAGTAATTATTTTTATTTACCACGGTAAAAGGATAAATTTGGTAAATAAGTGTAAAAATAATATTATAATAATATAAAAATTCACTAAAAATTGACCTAATCCTATTATATGACCAAAAACCGACCATGGGAATCAATGGATCGATTTTTGGACCCCATGGATCCACTTGGGTGTGAAAGTGACATTTAATTATATTTAATTTAAAGATAAGGAAAGTATAACATAAACTTATATCTCTTAATTTAATCAAATTTAATATGGTTTATGTAAATGATATCTTCGACTATAAATAGTAATTTTAAATATAAAAATATTTCCTACATAATTGTATTTTATTTATAAGTTTTATTCATTAAATAAAAAAAAATTATTTATGACACGAGGATGATGCATTGATCACCAAATTGATTAAAGATTCAAATAAATGATATTATAAATATTATAATAATTGTAATTTGAAAATTGGGATGCCATAAATGAATTTTCTAGATTATTAAGACATATTCTCTTGGATTTTATGCCTTTGGTTCTTTGTACTATCGTTGTTAGGACTTAAACAAAAATCAATTACAAAATAGTGTTAAAATTGAAATAAATGATTTTTTAAAACAAATACTATTTTATTAAATGATATAATAGTTCAAAATATATATGATACGTCCAAATGACTTATATAATGTTACAAATGTCATTAATTTTTTACTTCTCGATATATTGGCATTTATTGTAACCATAATAACCAAATATGGTGATAATACAATTAGAAATCATTAGAGTTAATGTTTTTAATTAAGGGTTAAATCTAAATTAAATAAAATAATTTTTTATCTAAATTTTTATATTTTTAATTGAAGGATTGGGATAAGACCCGAAATAATTATATCATTGATATAAATGAGTGTGGGACCGTTATAAACCAAAAATAATATTATAATAAAATAATATATCAATACATTCCAAAAGTGCCCTCCTCCCTCTTATAAAAGGACACCACCTCTACCACTCCCTCATACCTATCAAGCCCCTTGGATCATCCATATTCTACTCATATAAGCACCCAAAATCTATCACTTCCTCTTAGAATCCATTCTATGGGGTGTATGAAAATCAAGAAATCCTTTTGGCTCATATCAAAAGAAGTTACCCAATTCAAAGGAAGAATAAGGAACGAGCATGTTGAATTAGACTCAAGGTAAGGGAAGTTATAAACTCAATTTCCACTCATTGGGTTTTACGCATTGTTTGTTGATTATATTATGAAAATATAATGTACAGAGTCCCTATTTATTTATTTCAGTTTTAATTCATTCTCTCCTTTGTGTGGATATACTATGATACACATAATTAATCTATTAATAAATTCATACGTCATTTATATGAACATTGTAAGGGAAATCCTAACTCAATATCCATTCAACAGGATAAATATCTATGTCATTGGTTTTGATTTTCAAAAAATATGTGTGAATGAACTATTACTGTTTTAAACTAATATCTTCTAATATTAAGTGTATTTATATTTTTCACATATAGTTATGGAATTTATTTATCCCTAATCAAAGGATACAATCATGGTAAGGTATTTCATCGAAATTTATATTCCATCGATACTTATTTGTTACTATGAACCAATTCACTTTTATATTGTCTATATACTTCTCTTTGACATACTAAATCAATAATATCCTTATTCTCATGATTATATATATATATATATATATATGTACTTTCTGAATTAGTTCGATTAAAGTATTTTCTCAAGTGGTAATGTAATCATTAAATAAAACATTGTTTTAAATGTTTTAATGATTTATTCATTTAAAACTATTTATTTTATGTACATTTTTTCAATATGGTCTTTAATAATTTATTTATGATGGCATGATTGTTTTAAAAGGTTAATTTATTTTAGTGGATTCAATGTGTAATAAGAGACATTGTTTCAAAATTATATTTATTAAATGTTTTAAATGGTTTTTGAAATGGATTGAAAATTTCTATATCATGAAATGATTTCATGTAAGTGAAAATGAAATTTTATTATTGAAATATTGATATTTGAAATATTTTATGTGTTATGATTATATAGTACATGGACATTTTATGGTTGGTTACGTGATAAACCAATGACCAGTGGTTATGTGACAAACCAAATGACGGGTGGATCCATGATGAACCACTAAAGGGTGGTTATGTAATGACCTCCAATGCATTGGGTATGGGACTTGAACATATTGCTATTATATTTAGTGATATGTGTGTAAGTCAACCTTATGGTTTTTTCATTTTATTATGTTATGTCCCATGTTACCATTATCTAATATATGTTTCTTTCTATGATAGTTATACTAATTTTTAGGATGTAAATAGGGTATTAAATTAGATTATATTTAGTAAAGTGTATTTTATAATTCATAATGGTGATAAGTATGACATTATCATAATGTAATCATGTTTTTTATGTTTTCGAAATATTAATGTGTGTCCTTCATTGTGTATCCCTTACTGAGATTTTCATGATCATCCAATTTTTTGAAATATATTTCACGGTATTTAATTAATCATAAAGTCTTGGATGGGATCTAAGAGAAGTTGTGCTATTAAAATATAAAATGATACCATGTTTCTTTGTGAAGATTTTTTGTTTTATGAAAAAAAACATAGTGAGTAGAAATTTCTACATTTAATAAACATACTATTATTTATGATTTAAGAACTAAGTATCTAAATCTATAAACATAAAAGATATTAACTGTGAATTAATGTCTAATTATAATCTTGTATTAGGATTATGTGATGTTTACAGACGGGGCCTTACATCTGGTATCCGAGGATGGTTTAGAGAACTTTTGAGGTTTGGATTTTATATTTTCATAAGTGAAATGTTTTATATAACCACAATGGTTAACATATTAGAATGATTCATAGTTATTGTTGATAATATGAATGATTTCTTTATAACATGAGTTTGTATATACTATTGTTTACCCTCTTTATAAGAGAGTTTTTAATGATTTTACTAATATAACCAAAATAACATTTTTGGTTTTATTAAATGTATAGATCTCATGGGCACCATACTGATAATGTATATGAAGGAAACTATGGTATTTTTATGAATACGAAAATGAATAAAATGTTAGCTGCAATGAGATATCTTATGGTTAATCGTAACCAACTATCTGGAGTCATGATAGAACACTTGAACCTTTCTGATTTTACTATGGAATAATATATTAGGGAAATGAATACCTATGGATGTTCAGGTAATAATCATAATGGTATATATATATTAAAAAAACAATATGTAAAGTAGGTGAAAATAAACACATAGAAATATGTTTCAAATAGATGATAAGATGATATTTATGTTGTAAAGAAGGTCATAAAGAAATAACATTCCATAGAAAAAGGAAGCGTTCGGTTTACTCTAGGAAAGGGAAAGAAGTTATTTTCGAGGGATCAAATGGATGTTTTAAATGTGGTGTGAAATTTCATTACAAAAATTGATGTCATATGAAGAAGGCTTGGGAATTAGATTAGTAGGACTATAAAAATATATTTTTACCAATACCTAATTCAATTCCAATTGAGAATGAGGAAACTGAAAATCAC
The DNA here is from genome assembly GCA_963277665.1 of Viscum album. NCBI lineage: Eukaryota > Viridiplantae > Streptophyta > Magnoliopsida > Santalales > Viscaceae > Viscum > Viscum album. Next base: position 721,927,426 of record OY728141.1, read on the forward strand.
ATTTGAATGGTATGGATTATGTCATAGATCATTTTTTGACATTAATGAATCTTAATACATTATGAATGATTTTTTATGTTGGAATGAAGTGTAGAAGAATAATATGGGAACACATGGAAAATTATCATGAATAATGTTGTAGGATTGAGATTATTATATTTTTGTAATTGAAGTGTTATAATGGATCTATGGATGATGATTTGAATAAATGTATTAATGATGAGAAATCATTAGAATAATTTATGTATGTGTAACCCTTATGTTGTTTATGTAAAAAAAATTATTGAGGAATAATTCTCTTTTCTATTGTGTATATATTAATAATTATCCTTTTGGGCATATATGATACTTGATTTTGAGGTAATTATCGATTATTACATTTTGAGATGAAAATTCAATGGATTGACATAGACATGAGTTTAAATTATATTATTAATATTTTATTTCATTTTAGGAATATTTTACGAATTATAATGTTTTAGAGAAAGGAAATCCCATAGGATTGGTGACAACCTGTCGCGTTGGACAGGGCTTTTGGAACCAATCCCACAACCGATGTGCGATAAGGCTCTATCACCTACCACTAGCCTATGTGATGTCCCTCATCATTATTACTTATTGTTTTTAGAAAATTGATTGTATGGATCAATAATAACATGATTTATGGATATTATTTTTTATCAAATGGATATCATTAGGATAGGAAAAAAATTTGTTGGTTAGGTGATAAATATTATTTTAGAAGATGTTCTTTATTTTGGGAACACTATATGCCTATAAATAATAGAATACTATGAGATTTTATTTTAAGAGTTTTGGGTGAATATTATTTTGGAAGAATATATGTTTTCAATATGGGCATATGATTATTTGAATTATTTATGTAAATCATTAACCTATCATGGAGAATATATGATTAGGAGAATTAATTTTAAGAATGAGACATTACGAGTATTCGATGTTATTTACAGTAAAATGTTATGATTTAATGTGGAAGACTTTTTGATACAATCCTTCTGAATTTTGGGTTTTTGTTATGGTTTGTATTATTTTTAAGACTTTTATCGATGTTAGTTTTTTTAATGGCCTTTATTTACCTTTTGGTATTGTTTGTTGAATTTCGGAGAGTATGCGCATTATTTTTTAACAAAAGAATTATATATTTGTTTGGGATGATCTAATCATGTATTAACCATTTTGGTTTTGGATAATATATAATTAAAGGGAGAATATATATTTCACCCTTTTGGATTATGTGATTTTTTATATTTTTGTTCAAGCACTTCAGGTAGGACCACGTGATATTGAGTACTCATTATTTAGAGAAAAAATAATTTTTTGTATATATTTATAAAAGGATGAAACTCTACTTGACAAGTAATTATGTTACCTTCTGTTCTCTGACATGCTCATAAATAAAATTCCTCAACGTTATAAAAATTTTATTAAAACAGAAATGTTTTCATTTAATTTTATTATTGTGTAATCAATGATCATTTAACCCAACACAAGTTTATAGTTTTCTAGTTGTTAACTTTCTCATGTTCATGTATTCTATAACTCTCCATCGGAACAAGATTGTTAGTTTATAATAAAATTATATGTTTTCCAAATAAAATTGTATTTTTTTTATCTCTGGTGACATGTTAATTTTTCATTATCTCCTTTAAATTGATAGTTTTATTGATACAATTATGATCTGGGATTTTTAATGATGTTTCCTTGGACAATTTCAAAATTTTGAGGATGCAATTTCCAAAAAGGGGAATGATGTAAAATACTAGGTATTTATAAAATAAAATATTTTCATATCTATTAATATTTTTGAATTTAATATTAATTTTAGTATAATGGTGGAAGTATGTATGATATCATACTTGACACACAACAACAGGTTTCTATGAAATATTTCGTTCCACAAAACATTGAGTTATACTGAAAAATAATTCAATAATAATAATATTATTTTAAATTATAGTTAACGGCAAGAAATTTTATTTGAAGGAATTAAAAATACTAACTACAATATGATTAAAAACGTTTTTTATATATTTTTTACATTCATCGAATAAATTTAATGGTATTGGAATGAGAATGAATATATTTTTAACCATACAATACTCTAATATTTTTAAATGGTTGTTTATCCACCTTTTTATAGAGACCCCCTTTTAAATCTAGTTTTTGTTCACTTTTATATGTTTTATTTGAAAAAATAAACCTATTCTTCACAATCGAGGCATCAATATATACATTGGATGATGTGTTTTTATTTTTTTTGAGAATATATATATATTTTTGAATTATTATAAAAACAAAATATAAATTTTAAACATAATTTTCATAAAAAATAATTTATAGTTAAATTTCCATTTTATTTGAATTTATAGTGGAATTAGATTAGTTATTTATCATTTATTACAATTATGGTCAATTAAAATAAATTCATATTTAAATTTATCATAAACCAATGTCAATACTTTGATAGTTTTAACTTCCTAAAAACCTTCTTTCTGGTTTTCACAATGGGAATTAATTGAAAATTAATAACATGAACATATATGTTTTGAATTTGAAAAAATTGATTCCATTTTTAGAATTAAAATGTCCAAATTTTTTAAATAGTTTCATATTATTTTTGACCATTTTGAGTAGTAACATCAGTAATCATTTTTATTTACTACGGAAAAAGGGTAATTCTGGTAAATATAGGCAAATAATAATATTATAATAACATAAAACTACCCTAAAACGTCTTATAATCCTTTTTATGAGATATTTCTGACAATCAGAATCCTTGGGTCGATTTCTGGACCCCATGGATCCACATTGGTGTTTTAGTGACTTAATATAATATTTATTTTAATGAGAAGGGAATTATAACATTAACATGTATCTCATAACTATAGAAACTGTAATTTAGTTTCTATAAGTGAAATGATTGACTATAAATAGTAATTTTAATGATGAAATTATTTCCAACATCATTGTATTTATTTATTATTTTTACACATTAAATAATTAAATTTATTTATGACACAATCGTGATGTAGTGGTTTTCTTTATTAATGAATGATTTAAAAAATGATATTATAAATATTATAATAAATATAATTTTAAAATTTTGATTCCATACTAGAATTGTATGGTTGATTATAACATAGAATATTTGATTTAATTCTTATGGTTCTATGTTATCATGTTTTTATGACAATAACAAAAATTAATTACTATATAGTGACAAAATTTATATAAATGAGTTTTTAAAACAAATACTATTTTATTAAATGATATAGTTGTCATAAAAATATATGAATTATACAACTAAATTATATAATGTTAAAAATGTTATTAATGATCCACTTTGGGTAAATTGACATTTTATTGTAACTATAGAAACCATATATTGTGAAAGGTGAAAAAGACACGGTAAGACTTAACATTTTTAAATAATGGTTAATGATAAAATATAAGGTTACTTTTGTAACCGAAACATGTATAATTTTAATTCGATGATGTGAAGGTGATCGAAAATCATCTTATATTCAAAATAAATGATTCTGGGACAATTATATAATGAAAATAAATTTATAATAAAACATTATTTGATGAAATTCCTAACATGCCCCTCCTCCATTTTAATAAATGCCACCACCTCTACCACTTACTCACACCTCTCAAGCACCTTGTCTAATCAAACATCTTCTCAAATAACATACCCACATCACTAACTTCCACCTATAATCCTTACCTTGTGTAGAAGTAAATTAATGAAATCATTTTGGATCAAATAAAAAGCTTTTACCTGATTTAAAGGAAGAATAAGGAACATATGTGATGATTTGGACTCAAGGTAAGGGAATTTACAAACACAGTTTCCACTCATTAGGTTTTACACATACATTTGTTATTATATTATCCTTATATTATCTGGGGAATCATAATTTATTTATTAATGTTTTAATTTCCACTTACTATTATATTCTTATAATATTTCTAGACATTATCGACCCATTGATAAATTCTTACGTCATTTATATAATTTATATAAGGGAAATCATAACAGAATATTCATTCATTGAGATAGATATCTATGTATTTTTTTGTTTTTCCATTAATATGTGTGAATGATCTATGATTATTTTACAATTATTATACTCTAATATTAATTGTTATTATATTTGTCACACGTAAATATGTTATTGATTTATCCATAATGTAATGATACATTCTCTGTCAGGAATTTCGTCTCAATTTACATTCCATTGAGAATTATTTCTTGTATAAAACAATTCACTTTTATGTGTTGTATATAATTCTATTTGACTTATAATATCATTAATATCCTTATTCTATCTATAATATAATTTTTTAATGATATTCATCAATTATTCTTATTCAAATATTTTCTCAAGTGGTAAGGGACTCTTTAGCTAAATCATCGTTTTAAATGTTTTAAATATCAATTCATTTAAACCATTCTATTTAATTTCCATGTTTTTAAAATGGTATTTAGGAATTCAATTAGATTGAAATGAATTTTATAAATTGATAATTTATTTCTCAGGTCATAATGTGGTAAGGGATACATTGAATCTAAATTCAATTTGTTAAATTTTTAAATTGTTTTTGAAATTGAGAGAATGGTTCAATATATAAAAATGAATTATTGGAATTTAAAATGAAATTTTATTAGTTAAATATTGATATTTGAAATATATAATGTGTTACGATTATAGTGTACATGGACATTTGATGGGTGGTAATGTGATAGACCAATGATGGGTGGTTATGTGATAAAAAAATTATAGGTGGTTCTGTGATAAAACAAGGATGGGTGGTAATATTATAACCTCCAATGCATTGGTTATGGATGTTGGCTATATGGATATTCCATTTAGTGATATGTGTGGAAATAGGATTTATGATTATTCAATTTTAGTATTTTATGTCCCATGTTACATTTATATGATATATGTTGCATTATATGGGCATTAATGGTAATCATATGCCTACAAAAGGGTATGGAGTTATCTTATATTCTGTGAAGTATAAATTCTACTTTATAATTGTGAATAGTATTACTTTATGATAAATTATCCATGGTATTAATGTTATTACAATACTAACAGTTTTCTATAATCGTGTGTCCCTTAATGACGTTGTTTTTTTCATCCCATGTTTTGAAATGTTTTTCACAAGGTTTAATGAATAACAGAGTCAAGGATCTGTTTACGGAAAAGTTATTACAATAAAACATGAAACGATACCAGGATTCTTCTTAATGTTATTATGATTTATGAACAAAATGGATTGTGAGTATATATGTATTATTGTAATATTTTTTATTTATATGTATGAGTTATGACCTAATTCTCCAAAGCTCAACGATTATGGATGGGGCCTTACAATAAATATCTCCCAAACATCCTTATCCATATTATAGATATTTTTATCTAACTAAAAGGACTACCCTAGGGTCTTTTTTAAAATATCCAGTGGTGGTTGTTCTAAGAGAAGGCAATCGTCTTCATCAAGATCCTTTTTTTAAAAAGAATTTTCCACCTTCAAATGAGTTTCAAAAATTAAAATATAGTGACACAATTATCTATTATAAAACAATGTTTTATAATTTTTATGAAATCATATTTATCGACACACTCTTCCACTCAATGGGAAACAAAACCATCATTTGTGTTCTTGGTGTACTACCACCCCGTATACCAATGTAATTTATTTTCAATCACCACCTCTCAAAGATGTTAATGATGATGGATATATTTTTTATATAAGGAATTCAATAAATATTAATAATTATTAAAATTCACCATATCATATTCCTTATTAACATATCATCCATTGACAAAAGATGATGTCATTTTTGTGTACGGTGAACTACCGCCCCACGAAGTGATGTGATTCACATATTATTACCCTATAAGATAGATGGTATAAATATATGTATTTAAATAAATAATATAACATTTGTGATATAGTATTCAATATTATAATATAAAATAAAACCTATCATATTTCTATCTTGACCATCAAATAATGGAAATATCAATCAGGCACACATACGACCTACCATCTATATGATTGTAACATAGTTCATTTTTCATAAAAAAATTCATTGTTTCCATTAAAAGTATTATTTATTTATAAAAATTATAAAAATTATATTATTTATATTTTATATATTATTGAGAAATTACCCATTTTACAAAGGATAACAGATTGATTCATCTATTAGTTTATGAATTAAATGTCCTCAAAACACCAACTGTGGACATATCTGATTATGTAATTAATTATTTTACTAAAATAAGTGCAGTAAATGGTTATTTATGAAATATTAAACAATAAAAACGTTATTAATAAAAATAATAATTGAAAAAAATATATTATATAAGAGATTAATACAGTATCTGATGTTTCTCAACTCGAGGTTATGGATTTCATGTCTCACATTTACTTTCAAGAGACACATGACATATTCATCACATATTAAATTTTTTTGGAATATATATTACCAATTTTATATTTTATACCATGAATCAATTTATATTCATGGTATTGATTTTTGAATTTTATGTTACTCCGTTAATGGGGGTTATGATTTAAAAATTACCAATGTGTAATGTGTTTATTTTACAATCTTATCCTTATTTAAGACTAATTATGTTTAAGTATTCCTTGGTGTAATTTTTTCTACATTTCTATCATAAAAAATATATTTTCTTATGGAATGAGATTTTATGAAATTTTCTTGAAATAAAACCATTTTCATCTCATTGGAACATAAAAATATTGAGAAATGTTTTTATGTAAATATGTCGTTATTTCTTCTGTAGATGAAATTATTTAAATCCATATCATTAAATCTAAATTTATTTTAGTGATTGTTTTTTAAATTAGGTCTGTGATTTATTTTTTAAAATATAAAAAGAAATTGAAGTATTGACAAATTAGTTTAATGCAATCTTATTAACATTTTCTGAATGTGGTTATTTTTAACAAATTAACAATTCTGGGAATGTAATGATTATAAACTTATGGATCATGTACTTAATTACCCATCACCCTAAAAATTTAAATCATTGATAATACTATATAAGATATTATGGTTCTATTTTAAGAAGAAATTTTCTTGATTTTTTTTTATTTTTTTATTTTGATGAATTAAAAATTTAACTGGTATTTTCCGTGATAAATATTTCATGAAATACTTTAATGATATTCTCATCACAGATGAAAACCATAAATGAAATAATTCATCACACTTACATATATGGGAAACTTCTTCAACCATAAATAGATTGTATGTAAATTATGTATTAATTTCCCACACAGATATGACAAACTTCTTCACCAGTATATTTACAGTGTAATAAATAAATTATCTCATATCCTAAATTCCTTCATTATATAATTTTAATTGATTGTGATATATGGTGATATTATACAACAAATTTTATTTTTATTGGTAACTCTTATGTTTATTCCTTCTAATTAATTTTTTTAGAAAACATAATCATGATAATGTTATGGTCGATGCTCCCATATATCACTCTAATGAATTGGTAATGATTTAGTCTCATGAGACATCTTGTAATTGATTAGGTGGTAAAGAAATTCCATTATGTGACCTTTTCGATAATTACTTATTTTCTAGGAAGTTAACCTTGACTAATGTATATGATTTGTTATATGATTCCTCTATAATTTCTAGGTTTCCATGATACTATGATATCCATTTACTTATATTATACTATCATATGATTACTCATGATCCCTCTCATTTTTTATATCATTATATACCTTTAACTCACTCATTATGTTTTCTTCTTGCGTTTATTCCCTTACTCAGCATTATAGAAATCCCCTTTTTTCTATGTATTACTGTCATTATCAAATATTTTTAGTAGATTTTTCGAATTTAGGATCTCATTAAGGAGAATAAAATAATGTTTTATTTTACTATCATTTTCATTTAATATGAAATTATTAATAAAAACACACCATCTTGCAATATATTTGTGTTTTAATTAATGGATATTTATTTTCTAAAATAATTTAATGGTATGTGTAAAAGGATAGGGTCATTATAGTTTTTATCAAAGAAATGTATTGATATTTTTAGTGAATATTAATAAAAAAAATTAGTTATATACCTATTAACATGTATAAATATAAAAAGAATTATATCAAAATATCATGGAATTTTGGTAAACTAAAGGGTTAGTGGAAATCAATAAATTAAGTCCCTATCTGAAAATTACAAGTGGACATGGATTTAGGTTAATTCTACTTATGGGAAATCACTCTAAAAATGGAAAATTGATGTTGATTAAATCTATACCTACAGTACCACATTGGGCCTTTCCTTAACCCATCTTTTCAATATCGAGGAATATTTTTTTGAAATTTATAATCACTTTATCACCCATTACGATGGACTTGAACAACATTTTAGTTTAGAAAAAATTGTAGGAAACAATATGTAGGAAAAATAAGAATGAAACCATGAGACAAAAAATTTCCAAATATTCATATAATTTATAACTTATTTCATTTAAGATAATAATTTACCCTTTAATATGTTAATTTATTCTCATCATGTTTCTATTATTCATTTTGTTAATAGTGAAATAATAGAAAACAACATGTCAAGAATGTGATACTCAATCCTTAATTATAGTAAGAGAACATTTTACATTAGTAAAAATATAATATCATTCTCATTTTAAAATTTCATAGAATAGAAATCCGAATTTATTATCATGAATATAGATTTTGAACCTAACTGGTCGAAAAATGAATTTTGGAAGTTTTATCGTTGAAATAATTTTTTATAATAAATTAAAAGTCTAGTCTTTTAAAAACCGGCCTTTATATATAATAATGTATTTATATAATTATATTTAAAAAAAATTACAAATTAATTTTACATAAATAAACAAAAATTCACCTGTAAGTAAAAAATTGAATTTTTTTGAAAACTGTTTTGTTTAAGAAATAAATTATTTTTACAAATTAATAATGCTTATTTAATAAAATTAGTTATAATAATATTTAATAATGATATAATTAATTTAAATGTATTAAATATATATCTATCTATATAAGTTTTAATTTTCCTATTGATATGTATTAGTCGTGTTGAAAATATATGATGATCTTATATAAGAGAAATGTATTTCTTGACAAACTATTTATTCAATACAATTTTTGGATTTTCATTTAAAATAATTTCCTCAACATATATAACTTTAATTTAATAAAATTTATTATAATTTTTTATAAGAATAATTGTAATTATTTATTATGTTTAACTATATTTTTACCATTATTTTTAGTATAATCAATAAAAAAATAAATCATCATAGTCAAAGTTCTAACATTGGTTTTGCGCATTACATGATCCTGAGTAAAAATTATTTATCCAAAAAATATAATTTTTATTTGTTAAATTGTATTTAATACCAAAAAATATAAGTTAATTTTTTTAATAAGGATCAATATATTATAAAAGGATTTATTACATATTTTAAAAAACAAGTGACCATATTGAAAAAAGATGTGTAAAAGTGATCATAGTGTATAATGGAATAAAATGTTTAAATAATGATTCTTTCTATCTTTTGTAGTTGTTTTTTGGACATAATTTTTTTTCAAATAATTTATTTATCAATATTTTATTCACTTGGGGTGAATATGACTTCCCATTATGGAAAAGAATTGGATATTTACAGAAATTCCACTCATCATGAATTATAAAAGGAGACTCCCCCTTCACATATTCAAGACATTAAAGAAATATTAGTTAAAAACCTAAAAAATATCTCCCCAACATCCTATAAACATTCTATAGCTTCTATGATTCCAAAAACACCCTCACATGGGTCCTTTATAAATGTGACAATGGATGAGTTTCCAAGAGAATGTAATCATCCTAAAGAAGAAATTTATTTTTCTTTATTCTTCTGTAACCATAAATTAGGAATTTACACATTAAATAAAATACTAACATTATTGATCATATTATAAGTTGTTATTTTAATGATAAAATAATATTTATCTATCTCCTTCCCCATCAAATGAGAATAAAATATACTATTCATGTGTATGGTGGACTACCGCCTTGTGAACCGATGTAATTTTTTCATTCATGGACTCACCTGGATAGTAATAATGATATAAATAATGAATATATATTATTTATATGACCTGAAATGTATTCTATGAAATTAATATATCATCCACTTCATTATGCTTATATACATTTGTGGATTGATATTGTTGATCATGCTTACATGTGACGAATAATCTCCGTAGTGTGATTTGACTCATTTTCTATGTAGAGTATTTAGGTTTGGTTCTAATGAAATATGTAATGATGAATTATGATGGATTTATATCCTAATAATGGGATGCATAACATCTAGGATGAAACATGAAAGAGAAAAATGGAAAAAACAGTAGTATTAATGAACGTAATGAAATATTATTAACAAAAATGATTTAAAATATTATTATCATATCATTTATAATATTATAGAATTAAATATGGGTCCATTATATATTAATATGTTTTAAAAATTATTATACAAGATATAAATTAACATTACATCAAAGATAATCTCGATGAAAGGGATATCGTCCCAATTTCCATTTCACTGAGACATATTTGTTAAGATACAATTATTATGTTTTATGTTCTGAAAATACTTCTAATATTTTTATGATGGAAAATATTTATTAATGGTGATTTTTGATATAATTTATTTTAATTTTTAAAGTTCATATAATTCAAAATTTACCAAATGTGTACGATGTTATTATAATATCTTAAATTATTTGTATTACTTTTACTTTCATTAATAGAATCATACTATTTATAAATAATTAGCTCCAAAACTTTCCTTCTACATTAGATATATGATATGTGTATATATTTTTAATAACTTTTACTATATTGTGAAATTGATTCAATCATAGAAAAGAATATATGAAAAAACGATTTTATTTCTCTTTAAATCAGATATAATTTTCATTCAAGTTCATGTTATTTAATTTTTTTTTCCAATGTAATATTAATTAATAAAATTATTTAATAAGAAAATTTATATTTGCCTACAATTTTTAAAAGTTTTTTAATGTTAATTTTATACTATTTTTCAAATGCGGTGTTTTTGATAAAAATTAAAAAGTATGGTTTTTTAAAAATATACAACAATAACATACTTTTACATCCCCAAAGCTATATTTCAAAATATATCTTTTCTCCAAACAATTTAAATAATTCTAAAAAGAAAAATATTTTATGAAAAATTATTTTAATATTTCACATAACTTATCAATATTCAACCAGATTACATGATTCTATTGTGAAAACATATATTCTAGAAGAATCGATGATAGTATCTCATCTCAATACTAATTTTTCAATTGTTTACTTTTTCCATAGGTAATCAATTTCCTTTGATAAATTTTCATTGGATTTTACATTTCACTTAATTATCCATATTGGTTGTATCAGTGATATAATTATTTTAATAACCTTGGGTATCCAAATGTAGGTATTACATCTTAATAGAATATTATTTATCTAATCCTATAATGAAATTCATCAGATCTTAAAATTATAGTGTATTTGATAAAACAGATGCATAATATACCAGTTTATGAGTGAACTATATCATCTCCATCTATATTATTCAACACATGAACAATTATTATACATATTAATTATAATATCTACCTTCATAACGTAGATAATGTAATCATCAAGAAGTGTGACCTATGATTTTAACTAAAGGTAAACATCAAATATTTATATTATGACATAATAAAAAAATAATAAATAGGTTCTAAGAATATGATCTGTACATTTTCAAACCATAACTAATATATAATTTATTTCAATCATGAGATATGAAATTATTATAGTCTATTTGTAAGACATGAACAAATATGGAATCATTGAACATGATCCTTAAGAGTATAAAATTAACATAAAAAATGAAACCATGATATACAAAAAAGAATAGAATATTATTTCAGAATATAAATATGATCTCTTGCAAGAATACAATAGTATATTTGGGATCAATATGCAATCCATTATAGTTATCATTTTCCACTCTCTATACTATCATTGTTGACAATGTCCCTTATTGATTTAGTTAACTCCTCATTCTTCTATTGTTTATCGCATGAGATATTAATATTTACCTATTGAACCGGATGGATATATTGGTCCTCCTATCATATTTTATAATGTAACCACCCATACATGGTTATAAATTAACCAACATCCTTGATTATAAAAAAAACCATCCCTCATTATAACGTAACCACCATCCTCATTTATAATGTTACTACATTCAATGGTTTATAATGGATCAACCCACCACATAATTATATATATATATATATATTAAACAAAATCAAAAAAAATTAATCATAAATATAAATCATAAAATGTGAAATTAAACCATGATTCATAAACATGTCATCATACAAAAACCCATGGAAAATAATTCGGATTCATAAAAATTTCATCCTAGAATAAACCATGGAAAAAAAAGGATTCATAAACATTTCTTCATTATAATAGTTATAAATATATGGAAATGATATGGATAATATCATTTGTAACATATACTTGTTAGATATTATGTAATATCAATTTATTTTGTGTTTGATTAAAAATTATGATAAAAGGTTTATTTAATAATTTTTTGAGTAAAATATCCACCCACATTGATAAAAAAAATTTAAAATATAATACTTTTTAATATATTAATGAAAAATACACACTGAAATTATAATTCTAAAATAGTAAATAAAATTTTAATTCTTTAATAAATCATGATCGTAGTAAAAACCATTCGTTTCATACACATTAAAATAATTATTCTTTCCACATTTACAGATAAAGTTCAAAAGAGCTTGTTTAAAAAATGACAATAAAAATCATTTCAACCAATTTTTTTAAATAATAAAAAACGATTTTATGTTTTATTTAAAATAATTCAAAAATAATAATAAAAAAAAAAATAAAAATTATTTTTATAATACATGCACATGGAAGAAAATGGATCCTCGATCGAAGAGATAAGTGCAGTCGATATCTCTACATTACATTCTTTTGGTCTCATTAGTTATCAGGGAGAGTAAAATAGAAGTAAAAAATGTAATATCATTAAATAAATATTGGATAAGAAAATTAATCTTCTTCATGTAAGATATATTATAATATTCCATCATCCAGAGGATGATCATAAATAACCATTAAAAAATGCGATAACAATGATGCATTACAACATTGCTTGCTTTTGTATAGAAATCCCCCTGAATGAAACAACCATTTATTGAAATATATACCCCCTAATTTTCATTATAATAATCATGCAATACATTCATGTTTTGTATAAATCCCTCAAAAAAATAACATGTGGTTAATATTGTATGTGTCCCAATAAAATAAAAGTGAGAAGAATATTCATTTCCTGATATCTCAACATTTTCATACTATCTCAGAAGTTTTTTATAATATATATAGTATTATTATATTTATATTATAAAAAAATACCCATATATATCTTACAATATATGATTTACTTAAAAACTTTTATCACCCATTCATTAACAATTCACTATTAAATTCATTATTCACCATGATAATTCCATTCTTTTCCATGTTTTTTTGGTTTGGAATTTTTTGTATTGGTAAATTGTTACTAGATAAATAATAAATTGTTTTTTTATTAATTATATAAATTTTATATATAATCATTATATATGTAATTTTAAAAATTATTAAACATTATAGATATAAAATGAATTACACCATTCATATAGACGGTACAGTGTACTCACAAATGAAAGTTGTTTCCTTTTTCATAATGGATGAAATAAATTACTAGAAAATAACAATTCATATGTCATTAATATCATATATATATATATATATATATTTATTGTCATCCATGTAAATGGAATGAAAACAATCTCATCGGTTTGTGAAGCGGTAGTCCGTCTTACAGTCGGGTGCATTTTTCTTCCAAGAAGTTGGATGGAATGAATTTATCTTTTATAATATAATTAAATAAGTATTTTTAAGTTTTAAATATAAAATTTAAACTTTAATTGCATCAATATATCCATCCATTAAATTTTTTTATGGAAAATTAATTACATAAGTTTATGAGGCAGTAGTCCACTATATACACAATCGAGGGTTCCATTTACCATTTGATGGAAGAGTATATGTATATAATTTATTCCATTAACATGATAAAATATTAATATATCAAATATATTGGTTTTATTATATAATAATAGTTTAATAAAACTTTATGGAGGTTTATAAAACAAATCATTGTTAGGAACGAAACATATTCTTTACACAATTTAATTATATTATCACACAAAAGACATTGTAATATTGGTTAAAAAATAAATATTATGGCTATTGTACTTGGGGATATTATTTAGGAAATTAATTTTTCATTCCTGTATGAACCAAAAGGTGTATAATGTGTTAATATTAGAGGAGAATTGATAGAAATTTATAATGTAGGGGAAGATACATTTCTGTAATACCCAAATTTTTCCAATAATGGGAAGTCAATATAAAAATATTTTTAATAAAAAAGACATAAATATTAGATTATAGGGATTAAAAGTTCATAAAAAATCAATATAATTAATTTTTTAAAACATTTAATTTCCCTAGACTCTATGTTACCTCACTTTAACCATTATGGTTCTGACCAAAACAACTAGTCGATTTTTATTCATCAATGTAATTTATCCAAATTTTAAAAAATTAAAATCAAAAATATTATAAAATTATTACCCATTGATTATAAATATGAATTAAATATTTTTAAATTAAAATCATATATTTGAGGAAAATAAATTTCAACACAAGAAATTTAATGCCGAAAACATCATTTTACCCATAATTGTGGTAATTAAATTTTCATATCTTTAAAATTAATATTGACCATAGAATAAGGTGATGTTATTATGTAATAATAATAATTCTTATTACAATTGTGGAATAAATTTTATCTAACTGGATTCATAAAAGTGGAATAATATAATTTAAATGCAAACCAACAGATATGATGAAAATGTATTTTCCAATGAAATGTTCTTGAAATGTATGAAAAAAAATTCATAAAAATTAAACACTGAAATGATTAAAATGAAATATATAGGAATATATATAATATTATTTTACTTTTAAAACATTTAAAAAAATCTTAAAATAAAATTTATCTTTGTGAATATATTAAATATAAGATCATAACATTCATTGAGAGGTCTCATACATGTTTTTAGGTATATTTTTTATCATAATTTGGTTGAACCATTACTTGTTGTAATTTTTGGTGAATTATTAAATATTTTTTAATCCAATAGGTAAATTCATGTTTGGAACATGCTTAGGGAAAATAGTGATTTTTGAACTAGGAAGTCATGGACCACAAGTTGTGCCACTAATAGGGGCACACAGTTTGTCTAAACCGTGCAACAAGCCCCAATACCATGAAAACATGGAATGATGGGTTCTTCAAGGTTTTTTTATATTTAATGAAACTGTGCAACCAACCAATTCACCCAAAAATCAATCTATGTATATAATTAATGGTTAAGGTGAATAGTAACACATGACCGTGCAAACACTCCAACATACCATGCATTTTGGTACAAAAAGATCTGAAAATTTAGATAATTTTTTTGAACCCATAGATTATATCCATATTAATGGACACTCGTCATAATAGAGGAGACTAATATTTTGGTGGCAGTTTACAAGATTCCATCGATCCTCAAAGCCATTTTTTTTAATCAAATATATGATGGAATTAATTGACCGCTCCCCACTATGTGATCACATAATTTTTTAGGTTACACAATATCATTTATTTCTATATCATATGAGATTGATTAATTAATAAATATTTTGTGGCAATGATTTATTTTTTAGTATATATTTTTTACCATTACCAATGTTTTTGAAATGATATATTCTTTTCTACTATGATTTTCAATTTCCTACCTCAGATAATGTGTTTTTGTTTGGAGTGAATTCATCAATGATACTATGATTGGTGGTCTATATACCTATTCACATAGTATGGTTAATTTAATTGTGTTTTTAGTTGTATCATAATGTTTCCATGTTGTCAAATTTCATTTTAATTGGAAATGTGACTTGATTGTCCATAAATTTGATTGGCCTTTATTGGATAATGTAAGTTCCATTAGAGATTATGACAAAGGGAATGATGAGATATGATGGGGTTTTATTTTTCAATGAAATTATATCTATGAAATTAATTTTTTTATTAGATATTTTATTCAATGAAACAATTATTATTTTTATCTTTTTATATTTTTATATTTTAATTTTCCACATAACATGGAACTGTTAATGACATGTGATATGACTACTTGTAATTGGATTAAATGCATAATTATTTCTTATTCATGTTGATAAATTATTATAATTATGTTAATGTAATTATTTGATAAAATAAATTCTTCACATTGTTGATATTGGATGATAACAGTGTTATTAAGGTTAAACCTTTATATATAAAAATGTTCTGTGGGCATAGAACAAATTATCTTATCCTTGGTTGGATAGACTGATGCTCTAGGATTTTGATACAAGAATTTTAATTGGTGATTTATTTTATTATCCACATACCTAATATTTTAATAATATATCAATGATATAAGTACCAATGATATCAGAGTTGGAGTGATGCTCCATCTTCCATGGATAATGGTCCTAGAAAGATGAACTAGAATTCCATGATAACGGTATATGGACTAATGCTCTGAGGTACCAAAATGAAATTAGAATTATATTTTAAAGATGAAATTTAAATGAATGAATATAATGTAAAACCTCAAAATTGTATGGTTTAGAACCTTCAATGGGCCTAATATGTTCTGATTGGATTGGGTGTCACCGTTAACCCAAGGTCAAATGTGGTTTATAAAAGAATATCAAATGTGAATCTTGTTTACTACAATAATTTTCCTTTTTATTTTCCCCCAAAATACATATAATGTTGTAGACTAGATATTTATATAGACACAATTTGTGGTGACATAATGTTTGGTACTCAAACCATACATGGGTCATCTAATGGCACCTGAGGGGAATTTAGTTTTTATGAAAGCATAGGGGAAACATACCTACGTTAGTTGGATGAGATGGGAATCATAATAAGTCATGAATAATGGAACCATACATGATGTAAGGATCTTCTTAGAAGTTGTTACATTTTATTTATTTTCTATAATAATTTTTCACTTGAAAATTATATGGAATGAAATATTTACTAATATTTTTAGACTTTTTTCTAGTTTTGCGATCATGTTGTTAGATGAATTTTCATTGTTGGTTACTAATAATAATTTTTTCCATTGTTAATGATTTATAGATTTTATATTTTGAATAACGTTGATAAAGAGTTTTTAGTCTCCCCACCTAACAAATTGGATCCACAAAACTAGTTAGAATCCTCTAGCGTATGAGTAGACATAACAAAATTCATTTAATGAACCATCTCAAGGATCCAGTCGGTGGATCATAGGTCCAGATGCTACAATGTGGTATTCGAGAATTATTTATTTCATTAATAATATTATTATTTTTGAATGGTATTCTAGGTATTAGGATGAGTCAAGCCTTATTGAAGAAATCATGCATAGGAATAGCTAACCAATGTCTGGGGTAATACTCATGTTCCTAGGGTGGCATTATTGTTATTAATGATTGTAGTTAGAGTTGAATGTAATTTTACCTTAGTTGAAGCACATATTGTGTGATGTTAGTATTTTATAATATTTTACTCATGGATAAGTACTGAAGGGGGGTTGGGTATTATTTCATCATTCTAGAGTTTTGATTATTTATGTGACATGAATCATATTATGCATGTACATAATATCAAGTTATCTGTTGGTCATGGGAACTAAAAAATGTAATCATTATTTGATGTCAATTTAAAAAAATTTGATTCCTTAAAATGAAGTTATAATGGATACGAATTCCAAATGTGGTAATTTTAAATGTTTAAGAAGTTGTGTATAATAAGAAATATATAAATATGTAAATTTGTTTAGAATGTGTTATCAGTGTCCTGAGTTATGAATGGTAAAAGTAGCAGCCATACTGTGGTGTTGACCGTCACAATGTGTATGTGGGATAATATTTTGTGAATTTATGTGAATCCATATTCAATAAATGATGTGATATGTGTCTTAATATGTTTTGTTGTAATTGTAGATACATTCTTTAAAGGATACATTTTTGTGTATGATTATAGGAGGACATTTCAATAAATGTTTATCTAGTATAAAGAAAATAGGACCCAATAGTATTGATTGAAGTTGAAAAAGATCAATTCCATGAGAACATATGTCTAATTAAGTTTTTCATGTAATGACACTCATGATAGGATGTGAAGAATATTTCTGATATAGCTAAATAGTTTTAGATACACAACCAAGTGAAGTTTATTATAGGGTTGATTTTTGGTAGTTGAGTTCTGGATTGAGTCTATGAAAACAATTGTGGATCATATAGATTCTTCTATGAAGAAAAGAGTCAATTCAGAATTCTATATGTCTTGATAACCAAATGAAAGTTTTTAGGATATCAAGAATTAGGGGAGAATATTGGTGGAATATTATTCATGTAATTCCTAGAGAAGTTCATGGAACACATTTACCCAGATACACTGAGATATGTTAGTTAAGTGGAGTTTATATGGTTAATGTAGTGAATCATTAATGTGATGGAAAATTATGGTCTCTTCCCGGAATTGCAGTTCGTTTTCCCAATACTGGTTTGATATTATGAATTAATGGTGAGACATTTTTCGAAGGAAATAAATTAGAGATTAATTATGTGGATATCCTCTTATGATTGAATATTTTACAGATGTATTGAATGAGAATCAAAATTTTAAGATGACGTTGAAGGAGGATTATAGTAGAGTACATGTGGTTTTTGATGTACAACTAAGAGGTACAACTTTCAAGGGTTTGTAGCATTTTTTGATAATTTTACCAAGATATTTAGAAAAAGAGTTTCCATTGAGAAAGATTAGTTAAATTTGGATGTAATATGGACCTATTCCAACATTTTGGAATTTATGGTCACATTCGTAGTTAGTGTCACATACCACTAGTGGGGTGTCGATTTTACCATAGGTTGGTGCTATTACAAATGTAATAAATAAGCCCATGATACATGGTTAATGAAAGTGGAGGTAGACCAATCTAATGAAATTTAAGGGGGTATTCTATCCCATTAATGTCATGTTGTTGGACTTTTACTTGCTATTCTGGATAGTTTGGTGGATGTGGTACATCCGGTAAGATTACTGATATCAATATATCATTACAATATAGGTGATTTGAGACTAGATCATAGGATCGAGGTAAAAGTCAGTAGAAAATTGTTTAACAAGCACATAATTGTATAAACGATATTCCATTGATTTTATGAAGTAAAATTACTGTATATTATATTTTGTTTAGAGATTCATTCGATAGAAGAGCAACTAATTTTTGGAAATCTGCTCAAAATTTTAACTTTCATAGTCTCATGGTATAGTATGTGGTGGGGTATAAATTATTGACACACAACTGGGTATAATGTTGAGGTGCATATGTCTATTAAATGGGTGTTCCCCTGAGATTGGTGAGTATCATTTACTATAGAATCTATACGTATATGAAATTAACGGATTTGAATATATATATTATTTGGAATATGTTGTGTTTTACCAAGAAAACATCAATTACTACACTAGGAGATTAACCTTAACCTTTTATATGGTTGATTGATAAAATAGTCATTTATAATTAGATATACGATGAGGACCTGTGGGGTCAGTTCATCACCAACTATGGGAGGTTACAACCATGATTCATGTATTTTGTTAAATTATGGGGGTGTGAAGCCTGTTTGATTTCCATTTATAGTATAATAATTATAAGACATTTTTTTTGAATACATTTTAGGGGTACCACCTGAGAGTGTTGTCGAGATTACAATTGAATTTATTTTGGGAGATGTGCCATTTTCCAAGAATCCTTATCAAATTGAACTAGCAGTGAGTCGTTTGATTAGGACTCAACTAGAATAATTTATTGACACAATATTCATCCATTAACGTATTCCTCATTGGGGTTCTATTGTCTTTTTTCCATGAAGTCTAATGGAACGTTACAATTGTGTGACAATTATATTATGTTAAATATGATGAAATTAAGAACTTCTGTCCTCTTCCAAATATTCAAGACTTTTCTACTATATATTGTATGATTTTTTTTGTTTCATGCGATTGATTTGTGTTCATGGAATCATCAATTGAGAAAGATACCTTTTTATATAACACATACTACTTTTTAAAGAATCTATGGACAAAATAAATTAGTTTTGATTAGATTTTTATTGAAAAAAACTCATGTAGTGTTCACAACCATAAAGAACCGAATCATCCACCTTTATATGGATTACTGAGTGGTATTTTTTATAGTGATATATTTTTTTAATCCAAAAATCTTGATGATTAGGCCAAACATGTTGACTTCATCATGATTACAGTGAGAGAGCATTGACTATACACTAATCTATCTATGTTTCAATTATATATCGAGATGGTATATTTATATTCTCAAATAACCTATATGGAAGGTTTTAAATGGACATATATAATTATTATGATGACGTTTCTTAGGATATTACAACAGATTTTGTTGTATTAAAATGCCTTTTGGTTTTAGTGGTCTATTATCAGAGAATCATCTAAGTCATTTATCACCTGATTGAACATCTTTTTGTGTTTACCATGATGTTTATAATTTTTTAATTATTTTCATAATCTGATAATTAATCTCAAAAGTAAATGATATGTTTGACGATTGTATTAATTTTGATCATACCTGAGATAGGGGAGGATTATTTAATGTTTTCTGAAATATCAAGGATTGAATTTGAGCATGTCTTGATGTTGATAGATCGAGTTATGGTGTACAAATCATGTAATTTTAGGTCACAAAAATGGGTTTAACCTATGAATGATCTTGAGTTATCCATGGTAGTTAATGACTTAATGTGTCTGGAAAATCATCTCTTGGAAATAATGCTTATTTTTTATTCTCACAACTAAAGATAAAAATAAATATTTTGTACAATTGATTTATTTATCCGAAAATGAAAATTTTTGGTATATATGATGCCATTTGACATTGAAATATACTATATAAAAAGGAAGATGAATAGTTTGTAAGATGATTTATGAAAATAGTCACTAATGTAGGTAGTCTATGAGTCTAGTTTTTTGTGAAAAATGTTTTATTTTGTGGATGATATGGACATGGATGTTCATATTGATATGGAACATATGGACCATCTTTACTTTTACATTGATTATACATTCCTTATCAAGATTAATGAAAGGTAGTATTTTTATCTAGTGTGTCTAGAATTGAGGTAAATTTTTCTAGATTGGAAGCCACATCGGGATTGGACATTAAATGGGGATGCGATCATCTATGTTTGTTGTCGTTTTTTGCATACATATATACTAGAATATATAATAAATTAGTTTCATTTCTAAAAATGTGATTTGAAACCTTTCTTCCCAATGTATCATAGTCATTGGAGAAATTATTTTTTGTCACGAATGAAGAAATAGATTGTAGGATTTGTGACCCTATGTTACACATTTCAACAATTGTGGGAGAGAATCAGAGATCCGTTTTTATTTTTCAGCCAATTTTCAATTTGAAGTGGAAATGTGATGATGTTAAAATGAAATATAAGGTGGGTATTAAATGTTCCCCTTAGAATAATGACATGATAAGGTTTATTGTGACCCAATTATCATAAGATTCCAATTTCAGTAAAATTCATGAAACATTCCTGGTTTGGTAGTTGGATAATTTATATGTTCTATAGACAGTGTGTTTGCACATGGTTCTTTAGAGTATATATTTAGATTGTGAATATAATTTTCACCATCGACATATATAAGGGACTGTAAAAAGAATAGGATACTCATGTGTTCTTTATTTTGTTTTTTCACTAATAGACATATAGGAAATTAGAACGTACTTTTATGTTCTGGGAACACATGCTACATGAATTCATCCTAGACATTGGTTGATAAAAAGAGAAGAAATTACCACTCATTGAGTTTTCTTATAAAAACGGTTATTGGGAAGCTATTTAGAATTTCCCGATAATGGATACCTAATATTAGGCTATATATATCACCATTATATTGGATGAAGGAAGGTGAGTCATAGTTATTAATACCGAGTCTTGTGTTGGTTATATAAAAATTGGCTTATATAATTCAATAAAATTAATAGAATATTGTAGATATAATTATTTTATGATAATGTCATCGACCACCTTTTTTAGAATGGGTTATTGTGTGTCCCTTAGGATGTTTTTGAAATTGGGACAATGTCAGATTAAAAAGTAGGTAAGATAAAAAATTTGTATTTTGGAACATTAGAGATCATGAAGATGATCTAATCAGTGGATTATAGATTGTATCTTCCCCACATTTAAACAAAAATTAATGATTTTTTCATGATTTTGATTCACCCTAACCCTTCTAATGTGATTTCTGTTGATTATATTGATCTTGAAGATGAATAATCATTTGAATGAAATTTTATTGATGTTGTCGATTGTAGTGATAATGTTTTTCTTCGGAATGAAAATTCTTTTATCCCTCATGTTGTGCTAGACTGGATGTGTTTAAAAGTAATAATGGTATAAATAATCTAATTTGAATTCATAGTGTCCCGATGATTTTACTTATGATGCTTAGTAAGGATTGGGCATACAAATCATAGATGGCCTGTTGTAATGTGGGGTGATTGTAAGATCCCAACCGTTAATTACTTGAATCATAATTTTTTTTATCATATAATCTTACAATTATTTATTAAAATCATTTACGAAGTCATTACTATGGTTCATTTTAGGTGAATTTGGTGAATTTTGGAAGCCCATGGTGCATCGCACAATTGTCTCGTGGTTTGGGTGAACTATGTTGTTTTCCTCTAAAAACCTTTCACCCAATTATGATAGACTATGATGGGGTGGACGCTTTTTCTATAATGTTCCCACCATAAACTATGATCCCGGGGAAAAAGGGGTGATTCGTGGTTGATAGACTCTTACTATAACTGTATGGGAAAATTTTGTTCCACAAATGGATTCTCTGTATAGGGTGATAGTTAGGATGAAAAATTATAGCAAACCTTAGGGCCTCTCCATTAAATGTTGTGTATAGGTATTGAAACATCTATAAATTTCATTAAAAATATCAAACCTCTGATTTATATCCATAATCACCCCACTAGTCCTAATATAGTTTCTGTGGATTTTGGATGCTTTTAAAAGGATTTTGTACTTCCAAAAACTCATTCCATTTAAAATGTAAGTTCAACTAGAAGTAATGATTTTCTATTTCTTATGTGACATATTACATGATTAGGTTCCTCTTGTGAACATATTTCTATTCTATTAGAGAAAGATTCATTCTTTTTTTATTGATGGAATGTACCTATGATATATAAGGACTTGTTTCATTGGTTATTGATCCAATTTTTTGATCATACATATTCTTAGCTATTGTGATTTTGAAAATTATTCTTCAAATAAAGTGTTATGGTTGGGAATGAATTATTAAAAGATCCTAAGATAGGTAGTATATAAGGTAATTATAATAATCAAGGTATTAATATTGTTCTTTTATATTATTCTTTTCATTTTAATCATTGTGAAATTTTATTTTAATTATATTAGTGAATTGAATCCTCATGAATTTGAGAGACCCTTCACAAAACCCACCAGATATGTTAAAGATTGTGATATTAGGAAAGATGGAAGTCTATGGGGTGTGCCAATTTCCTTGAAATGATAATTATGGAATGCAACAGGTTAATTATTGGGTTCATGAAATTAAACCATTTGAGACTGTTTTTTCATGTTAATTTGTTACAAATTAATGTTTAACAAAACATGTAAGTGTTAATGAGAAGTGGCATGATTAATAGTAATTGAAAAAAATGGGTGAAGATTAATAGAACATGATTATAATGTTTTGGAATTATGCAAATGATTTTGTTAGATAAATTAAATGGTGCACATTGTTGATAAGGGATGAAAAATAGAGTGATTAATGATGAAACTTGATATGTATATGTTTATTGTGATGTGTGGGTGTTAAACTAATGCTATTGTCTGTGGGTGGGAATATTGATTCCCTAGGCCCATGATACATTTATGTGACCTAATGCCAGAATTATAAAGCATGTACAGATGATTTCAGTGCAATATTGATGATCTATATATTAATGATATAGGTAATCGATTGAGGCTCCATGTACATGAGATAAGGAAGATGTACTGACACTCCATGTGTATGTTATAATGATAACCAAACTGATTCAATATAGTATCAAAATTTAATTGGAAGTAATTTTTAATAACCAAATCCAAATAAATGGATAAATTGAAAAATTCATTT
This sequence comes from Viscum album, assembly GCA_963277665.1. Taxonomy (NCBI): domain Eukaryota; kingdom Viridiplantae; phylum Streptophyta; class Magnoliopsida; order Santalales; family Viscaceae; genus Viscum; species Viscum album. Next base: position 721,952,034 of record OY728141.1, read on the forward strand.
AGTGTATAGTTCTGACTCTTGGAAATTCCAATAAAGGTATGATTATCATGTTTGTCACCATTACCTGAGGAATAATGTTTTTAAATAGTGAATAAAAAAATTGAAACTTTATTACTATTATCAATTTTATTTTTTAATATTTATAAAAATAGAAAAAATAATATATACTGGATATTACCTGAGACGCTAATGGTGGGGGCCGACTATGTTTTAATCACACCCTACTCGGGCCACCAATAGGATCCCAAGTAAACATAATGATTGTAAGACATGATAAGGGAAAGTCATCCATGATAGATAGATAAGATTTTACTAGGGATAAAGCTTGGTAGGGGAAACAAAAATTAGGTGAAGGTCTTATTGTATGTTTTAGTGTGTCTTTATTCTGGGATATCATTTGACACTTGACAATTATATGGTTGAACATATTTTCCACATTGGTTATGTTCTGTTTCACAATTTTTGGAATTTTTTATTAGAATAAATTTCATGGTTTTTTATTGATTATTATTTTATATAGGTTATTTAAATGTTGATTTTTGTTGTTATATTACATTGTTAAAGAGGTTATAGTCTCTCCATGTAACAATTTAGACCCCCGTAACTAGTCAGCAGCATCTGGCCTACAAGATGGAGTTGTTGAGGACACATATGGATCTAGATCAAGACACTGATATATAAAACTCATTTAGGGATGATATATTATTTGAAATGGTAGTATTGAAATGTTTTATGTATTTTACACTATTTATTAAAAATTTAATCATTTTATGAAATTTTAAAAATTTCATCCTATGATAAAATTTACATGATATTTGAACAATGATATTCATTATTTTAAATAAACATCCCTAATGTGGTATATTTTTTTTTACAAAATCAAAAGGAAACATAATTTTTGAGAATAAGGTTATTTGAATGAAAATGAGGTCTTTAAAAAACAATTTATGTTTTTATCAATGTATTCCATTTATACAAAAATATTAAAAATAATTATCTATATTTTTTTACTACTATTGATATAATAAAATTTCATGACTATTTTATAATGGTCATGTTTAAAAAAATATTAATAGTATATTGTTGTTTGATAAAAATTGTTTTTTCATGTAACTCAAGCTCTCAAATTTATACCTATTTGAAAAAATACATTTCAAAATATTCTTGGGTGACACATTAAAATATATATATAATGAATTTCTCCCTATAAATTGAATATCTAAAATATAGAAAAAAGATTATACTTTTATCTCATCATATCCTTTGGTTCCCATATATCATCTTCATGTTATTGGTTTTTCAAAAAATGTTTCACCATGTGAGTGGAATTTTGGCTATAAATTTCTCTGTATGATCCATGATATCCTCCATTATTTTCTTATAATAATGGTTTTATCCTAGGTTTATGACCTCTATGGTAACTATCTATGAATGGGATAGTAGTTACTTTTACAAGAGAGATACATAGAAGAAATTATGTACTTGTATGACATTTGGTGGAAGTGAGAAGCGATAAGATACTATCCATACATGTTCATTAATCATGAAATGGAAAATATACCTAGGGATTAATTTTCAATTATTTACGAATCTCATAACTCTATTATATGGTGATATTTGAATAAACACCTTCTCAATAAAATAAATTTCGAGATCACATCGATGATTGTCAACATAAATTCTCTATTAACATTATGATTCACTATAGTGTTGTAGAATAGATATAAAATTCTCTTATATTTCCTCATATATCTCTCATAACAATATATTTCGTTCTCCAACATCATTCCAACACATCAAAGTTCAATAATTATTTATAAATTAGCATTCACAAGGTGCAATCAGAATTCTTATGTGAAGTCTATTGATATAAAGAGATTTTACATGATAATGTTGTTGACCCCAACGACCTTTTAATTCCACAAATATAAGATCTAAATATATCATATGGGGTTTTGATTATTCTCTCAAACTCCCCATAATTTTTAAGATGATATTTTTTCCAAAAACTAAATTCTATATTAATGGTCCCTTGAATGATTTTACATAACAGCAAGGTAGATCCCGCATCCAAACCATAGAAAACAATTATTATTACTTTATTTAAACATAAAACATTATTAATGTATTGCCAATAAATTAGATATTGATATGAATTTTATCTTATAGAAATAAAATGTGATGACTTTTTATAAGGATTGAAAAAAAAATAATATAGCATTGTTCCCTATTAAATTTGTGGGAGCCCATAAATATATTCATTATGATGATTTTCCATTTCTATTATGTAATGAGTAATCATTATAACATCATATTAGGATATTTTATCTCACAAATAACATTATAACGTACTAATAACCTTGATTGAATCATTAAAATATGTCCCATCATTTCATCTCAACCAGAATAATCTTTCGAATGTGTATACCTATTTGAACATCCTAGATGAGTAGAGAATGAATAACTATGAGCTTCCTCTAACAACACCTTCTGCAAATCAATGTGTACAGAAGTGATATAAAATATTAATTGGTGTCATTCCATTATAGTCAGTGTTTACATCGTTAATAAATATGACATTCATTTATATCTTTATGAATTCTTCTTCTTCTTATTTAATCATTACATGGATAGATGGTAAAATAAATATTTGAGAAAGATAGTATTTTCCCATCCTTTAAGATTCGATGATCGACATTTTTAAAACATAGAAATATTGGATCCTTTTTTATCCTTATCATATATTATATAGAATGATATTTCACCTCAAAGCATCGACTAACTTCACTAATATCCTAGGGTAGTAATGTATTGGGCACACGTAATATATAATCAGTTCAAACCATCTTCACTAGTTCATATTCATATCCTTATATGTAAATAAATACATTTATATATTATCACCATTATATATAGTTGTATTTTTTTCCATAAATATAATTCATCCATATATTTAATTAAAAAGTTACTGTAGCTAATTCCTAGTCATGAGTTGGTTAATTTTTTTCACGAAAAATTATTTATGATGAAGTATAAGCTATAACCAAATAATTCTAAATGAGAATTAAATCTAATAAATTCATTGAATAAATATTATATATTGAAAAACGTTCAACAATATTGGTTAATGTAAGCACAAGTCCACTGAAAACCCTTTTATTTTGATCCACTAATGAATCTGCACATCCATCTTTCAAAAGTAACATGGAATGTTTCTTTGAAAACATGGTTATTGGATTAGATATTCCAAATATGTTTTCCAGAAACATTAATTAATATCCAAAATATTTATGAAATCCTAATATCATGGTCATCGTAGTTGTTTTGGACCAGAATTCAATAACAGTGTTCACTGTTGGATCTAATGATATACCCTCAATTGACATTATTTGACCCAAAATAGATTTCATTAATAAAAATTAACACTTATTAAAATTTTCACAAAAAATACAAACAAATGGATTTTTGAAAATCCTTCAATTGACATTCACACTCTTCTCTGAAAAGTAAAATTTAAAATAATGACATCTATAATGATTTAAAAACTGATAACTGTAATAATTGAAGACTATATACCATAAATCCATGATGATCAGGGAGGATACTAAGACCAATTGGAATTACTAAATACTCATAGAGTCTATAAATTGTAAAATATTTTGTCATTTATATATCCACTATCTTGAATCTCAATTGATCATTTACAAAATGAAGTTAAATCATAGAAAATCATTTAGCTCTGCATAGTTCACAAAAGATTTAATCAATACAAGGTAGGGGATAACTATTCTTTGATTATGATGTTATCCATTTCTCTGGTGAACATATCAGAGTCACATCAATCCAAATTTAATTAAGACAAAAAGTACTCGTGTCACTAAAGGTGAATACATGGATGAATAAATCCCTCGTTATGATAATACTATAGTGGATTCTTCAATTCCTACAACAGAAATATGGCCATTAAATAAGGTGTGTTTAAAATAATCATAGTCCTAGGTATAATATATATTAATATATCGACATCACAATTTAATGTATAACTATGATACTCTTATAGAAACAAATCAATAAGATCACATATTATACGCATACCGTCGATGGTGAGTTTCTCCCAAACAATCATTGATAAAACCACATTTTTTAATGGGAATACGAAACATTCAATGTCATTAATTTCTATAATAATATTATATTAATCATTAAACTAATATATGATAAATGGATGGTTTGAGGAATAAAAAATAAATGTTTTCCCTAAAAAATTGAAATAGTATTTATATAAATAATACCAATCGATTATAAATATAACATCATATTCAACTAGGTAGACAATAAAAATATTTACAGGAAGCTTGTTCCCGAAAACATCAACTCGGGACGATTCATAGAATAGAGATCTTGAAAACATACTATTCCATGTTTTATCTTAAAAATCAACATCTAAATGTTTTGGTGGTATTTTAAAACCCATACAAAATTTTTTAGATATAAAATAATGGGTAAATTTTATATCAAATGAATACATTATTACTTCGAGAGTTAATGCTAAGTGTACCTTTCACTATGTTGTTATCAAAAATATCAACAGAAATAGTGTTTGAATGAGATTTACCCTTATCACAATGCATTTGAATTTTTTGACATTGTTCATCATAATTGACAATCATGTTTGGGTTGTAGTTAGAATATTTCCTATCATCCTTTCATTTAAAAAATTGGAGTATTTTTGGTGCATTTTGTGAATATATAACTTTATAAACATTATTAGATAACTTCATCCCATAACAGATGATTTATATTTCCAAAAAAAATCATTTCCACATATAATACATTAACTAGTATCCTTAATAAAAATTCATCTAGGTTTACATCAAAATTTTATCATAAATCATGGTTGATGTTATTCACTCCATGTTTTAAAGGATTCCTTCTAATTCCATATTTTTATTCATATAAAATACATGAAATTAATGGGTACCATAATTATCCATTTACTTTTTGATATAACATCAAAAAATATCTTTTTATTTATTAATTTTTACAAGGTATACAACCATTAAGAGACTTTTTTTAAACCACAGACAAATTATTCAGCATTAAATTTATGTTGGATGATTTAAATAGAAATGTGTGTCACTAGTCTCATTAAATTATCCCCAGATATATAAATCTATTATTCACACTTTTATGTTATCTCATGTAATTACTTCTGTATTTCAATATTTATAATATGAGGAATGTAACTTTATATGAATGTATTTTTATACTCAACCCACATGAGGATTCAATTTCATCTTTTTGATCATATTCTATATAAGAGTCCACCATTAACCTACTTCACCATAAAAGTTTATACAAAAAACCTAAAATTTTGATTCCCAAAACACATTATAATGGTAAATATATTTTAAATGTAAATGTTTAATTATTTTGAAAAATTTCAACAACATAACCAGTAAAACATGGTTGATGATGGGTTATAAAGAAATCAAATGAATGATGTTCCATTATTTTCACATTTTGATGTTCATCATGATTCAATAATGATAACGTTTTTTGAGAAAAGAAACAACAGTTTTCATTCCATATACCAAAACATGTTGTTCCACATGACAGAAATCATCTCATTCTTCTTTGCATTCATCATTACCATGGTTCCTTCAGATTTTATAAATAGAGTAACACAAATGAGAATAGTGTAGGAAACAATAATAATGATAAATAATAGCATCAATCATGGTTTCGTAAACCATCATATTAACAAAATGGAATCCAATAGCCTTAATTTATATTGAGGCATTAATCTTGAATAATCATTTATGAAAAATTACAATACAAGAGAAAAAAAGTGAGATTTTTAATTTTATAGATAATAATAATATTTTAATTCAAGTGATTATCAATTTCCATATCAATGTAAATTTTTCAAAGATCTAAATTAACACAACACTTGATAATAAAAATAATTATTATCTATGCATTTAATAATAGTTTATATGGAAATATATATCTCAAATATGAATAAATGACATAATATACAATATAAATTCCTCTTTTTTGAATCAATGACATTTAAATTATTTATTATATTTATTATGATGACACATACCATCTTCCCAGAGAATAATATGAATTATGACCTTCCTACATATTACTCAAAGAAGAGAAATTAGGCACCCCATCCATCTATTTCTACAACTAACAAAGAAGATAAAAAATATTCCCAAACCCTGATGTGAACTTATAATAATCTGATTCAACATCTTGAATGATTGAAATTTAAAAAATGGATATAAATATATCTGAAAATTATTACACAATTCATGTGAACATAGAATACGTTATTACATTTTCTTCATAATAGTGTATCTAATGGAATAGACGGTCCAATAATATGTTTAGTGTTTAGAGAGATATGATAGACATATTATTTATAAAATTGGGTATTTATTTAACTTATATTTAATTAAAGAGACATGTTTTTCATTTAATTTAAGAATTTTATTCCTTAATTTAATTTTCCAATTTTAGTTAAACATTATTAAAATAATTGTTATTTAATTTTTATCTTTAATCATTTCCTATTCAAAATATTTATTTATATGAAAGGATTATTATTTAAAATTCAACATGTATTTCTTATTTTGTTCATCTATTACATACCCCACTATATCTCGCCAATATATTTTAAATCTTAAAAATACCAACCAATTTTATTATTATTTAATTTTTTTCCAATCAATTTATATTATATTATATTTTCAAAAATAAAAATAAAAATTTATTTCCTTTTTTTTTCAATTTCTCACATGTCCCCATAGCTCCTCCCATGTATTCCTCTTAACATATTTACTCTCTTTTTTGTCTTCTTTACTACCTAACCTTTTTAATTTCATGTAACTCTTCCATCTCCACAGTTATTTCATATTTTTTATAGTTCTCATTTGAGTATTCTCTCTCAAATCACCCTTTTATTCTTGCATTATTTAAACACCTCATTATTACATATTACTTCGTTGAATTCTAATTTCCCACATTAATTTAATTTAATTATTAATCAATTATTTTGGATTTAAATAAAATATTTTTTTGATTTATCTCTCCCCCACAATGTTCTATTCCTTACCACCATTACTCTCCCATATAATATATTATATTAATTATTCAAAACAATTATCCATGTTGTCTAACATTGAAACATGTTATTCATTTTTTATTTTAATGTGTTCCCTCTCTTCTCAAATAACGTACCACGTTTGGAATATTTTTTTCTTAAATTTTTTTTATAATCATTTCACACATACATATAAATATATATATACATATATACTATTTAACCACCAACACACACATATATAAATACCCATTTTTTAAAATTCTAATATATATTAAAATATATAATATATATATATATATAAATTCATTAACGTGAGATATAAATAATGATATACATAAAAGAATACAAAGATATATGTTTCTATTAATATACACATAAAAAACATCACAACACAAAAGTTCTTCAAATTATTAATATTAATAGAACTCATGAAAAAAATTTAATTACACACTTATATAACAATTAAAATTAAATATATGCATATATCAGGAATATGTAACGTCACAATGCACACTTGTTTATTTTTTTTAAAATGTAGTGTATATATAAATATCACTAATAGAAAAACATTTTCAAATGTTTATTTATAAAATTACAGCAGTATATAAAATCTTGTGAAATGCTTAATATATCGGACAAACGTTGAAATAGAAGAACATATTTAAATTCACAAATATTGAATCACTTATAATTAAATTAATAATACAAAACATTATCATTTAAAAAAATATCAAAAATAAATTTCATAACATAAAATTTACTATTAATAATTTATCAGACAAATTTTAAACTGCTTTAAAATAAAAAATTTTTCCCAAACCTCATAATCAGTTTGAATATCTTTACATTGTCAAGTGAGGGGCAAGATTATTTCAAAACTGTACATTTGGGAAAAAATAATGTAATTAAATTTATGGATACGTGACATTTATTATTTATATATTAACATGATATTAATATGTTTTTATTTATTTAGAATTAATAAATTAGAGAATTTATTTATAATAAGAAAATTATTTTATAAAAATAAAAAATATAAAGTATATATTTAATAATTTTTTTGAAAAATAACTTTTTTACATTAAATATACTAATTATGTTTCTCATCAGCAAAATAGTTTTCTACATAAAATTAAAAATTACCTAATTTCAAATTTTTTATATATTGATTCAAAATCTGTTATAATTTTTATGAATATAAGTATATATATATATATGTCAAGTCATACTATGAAATAAAAATAATTATTCATTTGAAAATCACACATTTTCTTTTGAATATCTTCTTATTGTGAAAAAAGTTTCTTTTGAGACACGTTTGTGTATTTATATAAAAATTCATTGAATAATAATAATATTTTTTTTAAATATTTTTTTGAATATTTTTGAGAACATGAATAAATAATGGATATATAACACTAGTTTAATCTCAAATCTTTTATCCTCCCATATAATTTTCCCTCAAAATTGGATTGTACATAATTACATGAAAAAATAAGAGTAATTCTTCCACATATCTGCACTTGGGTACTATATTTTATCCTCAATCCTGGAATTCCTCTAATGTACATTAACCATCCTAGATTCATTTTTCAATTACACTTCCTCTCTAGTGTAAATAATCTTCATATTCACTTCATTATTTTTCAACTCATAATCAAACTCCATTCCATAAATGGAGGGTACATGTATTAAATTTATTGTATACATTATTATAATTGATATATTAATGAAATTATTAACTTTAGAGAGTTTGAGTTGAAATTCAAGGTGATAATCCAAAACTCCGAATCTCTCCTAAATCAAAATATATACATTGGTACCTAAAAGAATATTTACATTTTTATCAAACGTTATAAATACATTTGGTGGAGATATTTTTGATATCATAATCCACCACATGGAATTCTAGATCTCTATTAAATTTTGAGAGTAAATTTTATACATATTTAACAATCATTGATATAATTTCTATTATATAAGCCCTAATATTTTCCACATGGACTAGTTATGAACCATTATAAGACTCATTTCTTTAATTTCATCCAAGTTGACCTATATAAGACAAACATTACCATTTATAGACACACAATTTTCAATATGTATAATCAATAATTGTATTAAATATGAACTATATGATTGTATTGTTCCCATGATATAAAGACGTGAAATGAGAATAACCTCAGAATATTTACTAATTTTTAGATAGTTCACTTCGACTAACCATAATGATGGTAAATGGTGCTATGGTTTATCTATATTATCAATTCCTTTTGATGATTCATCCATCGATTTTATGTGAATTGGTAGAAAAGATAATATACAGTTGATACTGGTACAACATGGATTCTCATAACATAATTTGTTAATAACAATCAATATATTCATAGAAACAATCCCAAAACATATCATAAATGTCTTAATACATGTGGGTATAATACAATATTATAAAAATGAAATTGTTCTTCTTATATTTATACATCATATAGAAATAAATTTCATTTTGATATTATCCCACTAAAAAATGGTATATGATTGTTTTCACTATACCATTGATGATTTCCATGTTTGTATTTAACTTATTTACAATACTTGTATCATGATTAATAGAAACATATTTTTCATTTCATATATTCTCAATAGTATTGATATGATTTGTCCCTATATATATCATGGTGAAACAATGTTATATAGAATAATTAGTACTATTATAATCATCATGAAATTCTCTCATATAACCATATACTAATGTTACACGTACTCTCTTTCAAAACATAAAAACACCATCATTATTTCTGAAATATTTCAATATATACACCCCATGGATTTAATATTATTATTGTGACTTAATTATCTCCTTAGTAATGATTTTTCAAAAATTAAATTGATAATGAATGATTTTATCCCTTTATTAATAATTTTAATATACAATGTTCATAATTAAATTAATATTGGATCATTGTATATTCTCATCAGAGATAAGAATGTATGGTATTTTTTACTCAATAAATATTAAATATTCATTACTATACTATGATGGTTTATTATTTTAAATTCATATTCACTGATTAGTTTAATCCAACTCATTTTCCATATGACTATATCTTAATATGTGGTTATATTTATTTCATAGTTATTATATATATATATATATATATATATATTTATTAGTGTATGTGGGTGTCACAAATTTCAATATAATATTCATGTCTTTAAATATTCAATGTAATGATTATAAATAATATCTTTAGGACATAATTTGGGTAGTTTTTTTCGAAGGCTATTATTATAAATAATGTAAAATTAATAACTCAATGATTTTTTATTAGGACTCACCTCAGACCTTTAGTCCTTTAAATCATAAAAAGGATAATGTATTCACTAATTAAGGAACATATTATAACAATAATTGATTATATCAAAATAATACGCTCAAACATTGTATCAAAAAAAAAATCGAGTGGGAAATTATATTACCACATTAATTTTCATAGTGTTATTAGGTATTGATACATTAAGGACAATATGGTGATGAAAATTTGAATTTTGAGTCTAAAATACACTTGTAATAATTTTACCATATAATGCATTCTAACTTATTGCATCATAGATGATTTTAAATGGTCATTATTCTCTTCATAGATCATAGTGTATATAAATATATCATCGATTAAATCTATTTAATTATTGTGAAGATATTCCTTAATTAATTTATTAATTAAAACAATGCACATAGAGACTATAATTGTAATCCCAAATTGAATTAATGTAAATGAATAATTCTCAAACATTATGTTAAAATCAATAGTTCATATATCATCCTTAATAAATATTAATTGATGATAACCAAAATTGAGACCAATCTCCATGAAATATTGATTCCAACGAACTGAACAAACTAATACAGATTGAGAGTTATATGTAAGTAGTTTTATATTATAATGACATTGATTTCTTTTTATTCAATTCAAAACCACAATGATAAATAATTTTTCACAAAAATTTGATAGGTACTCCTCAGGGTGAAAATCTATGGTGTCAAAATTAATTATCAAACAAATCATGTAGTATTACCATTAAATCAACTAATTTCAGGAGATCCATGATATACGTATACATTGATATGGGATTCTCATTAAGGATGAAATAAGTTAATAAATCTACACCACCACAAAATAGATAGACATGTAATTCCATATAAAATAATAATAATAATCAATCTCCATCGGTTAATACCAAATTACATAGTTATGTTTCTTGTTAATTGATTTTTATTGTGCAATATTTACATTATGATTAACCACTATAGGTGGTATCAGACATTATGTATAAAAATAATTCACACTTTTAAAAAATCTATCTATTCAAACATAAGATATTTTAGTCACAATCTATTAGAAATAAATTAAGGCATTAAACAATAATTTCTAATCTATATCATTGATAATGAAAAGAGAATACATTGTAATAAAAACATTTTAATGTAATTAACCCTTATTTACGTTAGTAGAGAAATGCATTTTCAATTATGAAACATTTAGAAAAAAATTTAATGAAATTCTCCTTCCATAGTGTGATTTGGGATGATTTACTGTTAATAGGAAAAATGTAGGATATAAATGAGTTCGCTGAGGTAGAACAAAATGACAAATTAGCTAGAATTGTGATTATAATCAATGTATATACTATGACATCATATGGAACCTGATCTTCTAATATAGTTATATCATAGCGTTCTACATTATCTAATGAATATTTATTTGATGTATTCCCTTGATGATTCCTGCATTCATTTAAATAGTTCGATGTATCATTACAACTACAATATTGGATATTTATAGACTCTTTCATTCCCATGAACACATGTTCATAATAGACCTTTTATAAAAAATTGATAGGCTCCCAGATTCTATTTAGATAACACCTATGGTGTTTCTTCCCATAGTTATTATGTATGGTAAATCTACCTTTATCTTCTTATCTATTGTTTAAATATTTTAATTTGGTCAAGAAAAAACAATTTATTCTCCTTATTGGATTTAAAAATAATTAAGATAGAATAATAATTCCCAATAATTATGTTTTTTGACATAAAAATATCATTATATAACATTTTTTCATTACAATTATTTCATAACTCTTGTTTCTAATCGATTTATTAATCATGATATTATATATTGAGGCTTCTATAAATAATGTGAATCTTATTTTCCAAAAAATGAAATGACACCTTAATATTAAGAAACATATTTATATTCCATTATAATTATAATCAAATATTTGAATTTGATATATGATTTATAATCATGAGATATTTATTTCTCTCAGAGTATCACTTTAAATTATTTTTACTATATACTATTTATATCTTTCTACATCATTGTGTTTCTAAATAACTGCAACCATTGATCACATAATCTGTTAAATGATGAAAAAATTAATATCCTCTCTTATTAACTACATTTCAATGAATTAAGAATATTTCCTAAATATGAAATATATTTATCAAAAACTAATTATTAATTCAACCAATATAATGATTGCAGTTTTTATCATAGGAAAAGATCCATCATTTTCCCACCATGATGGGGTGAAGCAATGATTTTCTATATAGGAAAGGATAATTTTCATAACATATGATATGTTCCCAATAATGTTGATAATTTATACGTTCATAATAGTGGATTAATTATTTTTATTAGGATGTAGATCACTAAACTAATAATGATTATGGAAATAGTTTCACTTTCATCCATTAGGTTCTGTCACCAAACAGTGTCTAATATATAATTTGGTCAAGAGAGAAATAAGTATTATAAGTAATATCTTATAATTCAAATTAATTTATTCAAATTTTATTTCCCATAATTTAGAAATATTTATAGAGAAACACTAGGGTTTATTAATGGGTTAGATAGTTAAAAATTAAATTCATAAGGCTTCAATTAATCTTTTTCGAATAACAAATGTAACAACCCAAATAATGTACCATAGTGAAGGTGGTTATTTTTTTAACATTTTATATAATATATGGATCGAAATATACATTATACATATGTTAATGTTATATATAAATTAATATTACATTTTATTCAAAACATAATATACACTATTGGAATACAAGAAATTAATTTTATTTCCCTACGAAAATATATACATTATATGTCTTAATTGTCATTGATTCCTATGAATGTGTATAACAATATAAATGGGTTATATTAAATTATCAATAAATTCTATCATAAAATTGATTCTAAAATCAAATTGACAAAATGAAAATAAAATTGATGGAATAAATAATTTTATTAAATTAATAAATATTCTTAATATATCTATAGATTGCGTGAGAATATAAATTATAACATTGATAATAATTACTATCTTTTTTATGATGGAATAAAAAATTTCATAGTTACCAATAATAAAATTATGGAACATTACCTTAAATACTAAATATAAGAAATTAATTGTTCTAAGACATCATACATAATACGAAGGCCCCATCCAATGTCATGATACATAACATTATGTCATCATTTTCTGAAATCCAAAATACCTTCGACACCTAATTCCAACATATTATATATAAATTGGTATGTTATACAACAAATTACTAAATATTATTAATATCATGAGTCATATGATTATATTAAGGTGATATATAATTATGAGACCCAAACATCATATAACATGTTCAATGAATGAATTATCTTATAGAAATGAACAAAAATAAAATATAAAATTAACCTTCCATACAAATCTATAAAATTCATAAAAATTTATTTATAGAATTATAATAATTTCCCAAATCAAGGGAACAATAAGGATTTCAAATTTAATATCCCACACGAAGAAGATGAATAATATAATATTGAAATATTAAAAGAAGGAACTCTAATAAATGAAATGATAAAATGGATGTTAATAATAGTACATTTATTGAAAATGGATATCAACAGGATGTAATGATTAATTATTATTTGTAAATAGTTAAATATTCATCCATAGAATATCCTCTAGGAGTATCAATCCACCTGTGTAATTAAGACCACATGTTTTAAACTTAGTGAATATCATGATATCTAGAAAAAAAATTGGCCGGTTGTAAAGGTGAATTAATACTAGAGAATACATTTAATATCATGTATCTTAATAGTTATGTTATATATTTGAAAAATAAATTGGGCATTTACACTTAAAAAATTTATAATTTATTTTATTGATATGTGACTTCTTTAGAAGTATTGAAAACTATGAATTAAGGTATATTCATAATGATTGAAAAGAAATATTAAGAAAAATTGTAACTGCAATGAGAGACTATTGGTGGGGATAAATAAATTTAATTGATTATAATTTTATTTTTAGTGGATAATTATGAGATATTGGGTGGATTCTATATCATTATATGTGTAAGAAATATAGACAATTATTTGGAAAAAAAAATTTGTGGATGGTTGATAGTGTAATTATTTGGGAGTTAGTTAATTTTGTTTAGAGGGTATGTGAGATATATATGGGTAAGAATATAATACCAATAAAATTTATTCTAATATTTTATTCGAATTATATTTTACCAAATTTGATCTATGGATGATTACATATTATTAAAAATTAATAATTATTTTAATTAATTAGAACAATAATTTTTTTGAAAAAATATTAGGTCTAACATATTAAAACATCCTAACACAATCATTTCATATTTCTTATCGAATTAATAAAATTATATTTATAAGTATTTTTATATTCAAAATTTAATATAATATATAATATATTTTAAAAAATATTTTGAAATTAATGATTTAAAAAATATAATGTTATTATTGATGTATTCTTCCGATTAGTAATTATATTAGTTTTAGTATGTTAGTTTACATCTTGAAAAATTACATTATAATCATTAATTGAAAGAAATTAATATACTCTATTTGGATAAAAACATAATAACATCGAGTACAGTAACTACTTGATCATATATGTTTTACTGTTTTCCATGGAAATTAAATTTTACAATGGAATCATATTATTATGAATGAAATTAAATTTTATATTAGTAACTAATTTTAATAATCTAATTACAAAAATAATTACTTTATATGAAAAATAATTCCCGGTATTTATTATAATTTTTTTTCAAATAGAAATACTATGATATTATCAAATAATGTTTATAGTGATTAAATGGGTTATAATTTATAATGTTTCACTTTTTAAATCATTTTTAATACATTTTTAATATGAAAATA
The DNA here is from genome assembly GCA_963277665.1 of Viscum album. Classification (NCBI taxonomy): domain Eukaryota; kingdom Viridiplantae; phylum Streptophyta; class Magnoliopsida; order Santalales; family Viscaceae; genus Viscum; species Viscum album. Next base: position 721,967,403 of record OY728141.1, read on the forward strand.
CTTATATTTTTTTCACATGATATAGTAATGATATTTTTTACATTATTTTTATAAATATTTAAATATGAATTGGAATATATTATTTATAAATTTTATATGAATAAAAACAACAATATTTTGGAATATTTATAAAAGTGATTATATATAACATTCAAAATGACTTGATTAAATATAAAAATAATATATGAACCAATATTTGTAAAATGGTTCATAAAATTTCTCAACTATATTTATATATATAAATGAAAAAATAATTTATATAGAATTTATATCTTTAGTTATTCATAGTTATATTATGAATGACTTGTACTGATTATTTATTTGCTTTTTATATTCTATGAGATGGTATATTACACTAGATGCAAGATACACCTCCACAAAATTTATATTCAATATAACATGACCAAAATTTATAATTGATTATATTTTTCTGCATTTAGTTTTTTGGAATATTTTTGTATATTTGGTTATAATAGTAACCTAAACTAAATTCATACATGATTAAAGTATCTTAATTTAGATAGACATAGGTTCAGACTAACCACCAGCTAAGAGTCATATTCAAGGTCATGAATGTTGAATGGGGTAAGATATCTATCAATCCTTGATTACTTCTATGGAAATTTCAATTCTCAGATTACCCTATTTTAACAGTCCCTAATCCTATAACCATAAGATGATGTATTATCTGTTCTATTATTACCCTATAAAATATGTATCACTACTCTAGATCAATCAGTTTATAAAGTATGAAAAACTAGTTACATACATGATTCCCATATTAAATTGGATGTATAAATAATATAATAATAATAATGTTTTTAAAGAATTTATATTTTAATAATTATAATTATTTCTATCCTATGTAAAGGAAAACAAATAACTTTTTAACTAAAATAATTTTTGATGGTTACATAATGATGAAGGAATCATGAAATATAAATTATTATCAAAATGATATGTTAAATAACTAAAAACACATTGAATTTATTAAATCTATTGATAAATAAATGCACCAATTGATATTATTAATTTAGCTATATGATAAATTATTTAAATAAATGAAATATAAGTTTAGTAATTGAATCTTGTGGATTTCATGATCACATATCACAATATCATTATTAACAAGAACTTGTTTGAGGGAGTTGAATCAATGGATTGGATACACCAAATAACCTATGTAATATGTTCTTTCAAATGCCTTTTTCATGGTACCTATAGATGAATTGAATAGGTATCTAAATGTTATACACATTCATCATTTCATATCTAATTGATTACAAATATATTAAATGATCAATTCATTTCAAAGGAAATATTCATATTTAATTAATATTCATGTTGGGTAAATATTATAGAATATTATAATTTACCTAGTCCAGTAAATATATTATAAAATAAATAACCATATATACAAATTGTAGATGGGTTTGGAAATAATTTTTTATTATAAATAGAATATCGTTTTCAAGAGGAATATAATTTTATATGAATTATGATTAAAACAATTTTGGTTTTTAAAGGGTATTTTAATAACCATATAATTAATAATACAAAAAAAATATCCAACAGTTAATCAAAATTATATGTTTTGTAATAAATTCAGGTTTTCTGGAAAATTATAAAAATTTATATGAAACATTTAAATTAGTATTCCTTATAGTTTTTTAGTTTCAAAATATCTAAAATGTGTCGATTTTACAACAAATCATAAAAAGGTTCTGATGATGGGAATGTATGTTAACCCCTTATATGTTAAATAATTTCTTTGGAAATTGTATCATTAAAATAAAAATGACCCATTCATTAATAATTTTATTTAATACACTAAAAAATTATATGAAAATAAAGGATTCTCCAAATAAATCATGTTATTAAATTAAAAGTTCTTATGTGAAATAATTTTTCAAAAATGGACATGGAATAAAAGTATTCCAAATCAAAAACTAAAACAAGATAGACTGTCATATTAAGAATTTATATTATTGAATCAAATTCTAAATGGAGAATAATTTTGTTTAAAAAATATAAAATACTTAAATATATCAATTTGAGGATAATATTTTTTGTTTTTTATTGATATATTACATTATTCCTTTAACTTAAATAATATATATCTAATAAAGTAAACTATAAAATATATTTTTACACGTTTTGTAACTCTAAAATGGTAATTCCATCAGTGTGTAAACACAGATATAAACTAAAATTATCATGATGAATAGATATTCAAGATAAATACACAAATTGGTATTTATATAAACTACATATATGTAAATAGGTTCATAACACCAAATATATCTAAATGGATTGTAAATTGAGATGGAATTACTTGATTTAAGTATGACTTTCCCCATAAGAGAATTTGAAATATTCCTCACCAAATTTTTATTTATACTACCTAAATAAATGAATGATATATATATAAATATTATAATATATTTAATTTAATAAAATTTTATCTCTCGTTTACAATGATTTATTTCTATAATATTTTTAATTTCACCTATATCATTTTTCAAGAGAATATATGATCAGTAATTCCAATCCTACGAAATAAAATATAATTAAAAAAGTATTATTATTTTAGGAATGATATAAATATATTAATGTATAAATTATATATTTTTTAGTTTCATCCATAAAATGGATTGATCAAAAATAATTAAGTGGTTCATAAAGACATTTGGACATATGAACACATGAGTGATATTTCTACTTTTTGAGAGATAACATTATAGAATGGTAAATAATAATTCTAATATATTGAATAATTATAATAAAATATAAATATATATCATATATATTAATAAAATATATCCTTATTTTTATTATTTTAATGATGAAATAGAAAATGAATCACATCAAATCAGGGAGGTGGTATTCAACACATATGTAGGTGTGACATGATAATTTTTGAATGATTATGAATTTAATAAGAAAAAAATTTAATATATTTACATAAGAATATTTAAAAAATACAATATATACCCATTATTTATAACATTATAACATTCAATGTAATGTGGTGATAAAAATAAAATTACACAAGTGTAAACTATTTTTCAAACATACTCACGAGTGATGTTTTCACATTATATAGGGGTAAAATAATTGTAATATGGTTTATAAATAACAATAATAATATATAATTATATTATTTACAATATATTATATTTTTATAATTTATAAAGTTAATTTAGGGTAATTATAATATGAAATGAAATTGGAAGTGTGAGCAAAGGCGATTAAATCATTGTTTGTATAATTCCTTTAAATCCCTCCCGAATGACCCTTGGAATGGTCTTACTAGAAGAAATGATCCTATTATTAATGTATATAGAATAATATGTGATAATTTTATAGGTTTCGTATACTTTGATAGTAATTTTTTTGTAAATAATACAAGGTGTGGTCCATTATAATTGATTTTTCTGGAACACTTATTTTTTAGGAATTTAAATAATTTTATGATATTTTTTGGGAAAATGGAACCCAAACAATTCATATTGTATTATTATAAAGAAATTATATATATTAAATCTTCCATTTATTTTTATGATTTTATTTAGAAAATTTTAATCCTTATCTTTTGATTTAACCCCTACGTCAAACAATTTTTATCTTAGGAGCACAAAAAAATATCATTCTTAAATATATATACTCATAATCAAAAGTTTAAAATTTGAGAATAAATGGAAATCGGTTGAAATTTTCTTCAATTTGGGATATTAATTATTATATATTATTATTTTTTATATTTCTAAAAAAATTAATAATTTATTATTTTTCAAAAAATATGATTAATTTCATTTTGACCCTATTAATTTAATTTGAAATTACCTATAACAAAGAAAAAAATAAAATTAAAATATAATATAATAAACCATAATTAATTCCATATAATTTAAAATAAAATTTTATTGTATTCATAATTAATCCCAACAAATATTTTTTAATTCTTTAAAATATTTTATATCGATTTCCCACCGCTTGTACTAGCAATCTGTCAGCGTTCTATGAGATATTATGGACATTATATAATCAATATAAATTAGAAGTATTTTTTAAAAATATAAATAGATTCATTAATAAAAATAAATCCTTAAATAATAAATCAATATTATATTATTCCAATTTAAAAGTAAATGATAATATCAAAGGACAACAGTGACATATACTTTTTCTTACTCAAAGGAAATATGAAAACTATAATAAATGTAAAATGGACCCATGATTTAATATATTCAATGTTATGATGGATATGGTCTCATTATTAAAATAAAAATATATAACACAATTTTTTGGATTTATTTTTAATTCCTTATCACATTATTTATAACCTTAATTATTATATTTATATTTTACTGAGGTTAGAAATATTACCAAGGTTTTTCTAAATATTGCCTAAAATAAATTAAATCCTTTTAAAACTTTGATCCTCATAATTATAAATTTGTAATCCATTTATCATATTCAATTCTTATATTTTCTTTGTAAAATGAATTAAATATCAGAAATTAGTTGAATTTTTTTTAAGAAAAATATGTTTTTAATCCTTAAAAATGACTTATATCATAATAATGTAAGGTGGTGAACCTAATGGAATTAATTATATTATCTTTAAAATTTTATCATATATATAGTTTTTAAAATATACAGAATAGATTGTGACTTTTTAATTATATGATTTAAAGGAATGCAATGATTATTTTATAAAAAACAATATTTTTCGTTATTCCCAAGAAAAAAATATTTTTTGAAAATTCCATGACCATTATAATTATTATTTTACTGAAATTATAAATTATTATATGGTTTAATTTTGATAAAATTTTATTTACAACATTTGTAACCCTCATTCCAACTACTAAGAAATAATATTTTAATTGTAGTCATGGATTTTTTATACACGATGTAATGTCTGATGAAAATAAGAAATAAAAATAGATTTTTTATAAAAATATATCATTAAATCACATGTTATTAAAATATAATACCTCTTATTGATTTATCAAATTAAATAATATTAGTCCTCTTTAAACAAATGATGATTTATCTACCTCATCACAACAAAATGTTTCCACATAACACCTATAATTTTTTAATTTCACCACTAAACATTTGACCAGCTGAGTTGTTTATTTCATAGAATATAAGTATATAATCCAAAATATCCAAAATAAATTCCTCATAAAAAATTTAATTCTCCATCCATACACCCATTGAGTTTTTTACCAATTAAATATTATATATATAATTTAATTTGGGAGAAACATCGAACACATAATGTACATGAGAGATATTAGTTTGATATAACATGAGATAAGAGATTATTATGATATGATCAACAATATCCAAGGTATGGAAATATATTGGTCATAGAATTCCCTTCCATCCAAATATCATATTCATTTTTCTTGGCGATATTCATAGGAATACATTGTCTCCAACTTCAATCTCCAGATCTCATTGATGATTTTCAATAAAAATTTTGGGTCAACAATGAGAAATCATTGTTTACGATTGAAAGGATATAATTTTTTTTCCAATTATTCAAATAGATAATTTCCCAATAGAATTAAATTTCCTTCATCTTCCATACAATTTTATGTTTCTCTCTTCCCTCAGTAGAGGGATATAAATATATACATATGAATTCGTGAGTGAAAAATATTATTCCACAGTAAAAGGAAATAAAATTTTGTCACTATTTTAGAGGTCCCGTCAAACATCAAAACATTTTGAGGGTGTGAGGTTATACTAAAATTCATTTCCATGTATTTAGAAAAATGAATGATTATCCAAAAAATTCAGGCAAATTTTAAACCATTATCATATTATGTTTGAGTGTTGTACACCATGAAATCTAACAACATAAAAAATATATAACCATGTATGAGGATCAAGAGTTAAATCCTCTCTAACAGTGATAAAAAACAATAGTTCTATATGGTCATCGACTAAAACCCAAATGTCATTTGACTCTTTTTTTGAGTTAATTAACAAAATCAATGGTAATGTTATTCTATTTTTTATTGTGGAAAGGGTAATGGTTGTAAAAATAAATTTATACTTATATCTCTTAGCCTTCACAAACTGACACCTTAGACATCAGAATACAAAATTTTCTATATCTTATGTAAGAACCCGGATCTTCTTTTCTGGTATGTTTTTCCATTTTCGGGAGTTTTTAAGGAAAATAAATTTTCTGGAAATTTCAGAAGTACACGCCGAGTACTTTTTGAGTACACGCCGTGTACTCTTCTACGGCTCGAAGCTGTGTGCTGGCCTTGTCTGAGACACACACAAAGTGGGTAAGGATAAGGTAGAGGCCGGTTAATTCGGAATATTGAAAATTGAAGTACACACCATGTACTCAAGAAGTACACGCCGTGTACATTATTATATTATTAAACGGACCGGGGTCACGTCTAACCCCTAGTTTTATCTTCCTCATCAGTTTTCGTTTGTTCGAGAGCAACCGTACGGCCAGATCTTCGACGGCCTCCCGCCACGCCGTCCGTTCTCCGATTCAAGCACGGTCAATTGCATTGGAATCGCAGCGGTGAGTTATTTCTTCTTCTTTAGCCTTGTTTCTTGATTCCACCTCATTTCCATGTTATTGTGGGAGGAAAGTTTTGTGCGTTTTCTCCGATATACGTCGTTCTCTGGGGAATCTGTTGTCGAGGTTCACGTATATCGATCTCATAGGATCGATGTATGTGGTTTGTGCCTTTCTGTAGAAAGTTGATGAATTTTATGTGCAAATTACACCAATACCCTTGAACGGGGTATTGCGCGTTTCCTGTCATGCCCTTATTGTTTTCATGATTTCATGATTACTTTAGTAGAGGTCATTTATTATGAGTAGAGTAATAGCTTTTGTGCTCAGGGTTCCTTTCCATGCTTGTTTTGACTATTGGGAGTTTTTCCAGTAGCCATACCTTGTTGTAGGATAGAGGAACTGTCTCTTTTTTTATTATTGTTGAGCCTTAGTTTTTAGCGAAGTAGTTCTTGAGGATTACATGGAAGATACATGCGAACTGAGCATGTTTAGTTATACTTCGGACAGTGTGACCCTAGAGTAGTAGTCCAAAGGGAGAATTGACGAAATGGATTCTCCAGAGTGTCTTTTAATCACGATACGAGACCAAGGGGAGAATTGACGGAAGGGCTTCTCCAGAGTGTCTTTTAATTTCGATGTGGTCCACATAGGGAATTGAGGTTGAGTGCTTCCCCAGATATCCTTTAGTACGATACGAGACTACAGGGGGAATTTATGGTGAGTGCTTCCCCAGAGAGTCTGCTTAATTACGTAGATGAACCAGAGGGGTGAGACTGTGTGTGCCTCCCAGAGGGTTGATAATCATATAGGTTGAACCATAGGGGTTAGGATGTGAGAGATACCAAGAGGGTTACCTGTTTTTGTCTTGATGCTAGTTGTTTACATGTGTAATTTACTTGTTAGAACTCTGGATTGTAGCTGTTTGTGGTTTTCTGTTTAATGCTTCTAGTTCTATTACTGCCATGTATTCATTGACTGTTAGGTACAATTATTTGGGTGATTGCCTACTGGGATTGTATCTCACACCATATTTGTGCCATGCTTTTGGGCCCATGTAGAATTTATTGCTGCAGGTATAGATAAGGGAAAGCGCCCTTTTACTTTAGGATCTTGACTGCATCCGGAGCTGGGGAGCATGGGACCGACCAGTGGCTCATGATGTTGTGGAGCTTACTTTGTTTTATTTTTCACGTGGTTTTGGTTGTATTTCAGCACATTGTTGTGTTTTCTATTTTCCTTAGATACTTATACATGCTGTATCATTGTCGTCATAGTTATATATCTATATTGCTTCCGCTGTTTGGTTTCTGTTGTTATGCATTTGTTTACTGCTTCCGCTGTGTATTGTTGTTTTCTTACCTTGTATACCTTACCGAATGAGGGAATAGTTTCCCCACCAACTCAGAAAGGCCCTCAATACTAGTCGGAAGCCTCTGGCATTCGGGTAAACGAGCTTGAGGTCAAGTGGCGAACCGGGTATGATGCACCAGTGAAGGGGCTCCAGAGTCGGGTCATTACAAAGTGGTATTAGAGGAGTTCTTTTCCCTTGCTTTACTATTTCGAGACCTTAGCCTGGTATAGGACGGGTTCGGTACTCGGTATTAAGTTCTTCCAGGGAGTAGCTAACCCGTGTATAGGGAAAACCCATACCACCATGTTAATTGCTGTTTTCTGGTTTTGAGATTTTATGGTTGGTATTTTTTTCACCTAGATTGATTCATATGACTTGTGTGGTTAGTGTTTTGATATTTCAGTTCTATTTCGTTCGTAACCCGTTGGGATGAGGGTATTCCATCTCATGCATCATATAGGAACTTATATAAATCACATTCCATGCATTCTTACCAGGACATCTTGGGTGAATTAGCAATTGCATGCTGTTGTGATAGGCTCTGTGTAGATTACGCATGCTATTGTGATAGATGCTTGATAGATTCCTTATTGTTGTGTTTGAAAATTGTTTTTTTGTCCGTTGCTTAAAATGAATTCCAAATTTTGGTTCTTGAGGTGTTATGGGCCCGCATAGATCGGAATTTGGAATCTTTTCCCTTGATTTTAGTGTTTTTGGAATTCTGACAATTTCTGAGCTACTGCCCAGAAAAAGACAGAATACATGGCGTCTACTTTTTGGGAATACGCAGCATAGTTTTCAGGCCATGTCATTGACTGTGAGAGCAGAACATGATGTCATGGGAGTAACTCCGGGAAGACTTCGTGTACCATTGGTACATGTCGTGTGAGTTTGGTTCCATGTACCCGATCGTGTCACTAACAACACGGGTCAGGAAGGCACGAGTAGAACACGTCGTGTCCACAGGGAACACGCCGTGTAGTCATGTCGAGGTACCTGACCGTGTCATGAACAATACGGGTTGGCGTTACCTTTCTTTCCACACGCCGTGTTTGTTCAGAACACGCTTTGTAGTCTTTCCCAGGTACCCGGCCATGTCACGAACAAAATGGGTCGATGTCTTTGTCGCCTATACATGTCGTGTTTGTGCGGAGCAGGCCGTGTAAGGTCCAGCCGTGTAGAAGGTCGTGTAATCAACAACACGGACTGCCGAATCCTTGTCTAGAGCATGTCTTGTTTGTTCAAACACGTCATGTAGTCTCTGGTTAAGTCGGACTGTGTGGGTTATCCATGTAAGGATACTCGGTCAGGGGAATAGTTTTCAAGTACACTCTGTGTTTGGGGGTCAACACGCCGTGTAGTTTGAAGTGTACATGACATGTAGGGAAGAAGTACACACCCATGTCAGTGGATTAAAAAACACACCATATAGTTTTATACACGCCGTGTAGTCGTGTTTTTCAATCTTTTGTGTTCTCTTCCCCTGTTTCCTTTTAGTACTCTTCAGTTCTTTATCCTTCTTTTCCTGATCTAAGGTGTGTATTTGATCATTCAAAGCTATGCATCTAAGACGTCATTTGGTTGAACGTCTATCGTCAGGAAGTGATCAGACGCCAGACAAGGCTGATCAAGGACTTCCGGTCGATCCCCTAGCTGAGGCAGCCTTGGCACCAGTTGTTGTACCAGTCACGGGTACTGATACGCAATTCACGGAAGGTTACATGAGGATGATGCAGGCCTTCCATGGAGCAACGCCTCTTGCCTCGACTATGGAATAATTAATGCGGGTCTTTCAACTGCATCATCCTCCCACGTTCTCAGGGGAGGAAGGTCTTCAGGCTATAGAGTCATGGCTGGAAGCCATTCTGACTATATTCAAGAATCTAGAGACGCCTCTAGAGAGGTGGGTCAATCATTCCAACTACAAGATCCGAGACTCCGCCATGTGGTGGTGGTACGTGATCTCACAGGCGGGTCAGTAGCAGGATATGGATTGGGAGGAGTTCCAACGCTCGTTCTACGACTACTTCTACCCAGAGACCCTGAGGGCCGATCGAGCCCGGGAGTTCATTAGGTTTGAGCAGGGTACACTATTTGTCGTGGAGTATTCCTCTCGTTTCGCTGAGCAGCATCATTTTACACCCATTTGGGATGAGATTGGGGTGTTCTTGGAGAGGATGTTTGAGGATGGACTCAGGCGGGAGATCCGCTCGCAGGTGAACATCTTTCAGCTGACTTCCATTACTTCCATCGTCAATCAGGCACAGATTGTGGAGCACAATGTGAGAGACTCAGGAGCTGCGAGTCAAAGTGGTTCTGCTTCTTGAGTTAGATTTCCTCCTGATGACAGCAAGAAGCACCATAGGGAACCCACACATGGTGATTCATGGATGTGAGACACATCATCAGGCAGCCAGGTGACATGCTATCAGTGTGGCCTAACAGGGAACACGAGGCCGCAGTGCCAGAGGGACCCCATGCAGTGCCGATCTTGTGGCAATATGGGTCACCTTTAGCATTTCTTCCAGGTTTTCTCACCATAAGATGTTGATTGGGGTCCATCCTTGACTCCTCGTTCTGGTGCAGCCCCACCAGTCTCTCACCAGTTAGGGAACTCGAGTTATTCTGGCCATTCGGGCCGAGGTGGAGGTCGAGGCTTTGGCGGTCAGCCACTAGTCCATCAACACCAATAGGGAGGTTCAGCTCAGAGTGGTCAGTCAGGGGCACAGGGCCGCGGTGCAGGCCAGTCTTTCACCGAGGAGCATACTTATCATGAGCAGGATTTAGGCCCTTCTACTGTTCGAGGTATGATTTTAGTAGCCTCAGTTTTATCATTAGCCCATTTCGATACTGGTTCTACACATAGTTTTATCTCTATTTCTGTTGTGGAGAGCCTTGGACTCTGCATCTCTTCTTCTGCCGACTCATTGACACTAGCACATCTTTGGTAATGAGGACATCTAGTGTATGCCAGTGTAGAAAGTTCCCTCTCGAGGTGGTCGGGTATCACTTATTATGGGATCTCTATGTCCTAGAGATGACAGTTTATGATGTCATTCTCGGCATGGACTTGTTGATTCCCTTCCAGGAAGTCGTTGATTGTAATCACCACTGAGTCAGTTTCATTTCAGCAGAGGATGAATCTTTCCATCATAGAGGCGAATGGGACGTTCGGGTGAGTCATTCGGGACACATGCATCTTGGGCTAGGAGGGGTGGCGGCCCAGATTGCTAGCCTTTACCTGGATGATCAGGGGACTCCACAGTTGGATTTTTCTTCTAGTGGTGGATTTCTTCAGGGATGTCTTTCCAGATAAATTTTTAGGTTTGTCTCCGGAGTGTGAGGTAGGCATTTCTATTGAGATCGTGCTAGGAGCGGCACCGGTGTCCATTCCTCCCTATAGTATGGCCACACCTGAGTTGCAGAAGCTCAAGAAGCAGTTGGAGGAGCTACAGGCTAATGGTTTCATCCGACCCAGTAATTTTCCTTGGGGTTCACCTTTTCTTTTTGTGAAGAAGGCAGACGGTACCCTTCAGCTTTGTGTGGACTTTCGGAAGCATAACCAGTTTACCGTCAAGAACCAATATCCCTTGCCACGGATTGATGACCTTTTCAATCAGCTTCGAGGAGCCCCGAAGTTCTCGAAGATCGACTTGAGGTCTGGATATCATCAGTTGCGCATTAGACTATCAGATATACTTCTTACAGCCTTCAGAAGCAGGTACGGTCTTTATGAGTATATAGTCATGCCTTCCGGACTCACGAACGCACATGCAGTTTTCATGGAACTAATGAACTGAGTGTTCTATATTTACTTGGAATCCTTCATCATAGTCTTTATGGATGATATCTTGGTGTACTCTCACACTCGACACTACCATTCCACACAACTTGAGATCATTCTGAGTACACTAAGAGAGCATTGGATTTATGATAAACTATCGAAGTGTCACTTCAGGATGGATCAGATTCACTTCTTCGGTCACGCCATCTCAGACAATGGAGTGTCTGGGGTCCCCGAGAATGTGAGAGATGTAGTTTCCTGGGAGAAGTCGAAGAAATTTTTTGAGTCACGAGGATTCCTAGGGCGGGATGGATACTACAGACACTTCATTCAGGACATTTCTCATCTAGCAGCACCTTCGACAGGTCTGACCAAGAAGGGGGTAAAGTTCATATGGTCAGATTCTTGTGAGACAGCCTTTCAAGAGCTGAAAGGGATGTTGACATCTGCACCAATACTAGTCCTTCCAGAGCCAGGCAAGAGCTACACTATTTACTATGATGCTTCGGGTATCGGGCTGGGAGTTGTGCTTATGCAGGGAGATGGAGTCATTGTGTATGGGTCTCAGCAGTTAAGGCCACATGAGAGGAACTAATCAACGCACAATCTGGATTTGGCAGCGGTTGTTCATGCCTTTAACTATTGGAGACACTATCTTCTGGGATAGCACTTTGTGGTCTTCACTGACCACAAGAGTCTCAAGTATATCTTCACTCAGTGTGATCTGAATTTGAGGCAGTGAAGGTAGGTCGAGTATCTTCAGTCTTTTGATTTTGATCTTGCCTATATGCCGGGAAAGGGCAATGTTGTGGAAGACACGTTGAGCAGGAGAACATAGATTCGGGTGGTTCAGGAGGCCAGTAGTGAGTGGCAGCTGATGACTCTGTTCTCTGAGATGCATCTGGAGGTGCACAATAGACGGGGACAAACATTTCTATCTTCTGTAACTGTTACCTCCATGCTACTTGATCGGGTACAGATGTGGAAGCTATTAGACTCAGAAGGCTTCGTCCTATGGGAGGGTGTGTCAGGAGAGGACCCCATTCCTGGATGGACAGTGGCTGAGGATGAGATATTGCATTCCTAGGGATGCGTGTGGGTGCCAGCAGACATACACGAGGAGATGATGCAAGATTTCCATTCCTCTTTTTGGGCTGTTCATCTTGGCATCGCCAAGATGTATTGGGACCTTAATCACCAATACTGGTGCCCAGGTATGAAGAAGGACGTTGTTTGTTTTTTCATGACATGTTCTACTCGTCAATAGGTGAAATCATAGCATCAGCGACCAGCGGGGCTCTTACAGAAGTTACCCATTCCGGAGTGGAAGTGGAACGATGTTGCGATGGACTCCATGACTGGGTTGCCGAGGTCATCGTGACGGAATTATGATGTTTGGGTTGTTGTCGACAGGCATACGAAGGTTTCCCACTTTTTACCGATCAATGAGACCTTCAGTGTTGATGATCTGGGACAACTTTACATCATATACATCGTTCGTCTGCATGGAGTTCCATGCTATATTGTTTCAGATAGAGATGTGCGCTATACCTCTCGGTTCTGGTAGGGAACTCAGAATGCCTTGGGTACACAGGTACTTTTGAGTACAGCTGACCATCCCTAGACTGATGGACAATCTGAGCGCACGATCCAGGGGCTTGAGGATATGCTCCGGGCTTGTATCATTGACTTTGGCGGTTCTTGGGAGAAATATTTCCCTCTGTTGGATTTCACCTACAACAACAGTTTCCAGGAGACCATTCATGTGGAACCATAAGAGGGTTTCTATGGTAGGCCTTGCCAATCACCCTTATGCTGGATGGAGGAAGGAGAGGCAGCTTTTCTGGTACGTCGTCTTGTTCAGGAGGCTTAAGAGCAGATAGAGCTGATTCAAAAGAGGATGGCTACAATGCAGTCTTGATAGAAGTATTATGCTGATAAGTGGAGATGACCTATAGGGTTAGAGGTCGGTGATCAGGATTTCCTACATGTCGTATTGAGGTTGGGACACAAAAGGATTCAGTGATAGGGTAATATTTCTCCGTGGCACGTCGGACTGTTTGAGGTCTTGGAGAGAGTTGGGCCGGTCGCCTATCGGTTTCAGCTACCTCAGAGGTATCGGGCTATGCATGACTTCTTTCACGTCTCTCATCTCGGACGTTACTTTTCAGACCCATATAATGTCTTTCAGCCCGAGGAAGTCGATCTTGATGTGGATGCATCGTTCGAGAAGCATCCTATCTGGATTGTCGATCGCAGTACGATGGTTCTCTACGGGCGGTTTATTCCTTTGGTATGGGTTCTATGGCAGCAAGGGAAAATATAGGACGAGACCTGGGAGAGGGAGGCCGATGTACGATCGCAATGGCCGTAGCTGTTAGGGGTTTCTTCTTCTCCATCTCGTTAGGGAAATTCAGGGATGAATTTATTTAAGGGGGATGTTTGTAAGAACCTGTATCTTCTATTCAGGTATGTTTTCCCTTTTTCTGGAGTTTTTTTAAAAAATAATTTTTTTTGGAAATTTCAGATGTACATGCCATGTACTTTTTGAGTACACTCTAGGTAATCTTCTCCGGCTCGAAGCCTTGTGTTGGCCGTGTCCGGGCCACACACACGGTGTGTAAGGCCGAGGTGGAGGCAGGTTAATTCGGAGTACGGAAAATTGAAGTACACATCGTGTGCTCATGAAGTACACACCATGTACTTCTCTTTATTAAACGGACCGGGGTCACGCCTAACCCCCGGTTTCATCTTCTTCTTCATTTTTCTTCGGTCCGAGAGCGACCATACGACCGGATCTTTGACAGGCTCCCGCCTCGCCGTCTGTTATCCGATTCAAGCACGTTCGATTGCGTTGGAATCATAGCAGTGATTCCTTCCTTGGGCTTTATCCTTGTTTCTTGATTCCCCATTGTTTTTATGTTATCGTGGGATGAACGTTTTTTGCGTTTTCATTGATCTATATCGTTCAAAGGGGAATGTGTCATCGATGTTCACATAAATTGATATCATAGGATCGAGGTAGGTGGTTTGTGCCTTTCCATAGAATGTTGATGAATTTTATGTGCAAATTCCACCAATACCCTTGAACGGTGTATTGCGTGATTCCTTTTGTGCCCTTTTTTATTTGCATTCATGGTAGATTTCTTTAGTAGAGGTTATTGATTGTGAGTATAGTAATTTTTTTGTGTGCTCGGGTTGCCTTGCCATACTTGTTTTGCCTGTTGGGAGTTTTTCCAATTGCCATACCTTGTTGTAGGATAGTGGAACTGTCTCTTTTGTAATTACTATTGAGACTTAGTTGTTAGCCATGTAGTTCTTGAGGTTTACTAGGATGATACACGCGCGCTGAGCATGTTTATTTATACTTAGGACTGTGAGAACATAGAGTAGTAGACCAAAGGGAGAATTGACGGAAGGGCTTCTCCAGAGTGTCTTTTAATCACGATGCGAGACCAAGGGGAGAATTGACGGAAGGGCTTCTCTAGAGTGACTTTTAATTACGATATGGGCCACAAGGGAAATTGATGTTGATTGCTTTCCCATAGAGTCATTAGAACGATACGAGACTATAGGGGGAATTGATAGTTAGTGCTTCATCAGAGGGTCTGCTTAATTACTTAGCTGAACCAGAGGAGTGAGATTGTGTGTGCCTCCCAGAGGGTTGCTAGTAGTATAGGTGGAACCATATGGGTAAGGCTGTGAGAGCTACACGGATGGTTACTCCTTTCTTCTTCCTACTAGCTGTTTACATGTGTACATTACATGTTAGAACTGTGGATTGTAGCTACTTGAGCTTTTCTGTTTACTGCTTCTTGTTCTATTAATACCATGTATTCATTGAATGTTAGGCACAATTCTTTGTGTGATTGCCTACTAGGATTGTATCTCACACCCTTTTTGGGCCATGATTTTGGGCCCAAGAAGACTATGTTGCTGCAGGTATAGATAAGGTAAAGCGCCCTTTTACTTCGGGATCTTTACTACATCTGTAGTTGGGGAGCATGGGACCGAGCTGTGGCTCCCGATGCTGATGAGCTTACTTTGTTTTCTTTTGAACTAGGTTTTGATTTTATTTCAGATCGTTGTTGTGTTTTCTTTTTTACTTAGATACTTGTACCTGCTGCATCATTGCCATCATAGTTATATATCTGCATTGATTTTGCTGTTTGGTTTCTATTGTTATGCATGTTGTTTACTGCTTCCGCTGTGTATTGTTGTTTTCTTACATTGTATACCTTACTGATTGAGGGAATAGTTTCCCCACCGACTCATCAAGACCATCGCCGCTAGTCGGCAGCCTCTAGCATTCGGGGAAATGCGCTTGAGGTCACGTGGCGAACCGGGTACGGGGCACAAGTGGAGGGGCTCCGGACTCGGGTCGTTACATCATATCTCAAGTTATTCCACTAAAAATAATCTATTAGAACACTATACATAATTTTACACCGAGGATTAATAAATAATGATGATCTATTATCATCATCCAGTAACTCATTATTCATATGTATAATTGAAGTAACAAACACATAATTCTTCAACATTTAATTATATCATGATCCTAGTTGATTTAATGATCCTTACTCACCATCTTCTATAATTTAAAATCTTTATTATATACCTTATAAATCATTGGATGGTTGTATAATTGAACATTCATGAGAGAATAATATGTTTTTTACCATTTCATCAATATTTCATGATCTAACTTCTATAAATCATTAAATTTTTTAATATATACAATCATAATAACGGGAAAAGTATCATGGTATTTCAAATTAATTGATGTGGGAACATTGTACTCCTTACCAAGGTGTTAATGTATTAAGAAGTCATAATCATTGATTAACCCCATTAATTTTATCTAGTGTAAATTAAAATATTTCTACGTAATTTTAGACATTAATATATAATGGTATATATATATAAATCACACCATTAAATATTCATATAATTCAAAAAAATTATCAATGAAAAATATAATGCTTCTAATTCCAAATCATGAGTCGGGTGATTATTCATATAAATTTTCAATTGGTGAATAACATATACTATCACTATAAATTTCTTCATGAGGATGAATATTAGTCCCTTTATTTATGAATTAAATTATATACTAAAAATCATCCAAACCTACATGGTATTGTTGTCCCAAGATAACTAAGCAATCAAATATTTTATTATTTTATTTTTTCCTCACATTCATTTTTCAGAAAAATACATAACCCTATATTGATTCAACAAGGTAAGTGTACTATATAGGTGTGATAAATATGTCAAATTTTTTTGGTAGTGTCCAATAATAATATGAACAATACAAATAATAGTTACTAGGTATATACTAGGAAATTTATCAATGACATCAAATTTAGAAGGCTACTCTAATATACCCAATATTTGAATTATATAACCATGGAATTAAATTCTTATTGAATAAATTTCATTTGTATAATTTTGGAAATATTTTCACATTCCTTAGATTCTTCAGTATAATCCAGAAATGTTCATCAAGAATATAATTTATCATCAAATATAAATAAGATTATATTTGATAATGACTAACAAAAAATGATCAAGATAATATCTAATGTTCCTATTATTAAAATAAATGAATATCAAAAAACTATTGGTTTAACGAAATGTAATTAAAAAAATTCAGGATTACCATACCTCGAATAGATGGTTGTTATTGGTATATCCTACTTATATATCAGTACATATTGGACTACATAATAATCATCAATATTTATGAAATATTAATATACTAATAAGTGATCCAACAAAAATTGATATGTGGAAGAGGATAGTTGATCATAACCGTGATTTTGATATATTTGTGATAATCACTATTAAGATTCATTGTCCCATCATTCTTACTATAATATTTATTAGGTTCTCCCGATGGGAAATCAAGTGGATGAATAAATATATAATTTAGATAGTAAATTTATTTATTCTTCATTTCATAGAATTCAATTAGAGCCATCTGATATAGATTCATTTAAATAAGAGTCTCAATGGGTATATGCTATATTGATTACTGAACACTATCAATTGAGGGAAGATTATGAAACATTACATGACAAGGCCAAACTAGACCCCTCTTGGGAATTATTTATACCATTTATGAAATCCAAAGCTCGCCTATAATAGTCTAGAGGTTAGAGATAAGTTCTTATTAATCCCATAATTGAAATGGGAGGTATTATCCTATGTACTTGTATTAAAACAAAAATCCTTCACCATGAAACAGTGTATAGGCATATGAATAAATTAAAACATATATTGAATTAAAAAAAATTGCAAAAATATCATGTACAAAATATCAAATTATAGTAAGTTAATATAAATGATATATATTTAAAAGTACATTAAAAATAGAAATAAGGACCTAACCTGAAAAAAACTGAGAACATGGTAAATAAAATAGTACCTAACTCATAGTCTCTAATCCTAAAAAATGAACAAAACCATCTAATCCATCTAGCACTATTATTCTCCAATACCATTACCTACAATATATCCATATATAAATGGCTATAATCATCATATAGAACAATATGAGTCCTAAAATATCATACATTATTGAGTATATATAGAATCCTTTGTCTTTTACAAATATTATTTCATGATTTTTAGAAATTAATTACCAATAAGTATTAGCCAATGATCACGAGGACTATAGTATTTAGATGAATATGTTCATAATACCTCAAAATATACATCCTTATTCTACTCTCAATAATGATCTCCAAAGTAAACATGAGAAGTTAAAACCACAAATGCTACCCTGTAGAATATATAAATTAAAGGGGTGAGGTTAAAAAAACAATACTATAATACACAAGATAATGAAACATATCATGTGAGTTACAGGTATAACATGTTATCATAAAATATATTTCTCATGAGTTATCATTAATACTCATAAAAAATGAAAAACGTATCCCATTATCAAGGAAACATGGGAAATGAGGTAGATATAAAAAAACTGGGCATAAAGAGAAATCACTTATAACTACCAGGACAACATCCCTTGGTGGATAGAGTCCAATATTAGATTAGTTTTACTACAAAACATTATATATAAAATCTCATGAGAGAAAATATTTTAACAATTATATTGTAAAACTATCATGGAACAACAACTCTAACGTTTTCATGATCTATTTGTTGCAAAAAATGAAAATCAATAATAAGGATGAAATATAACATTACCCCCATAGAATAAAATGGTTTTCATAATCAATGATCATGTCATATTGAATGAAAATTTTATAATAATGTAATTTAATAAATGAACATATGGAATATATTACCTTATAAAAGTAATTTAGAAAACAAAATGTATATATGTGTAGACATGAATATAAAACAAATAATAATTAAATAACATTGTAGAGTGATTGTGAGTTTGAAAGATAATGATAATATCCTTATGAAAAGGGTTTTTTAGAGAGACCCTTACCTCAATTTAAATTCACTAAATACAATTATTATATTACAAAAAGAAAATTATGGTAATTATTTTCATTATTGGGAAAAATATTCCTAAATATAATTTTTTATTTCCATACCATTTTAAATCATTATCTCAGTTATTTTTATGTGAAACAAATAATGATTATCGATATACATGTCTTTAAATTGAGGAAGTAGGTTGACAATTGTAAAATAAGATATTATTTCATAATGTAATAAATAATGTAAATGAAATAATTATCATATTTTTAGATCAATTAATATTTCAAAAAAAAAATTAAATAATAATTGTAAAAATTTACTACGTAATAATTATGGAGATGATAGGTGATACATATGCATGAGTAAAATTTCAATTTTCTGATTATTTTTATTGAAGGAAGGTCAATGATATTTATTATTTAATTTTTTTAATTATATCCCAAATTAATTTTAATTTTTTTATTACACATGTATATATTGTCCATGTGATGTTTTAATGAAAAAAGAATCTCATCACTTCATGGAGGTGGTAGTCTACACATTCACGTGAAAAATGTTATCATCCTTTAAATAATGTAATGTTTAGAAAAATATTTTATATATTAAATTTATATAAGTATAAATATTTCATTGATATTATTGATTAATTAAATCTACAATAATAATAAGTTTTTTAGGGGTGGAAGTCTTCTGTAAAAAGTAAAACTGGTATTGTATCATAATTAATGGAAACATATATAGATATATGTTATCAAATTAATAACATATTTTTCCAATTAATGTTGGATAATTATATTATTATATCATCATGATAGAAATATATTTTAAGGATGTGTAAGATGACATAAAACATAATTTATTGTTACCATGAGAACTACGTCTTCAAACAGCCTCATTATCATTACACTTAAATCATTCATAGAAAGTAATTATAATAAATAAGGGAAATAATATTTTGTAAGGGGTGTGAGGAAAGTATTTATGTTGGTACCTGTTGAACTAAAATTATTTTTATGTGTGATGATAACAAATGTGGTGGTTCCTTTTTATATGAGAGAAGGAGTGAGATATTAGTAAATACTAAAAACAATTTAATAAGGGGATATGAAACTCAATAAATATTATAGAAAAATTAAAGAATTATGTAGTGTAAGTAATATAAATTTAATCTACATGTCCATCCATAATTATTTTTATTGAACGACCTATTCAATTTACCATTTTGGTTACTCAATATTAAAATTTTATTTTTCCCCATGGTATCTAATTTTTTATCATTTGAAATTTATTAATTATTGATTACAAACGAAAATAAAATTTATATTTAACCTATAACCACATAAAAGATATATGAATCCCAATTAAATATTTTAATTTGTGATATGTGTTGAATATTAATTTTATCCAAAGTTCATTTAACACAAAAACCCATATTTTAACTATAACCATGGTAATAAATATTTAATATTTTTTCTATAAATTATTATAAAAAATTATGTCGAATATATTAAATATTATTATTTCATATTATAGAAACAGGGAAATATATTTTATGAAATTAAATTAATAAATTTTGTGTAAATTAATTTAAAAATATCCCACCAAACATGGTAAAATTTAGCTTTTCATTAGAAAATATTTTTAGGAAATTTTTGATTTTTAATAACTCAATAACCATAAATCATCACTATTTGAATTCCAATTCATATAAATAGATATATAATATATAAATTTTAATAAAATAAATCCTTAATAGTAGTTATTTTGGATAATGTAAAAATGATAAAGATAACGAACATACAATTTGTTTAAAGAAAACTATATTTTGAAGAAAAATAATTATTGTAAAACATAAAAATTAAAATTATTGATTATAAATAATGTAATATGATTGTTCAGTATAAAATGTTTTATCTAACATTATTACTAAATTTATAATATTGTTTTACTATTTAACCATCATGAATTAATGGAGATAAACCCTTATATTTTTAAAATCGGTTTTTTTAATCTCCATTGAATCAATCATTAGGGAAAAATCCCACAATGTAACCATATATAAATTTTGATAAGGTTATTAAAAAAATTTATATACTTTATTATTTATTTTAATGAATTTTTACCAAAAATTAGTATCAAATTTTGTCACTAAATTTAACAAAAAATATTTTTGTTGAAAATTAATTTTTTAGGAATTAAATTTCATCATTATAAATTGAGGGATTGTTTTCTAAAAAATTAAATATACTTTTTTATGTATTATAATTATAAATATTTAAAAAATAAGTAAGTCTTATTCTTTTTTCTAATATAATAGCTTGTTTATTATGATCATATTTAAATAATAATATTTCATGGTTCATTGTGGCTTGGTGTTTTTTGACACATATGATATAAAACATATATTTATTAATATTAATTAATATGGTGTAAAATTTTCCCCCATTTAAAAAATTATTAGTACATATATTTTCATAGTAATCAATAGATTTAAATTTTAGGAATCAATTTTCTGAAACACCACATTGTACAAAGTGATTGATTAAACCATTTTATGAATTTCTATGGATATATAATGGGTCGTTATTATTAAATAAATGATTAATGATTTAAAATTTTGATTATTTTTTGGTGTAGGATATTGAATGTCATGGTGCATCAGGATAATAGATTTATTGAAGATATTTTATAAAGGAAACAACAAGATTAACCAAACACAGAGCTCAAAAATGAGGAAACAGAGTACAACTACGTGAAACCAACAAGAAATCAAAATTACACTCCCTGAAAGTCATTTACATGATGTGTAACTAATGATATTTTCCAACCGAAAATAATTTCACATTGTAGATAAAAATTACATATTTAAAATTAAAAACCATATAATTTTATTACAGGTTGTATGAAGTCTTTTACAGATTCCCAACAGAAAAATTTCTGAAGGAATTTTGAATTTTTTTCATAAAACTCTCATTGATGACCCATAATTCCCCAAGGCCGATTAACAGGCCATTATGATTCCCCAAAGCCTCGTATATGACTATAAATAAGAGGATAATGGTGTTTTGAAGAGTATAAACCTGTGAGGGAATCCCCACATAACACCCATCTACTACATTGTGCAATTGCATTCCTTTTTTTACTTTTATATACATTCATTCTGTTGACGTCTCTAGACTTCCAAAAAAACATGGGATTCCAATCTACTAAGTGGTAGTTTAATTTATTGATTGGATAAGGGGGAGGTTGTACCATTTTTTTGATTATTTAGGCTCATTAAATTTAATAATATTTGTTCTTATTTATTCATATAGTTGCAATTGTTAAATCCATTTTAAATTCAGTATACAATTTTATTTTGTTTTGATTCCATTAATTTTAATTTTTTCAATGATGCAAATATCCCTTCACCAATTTATTTTTTGTATATGGTGGAATAGATTTGGGTTTTAAGGGAGATCATAATGGTCATTAGACTGTTTATAAGATTCTATGTCACAATATTTGTATATTAGGTGAAAACAATTATAGATCATTGATTTTCATAATTATTTATGAAAAAATACTCTAATGATACAGACACTGGAAGGATGCTATATAAGAATGAGGTTTCAGGTAGGAATATTATCCTCATAACCATCAAGCTAAATGGGAGAGAAAATTTTGTAGATGAATATCTCACTTAATAGTCAATATAAGGAGAAAATGAAAATTCTGTAAACCATTTCACTATGAAATATGGTTTATCCAAAACTAATCTGACCAACATCGTTATCAATTGTTAAAAAAAACATTTAATAAAAATATTTATTGTTGTCACCGTCTAAAAAATAATTAAAACTAATATTTCATAATAGCAACCAATATTGTAATGTATGTTTTTTTTTGTGCTATTATCTTAAGGATATTACCTTCAGTTAATAATAATATTGTTCTAAAGTTATTTAAATAGCATTTTTCCACACCCCAATACAAGTGTGCATAAAACAAGGAAGCGTTTCAATATATGCAATGGCTCAGATCACCAAAAACAGATTATTTAATGACCCATAGTTCAAATTATGATTTTATTGAATTTGATATAGAAAGTGAATTTATAATAAAAAAACTGTTAAAATAATTGAAATTATTGTTTTATGAAATACAAATAAAATATTCAGGTGAATGTTTTTGTGTTGACTGTGATCCGGTAATAATTTATGGAAATAGTAAACAAACTCTATGAAATCTCTACGCATCATAATTCATTAAATAAAACATTAATCTTGATATCCCTACCATATCGAAATTTTCTAGATTGTGCATTAACATGTTCTATATTCTAACTAAATTCAATTTTCATTCAAGAGAAGTCCCCGATTGGAATATTATAGAATTTACAAATGTGGGTACAAGTTGCAGACCTTGAGGACGTGTAATAGAATATGTAATGTGGAAGAAATTCCCCTTCCGAGTGGTGGGATCGAAAAAGGAATGCATTTATGATATGTATATAAGATAATTCCACGAAAATGAAAATAGGTTGATACACATCATATACATGTTTTTTCCACAATCCAAGAGAAAAAATATCAATAGATAGATATATTTTATTTTACAATTAATTATAGAAAATATTAATGAGTATTAGGAGTGATTCAACAAGATATGCACCATCTTACCACATTAGAATCTTGAAGAACAACCCTTCCATGATATTGTTAAAAAAGTAATTCCCTAAAAATGATCAATTTTTATACACCTCGTCGAGATTATCCTTCAATGAAATGTCAGAAGAGAATTCTAGAGTATTTATTGAAATTATTGCATAAAACTCAAAACAATTTGGAACTAGAGTAACATGAAATATACTCATCCATGAGGTAAGGAATTCTGATTCTTCCTCAAACATATTTTATGATACACATTACGCCATTACCAATGTTATGATAAATATTTTTTTGAACCATGTGAAGGAATAATAGGGTTCAACATAGGAATGTGGTTTTCTAAGTTATTCATATCATTAAACAAATCAATGTTTAGAAATGAAGGGGAACAAAAGTTATTTTGATTGTTACCAAAAAAAAGAAATTCCAGAAAAATCACACATGTAAACCATAGTCATAATCCGGATATGGATTCCAAAAGAGCTAGGATATACCACAATTTAAATAAAATAAAAACATTATCATCTATTATACTAGAACAAAACTAGAAAAACACACCTATTCCAATAACCCTATAAATACCCATACTATTAGAAACTATATGATCAAACATTAACAAGATCTCATAATAATCACCAATAAATGGTGAATAATTCTCTACAAACAGAATTATATTTAATTTGGATATATTTTTAAAGGGGTTATAGATATTTGGAAAAACAATTGTGGGAAAATTCCATCACAAATAGTTCTGAATACTAAGGAAAGAACATGTCTGATTATAACAAGATGAAGAAAATATATAGAACCAATAAAACACTTTGAGGCTAACGAATCTTTGAATATTGATAAACATCGACTAAACATGACAATAGAAGTGGATAAAGAAAATTAAAATTTAAAAATTATTTTTATAAAATAAATCATTGAATCAAAATTATATAAAAGTAAAATGGGAGATAAATATATCCATATACTATTGCCATCAACAGTAGCTGAGATAAAATGGGTGATGTGGATATACATCTACGTGAAATTAATGAATACTTATAGTATGTTGATAACAACATCACACTAATAGAGGCCATCAGAAAAAACCCAAAATATTAAAAATTTATGAAAGGTTTATTTAAATAACATATGATAGTTGAGAATGAAATAACCGACTTTGGATGATGCATCTCAACACTGATCACAGCGTCGATACTCCAAAAATTTTATAATAATAATCATTATCTATTCCCTATACTATGGAGTATTTAAATTTACTAATCCACTATTTGTATTGGGAGCTTAAATAAATTAAATGCCTCACGAAGAAGTTTCAACCTTTTAGATAATAGAAATAAATCCACCTCGAGTTGAGGTACAATTAGAAAAACTTATATCTTGTTTTCCCAACTAGTGTTCTATAAGATTAACTCATTGGTGTTATATGATTGACACTTCCAACTTTTTTTTATAACTTTACCATGGAAGAGGATAGATCACCAAGCCACCATCCCAACATTAGGGGGAGTTAATTCTTGAACATAGAAAGGAATAGAATAAATGTCCCTGAAGTAACACTCAAATTAGAATATGTTCATTGTACATTACATTTCAATATTATTAATACAAAGAAACATCTTCCCATTAATAATTCACTTTATGAGATCATCCATGATGATTGTATAGAAACTATTGAAAATACATGAATGCTTATTGACATCATATCATTAGGAGAGAATTTTGTTTTGATGATTCAAATCCTAATAACCTAAAATTTATTTTTTCATTTTAGATTAAGAGGTAAAATTTGAATTTTTCTATGACTTGTTAAAATAGTATGAGATGATAATGGATATTCAAGCTATAGATGTTAGAAAAATATATCGAATATCATCCATTAAAAACCCATTTTGGAACTTAATCCATTTAAACGTGATATGATGTATTCATACTTAATGTTTGTAGATAAATTTATGATTATGATTTAAAATAATACATACAATTCACAAGAAAGATATCTAATTAACATTCTCAAATGAAATGTCTAATATGTACGATTGAGTCTAATTGATGCACCTCGAATCTATCCCAATGTATTCTCTCTTATAATATTTGTATAAAGTGATTCCAAAACTATAATAAAACATTATAGAAGACCCAATTCCACCATCATGGAGGTTATTAATAATTATATACAATAATTCTTAGTAGCTAAGATCATTTACAATGTTCGTGATTTTATGTGTGTCAGCCCCATTCATATAGAACCAAAAACGGTCTAACCACTGTAAAAAATGTAATTAAATTTTCCCCCTGATGGTATAAAATAACTAGAAAATTTTTATATATTATAGGGATTTAAATAATGTTACATTAAAATATAACGTCTCATTCCTTTCATTGATCATATAATAGAAAAGTTATCTAGAAAACAAATTACTGACTTTTAGATGAATTTTCTGAATACATCTTGGTATCAATCTCACCAAAATACTAGGAGAAGTCAAAATTCACCGATATTATTAAATCATTATCCAAAAAAGTATTCCTTTCAGGGAATGGAACACACCCATATACATTTAAATGATTTATGATGAGTGTTTTCTCATATCATATTAAGGAGTACGTAGTGTAATTTCTTAATGACTTCACATTTTCTGGAAATTATTTTGATGATTGCATAAAATATTTTCTAAATCGTCTCAAAAAATACATAGAAATGAAACATTATATAGATTTTTTAAAATTAAATTTCATATTTCAAAAGAGAAATGTGACTGGGAGAAAATTTAACAAATAATAAATTGATGATGATAATCAAAATGTTGAGTCAATAAATACTTTTTTATTTTTAACTTGTTTGAAACATGTTAGATTCTTTTTTGGAGATGCGTGATTTTACAAAATATTCCTCAATGATTGTAGAATTAGTTTTCTACCCTCTAGTATGGTTTTTTATAACATAAGATTACATCAATGTTCATTAGGAATGAAAAAAATTATTTAATTAACTAAAGAAAAGATATAACACACCCCTAATAATGAAACCACCAAACTATGAGTAAAATTTTGAGTATCATTGTGATGAATCTGACCTTGAGGTGGGATCCACACTATCCAATAGAATTTATAGAAAGTATCAAGATATATACTAAAAATCACGGAATATAGATACTATATAAATTAATTACACAACCACATAGAAGTAGGAAATTGTAGTATTACATTCACTAAATAAATTCAAATAATATCTTATTGGGTCTAAGGTTTATTTATAATCATGTAGATCTATTGTGTCTAATAAAGATGGATGATGTCAATCCAAGGAAAAACAATCGATTATATTATTATAGATGTTCAATTTTGAAATTAAATATAAATAAAAATTTGAAATTAGGTGGCTCATAAACTTAGTTGACTTCACTATACCGATGATGTGAAAATTTAAAACCAAACCCCACTAAATGATGATATTCTTATAGAAAAACTCTAAATAATAAATAATTACGTACCATGTATTTCCAACATTTTCGTGTATTTGTATACATCATATGTAACTTCCCATATAAACATGCATCAACAACATAATATTAAATTTAAATCGATATGTTATATTCCCGAAGACTCAGTCTGTGTGGAAAATTCATGAAGAAAAAATCATAATAAGAAGCTTACAACAAATTGAAATTGAATCAGTGTTTGAATTTTTTTATAATTTATCTTGTGGAAGGCATTTTATACCTCATAACATATCACCAAAATTGTTTGAATCAATAACTACTTATCCCACCATATTTAAATATGAATACGATCTTTGAGGAATATATGAAAATAGAATTTTTTATTAATATCAAAAATGGATTGAAATTCATAAAAAAATTACTTTTAATAAACATTTTACTATATGGGGAATCAAATTCATTGGACCATTACCAATGTAATTGTTAATTCATATATTCATTTAGCTATAGATTTTTATTCAGATTTGATGGATTAAAAATACACCATGATTTATGATTCTAATGTTTATTATGATTTGATTTGGGATAACATATTATACAGGGTTGGAGAAAATGAGAAATGATAAGTGACCAAGGAACTAATTTATGTATCAGGTAAATAGAGGTGGTGTTGAAAATGTATAAGATACATCGTAAAATAAAAACAATATACCATCCACACATTGCCAAGAAAATGGCTAAAATATATGAATCAAACTAATTATGGAAATAGATATTAATTCTAATTGGAAGGAATAAAGAGAATTTTTAGATGACACGTTGTGGGGTTAATTAACATCCTATAAGTCATCAATGTGGATGATCCCTTATAGATTTATTTATGAAATGTGGGGAAATATTCTTGTGGAATTAGAACATAAATCTTATTGTTCGGTAATAGAGATGATTATAGACCTTGATTAAACACAGAATGAAAATATATTTCAGTATTATGAGATATATTAAATCAGGAGGGAGGCTTTTGAAAACAAAAATATATATTACGATGGAAAAAACATGGTCCATGAAAAGATGATTTGTCCAAGGACCATCAACCCTCGAGAACGAGTACTATTATAAATATATAGACTTAATATTATTCAGGGAAACAATAGTTCGACATGGGAAGGCCCTATAACTATTAATAATGTATCCCACATTGTTGTTGTGCAGATTGAAATGTAAATAATAGAAAACACATTTAATATAAATGGGAAGAGGATGAAGAAGTTCCACATGACCATTCCTGAAGAACTAGTGCAGTGGATTATGCTCATTCACCCTAATTACCAATGAAAGCCTAAATGGTTACATCTTTCCTTTAAATTCGATTAAATTTAGTAATTAAATTTTCAATATAATGACATGTAATATTATCATAAATGGATTGTGGTATGTTTATCAATTAAGTATGGGGGAGGGAATCTTGTATGCTAGGAATTTCATAATTTTATAGTCTATCCAACAACATTAAACAAAAGCACATCCAGTGGACATCCCACATTTTTTACATATTCAAATCTTTCCCTTAGACAAATTACAATATTTTTTCAGAGTAATAAACTTTAATTTGTTGTTATTATTTTTTCATCTGTCCATTAATGAAGCTGATTCAATGATAAAAAATTGGGAAACTAAACAGAACACCCATCATGAAAGGTGTACAACTCATGAATGTGATCTAGAACAAAATTGAAGGAGTATCACCCACACCACCTATCTAAATAATTATTTCTAATGTGTGTATTATTACATTAAATATATTTTATATTCCATATATTACCATTTTAAAATACGTTCATGATCTTTAAATAAAAATTGTGTGCCCGAAGTTATCTTTCAAACATACCATGACAGATATAAATGACATGAATTTCTTAATATTCTCAGGATTTAGTGTTTAAAATTTTAAATTAAATAAAATTGAGAAAATAAAATTTAAAATATTTAATTTTGAGAAATATGGATATTTTTATAATGACATGTGATTTGGGTGGATTATTTGATTCAATAAAATAAAATTTCCCTTTCATCAAAAAACTTTATTTTTTGAAATTTATTTGGTTTTTCGTTTATTGTTAACTCATTCCATGATTAATATTACCAATATTACACATTACATTTTCAAATGTATTTATAAAACAATTAAATCGTATTTATATCATTTGCATATTTCATGAGTGATCATGGGGCATGCCACTAGCTAGAACATGAATTTGAACATGTGGAAGGAATATCTTTATAACCCCACATTATTAATTATTTTGATAATTTTTTTTATTCACTTAACATTGAACCCACCATGATATTAATCAATATTTATCCAATAGAATCTATGAATTTGTTTTCTAGGAATGATCCACATTAGTAGCCATTTCTATACATTCCTACACATTCCTATTTATATCAAATTATTCATTAAGGGTTATGTTTGTGTTTATGGGTAATCATGGGGGAAGAGATGTATTAAAATGTATTTCAAATTTTTGCATGTCAAATTTTTTGTATTTATATATTCTCATGATCCATTATATTTAATTGTTTTTCTACATTAAAAATAGAAATAATTTATGAAAAACTGTGTTATGTTTTGGGAAAATAAAAAATCACAATTACCACACTCATAATACATCAATTGTATGAGGTTAGCTGGTCGATGAGAGATTTTTTTAATAAAAAAAATTTAAAAACAATCAATCAATTATTTACAATTCCTTTATAATACATAAAATTTTCATGGCATTAATCATAGTTTTCAAGAGTGTAAATCTTCATTTTACAATAAATATTTTCATTCCGCATACCTTTTGATATCATTTATTATTCATTATAGATAATGATTCTTTTTTAGTAATAATTTGTTGAACATAAATCCCTCTAACTATAAGATTCAGATTCATTAGAATTTTTTTTCGAATTTCTCATTATTTATTTGACTTTTTTATATGGTGAATAAAGTACTTACATTAATGGATATTGTAAAAGGAAAATGTACACATGATAAGAGAAAAATTCTACATGATTTTTTGTCTTCAGTGATGAGTGAATATAATCTGTTGTGACATAAATCAAAAAAATTCATGTTTGAATATAATGAATTGTTAAATATAAATGAATGAGGAGACATGTCAAAATAGTTCTCTGTGAGAATAATAAAAAACATTTGTTGACTAGTTTCATTGATGAGTTTGAATATGAATTGGTGTTTTTTGTGAATCCAGAATAAATGATCACAAATTTATTAGATTTTAATTATATTGGCTTTCAATTCGAATATATATTATAGTTTTTCTAATTATATTTATGATTAAGGTTAATTCTTATTGATAATAAGGATCTATGTGTGGGGAATTGAAAGAATCCTTTCATCTATATATTTGTGGATATAAAATGGGTATTTTTAATTAATCAAATGATTAAACATGTAAAAATTTTATTGTTTTTAAATTTTGTTTTAGGATAACAATTTTGATGTCAAATTGAAAAAAATAGGCAAATATTGTGGGTTATCAACACTTCACACCATGCTGAATCATAGGTTGGCACATCACCAGAGTATTTGATTACATTTTGTAGATAAAAAATATTGATGGATAAAACCAAGATCTTGGAAAAATCATATCCTCGCACAATACACATCCTGTAAACCTATTGGACAACATGTAAATTCACATATGTATTCTTGAAAAGTTAATTTATTATAGGATTGTTATTAATAAATCATTAAAACCCTAGTTGAAGACACATAATATCCAATGACAGATTAATTGAAAGTTATGACACCCCAATGCCTCTATCATGATAATAAATAATAGGATATTTTTGGATTAGACATGATAAAAAAATTGTGGAAGCCCTGGTTGATGTCGTTATAACACCCCAGATTTTATGAAAAATATTCTTTTAATTTCATTGATATCTTTTGTTGTAATCTACAACAAGATTACCTTGCGGTATACGTAACACCGTATGAGCTTGCAGTATACACAACACTATTCTTGGATCATGTTACACACAATTTTGAAAGTAGTTATTCTATGAATCATTGAGTTTATATATATATATATATTCAATGTATAAATGAAATATGTTTGGATTCTGTTATCAGAAACAATGGAGGGGTCTTGAACAACACGCAACGCTAACTTGTCTTGCATTACAAGCAATCATGACCTTCCTCGATAGCGTGTCATTTACGCAATACCAGGTCTCACTAAAAAACGATATATTATTATAATATTATTATTGACTTGGCGTTATGAATAGTATTAACTAAATTTTTAATTTTATAATATTATTATTCATCTTACATATTTTTTAGAATATGGTATGAGAACTAAATAAATATTTCGGGTAAAATAAGTATTTTTAAAAAAATGCAGTTTTCCACCTTTTGATGGCGCACCCACTTTAAATCTAGCTTTTGACATGATTATAAGTTAAACTTGAAAAAATAAAATTCTTCCTTGTAATATGGATATAAAAATTTAATTGGGATAAATTTTTCATATTATTCTAATAACTTTCATATTTTAATGAATAGTAAAAACACGGTATATTTTAATTAAAAACAACTTTTTATCATTGCAATAATTTATATGGTTATATTATCATTTTAATTTGGTTTAATGTGTAATTAGAATATATTTTTACCATTTAATCCAACTTTGTTCATTGGAATTAATTTCAGTTTGAAATTGGATATAAACAAGTTTCAATCTTTTGATTGTTTTTCTTTCTTAAAAACACGCTCTTTTTTTTGATAACGGGAATTAAATTTAAAATTAATTAATTCCGCTTATATGTTATGAATTTTGAAAAATAGACATCAATTTTGAATTTGTAATATCAAATAATTCTTAGGCTGAATTTTTTTATTATTTTGAAAAACATCAATTTTTGATGAATAGTGAAACCACTTAGTGGTAGTTAAAAAACAGGGTTTTTTAATTTAAATTAAATTTTACCACTTCTGTGAATTGATTTTCAAAAATCTGAGAGACATGGTTAATATCAAGGACTAATATGTGGTTCAATGAGGTGAAAATAATTTTTTGTGAATAGTAACTTATTTCTTTTATTTACCACGATTAAAAGTAAATAGGATAATTAAGGATAAAAATGATATTCTTATTACCCTAACACATTTATTAATTCTATTGGATAAGTGTAATTCAGCAAAAAACTACCTTAGGAATAAAATATGACCATTTAGGCCCACTTGGATTAGTTTAGGACATTTAATATTAAATTATTTAAAGAAGGGTTAAAATAGTTATAATCAAAGCTTAATAAGTAAATCATTTTTAATATATGGTTATACATAAGATAAATTCGACTATAAATCATCATTAGAAATCTACAAAGATTTCCTACATAATGGTAGTTTATTTATAATTTTTAGACATTAAATAATTTAATTTATTTATTACACAAAGATGATGTAGTAATTATATTATTAATGAAATACTGACATAATTGATGTTATAAATACACAAATAAATGTAATTTTAGACTTTTTATGAATTTCACTAATTTTATAGGTTAATATGACATGTTAGTTTTGATTTAATAAACTTTTTTCGAACTAATCATTCTGTTATGATTTTCACAAAAATCAATTACCAAATAGTGTCAAAATTGACATAAAATAGTTTTTAAAACATATATTATATTATTAATTTTAATTTTATTCCTAAAAATATAAGGATCCGAAAAATGACATAGATAAGGTTATATATATTAATAAAAAACAACTTGAGGTTTGTTTGGATTCTTATAGTAAGTTTATTAACCTTAGAGTGTATGAAAACAAGAAGATAGGGTAAAAGATAAATTATTTAACATAAAGTTAAATCTAAATGATAAGGTTAAAATGGAAACTTAAACATATATAAATTATATTTTGTGAGATTATTTCGACCCATACCCACCTTAGATTAGATTTAAATAAATTTTGAGGTATTAAAAACTGAATATGACTTTATAATAAAATAATATTTTGAGTTATTCCAAAGGTGCCCCTCTCCTCCCTTATAAAAAGGGCACCCCTTACCTCTTCACTTCACACCATTTTGAGACTTGAAGCTCGGAAAACCCCTGAAAATTTCTCTTATAAACTTCTCTAGAAACATCATGGAGGTTCTGTTCTTATTCAAAGACCAATTTTAGTGCTCTAAGAGGAGGTCTCAAAGAGGCGCTTCAAAGAAGAGGTAATGTCTATTACCGATTATTTCAACTTTATTTCTTCTTCCACTTCTTCATATTTAATTGTTTTATTATGAAGCAATAACATAAGTATAACTCATATACTAATATGTTATTATAAGTATGAAACAACCCTATTTAACAATCTATCCATCCTATGGAAAAAAAAATCACCACGCATACGTACGTACGGAATACCGTCTCCACGCCGTGGTGAAATCTGTTTTTCCACCAACACCTTACATGGATGGGTATAATTGTGTAAAAAATACCTATATATGTTTAGTA
Source organism: Viscum album (assembly GCA_963277665.1). Classification (NCBI taxonomy): domain Eukaryota; kingdom Viridiplantae; phylum Streptophyta; class Magnoliopsida; order Santalales; family Viscaceae; genus Viscum; species Viscum album. The sequence goes on from OY728141.1 coordinate 722,001,208, forward strand.
TAACATCATACTTATTCTGATATATTATACCACCCACTCCAATTCTATTCAATAATTATGGGAACAATATCATCGCTCGTCCGTACATACGGACTACCGTCTCCACTACGCATTGAGATTCATTTTCCATGTTAACCATACATGAATGATCATAATGTTTATATAATGAATAATTATTAAATATATAAAATAATAATTCTACTGGATTTATTTATATATATATGTATGTCATCTATTTAGTTTCATTCAACTCAATAAGGAAACGAAAACAGCGTTCATGCGTACGTATGGCCTACCGTCTCCATGAAAGGTGTATTTCATTCCTTTTGTCGATCTACAATATATATATGTATATGATCAATATATATTATATATAAATCATTTTTTACATTCTGGAATTATGTAAATCAGGATATAAGTAATAATATCACGAACGACAAGTCGAAACACATACGATAAATGAAATGATTTTACCCAAAATGCAGCTTTAACAAGAAATTTACAAAAGAACAAGTAATATAAATTCATAAGTGAAACATATATGATATCATAAAAATGAATATGATTATGTAATAAGTAAATGACATTATTTAAATCATTATACACAAGGTTCAGATACGTACGAAGCATATCAGACCTAAGGTAAGGGATAATTTTGCAAATCTCATTTTTATCTAAGATTGCTTATTCGTAAGTATTTACAGGGGTTATTGCTATCATCCATGTCCATGTTTTATAAAATTTTATTCATGAATGTTTAATGTCCTTTTTACCCATTTGACTTTTACCCCATGGTATGGAAGGAATCTTTCTTTTATTTACCCTACAAGGTACTTTTTGACTTTTTCGACAAAAGTACGAGAAGAATGTTTTTTTAAAGTATACGACAAGAATTATTTTTATGGTTTTATAAAGACTTATTTTCATTAAGCTTCCTCCAAAATATTTCATGAATATTTTCAAAAAAATAATTTTCTTTTAAAATTTCATGGCATTTTGTGAAAAGAAAATTATTTTGAATAAAAATGATATTTTCCTCAAGAATTCATTTCAAGTGTTTTATCAAAACCATTTTCCATCTAAGATGACATTATTTTATATGTGTATGTTTCAAGTATAATGTATCTATGATTTACATGGTCACACTTTTCTTATGATGAAATGATATCCATTTTTTGTATGGATTATGTTATGATGGGATGATGTTTATGAAACCCATTTTATAATTTGGGTAATGATTTATGTTCATGTTGTGGCACAAGTAAGAATGATTTCATTATGAGATGGGTGGGATCTATATCTCATTCAATGCATTGGGTAACGATTTATATCTCATGAGATAGAAATGGCTGGAAGGGTAAGTTAATCTGGTTCAGTGTTATAGAACTGAAATGAGGAGTGAACTCGATTTAGAAAGGGACTTTGTCCACTAAGATGGTCCTAGAAGCAATGCCTTGGATACTATTGAAATCATAACAAGTGCTGAATGGTTTCCACAATTACATGTTTTATTCCAATTCTATTTTATCTTGATTGATGTTCCTTTATGATATATGCATTACGTACTTCCAAGATTTCTGTCTTTGCTCAAGGTTTTAATGTTTAGATTTCATGTTCAAGTTTTTGCTTTCAAATATCTAAGGATTGTCTTATGTTTTCTATGTTTTCCCTTACTGAGCATTTGAGCTCACCCTTTTTATGTTTTATTTTCCCCAAGAAATAAAGAATGGTTTTAGGTAAGGAAACAAAAAGGGGAAGATCGTTATGGGAGGTATTTAAGATCTTTCAACATGAATAGATGTTTATATTCTGAGTTTCCAAAGACACTAAACTATTACAGTCCTTCTGTGTCTGTTTTTTTGTTATGTATTAAGAATTCTACAAAAGTAATGTAATGTCCATGTACGTCAAGTTTTGGGTCTATACATTTGGTATCAGAGGAATGGTTTAGTTAACCTTTGGAAACTAGGATGTGAAAACTTTAGTTAAATCCCTAGATATATTTCTACTGTATACAGGGATGTCCCTTAGGTTAAGTATAGGTATAGGTTATAGTCCTACAATTGTGCTAACGATATTATAATTAAAAATAAGATGTTAGATATTGAAGTTACTCCCCCTTGATTATGATTTTTGTCTCCCACACTATTCTTTTTGGGTTTTAGAAAATGGCTGGAAACAAGATGATTCGCGATAATGGTGGAAATGATGGACAATGGAATGATATTATTCATGAGCAACCAAATGAAATGGGATTTGGAAGTCCAAACATAATTATTATGTAGAATCATCAATCTCATAATATGATTAATAAACTCAAATTTGGTTTGATTCCTGACTCAACTAATATGTAAAAGATGGAGTTTCATATTGATCATAGAGGAAATAATGTTCAATTTCCCCTTTGTATATCATCTGGGAAGAGGAATCAAGGAGATTGATTAAAAAAACTGGAAGATCCTTTGGGTGTGGAAAAGAAGGACACAATGCCAGTAATTTCAAAGGAAAAGGTTTAGTTCACATCATGGACAAGGATAATGGTATTTATAAGACATCATCAACAGTTAAATGTTTTAAATGTGGAATGTACGGGCATTATACAAACCAATGCCCTAAGGGAAAGTCTCATGAAAAGAATCATCATGTCCGTATGGGTAGTATTTATATTGATGACGATGAAGAGACTACAAATTATATGTGAGATAAAAGAATTGTTGAAGCTCAGTCAATGGGTTAAGAAGGTAGTGGAATGATTGTATGTTTATAGAGAGTTATGTTCTATAGTTAATGGTACTATTGAATAAAGAATCATCTAAGGATTGTTACACTATTGTTTTTTCTAAAGTAATTGAAAGTATATGTTGAATGGTACCGGTAACCATGAAAGGTAATTCAGATATTTTTGGAAATTAGATGATATGCGCATAATGAAGGGATAAGAAGATAATGAGATGTTTTATTATATTCATGAGATCATGACTGATAAAAGGACTAAGTGATATTATTGTTTGAGTATATATAATTTTTCGGATTTTGGTATGTGGAAAGTGTTAAAATTTAACAACATTTATGTTTTCACTAAGGTTCAATGGGTATTCATTCTTCAAGAGAATACATGATTAAGGGATTCAAAAGTTTGCAATTTGACCAAAAAGATATGTCTAATGATATATTGCGAATAAATGATGTTATTCATGTGATTGTTTTGTGACATTTCAAATAATAATTTTCTTTATACTATAATCTTGGACCAAAGTATTTTAGATAAGAACTTTTTTCGATATTATTGATGGGATGTTATAGTAATGTAGTTTTAGAAAAAAGTAAGCATGTAGGATGGGCGAAAACCCATCTCGTCTGACAAAGCTGTGGGAATCGAACCTACAACTGAAGTGCAACTTGCCTTTATCGCATACTACTAGCCTACAGGAAGTCCCTGGTTAGTAGAAACTAGTTTTATTTTATTAAGCGGTATGATAAATAATGTATAAGTCCATTTTTAGAACCATATATGATTAATCTCACCATAATATGGACTTATAACTTTTCATATCCTTCAGTTTGAAACAGATGGAATGACCCATCATTCTATCACATGATCTGCTAACGCTTCACGAATAACAAATTCAACTTCATTTATTTAAGAGATGAAGTGGAAATTGTTCAATTTACGAACAATAGTGAGATTATACCAAAATCATGTAAGTATTTATTTTAATTCATCAAATTTAGAGAAATGATCTTGAAATCCAAAAATGTTGTCCTAGTGCCCTAATATCTGATTAATCAGATGGTACCCTAGATCATCACAAATTTATGGCTTTGTGATTGTTAGATTTTTTATAGCCATGTTCTCTACCACTCTCCATCAGAACATGATGGTTAGATTTATCTTCCTTATCCATATTTTCACCTATTTTCACCTATGTGGAAACACAGTGATTAGTTAATTTGGGTAACCGTTATGTTTCATACTTTAGTTTTTACAATTACTTTTTACTATTCCTTTTTACGATGTGGGTTTCTCTAAATAAAAAAAAATTTATAACCCCGACGAATTTTGAGGGCGAAATTCATTTTAAGGGGGGTAGAATGTAACACCCCAAGATTTTATGAAAAATATTTTTTAATTTCATTGATGTCTTATGTTGTAAGCTACAACATGATTACCTTGTGCTATACGCAACACCGTATGTGCTTGTACTATACACAACAATATTCTTGGATCATGTTACACACAATTTTGATAGTAGTTATTTTACGAAACATTGAGTGTATATATATATATATATTCAATGTATAAATGAAATATTTATGGATTCTGTTATAATAATCAATGGAGGAGTCTTGCACAACAAGCAACCCTGCCTTGGCTAGCATTACACGCAACCACGACCTTCCCTGATAGCATGTGTTGTATGCAATACCTGGTTTCAATAAACAACAATATATTATTATAATATTATTATGGACTAGCCGTTAAGAATAGTATTAACTAAATGTTGAATTTTAAATCATTATTATTCATATTACATATTTTCTAGAAGATGGTATGAGAAATAAATAAATTTTTCAGGTAAAAAAAGTATTTTTCAAAAAATGCAGTTTTGCCGCCTTTTGATGGCGCACCCACATTAAATCTAGTTTTTTACATGTTTATAAGTTCAATTTGAAAAAATAAAATTCTTCCTTGGAATATAGATATAAAAATTTAATTGGGATAAATTTTTCATATTATTCTGATAACTTTCATATTTTAATGAATAGTAAAAACATGTTATATTTTAAATAAAAACAACTTTTTATCATTGCAATAAAATATATGGTTAGATTATCTTTTTAATTGGTTTAAAAGTTTAGTTAGAATTTATTTTTTCCATTTAATCCAATTTTGTTCATTGGAATTAATCTCACTTTGAAATTGGATATAAACAAGTATCAATCTTTTTATTGTTTTTGTTTCTTAAAAACATGCAATTTGTTTTGATAACGGGAATTAAATTGAAAATTAATTAATGACACTTATATGTTATGAATTTGGAAAAATAGATATCAATTTTTCATTTGAAATTTCAAATAATTCTTAGGCAAAAGTGTTGATATTTTTCTGAAAAACTTCAATTTTCGATGAATAGTGAAACCACATAGTGGTAGTTAAAAAATGACTTTTTTATTTTAAATTATATTTTACCACATCTGTGAATTTAAATTAAAAAATACAAGAGAAATGGTTAATATCAAAGTCTAAAATGTGGTTCAATGAGATGAAAATAATTTTTGGTGAATAGAGACTTTTTACTTTTATTTACCACGGTTAAAAGTAAATAGGACAATTAAGGGTAAAATGATATTATTATTACCCTAAAACATGTCATAATTCTATTGGATAAGTATAATTCTGCCAAAAACAACCTTAGGAATAAAATATTACCAATTAGGCCCACATGGATAAGATTAGGACATTTAATATTAATTTATTTAAAGAAGGGTTAAAATAGTTAAAATCAAAGTTAAATAAGTAAATCATTTTTCATATAGAGTTATACATAATATAAATTCGATTATAAATATTTATTAGAAAGATAAAAATATTTCATAAATAATGATATATTATTTGTAATTTTTAGATATTAAATAATTTAATTTATTTATGACACAAAGATGATGCAATTATTATCTTATTAATGAAATATTGACATAATTGATGTTATATATACCCAAATAAATGTAATTTGAGACTTTTTATGAATTTAACTACGTTTATAGGTTAATATGACATGTTATTTTTGATTTAATTAACGTTTTTAGAACTATTCATTATGTTATGATTTTCACAAAAATCAATTACCAAATAGTGTCAAAATTGTCATAAAATAGTTTTTTAAAAAAATATTATATTTTTAATTGTTATTTATTCCTAAAAATATATGTTTCGGTCAAATAACTTATATAAGGTTATATATATTAATAATAAACAACTTTGGGTTTGTTTTTCTTGTTATAGTAAATTTATTAACCTTATAGTGTAAGAAAACAAGAAGACACGGTAAAAGTTAAATTATTTAACATAAAGTTAAATTTAAATGATAATGTTAAATTAGAAACCTAAACTTGTCTAAATTCTATTGGATGAGAGTATCTCGACCCATACCGAGCTTAGATTCGAAATAAATCAATTTAGAGCTATTAAAACCTGAATATGACTTTATAATAAAATAATATTTTGAGTTTTTTTAAAGGTTCCCCTCTAGTCCCTTATAAAAAGGGCACCCCTTACCTATTCTCTTCATAGATTTTTGAGCAGTGAAGCTCGGAAAAACTCTTCCAATTTTACTTCTAAACATCCCTAGAAACATCCTAGAGGTTCTGGTCTTCTTCAAAGAACAATTTTAGTTCCCTAAGATGAGGTCTCAAAGAGGCGCTTCAAAGAAGAGGTAATGTCTGTTACCGATTCATTAAACTTTATTTCTTCTTCCACTTCTTCTTATTTTTTTGTTTCATTATGAAGTAATAACATCAGTATAAATCATATACTGATATCTTATTATAATTATAAAACAACACTATTTCACCATCTATCAATCCTACGTAAAATGAAATCACCACGCGTGCGTACATACGGAATACCGTCACCACGTCGTGGTGAAATCTTTTTTTCAACCAACACCTTACATGGATGGGTATAATGGTGTAAAGAATAACAATATATGTTTATTATAAAATCATACTAATTCTGATATATTATACATCCACTCTAATTCTATTCAATAATTATGGTAACAATATCATCGCTCGGGCATACGTACAAACTATCGTCTCCACGACGCGATGAGATTCATTCTCCATGTTAACCACACATGAATGATCATAAAGTTTATATAATGAATTATAATGAAATATATGAAATAATAATGATACTAGATTTATGTATATATATATATATATGTGTCTGTTTATTTCATCTATTTAGTTGCATTCAATTCAATAAGGAAACGAAAACAACGTTCATGCGTACGTACGGCCTACCGTCTCCATGAACGGTGTACTTCATTACTTTTATCGATCTATAATATATATATGTATATGCGAATATATATTATATATAAATCATGTTTTACATTCTTGAATTTTGTAAATCAGAATATAAGTAATAATATCAAGTACGACAAGTTGAATCACATATGATAAATGAAATAATTTTACCCAAAACGCTGCTTTAACATGGAATTTACAAATGAACGGGTAATATAAAGTAATAAGTGAATCACAAATGATATCATAACAATGAATATGATTCAGTAATCAATCAATGACATTATTTAAATAATTATACAGGAGGTTCGGATACGTACAAATCATATCAGACCTAAGTTAAGCGATAATTGTGCAAATCTCATTTTTATACGAGATTGCTTATTCATAAGTATTTTTTGGTGTTATTTCTATAATCCATGTAAGTGTTTTATAAAATTGTATTCATTTATGTTTAATTTCCTTTTTACCAATTTTACTTTTACCCCATGGAATGTAAGGAATCTTTCTTTTATTTACCTTACAAGATACTTTTTGACTATTCCGAAAAAAGTACGAAAAAAAGTTTTTTAATGTATACGGTATGAAAGGATTTTTACGATTTAATAAATCCTTATTTTCATGAAGATTTCTCCAAAAGAGTTCATGAATATTTTAAAAAAATTCATTTTCTTTTAAAATTTCATGAGATTTTGTGAAAAGAAAATGATTTTGAAGAAAAAAGGATATTTTCCTCAAAAATTATTTTCAAGTGTTTTATCAAAACCATTTTCCATATAAGATGAAATTATTTCATTTGTGTATGTTTCAAGTATAATGTATCTATGATTTAAATGGTTTCACTTTTCTTATGATGAAATGATACCCATTTTTTGTCTAGATTATGTTATGATGGGATTATGTTTATGAAACCCATTTTATACTTTGGGTAATGATTTATGTTCATGTGGTGGAACAAGTAAGAATGATTTCATTATGAGATGGGTGAGACCTATATCTCCCTCCAATTCATTGGGTAATGATTTATATCTCATGAGATAGACATGGCTGGAACGGTATGTTAATTCGGTTCAGTGTTACAGGACTGAAACGAGGAGTGAACTCGATTCCGAAAGGGACTTTGTCCACTATGATGGTCTTGGAAGAAATGCCCTGGATACTATGGAAATCATAACAACTGTTGAATGGTTGCCAAAATTACATGTTTTATTCCTATTCTATTTTTTTGTGATAGATGTTCCTTTATGATATATGCCTTACGTACTTCCATGATTTATGTCTTTGCTCAAGGTTTTAATGTTTAGATTTCATGTTCACATTTTTTCTTTCAAATTTCTAAGGATTGTCTAATGTTCTCTATGTTTGCCCTTACTGAGCATTTGAGCTCACCCTTTTTATGTTTTATTTTCCCCAAGAAATAAAGAAAGTTTTTTGGTAAGGAAACAAAATGGGGAAAATCATTATGGGAGATATTGAAGATCTTTCAACATGATTAGATGTTTATATTCCAAGTTTCCAAAGACACTAAACTATAACGGTCTTTGTTTGTCTGTTGTTTTTTATGTATTAAGTATTCTGCAAAAGTAATGTAATGCCCATGTACGTCATGTTTCGTGTCTCTACAATCGTGTTTTTGAGAAAAAAAAAATTTTCTATTCTTTTATATACCTTATGTCAAAGGATTTATCCCCTATCCGAAATCCACTCAACTTCCATATCCAGGGAGGGGTAGTTTCATAGAGTGTTCAGTAAAGGGAAGACTATAACAGTTTTATTTTTCTTGAGTTTTTGGGAATCAATAATGTAAAAATGTACTTTTTTTCTACATATGGTTCTAATTCATAATTCTATTTCAAATTAAAAATTAATTTGAATTAGGATTTTAATTTTTTGATTTTAATTATTTTGTTCGGTGAACCATATCTACTTTCACTCAATTATTTTCTGTATATGGTGTAATAGATTATGTATGGGTGGTAAGTGTTCGACGATCATCAGCATTTGTGTATGATTTTATGTGGGAATATTTGTTTATTTTGGAATGACAACTCATGGATAGGGATTGCATTGTTGAATAATGAAACCAGTTCCAATGATACAAAAGGAAGAATGAGGGTATTTTAACCTGAGTTTTCAGAAAGGATTATTCCCATCATAACTATCATACCAAGGGAGAGATGACATGATAGGTTAATCTCCCTCTTACCAGTCAGTAGAATAAGATGTGGTGAATTTTGGAAACCATGATAACATGAGAGTAGGTCTAGAAAACCCATCTCTGATCACCACCTTTCTCTGTTATTATAACAATACATTAAAAAATGATACTTTACTCCCTCACATTATTAAAACTAAATTAATCCAATTTTTTAGTGAACCAGTAAAATTTGAGAATGTTGTTTTGTGTGCACTCATCTTTATAAGACCACCTATTGTTATCCATTATGCTATATATATTTCATTTAAAAAAATTTCTCCATAACCCATAATAGGCATGCATTAGTTTCAAAAAAATCACTTATATAACCGTGAAAGATAAATATGATATGAAATTGGAATAACACATAATTTGAATTCTATATAGAATCAATGTAGTAATATTTGAATGTATTTACATAATGGAATCAATTTAAAATAATGGTGCAGTTAGATAGAGAACATTTATCATAAGAAATTGAATGATTATGACATAATAAATGAACATAAAATGATAAATCAGTATTCATTGAAAAGATGATAAATTATTCTAGAATGAATGAAATCAGATATATTTTTTAGATCATTATCCTATATATTAGGAATTCCTTTACAATCTACAGTGATAATCTTACGAAAACTTTTTAGATTAAAATTTGATTTCAATTATCTAATTAATTTCCACCATATTATATTTTCCCCCAAATTTATGATTATTCATTATGATTTTCTCAATCCTAATACGCTATGATTAACATCAAAATGTGTCATACAATCCATAAAAAGGATAAAAATATATTTATTCAGTCATATAATATTTCAAAAAAATAAATAGTTTTAAGAAGGTTAAATTAAATAAAAATGTATAAACCTTCTTATTAATTTCCCAATAAAATGTTCAACATCAATGATCCCTTAATTTAAAAAATATAACATGAATAAACTCAAAATTATAAAAAATAATTTGTATCATACAAAATTGTTTTTCCTGTTAAATCTATAGTCAAACCTATGTATTACACATTCATAATACCAAAAAAATTTCTACCAACATCAAAATTCATCTCAAAATCCATAATTTCTAAAAATATCAGATCCTTTGACAATAGAGCAGAAGTAAAATATATATATATATATATATACCAATATTTTTAATTAAAAATAAATAAAATATATTCAATACCTCACATAGTCCAATGGTACATATTGAACCATATTCTCCATTCGGTTGTTTTTTCACACACCAAAATCATTCATGAAACGATGATATTCACCAAAAATGTGGGATTTCATATTTATAATTAAATATTAATATAATTCCTCTGTCATTCACAGGAATATGATGAACATAATCAAAATATCATTAATCATAAAACAAAACATTAACCACTATAGTCTTCTATATAGGTAAATTTTTATAAAAAATATAAAACAAAATATATAACTTGTTATTACTTTAAAACCCATAATCAAATTAACCCAAATGGTTATAAATATGATTTAAATTACATCCAAAAAAAATTGAAAACACCACAAATAAATAAAAGAACTACAAATAAAATTTTATTGTTCCCAAAAAATTCTAGATTAAATATTCATAACAACCATAAAATATTATCATTTAAAACCTTAATATGGGTATCTATTCCATAATAAAAATTATTAATCAAAAACATAACAACATAATACAATTTAGGATTATCTCATATCTCAATGGAGTATAAATGGATTCCATAGTTTAATACCCATATTTTCTGGTATGTAACCCTTAAATTGTAATATATATATATATATGTATATATATAAAGTATAAGGGTGATGGTTTGGGGAGTTTATGAAATTTCAAATAGTTTTTGTGGAGAATGGGGAATCGCACAGGATGTACACGGTTCGTCTAAACCATGCAAAAATCCTAGGAGAAACACTGCACTATGGTAGTTGTCGGATAATAGCATTAATATGGTGGTTTTATGGTTTATGATACCAATGAAATGGACAAGAAATTTTCATCCCATGTATTAGATAACAAGTGGTTGGAAAATGGTTTGTATAACCGTGTTACAAAACCATGCACATGATTTAAGTGACGTCCTAAATAAGTTGATATCACTTGTTTTGGACTCTGACTCCCTCGTTTTTTTCTTTTATGCATCCCAAACTCTGGATTCATATCCATTGATTTTTGGATACCCTCTCCCAATAAAATTTAAATCAATATTGAACCATTACATGGTGTTTTGAATATGATATAATGAGGTATTTCATCATTCATTTTCATTCATATCACGGTTTCCAAGATCTACTTAGATATACTTCTCCTCTCCTCATAGTTTCATAGATATACTCAAGTTATTTGAATATATATCACTTTTGATTCCAAATATGAAGATAATTGGTCTCATGTTTGATATTATAATAGTTCTAAGCTGAATTCATGGATTTCATATCCGGTTTCTTGATCGTTATTCACCCGTTTTCAGTTTTCATCAAAACCATCAAGGTAGGTGGCTTCAGTCTCAACTCCTCATTGTATAAATGATCATCATAATTTAAAATTGAATGTCTTTGTTGAATTGATTTTTAATTTTACATTTAACAATTTTTGGAAACCCTATATAATTATTGTTTGTTAAATTGATGAAATCTAGAAAAATTGGGTCTTGGAATAATGACCAGTGATTTTTGTTTTAAAATAGAGATTTAAAAAGGGTATTTTTAATAGAATTGGTCTTATTGGATTTTATTAAAGTAATTTCATATAAAATAATTTTCTTATTAAAATGAAAAGTTTTATTATATTTTATTTTTTTAATTGTTTTAAATAGAATATTTGTTTTATCCAAATGGTTTGAAGTGGATTATTGGAATTGTTTGGGCATACATGGGTTTGGTGAGGTCATGTTTGACTTTACCCTAAATAAGGGGAATATGAACCATAAGGGTACAATTTTTGTGATCCTAGATTGGGTTAATGTGTTAGTGAGACACAAGGAAATTGGATGAGAGATTTCTCATGAGTATGGAACTATAAAATGAATCATTCATGGGTGAGTGTGTTCTGAAAAATGGAATTTTAATGCCAAAATAGTATTGAGAAATGGGTTTAGAAGGATTTTTGTTAGTTTTTATGGAATCATGAACTGCTATAAAATTGGTCAAGTTGTCACTTATTTACATTTTGTTATAAATGGTTTGGGAACTAGTTTATATATAGTTATAAACTATTTTACAAAATTTGCTATATAAATGGTTATATATTAATGTTTCCACCTTTTCTATCCTAGTGGTGTGTGTAGGGATTACTTTAGGGAAATCCAACTATGTTTTATACTCACCCCTTCATTGAAACATTGGTACTTTAGTATATCTTGCCTTCCATGACATGGAAAAGGTAAAGTATCACTTGTATTTATAACTACCTCATGATGCTTGGATTGTTTTGTGATGTTGGATCATAGATGTTGTAGTGCATAGAATCTCCTGGTCATCATGAGGTCATTAGTGTTATTTACAATATTTAGGTTTATTGTTTTCATCCCTTATTTTATTGAATAAATTATTATTTGATTGATTTAAATGAAGTTATTGAGTTTTCATTCATTTATTCGTGCATCATATTGTGATCTATTTGGTTATGGTTTGATGGGTTAATGGTTTGTTTCATTAAGGGTAAATCATATTCCAAATGCATTGAAACCCTCTATCATTTATTTATGGCATTTAGAACATTGGGGATGTCTTTAAAGGATAATAAATGAGTAATTTCATCCTCAAGACAATGATAATATGTGGTTCACTACAAATGGTATCATCTTATTCTATCCAAGCTTAATCAGTGCTCTTCAATTTCATGGTTTTGGAGTTTCATTTATACTTGTAAATTCCATGGGATGTGACCTAATAATGGAGTATTGTTGTTTGAACAAGAAATTTATAACATAAAAATACATAATTGACCATTTAATGTTGAACATCATGTCACTGGGGAGTTGTGTATATATGCATATTGGATACACTTATATGATTTTGAATTCTCATTATCATGGGTATAACCAATGAGACGATCATGTCATGAATTAGAGGAATGAATTATGAATATTATTTAATATTTTATTTTGATAAATGATATATGATTTTATGGGTTATGTTAATTTTTTAATAATATGAAAAATTATATTCAAATGAATGATTTTGAAAAAAGGGCATGGTTGGTGTATATTGAAAATTGATTGATTTTCAAATGAAATAATAGAATTTTTCAATAAGGGTAGAATGGTGAAGAAGTTGTTTTTTAAAAACTACATCTTCATAGTTTATTTTATTGAATTTGAAACACTAAACAATATTCTGTTAATGAGTGAGACATATAATGTTTGCTGTTGATTTTGAAAATGGAACCCAGTAGGCATCATATAAACCTAGCGAATGAAGCTAGAGAGAATGTGATTTCACTTGATCCACATGTGAACCAGCAGTTCATTTATAGTATCATTCAATAAATTCAAGATGTTGAAATTGGGATAAAAAGGATGATCTAATGCATTTATCATTCCATCCAACATATGGAACAAAATCCACACAGTTTCTCTGGTGATTCTGAACCTTAAAAGAAGGAGGTGTGGATGAATATGAATAATTGTATATTAGATTTTATCAGCACACCAACAAGGGTGATGGTTAATCTTCTAATGTATATACTTTATAATCTTTAATTCCAGTGTTGGGAACTGGTGCTTTATGGTAAACGAGAACAAGTCCTTTGATCTGATAATTTATGGAAAAGATAAATAGAAAATTCTATCCTCACAAGTTCATGTTCATATAATGAATATAATTCTTCATTTGGAAGCAAGTAAATATCTCTATCACCGAGTCTGGGAGGAAATTCATGCATTAATTGTGCTTGTCACAATAAGTTGTAGCATGTGTGCCCTCAAATGTATGTAGCTTCAAATCAGGGATATGGGAGATGATTTTCACAATGATCATCATTCTGTGTATTTATAATTATACTGAGATTGTAAATAGAGTGATGGTGGATGAATAATAAATATGAGGATCTATGGGATGATGAGGTATTATGATACCTATAGGAAATTTTGGTAACTTGAATGATGTGGGAAAGAAGATGTCGGACACCTATTTCTAAGGTGGGAGCAGGACTCAAATTTAGATAGTTGGATCAGTGAACCATCTTCATTGACCCAAGATGAAATCAGGTTGTTTCCAATGATGTTCACATGACCACAAAAAGAGAGAAATTACTGTATAACATAGAAAACCCTATAAATTCAAGTAGATGTGGCCACATTCATCATTATTGTCACAGTTCTCCGAGGTCAGGTGTTCGAGACACTTCTCTATTATCACAAGCATCATATGCATTGATAGGATGAGGCTATAAGAATCACAGTATTTAGTTGAATAGAGCTATCCATTGTGATTCAAGTAATACCATTACTCCTCAAAAAGGTAATTCTCAACAAAATAACAAGGAGCATCATTCGTTTATGGTGTACTTATATAGAGTTGAGAAGATGATTTTAGATGAATAGGATTGACTATATATGTTGATATGTATGTTTTTTTAATTATAAACTTATTCAAGTGATGTTTAATATTGTAGAATAAAATTCCATAAATTATTCTACTTTTATTGGATTTATATTATAAAAACACGAGAATATGTCATCCATGTTAACACATTAAACCCCACTTTGTGAAATATAATATTGATCATTTGTTTATAGAAAATATTATATAATCATTGATGGAGTTGAGATGAAATGGTGCTTCTCATTGATAATGATTTATATTTTTTATGTAATCCTGGGTAATGATTTGTTGAAAAATTTAATAGCGCACATCAACATTTATAGAAGAAAAACTAGTTTCAAAACTATAGACAGTGTCAATCTTCTCTTCTAAGGACAAATGTTTGTCAGGACAGGTTCAACATACTTGTTTGAAAAATCAGTGGGAATGATCTCTTACAATTTGGTGGTGTTTACTTTATTTTTGATAGAATAGATCATCGATAATAGTTTTCCAGTATTAGTGGATAAATTTCATGATGTGTTTTCTAAAAACACCTTAGGGTTACCACCAGTAAGGTAAGTGGAGTTTATGATTGATCTCTTTTTGAGGTGTAGATATATTTCACATCCATCAGATAGGACATAACCAATATAATAATTATAATTAAATTCATAGTTAGAAGTGTTGGAAGGAAACAAATTGATTTAGTAAGGTATAGTCTTATGGGAAGTACCAGTCTTGTTCATTAAGAGATAAGCTGGAACACTAAGGTTGTGTGTGGATAATCATATGATTTAAAAAGTTACAATCTTGAATATGAATACACATCCACTCATTAATGAACTATTTGATCAATTTCATGGTGTTCAGCGATTTTCTAAATCTGAATTGCGATCAGGATGTCACCAATTGTGAGTTCCGGATGAGTATATTCTTATTGTAACATTGAGATCAAGATATATACACTATGAATATGTTGTCATGCCTTTTGTTTATTGGAATGAATCCACGGACTTTATAGAGTTGATGAATTAGATATTTTGGAGTTATCTAGATTCCTTTGTTGTGTTTTTTGAGGATGACATAGTGGTGTATTTAAGGAAAATGTTTGATCATGAGAAACACAGGGTGATAGTGTCATGAATCTTGAGACACCTTTTATTTTATGAGAAATTGTCAAAGTGTGATTTTGGGATAGAAGATGTATAATTTATTGGATATATTAATTCTGAAAATGTTTTTTTGTTGATCTTGAGAAGATATAAGTTGTCTTATCATGGAATCCAATGAAAAATACATTGAGATATGAATATTTATTGGTCTCTCATTTTATTACGGATTCAATTTGCATGAATTCCCATGGATATCTTCACCTATGACATCTTTTATGAAATTGATTTATCCATTAAAATAGAGTGAGGAATTCCTTATGTATTTTCAAGAGAATAACGTTCATATTAAATCAGCATCAATGATGATTTTTTTAAATATTGGATAGGCATATGTGGTATACTGTGATGCTTTATGATCTTTGTTGAGATGTTTTCTCATGTAGGGAGACCATGGTGATGCTTATAGATCAAGGTAGTTGAGAATAAATTATAAGAGCTACCCAACATATGATTTGTTGTTTGATATGGTTTTTTCCTTGATGACATTGTCTCATTATATCTTTACTGAAAAATTTACAATGTTTATACATCATAAGAGCTTGAAACAAATTTACTAGTAACATGATTTGAATATGAGGAAAATGAGTGGGGTGGATTATCTTCATATTTTTTAATTCATCTTGATTTATAAAATGATAAAAGGTAATTTGGTTGTTGATGAATTTATAATAAAGTCTTATTTTCTATCGGTGAATGAAGCTTTAGATGACTGGAAGTTAATTTTGATTCTAACATACATGAATGTGGAATACGAAGAAAAGGGTGATGTTGTAGTTTTATTTTCAATATCTATTGTCCCGGAATTTCTAAATATGGTTTAGTGGAATAAATATATGATCTATAATTCTTATTTAAGAGTATGAAACTCAATGGTTTGGAGATCATTGAGTGTTGGAACCATGATGGGAGTTCAGTGTTGTTGTTTAGAGATTGGATTGTTTTACATATGGATTTTCATGAAAAACTTCTTCATGCCTACCACAATTCTATGCGAGGTGTATATTTTCGAACACATAAAATGTATATGGCATTGAAGGAATTTTTTTGGTTGAGTAGCATGACAAGTAATGTGTTAGAGCTTGTTTCAAAATACTTAACATGTCAACAAGTAACGTTTTGAAATCCATGAACATTGTCTATGTTGCATAATTTATCTATTCTAGTGTGGAAAGGGGAGCATATAATGATGGGTTTTTTTACAAGTCTTCCTTGAATAGTTCTAAAACACGATACCATATGGGTGATCGTATATTGGACCACAATGGAATCCCATTTCATCCCTATTCATGAAACTCGTTCAGTGGAGGTTCTATCCATAATATTTGAGAAAAAATTTCTCAAGGTATCATTGATGCATTTTTATGGTGATTGTCAGTGTTGACAATGTGGAGATTAGAATATTGTGCACCATACGTTTTTGAAAATCTAACATCCAATTATGAAAAAAGAATGAAAGTGGTGCTCAAGTGACATATTGTTGTGTTGGTCATTTAGTGGTGTGCAATTCCACAAGTGGAGTTCATGTCTTAGTGTGGAAGGATGTCATATTTCAAAATAATACATCAAAATATGACTAGGGAAATAAATTGGGACACAAGTAATAAATTGGCGCACAAGTGTGGAACGAAAGTCATAATAGGGTGTGAAAGTCATTATGTGGTGCACAAGTCATATTTCAAAATAATTCCTCAAAATATGACATGAGAAATAAATGGGCAACCAAGTGTGTGATTGGTGTGCATGTATAGCGCAAAAGTAATAAATGGGAGGGCAAGTCATGAAGTGGTGTGCAAATGAAGAAGCATCCCACAAGTCATTAAGGGTGTGCATGTTATGAATTGGAACAAATGTGTAGAAGTGTCTTACAAGTAATATTTCAAGATCATCCCATCAAAAAATGATAAAGGAATGAACATGGTGTGCAATTTGTGATGTGGTGCGCAAATAATGAATCGGTGCACAAGTCATTATGTTGCGTGGATGTCAGGAAGTGGTGCACATGTAATGAAGCTGGGATAAATTTATAATCTGGTGTGATAGTATTTAGTGGGGACTAAAATTCATATTTCAGGATCATCCAATAAAAATATTTAAAAGAAATCCAATTTTCATTCAAGTGAGGAAGTGGTGTTCATGTCAAGAAGCTGCACACAAGTCATTAATTGGCGTTCATGTTATGAAGTGGAACACAAGTTAATAAGGGTCATGAAATTCATATTTTAATTTAATCCCCAAAAAATATGAAAAAGGAAATAATGTAGAACAAAAATTAACAAGTGGTTCACAAGCCATCAATGGGACCACAAGACAATAAGGTGCGCTCATGTTACAGAGCGAATTGTATGTCATGAAGTGGGGTGCAACGTGACCGGTTCATGTCTTGTGTAGGGTCCCAAAAATTCAAATAATTGGAGGGGAAACCATCCTCATTTATGAGTGTCATGAAATTAGTGAGTTTTGTAGTCAGTGTTGTGCAAGTAGTTGCTTATATTATGTGGCATGAATGTAGTGGAGTGAAAGAAAAAGTTCACAAGCAGTGGTTCCCAAGAAGTGGCACCCATGTAGTGGTGCATAAGAAGTAGCACACAAAGAGTAGAACCCATGAATACAGTGGTGGTAAATTATAGATGTAACATCCAAAATAAATAAGGATTAATAATCTTTTAATATTTATTAATATTTTTTAATTAAATATTAATTTTACTTTAAAATGGATGTTATGTTTGATAGCGTAACCGATACGCAACAACAAGTTTCTTTGAAATCTTAGGTGGCACACTAATAATATAATATTATTATTTTAAATGGTAGTTAAGTCTTAGTCATTGTATTTGTATAAATAAACAATAATGACTAAAATATGATTATACATGATTGATAAATGTATTTACATTATCGAATAAAAAGTTATAGGCTTAATATGTGAATGATTCTAATTTTTAGAATAATTTACATTCAAAGGCCAATTTATCACCTTTTAATGGCGAACCTTTTTAAATATAATTTTGGTCACATTAATACATTATATATGACCAAATAAAATCCTTCTTTATAATGGGGACACCAAACGTTACATTGTTTAAGTTTTTGGAATTTTTCCGACAAATTACATTTTTTTAACTAATAGTGAAAAATATTGTATTTTAATTCAAATGTGGCTAATAATATAATTTATTTATATTGTTAGATTATATTTTTTATTTTTTTAAAGTTAAACTAAAATATAATTTTACGATTTAATCCAAAATTAGTCATTGGAATTAATTTCACTTTAAAATTGGACATAAACAAGTTTCAGTCTTTTGATAGTTTTTGTTTCTAAAAAACACACTATTTGTTTTAACAACGGAGGTGAATTTTAAATTAATTAAATCCCAATTCTATGTTTTGATTTTTTAAAAATAGAAATCATTTGAGAATTCAAAATTTCAAATATATCTTAGTCTGAATTTTTGATATTTTTCTTAAAAACATCAATTTTTGATGAATAGTGAAACCACTTATTGGTAGTTAAAAAAACTGAAATTTTCATTTAAATGAAAACATACCACTCCTGTGAATTTAATTTCAAAATTCATAAATACATGGTTGTTATCAAGAATTAAAATGTGGTTCATTAAGATGAAAATTATTTTTGTTGAATAGTAACTTTTGACTTTTATTTACCGTGGTTAAAGATAAATAGGGTAATTCAAGGTTAAAAGAATATTATAATAATTCAAAATTACCTTAACACCTATCAAAATCTTAGTGGTTGAGTCATTAACGACCATGGTCATCATTGGGTGGATTTCAGGACCCCATTGAGCCACATGGGAGTGATAATGACAATTTAGATTAATTAATATAATGTAAAAACAAAATTGACATTAACAAACAAAATTAGTAATTAATTTTATGTGGTGTTATATTAGTCATATTTTAGACTATAAATATTAATTGGAAATATAAAAATATTTCCTAAATTATGGTAATTTTTTTTATAATTTTTAGAAATCAAATAAATTAAATTGCTTGTGACACAATAATGATGCACTATTTACCTCATTAATAAATGATTTAAATAAATAAGATTATAATGATTAAAATATTATCCAAAACATGTCCAATTCTGATTTGATGATTTTATATATACCATGAGTCATATTATATTCATCTTTAATAATTTGCAGACCTTTTGAAACTGAATATCATTATATAATAAAATAATATTTTCACACTTTCCAAAAGAGCCCCTCCTCTAGCTTATAAAAGGAGACCATTAATATCCAATTCCTCACACCTCTCCAGCGATTTGGCCAATCCAAACTCTGCCCAATTAAGCTCCCTACACCCCCCTTCTCATTTTAAAATCCTTACCTTAGGCAGAAGGCACTTCATGAAGTCATTTGGTTCAAACCAAATAGAGTTACCCAAATTAAAGGTAATAGTTTATCTTAAATTGTTTTCTTTTATTTTACATCTCCAACCGCTAAAATATTTTTATTAATTTCTTTTGTAAAAACACCAGTATCCTAAATATACTAGGATTTTGTTATTAGAAGTATTAGAACTAAACTTACATAGACCTCCATCTAATGGATGAAGAACATTATGTTTCTGCGGATGGAAAACTAACGCCTCACGAATCGATGATTGTTCAAATATCTCCTACCGCCTCCCATGGTGGTAATAATGCCGGAAAATTATTTATATATGACATATATTAATTTTATTTTTTCTTTATGATTCTGTATTTTCCATGTAAATATGCTTTTATGGTTTCCATCGTGGGTAAATACGATAATCTCATTCGAGGAAGCGCAGACTACCACCCCCTCAATGTGATGTGACTCGTTAATGCCATATGTGGGATGTACAAAGAATAGAGTTAACTATATTATATATGATATTTTACTGGAATTAATATATAACTATTTATCATTATGTTTTGATTTCATTAATATAATAAATAGAATTGAAAGTAGCATTCCTGCGTACGTACGGCTTACCATCTCCATGAATGGTGCATTTCATTTCTTACCTATAATTGTTATGTACTATTATAAACACATGTAAATACTGAATATATATGATATATATGATCTCTAAATCATTAATGTCATTATGAATATAATGAAACTTTTTCCAAATGAACAACATGTAATTATAAGAAGTCCATTTTTGACTCAATTACCAAATATTGACATAATGAACATTATTAACATAAATGATTACATATTGTTTATAACATGGTAATAAGTGATATAAAAGGAATTATAAACTTGAAAAAATTTCTTTATCAAGTACAAATTAAATTTATTTTGTTATTTAGGATAATGAAGAACGATCGAGTTATGTCAGACACGAGGTAAGGGGTTTTCTTATCTCACTTTTAATTCTGTGAGATTTCCATTGTTCGCCACTTATTCATTTCATGTGGTGTGTTGTGTACTTAAATTTGATATATATTATCATGATTATCATTATATTCATGGTATTATGTTATTAATATAGTTGTTTTTAACTTTTTTTCATACGAATCAGTTGATTACAATGTCGTAAAGGGTTTCGTCTCACATTTTCTTCCCTTGAGATTCATGATAAATTTGCCACTATTTCCTTTTGTGTGGTGTATATAATACCCATGATTTTACTCATTATGTAATATACATTCATTTATGAGTATTTAAATCTTAATTTTAGGATCCTTCTTTCATGTGGCATATGTTTTGTAAATTACCAAATCAGTGAGGGAAACATTCACCCCCTTCATTATAAAAGACTTATTTTTGTTATGTCTTTTAATTTACATATTATTATATTGGGATATGTTATTATATATCCTTATTTATGTAAACATTATATCCATGAGATTATATTCCCTATTTTATCTCATCAACTCATTTTTAGAATTTTAATGTGACGTTGTTAGGCTGTCGGACTTTTACAAGGGAACCTCTTATCCAAATTTAAATTCTTCGGGTTGAAGTTGTACTTCTTGAATATGTCATCCTATGAATATGTGTGAATGAACTCTGATTGACTTATACATAATATACAATTATATTCGGTGTATTTATATTTTTCAAACATAATTATGTGATTGATTTATCCTTAATTTAATGATATCATCTTTATAAGGGATTTTATCTTAATTTATATTTCCATTGAGAATTCATTGTTTTTATGCACCAATTCACTCTTATATGGTGTATATACAATCCTTTGAAATATTATATCATTAATCCATTTATTCTCATGATATTATATTGATCTGAATAAAATTTATTCTTTAATTATTTTCACTCAAGTGTCTCTCTTTTTGTTAAAAACTCTTTATCTAAAATATCGTTTTAAATGTTATAATGATTTATTCATCTAAATATTTCTCATTAATGTCCATGTTTTGAAAATGGGTTTTATGATTTATTTACATGGACATTAATGTTTTTAAAATACAATTCATTTAAAATCATCAAAGTGTTATGGGACAATTTGATTCAAAAATTATCTTTTTAAATGGTTTTTAAAATGATTTGATAAAGCATTGATTTTTTTCAATATCTTGATTTGATATATTGGAATGTAGAAATGTTATCTTTCCTTTATAGTTATTATGTGTGTTATGATTATGTTATGGTTGATGGTAATTTTTACGTATACGGGTGGTTCTGTGATAAACCTAGGGTGGGTGAGCCCGAGATAGCTTTCCAATTGATAGGGTAACATGAAGGAGGTAAACATGATGTTTCTCCTATGAGATTTAGGTAATATTTCATGATCGGTATTCCAAGTTTAACTCCCTATGTAGATGTGATAGCTACAGTGTAAATTTTATAGGGATGTTATAAGTTACCTTTTTGATTTATTATTTGTGTGTGTTACTCATAAATCTCATGATTTCATTAGGTATGTTAGGATTGAAAATTATGGTTCCATTGGTTTGTATTTTTTGATGAGATAATGTTTTCCTTCCTTATTTTATAACCCTTACTAAAATTTTTATGCTCATGCAGTGTTTTTGAAATGTTTTCCACAGGACTTAAAGATGAATAGGGTCAATGATGAGATCAAGGAAAATTAGTGCTATCTAAAACATTGAACTAGAAATGTTTCATTTTTAGAGTTTTTATTTTATGAATAAAATTAATACTGAGTAGTAGTGTCTACTTGTAATATTCAACTTGTAATGTAATTGTTATGGCCTAATTCTCTTAAACTCTAAACATGAAAATAACCTCAATTTGAATTATTCATTTAATTCCATAATATGCAATGTTTAAGGATGGATCCTTATAGTTGGTATCAGAGGTCGGTTTAGACAACTTCAGAGGTTTGGGTATTCTTTAAGCATAAGTTACATTACCATAACAGTTAGGACTTCAGAAAGAGTCGTATTTTTTTAGATAAAATGAATGAGTTTATGATAACATGAATAAGTATATCTTAGTGTTTATCCTCCTCATAAGATATTATATGATGATTTTTCTAATATACTCAAACTTAACTTTTTGCTTTTAGTAAATGCATCGATCTAGCAGGAACCAAAGTAAAAGTGGATGGGAAGAAAACTATGATGGTTTTCGGAATGAGAAACTGAATGATATGGGAGCTGCAACAAGAAAACTTGTAGTTTTTCTCTAAAAACAATCTGGAGACATGATATACCACATGAACATTAGAAATCGTTATAAGGCATCATATATGTGAGAAAAAAGTCCCTACGGTTGTTCAAGTAATAATAATAAAGGTACGTGTTTTCAAAATACTATGTGTCAAAGATGTGGAAAGAAAAACCTAGGAAAATGTTTCAAAAGGACAGAAAGATGCTATAGATGTGGAAATGAAGGTCATAAAGCAAGAACCCATCATGGATAAAGGAATCATCTAGTTGACTCTTTGAAGGGGATATAAGTCCTTTTTGAGGGATCAATTGAATTTTTTATATGCGGTGTGCTAGGTCATTATGCAAGAACATGTTATATGATGATGTTTCGGGAATGGGATCACATGTATTGTAAAAATATAGGTTTACCAACACCTAATTAAATTCTGATTGATGATGAAGAAACAGACAATTTCCAATGAAAGGTATGGAATAATTATTGACATATGTTTTGATATTATTAAATCATAGTATATGATTAATGATTTTTATATGTAGGAATGAATATCTCAGAATAAGTTGGTAAAAAAATTTTAATATATCATGAAGAACGTTGAATGAGTAAGAGGTCAACACATAATGGATTCAAAAGTTATGGTAGATTTTAGGATGGTGAAATGCCTAAAAGTATTAAGGCTCTTTTGATGATATGATTACATTAGAAGACATTTTATAGTATGTGGTACCATGAAGATTGATATATGAAGATTTTATTCAAGGAATAATTCTCTTTTATTTTGTGTTTATAGTTATAAAGAACCATTTGGGTTTATATTATCCATGAATTTGAGGAAATTTCATGTTAATACATTTTGGGATGAAAAACGAATGCTATTAGATATCCTTTGTGGTTAAAATATGTCAGGGATATTTTTGAAGAATTTATCTTTTTTTGGTAATGTTATAAAATTATCTAGTTTTTGAAAAGGGACAACACACAAACTTTGTGACAACCCGTATCATCGGACGAAGCTGTGGGAATCTAACCCAAAAACAATGTGAGACTGGTATTTAATGCCTACCACTAGCCAACATGATGTCCCTGATTAGTATGACTAATTCTTTTTAGTTATATGATCTTATGAATCAATAATAAGTTTATTTTGGGTTATCTATGGAAATGATTAACCTATCATGGAGGATATGTGATTAGGTTAATTACTTTTGAATTTGAGACTTTATGAGTAGTTGGTGTTACTTGGAGATAAATGTTAAGATGTATCATGGAAGTCTATGTAATTAAATCCTTATGATATTTAGGTTACAATCAATGTTTTGATTACTTTTTACGAATTTTGGGGACAATTTCTTATAGAATGGTCTTTGTTGAACTTTGTGTTTTGTTAAGTCAAATTTTGGAGATTAATAGTAGTTTCTCATTATGTAAAATTTTCTCCATTTGGGGATTATCGGATCTTGTACTAAACATTTCAGTTTTAGTTAATATATTAACACAAGGAAAATATATTTTTCATCTTTTTCGTATTATTTTATTCTCATGAAGTTAATTATTTCACTATTAATGTAAACAAGTCATCCTGAATACTCATCGTATGAAAGAAATATGAGTTTCTGTTAGAAAAATAGTGAAGGATAAAATTCAACATGAAATGTAATTCTGTTTCCATATTTTTTTAGTAAAGTTCATAAATAAATTCCTCAATGAAAAGTAACTAAAAACAGAAACTGTGTATGTTAACATTTCCTATTGGGAAATCAAGGACTCTTTAATCGATCACAAGTTTGTGATTTTCGTGTGGTTAACATTCTCCTAAACATGTTTTATATCACTCTCCATCAGAACTTGATGGTTTTTTTCTCCTCCATATCCATATTTTCATGGAATCCTATTATCTGTTGTCTCTAGTAACCATTGAACTTCTCTTCCCTTATTTTAAATTGACAGTTTTATTGACTCTTTTTTCGATGCGGGGCTTTTAATGAAGTTTCCAAGCCCAGTTTTAAAATTGCGAGGACGCAATTTCAAAAAGGGGGGAGTATGTAACATCCCAGAAAAATAATGAATAATACACTATTCATATTTATTAATATTTGTGAATAAAATATTAATTTTACATTAAAAGGGATTCTATGTTCGATAGCGTACTTGATACGTAACAACGGGTTTCTTTGAAATATTACGTGGCACACAAATAATATAATAATATTATTTTAAATTGTAGTTAACTCCTAGAAGTTGTATTGGTGGGAATAAAAAAAATTACTACAATATGATTATACATGATTTTTAAATTTATTTACATTATCCAATAAAATGTTAGAGGCTTAAAATGTGAATGAATCTAATTTTAAGCATAATTTACATTTTAAGGCCAATTTATCACCCTTTAATGGTGAACCCTTTTTAAATAAAGTTTTTTTTACATTAATTCATTATATATTACCAAATAAAATCATTCATTATAATGGGGACATAAAAAATTACTTTGTGTAAATTTTTTGAATTATTCCTATAAATTTCATTTTGTAATGAATAGTGAAAAATATTGTATTTTAATTCAAAAGTGCCTTTTAATATAATTTATGTAAATGGATATATTAAAATTTTAATTTGTTTTAAAGAGAAATTAAAATATATTTTTACCATTTAATTCAATGTTATTCATTGGAATTAATTTCACTTTAAAATTGGACATAAACAACAGTCAGTCTTTTGATTGTTATTGTTTCTTAAAAACAGGCTATTTGTTTTAACATGGGGAATTAATTTTAAATTAATAAAATTCCACTTCTATGATTTTAATTATAAAAAATAGAAATAATTTTTGAATTTGAATTTAAAATATATCTTAGTCTGAATTTTTGGTAATTTTCTGAAAAACTACAATTTTTTATGAATAGTGAAACCACATAGTGGTTGTGAAAAAAACTGACTTTTTTCATTTAAATGAAATTTTACCACATCTGTGAATTGAATTTCAAAATTATTACATAAATGGTTGTCATAAAGATTTAAAATTTGGTTCATTAATATGTGAATAATATTTTGTGAATAATAAATCTTGACTTTTATATACCATGGTTAAAGGTAAATATTGTAATTCAAGGTCAAAAGAATATTATAATAACTCAAAATTACCTTATAACTTGTCCAAAACTTATTGGTTGAGTTATTAACGACCATGGAAATCTTTGGGTTGATTTTGGTATCCCATGGAGCCACTTGGGAGTGATAAGGACAATTTAGATTAATTAATATAATGTAAAGACAAAATTGACATTAACAAAAATATTTAAGTAATTAATTAATATATTGTGTAATATAATTAATATTTTAGACTATAAATATTCATTTAAAATATAAACAGATATCCTACATCATGGTCTATTTTTTATAATTTTTAGACATCAAATAAATTAATTTATTTATGACACAATAATGTGGCAGTATTTACATCATTAATAAATGATTTAAATAATTAAGATTACGATGATTAAAATATTATCCAAAACATGTCCAATTATGATAGGATGATTTTATTTCTACCATGAGTCATCTTATCTTCGTCTTTAATGTTTTTTGGACCTTTTTAAACTGAATATCATTATATAATAAAATAATATTTTCACATTTTCCGAAAGAGCCCCACATCTACCTTATAAAAGGAGACCATTTATATCCAATTCCTGACACCACTCAAGCCATTTGGATTGTCCAAACACTGACCAATTAATCTCCCAACATCATTATCCTACCCTTATAGTCCTTAAATTATGTATAAGGAACTTCAAAAAGTCCTTTTGTTCAATCCAAAGGGAGTGACCCAAATTAAAGGTAATATTTCCTCTTACATTGTTTTCGTTTATTTTATATCTCCAACCAATAAACTCTTTTTATTCCATTATTTTGTAACAACACCAGTATCCCCAATATACTATGATTTTGTTATGATAATTATTATAACTACAATTACTCACACCTCCATCTAATTGATGATGAACATAATGTTTCTGTGGATGGAAAACTATCGCCTCAGGAAACGATGATTGTTCAAATATTTCGAACCGCCTCTCATGGTGGCCATTATGATAGAACTGTATTTATATTGGATATATATTATGTTTATGTTTTATTTTTTTCTTCTGTATTTTCCATTTATATCACACTTTTATGGTTTCCATAGTGGGTAAATACAATAATCTCATTTGAGGAAGCGCGGACTATCGCCCCCTCAAAGTGATGTGACTCGTTAATGCCTTGTGTTGGTTTTATAAAGGATAGAGTTAGTGAAATTATATATGATATTATACTGGAATTATAATATACCTATGTATAATTATGTTTTAATTCCATTAAAAGAATAAATATAAATGAAAGTAGCGTTCATGCATACGTACGGCTTACCGTCTCCATGAACGTTGCATTTCATTTAATACCTCTAAATGTTATGTACTATTATAAATACATGTATATATTAGATATATATGATATATATGATATTTAAATCAAGAATATAATTCTGGATATAATGAAACATTGACCACATGAACAACATGTAATTATAAGATGTCTATTTATGACTCAAGTACCAAATATCGAAAAAATGAACATTTTTAACTTAAATGATTACAAAATGTTTATGACATTTAATAAGTTATATAAAAGGAATAATAAAATTGAAAAAGGTTCTTATGAATGTATAAATTATCATTATTTTATTTTTCAGGAGATTAAAGAATGATCAAGTCAAGTCGGACATGAGGTAAGGGATTTTCTTTATCTCACTTTTAATTCCGTGATATTTCCCTTGTTCGCCACTTAGTCATTGCATGTGGGGTATTTTGTACATAAATTTGATATATAATATAATTATTATCATTATATTCATTGTATTATATGATTCATTTGGTGGTTATGAACTTTTCGTCTTACGACTTAGTTGATTTCAATGTGGAAAAGGGTTTCATCTCACTTGTTATTCCCTTGAAATTCATGCTATATTTGCCACTATTTCCTTTTATGTGGTGTATGTACTACCCATTATTATACTATTTATGTAATATAATTTAATTTATGAGTATTTACATTTTCATTTTATGATCCTTCTTCCATGTGGCACATGTTTTGTAAATTTCCAATTTGGTAAGGGAACCATTCACCATTCTCTTTATAAAAGTCTTCTTTTTGTTATGTATTTTAATTTACCAATTATTATGTTTGGATATGTTATTCTATATACGTATTGATGTAAAATTTATATCCATGTTATTATATTCCCTTTTATATCTCATCAAATCATTTTCTGAATTTTAAAGTGATGATGTTAGGCTTTCGAATTTTTACCAGGGAACCTCTTAACCCATTTTCAATTCTTCGGGTTCAACATGTACTTATTGAATATGTCATCCTATGAATCTGTGTGAATGACCTACTATTTTTTACACATAATATCCAATTATATTTGGTGTATTTATATTTTTCACACATAATTATGTGATTGAATTATCCTTAATTTAAGGACACCATCTTTATAAAGGATTTTTAACTCAATTTACATTTCCATTGAGACATCAGCATTGTTTTTCACCAATTCACTATTATATGGTGTATATACTACCCTTTGAATTATTATATCATGAATCCTTTTCTTCTAATGATATTATAATGTTTTGATAAAAAAAAATCAATTATTTGTATTCAAGTGTCTCTCTTTTTGTAAAAAACTATTTAACTAAAATATCATTTTAAATGTTATAAAGAATTATTCTTATAATTATTTCTCTTTAATTTCCATGTTTTAAAAATGTGTTTTAGGATTTATTTATATGGACACTAATGTATTCAAATGATAATTCATTTAAAACCATCAAAGTGGTATGGAACACTATGATTCAAAAAATCTCTTTTTAAATGGTTTTAAATCTGATTTGATAAAGCATTTATTTTTTATAATTTCCTGATTTGATTCATTGGAATGTGGAAATTTTATCATTGATTTATACTTGAGATATGTGTTTTTATTATGTTATGGTTATTGGTCATTATTTATGTATACTGGTGGTTTCGTGATAAACCTAGGGCAGGTGAGCCCGAGATAGCTCACCAATGCATTGGGTAACGTGACGGAGGTAAACATGATGTTTATCCAAAGTGATGTAGGGAATATACCATGATGGGTATTACAAGTGTAACTCCCTATTTAGATGTGATAGCTACAATATAAGTTTGATATGGATTCCATAAGTTACATTTATGATTTATTATTTCTGTGTGTTATTCATAAATCTCATGATTTCTTAAGGTATGTTATGATTGAAAAGTATGGTTTCATTGAATTTGTATTTATTGATGGGATAATGTATTCCTTCCTTATTTTATAATCCTTACTGGGCTTTTTATGCTCATCCCATGATATTGAAATGTTTTCCACTGGACTTAAATATGAATTGGGTCAAGGATGGGATCATGGAAAATTCATGATATCTAAAACGTGGAACTAGACATGATACTTTTTATGAGTTTTTGTTTTAAGAAAAAAATGGATACTGAGTAGTAGTGTCTACTTATAATATTCAAGTTGTAATGTAATAGTTATGGCCTAATTATATAAAACTCTAATCCTGTAATGATCCTCAATTTTAATTATTCATTTAATTCAATAATATGTAATGTTTAATCCTAGGTCATTATAATAAATATTTAGCACAAGTTGTGTTTCTCGCAATAAAGGAAGAGGCTTCACAGTAGTTAATGGAGCACACAAGTCACCCTATGGTTGTGTGAAAATTGATTTTCCCAAGTTCACATGTGGTAATTGGGTATTCATCAGTTGATGAAAATTAGACTTCATGAGAGAATGTACACATAGAAGATGATGAATTCATTAGATATAATTATGGGACCAAAAAGTACATTAACTAAGATTGGATCCTTTCCAGAGCATAGAGAAAATGAAGATGATGAAGGTGGTATTTTATACAAGTAGTGATACAGAGAGAGAGGAACATGGAGTGACCCTTGGAAAAATAGTGAGCTAACCCAAAACATTTTGAAGAAAGTGATCCTGGGCCTAAAAGTGATCTATCCCGAACATTATTTACAGTGATATTTAGTGGATTTGGTATAGTATCTCATCGACCTTGTATGCTCCATGGACGTAGCCTAGTGAGGGTGAACCAAGTAAAAATATGTGTGTATGTAGGCTTTCTTTGTAGCATTACATCCAAAGCAACATCATCGGATAAAAATGAAAATAAGTTATCATAATAAACATAAAAGTGAAAAAAATTGATGCCTGTGATATAGAGTTCAATATCTATTAGGGAAGGAAGAATTTAGAAAATAATATTCATACCCTAATTAGGCCCCTCTCTTAGGGTATATAGGCCCCTTTTGGTCCTAACAATTGGTACCATTTCATTGGTTGATTTTACTAGATTTTGTTTCTTTTATTTGGTTTAGTTCATTAGTGTGGTTAATGAATCAGTCCGCTCTGATGCGGGTGTTCCATGGGAATGGGGAAAAAGTCAAGGAAGAATCAGATATCAGATGGTATTCCCTAGCATGGATTTGATTACAAAAATAGAATGATTCAACTAAAAGAATCAAATATATTTATGAAGGATTTATTCGGGGAATGAGATTGGGAAAATATATATTCACTCAATAATGATATAGGAATTAGGTATGTAAATGAAATTTAATTTTATTCTGAAACTACTAATGTTGAAGATGTTTCATGAAGGCCACCAGTATATTATTTTGAAATGATAAAGTAATTGGATCAGAAATCAAATTAAAAATTTAATTCAAAAGATATCAGGATCCATATACTAGAAATTGAAGTCGACATGATATGTGGATTAAATGAAACCAATATTGATGTATCTACTATCCAAAGAGATAATAATGATCCCTCATTTTAAGAACATAAAGATATGCAATTAAAGTGGGATAAACACAAATCTGATGATAAGGGAATGAATTTTAACGCAGATAACTGTCAAATTTTCAAATCCAAAAATGATGATCTTGCTGCATAGCTAACTAAACTTTTTTAGCATGACTATAGAATACAACATGAGAGTTAATGCTATGCCAATTCTATTACTCATGAAAAATTGAATTTAATTAAGAAATCGGACATGGTGGATAAGTTCACACATGATTTAGAGGATGTGGTGAGTAGAAGGAAGAATATATATAGAGAACTCAATGCTCAACATGAAGCAAAGGATATGAAGAATCAAAACTTGGAAGAAGAGATTGAGTTAGTAAATAAATAAATTGAGAAATCCAATACTAAAGGAA
Source organism: Viscum album (assembly GCA_963277665.1). NCBI lineage: Eukaryota > Viridiplantae > Streptophyta > Magnoliopsida > Santalales > Viscaceae > Viscum > Viscum album. Next base: position 722,033,066 of record OY728141.1, read on the forward strand.
TGTGTAAGATGAAGGATTCCCTGCACTTACTATTTGATTGTCCTCCTTCTAGTGATGATTAATGAAAACAGAAATTTTCTTTTTATGAAAAAATTCAATAATAAAAATTCTCATCTTAGAGGCCATATTGTGTGGTAAAATCTAGTATTGGATATTATGATTCCCTCCCATACATGATAAAAATAGAGGTAAAAGATGTTCCAGAGATACAAAAAATCATATAGGTGCTTGAGATAGACCTAAAAATAAATGCACTTGATGTAATGAAAACATGTGATATTTTGTGGAATCTATAGCCATACTACATGTTTTTTTACAAAGGATTTAGAATATATTTCTTATTGTGAATACATAATTAATTCCAAATATGAGAATAAGAATAATAATCTTGAGTATTCTGAAAGAATATTCTCTTAGAACAGAGTTTCCATGTTGTGAATCTATTGTGGAAGAACAGAGCACAACATGAGTATGTGTCAAGAATCTTGGGAGACCAATTTTAGAAGAAGAACTCATTCTACATCAAAATCTCATCTTAGAATTGATGAAATGAATTTTTCATTTCCTGGAAGATGTCTTATGTATTCTGATCATGGGAATATGGAAATACATTGCAGATTGAATAAATATATGAAGGAAAAGGAACACATAAGGAGACCCCCACTATAGGTATTGTATAATGAAAAAGCCTATGCTAGAAGACAATACTGTATGATGAAAAATAGTTCTAAATTCTCATGTAAATCACAAGGAACACAACGAATGGTGTATCAATATCCTTTTCTCTTACAGTCACAAAATCATTCATGGACATAATGAAAACAAACCTAGAAGAAGAAGGGAATAACATTTATAGTTGTGAGTAAGAAAAATTTGAAATCAGTGGATGAATTATAACCAATAAGAAATGTTGTCATGACTCAAAAAAATGACAAACAAAAAATTAATAATGAATTTCATGAAAAATTTACATAACATTCCACATATAGTTGAGTTAAGTAAACATAATGAGATCACAAATGGACGAGGAATCATGAGAAGATGATTAGTAGAGAGATTCCATCTCAGAGAAGGAGTTATGAAAAAAGGGATATTAGTGATATATAAAAGGAAATTTTTTTTACTAATGGTATTATTTACAAAATTTTGAAAATGGTCATAAATAAAATATTTGAATATCAAATGGAGAATCAGAATTTGGGTAATTAATGCCTAGAATATGTTAAAAAGAGTTGGTGTTGGGTACGCAGTCAGAGCAAGAAAAGAACTATTGTTAAAGAAGGGATAAATTAATCACAATATAATGTGATTATGTTATTAACAATATCTTTTGTTTCTTACACCGAGTACCAACATAGAATACATAAGGATTTTTTTTATGGATAAAATCCATGTTCTAGACGGGAATAAATGATACAGGAGGATAATAATGTTTATGGTTCAAAACAGTGGCCCCGAAAACAGCAAGAGTTCGACATCATAGGGGGGTAATTCTATATACTAATCAGATAAAATTACTTGAGAATATAATAATAAAAATAGTTAATGTTAAGAAATGATATCAGATTCAACATGTGTTGTTACACCGTGATTCTATTTTTCAAATATGTATTAGAAGGATGTGGTTTATGGAAATTTGAGATGATATGATAAAGAGTTTACATTAAAACAGAATATATTTCAATGATATATATAGGTGATCTAGATGTTCTGAGTTGCATTGAATATATATCAATTGGTATCATGGCCAGTTCAGGTTTTATTTTCCTATTGGGAGAAGATGAACTACATTTATAGTTTCTGGGATACCAATAAGTTGTGAGATAATATAAAATTTTTTTAAAATGAAATGGATAAATGAAGTTGAAGGAAATGATTTCACTATACAATGAAATAGTGATGAGATGATTGTTGAATGTGATGAAGTGGTAAGAGACTCGGGGGAGTAAAAATAGAAAATATTTACTTAGAAGTAGATATTGATAATGAGAATGCAGAAATAAAGTTTATATATACAATAAAATGAAAGAGTCGGAGTATCATTGATAGGATGTATATCATTGGTGACATAGAGTAATAACAAAAAAATTATTTCTTAATCCAAATATTAAACTATGGTTCTGAGGATATTTGGAATAGAGAATTCCAAGGAGTAGAAGACTCTGGTTGCTACCCAGACGAAGCATTCAAAATATGATGAAGTGAGAAATCAAAGCAATCCATAGGAAAGCTCTATGATTGTAGTTAAAATAATAATTTGAGATATTTATGGAATTTGGGATTTTGGTTTGATGTATAATGATAAATCTCATCCAGAGATTTTGTGATATTCAAATGTAGATTGGACTGGATTAGTAGATATCAATAAATCCACATCACGAGGTGCTTTCAATCTTGGTGGTTTATTATTTCTTGGATAAGCATGAAAAAAGAATTCATTTCATTGATCACCCTATAAGCTGAATATATTTCTACCACTCAAACATGCACCTCGTTGTTGTAGATGAAAGAAATATCTTGATGATATGGGTGTTGAAGTGAAGTCTATGATATCGATAAAATAAGTTTATTCTAGTCCCTCACTCAATTAAAAATAACATCATGATAAATAATCATGTTGTCAAGGAATAGGTGTAGCAAGGACTTGTGAATATAGATTATGTGCCTATAGAGATATAGGTTTCAGACATTCTAACAATGGTCTTACCAATAGAAGAATTTTAAATACATCGTTTGGCTTTGAGAGTCCATTTCACTCCCCACACATGAAATAGTGTGAATGTTGATACCCCTTATCCCTGTGGTATAATGTTGTTTTAGTAATATTATGATGGGTAATATCTGCACTGTTTCGGACCACAAATAAATGACCTTTGGGTTCGTTGAAAAAGGGGGAAAATGTGACTATTAAATAGGGAGAAACAATGGCTAAAGAAGGGAGAAAATGTATCAGTAAAAGACATAGGGAGATACTAACATGTGGAGTAGCAATATAGGGGGAGATTTTTAAATCTCATAATGCTTCAAGCAATAGATCCATGAAGATATATAATGATAGTTGTGCTTTGTGATGAAAGTGGTTGACTCGTTTCAAGAATTGGTGTTAGGAATGAAGCGATTCATTGATTAACTTTCTATTATACTATTTTTCACATTCTGATAATTGTTCATGTGGGATAAGAGTATGTGTTGTGTAAATATTTTATTTTTATAAAAATTATAAGAGGATAATGGGGGTTCTGATAGAAATATCATTAACATGTTATCGAATTATGAATGGTTTTTCAATAAACACGAATGGGGATATTGTTGGGAAAAAATCCCTCAAGGCGTCATTGAATAATTTCGAAGGTGATTGTGTTTATTGACAAAGTGGGAGATTGGAATATTATACACCATTTATGTTTAAAAATCAATCATCAATATATGACAAAGTAATGAAAGTGGAGCGCAAGTGAATAGTTGGGACGCAAGTCATTAGGAGGCACACAAGTCCTAATGTGGCGCGCAAGTCGTAATGTGGCATGAAAGTCATATTTCAATAACAATCATCAAAATATGTCAATGGAAACATATTGGCATGCATGTGAAAAATTATAATTCAACTGTGGAATTAAGTCTTAAAGTGGAGCACATTCCATAATGTGGTATGCATGTCATATGTCAAAATTAGACATCATAATATGACAAAGGAAAATCGTTGCCATGCAAATGATGAATTGGAGAGAAAGTTCTGTGTGCATGTCATAAAGGGTGAGCAATTCGTTAAGTGGAATGCAAGTGAATAAGGGGTGCACATGTCATATTTCAAGATCATCCCATCGAAAAATTCCAAAGGAAAAAAAGTGGTGCACAAGTCATGAAACATTACCCATTTGAAAAATAGAAATGCAAGTCATTAAGTGGTTCACATGTAATGAAGTAGAACGTTAGTCATGAAGAAGAGAGAAAGTCATCAATGGGAATTCAAGTATTGAAGGGGCACTCATGTCATATTTCAGGATCATACCATAAAAATATGACAAAGGAAAGATAGTGGCCCGCATGTTAGGAAGTGACGTGCAAGTGAAGAAGCGATTCCCATGTAATTAAGTGGTGTGAATGTTATGAATTGACGCGCAAGTAAAGAATGGGTGCATAATTCATATTTTAATTTTATCCCCCAAAAATATGAAAAACGAAATAATGTGGTGTGGTTGTTGTCAATGGGCATGAATGTCAAGAAGGGGGCACAAAGGATGGAGTGGCGTTCAATTCATGAAGTGGTGTGGAATTTGAGCGGTTCATGTCATGTACAGGTTCCCAATAAATCCAATATACAATGGGATACCCCTCATAATAAATAAAAAACCTCAACACTTAGATAAAATTTGTGCTCTCATTTCCCATGTTGATGTGGTGTTCAGGTTCTGAGGGGTGCCTATGTACTGAGTTTTGTAGTCAGTGGCATGCAAGTAGTGACGCGAAAGCAGTAGCACGCATGGTGTGGAGCACTAGTGTTGGAGTGAAAGAAGAAGCATGCAAGAATTGATAGCCAAGCAGTGGTGCTCAAGCAGTGGCACACAAGTACTGGTGCCCAAGTTGTGATGCGCAATTATAAAGTGGCATGTAATTTATAATATTATACTAATTATTTAAATACAATTATATATACCACACACTAGTTTTTGAAATTAAAATAGAAATCACATCACCTTGCGGAGGTGGTAATCCACACATGCACATAGGAGATGTTATGATAATTTAATGAATGGAAATGGGGGAAAATATATGACATTATACATTAATTTAAGGATAATGGTTTACAAATACATTATATAAATATATTAATTCTCGATTAATAAAAATAAATGTGAGGTGATAATCAAAAAATAATTATATTAGATCGTGAGTCAGTAGTCCATGGTAAAACAAATGATGCTTTGATTTCCAATTTTCAAGAAGTGGAGATGGATTTCGGTTATTTAATTAAAAAATAAATATTAATTAGACAGAATTTATTTTTTTATTTTTTCAACATGACAGAATAAATTTTAATGAGGCTTAAGAATAAATTTAAAAAAATTATTTGTCAAGAATGATAATTTTTTTCTTCTGAAATCCACCTTATCATTATGTTAAATTCTTTATATTGAGGGTTCTATAGTTCAAAAATGAATTTTAGAATTTTTTTAATGTAATTAATGTATGGATATTGGAAAGTATTTTCTGATCAAATTTTTTTTGGGATGAATTTTGGTAAGGGTGATACCATTTATAACAGATAATTAGAAACATATTTGTATATACTAATATAATATCAACATTGTGTAGTTACTCTCAAGTGATGTTCCCCCATAATTTAAAAAAATGTACCATAGGGATGATATTTTCGATCCCCACCTAACAAAATATGGACATGTTATTACCTTTACCTTCATAGTTATTCAATTTTAACATTTTAGTTATCACCATGGTAAAAAGTTTTTTTACCTATATAAATTATACATTATGACATAATGATATAGTTATTACATAATTTTTCCACATAAATTATAATTGAAAAATAATATTTTTAATTAAATTACTATTTTTTACAGTATTAATTTTAAATAAAAAATGTCTGATTATAAAAACTCTATTATAACCTTAACCGTGATAAGAATTTTTTTAAAGTTCTGCTAATTATTTTTTAAAATATTATGTGGAAATTATAAAAAAAATTATATATGATTATCAAATATAGTGAATCCATTTTACCAAATTAAATAAGTTGATTATGATGAATTTAATTTATAATTAATCCTGTGAGACATGATGAATTCAATGTTTTGTTGGAATGAATTTCTTAGGTTATAGATTATCTTACATTAACTCTATGACAAGAAATAATAATTTTATAAATTTAAATTCCAATAAATTTATATTATATAAATATATATATTAAATAATTTCATTAAATACTTTATTTTAACATATCATAAAACAGATAACATTTTATCAGTTAAATTTTTTTTCCATAAAACGTAGTTTTTAGAAAAAAATAAACTATAACCAAAATAATGAAAATTAATGATTGAAATTATGTTTATTAAATTAGTATAAATAAAATTTATCATATATTAATTTATTGAAAAATTAAAAATATAAATTTCAAAATATATTACTAGAATTAATGAGATGGAATGAACCTATTTGAATATCCAGTATTGGCCATTACTCATTAAAAACTCAGTCATTTCAAAAAAAATTAATCATCTTCTTATTTTTATATAGTGATTCATTCAATTGATTATTTTTTATCAAATAAAATTTCATAATTTTCAATTGAATTATTGTATAATTTTTTATTAAAATAAATATTAAAAAATATTTCGTAAAAAATTAACTTTTGAACTTTCAAACAACTTCATTAAAAATTGAGTGATTATTCCCAAAAAAATTCTCAGTGAAACTACATTTATTATTATATTAACATGTACATAATAAATTAGTTTAATCTATTCATAAATATCGATTTAATGGTAATTATATAATTTTCATATTTAAATAATATTATTTCTTTAACGGTTTAGATCTTGTGTAGCATGGCATATGTGATGTCATACATAGTTATATTTATTTAATATATTAAAGTGTTATAGTGTATACATTTCATGTCCGATTACCTAAAAATATAAAATTATGAAATATAAATAACAAAAGTAATTTATTCACATAAAGAATGAGGGAGAAGAATATCAAACATCAAATAAGATCATATTGAATAACTAGTCCTATAAAAAATAGCTGTCACAATATAAAAATCTATATTTGGATAATGAGTCCACCTAAAGCTCCCATAGGTCAATCCTCCACTATATATACCATGAAAAACATAAAAATAATCAGATTAAAGGCACCCACTCATTACTACAACTCTTCACAGACAAGGGAGAACTAAATCTACTGGATACTCTCTTACTGATCGAGCTCAGTGACAGGGTAGTTCTATTCTATAGTTAAAGGATAGTTATTAAGTTTATTATGGGGTAATAAATGATTTAAATTCATAAATATTATGAGGACAGAAAAATTATGGGATGGATGAGTAATGTCTCCAAAATATCATAAATAATCGTTCCTGATCACTTCCATCAGCCATGCATCATTGAATGAAGAACTCCTCTTATAAAATCTCATGTCATATCAACAATTTAATAATTAAGGATGTCATCATGTCCTACAATGGAAAATACTTATTATATGGTACTCACAAGCTATAATTAGATTCTCAAAGGAGTAGATACACATGATTGACGGTCCTTAGGGTAGTACAAAACTTGTCTTAATAGGATACAAGACCTATCTCAAGAATCCTAAACCTGGATATGTCCCATCATTGAACATGGGGTGAAAGAGAATTCTATATGAAATTTATATCTGGTCATATGGTGTGTGAAATTTTATTTCAACCCAGGAGTTCCCTCACTTGTATGTGTATTAATTATCAATGATTTATTTTGTTGAATGTCTGTGGGGTCACATTGTTTGTGTGTTCACCTAGTTCATGGGAATATACACACAGTACTTGACTCACATATCCATGTTAGTATACATCAAATTTTCCACTTATTACAAGGAATGGCATACAATATAGGTTTGTTGGTATGTTTTAGATGTTGATCTCTTGGCTACATGGGTATGGTCACAGGGAATGTTTATATTGAAGCATATTTCTTTTATATGGATATCATATAATATTATGTGAGTATTCGCCCTTTAACATAATGATGCCTAGAATAATCACATAGGTATAGTTACTTTTTAATCATGGAAATATAAAAATCATTCAAAAAATATCAATATCATCTACCAATCAGTTCATCATAACTAGAACCCTTCTTATACATATCCTACATAGTTCATTTCATCATAAATTAGTGAAATAAAACAAAATATGGAGTGGGATCAGACGTTTAGTAAGGGTTAGAAGGGAGACTCTAATGACCAAATGATAATAAAATGAATATAAGGGTATGTGGATATGATAAAATTCATTGAGAATCATATACCACATATTATAAATCACAATATTTAGCCATATAATAAATTTTTTTAGTATATAATACATGAATCATAATGAAATTAACAAACATGAGCATTGAGAGAATAAAATTAGATCTGGACATTTATTAATGGGATAAAAATAAATAAATAATATCATGTGATTCATTGTCGTGGATCAATTCCAAGATTATTATAAAGAAATTTTATAACTCCAAAAACCATAATTGTAGTCATGTTTCATTCCCAATAATACAATAGTGGACAAATCCCCTTATGAAATAGGATACAATCTACATTCTAGTCATGTTTATCTCATGTGATATCAATCATAACCAAAATAATTAGTGGGAGATATAGTCCAAAACATTAATGGATTTAAAATAGATACATATGTGTTCCACATGAATTAAAATCATTCATCATATAAAATCCCATGATAACCAATACTGTTTATAAACCATGCATCATAGAATAAATATTGTAAATGAAATTTCAATTATAAATTTATTTTTACAAAAAAACATATATCATCCAATGATAGAATAATTATGATATCTTTAGATCTTATAGCAAGTAATTCATAAGTTAAATTTAGCTGTTTTATCATATATTAAAAAAAATATCATTAAGATGATATTAAATCATATTGGGGGGAAATAGTCTTTTCATTTTAAATTCACCTATTTTTGTAAACCCGAATATTATAATGAAAAAAAATTATTTATGATTCATTGAAAATAAGTTCATTTTTTTAATGTTAAATAAATATATGTCCAATTCATTCGTTAGAAAATATAGAATGTTTTGAAATTGGAAAATAGAAAAATGATTCATTACAGATTTTTTATGTAAAACATGTGTACAAATGACAATAAAAAATTATAGTATAATATTAAAAACATATTATATGTATTTCTAAAAAACATGGACATTGATGATATAGGATATCTAACCACATAGATAAATGAAGTCAATTTAAGAAAAACATATTTTAAGTATCCTAAATAAAAAATGGTCTCTAAAATGACTGGAAAACATTTATATCCGAGATTAAAAAATTATAGAATAATATATTTGAGTATCAACAGTGGATTATACAAATATTTCATCCTCATGAATTAATCATAAACAATCCTGATAAATAATGAGATAAAAAATTAAAACACATTCCACATTAGCATCTTTTGAATCACTTGTCTCATGATATTAATAGCAATATAATTATATTTAAATCCAAATAAAGTAAATAAAAATATTCATAACAATAATTCATATCTATAATATAGATCACGCTAATAAAATAATTTATGTATATGGCATGTGTCAAATTGAAAAAATGGTGAGACCAACATTCCTTACCATCGAACTGACAACCATAATACATGAAGGAATATAGTTTTTAATAAATATATATTAATTATAAATCTAGTAAAAATTATAATAATATATATAATTATAAATATATTTATTCATATTTTTTATCAAATATTTACAAACAATTATTTATTAAAATTAATGTTTTAGAGGATCTTTTCCACATTTATCAAACATGAATTTGTTCCATAGTTTTGGACCTTTTATATTAATCAAGGTTCCATAAAAATTTTCATTTTAATAATACAATTAATTTAATATAAATTAATTATATATATGTTTATATTCATTAATATATGTTCTGTTTTGAAAATGACCATAAAAATTCATCGTGACTGTCAACAGTACAAACGCATTAACATGGATTCCATTTTAAAATTGATGGGAAAAAAATATATATTAATAAAAAATTTACACAATAATGATTATATCCTAAAAATCATAAATATTTATTATATTCTTTTTTATTACCATCTAAGTAAAAAATATATAAAAAATCAAATTGCTTTGTGATGGTGGTAGTCCACACATATGCATGGCTGATGATATGAATTTCTAAATGATATAAATGGAAGAATGGATGTGTCATATTATAATTATAAGATAATATTTATTTCATAAATGAAAGATATAATAATTAAACCTATCATAATACCCATCAATATAATGTGGTGAATTAAAAAATGAATTTTAATGTTTTGAGGAGATTGTAAGACCTATATACTCCCGACTGATAATTTCTCATCACATATAATATTAAATCAGGTGCATAATGGTTTTTTAGATATCATAATAATTATTCAAAATGTATATTATATTGAAGTTTTTCTTTTATGTTAAATAAAATTGATTTATAATAGGTAAAAAAGAGTTGAAAATAATGTGATCATTTAATGAAATTAGCTCTTATATGAAATGAATCCTACTGATATACTCTAATGGGTTCTAGGGATGTTATTTTGGGTATAAATTAAACTATAGAATGGGTCTAGGGAAAATCATAAAATAAATTGATAGCGTTTATTCTGGATAAATTCTTAATGTGGAGGATAATTTTGATGTAGGAGGATCCCTTTTATTGTTGAGTTTAGGGGTACTTTTGACTCAACCTTAGTTAATCAATTTTAATAATAAATAAAATTACAAATATGGTTGAATAATAAATGATTTTATATTTCATATATAATATTTTAATTGGATCATAGGTGGATATTTTATGCTATTATTGGGAATGAACTATCCACCTTGTCTTTTTTGATAATTTTTTTTCAATCATTAAATAAATTTATAAATTTTTTTTTGATAAATTATCATTATTTCGAATTTCAAAACCACATTAAATTTGACATTAATGTCAAAAAGATAATTTTTGAATTTAGAAATATTTTTTTAAAATTATACTAACATTTCATGTCTATTTGAAATATCATGGAATAATATACCATATCATATATTAATATTGTTCATATTTTTTAAAATAATACTAATAATTTTCGTGTTAAATTTAGTTCAACCAATAATAATTATGATTTTGAATTTTGTCGATATCAATTAGTTTTAATCAAGATTAGCTTGTTCTCCTTTTATCGATGTGATAAATTTAACAACATATATTATTCATATTATTTAAAAATAAAAGGGGCATATTTATCAAATTTGAACATCCTGATTCCATTTTTTGAATCTGTTTTATATATTTCACGACATATAATTATCATTATTTAATGTCAAAATATGTGTGTAAAACGGATTGAAACCCCCTTTTAGAAAAAACATTTTAAACAATACAACATGGATTATTCATATCCAATTCATTGAAAAATTCAAAATCAATGTTAAATTATAGTAAATGAATATTTGATATGTTATATTAATTAAAATAATTCACAAAAAGTGATTACTTTTATTTAGTATAACATAAACATGATGACTACATAAACATAGTCTTCCATAGAAAATTACAATATATATATATATGTGTTTTCAAACAAAATTGAAACATAATATCTATTAAAATTATTAAATTTTGACTATTTAGAATACAAGAGATATAATTTTAAATTGAGAAAATTTTAAAAAATTATGTTTTTAAATTATTGACTAAAAATGATATATGTTAATAAAAATTTCTATCTTTTGTAATCATTTGAAAATAATTATTTTTTAGAAAAATCCCAAAAACACAACCTATAATAATAATTTTATAACGATTTAAAAAATGTATTTTGTTTTCAAAATGATATTTTTAATTTTTTTAAAAAATAAATATAATATTTTCTAACAAAAGTAAATAATTATCATATTCAATAAAATAAATTTTTATATATAATATATCATATATTAATATTTAATTATTAATTGTTATGAAAAATTAATATATAAATATCTAGTATGAATGTATTATATATCACCAAAAGTGGTTAATAATATTAATAACAAAAAAAATTAATGCCTTGGTTATAGTGGTTACATAATTATATTTTAATAATATATAAGGGTTCTTTGAAACTGAATGTATTGTCTAAGGAACGATTTTGATGATATAAAATTAATTAAAGGGGAAAATTATAAAATAATATGGTGATACATTCTCTCCATCTATTTAATGAATTTAATCCTCTCTATTTGACCATGTTCTTAGTTATCAAAGGATTGATTTTTGAGAAGTCCTTTAATGAAAACCCACATCGTAATAATGGTGACTAATGCATTACTCAAAACATGGAAATGGAAGTATCAAATTCACCACAAAAATAGGATCCCAAATATGAAAATATCAGTGGAAATTGATATCATGTGTAATTAAACGGAAAATATTTCCCATGTTTTAATAGATATTGATGGAGAAGATGATAAAAATTTGGATAACAACCACAAATCCAGTCATCAGTGAGGGTTTTAAACTCCCTAAGGTCATTGAAAATGAGGAATATAAGGCATGATTTTTGTCTCAAGATCCATTTCCTATAGTTGAGTAATAAATTTATTATTCAATATAAGTATATATACATAATTTAAAATTGTAATTTCAACTTATATTCAATTTCCAGAACAATATAATATGTTTCTACAAAATATGAGTATTTGAGAAGAATTATTATTTTTTCATGAATCACTAAAAAAACGGCTGAGTGATAAAAAATTTATATCATCTTATTCATCCAAAATAAAATAATTAACCAAAACAAAAGGTGGTTATCATTATTTAAATATTATTTTTAATAAAACACCATAAGAAGAATTACCAAATTAATCTAAAAATGACAATTACCTCCATAAGATCCCCATTGAATAATGTTTTATTCTCAAATTCTATATCATATCATTCAACATACATCATCAATAAAATAATTGGATTATTAAAAAAAATTAGGTTATATATCATGTTAAATATATGGGAAAAATAAACCTCAACCCAATTAATGATCTCAAAAATATCATTAAAAAACATGATAAATTATGATATAAAAATGTAACATAATGAACCATACCTAAGTATCATGAATAACATCTGGACATCGACATGAAATTAAATCCTTAAAATTATAATTAATATCTCAAAAAATACAACCATTAAAATGAATCAATTTTCATTAAAAAAGATTATCTATATTACAATATCTAGTTTTCCATAAATAAAATATAATTAAATAATATATATACCCCTTTGGGTATCTTATCCTCAATAGAATATCAATATCCCAATAAAAAACAGATAAAAAATTGTTATTGATCCCGCTGAACACACAATCTGTATTAATATGATAATCCTGCAATGGTACCCATAAATTAATGTTATCCTCAAATTAGATCATATATGATTAAAAAATTAACACCACCCTTATTCCATTAATATTTTCATAACAGAAAAATAGTTTCCATAAATATAAAAATGCAATAATCGTCATAAACAATGAGTAAAATGAATTATTTTATCAAATAACTAACAAATTTCATAGTTACCACTTTAATATGTGTCAATAACTTAAATATCCAAAAAAATTATTTGTTTAAAAAATAAAACATACTATGTTTTATATACACATTAATATCAGGTTCCCTAAAAAGTCACATTATCATTAAAAACTTTTATGTTTTATTTGTACAATTAAATATATGTTTTCAAAACCATAATGAAAAAGGACTAAAGAATAATCATTATATGATTTATTCATTGATAACAATTATATACTTATTATAATATTTTTAAAACATATTTATATAATCAAAATTCATAAACAATTCAATCATGAAACTTCCTTATTAGACTATCCACTATTAATGATCATGTTTCTCCACAATTATAATTTCATAAAATATGAAATATGAATCATTTGTTACCATTTATCAAATTAAAATTAATCCCAATTATAGTTTTAGCCTTTGGATAAATGTTAAAATATAACATTCATTTGAAACAACATTAATGGACTAATCATCATCATCATTAACACTATTACTCATAAGTCTTATCAGATTCTCTTCAACAAAATTACAAAAAGGACATCTATTTTAATAAATCCCATAAAATAATTGAATCAGTCAACCATCAACTGTTCCAAAGAAATACCATTAGTCACATTTATTATTTTTCACTAAATTTTCAATCTTAGGTGGAAATTACATGACTTTTGTCTTTATATTCCACAATCAAAGCATATCATTGTTCCTCTAGTATATGCATTTTTTTTATCTTTTCACATTATATACATATTCGATACTGAATCTTCATTCCTATAATATATTTATGAAAGTCCATCTTTAAAAGAATAGTTATTTTTGGAAACTCAAAAATACTGTGACAATTAATAATATAAGATCATACTGATTATGATAATAAAAAAATTACATATTTTATGTATTAATTCCATTAATTTCTAATGATTATATTTATCCCATTTACCATCAAAGACAATATTAACTCGATTCATTTTGTTTCCATCAATTGACAAGTAATAGAAATTGTAGTTTGAGAAATAATAATAATTTTTTGAAACCACAGAGTCATGGAAAATTCAGTTAATGGATATCCAAATCGTGACACAGTTATTTTGAACCTCAATGGTATAAACATGATTATTAAATATTATTTCCAAAATATTTCGATTCTATAATATAAATTAACTTATTTTTCTGGATCAAACTAATTTTTTTTCAATTGATTTCAATAGTAAACTAAATCCATTATCAAATAATAATTATATAAACACATTAATATCAAATATAGTTAACATATAGTAATAGGGAAATATTCATTTTAGAACATAACAATCTATGACAGAATCCAAGAGGTCAAGTGCATTTGAATTCATGATCATATATAAAACTGGTTCATAAAAGTTAAAAATCATCTCCATCTTTATTTTTCATAATAACAAACCATTAGAGTGTTATCCTACTTAGTAATTTTCATCATAACATGGGTAAACGAATCAAAAGAATTCGTGACCTGCAATGAATATTTATGTTAAAAATGGGATATATAAATAATCACTAGTATATAACTTTAACATAATTGATGGAAAAAATTATAATAAAATTTGAAAATAATACCCTCTATGTTATAAGTCATAATATTGATTCGTGGAATAAATATTGGATTTTCTTAAGATACAAATCATAAAATAATTAAAGAACATGATATAATTGTTATTAAAATTAAAATATATATATATGTTTTAGAAATATGAATAATAAAATCAAATCATTTACATAGTAGTTTAAGTATCTTTTTTGAAAATTTGGTGTGGAAAATTTATTTTACCGAACTAGGTCCACTCACCATTTCAGTAATGTTTATATTATGGAATATCAATGGTTTCCAAATAAATTGATTAGAGATACTGGTCCCAATAAACACATAATATGAATCATACGAATGTGTCCCTTAAAATCATAAAACATTCATAATATTATTAATAATGAAATGAGATGGGATTCATAATCATTTTGTAAAATTTTATCCCATGGAAAATAAATGGGTATAATAAACATATATTTATCACAAGAATAACACATATAGAAAAAATTTTAGTTTGTTATGACTAGAATATATCCGCAGTATATCGAAAGTGATATTTATGGATGTTGTCATGGATGAAAATATATTCCATTAATAAATAATTAAAAGATTTTGGGAAAAATATCCTTTCCAACATGAAATCACTAATTTAAAAACATAGAATGTATAATATAAAAATACTTCATTGAAAATAAAAATATAATCATGTAATACAATCACCAAAGAAAAATTCATTCATGATGGATGGGAAAATATGTCATACCAACTTATATAATATAATATTATTTCAATACATTTTTACGAAAACTCACATACTTCACCGTTAGATAAATTAAAAAATATTCCACTAAAATCACATAATAATAAAAATATCATCCGAAAAAATGAATGTAATATCTTTTTAGATAACAGTAAAAACATCATTAAATTTTTTTTATAATACATGGATGTTGAGGAGGAAAATTAAATTCAACAGTATATTGAGATTTTTATTATAATATTTCATCATTATAGATTAATATTATTCTATCTCGATAAACAATTATACTGTAATAGAGAACCCCTTTATAAATTGGTAACATTTGACTCATAAGTACCATGAATGAAATATCTATATTACTATTTTTAAATATCCATATTTTTTAATATATGTATCTTATAGAACATTTATGGGTAGTATATACACCCAGAAAAATACAAAAGTAATATATAATACAAATGTTCCATTGAAATGAATATAAGATCAACATCTCCTACAATTGGTCTGAATTGCATCCTAAAAATTGAAATATCTTATATAAAAAATATTGTTTTATTATAAATCTATTATATATCTATAATAATTTATATTTATATATATTATATACATATATTTCTTTTTAGAACCAGTTTATTAATGATTGTTTGACAACATCATTGTTCTATGTGAAATCTACTCTATTTTTCAATTATGTTTTTGTTCTGTAAAATTTGTATTTTTACATTGATATTTTTACCAATATATCCATAATTTTAATAATTACATAAATATAGGATATATTTGTAATATATATTTAATTATTCAGTCATAAATTTAGTAATAAATTACTGAACCACACTATTCGTGGGGATGGTCAGATGCATATGCATAGTAATTTAGTATCAATTTTCTAACAGATGGATTGAAATAAATTAAAATAGTGAATAAAAATTACTAAATCAATATTATATTATATAAATAATATATATTCATTAAATAATAAATTACCACCATCCATATAATAATTTTGTATAAATAGAATAACATATCATTTAGGATGTGGTATTTCACACGAACTCATGATTGGAATTATCATTATCCAATGGATCGGGAGGTAAGTATGTGGAGGAGATATTATAATTAAATAATAATAATTATATCCATGATATAATACATAAAACATAATCACATCATAATACCCATCCATCAAACATGGATACAAAAGAATATATTTTATTGATATGAGGAGACATTAAGCCCTCTATACGCATTAGCGATAGTTTAACTTATCATTTGATTACAATGAGGGTCTATAAAAGTATTTTCTTAATAATAATAGTATATCATCGTATTTTTTGAGATTTATTTGTTTATTTATGGTTAAATACAATATATTATGAGGAATCAGATACGATTCCAAAAGAAATTTATTGGTTAATGTGATTACATGTTCCAGTCTTTTAGATATCCCCCAATGGGCTCTTGGAATGAAATTTTTGGAATAATAGAACATATAAAATGTCACTGTTTTATTTTTTATGGGAAATTAGGAGATGTTGGTCGAGATATGAATCATAATTTGGTTTACAAAATGAACATTGGAGGTTCCGTTTTTAGGTAGAGGTGGGGAGAACGTTAGAAATTTCTCAGAAGATTAAATTATAATAAAATAATTATCAATAAAAATTCCTCCAAATCCAAATTGATTTAATGAATTAGTTAGATATGATTTTTATCAAATTATCCTATATATTTTGTAAATTTTTGTGAGCCATTTTAATCATTATCATTTTGATTCAAAAAAATTTAATTGATTTTTTTGTATATAATGTAACAAAAATTTATTAATAATATATTGTTGTAATATTGCCTTATAAGGTGAAAATTTAAATATAAATTCATATAATATGATATTATGATCATGATTTACCATGGATTTCTTATTTCATGAATTTAATTAATTTTAAATAAGTTGATTAAATATTATTTAGGTAATATATCATTATTTTAAAATTTGAAAAATTTTATTTAAATTTACAAAAGAGATATAATGAACAGAAATAAATTTATGTATAATATTTTAATAAAACAAAAATACTTCATATTTATTTATTAATTTTTCAAAGACTATAACTTATCCTAATTTATTAACATTTAATATTTATAAAATAAATTATTTTATTTCTCCAAAAAAGAAATAAAATCTATTTTGGAGTTATGTAAGATAAATAAATATTTATTTTATAAAAATAATAAATAAATAACTATCCTAAAAATAGTTTTAATATTCATTTAATTTCTCTTATGATTCATTCATAATGATTTTTTCTCTTATGTCGACACATAATATATATCTGAAGGTAAAATATAGACGCATTATTTCTTTGTTTGATTTTGAAAATGTATTAGTCATTTTCACCAAGATCTTTCCATTAAACAAATCCAAACTTATAAAAAGTTGTTTATGTAGAAAATATACGCCATCCAATAATAATTAGTTTTATAAAACATTCCTTTATACATTGGTTTATCATTTAATACCCTAATTTACCCTATACTGAAGTGATTCAATTTAACTTGGTTATTATTGATATTTTTCAAAAATAAATGGTAGATAATTAAAAAATATGAGACATAGGATTAAAAATATTAGATCCATATTATCAGATAAAATACATATTTTTAAATTAAATTAGATAACAATTATGATAACAAAACAATATGAAACACGAAATTTTTTAAAATACATTTTAAATCATACAACATTTTTTACTATTATCCACTTATAATAAAAATAATAAATTATATTTTGAAAACATTATTTAATTTTATAAGTATTAATTTAACTAAAATATTTAACATATAGACATTATTTTATCTTATTAATACCTAATCACATTTCACACAATAATGTTTTTGTAAAAATATATATTTTTAGGTATATAATTATTTTTTTGCCCTATTAAGGGATAATATTTATTAAAATTAATTTAACAGGAATAAGTAATATATTAGTGATCTAATTTGACATTAGAGTCTTGAAAAAATTTTGTATCAATGTAAATTCATGAATAAAAGATCATATATTCAATAGAAAATCGATATTTTCATGAATCATTGGAAAATCAATCTCTTCATAAAAATAAAAAAACTCACCCTAAGTTAATATTTATAGTATTATTTCAAAAATTTATATTTTTTATCAAATAATGTTTTAATGATATAGAAAAATAAAAAATTATATGTTCTCATAAAATTAAATAAGAATAATTGTGTATGAAATAAATTTTGTAAGAACAATATTTCATTTCAAACTGTTGATTCCTTATTTCACAGTTTTATTAATTACATATATATACATATATTCATTTATATTGTATTATATATCTCATATATTATTTGATATTATTAATAATTTGACACAAATTAACTAGGTTATAATGGAAACTTAAAAATATTTTAATAATATATCAGAGTTTTTTGATAAATAGTTAATTGTGTAAGGTATTATTTAAATAAAATATAATTGTTTAATGAGATATATTTTTTCAAATTTCATTGTGTTATGTCCCCCAATTTATTGTTTTTTATCCTACCAATTTTAACTTTTTATTGGTAGTCAAAAGATTTAAATTATTAAAATTCATTATTGAAAGAAGATATCAAGTAAAGGGTTAATAAAACATCCAGAAAAAATATGGAAAATCCTTTTTTATGCTCATAATAATAGTATGTTCCAAAAAATGATAACTTACGTGGGAAATTAAGGAAAATAGATATAAACTTGAAAACTAATTCCGAAGGACTAATTGAGAGTGATAGAGAATATGATTAGTAGACTGTTAACAACCCTAAAACATTAAATAATATTGGGGAAAAATAAACTAATTGGAATTAAAGAATACTAGAATCCATTATTATCATAAGATCCATCTTCTAGAGTTGAGGAATTCCATTATTATCTTATATAGGAATATAAAATACATTCCATGTATTAATACACCCTTTTATCAATTTCCAAACAATCTATCAACATTATCCAAAAATTAGTATTTGAGATGAATTATTTTTTTTCATATAGAACTAAAATCAACTACATATCGATCAAAAACCATATATAATGGTATTAATTAGGTATCAAGACAATTACCAAAATAAAAAGACGTCAAAATATGATAATTATAAAATTGAATCACCATTGTATGATGAAATAAAACGTTAATCTCAAATACATTAATTTATTCTATAACCTCAACACTATATAATTTTTCACAAACAAAGGCTATATCATTGTTATATTCATACATCTAGGAAAATTATTTACATTATTACCAAAACACAATCATGTTAAGTCACTTGTTAATAATAAGGATTACATATACCAAAACCTAGTAACCCAACTCCAAATATTCATTAAATGTCATGATAAATTATTTTTTAATTTTGTGTCATACAGAACATCACATAAATATCATTAATAAAATTTAAATTCAAACTCAAAAGGTATTCTATAACATGACTATAAAAATCACTAATAATATCTCATTTTCCATGAATCGGTTTTCAACCATAAAGGTTATTGATATTCCACCTCTACATAATCGATAATTATCATATAATAAAATCAATTATAATCCCCTAATGGTATCTAAACAAAAATATAATATCAATATATCGTAACATAAAACATTAAAAAGGTGGTGTCGATTCATTTTAACTTACAATAACCCTAATAAATATAATACCATGATGGTATACATGAAATTGATTTTATACCCACATGAAAACATATATTATTCCAAAATTATCACCACCCTTATTTCATAAATATGTTCACAACAATTGAATTATTTATATAGATCGAAAAATTAAATTAAAATCATGAAAGGTTAACAAAAATAATTTTTTTTAAATTTAAATCAAATTTCAATACTACCGATTCATTCATTGTTTATAATCTATTTATCAAAAATAAAAATTATTAACACAAATATTGACACATATTATATTTTATCATTCCCTTAATAATGTGTTCTCATAAAATAGTATTTTACTAAAAAATATTTTTGATCCTTTATTAGTACCATAAAAAATATGTTTTCAAATACATAATGAAATGATATTGTAGAAAAATTATTAGGTGTTTCATGATTTAATAACAATTATATCATTAATATAGCATTTATATAACATAATTTCTCAATCCAAATTAATAATAAATTATATCATCCCAATTTTTTTCATAGACCATTAACTAAGATTTATAATCATTCTCCCAAATACTTTATCCCTAAAATATGATATACGAGTGCTGGGTTAATATTAATCTATATTTATGTAATTTGGTTTTTTACATTTATCATATGAAACACTATTAAAATATTACATATCTTTCAAACATAATTCATTGTTTCGTTATTTAAATCTTTCAAACCATTACTTATACTGATGATATTCAATATCATTCGAATATGAAACTTTCTTACATAATTCAAATACATTCCAAATTTAACACATTAAACCATAGAGGATGCTATAGTTATACCATTATAATATATATTTCATTGTTTTTTCATTTTTACATTGTAATAACATGATTTGTGTCTTTATTTTCCAATATAAAAATCACCCACTTATATTGAGACATTAATTAGAGTTTATTTCATACATTATAGACATGTTAGATACTAAATCATCATTCATATCTGGAATTTATGAAACTAAATCATTCTCTTATGAGGTTTACAGGAAACTAAACAATGTTGTGATTTATAATCATACAAGGTGAAAAATTATTAAGACACATATCAAGGATTGACATTCCATATCTTATGTCAATTGTATTGTCAAGTGAATATTTATTCTACTTACTTTTTCATTCAAAAATAACTTAATTTATTCCTATCATATTAATTTAATAAAAAAGATAATTACTATGTGAAAATAGTAATATTTATTGGAAACCACATAATAATGAAAAATCATTGAATGGATGTCTAAATCAAGACTCATACACTTATGAATGTATATGTTTAGAAATGTTCATTCATGATCCATACCGAAAAATTATGTTTTTATCCTATACGTAGTCCTAACGCAGTGGTTCATACTATTATTTTTTAATCATATTTATTAAATGATATTGAATAATTTATATTATACTAACTATAAGAAACAATACATTCATAAACAGATATTATATCTTAACATATTAATATTGATTTCATAACATAATAATAAATTTCAGAGTATTATATTACTATTGATATTGGAATTATAGTCATATAAAAAATTATTCATAAAATAACAACATCATCTCCCACTATGTTTAGAACAACATAAGCATTATTATACATATCAAACATTGTAATATTCTCAATTTAATGACTCTGTATTGTACTGATTTTATTTCTTCAAATTCATGGGAAATATTTTGTGACTATGTCTTGATATGGTGTTAGATTTCTAGGCCAAGTGTTCCGTTAACATTTTGTTAAAGAATGTTATGTTTCTTTTAGATTTCTCACATGGATTTAGTAAAAACTAAAATATATATTAAATCGATGACTAGATTAGAAATATGAAGGCATTTTTGAGTTCAAAATTGTGGCTTTACCCTAGGAACGAATGAACTATAGTTAGGGTATGTAATTTGAAGAAAAAGATACCAAGGATGTAACCGTAAAGGAAATAAATAAATAATATTATAATATTTATAAATAATAATATCTCCTAAATGGTGACTTTTATTGGAAATAAGAGACAACCATTGAGTTTATACAGTAGATTTTTCCCTAGGAGAAGCCTAATAAATTCTAGTCTAGGTGGACTGTGAAAAAATATTTTATAGACATTTTAATGAATAAAATAAATTTTGATTTTATTTTATTTTATTTTTATGTCGATATATCAATGCTATTTATTTAAAATGAAGAGCTATTAAGAGAAAAAATAATAGTATCACAGCACTAGAAGTTACTGGCTGGCACTAGAGAGAGTCCTTAGATAATTCTCTATATAGTGGATAAAAACATTGAGACTAGAGATCATTCTTATAATATTGTCATAAACAATTAATACTTGATAGAAAATTATCCATAAAAAATGTATGGTGTTTGATTTATTATTTCATTTCCCAATTCATTATTTCCCAGATGAATGTAGGAAAATACTAAAATAGATTGTTCTATAGTTTGATTATTGTTATGGGATGGGTTATTATTGTGAGATTATCATGAGATTAGTTTATCCACTTCATTTATCATTATAATGAGAAGGTATCGTTTCCAAATTAAAAAATTTACATGTTTAGTATTTTGGTGTTTATGTGATCTCTCCCCACCCCCCTTCTGGGCATTTTTCAATGTTAGCTTCTCTTAATCGTGGATTGACTTGTTGGGAGGCTCCAAACATGAACATACCCCAAATATGGGGGAAATACGAAAGAAAGGATGAAATAATGTAGATAGGGAGTAGAGCATCAAAGGAGTGTTTTTGGTTTTATGATTTTATAATCAAATGAAGAATGGAAGAATGTGATAGGAAAGGTGATGCTGAGGAATTGTATGGGACGCAGGGGCAGAGGATGTTGGCATTGGAGGTTAGAAAAAGAAACATCTTGATTCAGACCCACCAGAAAACAATATTGGGGAAGACATGGATGATAGGACCAAGCCATTGATGACCTAGGAGGTTTACTGTGAGTAGTGGTTGACCGAGCTTCCACACGACCACAACAGCTCACGGTGTGGTCTACCAAAACCACATACCAAGGTATTGTGGCACTATAAACCACAAGAATAGACAAACTCTGTGGTTGACCGCCACTATCGGTCCATGACCCAGTGAACCCCCTTTTGAAATTTTTAAATTTCCATAACATTAAAACTTGATTTATTTTTGATGGTCCATCTACAGAATTGGGACCATTACATTTAGATAGTTATTCCAATATATCTTATGTGGCTTTTGTGGGATTCTATATATGGAATAGTTTCTTGATAAGTGATTTCACTCACAATGAGCTTTCCTAGAGAAAATATTTGAGTGGCTATCTATGACCCAGGGACTATGTTCCTTATGGAGAATGTGTGTCTTATAAAGACTATGTGTCTTATGGGATTGTGTGTTTTATATGGTCTATGTATCTTATAGAGACTATGTGTCCTTTTGAGAATATGTGTTTAACATCCCATATAAATAATGAAATATGACATCTTCATATTTAGTAGTATTTGTGAATGAAATGTTATCATTACTTTAAAATGGATGCTATGTTCTATGGCGTACCTGATACACAACAACAAGTATCTTTGAAATATTATGTTGCACACTAATAATATAATATAGTTATTTTAAATGGTAGTTAAAACCAAGACTTTTTATTGGCGAGAATGAATAGAAAAAACTGAAATTTAATTATACAAGTTTGTAAAATGCTTTTACATTTATCCAATAAAGTATAGGCTCTTAATATGTGAATAATTCAAATTTTAAGCACAAATAGTCTAATATTCTTTAAATGGTCGATTTACCACCTTTTGATTGAGAATTTCATTTTTAGTATAGATTTTTAACTTTTTTATGACATATTTTACAAAATAAAATCCTTATTTTGAATAGGGACATCAAAATTTTCATTGGGTAAATTATTGATATTTTTTTGTTCAAATTCATTTTGAAAGAAAAATGAATGATATTGTATTTTAATTCAAAACTACCTCTTAATATTATTTATACATATGGATCTATTAACATTATAAGTGGTTTTAAATTGTAATTATAATATATTTTTACCAGTTAATCCAATGTTTGTTATTTTATGTATGTTTACATTGAAGTTGGACCTAAACCAGTGTCAATCTTTTGATAGTTATTGTTTTCTAAAAAACACACATTTTGTTTTGACAACGGGAATATATTTAAATTAATTTATACCACATATGTGTTTTGAATTTGAAAAAATGGAATCAATATTTGGAATAATGAGGTCCAAATTGTGAAAATATGTAACATCTATTTTTAGACATTTTAAGTATTTACATCAGTAAATATTTTATTGACCATGGTTAAAGGGTAAATATGCTGGACAAGGGTAAAAAAATATTATTATTATAATATTAAATTACAGTAACATGTGTCTTAATCATATTGGTTGGTACATTTCCAACCAAGTTCATACTTGAAGTCGATTATGGGACCCCATAGAGCCACGTGAGAGTGACAATGACACTTTATTTTAATTAACATAATGTAAAGGCAAAAATGTCTTAAACAAAAATCTTTTAGAAAATAATTTTTTACATGGGGTTATATAAGTTATCAATTTGACAATAAATATTAATTTTAAAGGTAATAATATTTCCTACATCTTGGTATATTTCTTTATTTTTTAGACATCAAATAAATAAAATTCTTTATGACACAATAATAATGCATTATTGACCTCATTAATAAAATATTTAAATAAATAAGATTATAAAAATAAAAAATTTATAAAAAACATATCCAATTCCTATTTGATTAATATATTTATAACATTACTCATATTATATTTTTCTTTAATGAGTTTTTACCTTTAGATACCGAATATCATTACATAATAAAATAATAATTTCAAACATCCCAAAAAAGCCCCTCCCCCCTTATAAAAAACCTCCAACTCTAATACATTACTCAAAACATTAAAGAATATTTTCATGTCAAAACTCAGACTGAATAATATTTCAAGATACCTATATTAATAATTAAAGCCATACCTTAGTCATAAGGCACTTCTAGTAAACTTTTTGGTTCAAATCAATGGGAGTTTTCTTGATTAAAAGGAAACGTCTTCTCTAATGTTCATTTCAGTTATTTTACTTATCCAACCCCCTTAAATCTATTATTACGTTATTTTATAACAACACCAGTATCCTTAATATACTATGTTATTGTTATGAGAATGATTATAACTACACTTATACAGACCTCCATCTAAATGGTACGAACATACTATTTCTGTGGACGGCGAACTAATGCCTCACAAAACGATGATTGTTCAAATATCTCTGACCACCTATCATAGTGGAAAATATGATGGAACTATATTGGTATATTATTTTTATTATTCTTATGTTTTATTTATTCTCATGTATTTTTCTTTTATATCATACCTTTATGGTTTCCATAATGGCTAAACGAGTTAATTTCCTTCGTAGAAGTGCAGACAATCGCCCCTTAAAGTGACATGACTCGTTCATGCCATTTGTGAATGTATAAAGATAGAGTAAAGAAAATTGTATATGATATTATATTGTAATTATAATATTCCTATGTATCATTTTTTTTCATTCAATTAAAATAGAACATGGAAATGAAAGTGGCATTCATGTATCCGTAAGGCTTATTGTCTTAATGAACAGTGCATTTCATTTATTATCTACAAATGTTATGTACTGTTATAAATGCATATATATACTGCCTATGTATGATATATATGACATGTAAATCTTGAATAAAATTCGGGAGATAATGGAATTTTGACCACATGAACTACTTGTAAAAATATGAATTTCATTTTTGACTAAAGTACTAAATATCGAAAAAACAACAATTTTTAATATAAATGATTACATAATGTTTATATCATAGTAATAAGTGATATAAAAGGAATAATAAACATTGAAATTTTTCTTTAAAAATTATAAATTTAAATTAGTTTATTATTCATGATATTAATGTACGAACGATTCAAGTCGAACACACGGTCATGGACTTCGTCTCAATCTCCTTTCTTTGAGGCATATTTTGATTTTTACATGACATAATTTATATGGTTTATAAAACCCTTTGAAATTTAATTTCATTCAGAGGGTATATTTTCTCTTTGAATAATTTTTCAAAACAACAAAAAAAGAATGTTTCTTTTTAATGTAAGAAGTGACAACTACTTTTTTCAACATCGTGGGTACTATTTGATCTTTGGCTTCCTTAACAGGTCATAGTTTTAATAAATGAAAAATAAATAACATATACTCTTATTAAATATTTCGGTATTGAATGTGCTATTTATAATGGATTTATTATTTCATTATTTTGGAATGATTTGTATTGTTTTCATGGTGGGAATGTCATATTTCATTTATGCTTATGTTATGTATGTTGATTATGTTATGGTTCTCTGGATGTTTTCCGTATTAAGATGGTTTCGTGATAATACTTGGTTGGATGAGCCCGAGATATCTCTTCAATGCATTGGGTAACATGTTGAGTTATGTGTGAAATTTTCTCCAAATATATTTAGGCAATATACTTTGATGGATATTCCAATGTAACCCACTATCTAGTTTTGATAGGTAAAATTTATGCACGATATGGATGCCACTAGTTAACATTATGATTTATAATTTCTATGTGTTATTCCTAAATCACATGATTTCATGATGTATGTTAAAGATAATATTATATGTATGTGTCGATGAACTAATATTTTCTTTCTTTGTTTTATAACCCTTACTAAGCTTTTTATACTCATCCCATGTTTTGAAATGTTTTTCAAAGGACTTAATGATTTATACGGTCGTGGATGGGATCAAGGGAATGTCATGTTCTCTAAAACATTTTACTAGATATGACACTTTTTTTCATGAGTTATTATTTTATTAAAAAATGGAACTGATTTGTTGTGTCTACATTGTAATTTTTTTGAGATTTAATAGTTATTAACTAATTCTATAAAACAATAAACCTTAAAAGATCCTCAATGTAAGATATTAATTTAATTCAATATTAGGTAATGTATTAAGGATGTATCATTATAGTTGGTATCAATGGTTGGTTTAGACTACATTAGATGTTAGTATATTGTTAAATCAATATCCATAGATTATTTTTAATTTATGGTAATAATGAAATGATATAGAATTACAGATTACCATTTTGTTTCGCGTAAAATATTTCTGTATTCAGAATGGTTTTCCATAGAGGAAATAGGGAAGCTATGATGGGACACCATAATAAGGATGATGACCTACCAAATCATCAACCTGATATGGGGGAATCAAAATTGAATAGTGACTTGCAGTGATGGCACAGTTGACTCAGTCTTTAAATGGTGGTTGTATGCATGCATGAGATCATTGAGATCAACTGTCGTAAAACATGTCAGTAGTAGAGTATTTCATGAGGAAACATCCCCCATCATTCAGAGGATCATCTGACCATGTTCTAGATGAAGGGTGTATTATGGGGAGTTCAGAACATCATATGTTTGGTCTCAATGTTAACCATTTTTAATGTGATGTCGATCAGTGGTGGCCGATGGTGAATAATATCAGGGACAATGAAGAGATTGATGCTGCAGATTAGGATTAATTCAATGGTATGTTTATTGAGAAATTTTTTTCTAAGGAGGTTTGTCTTAGTATGGAAAACTATTCCTCAAATTGAGGAAGTAGAATGACCTAGTGGATGCTTATGAAGAAAAATTCACTCAACTGGGAAGGTATGCTCTATATTTCGTACAAGATATTGATAGTAAAATAAACTGTTTTTTCTCATTATTAAATCCATAGTATCGAATGGATTTAGATTCTATTGAGTTAAAAATTTATGAAAAACTTGTTCAATGTACAGGAAGGTGGAAATGGTGGTTTCTAATGATTAGGTGTTCTCTAAAAAAATTGAATAAGATGTCGAGTTGGAAGATGGAATGGAAGAACTCTTCAAAAATGATTGATGCTAAGAAAATTAAGTTTACATTTTGTGAAAGTTGTGGTATTAATAATGATGGGGAATGTCTTTTGAATTTTGGTTTGTGATACTGATATTTTAAAATGGGACATAAGGTTTGTAATTTCACTAAAAATGATCTTGGTAATTGTAATACAAAATCTGATTTACATTCAGTAAAATGATTTATGTGTAATGAAATGAGTCATTATGCAAATGAGTGTCCAACCAAGAACTCAACCGAGGTAAAGCAGCCAGACTATAAGAATATATGGTGGTGATTTCCTTTGAAACTACTTCTTTAGATGATGGTCCATCAAATGAAGTAGTATCTGGTACACTATTTGTTTGTTCACATTATGCTAATTGTTGTTTGATTCAGGGTTGACACATTCATTCATTTCTGAGATGTTTTCTAGTAAATTTTGAATTACATCCAAATATATTAATCATGAACATTTGGTAAATTCACAAGGAGAACATGTTCATACAAAAATAATTTATAAGAACCTTCATGTCATTGTGTTCGGGAAGAATCTTCCTTCTAACAATATAGTATTTCTTCTAGTATAGTTTGATGTTTTTTTGGGTATGGATTGGCATTCAGTTTATCATACTAAGATTGAATGCCGAGATAAAGAGGATTTGTTTCAAAATGAATTTCAGTTTGTGTACAATAATGACCCCTTAATTTGGATAACACATTAGGAAGCTTAGAAACTATTAAAAGATAGAAACTAAAGTTACCTTGCACAAATTTTTGAAAACAAATGAAATGATTAGATTAATGATACGCTAGTTGTAAATTAGTACATTTAGGTTTTTTCTAATGAGCTTCATGGTATTATACAAGATTGAAAAGTTGAATTTACTGAGTACATAGTTCCTGTTGCTTTGCCAATATCGAAACACCCTTATCAAATGACTCAAACTAAACTTTTATGTTACAGAATAAATTAAATGAGTTATTAGATAAATGTTTAATTTGACTTTTCACATCACCATGGGGTTCTCATGTTTTTATTATTAAAATTAAAAATGGTTCAATGAGACTATACATTCATTATAGATCATTAAATAACATCAGTATTAAGAACAAGTATCTGTTTTCTCATATCGATGATTTTTTTGATCAGCTCCATAGAGCTCAGTATTTTACGAAAATTCACTTGAGGTTGGGGTACCATCAGTTGAAAGTAAATGAAACATAAATTCTGAAGACCACATTTTGTACACAATATGGCCATTATGAATTTGTATTTATTCCTTTTGGGTTAACTAATGCACCTATTGTTTTCAAGGATCTTGTTAACAGAATTGTCCGTGACTTTTTTGATAAGTTTGTGCTCATATTTATTGTTGATATTTTTATTTTTTCTAAAAGAAAAGGGGATCATGAAAGTAATTTATGTGTTGTTTCAAAAAATTGTATAATTTTTTATCCTACTAAACCAAAGTTTGTGAAGAATGGCCAAGACCCACAAACATATCTGAGATCTGTAGTTTTCTTGGTTTTGTAGGTTATTACGAGAGGTTTGTTGAGAATTTTTCATGGTTATCTATTCCAATGACTAAGATAACTCAAAAATGTGTTAAGTTAATTTGGACCAAAGAATGTGGTGATTGTTTTCAGAAATTGGAATAAATATTGGTGAATGCTCTTCTATTGGCATTACCTTCCATAAATGGCGAGATTATTATATATATAGATTCTTTGTTGAATGGTCTTGGATATGTCCTTATGCATAATGATCAGATAATTGCTTATTCATCATGTTTGTTGAGACCTCATGAGTTAAATTACCATACAAATTATTATTAATTAGTTATATATTTTTTTTTCTTTGAAATATTGGAGGCATCATCTGTATGGAGTAAAATTTGAAATATATGCGGACCACATGAGTTTAAGTTTATATTCAATAAAAATGAATTAAACATAAAATAGAAGAGATGGTTGGACCTAATCATGATTTATGATTGAATGATCCATTATCATCTAGGAATGGAAAATAGAGTGGATTATGTTGTGAGTCTAAAAAGTAATGAAACATTAACCTTGTAACATTTGGAACCAGATCATATGATTAAATATTTTATAAACATTTGGAATAGAATTTGTAGGTGCTGGAAATTACTCTATTTTGTTTCATGTGTCGGTTAAATCCTCACTATCAGACATAATTTTGAATGTGTAGAAGGAAGACAGTGAGTTGCAGAAAAATGTAGAGTTGGTTGATAAGGGTAAGTTTCATAATTTTAATATTGATAATTATTGTGTTTTCAGTTTTGGAAAGAGATTACGTGTGCCTCATGATTCACAGTTGATGAAAGAGTTATTATGTGAATCTCATAGATATTTGTTATCAGTTCATCATGGAAGTACTAAGATGTACAAAGATCATCGAGAGTATTACAGGTGGGATGGGATGAGAAGAGATATTGATGAGTATACTGTGAAGCCTTTTAATTGACAACAAGTTAAAGTAGAGCGGTAATTAACGAACGAGATGCTTCAGTATTTACCGGTTCCAAAGTGTAAAGGGGAAAATATATCCATTGAAATCATTGTGGGATTACCAATGACATCTCGATGTAACAATGCAATCTTGGTTATTGTTGATCTATTCACTAAATCTTCTCATTTTCACCCTATTCGATATACATAGTCTCTCGATCAACATTCATGCTTATATGTTAACGATATAGTAATGTTAAATGGAGTTAACCTCTCTGTTGTATTTGATCATGATCGATGGATTACTTCTAACTTTTGGAAAATCCTTTAGAAGTCGTTGGGTACAGAATTAAATTTTATTACATCATTTCATCCATAATTATATGGGAAGACAGAATGAAAAATTTATACCTTGGAAGATAGTTTACGTGATTGACTTATGGATTACTAGGGAAGTTATGACTAACATAAATCTTTGGTTGAATTTTCTTACAATGACAATTTTCATTAAATTATACATATGGATCTGTTCAAGGCATTAAAAGGAAAGCAGATTCGATCTATATCTTTTTGGGATGAAATAGTGGAAAGGAAGCTGATGGGACTAGAATTGGTATAAGAGATGGAATAGAATGTAATAATGATTTAGAAGCACATGAGAACATCACAGAATGGGTAGAAACGTTATGTGGATAACCAGAGGAAATGCCTTTTTTTAGGTTAGTGATCATGTCTTTCTTAGAGTTTATCCATGTAAAAGTGTGAAGTATGTTGGAAAGAAGGGAAAGTTAGGTCGGATGTTCATTGGACACCATAAAATTCTAGAGAATTTTGGATCATTGGCATACAAAGTGGCTTTCCCTCCAGGTTTATCCAAGGTATAAAATTTTTTCATGTTTCAATGTTGAGAAAATATATGCTAGATCCGTCTCATGTTTTTAGTCCAGAGGTAGTTCAGTTGAAAAGGAATATCTATTACAAGGAGCAACCAGTCTATTTTCATTACTGAAGAGAGAATCTCTTGTGGAATAAATTAATTCATCAGGTAATGGCTTATTGTATAACCCATCTGATTGAAGAGGAAACCTGGGAATCTAAAAATGCTATGATGTCTATATACCCACATTTATTTGATAAGTGAATAAAATTGGGAGGATTCGACATCGGAAAGAGGGGAAGGATGTAACCTCCAAGGTAAATAAAGAAATAATGAATTTTAATAATTATTAGTATTTGTGAATTAAATATAAATTTTACTTTCAAAGTGATTCTTTTTTTGATGGATTACCTGATACACAACAATGTGTTTCTTTGATTTCTTACGTTGCACACTAATAATTTAATATTAATATTTTTAATTGTAGTTAATGAGTAGCTTTTGTATTAGAGGGGATAAATATAACTATCTAAAATATGATTATACATGTTTTTTAAATGTCTTTACAGTTATCCAATAAACGTTTGTGGCTTAAAATGTGAATTAATCCAATTTTAAGGGAAAATACTATATTATATTTTAAATGGTCGACTTACTGCCTTTTGATGGGGAACCATTTTTAAATAATGTTTTTGTCACATTTATATGTTATATTTTAAAAATAAAAATCCTTCTTTTGAATCGGGGAATAAAAATTTATTTTGGGTAAATTTTTGATATTTTTCTGAAGAAGATCATTTTTAATGAATAGTGAAAAATACCGTATTTTAATTAAAAAAATCAATTTAATATAATTTATTAATATTGTTAGATAATTTTTTTAGTTTTTTATAATGTGTAATTAGAATATATTTTTACTATCTAATTAAATTTTGGTCATTGGAAGTAATTTCACTTTGAAATTGGACATAAATAAGTGTCAATATTTTAATAGTTATTATTTCGTAAAAACACGCTTTTTGTTTTGTCAACGGAAATTAATTTTAAATTAATAAACTCCACATATAATTTTTTAATTTGGAAAATTTTATTCCATATTGGCAATCAGGAGTTAAAAATTATGAATATAGGTAACTTTTAGTTTTAGTCATTTTAAATATGTACATCAGTTTAAATTATGTTTACCATGGTTAGACCAAAAATATGGTAGATAAGTGTAAAAAATAATAAAATAAAAATATTATGTTACACTAACATGTGTCCTAAACCGATTGTATGAATCATTTCATTCCAAGGTCATACTTGGGTTGATTTTTGGTGCTCATGGAGCCACATGGAAGTGATATGACATATTATTTTAATTAACATAATGTAAAGGAAAAAATGACATAAACAAATAAATTTTTGGTAATCAATTTTTACATGGGGTTATATATGTTATATCATAGAATATAAATATTAATTTGGATTATAAGCAGATTTCCTACATCATGGTATATTTTTTTATAATTTTTAGACATCAAATAAATAAAATTATTTACGACACATTAATGATGTAGTGTTTACCTTATTAATGAATGATTTGACTATATAAGTTTATAAAAATTAATAAAATATCCAAAACATGTCCAATTGTTATTGGATAGTTTTACGTAGAACATGAATCTATTTATTTTCTACTTTATTGTGTTTTGAAACGTTTGAAACCGAAAATCATTATATAATAAAACAATATTTTCAAACTACCCTAAAGATTCCCCCCCCCTTATAAAAATCCCTCACCAATAACCGATTACTCAATCCTCTCAAGCCCCTCAGCTCATCCAACCTCTTACTAAATAATATCTCATGATACATCTCTTACTCCTAGAATACATTCAATTGGAATAAGGTACATCAATTAATTTGTTTGATTCAATCAAAAGGTTGATACCTGATTTAAAGGTAACGTCTTATCTTATTTTTTTTTCTTTTATTTTACTTCTCCAACCCCCTAAAATATTTTATTCCCTTTTTTATAATGGCACAGATTTCCTCAATATCCTACGATGTTGTTATGAGAATTATTCTAACTACACTTACACACACCTCCATCTAATGGATACGAACATATTGTGCCTATGGATGGAAAACTACCGCCTCATTAAATGATGATTGTTCAAATATCTCTAACTTCCTCTCGTGGTGGAAATTATGATGGAAGTGTTTTTATATATGATATATATTATGTTTAGGTTTTTTTAATTCTTTTGTATATTTATTTTATATCATAACATTATGGTTTCCATAATGGGTTAACACGATAAATTCATTTGAGGATGTGCGGACTACCGCCCCCTCAATGTAATATGACTTGTTCATGGAATATGAGAAACGTTTAAATGATTGACATAATGATATTATAAATTATATTATACTATAATTATAAAATACCTATGTATCATTATGTTTTCTTTCAATTAAAATACGAAATATAAATGGAAGTAGCGTTCATAGGTACGTACGACTTAATGTATCCATGAACGGTGCATTCCATTTATTATCTCCAAATGTTACATACTACTATAAATAAATATATATACTGGATATATATGATATATATATGATATCTAAATGATTAATATCATTATGAATATAATGGAAATTTGACCACATGAACAACATGTAATTATAAGAAGTTCATTTTTGACAAAAGTACCAAATATTGTAAAAACAACTATTATTAACATAAATGATTACATAATGTTTATAAAAAAAATTATTGATATAAAAGGAATAAAAAACTTGGTAATGCTTCTTAAGAAAGTAGAAATCAAATTTAGTTTATTATTCATGATATTAAAGAATGAACGGGTCAAGTCAGAAGCTAGGTAAGGGACTTCTTCTCAATATCTTTTCATTTAGTAATATTTTTATTTATACATAACATTATTTTATATGGTGTGTAATACCCTTTGAAATTAAATTTCATTAAATGTCAATATTTTCTGTACTAATAAAAATAATAAATGACAAAAAATAATGTTTCTTTTAACGCAAGTTATGATAGCGTCCTTTTCTGCCACCACGAGTATTATTTGTTCATTAGATTACTTAACAAGCCTTAATTTATTTTAAAAGAAATCCAAATACCATATAGAATTTTTACATATTTTGGTATTGAAAATGGTTTTGAGATTGGACCTATTATTTCATTATTTGGGAAATATATATTTTTTTTAATGTAGTAATGTTTCCTTTCATTTATGCTTATGAAATCTGTTATGATTATGTTATGGTTCTAGGGAATTGATTTGGTATAAGTGTTGTTCTATGATAAACCAAGGGTGGGTGAGCCTGATATATCTCTCTAATGCATTAGGTAATGTGACAGTGGTAAACATGAATGTTTTTTCAAAGATATTTTGGTAATATACTATGATGGGTATTCAAACGTAACATCATATGTAGTTGTGATAACTACAATGTTATCATGATATAGATTCCATCAGTTACCTTACGATTTATGATTTCAATGTGTTTTAAATAAAATCAATGATTACATGAGTTAAGATTAAGAGATTTTGTTATGTATGTTTTGATGAACTAATGTTATCTTTCATTCTTTTATAACTGTTACCGATATTTTTATGCTCATCCAAAGTTTGGAAATGTTTTTCACATGACATAAAGTTGAATAGGGTCAGTGATGGGATCAAGGGAATGTCATGATTTATAAAACATGGAACCGAACATAACTCTTTTTTTCATGTTTTTTTATATTATGAAATAAATGGAAACTGATTAGGAGTTTCTACTTTGTAATTTTTCTGATATGTAATATTTATGACCTAATTCTCTAAAAATCAAAACCTGAAATGATATTTAATATAGAGTTATTCATTTAATCCAAGATTATGTAATGTTTTAAGGATGGGTCCTTATAATGTGTCATATTGGATTGAATATATATATATTTTCATGATATATTTATTTTAGACATAAATCGTTATCAGGCCGTCTATGCATTCATTTGTGGTATTCCTCATTGGTATTCCATCATGGTATTTCCATCATTCTATTTACATTATGATATTCAATTGTGTTATTCTTCATGTTATTTATGTTTTGGTATTTACGTTGTGGAATTCCTTTGTGGTTTTTGGTTGTTCTACAATGTATTGTTTTACTCACTCATGCATGGGCCTTGCCCGCACGTTTCTTTTGTTGTGAAGACGATCGAATATTCGATAGTGTCCCATGAATACAATGACCATGAGATGCCTTAGGATACTGGACATGCCGAGGTGACTTCGGGAAGATTTTTTTATGTTATTCCAAATACCTCTTACATTACATGGTGGACTTGTGGCTGGATATTCTATTATTTTTTTTAACATTTTTAGAAATTTTTTCATTCTTGTATTTTCACTCTTGTACTATGGTTTTTGGATATAGTCATTTTCATTTATTGATAACATCATGTTTTTTCATTCCATAATTTACATGTTTAGAGATGTGTGTGTGCATATAGGTACATAGGACAGTGCCTCCCATTTGTGGGATATTCTAACTGTAGAGACCCAGCCCCAGAAACCATATAAGTCGGTGCCTTCTGAACATGACGTGTTATCTTAAAATAAAATACACTTTTTTAACAACACATAATGTCCCATACAGAGGATCATGTACGGTTCGGGTACTAGGAAACCGGAAACCTCTAAAACAATTCATCTTTTAAAAGCTGATTCCTAATAATTTTAAATCAAAACGGAGGGTGAGCATTAAAATACTCAGTAAGGGGTTTTAAAAAGAAATTAAAACACTGTAACATTTGAAAACATTCTTTTTAAAGAGATTGAACACTTATTAAAGGAAAATTAAACCACATAACATAAAGAAATCCTCAATCAAGGTTTTCAATAAGAACATGAAACAATGATGTTAATTCTTGAAGGAGTAATA
Source organism: Viscum album (assembly GCA_963277665.1). NCBI lineage: Eukaryota > Viridiplantae > Streptophyta > Magnoliopsida > Santalales > Viscaceae > Viscum > Viscum album. The sequence continues at coordinate 722,069,718 of OY728141.1, forward strand.
ACAGTTATCAAGAACAAGTATTATATGTGATTTAATTAATCATAAATTAAACAGTTAAAAGTAATTCATAATAACAGTTGCGCATAAAGGAAACAACTAGATTTTTATATGCCGGTTACTATTCTATTAAGTGATAATCACCAATCATGCTTCAAGCTTATACTAGTGAAATAAAGACTTTATGAAAAAATTAAGGCATTAGTCGTGAATGAACCTTATCCTGGAAAGAACTTCATTACATAACTTGAATTATGTGGAATCAAAATTTAACTTAGAAAATCATGAACATATCACCAAGGTACATCCCCAAGGTGTCATAAAAAAATTACCAAGGTTATTCACCAAAGTATCAGTCTAAAAAGTCATCTCTAGAGATTAATTCTGTACCCAATGAATTAGAGCGCTATCAGAGTGCACCCTTAAATTTGTCTTTATCATCATGTGAGACACATCGTTCATGCTTTACCTAAATGGTTAAGTATATTCAAGATGTCCCATACCACCATGAATATCTCATTCATTTTAATTTTACCCAAGGCGTCCCATACCACATTGGGTAATCCAAATTCTTAGTTCATTTAGTGATATGTCATAAGCATGCATTATGTACAACAATAAATAATGAACAACCACAAATCGTGCTAATACAAGGTATGATGGTTAATTTGCAAAATGTATCAGTAACTAATCAAAGGCATACATAGCTTAGTAAAAAATCCTTTACACTAAAGCAGACGATTAATGATATACTAAATGATGAATCTTTGTCATTATAAATCCATGGAAATGGAGTGCTTAAGGAAAACTCTTAAAATTTGTTATGGTGATAAATAGGCCCTTGATCTTGTAAATAAATTTAATCATGACTTGATTAATTAATACATTCAACAAGGTAGGTTCATTATGACTTAAGATAATACATTAATACAACATGATATCACGATCCATCAAAACTTAAATCCTCTAATACATCATAAATCAAACCAAATTACACCCTTCATGGTGAAATGCATCTAGAGCGATGCCCATCATGTTTTTTTTATAAAACATAGTTCTAATAAAATAAGGTTTTAATCAAAGGTTGGTACCCACCCCTTGAAATCAAAAATTCGATTTGTATTAGTCTACATGTTTATGTGTACATAAATATTTATAGATACTAAGTCTGCAACGATGGGTTTTCATGGTAAAACAGTTTCAATCAACCCTAATTAATATATAATGCATAGCATTACATGTTGGATAATTTTGAAATCTGAATGATATATAGAGTTTTGGTTATAAATATCTGTATATATATATACATAGAAAACTGTATATTTTCATCTATATAGGTTTTATGAACTAAAATCGAAAGAGTACAATTAGAACTTAACAAACCAAATGCCCTGTCCAAAATAAAAAAAAGAGAAAGCGAAATGAAATACCATCCGTGTGTATATATATGTATATATATATAAAAAGGTAACACATATATATATACAAAACATATTCTTATGGGTTGGTTTAAAACGAAGTAAGATAACCATATTCCCTTGTCACCATTGTATTAATCTTTAGGAAAGAAAATCCTTTTTGAAAACATCACCACCCGAGGGGCGTATATTCAAGTATTCACTAATAAAAACTATATATATATATACCGAGAGTAAGTCAATATGGGTTTCTTCAAAGGAAAACAAAACTAGGAACCATGCTTACACATGAACCCTACTGAAAACACGAAGGCTGATTCCTTGAAGGAGATACCTTCCTAGGGGTAAATATATATCAAGTATATATGTATAAATTTAAGTTGTGTATATGCCGAAGGTTCCTTTAAATGAAGACAATCATGCAGGGAAACTTACATAGCTTGAGGAGGATCTAGGACCAGGTGCACCACGCTGATCTTGCTGGAAGTTCGCAGGAGAGGAAGGAGGAAGAAGAAGAAGTCATCAGGACTTCAAGAAGTAGTGGGGGTTTAAGTAAAGATTTGGTGCACAGAGGGTGACTCGACCCATGCGTAGACAGACGTGGGGAGGACGGGAAAATAGGGACCTAGGAGGGCGGTGTTCGGAAGTCAAGGGAGCAGTGCGTGGGAGGAGAGGTCGAGGTGTCCTTTGAGTAGGCCTACTGGTCGGGAGCCACCTCGAAGGAAGAAGATGGTTGGGGGTTCGACGTGGTAAAGGAAGGGATGGCCGAGATTAGATCTCGGCGAAGATCGAATGGCTGGAGGAGAGCGGAAAAATTTAAAGAGACCGAGGGAGGAATCAGACGGCTCAGATCGCGTGAGATGCATCTGATGGTCACGATCACGTCTCGTAGAAAAATCCCGTTCCCACATCGAAACAGAGAGCAGTTGGGGCACAGATTAAAAAACAAGCTCTGCTTCTCCCAGTGCAATAACACAAACACACGCACAACGGGGCCTTATGTTGTACCTCTCGTTCCCCTCATTGTTTGATTTTCATGATCACAATCACCTTATTATTTGTCTAATATTGTTTTAAGTGTTTTTGTTTTATAGGCAAAAGATTGACAAGGAAATGGGCCATGAAGCACATCAAGTGGACTGAATTTCAGTCCACCGGCCAACCGGTGTGATAGCACCGGCCAGCCGGTGGACCTGGCAGAGGCATTGCCCCCTGCCAGGTTCCACCGGTCAGCCGGTGGCTCTGTCACCGGCCAGCCGGTGGCACCCAGATCAAACAATGTGAGCTACTGTCTTGCCACCGGCCAGCCGGTGGCTCTGGCACCGGTCAGCCGGTGGAGCCTGGACCAGAATTCTCCTCCTCTGCCAAGGCACCGGCCAGCCGGTGGCCCTGTAGCGGCCAGCCGGTAGCCCAGTCAAACTAGCCGTTGGGTTTGACCAGTCAACCCTCTTTTGGCCTCCAACGGCTCCGAGGACTTCTCCAACGGCTCCGAAGCCTCCCCAAGGGTTCCATGCCTATAAATAAAGGCCAAGGAAGCCCCGGACACTAACCGGAACTATTGTGAAGCCAACGGACACTTTTTCCATCATTCGGCAATCCTCCGGCGAGCCACTTCAAAGGAACCCCAAGTGCTCCAACCAACTTCCAATCCAAGGAGCACCTCAAGAAGCTTGGGAGAGCACGCTACATCAACTCCATCTATCCAATTGGCGCCCAAGGCTTCTCCTCAATTACGGTTTTTATTGCATTATTTATTTTGAGCTTAAAATTGGGTTTGTGCCTACAAACCCCAAACTCTTTCTCATACCCCTTTCTTTTGGGTTCTCACACCACCATTAAGGTGTGAAGAGGTTTCTTCAAGCCTTTCCTTTTAAAGGGCTTCAGTTTTCGGTGAGCTAGCCTTCACCCGTTAAAAAGGCTAGTGGGTTCTTGCTATTCCATTGAAAGCAAGTGGGTTCTTGCTAAACCAATAAAAGCAAGCTGTAATAGGTCCTAGTTCTACCTCAAAGCCTAGTGGGTTTCTTGCTAAAACCATTGAAAAGCAAGCGGTAGGAATCTTTCAACGGTTGAGTTGGGAGCGGAGACGTAGGCCGGGTTTTGGCCGAACTCCGTTATCAATTTCTTGTGTCTTGCCTTATTTATTTCCGCTGCATTATTTACTTTGATTTTTAATTTGTTAATATTTTTTTTAAAAGGCAATTCACCCCCCCTCTTGCCATCTTTTCCTCGTTTATTCCGACCCAACAATTGGTATCAGAGGCAAAATTTGAATAATTCCCTAACCGGTTTCAAATTAAAGATCCTATTTTTTTGATGGCTTCTACCGCTTCTTCTTCTCAAACTCTCGAAGGACATTCTTTGGATCGTGCTCCATTCTTTGATGGAGCCGATTATACATTTTGGAAAACCCGCATGTCAACTTTTTTAAAAAGTATTGGTTATCCAATTTATAAAATTGTTATGCAAGGATTTTCCCTCTCCTCTCCCGATGATTCTAAATGGACCCCCAATGACATTGCTTATTTTGAGCTTGATGGCAAAGCCATGAACGCTCTTCATTGTGGTCTTGACCGTAATGTTTTTAATTGTATTTCTTCTTGCACTACATCACATGATATTTGGAAATATTTAGAGCTAACCCATGAAGGTACTAGCAAGGCTCCAAAGCAAGAACCCGCTCAAGAGCAAGAACTCGACGAAAAATTTAAACCCGCTTGCCCACTTCACAAGAAAAGGGCCAAAAAGAAGGGAAAGAAGAAGGCTTCAAAGGCATCTTGGAGTGATAGCTCCACCTCTTCATTCTCCTCCTTCTCCTCGAGCGACCAAGGTAAAAAATGCATAATGGCAAATCATGAGGTATCATCTTCCGACTCTTCTTCCTCGTCTTCTAGTTCTTCAAATTCTTTCAATCATTTATCATATGACGAACTCTCACATGCTAGAGATCAATTGGAAAAAGGTTTTCATACTTTATCGTCAAAATTTGTTGCTTTAAAAAAGTCTTTCAAAAAACTTTCCTCCGAAAAAGACCAACTTCTCAAAGAGAAGGAGGAACTCTCCCTAAAAATCCAAAATTTCCCAAATGTTGATTCTATGGAATCAACCATCAAAGACCTAAGGGAGACCCTAGCTAAGTTCACCCAAGGGGAACAAAATTTGAACAATTTGCTTGGTTCCCAACGAATTTCAAGAACCACCCAAGGGCTAGGATATACCAATATAGCTTCCTCCTCCCATGCACCCACTGTTTTTGTAAGGGGGAGCTCTTGTTTTAAATTTTGTAATTATTGTAAAAAACTCGGGCACCTCATTTATGAGTGTAATTGCAAAAATACCTGGTACGGCCAACCCAAATCTATTTTCTATTCCGATGAGTTCTATAGGAGAAGACCCGCCATGAGACAAGTATGGATTGAAAAATCCCTTATAGCGAGTCTCTCCGGGCCTAAAATTGTCTCTTTTCAAAATCCCTCTCCCTGGTGATTTGTTGTTTTTATTTAGGGGGAGTTGAGTTTGTTTAAGAATTTTTTCAAACTGTTATTCAATTTTTCAATTCAATTTGTATTTACAATTTTCATTTCAAATTTTCATTTCTAGTTTTTCAAATCTCTTTTCCCTCAATCAAGTTTTATGCCCCATTCTATTTTGATAATCACAAATGGGGAGAAATTTCTTGATTGATTGGGGGAGAATCTTTTTCATCATGCTTAGCATTTCCTTTCAATTTCAGTTTTTTACATTAATTGTTTTGGTGATTGTGATCATCAAAATATGGGGAGATTGTTGTACCTCTCGTTCCCCTCATTGTTTGATTTTCATGATCACAATCACCTTATTATTTGTCTAATATTGTTTTAAGTGTTTTTGTTTTATAGGCAAAAGATTGACAAGGAAATGGGCCATGAAGCACATCAAGTGGACTGAATTTCAGTCCACCGGCCAACCGGTGTGATAGCACCGGCCAGCCGGTGGCTATGTCACCGGCCAGCCGGTGGCACCCAGATCAAACAGTGTGAGCTACTGTCTTGCCACCGGCCAGCCGGTGGCTCTGCCACCGGTCAGCCGGTGGAGCCTGGACCAGAATTCTCCTCCTCTGCCAAGGCACCGGCCAGCCGGTGGCCCTGTACCGGCCAGCCGGTAGCCCAGCCAAACTAGCCGTTGGGTTTGACCAGTCAACCTTCTTTTGGCCTCCAACGGCTCCGAGGACTTCTCCAACGGCTCCGAAGCCTCCCCAAGGGTTCCATGCCTATAAATAAAGGCCAAGGAAGCCCCGGACCTTAACCGGAACTATTGTGAAGCCAACGGACACTTTTTCCATCATTCGGCAATCCTCCGGCGAGCCACTTCAAAGGAACCCCAAGTGCTTCAACCAACTTCCAATCCAAGGAGCACCTCAAGAAGCTTGGGAGAGCACGCTACATCAACTCCATCTATCCAATTGGCGCCCAAGGCTTCTCCTCAATTACGGTTTTTATTGCATTATTTATTTTGAGCTTAAAATTGGGTTTGTGCCTACAAACCCCAAACTCTTTCTCATCCCCCTTTCTTTTGGGTTCTCACACCACCATTAAGGTGTGAAGAGGTTTCTTCAAGCCTTTCCTTTTAAAGGGCTTGAGTTTTCGGTGAGCTAGCCTTCACCTGTTAAAAAGGCTAGTGGGTTCTTGCTATTCCATTGAAAGCAAGTGGGTTCTTGCTAAACCAATAAAAGCAAGCTGTAATAGGTCCTAGTGCTACCTCAAAGCCTAGTGGGTTTCTTGCTAAAACCATTGAAAAGCAAGCGGTAGGAATCTCTCAACGGTTGAGTTGGGAGCGGAGACGTAGGCCGGGTTTTGGCCGAACTCCGTTATCAATTTCTTGTGTCTTGCCTTATTTATTTCCGCTGCATTCTTTACTTTGATTTTTAATTTGTTAATCTTTTTTTTAAAGGCAATTCACCCCCCTCTTTCCATCTTTTCCTCGTTTATTCCGACCCAACACCTTATACACGGGGCCAATGCGGGCTTTGGCCCACCCCTACGCACCGCGCACCGTGGCCATACACACAGACTGCGCGTGACCCGAGAGACCTATGCGCACGGCTTGGGATACGGTTTGGACACCCACTAAGCGCTTGGGGGCCCCGATGGTCGGCACCTCGGGTCTCTTGGGGCTTGTTCTTGGCCTAGAGGGCTTGTCCCTTAATGGATGCCCTCGGCTTAGTCGGGCCCCATCCTATTTTTTATTGAAAACTTATTTGAAATTTATAAACAAACTTATTTAAAATTTATAAAACAATCAGCATAAGTATACTTGTTTTCAAAATGAAGTGTGGTATAAATATTCATATAAAAAAATGTTTCATTCAATAAAGACAATTAGTTTTAATTTAAAAAATCTGAATTCTTTTTACAATTTTATGTAATATATTTCGTATTAACATAATTTTTCTATAAAAAGAAAATTTATTTAGAATTTTGAAATAACAAGTTTAAGTATGCTTAGTTCAAAATATAAACACTTCCACAAAATGAGTCAATATACTATAATAACAAAATAGTTTTAACTTAAAATTTTAATTCCGTTACCAATTTATATATAAATCTTTTAAAAGATATACCTATTTTATTTTACTTACAAAACCATTATAATTATTCGGATATTTACAGAAATTCCAAAAGACTACTAGTTAATTCAAAATCATAATTTAGAGCTCAAAATATATTATTATTGATACACTTTAAACATATTGGAAGAATACTATATTTTCAATATGCAAGTATCCATCGGGATCTTGTGAAAACAAAAGGATTTATTTCCGAGAATACTTCTTTTTATATTAAAACTATAACTCTTTTGTGAAATATATTATAATAGTTGAAATATTATAAAATTATAAGAGCATGAAAACAAGTTTTAATATAATGATAAACTTTATCAATGGAAACCTAAAGGTTGATTTGAAAATCTAACGGCTATTTTCCAACGGTCAATATTTATAGGACCATTATAAAGGAAGGGGCATTTTACAAGAACAAAACACTTGAACCAAAAAGGATGGATCTCCTCATACCATTGGCGTTGAGCATGTGTGCTGTGGCCCTGGCTGTTATATTTTTCACGCTGATGGACTCTGAAGATGAGGACTATCCAATTACTCGAGTTGGGTTCTTAGTAGTCTTGTTGTGGAAGTGTTAGGACTTGTGCATGGTATTTTGAACTATTTGGGTCTCATTGTAATGTAATGTTTTAATATATATCAGTTTACCATATTCTCCATGTTTATTTTATTTCAAATTCTTTCTTAGCACAACAAAAAAAACAGGAGACATCATTAAAGGCATAACATTTCTTATTTGAACTGGTTCATAAAACCTGGGGCGTCACATTATCCCCCCCTTTAGAAAATTTCATCCTCACAATTTATTTCACAACACTACAAGGTTCAGCAACGTTTCTACCACCTTCACCAATGAATAGGGTCAACAGGTGCATTGAGAGGGTTCCCCGTAGCGAAGCTCACCTCTTCCAGCTCCCTTATCCACATACAACTAAGACAGGAGGTGTTGCACTTGTGTTTCGGGCCTTCAGGCCTCCAAAGGGAATCTCGAACAGTACAAAGTTCTGAATTGTCTTCACAGACCAAAGCATGAAGGACTCGCCGAATTATGTCTCGGTCGAGGACATTGAATCCATAGATACGGTCAAACATGGTAAAGCTGATAATTTGGGGCATATAAGACACATAATGATTTCCCTCCAACGTAGCCTCCTGAAATTTCACTCTGGCCATGTAGTTTCGGCCTAGGGTGAAACATAGAAAGAGCCCTTCATGGTAACTTCCTCATCGTTCACGTCCGTCTAGCTGTGCAGAGCCAATGTGGTAATAGATGGAGGCATTCCCCTGGCAGGTGTGGAGAATCTCCGGACCGTTTGTTACCTCAAAACACTGCTTGCACATTCTTCGCAAATTTGGGAAGGGGTCATACTCGTCCTCACACGTTTTGATCGCAATGATTTCCAAAATCTCAGTGAGAAGATATAACAGGTGGGTTTGTCCTTGCATCTGAAAGTTTTAAGAGGGAAATTTAAACACATGAAAATCATTCAAGGACAAAAACAAAGTAAGGACAATGAATGGGGAAAGAAAACATTTTAATAAACATAAATTTATTATTATTAGTGCTTGAGTTTCCCTTTTCCATTGACTAAACGAACTCCACACAGAGAAGCAAAACTCCCTAACTCCTCGAACCAAACACAGGCCGAGCATTCAGGGGAAAACTAATGAGGTCACCTATGACATCTTATGAGTCAAGCATGAGGGGTATGAAGTTGAGAGACATCTTCATACACTTGTCCTCTGCAAGACAATCGGGTGGACTCGTCTTCTAACCTTCCGAAGTCCAACAACGGACCCCAGAAGATATAGTTAAGAATCTGACAAAGGTAGCCCGCTCAGAGGTCTCTGTTAGTAGCAGCTTCTTGAAAAGGTTTATCAACCAGAGTTCCAAATCTCTCACCCGCCGTGAAAATCCGAAAATGTCCCTCATGGTACTTTCCCCGACGCACATATGAGGGAAACTGAGTTATCATCATAAAGAGGTAATCTATTCCTACCCCTTGGTGTAACTGAAGCACCCGTGGTGAATTGGATACGTCGTAAAGGTGTTTGTATGTCATGCGGATATGGGCATAGTTTAGAAAGTCATCACCGCTAGCTAAAGACACAATGGTCTCTAGTGCCTCTGTGGGGAGAGATAAGAGACTTGTGCCATTGTTTTCCATCTGAAATTTGAGAAAACCCAATTTTTAATAAAACTGAAATACATATACATATATATATATATATATATATATTTGTTTCAATTTCTGGCTTTCCAGAGTTTTCCAAACCGAACCTCTGATACCAACTGTAGAGACCCAACCCCAGAAACCATAGGAGTCGGTGCTTTATGAGCATGATGTGTTATCATAAAATAAAATACACTTTGTTAAAAACAAATCATGTCCCATACAGAGGATCGTGTGCGGTTCGGGTTCTGGGAAACCGGAAACATCTGAAACAATTCATCTTTTAAAAGCTGATACCTGAAAATTATAAATCAAAACGTAGGGTGAGCATTAAAATACTCAGTAAGGGGTTTTAAAAAGAAATTAAAACACTGTAACATTTGAAAACATTATTTTATAAGAGATTGAACAATTATTAAAGTAAAATTATAACACATAACATAAAAAATGCTCAATCAAGGTTTTCAATAATAACATGAAACAATGATGTTAATTCTCGATGGAGTAATAAAAGTTATCAAGAACAAGTACTACATGTGATTTACTTAAGCATAAATTAAACAGTTAATAGTAATGCATAATCAGAGTTGCGCATAATGGAAACAACTAGATTTTCATATACTAGTTACTATTCTATTAGGTGATAATCACCAATCATGCTTCCAGCTTATACCAGTAAAATAAGTACTTTATGAAAACTTTAAGCCATTATTCGTGAAAGAACCTTATCTTGGAAAGAACTTGTTTACATAACTTGAATTATGTGGCATCAACATTTAACTTAGAATATCATGAATATATCACCAAGGTCCATCCCCAAGGTGTCCTCAAAATATTACCAATGTTATTCACCAAGGTATCAGTCTAAAAAGACATCGCTAGAGATTATGTCTTTACCCAATTCATCGGAGCGCTATCAGGATGCACCCTTAAATTTGTCTTTATCATCATGTGAGCCACATGATTCATGATTTACTTAAATGGTTAAGTATATTCCAGATGTCCCATACCACCTTGAATATCTCATTCATTTTCATTTTACCCATGGTGTCCCATACCACTTTGGGTAATCCAATTTCTTAGTTCATTTAGTGATATTTCATAAGAATGCATTATGTACAACAATAAATAATGAACCACCCTAAATCATGCTAATACAAGGTATGATGGTTAATTTGCAAAATGTATCAGTAACTAATCAAAGGCATACATAGCTTATTAAAACATCCTTTACACTAAAGCATATGATTAATGATATACTAAATGATGAATATTTGTCATTATAAATCCATGGAAAAAAGAGTGATTAAGGAAAACTCTTGAAATTTGTTATGGTGATAAATAGGCCCTTGATCTTGTAAATAAATTAAATCATGACTTGATTAATTAATACATTCAACAAGGTAGGTTCATTATGTCTTATGATAATACATGAATACAACATGATATCACGATCCATCAAATCTTCAATCCTATAATACATCTTAAATCAAACCAAATTACACCCTTCATGGTAAAATGCATTATGAGTGATTCCCAACACGTTTTTCTTATAAAACATAGTTCGCATAAAATAATTATTTACTTAAAGGTTGGTACCCACCCCTTGAAATCATAAATTCGATTTTTATTAGTCTACATGTTTATGTGTACATAAATATTTATAGATACTATGTCTGCAACGATGGGTTTTCATGGTAAAACAGTTTCAATCAACCCTCATTAATATATAATTCATAGCATTACATGTTGGATCATTTTTAAATCTGAAAAATAGATAGAGTTTTGGTTATAAATATCTGTATATATATATACAAATAAAACTGTATATTTGTATCTATATAGGTTTTATGAACTAAAACCGAAAGAGTACAATTAGAACTTAACATCCAAATGCCCTGTCTAAAAAAAGAAAGGGAAATTAAATACCATCCATGTGTATATATATGTATATATATATAAAAAGGTAACCCGTATATATATACAAAACATATTCTTAAGGGTTGGTTTAAAACGAAGTAGGATAACCATTTTCCCTTGTCAACATTGTATTAAAATTTAGGAAAGAAAATACTTTTTGAAAACATCACCACCCGAGGGGTGTATATTCAAGTATTCACAAATAAAAACTATATATATATACCGAGTTTAAGTCGATATGGGTATCTTCAAAGGAAAAAAAAACAGGAACCATGCTTACACATGCACCCTCCTGAAAACACGAAGGCCAATTCCTTGAAGGAGATACCTTACGAGGGGTATATATATATCAAGAATATATGTATAAATGTAATTTGTGTATATGCCGAAGGTTACTTTAAAAGAATACAAGCATGCAGGGAACCTTACAAAGCTTGAGGAGGAGCTCGGACCAGGTGCATGACACTGATCTTGCTGGAAGTTCGCGGGAGAGGAAGGAGGAAGAAGAAGAAGTCGTCAGGACTTCAAGAAGCAGGGGGGGTTTAAGTAGGGATTTTGAGCACAGAGGGTGACTCGACCCATGCGTAGATCGACATGGGGAAGACGGGAAAACATGGACCTAGGAGGGCGGTGTTCAGAAGTCAAAGGAGAAGTGCGGGGGAGGAGAGGTCGAGGTGTCCTTTGAGTAGGCCTACTGGTCTGGAGCCGCCTCGAAGGAAGAAGACGGTGGGGGTCGACTTGGTAAAGTAAGGGATGGTTGGGATTATATCTCGGCGAAGAACGAACGGCTGGAGGAGCGCGGAAAAATTTAAAGATATCAAGGGAGGAATCGGACGGCTCAGATCGCGCGAGATGCATCTGATGGTCACGATCATGTCTCGTAGAAAAATCATGTTCACACATCGAAACAGAGCGCGGTTGGGGCACAAATTAACAAACAAGCTCCGCTGCTCCCGGTACAAAAACATGAACACACGCACACCAAGGCCTTATACACGGGCCCCATGCGGGCTTCAGCCCACCCCTACGCACCCCGCACCGCGGCCTTACACACGGCCTGTGCGCGACCTGAGAGACTTATGTGCATGACTTGGGACGTGGTTTGGACACCCACTGAGCGCTTGTGGACCCTGATGGTCGGCACCTCGGGTCCCTTGGGGCTTGGTCTCGGCCTAGAGGGCTTGTCCCTTCAGGGATGCCCTCGTCTTGGCTGGGCCCCATCCTATTTTTTTATTGAAAACATATTTGAAATTTATAAACAAACTTATTTGAAATTTATAAAATAATCAGAATAAGTATACTTGTTTTCAAAATGTAGTGTGGTATAAATATTCATATAAAAAAAGTGTTCATTCAATAAAGAGTATTATTTTTAATTTAAAAAATATGAATTCCTTTTACTAGTTTATGTAATATATTTCGTATTAACATAATTTTTCTATAAAAAGAAAATTTATTTAGACTTTTGAAATAACAAGTTTAAGTATGATTAGTTCAAAATATAAACACTTCCACAAAATGAGTCAACATACTATATCAACAAAAGAGTTTTAACTTAAAATTTAAATCCCTTTAACAATTTATATATAAATCTTTCAAAAGATATACCTATCTTATTTTACATACAAAACCATTATAATTATTCAGATCTTTACAGAAATTCCAAAATACTACTAGTTAATTCCAAATCATAATTTAGAGCTCATAAGATATTATTATTGATACCCTTTAAACATATAGGAAGAATACTATGTTTTCAATATGCAAGAATCCATCGGGATTTTGTGAAAACAAAAGGATTTATTTCCAAGAATACTCTTTTTTATTTTAAAACTATAACTCTTTTGTGAAATATATTATAATAGTTGAAATATTATAAAATTATAAGAGCATTAAAACATGTTTTAATATAAAGATAAACATTATCAATGGAAACCCAAAGGTTGATTTGAAAATATAATGGCTATTTTCCAACGGTCAATATTCATAGGACCATTATAAAGGAAGGGGCATTTTACAAGAACAAAACACTTGAACCAGAAAGGATGGCTCTCCTGATACCATTGGTGTTGAGCATGTGTGTTGTGGCCCTGGCTGTTATATTTTTCACGCTGATGGACTATGAAGACGAGGACTATCCAATAACTCAAGTTGGGTTCTTAGTAGTCTTGTTGTGGCTGTGTTAGGTCTTGTAGATGATATTTTCAACTAGTTGGGTCTCGTTGTAATGTAATGTTTTAATATATATCAGCTTACCTTATTCTCCATGTTTATTTTATTTCAAATTCCTTCTTAGCATAACAAAAAAAACAAGATACATCATTAAAGGAAAAAAATTTCTTACTTGAACTGGGTCATAAAACCTAGGGCGTCACATTATCCCCCCTTTAGAAAATTGTGTCCTCGCAATTTATTTCACAGCACTACTAGTTTCAGCAACGTTCCTACCACCTCCACCAACGAATAGGGTCAACAGGAGTATTGAGTGGGATCCCCATAGCGAAGATCACCTCTTCCATCTCCCTAATCCACATACACCTAAGACAGGAGGGGTTTCACTTATGTTCTGGGCCTTCAGGCCTCCAAAGGGAAGCTCGAACAGTACAAAGTTCTGAAATGCCTTCACAGACCAAAGTATGAAGGACTCGCCGAATTATGTCTCGGTCGAGGACATTGAAGCCATAGATACGGTGAAACATGCTAAAGCTGAGAAGTTAGGGAATATAATCCACATAAATATTTCCCTCCAACACAGCCTCCTGAAATTTCACTCTGGCCGTGTAGTTTCGGCCTAGGGTGAAACATAGAAAGAGCCCTTCGTGGTAACTTCCTCGTCGTTCACGTCTGGCTAGCAATGCAGAGCCAATGCGGTAATAGATGGAGGCATTCCCCTAGGAGGTGCGGAGAATCTCTGGACCGTTTGTTACCTCAAACCACTTCATGCACGTTCTTCGCAAATTTGGGAAGGGGTCATACTCATCCTCAAACGTTTTGATTGCAATGATTTCCAAAATCAAAGTGGGAAGAGATAATAGGTGGGTTTGCCCTTCCATCTGAATGTTTTAAGAGGGAAATTTAAACACTTGAAAATCATTCAAGGAAAAAAACAAAGTAAGGACAATAAAAGGGGAAAGACAACATTTTAATAAACATACGTTTATTATTATTAGTTCTTGATTTTCCCTTATCCATTGACTAAAAGAACTCCACACAGAGAAGAAAAACTCCCTAACTCCTCGAACAAAACACAAGCCGAGCATTCAGGGGAAAACTCATGAGGTCACCTATGACGTCTTATGAGTCTAGCATGAGGGGTATGAAGTTGAGATACATCTTTATAAACTTGTCGTCTGCAAGACAATTGGGTGGACTCGTCTTCTAACCATCTGAAGTCCAACAACTGACCCCCGAAGCCATAGTTTAGAATCTGACAAAGGTAGCCCGCTCGGAGGTCTCCGTCAACAGCAGCTTCTTGAATAGGGTTATCAAGAATAGTGCCAAAGCTCTCACCCGCCGTGAAAATCTGGAAAAGTCCCTCATGGAACTTTCCCCGACGCACATATGAGGGAAACCGAGTTATCATCATAAGGAGGTAATCTATTCCTACCCCTTGGTGTAACTGAAGATCCCGTGGTGAATTGGATACGTCCTAAATGTGTTTGTATGTCATGCAGATATGGGCATAGTTTAGAAAGTCTTCACGGTTAGATAAATACACAATGGTCTCTAGGGCCTCTATGGGGAGAGATAAGAGATTTGTGCCTTCGTTTTCCATCTGATATTTTAGAAAACCCAATTTTTAATAAAACCGAAATACATATACATATATATATATTTGTTTCAATTTCTGGCTTTCCAGAGTAATACAAACTGAACCTCTGATACCAACTGTAGAG
Source organism: Viscum album (assembly GCA_963277665.1). Taxonomy (NCBI): domain Eukaryota; kingdom Viridiplantae; phylum Streptophyta; class Magnoliopsida; order Santalales; family Viscaceae; genus Viscum; species Viscum album. The sequence continues at coordinate 722,084,719 of OY728141.1, forward strand.
ACCCAACCCCAGAAACCATAGGAGTCGGTGCCATATGAACATGTTGTGTTATCTTAAAATAAAATAAACTTTGTTAACAACCCATCATGTCCCATACAGAGGATCATGTGTGGTTCGGGTTTTGGGAAACCGGAAACATCTGAAACAATTCTTCTTTTAAAAGCTGATACCTGAAAATTTTAAATCAAAACGTAGGGTGACCATTAAAATACTCAGTAAGGGGTTTTAAAAAGAAATTAAAACCTTGAAACATTTGAAAACATTCTTTTAAAAGAGATTGAACACTTATTAATGGAAAATTATAACACATAACATAAAAAATGTTCAATCAAGGTTTTCAATAATAATATGAAACAATGATGTTAATTCTCGAAGGAGTAATAACAGTTATCAAGAACAAGTACTACATGTGATTTACTTAATCATAAATTAAACAGTTAAAAGTAATGCATAATCAGAGTTGCGCACAATGGAAACAACTAAATTTTCATATGTTGGTTACTATTCTTTTAAGTGATAATCACCAATCATGCTTCAATCTTATACCAGTAATATAAGAACTCTATAAAAACTTTAAGGCATTGGTCGTGAAATAACCTTATCTTTGAAATAAATTGTTTACATAACTTGAATTATGTGGCATCAACATTTAACATAGACAATCATGAACATATCACCAAGGTCCATCCCCAAGGTGTCATAAAAAAATTTCCAAGGTTATTCACCAAGGTATCAGTCTAAAAAGACATCTCTAGAGATTAAGTCTTTACCCAATGCATTGGAGCCCTATCAGGGTGCACCATTAAACGTGTCTTTATCATCATGTGAGACACATCGTTCATGCTTTACATAAATGGTTAAGTATATTCAAGATGTCCCATACCACCTTGAATATCTCATTCATTTTTATTTTACCCATGGTGTCCCATACCACATTGGGTAATCCAATTTCATAGTTAATTTAGTGATATGTCATAAGCATGCATTATGTACAACAATAAATAATGAACCACCACAAATCGTACTAATACAAGGTATGATGGTTAATTTGCAAAATGTACCAGTAACTAATCAACGGCATACATAGCTTAGTAAAACATCATTTACAGTAAAGCATATGCTTAATGATATACTAAATGATGAATCTTTGTCATTATAAATCCATGGAAAAGGAGTGCTTAAGGAAAACTCTTGAAATTTGTTATGGTGATAAATAGGCCCATGATCTTGTAAATAAATTAAATCATGACTTGATTATTTAATACATTCAACAAGGTAGTTTCATCATGTCTTACGATAATACATGAATACAACATGATATCACGATCCATCAAATCTTAAATCCTCTAATACATCTTAAATCAAACCAAATTACACCCTTCATGGTAAAATGAATCATGAGCGATGCCCAGAATGTTTTTTTTATAAAACAAAGTTCGCATAAAGTAAGGATTTACTTAAAGGTTGGTACCCACACCTTGAAATCATAAATTCAATTTTTATTATTCTATATGTTTATGTGTACATAAATATATATAGATACTAAGTTTTCAACGGTGGGTTTTCATGGTAAAACAGTTTCAATCAACCCTCATTAATATATAATGCATAGCATTACATGTTGGATCATTTTGAAATCAGAAAGATAGATTGAGTTTTGGTTATAAATATCTGTATATATATATATACATAGAAAACTGTATATTTGTATCTATATAAGTTTTATGAACTAAAACTGAAAGAGTACAATTAGAACATAACATCCAAATGCCCTGTCCAAAATAAAAAAAAGAAAGGGAAAGGAAATACCATCCATGTGTATATAGATGTATATATATATATAAAGGTAACCTATATATATATACAAAACATATTCTTAAGTTTTGGTCTAAAATGATGTAAGATAACCATTTTCCCTTATCACCATTGTATTAAACTTTAGGAAAGATAATCCTTTTTGAAAACATTACCACACGAGGGGCATATATTCAAGTATGAAAATATAAAAACTATATATATATATACCGAGAGTAAGTTGATATGGGTTTCTTAAAAGGAAAACAAAACCAGGAACCATGCTTACACATGCACCCTACTGAAAACATGAAGGCCGATTCCTTGAAGGAGATACATTCCGAGGGGAATATATATATCATGTATATATGTATAAATGTAAGCTGTGTATATGATGAAGGTTATTTTAAAATAATACAAGCATGCAGGGAACCTTATATAGCTTGAGGAGTAGCTCGGACCAGGTGCACAACGCTGATCTTGCTGGAAGTTCACGGGAGAGGAAGGATGAAGAAGAAGAAGCCGCCAGGACTTCAAGAAGCAGTGTGGTTTTTTGTAGGAATTTGGTGCACATAGGGTGACTCGACCCATGCGTACACCGACATGTGGAAGATGGGAAAAAAGAGACCTAGGTGGGCGGTGTTCGAAAGTCAAGGGAGCAGTGCGAGGGAGGAGAGGTCGAGGTGTCCTTTGAACAGGCATACTGGTCGGGAGCCGCCTCGAGGAAGAAGACGATGGGGGTCGACGTGGTAAAGGAAGGGATGGTCGGGATTAGATCTCGGCGATGATCGAACGACTGGAGGAGCGCAACAAAATTTAAAGAGATCGAGGGAGGAATCAGACGACTCAGATCGCACGAGATGCATCCGATGGTCACGATCGCGTCTCGCAGAAAAATCACGTTCCCACATTGAAACAAAGCGCGGTTGGGGCACAGTTTAACAAACAAGTTCCACTGCTCCCGGTGCAATAACATGAACACACACACACTGGGGCCTTATACACGGGCCCCATGCGGGCTTCGGCCCACCCCTACGCACCGCGCACCGCGACCTTACACACAGCCTGCGCACGACCAGAGAGACCTATGAGGGCGGCTTGGGACGTGGTTTGTAGACCCACTGAGTGCTTGGGGACCCAATGGTCGGAACCTCGGGTCCCTTGGGGATTGTTCTCGGCCTATAGGGATTGTCCCTTAAGGGATTCCCTCGGCTTGGCCGGGCCCCATCCTATTTTTTTATTGAAAACTTCTTTTAAATTTATAAACAAACTTATTTGAAATTTATAAAACAATCAGCAGAAGTATACTTGTTTTCAAAATGAAGTGTGTTATAAATATTCATATAAAAAGGGTTCATTCAATAAAGAAAATTAGTTTTAATTTAAAAAATCTGTATTCCTTTTACTTGTTTATGTAATATATTTCGTATTAACATAATTTATCTATAAAAATGAAATTTATTTAGACTTTTGAAATAACAAGTTTATGTATGCTTAGTTCAAAATATAAACACTTCCAAAAAAAGAGTCAATATACTATAACAACAATATAGTTTTAACATAAAAATTAAATCCATTTACCAATTTATATATAAATCTTTTAAAATATATACCTTTCTTATTTTACATACAAAACCATTATAATTATTCGGATCATTACAGAAATTCCAAAAGACTACTAGTTAATTCAAAATCTTAATTTAGATCTCAAAAGATATTATTATTGAAACCCTTTAGACATATAAGATGAATACTAAGTTTTCAATATGCAAGTATCCATTGGGATCTTGTTAAAACAAAGGGATTTATTTCGGAGAATACTCTTTTTTATTTTAAAACTATAACTCTTTTGTGAAATATATTATAATAGTTGAAATATTTTAAAATTATCAGAGCATTAAAAAAAGTTTTAATATAAAGATAAACATTATCAATGGAAACCCAAAGGTTGATTTGAAAATCTAATGACTATTTTCCAAAGGTCTATATTCATAGGACCATTATAAAGGCATGGGCATTTTACAAGAACAAGACACTTGAACCAGAAAGGATGGACCTCCTCATACCATTGGCATTGAGCATGTGTTCTGTGGCCCTGGCTGTTATATTTTTCACGCTGATGGACTCTGAAGACAAGGAATATCCAATTACTCGAGCTGTGGTTCTTAGTAGTCTTGTTGTGGCTGTGATAGGTCTTGAGCATGGTATTTTAAACTAGTTGGGTCTAGTTGTAATGTAATGTTTTAATATATATCAGTTTACCATATTCTCCATGTTTATTTTATTTCAAATTCCTTCTTAGCAAAACAAAACAAACAAGAGACATCATTAAAGGCATACCATTTCTTAGTTGAACTGGTTCATAAAACCTGGGGCGTCACACTAACTATGTGTTATTCAGTATCCTAGAGACTAGTAGAGGTGGGATATGGGTAGCCATTGAATGGGCCCCTCTAGGAAGGGATGTAATATAGTGGTATAATATGTCATCAGTTCTGTTATAAAATTGGGAGACTATGAGGTTGGTTGAGGGAAACATTAATAATTGTTTAATGTTCATATTTCAGGTCAGGGACACATCTGTTTGTGTTGCATCCAACATATCTATACAAAAGGACTCTATCTACTTGTTGTTTAACTCGATACATGAAAACAATGGATTCAACGAAATATAATGGAACACATCATATATGACAGAGTTGTTTCATCCATGTCCTTCTTGAGTCTTCTCTCCAGATATACTATTTTGACCATGGAATATCTTATTTATAAAAATATGCTTCCATGAATTACAATTTCTAGGATTCCATTGTGTTATCATGAGGATGATATTACTATATATGATGCATTAGTACATGGGAATATACTAGAGATATCACCATTGGGTGGTTTACAGGCCATACTAACACTCATTGAGCTGTAGCTACTACCAACACTACTAGATGAGGGCGCATGCAGACTGAGTGCATTGCATGATTTTTAGAGGTGTATTACTTCGAGGTTTTGGGGTGCTCCAGACCCAAAATAAGTTTAGATTTGATGAAGGTAGTTGCCTATGTCTTCAACCCTGTGAGGCTACCTTCCAACCATATGGTAGTCATTTCCATGAGCCATTTTTCTAGTCTTTTGGGCTGATGTTGGAGCTTCGTGATCCATACACATAATGATATGGAAATATCTTAAGAATAATCGATGATCAATTCATATAGGAGTTCTCTTTGTACAATCTTCAGTGAACTAATATACATGAGCTTTTACATCTACGATAGGTCAGTCAAACTATGGCGAAGTAATCGGTGAGATTTACCAATCAATTGCAATACTCTAAATATATGGTTCGATACTTGTTACTCTTGGATCAAACCTTTTATTAGGGAATTTTCAAGAGATAAGTTCATCTTTTATATACCTTGTCATTCCTATGTATGTTGGTGTACATGAGAAAGCCCTACTAGTAGAGATAATTCTAGGTGAGGAAGCACCAACTTTGGGAGCCACAATAAAGAACCAGGTAGGTGAGACCTCAGCAACAGGTAGACGATTGAAGTAAAAAGGACCCAATCGAGTTAGCTACCTCAGGAGATGATCATAAAACATAGGATAATTGGTACATAGTTCTTAGGGTAGTTCTATTTTACATATGAACTTGTTATGTTACTCATACGATCGTTGGGGATATCGTGAACTAGATTTATGAAACTGTCATACAAATGATTAGGAGATAGTTGAGTGGAAACCAATGGTAAGGTGGAGGTTTCATTTGAGTGTTCTACGTGGTGGAATAAGTTTAATGAGAGAATGAATGATTCAAGTAGGTGGTCAATGGTTTGATCTATTACTACCACCACCCCTGAGTGGTCCCCAACATACTAAGGGATATTGTGGATATAGATGAGTATAGCTGCATGTGAAGGAGATATAATACCATTAGGCACAAGGGATGATTAGTGGTAACATCTGTTTCATCTCCACTTTAGTTTAAGTTTTGATAGAAATAGGTGTAAGTCATTATTTCCTTTTCATTAACCATTTTCAAGTGTAAGATTTTCTGGTTGAACCTCTTACTTGACCCTTACTCTTAAAGACTCCTACAAGAGTAGATTTAATGAAAACAATTTGTTTTCGACTCTGTAACATCACTCTTAGAGGTTAATCTTTTAATTGGGATCTGTTGGTTGTGGTGTCAAGGCCTTATGATATCATTTTCAGAACTAATTGGATATCCACAAGCCATGCTCAGAATGATGATTTTAGGGACATAGTATACTGAGCCCATATTGAGGATATCAGATTTTCCATTTTTGGTGAAAAGGAAACACATGCACTAAAGGATGTACTCAAACATAGGATGGTGAAAGTGATTAATCATTAGTTTGATAGCCTCACCCTTAGTGGATTTTATGATATGAGTCCTTAGATTCATATAGTGGTTGAAGAGTATGACGACATCATTCTGGAAGATGTTCTAGGTTTACCTCCCATCATAGATGTATACTCCATCATTGAGCTATACTCTATTTTTGAGATGATATATAGAACTGAATATTGGAGGGCTCCCACAGAGCTTCCTGGGCTAAGGGTATATTTGGAGGACATGTATTTTACGGACATTGTGAGACCAGTTTTTCACAATAGGGAACCTGAATGTTTTTCCAATAAGGAAGACGTGATGTTGTGGTTATGTGTGGACAACTGGTGACTGAACTAAGTTAATTTCAATAATAATTATACACTACCAAGGATCGATGACCTATACGATATGTTGAAAGGGACATATTGGTTTTTAATGGTCGGCCTTAGGCCATGTAATACCCAATTGAGAGTACTAGATGAAGATATATCGAAGAAAAACTTCTAGTGTCATTTTTGTCACTTTTAGAACATGGATATTTCTTTTTGGGGTTTTAAATGACCCAAAAATGTTAATGGGATTCATGACCATGATATTTATTTCTTACAAGGACCAGATTTTGTTGTCCATCTTTGATGATGTCCTATTTTACTAGGTGTCTATAGGGGAGCACACAAGACAATTGAGGAAGATCATGGACACACTATGAGAGAGAACGCATCATAAGAATCTCACGAAGTGTCATATAAAGATTCAAGTGGTCTATATTCTTGGATATAAAATTTTAGATTCTAGAGATTCAGTGGATCAAATAAAGATTGAGGTGGTGCATGCTTGGGAGCCACATAATATTGTTATTGAGGTGCAATTTTTTCATCGTTTGGCTAGGTACTATCATAGTTTTGTAACTAAATTTTATAGAGTGGTAGCATCCTTGAAATAATTGACATAAAATGGACTAATTTTCTATGGATAGAGATGTTTTATGGGAGTTTTCAATAGTTGAGGAAGATATTGAAGATTTCTCCCATATTGTGATTTCTAGGGGGTACTGTGTAGTTAGTTTTATAATACGGATGTCGAACATGGCTTGTTTGTGTCCTAATTCTTGGGAAATTGATGATTTCATATGGTTCAATGTATTTCAGGCCACACTAGAAGAACTACGCAACCCATGATCTTTAGTAAGCACTTGTATTCTTTTAATTTAATATATGGGGACAATACCTAATGGGACAGTGGTTTGTCATCTACTATGACCACTAGATTCCCAAATATATATTCTCATAGAAGGATTTGAAGGTGATAAAGAGGATATGGATGGAGTTCCTACATTATTAAGTCTATTAGATTACATATATTTCATTTAAGGGGAACATGGTGGTACCTCCTCGTTGTATGAGATTCAGCTAACAATTTCTGAATGTGGAATCATACTATTTTTCCTCATTGTATATATCATTTATGGATAGAGATAGAGAAATATACCTCTAGTCAAGGGTTGTACCCCTCCAAAATTAGAGAAATTCTAGGAATCACATTTTGGGGAACCTAATTGTGACATTTTATATGATCAGATCCATTGGGAATGACCCTGATGGGCATCAGAATAGTGGGGAGAACATCATTATTTTTAGCGGGATCACATTAGATCCAGTTGTGTTCCATGATAATGTTCTGAGAGAGTTCCATACATCCCTTTTGGCAGTAATTCCATTTGTGGAGATGATGTACCACGACCTCCGACATCATTTTTGGTGGTCATGGATGAAGCAGGGAGTTGCAGTGTTTATCTCTCAATGCCTCCTTTGTTAGCAAGTAAAGGATAATTAACTGTTCTAGTTGTTTTATCCCAAACCCAATAAGAACCAACCTATAATTGAGATGGGATATCATTGGAATTCATGTCAGTTTTACCGAATATGACCTGGGTACATGATATCATCTAGTAGATCATTGGATAACTAACCAAGTCATCCGAAATGCTAAATATATAGGAGCTGATTTTAGTAGAGATATTTTAAAGCCCTTATGTGAAGGAGAATGTTGGACTCCATGAATTTCGATAAATGATTATATCATACCATGATGCTATCATTACATGCTTGTTGTTGAAGGATGTTGGTGCCATTTGAAACTTAGTCACTCTTTATAACATCTTTTCACCCACAAATGGATAGCCAAATAGAACAGACCATACATGTTCTGGAGGATATTAAATGGGCTTGCATGTTACATTTTGGCCTCATTTGGGAGGATTCCCAACCCATGATGGAATTTTTTTGAACAAAATCTATCATTCTAGCATGGGTATGGAGCCATTTGATGAATTGTAAATGTGACACTATGAGTCAGCACATTAATTGATGGACATATGAGAGTTAACACTCATATGATCAGAGAAGGTGAAGGCGACTAAAAACAATGTGTATTTCATCCATGAGTGGAAGGATACTACATATAACCATCATAAGTCTTATCGTAACCAATAAATAGTAATTTAGTGTTTGGGGAAAAAGACTATGTATTCCTTTGAGACTCACATTTATACGGATTATGTAGATTTGGGCAGGGTAGAAAGCTATCTCTATGTTTCACTGGACCTTTCCTGATATTTTATAGGGTTGGATAGATAGATTACTACTTAGATCTACCTCCATAGTGTGATTTAAGAGATGAAGCCACCCACATGTCATAGTTGAGGAGTTATGTGAATGGCCCATCACATGTTACATACAGTGGTCAGATAGATGTTGAGGAGGGGGGGGGGGCTTTTGTAGAGAACCCATTAGATTTCAAGGTTCAAAAAGAGGGGATACTTTTGTGTGTGTTTGATTCATTTGGTGCTTGTTTGGTGGAAACGTGAAAATATCACGGAGGGAACATGGGAGCGGGAGGCTCATATTCACACTCAGTAACCTCATTTGATTGGATATCACTTTATTGGGGATTCCATTAACATAAATCCATATGGTTTGGAGAATGTAATGACTTGGATTCTTCAAATTTTTATTTTCTGAAATTATGTTTTTAAATATTGAGACTAGGCACTATGATGGAGTTTGATTTGGAGGCCCGGTGTGCCTTAAAAATTTCATTGATTTTTTTTTATTTTAGTATCTTGCTTATAAGGATTTTTGAAAAAAATGGAATATAATTTAAATGGGTGACCGGGTCAGAATTCTAAGGGCATTTTCATGTTCATAATGGAGGCATTATCCTAGGCGTGACCTATCATTAGTCTTCACAGGTCATCCGGAGAAAAAGTCATCAAGGATGTAACTGAAAATAATTAAATTAAACAAAAATTTTTTATTTTAAATTTTTAATAAATCATAAATGGTGAATCCGGTTGGATATATGAAACCACCATTTATTTTTTAATGTGGTGTTTTCCCATGGTGATTCCTAACATCGACATGTTCAGGTCATATGTGAAAAATTATTTTTAAATATTTTAATCAATAAAATAAACTATGAGTTGCTTTTATTTTAATATTATGTCAACACAACGACGGTGATTCATGAAAATGTAAAGATAGTCTGGGACATAGGGTTAATCCAATAGGATTGAAAATTACATGAAGGCGATAGAGTGAATCCTAAGAGGTATCTCTCGACAACTATGACAATAACAAGGTTTATAAATAATTCTCGATGGATAGCCAACAAAAATATATAATCAATAGTGAATGATCAGTATACCCAGTATGGATATTCCGTTATGATTTATTATTTATATTAATTTTTTCCATGATGAATGTAGGTCAATACAAAAAAAGTTGGATATGCATGTCAATCGTTGTGGTGGAATGTGTTTTTGATGTAAGGTTACGGAGGGATTAGTTTTTTCTATTTGTTTATTCATATAATAAGAACTACTTGACGTCGTCAAGAAATAGGAAATGTTTTATTCATCAGGAATTCATGTGAATTCTCTCCCCCATTGTTGGAGTTATTTAGAGATGAATCCTCTTGATTGTGGATAGAAATTCTAGGAGGCTATAAATGTGATAGGACCCCCAGAGTGGAGGAATGACCAAACAGATGTTGAATAAATGAATCATAGGACTCAAGGATCACATATGTGTTTTCAATTCAGATATTATAGCACCAAATTAATAATATCAGAATACGGGAAGAAAGGTGTAGGAGGCGTAACATGTTCAGAGTCGCATGACGTGGCGGGGTGACCACATGTTCTAGAGTGACTTTGATTGTTGACTAGTTTGTGAGAGTCGGTCGGGCTACGTGACCCGACTGTATAGTGATGTTGGCGAGGAAAAACCAGATTTGGCCAGGCCCAGTGGTATGGGTCAACCTAGTGGACTATTCAGACATAGGGTGGCCAAACTATGCCATAGTCGACCGTGGTGGTGGACCGCAAACAACAATCAACAATCATGGTTAAATGATCTATTGTGAAAGACGATCACAATGGTAAGTGGAACAACTGCACATTCGATCTATAGTTAAGTAATCCCACATCAAAAATTATCAAACTACCATAACATTAAAACCATATGTCCTTTTCATTAACCATATGTTAAATTAGGACTCTTATGATGTAAAATAAATTTTTAGATATCCTAATATTGTATTTTGGGATTCTTCATATGAATTAATGGATTGAGGTGTGTGTTCTCCATTATTGAGAATGTTTTCAGAAAACATTTATTTGGATGAATTTCACCGAGATACTATGTGTATTACAGAGACTGTTTGTCTTATGGACATATGTGTCTTACAGAGACAATGTGTCTTATGGAGACTGTGTGTCATATAGAGACTAAGTGTCTTGTTGAGTATTTTTGTATTATTTTATTGAGTACATATGGATTTTATTGAAATATTTTCTGTGAAAACATATATTTGTGGAGCTAACTATGAATTCATTAGAGGTATCCAATGGTTGTATTCCTTGTAGGAATTTCCACTGTGATATTCATTCATGAATGGTATACCATTGTGGTATCCATTCATGGTATGTCCTTTTTGGTATTGTATTTGTGGTATTCCATTTTGGTTTCATAGTTATCAATTGAGTATTGTTTTACTAAACCCTCTATCGAATTTCCCCACAGATTTCATTTCTTTTGTAGATAATTGACTCCTCAATAGAGTCCAATGAAGACTATGACTAGGTGGTACCTTATGAGACTATCTATTCCATGGGGTGTTCTAAAAATTATTCTGACGGTAGTCCCAATACCCATTAGATTTCAGGTTTAATTTGTGGATTCATTCCCTTTTCATTTTCTGGTCGTGTTTTAGATATGTTTAGCTTCTAGTATTTTAAATATTGTACTATGGTTGTGGGATATATTGGTTTTCATTAATTTTTTACTTAGTTATTTTACATTTCATTATTTATGGGCAAGTATATGTGTGAGTGTATATATGTACTTAAGAAATTGCATAACATTCAATGATATTTCAGGTCGGTGCTAGTCACCATCCCCTAGCCAATTGGATGAGGGCTTCTGGTTGTCACGAAACTATCCCCTCTAGGACAGTTCATGACATAATATACCATTACGAAAAGGAAAATAAGTAAGGGTGACATTAGATTCTCAGTGAGATAGATTATTAGATAAATAAGTTATCATAAGAGAATAACAAGAAAATATTATTATTATAAAATGATAATTAAATATGAAATTATTAATTATATATCATAACTCATACAATTGGTTCATAGAATAATAATTATATTTTCATAAGATATGTATATAAAAGGATTTAATGAAAATGATAATGAGTTATTAAGATTGACATAATAATTATGTTTTTGTAATAAAAATAAAAATATGATATCATATCAAAATTATTAAATCATTATTTACAATAAAGTCATAGTGGAATGTGTTTACTCCTAAAACCATCATAGTAGTGAAGGTTCACATGGAGTACTATAACTGAGGAAAATTTCATTTATTGATATTCCTTCACTCCCCATTATATTCTCATTTATATCATGTTATATCAATATTTAACAAATGAATTGGAGATAGATATTTCCCCCCTGAATAACTTTATAAGAATCGTAATCGTGCATTCCACAAAATCAGAGAATAGTCAGCTTATCAAAAATCATGAAACAAAATTTGTACTGTAAACATTTAATCATAGCATATAATATGAAATTGAAATGGGTTTAAAAAAAAATTATTATCATAAAAATATACATCTAATGAAAATAAATTAAGTTGTCATTGAATCATATCTCCATTTTAGAACATGTTAAATCATGGTTTGTTGTCTTTGATGATTAGATATACCATTAAAACATTATTCATTAAAATACCCTTATATAATGAAATAATTTTTTTTTAAAATATCAAATGACATATTTTAAAATATTATTTTATAATTACAGTGAAAAAATTTAAATAAGGGTTATATTAAAAATTATTTTTGATGGTTGGATATTGCATTCAAGTAGTATTCGTTAAAAATATATATTATTTCTATCATTGGGTATAAAAATTCACATAGTTTATCATTTTCAAAATGAAAAATATATTCTACTACGAGAATGTTGTGAAAAATATATCTTATGTATCCCTAAAATTCAAAAATACTAGGATAAAAGTAAAATACATTTTAAAAATAAATATTTTTTTGAACTCATTTATATTGAAGATAAAAAAATTTCAACTAAAATGATAAATGTAATCAATATTCCTTAACAATTATTTTTCATTTTTCTTGTATAGAAGGTGATGAAAATGAATTGAAAACATACCGTTTAATGAAATAAATTGTGGATTACAAAGTATATATGTATCTTGAATGTCTAATAATATGATTTTATCATGTGAATATAATAGTAAAACATCCCGAAAAATAATTATATTGTAACATAAAACCTCTAACCACATTCATAACACATGAAAAAAAATTAAAATCAAAACATTTAAATAAGTGAATATATAAATAAAAATTACTATTCGAAGAAAAATAATTTGTTAAATTCTTTTTCAATATATACCTCAAAGAAAGGAAACATTTTTTATAAGGAATGTGTACCACATAAATAAATGTGAGATGAAAATACCAAACATTAGGTTTGAAATTATTCAAATGCGTTGGAATGTCCTTTATAATAAATAGTTATTTATTATAGATATATTATTGGAAAATACAAATATATATCATACAATATATGATTTACTTATAATATTTTATTACGTGTTTATTTAATGATCTTTATTAAAATTATTGTTTGAGGTGATATATGATTCTTTTTCATGTATGCTTTTGTTATATAGTATGGATACATATATTTTTACAATGGATTCATAATCTAAATAATTCAAATCATGAAATAATTTTCAAATATATTATTCAGATATAACATTATTTTCCCACATAAAATAATGTTTTGGAAACTAAAATAAACTATTAAGTGAGAGTATGGGATGTACGTACACATGACTAATGTTACTCTATTTCGATAGAAAAAATTAATGAAAAATAATTTATAAGGGAAAATATTAAAATAATTATTAAATTATATGTAATATACATATTAAAAAAATCCATCATTAATACTATCCACATAAAACATTGATGAAAAATCAATCGCATCACTTCCTGGAGGTTCTTATATAAACGTACGCATGATCAACATTATAGTTTTCAAATAGTTATGAATCTAAGTATGTAGATGTTATATTAAATATCATATATAAATATTATAACCCCATATTAACCATCATAAAAATATGGTTATGATATTAGTGAAATTTAAATCCTTATATAGACTGTATGTGTACGTATGCATGGTCCATAAGCTCAATTATCATTTGTTGGAAAATTGTCTATATAATTTGATTCCATAGTCATAAAAATAGTTAACAAAATATATGATAAATTATTTTTTAATTTATTATATATAATTTATAATAATATGAGTTAATGGTGAGTCGAAAAAAAGGGTTTGGTAGATGTGATTACGTCTTCTTTGAAATAACACCTTTAGATCTCCCATAATGTGATCACGGGTTAATGTTTTTGGAAAATAAGAATATCTATATTGTGAAAATAGATTTTAATAATATAAATTTACATTATATTATGAATATATAAATCCTAGTATGTTGAAAATAAGAGAGGTGTTAGGTTTCCTTTTATAATAGAGGTTGGTAAATTCCATGAATTTCTCAATAGGTTAAATTATAATAAATTTATTCACTATAAATATGCCTCTAAATTACATCGTATTAGAATATATTGTTTTAATGGGTTGTAAAAACATAAATAATATAATATAGACACGCATTGGTGTAAATGTTATGGTTATACTTTTTATTCACCCAAAGTTAATCAATTATGATTTTTACTATGATGACTATATATTTCAATAATAATGTTAATTATTTTTAACATATATGATTATAATTGGCACATAAATTTCCACTTCATTTTATTTTCTACCATATAATATCCCCAAGTATAATTTCAATATTTTTATTTCTTAAAAAAATTTCCTTAACTAATGTTTTTATAAAATATCATTATTGTAGATTTTGATACTATTCATTTAACATGAATTATAATAAATAATAAATTTTGTTTTAAATTATAATAAATTAAAAAAACTAATATAACATGTAAACTTTCAAATTTCAAGGGAAATCCTAATTAATCAATTTATATAATATTTAATATTTTAAAAATCACTTATTTTATTTTTGTACACATTGAAATGATATAATTTTGGGTTGTGTAATCATTTAAGGTAATTATTTGATATATTAAACTATAAATAAATTACCATTAAGAGAATAATTTAATTATTAAATAAATGAATTATAATAATCAAACATGTTCCGATTTTTCCATATATGAACACAAAAACAGATATTTACAACGTGGAGAGTGGAATTTTGTAACATTCATTGATTAAATAATATATATGTAAATCACCTAGAATATTTACCATTAAACATATAAATTGAGATCCTAAGGTATTTAGTGTCTATGTATAGTTATATTATACATATTTAGATGAAAAATATCGATCTATTCGATTTTTGTTATCCTTGATGTACCTGATTTAACCACAGCAAGGGGATAAATATTATAATTGTTACAGATCATATTGATAAAAATAGAAGGGCTATATTTATGATATTTTAAATTGAAAATTCCAAATAATTAATCCATTATATAAAATGTGACATCTAAATGTGTTTTAAATTAATTTTAACATACGCACATAAAATGAGATGAAAAGAAAATTATTGGAAAATAAATTATAAGTCAATAGAATTGGTTATTCTTGTTTAATTAATAGAAAGCATTAAACAAATGTTAAATAATTTCCTTCATTATATAACACGTTAATTTCATTAAAATATTTTAATAGTAGTGATGAATTTAATTATTTATTGCAAAAACACACTATTCCATAAAAATGTTTTTTGAAAATAAATTATTCTATATATAAACACATTTTAACAGAGTGTTCCAAAATAAAAATGGTTCAAATAATAATAATTAGATTGTATAAAACAATATATATCTAGTTTTATTTTAAAAAAGTTTTATTATATAAGGTATATTTTTAAATTCATCAACAAAAAATATTGTGTCCCATAAAAATAAGTATTTTTCAATATTCATTAGAAAATAAATATTTTGCGAAATATTCAAAAAATATAGAAAAATCATGTTTGCAATTAAATTTTGAAATAATTTAGTTAATTTTAAGAAATGAATTTTTTTAAAGGCACAAATTTTAAATATAATTTTTTATTATATAATTAATTAATAATCATTTTTAAGGAAATATATTTTTCTAGCATAATATAAATTATCAAAAAATTGAATGATTATTTCAATAGATTTAATCAATACATTTATATTGAGTATATTATTTTAATATATTTCTTGATATATTTAATCATATTCTAACTTTAACATTCAGTGGATTGGTTGTGAATTAAACCTAATAATATTTTAATAATATATTTTTGGATTTTTACAGATAAATTTTTATATAAATCTTGTCATAAATTAACTAACAATAATTAAAGAGAAACAATTTATAAAATAATTGTATGTCAAAAAATTTACATGAAAACATGGAATGTGATAATTAATTTCCATGACTCATAACCATCATTTGAACTCAAACTAGAAGACATGTGTTTCTTAGGGATCCATGTTGTTTAGTCATTAAATTATAAGAAAACATAATCATTTCATTAATAGGTCACAATATGTAGGTTTTAGTATTTTTACACAATATTTCCACGACTAAAATCCACAAAAAAAATTGATTTTAGTTACCAGACATCAATTTTATCCTCCAAGGGATATAAATATATACTCTAATATCCAATGGTAGTGTTTTATTCACCTAAAATCACCATTTGCGGGTCCTTGTACTCAATTACATACCCAACAACCTGAAATCCATCTGGACCCATTTATAAAACATACATTTTTTTATTTTGTACATTTTTCTTGTATCTAGTTGATCCATCAACATGGAATTTGTCCCAAAAATTATAAATCACATACCGAGAGGTATAACGAAGAAAAAAATGATTTTAATTGATTAAAAAACATCAATAATGAATGATCAAATTTTTTGAATGTGATCCCATCCAACAACCTTATATTTTAGAATCCTAGGGTGAAATAAATGGAATAGTGGATCTGAAAAAATAGTTTCTTGATTGATATTTAATCTAGATAATGTGTAGTAGTAAAATATAAAAAATGTAAGTAAACAGTATAGAAATTTTTATGAAATTTAAAAATATGGGAAAATAAAATAATAGTGAGCCTCACCCCATTAAAGGATTGATCATTGGGGGTGAACATGTCCTCTAGTGATAGAGGTGATGATCCCTCTACATTCATCAAATATCTGAAAATATAATTTATCATTTAATCATCACACAGTCTTGTGTTGGCATCCCAATGATTACCTCTACATTCTCTCAAATATAATAGGGTTATGTATTTACTATATATCTTTCTCATAAATACATATAAATATACTATTAATATGGTTTTGGGAATTTAAGAATATTAAATTAATAAATTTATATATTTATTTAATGTAACATCCAATGGTCATAATGTACTAGATATATAACACTAACCAAAATAATATAACACATTAAATAATCTTTATATTTCTATATCAACATTGGTCTCACATAACATATAGGAGGTCTTAATTAATTAGAAAATAAATTATATTGAAAAGATTAGCATGTATTATTTAATATAAATTATTATTTTCAATATAATAATTATGTGGTGTTGAAGATCCAAACACATCACTAAATCAAGGAATTAGTATAATGATATATATAAAAATATTCAAAATGATAAATACTGACAATGGAGTCTTTATATATTCTTATCTTTTACTAATTTTCATCCCGAAAAAGTCATTTTTCAAAAATCGTTAGGATATTGAACATGCGTATTTCTATCACAGTACTAGTAGTTGTCCAATATGTTAATAGGATACAACATAAATCAATTTATTTTAATGTTAATTCTATGTTGGATCATCATATGTTAGTACTTGATCTCTAGTAGTCACTCTAAGAAGCTGGATTGATCAGTGTTGTCTATATAACCATAGTCAGCAATGTGGGATCAGTTGTGCATATATCTCATCAACTATGACCGATGGAAGTTGTCACATACTCAGTCATATAGTGGATCAATTTTTAACTGGTATTCATCATGAACATACCTTTATAGGATATATTATAGTTTAATGAACCTCATGCATACATTAACTCCTCCACTAAATCATTTCAGTCCTCATCTTGGGGAGAATCAATGATGATCATGATATCTTTATTTAAAATCCAGTAACCTTCCTTTTATCAATATGTATATCATTAAATACATTATGTGGTCTACCCAATTATATTGGATATCATAAACCTTATATATCTTCACCTTCACCAATTTTGGACACCGAATATATGTCTCTCCAATCTCATTCCAACAAAAGGAGACCTAAAGTGTATCCTGTATGAGGCCTAAAAAAGTGTTATGATATTATTATAGTGAAAAATAATATTAAAGGAGAAACCCAAAAAATGGAAATTGAACATTGTAATTGTAACAAAATTCTAACACATGTGCATTATGTATATAATCTAGGACCAAGATGCTCCGCTTTGTCATGACAGTTTTCTGGGGGGAAACACCAAACTCATACATTACTGGATGATTAAATCCTCTTGTAAACCTCACCAAAACCATGGAATAAACATATAACTATTTTCAGATAAGATCATCATGCGATTCACATGATGTTGTATGACCTCCCCTATATAGATCAACACCAAAGAGTAATCAAACATTCAATCCCAAACGAAAATAAAGTGTGTTGACATTATACATTAATTTATAATATATAAATAGCTTTCACGGACCGATATTTCAGGTGGTTGATTTTTCAAAAAACCTATAAATAGACTAGTATAAATCAATTCCATGATATCAATGATTGAGTTAATACTTGAAAATAATTTTCATCATTTAATTATTGACATGAGAGGCATTGAAATAAGTACAAGGAAAGAGTATACCTCATTCCATACCACTAAAATGTCAACCGATGGTCCTTATACATCTCCCTAACAGCGAAATATAAACTAAATGTTGGATATACCATAACCCCTCAAAAATGATCATAAATAATCAATGTAACTACCTTATATAGAAGATAAAGGAGGATGTTTTCCCCGCAATTAGAATATCTATTCGGTGAATCTCTTAGGAAATATTGTCACAATAAATCTCATAGTTGATATCTCCCAACTGTTAATGACTCACATTATAGAGAAGAGGTGGGTGAGATAACATCATCAAATGATATGTTTCACCTATCCCCTCCAATGTTGTTAGTTTTAAGGCGTAGAACTTATCAAATATCATATCTAATAAGAAAAAATATGATTTTATACTATGTTCATCACTCAACTCATTTACATTTTCTACAGTTTAGATGATATTGAATTTGTCAGCCTAATGCAACATGAATAACTGCAATTATCATAAAAAAGTTCTCTATATGTGAAGATGTCACTATTAATATGGAGAATTTAGTATAAAATGAAGCACTAAACAGTTTGACATTAGACCACATTTATTGGGGGATGAAATTTGATTCCAACTCTATATCATTTGTCACATTGTTCTGCTCCTGAGGTATCAACTACCTATAACCATGTTATATCACTACCTATATATATATCAACCTAAAATAAATCCCTACTCTATTTGTGTTGTAAAGTAAACCATACTCAGAACCCTCCTCTATTATCCTAAAAATATAATCATAATTCAACCTCTACTTCAAATCCTCAAAGGATCTATGAAACTATTAGATATAGGGTAGTTGCCTCTCAGTTCACGATAATTTAGTCAAAATGGTTTTAATCTTGAACCATTGTCCATTAAACCACAAGTATTAAAATGATAAACCAAGAAAAATGTGTTTATGAAATGATCTAGGATGGTACATATGATTTAGATGTATCAATATTCACTATTTCCTTGGATACACCACACTTAAATATGACATTCAATAAAAATTTAACCTAGTAAATCCCAGAATGTGACATGAAATATTAATATAAAGGTTTATTTACTAGTGTAAGTCTAGTACCATCCTCAAATGCATTAATTTAAACTAAAATACCATAGTGTATATTATAATGTCCAAAGTGACTTATATAACAATTTGATTTAATTATGGACGGAATATTTTGTTCGTAAGAGACAATAACATGGTGGGGAATTATTCACAACAAGATATATCACTAGGAAACCATAATTAGTATGGAAATATTATAATTTATTTTATTTTATAGCATAATTAGGGACTCACACCTAATGGTAGCTATACATAGGATCAGTCATTGAAAAAAAATCACACACTTCGACTTGTCAACTAGGTCATCAATCCTCTACAAGGGAAATATGATCATGATCATTACATGACTTATGGTAAAATAATAAAAATATTGATTACACACTCATAATACTATCTCAAAAAAAATATATAGATTTATAGGGGATGCAAAGCGTATGATAAAACCTCCCTATATGTAATTATAATTACTCTCAAATCCAACAGAGCATGGTAGAGTCCATCTGATATGCCGAAGAATATATCACTGATGTTCATAGGTGAAATTCGATGTATATTTCTACAAGTATCCAAAGAGGAAGTACTCTATCATCTTTAAGAATCATGTTTACATAATAGTTCTCTAAAAAAAGATTCCAGAATCTAAAATATCCTACTTCATCTTGTGTTAGACTAACAATCTAATCAATTATCACTTGTAATTTTCTATCTAGGATCCCGAATTGAATAACCATAAATACACCATCACCAATTATAAATAATCACATCCTATTTTTATAGTTTTATTGAACTCTCATTCTATGATATTTTTAGAGAAAATTCCTTCAAGTAAATATGGCCGAGTTTATGGGTTTATTGTGTATTTTGAAAATGTGGGTTTACATGGTATATAATGGAGTATAGAGTTATTATTGACAAGTAATTCTTACAACGACCCATGAAAAATGTATTAATTATATAAATTCCATAAAAATGTTCATATATAAGGTGACACTATTTTTGAGTGTTTTCCAAAAAAGATTTTCCATTATCTAGGGAATGGAAAATGATGTCATTAGAAAAGGATGTTGTTCCAAAAATTTAATATGTATAAGAATTTTGCATGAATGAAATGTTTTGGGATCAACTCCTCAAAATGTGGAATATGCATGATGCGTGAGAAATATTTAGATCTTCATGAAGGATGAGGTTTCATGAAGGAGACATATGAGCACAATGACATTTCAAATCAGGATTTCCATGATAGGAGAAATACATCGTTCTAAGAAGTCAATGGATGAGAATAATTCTTATAGGGTTAGAAATTCATAATAAAAAGTCACTACGACACTAATTTCAAAATTTCAACCCTTGGAGAAATCTGAGGCACTAAATCAGGTAAGAAATGTTTGCAAAAGGAGATGCACATCAGAAGGGAGTTGTGCATATAAAGAGAGTTTCACGAGTGAGGAATTTCAAAAAAAACATAAATGTTTTGCAAATGTAATTTTTGTTGCACACAATGAATCAATATGCTTTTCTAAAGATAGAAGTTTCCTAGTAAATTTTTGGTAAAGTTGTATTCATCATTGGATGAAAGAGGGAA
Source organism: Viscum album (assembly GCA_963277665.1). Taxonomy (NCBI): domain Eukaryota; kingdom Viridiplantae; phylum Streptophyta; class Magnoliopsida; order Santalales; family Viscaceae; genus Viscum; species Viscum album. Next base: position 722,106,100 of record OY728141.1, read on the forward strand.
ATCAATCGAGCATCTACTTACTGTTCAAGTTGAATTCATTATAGATAATGAAGGGACCTACTTTTCCATAAGTTGTGTGTGGATCCATTCTTGAGATGTGAGAAAAGGAAGAGGAATAAGTTGGTCCTTTCAACCAATAGTGATCCAGGGAGGGATACTAAAGGAGTGAGCCTTGGGAAATAAGTGTGATGACCCAAGACATTGTAAAGTTAGTGATATTGGGCATACATGTTATATAGATCACACATTTTATTTTATATGTGAGAATTTGTTGATTTGGTACATCACACATTGTCGTTGTATTCTCCTTCAATGTAGTCCAATGGGGATGAATAAATTAAAATCATTTTGTCCCATTAATGATTTAGTTTTTGTTCATTAATTTTTATAATATATGAAGAAAAGTGTGTTTTGTTAAGAAAAAAACAAGATCGAAAGGTGAAATTGTTTTAATCTATCATTCTCGTATTCACACCCTCAGGGTATTTGAACATTTGGGCCTATGAATTGGTAATAGAGATAAAGGTTAAAAGTCATTCTTAATATCTCAGTAGATGAAATAGAGGTTTTCTATAAAAATCTCATTCCAATTTTTAATAGAAACAATTTTAAATAATATAATAATTGGATTCACCACTACTAAGTATCATTAGGAATGGAGGCATTTAAAATATATATGCATGGATAGTGTTTATTTATTATAAGATGGTAGAATGGAATTTGATTCTAATTTTATTGGTATCAATGAACTAGTGGAGCCTTATAAAATGAAATATATATAAAGGTGATTTCATTTATGTCATCATAAGCAATGATGGAAAATATTCTAAATATTTATGTGGGTGACTCAATAGTCAGATAAGCAAAGATGTAGGTTCTATGGAACAATTATGAGTATCATAGAATGTATAGAATTGAGTTTTTTGTAACATTATATGTAATGGTAAATGTTTTTTTTAAATACATGCATTGTCTTAGAGAAATCAATGATGATATAATGATTGTTATGTGTATCTTGAGAAAATATTCATTGTGATTCAATCTGATTATTTCTGCATTGGAAGAAAATGACACAATATAGATGACAATGTATAGAGTGCATAGTAATATTGTTGTATATGAGATGAGAAAATATCATAATGAATCTGTAGAAAAAGGTATGTACATATATGTGGACTTCATATCCATGAAGTGGATCGCCATTGAAAATGGTACGGATAATAATGACATTGATGTGGTGATGTTATTTATTTCCTCAATTCTATGAGGAGGAAAAGGTATGCTCAATGGGAAACTAAATCATTCATGTTTTTGATGTGGACTGGTTGGAAATATTTTAAGAATGTTCCCCATGATGTTTCAAGAATATTAAGAGGTTGAAGTTAAAACTCCCATGAAGAAGTATTCATATTATTTGAATGGAATAAAAATTTTGAAGCAAATATTCTTGAGAAAGAAGTGTTTTCATTTAAAGGAAGTTTAAAATTAAGAATAATATAAGGAATGAAAGTTGGAAGATGGATAACATCGTGAATTTAATGTTGTGGTTGATGTTTTAATAAAATCCTAAATGAATTAAAGAATTGACATTGAAGAAGGGGAAGTCAAATGAAGTTTTCACTTCCTAGTCAACAAATATAACTCTCTTGAATAAATAGATGTTTAGAGATCCAAACCAAATAATTCCAAAATTGTTGCTCATGATTCCTATCTCTATATACTGTACTATGAAAAACAGTTGTTTGAAACCAATGAAGAAATTGAAAAAATGAGGACTTCATTGCTGTAGATCTCAAAAAAGTTTGTTGACATCATGATCTTGATTGAATAACAGTGATTAGAAATCTTTATTTCTGCTAAAAATTGAAAAAATAAAATTTAGTTTACTGATGAACTTAAAGAGAAAGTTTTCAGTAAAAAATATAGTGTTACGGATCAAAAAAAACTACTAAAACACTTCCCCCTATACAAAAACAATAACGTATATCATTCAGAAAATAGAGAAGATGTTGGGGGATCATAGAGGTCCAAGAGGAAAAAAGAAATAGTCAAATCCAAATTATAAGTTTTGTGTGATGGTTGATCAAAAATAACGTTGTGTGATGATTAATGGAAGACCACAAGAATCCTCTCCAATAGTGATGAATTATTTTGGTATTAAATAGAGTCAAAATATTTGTAGAACATGAAGGATAACAATATGGGTATATGTTCGACAAAAGATTACACCTTTCATCATATGTCATTGGGGAAAAAAGATTAGATAGTCAAAAATTGTGTGTTTCATATCAAAGATAAACCGAAGGTTTTAAGAACATTAATGAAATCCAAAAAAATACACTTTAATATCATTTGAGGATCCTTGTTTTTTAGTTCAGCTGATTTGGAAACATGTTCGGTTACAATATATAAACCATGCCTAGGGATGTGCCAATGAAGAACAAAATTTTTCAAATGAAGTAATTAATTTGGACTGTCAAGTGATATGAAAATGATTAATTGGTTTTCTATGTTTCAGGATGAATATAATATATATTACACTAAGAATGATAAATATTATCAACACTTTCCATGTATGAAGTCAAAAAGATGGATCAATAAGAAATTTTCTGAATAGCTAGTTCTTGTCGAGATTACTTTTAAAGCATCAAACCACACTAAAATATAGATCATTGATAAGGTATTATCCTCACATATGACCCAAAATAAGGATATTGTGACTGAAATTATGTATCATAATGATGGTATTGTGATATTTGGTAATGATGATGTATTGAAAATTATTTTCCATTGGAAAACAATGTTTGGGGGAAAATACATGAGGAGTGGTAATGTATTTGATGAAAAAGGTATTAGTTATAACTTACTGAGTGTTAGTAATTTAGGTGATGCGAGACATGCTATTAAATCTTCCAATAAATTATGTGTAATAAAATAAAAAATAAATGACTGTTGTTTTTCAAGGAAATCATTCAAAAGGGTATCTCTCCCATGAACGTGGATAATATTATATTTTCTTTCGTCCAACAAAGAATAAAACAATTTAAGGAATAAATTACATATTTATTTTATAAAAAAAATCATTGGACGATCTGTTGAATAAGATGTTGCTTGAGATCTCTGTATATTATCAGGTGATCATACCCATACATGTGATGCTTGTTAATAGGGTAAGATCATTCAAAATAAATATAAGGAAAATAAGGCTATGGTGATCAAAATTTCATGATTTGGTGAATATAAATGTGTGAAAATTAATTTCACCATGAGATATTATTGAGATGAGATATTATGTTCTATTTATTGATGATTTTAGCATAATTGAATTTGGTTCAGTCAATACTCAAAAATCTGAAGTGTTCAGTTTCATAAAAACTTATCAAAGTGAATTTTAGAATATGTTGAGTAATACTATTCAGAAGATCCTAAAAAATAATCGAACATAGATAAAAAATTTCCATTTAGAGGATTATATCAAGAAACATGTAACAAGGAGGGCTAAGTAATCCACATCATAATGGACTATTTGATTGAAGAAATTGAATAATCATCAACATGGATAGAAAAATTATCATTGATAAGAAATATATAGATAATTTTTGGAAATAATCATTGATGAAATCATCATACAAATAAACATTAGACATATCATGTTTGAATGAAGAGGTGACTATATATGAGCAGTGGTATAGATAGAATCCATCACTGAAGTAATTTCATGTCTTTAGAAGGATGTTTATCATTCCCAATAAAGATAATCACCTGAATATTGAATCTCATAGAGTTCAATGGATTTTTCAGGGCTACTAAAAAGGAAACATATCAATAAAATGAATCATTATGCAGTTGGGAAAGGTAGTCGAAATCCATGATGTAAAAATTATAGAGAATGGGAAGAATATTAAATATATATATATTATCAATTATGTTAGAATAGTAATGAATATATTAGTAGAATTATGAATTTTCAAGATAGAAATGAATATTTAGATGAATATTTAGACAATGAAAATGATTCGAAGAATTCATTAGTAACACAATCCTTGATGAGAAGAGATGAGATTGATAGAAAGATCCTCATTAGTGATTAGACAATTCTAGTGCATGCAAGGAGTCTGTAGAATCTATAAACAGAATCGAACATATCCTAGGTAGATCATAAATGTTTTTTTAAGAATTTATAGAAGATATGTAACGACCCGAAATTTTGAATAAATATTGTTTACTAATTTCATGTGTTATTTTATTTTATTTTTATACTCAACAAAAATGTTTTATTTGATAAACATGATTATAATTAAAAAGAGATCACTGGGTTTTGACTATTATATAACCATCAGTCAATATGACCGCTGTGAACAAAATGTTTTGATTATTGTCTCCAAATATAATTAATCTTGGTTAATTATTATAGAAAGAAGATTTGATGGCCTCACCTAGTAGTCTTGGACCGATCGAAGCCCATCTAACAGAGCTTGGGAAAGAGGTAGCACCATTGGGCTTTGCTCTGGATCAAATCCAAGCTGAACTTTATCATGTGAAGCTGGAACGGAATCACCTTCATGAGAAGTTGAAACTGATAGAAATTACTACTCGGGCAATGTTGACTGAGCCGCCCCAAGCTTCTATCACCCTAGCACACCTTACTCTTTGGTCCTATGCTGGTATTATAAGGGGCTATGTAACGAGACCGTAACTACCTTGTGTAATCCTTATTTTAAATAAAAATTGGGATTTCTTCTTATGATGAAGTTTATGAATTTTGAAATGACCGGATAAATATAGTATTCATATTTTTGATGAATTCTAGAAAAAGGATATTTTAAAAATGTTTATGTAAACCTTAAATAATTAAAAATGAGTAATGATTTTCAAAAAATAGTCTTCTACAATTATGTTCAGTATAAAATTTGGAGTCTAATAAGATCAACATAATTTTTGATGAATAGTAAATTATGAATAGTGATTTTACGCTTAGGATTAGTAAGGTGACCAAATGGATTAGTAATCTCACTTAAAGAAAGTTTTAAAATAATCTAGGCACCTTGATTAAGTAATGTGATTCAATAAAATGGTTAAATAACGATTTCATAAATTATAATTCAAGTATTAGTTTTTTCGGATGAATAGTTTTTTTTTTAATTAAAAATTTAATTAAAAATAATTATAAAATTATTTTTATAGAAATTACTTTATTTTTGAACTCAGAGCATCGATATTATGTTAAGGTAATTTTTTGGGATTTTTCTGAAAAAAAATGAATTTTTGATGAATAGTGTTTTTATTTAATAATTAAATTAAAAATATTTAGAAAATTATTTTTATAAAATGGATTTCATTTTTGAAATCAGAGCATTGATATTTGGTTAGTGTGAAATTTTGGGATTTTTCTGAGAAAGTTGAATTTTCAGTGAATAGTAAAAATACAGTTTTAGGGTTTCAGTATGTTTAATGACATCATAATGGTGTCATGATGTTGTCATGAGATCCTTTGAGGGTTGGCCGGCCAAGGGTGATGAATTATTGTTTTGGGGGCCCAATGTGGCCTAACTCCATGATAAATGCCAAGGGAGAGCACATGGGTTTGAGAAAAGCACATGTGAGGTGTCCCTTGGCCATTAATGCTTTGTCCCCTCACTTTCCCTATAAATACCCACCCTTTCCTCCTTTAGTATTCACTACCAACTCTCCCCCAACGAAGTTCTGGTCTTCTTACCTCCCAATGAGTCCTCCCCAGGTTCCCCCAAGCCCTCAAGGTCCAATCCTTTGAGTTTCAAGAGTCACGTTTTAAGGTAAGGGATCTGACCCCTCTCTTTCTTTTCATGTAATCTCTTTTATGTCATTCCTTTTGTGCTCCATGTTTTTATGTGAGAGGATGTTCTTTTATATTCCTCTTACTTCCCTTTCATGTTTATATGATGAGATATTCCCTCTTACTCTCATCATTTCATTTTATGAAAGTTTAAGTGACGTCGTTAGGCTGCCGAATTTTTAAGGGATTCTTTCACCCTTCTCATTTTTCAAGTTCGATTTTCATGTCAAGTCTTTCAAGTTACTTTTTATTATGTTGGGGTATGATCTCTATATCTGTCATACTGATCTCTTATGATCATATGATGAGGGACCTATTTGATCTTGTCAATTCTTTTTTATTGAAGTTTAAGTGACGCTGTTAGGCTAACGAATTTTCATAAGAGAAATCTAATTTTTGTCTTCCTTCCATGTTTTTCATTTCAAATGGTATGTCCTTAAAATATCATTACCATGTCTATATATCCTTATTATTCTGTCCCCTACTGTTTTATGGATCATTTATGAGTGGGTGACCCATGTCCCCTCTCTTTTCAATGTTTTCTAAAACCCCAAAACATAGCCGTTATGCTGCAGAATTTTCGTCTCAAAATGCCTCTCCCTCTTTTCTCAAAATTATTTTATGTTATAAAGTGAATACTCAAAGCTCTTATTTCTACAAGGGTATTCACATATATATCAAAATGCTCTATTTTAAATTCTTGGATTTACATACATGAGACCCACTTTCCCTTCCGTGGGTTTAAAGTGCCGTAAAGATCATGTCTTTAAATCAGTTTTTAAAACGATATGATTATGAAATGAACCCCATTTATTTTATGCTATATGGGTTATTTATGAAATGTTTGATGATGATATATGTGGCTCACATGATAATAAAGGAAAATTTAAGGGTGCGCCCTGATAGCGCTCCAATGCATTGGGTAATGATGTAACCACTAGAGATTACAATTTTCACGATACCTTGGTGAATAACCTTGGTAATTTTCAAATGACACCTTGGGGATGGACCTTGGTGATATGTTCATGATTGTCTATGTTAAATGATGTATCCACATCTTCAAGTTATGAAAAATGTTGTTTTTATTATGAAATGCCTCATGATTTATTTCGCATGCCTTAAAGTTCTTTTCATGTCCATATTGAAGTATATCAAGTTTACATGTAAAATGTTCGTCTTGTTTCCCTTACTGGGCCTTCTGCTCACCATTTCTTTTGATGTATGTCCCCAGGTTATGAGATGCAGTAATGAACCTAGAATTAACTTAAGGAGACTCCTTTCAAGTGTTTAAGAAGAATGTTTTATGTTGTTTTCATGTATTATGTTCCTGGTTTCCAAGACACTAGACCTTAAAGATCCTCAGTTTTGTGTAATGTAATGAAAGTTTATGTTATAAAAAGGCGGCATTCTATATTTGGTATCAAAGGATGGTTTAGTTATTTGTGGAAATTAGGATATAAAAACTTTAGGAATAACCCTATAGAAATGTTTAAATATAGGAAATCTTCCTGGTATTTTGGTGAGTATTGAGTAAGGGGTTTCCAAGAAAATACATCCCTGTCTGGATACGAGCAGGTAGAGGTGGCTCTGGCACAGATGTACATAGGGGTAAAACCCGAAAACACCGCTTTGAGCTAGACTCGAACGGGAACTGGTACACGACAACGGGCCTTGCTGCACTCTTGGTTACGACACTCCCAGGGGATATGCTTTGGTAAATTCATAAGCTTAGTATGAACCATTGTTAAAGGATCAAAGATAAAATAAAATAAAGGTTCACATAAGAATATATGATCATGGATAACCTAGATGGGAACCTAGGGGATCAAAAGTTAGGGTATACTTTTCCACTACAAGTTATCCTTATATGCTTTAAGTTTCTTTTCTTGATTATTGGCTAAGTATTTAAGCCCCTAATTATAGTTTCTTTTCTTAGTTAATGGCGGGAAATGGAAGAACATGTCTCAACAACCAATGTGATAGGAAATGCTACGATTGCCGTATTAAGATGACATAGATGATTAGGGGATTAAAATATGATTTTTATTTTGGAAGACGTTCACTATTTGGGGGACCCTATATGATCGAGGTAAATAGATTACAACGGTATTTTCATCGAGGAGTAAGGTTGACTTATATTTTGAAGAATAGATGAATTTAAGGTGGACTTATAGTAATTTAGGTTACTTACGGGAATGATTAACCTATCTTGGATAAAATATGTTTAGGTTAGCTACTTTTGTTATAAGATGTTAGGAGTGGTTGATGTTGTTTGGAGATGAACAATGAAGTTTATTTTGGAAGACTATGTTATCAAATCTTTCTTGTATTTGGGTTTCAATCTTAGTTTGGTTTATTTTGAGGAATCTTAAGGACCATTATTTACGGAATGGACTATGATGAACTTTGGGTAGTACCATGGAACTTGAAGATTTAAAAGTAGTTTACATTCCTATGGGATTATTTCTTTTTGAAGAGTTTTGTTTTTACCTTACTCTTTCTGTTTTTGGGATAATGTTTAAAGATAGAAGAAATAGATAGTTGATCTTTTGTGGATTATGTGATTCTCTAGAAGATGATTGTTGTGTTTTGATGTGACCAAGTAGTTTTGAATGCTCATAGTTTATAGAAAAGATTAGTTTTGGGTAGAAACTTAATAAAAGATGAAACTCTACATGAAGCTAGATATATTTCCTTATGTTTTTGTTCTATGTTGTAAATGAATTCCTCAAAGTTATGAAAAGGAATGTAAAACAAAAAAGTTGTTGGTTTACGTTTCCTACTAGGTAATCAAAGACCGCTTGCACACATCATAATTTTGGGATTTTCTGGTGGTTAAATTCCTCCTAATCATGTTTTCTATCACTCTCCTTTAGGATGTGACCCTTTGTCTTCTCCTCCATGTCCATGTTTCCTACATGGAATCCTTGTATGAGTAAACTCGGGTGGCCTTTGTACTTCCTTTTCTTTCTTTTAAAGTAATGGTGTCACGAACTCTTTTTTTGATTGGGACTTTCAATTAAATTTCAAAACACAATTTTTTTTTAAAATTGGGAGGAGACAATTTCTTAAGGGGGGAAGATTGTAACGACCCGAAATTTTGAATAAATCTTGTTTACTAATTTCATGTGTTATTTTATTTTATTTTTATACTCAATAAAATGTTTTATTTGATAAACATGATTATAATTAAAATGAGATCAGTGGGTTTTGACTATTATATAACCATCGGTCAATATGACCGCTGTGAACAAAATGTTTTGATTATTGTCTCTAAATATAAGTAATCTTGGTTAATTATTATAGAAAGAAGATTCGATGGCCTCACCTAGTAGTCTTGGACCGATCGAAGCCCATCTAACAGAGCTTGGGAAGGAGGTAGCACCATTGGGCTTTGCTCTGGATCAAATCCAAGCCGAACATCATCATCTGAAGCTGGAACGGAATCGCCTTCGTGAGAAGTTCAAACTGATAGAAATTACTACTCGGGCAATGTTGACTGAGCCGCCCCAAGCTTCTATCACCCTAGCACACCTTACTCTTAGGTCCTATGCTGGTATTATAAGGGGCTATGTAACGAGACCGTAACTACCTTGTGTAATCCTTGTTTTAAATAAAAATTGGGATTTCTTCTTACAATGAAGTTTATGAATTTTGAAATGACCGGATAAATATAGTATGCATATTTTTGATGAATTTTAGAAAAAGGATATTTTAAAAATTTTTATGTAAACCTTAAATAATTAAAAATGTGTAATGATTTTCAAAAAATGGTCTTCTACAATTATGTTCAGTACAAAATTTGGAGTCTAATAAGATCAACTTAATTTTTGATGAATAGTAAATTATGAATAGTAATTTTACGCTTAGGATTAGTAAGGTGACCAAATGGATTAGTAATCTCACATAAAGAATGTTTTAAAATAATCTAGGCACCTTGATTAAGTAATGTGATTCAAAAAAATGGTTAAATAACGGTTTCATAAATTATTATTCAAGTATTAGTTTTTTCGTATGAATAGTGTTTTTAATTAAAAATTTAATTAAAAATAATTAGAAAATTATTTTTATAAAAATGAATTTATTTTTGAACTCAGAGCATCGATATTATGTTAAGTTAATTTTTGTGGATTTTTCTGAAAAAAATGAATTTTCGATGAATAGTGTTTTTATTTAAAAATTAAATTAAAAATATTTAGAAAATTATTTTTATAAAATGGATTTCATTTTTGAAATCAGAGCATTGATATTTGGTTAATGTGAAATTTTGGGATTTTTCTGAGAAAGTTGAATTTTCAGTGAATAGTAAAAATACAGTTTTAGGGTTTCAGTATGTTTAATGACATCATAACGGTGTCATGATGATGTCATGAGATCATTTGAGGGTTGGCCGGCCAAGGGTGATGAATTATTGTTTTGGGGCCCCATGTGGTCTAACTCCATGATAAATGCCAAGGGAGAGCACATGGGTTTGAGAAAAGCACATGTGAGGTGTCCCTTGGCCATTAATGCTTTGTCCCCTCACTTTCCCTATAAATACCCACACTTTCCTCCTTTAGTTTTCACTCCCAACTCTCCCCCAACGAAGTTCTGGTCTTCTTACCTCCCAAAGAGTCCTCCCAAGGTGCCCCCAAGCCCTCAAGGTCCAATCCTTTGAGTTTCAAGAGTCACGTTTTAAGGTAAGGGATCCGACCCCTCTCTTTCATTTCATGTAATCTCTTTTATGTCATTCCTTTTATGCTCCATGTTTTTATGTGAGAGGATGTTCTTTTATATTCCTCTTACTTCCCTTTCATGTTTATATAATGAGAGATCCCCTCTTACTCTCATCATTTCATTTTATGAAAGTTCAAATGACGCCGTTAGGCTGCCGAATTTTTAAGTGATTCTTTCACCCTTCTCATTTTTCAAGTTCGATTTTCATGTCAAGTCTTTCAAGTTCCTTTTTATTATGTTGGGGTATGATATCTATATCTATCATACTGATCTCTTATGATCATATGATTAGGGACCCTATTTGATCTTTTCAATTCTTTTTTATTGAAGTTTAAGTGTGTTTTTCATTTCAAATGGTATGTCCTTCAAATTTCATTACCATGTCCATATATCCTTCTTATTCTGTCCGATACTGTTTTATGGATCATTTATGAGTGGGTGACCCATGTCCCCTCTCTTTTCAATGTTTTCTAAAACCCCAAAACATAGCCGTTATGCTGCAGAATTTTCATCTCAAAATGCCTCTCCCTCTTTTCTCAAAATTATTTTATGTTATAAAGTGAATACTCAAAGCTCTTATTTCTACAAGGGTATTCACATATATATCAAAATGTTCTATTTTAAATTCTGGGATTTACATACATGAGACCCACTTTCCCTTACGTGGGTTTAAAGTGCCGTAAAGATCATGTCTTTAAAGCAGTTTTTAAAACGTTATGATTATGAAATGAAACCCATTTATTTTATGCTATATGGGTTATTTATGAAATGTTTGATGATGATATATGTGGCTCACATGATAATAAAGGCAAATTTAAGGGTGCGCCCTGATAGCGCTCCAATGCATTGGGTAATGATGTAACCACTAGAGATTACAATTTTCACGATACCTTGGTGAATAACCTTGGTAATTTTCAAATGACACCTTGGGGATGGACCTTGGTGATATGTTCATGATTGTCTATGTTAAATGATGTAGCCACATCTTCAAGTTATGAAAAATGTTGTTTTTATTATGAAATGCCTCCTGATTTCTTTCTCATGCCTTAAAGTTCTTTTCATGTCCTTATTGAAGTATATCAAGTTTACATGTAAAATTTTCCTCTTGTTTCCCTTACTGGGCCTTCTGCTCACCCTTTCTTTTGATGTATGTCCCCAGGTTATGAGATGCAGTAATGAACCTAGAATGAACTTAAGGAGACGCCTTTCAAGTGTTTAAGAAGAATGTTTTATGTTGTTTTCATGTATTATGTTCCTGGTTTCCAAGACACTAGACCTTAAAGATCCTCAGTTTTGTGTAATGTAATGAAAGATTATGTTATAAAAAGTCGGGATGCTATAAGATATGTGGGTTCATTCTATGAATGATTTTCTTGACCAAATTTGGATGATTCTGATAGGGGAGAGTGTTTCGAGACCAATAGAAAAAAATATTAGCTGGACTAAATGGGTAATTTGTAAAAAGATTAGTGAATATGGTGTTATGAATAGAATAAAATCATGAATATTGTGATAAGGGAACTTTTGGATAGAGGGTATTGATGTAGATGAAACATTTTCACATATTGAGACACTAATGAAAATCTGAATATTCTTGGGAATAATAGTGAAAATAATTTTCAAAGCCTTCCAGATGGATGTCAAGTCAAAATTTATAAATGGGTTCTAGGGGAGGAATTTTATATTGAGAATCAAAATGCTTTTCTCATTAATAAAAATTGGAACACAGTTTGTTGGATATGAAATTCACTTTCCGGGTGGATGAAGTCACCTAGAGAATGATATTCACAATTTGAACATTTTTTGATGAGGCTAAACATTAACTATGGTGGATTTTATTTCAAACTGTATGTCAAAAAAAAACTCATAAATCAAATGATGATGGTGCCATTGTACATATAAGACATATTCATTGGTGGTCAAGATGAAGCACTGTAAAGACTATTTTATGAATTCTTGAAAAGTGAGTTGAAAATTTTAATGAATGGTGAACTGGAGTTTTTACTTTGTTTACAAATTACATAATGAAATAATTGAAAATTTATTTCTGAAAATAAATATTCAAAGGAAGTTATTACATGATTTTGAATGGACAATTCCAATAATATGACAACTCCAGCGGTGATATGGATAATGTTTTCCGTTTAAGATGTAGGCAATGCTGATAATGTCACCAAATACAGGAAGATCATTGGAAGACTATTTTTTTATATATAGACATGACCTAATATTTTGGGATCCACATGTCATGTAGCGTTGTACTAAATAATTTATAAGGACATAAAAATACTATATGAAAAATAATAATTTGATATATCAATGATACGATGGATTTTGGTTAGTTGTAAAATAATAAATCTCAATAGGAGTATTTGGGATATACATATGAATATTGGAGTAGATAAACCGATTCTCAAATTTCAATATCATATGGTGAAATCTATCATATTGGTTTATGTGTGTAATAGTTGAGAAATAAATAATATTTTAATTAATTTGAGAACCATATAATATTTATGTACTTTATTTAATCAACAAATGACAAAGTTATTGTTGATGAAGATTTATCTTGATGATATTAGAGATGAAGTGATTTCTATGATCAAAATACATTATCATAATTATTGTTCTATAAATCATCGAAAAAATCATGTCCTTTACTCAAGGAAAAAAGAATTGAATAAAATATCATTTTCTCATGTAGAAGGATTAGAAAGGGCTTGTGATGTTAGAGTATGTGCCTATATAATTACATGACACATAATTTTTGACAAAGACCTTACCCAATAATGTCTAGAACCTAGTAGCCCAGTTTCAGTGCATTATTGTAATACATTGATATGATCACAAGGAATCATGTCCTGAAGGACTGATTAGTTTATCAGTCTTGGAAAATAGATTTCATACATGAATGTTACATTACACTATCTAACATTAAACACGTAATAAAAATTCCTTTGATAACTCCATTGTTCCCTTTAGCATAACCCGCATAACAATCATAATACACGTTTTGGAAATCCTTCGAAAATAAAACATAAGAAAGGTGTGGGCTCAGATGTTCAATAATGGTAAATAATTTAGTGGAAGCTATAAACATTTAAGGGAGGATGTGTAATAAAAACAACCTCCTTTTAAATATAAACATGAACATAATACGTTAAAAGAAAATAAAAAATTTTCATATAAAAATGAAAATGGATATTCTACCAGTCGAATAACCAAAGTTAATTACTAATTTCATAATGAGGGAATGCATAATTCCAGACATTCATAACCACCCAGTTAAGGCCTCATTCCAAGACTACAAAAAAAATTTCATTCCAAGGCCTTGTTCCAAGACACTAGTTTTTCTCATTAGACCTACCGATGCATCGAGGAGCTATAGAAGGCTCTGCCCGTCACTTACTAATTCCAATACATTCCTCATATGAAATGGATGTAACATAACAGAAACATTCGTATCAAAAATAGCATATGAATTATCAATAATTTCACCTTAAACAATGAATGATATAAAAATAACACATCTACAGAAAAACATATCAAAAAACCATCAATACAATATAAATGATTTATATCATAATGATTCGTCTTCAAACAAGTATTAAATTCATCAAAGGATGTTGATATGGGTGAAATCAAAACTACTTGAGAGAAATATTTCATTAAATTTTTTTGATATCATTAAAATCCACATAATTATAAAAGAAAAATTTTATTTTGAAAATAATCCTATAAGAATGTTAGGGATGTTTCGACGATGTTATAATGGTGGAAAATAGTTGCCCCATCTGTATAGGTTAAAAAACATTCAAACCTTAATTTTCTCGAAAAGGTAATGGAGTACCAAGTTTGGAAAATAACGGAAAGAGTCCTTTCAAAAAATATATGGTCAAATAAGGGTATAAATTAGATTAACCCATTCTATAAACTTTTTGAAATTTATTTTTAGGAAAACACAGATGTTGATGATAAAGAGTTTATAGTAGATACTTACGTAAAAACAACCTCAGATAAGTAAAAATATTCTGAAGCTAGCCCTTACCTTGCACTTTACTTTGGTCTAGGGTACATTTAACCTCATTTATAATGAGAATTTTATGTTATTAAATTATACCAGAACCATATTCATATTTATTATAGCATACATTATTATTTATTTCGTTATACTGTCTATTTAAAAATGATTTTCTTGTTAAATTAACGTTTTGGCTAATAATCGCTTTCTTTATCGTACTTGTATTAGCATGTTATTCTTGATTGTATCATTTAGTTCATGATTTTAATATTTCCAAAATATAAAACATGATTTATATATCATATATATTTAGAATTTAAATATTTATAGTATATAGATATATGAAGTTTAAGGCACCGTTTATGGAGACGGTATGCCTTACCTACCCATAAACGCTATTTCTGTTTTCATATCATATTGAATATGATATATGTAAGTTCATACATATATATATATATATCCCGTGGAATTATTATATCATATATTACATAATTATTAATACTATATATTTTTATAATCATCGATGAATGGAGATCGTGGGAATTAATATTTTTGCGTCCTGGAGATGGTAATCTGTACGTACGCACGAGCGACAATATCATTACATTGATGGTGAAATCGTATGCAAATAGATTCTATATAATATATAAATTATCATTAAAATTTCATATTTTTTATTTACATCATTTATACTCATTATTATTTTCATCCAAATTATGAAGCATTTGAAAAACAAACTAAACCACGACATGAGGACGGTAAGCTGTTTGTACGCACTTATGGTTACATGTCATTCATAGGATGTATAAAATAATGAGTATTATTATACCATATTTATAATAACACCATAGTATATAAAAGATACTGGAGTAACTATTTTATAATAAAAACAACAATGAAAGAGGAAGTGGAAGAAGAAAAGAACTTCAAAGAGGTGGTGAAATAATTAACTCTTCTTTGGGTTCTTCCTTTTGACATGATAAAAAATTCTCCTTAAGATGGATTTATGACAAATGGAAGGCCTCTAGGATGAAGGGTGGATATTATTGAGGAAATTTGGGCAGTGTTTCGCCGATCCAAATGGCTTAGAAGGTGTGAATTTGAGGGAAGGTGGGTTGCCCTTCATAAGCGGGGTGAGGGTCAGTTTAAGAAGAGATTGAAATATTATTTTATAATAAAATAGTTTTTCGTTACTAACTACCCAAAAATTATATATTTAGAAGATAAGGTGGAGATGGGTCAAAAAACTCTCAACCAATAGGTTTAAGACATGATTATGTCACTAAATTAACTTTTACTTTTCGATTTAACTATTACTTAAATATTTTGACATTCACTATTTCTCTTTGCATTTTTATATTACATGGTTGATAAACGTAGTATATACCTTCAAGATAACCCCAAATGGTTCATCAATGACAAACATATCTTTATATATGTCTTTATGACAGTCCATAGATTTTTAAGAATGTAATATCAATTAATAATATAATATTTGTTTTAAAAACTCTTTTATGTTAATTTTTACGCTATTTAATAATTGATTTATGATAAAGTCCTAAAAAATTTATTAATTGTAAATTAATTAATTTAATAAATCCTAACAAGTCATATTAACTTTTAATATTCATGAATGGAATCAAATATTTCAAATTAAATTTTATTTTAACATTTATAATACCAATTATTTGATTCATTCATTAATAAGGAATATAATTCATCCTCATTGTGTGACAAATAAATATAATTATTAAATGGTTAAAAATTAAAAATATAATACCATTATGTAGGAAATATTTTAATATTTATAATGAATATTTATAGACGAAGTTATAACATATATAACTCTATGTAAAAATTGTTTTACAAAAACATATATGCTTCTGTCATTTTTGTATTTACTTTATCTTAATTAATATAAAGTGTCATTATCACGTACAAGTGGCTCCATGGGGTCTCAAAATCGACCCAAGAATTTCCATGGTCGGACATGTATGATCCAATTGGGTTAGGACCTATTTTAGGGTAATTTAATATTATTATAATATTATTTTTTATCCTTATTTACTGGATTTACCCTTTATCCCTGGTAAATAAAATATTTACCGAAGTAAATATTCAAAATGACAAAAAATAAAAGTTAACTATATCCAAAAAAATTACCTTCTGATTCTAAATATTGAATACATTTTTCTAAATTCAAAACACATAATTGTAAGAAAATAATTTAAAATTAATTTCCCTTGTTAAAACAAAAAGCATGTTTTTAAGAAATATTAAATATTAAAAGATTGGCACATGTTTATTTCCTCTATCAAAGTGAAATTAATTCCAATCATAATAATTGGATTAAATAGTAAAAATATAATTTAATTATGCTTAAAAACATGAAAATTTATAATTGAACACTACAAATTATTTTGATTATAAAATTATTTTTCAGTTAAAATATAGTATTTTTCACTATTCACCCAAATATGAAAGTTTTCAGAAAAAAAATATAAATTTATGGAAACTAAATTTTAATGTTAAAATTATAAAGATGATCTTTATTATGTCAAATTTATTATATAAAAGTTTCAATTATTGTATTTAAAAATCGTTATCCATTAAAAGGCTATAAAATGTCATTTTTTTCAAAATACTTCTTTTATAAGAAAAATGAATTTGTTCTTAAATTATTAACAAGAAACTCATAATATTGATTCTAAAATTATAAGGATTGTATAAAGTTCAAAATTTATTTAATACTATTTATAACCACTTTTGAACAGCTAGTTTTGTAAGTCATGGTGTGCTTGAACTCGGTGTTGCGTGTTGTGCATGGTATTGAATTACTTTGAAAAAATAACGTACTATGAAATCTTGTGTTGTTACATTCTCAAATCCTTAAATTAATTGCTTCCTCCCAATTTGAAATTTTTCTTCGAAAATAAATGATTAAAAATAGATGAATATCGTTGTGGAAAACCCACATTGGAAATTGGGTTAACAAAATTTAGTCCTAATCAGGGTGAAACAGAAATGAAAGGGCCACCACCAAATTATGATTTTGATTAGAATAAAATTGGTGGAAATTAATTAAACATATTTGGATGAAAAATTTATATATTTATATGGGATGATATAGGTTATCAATCAAAAAAATGTAAAATTTAGGGCCTCAAATCCATCTGTCTATGATGATTTAAAATTCCATCGGTTAAACAAAACATAAGGTATTAGGATAAAACGTTTTGGTTTTATTATCCCATACCTAATGTTTAAGAATTAATTTATCCATAGAATAATGGGAAAAATATATACATGACATTTATAATTTCATCCTTCCACTGATTCCTACCACAAACTCATCTTTCACTCTAAAAGTTTTCAAAAAACGTTCTATTTATCTTAATCATATTAGGTTCCCAAAAATAATGAATTTATAATTCACCTATCAGACATTTTAAAAAAGAAACTAAATTATACAATCTAGGATATCATGTAGGCCAATGTTAGGTGATGCACCCTTGTCACCCTTCATTTTCAGGTTCAAGTATCGAGGCATTGCTAGATGCGACTAGTTGTCTCATGACATTTGAGTTGTCATTTTTATAAAAAAATACCAAAATAATCATACAAAATGTTTTAACCTTAAACCATATTATCCAATTTTCAACATAATACATTCCAATATTTAAACTTAACCAAAATACTTATTTCCAAACTCATAATCTAAAATTTATAATGATGATAAACACAATGAAGATCCTTTTTTCCACGTAATAACATGTGTACACCTTAATCGAGTATTCTTTTAAAACATGGTATCACCCTGAATTACCATAAAACCTTATTTAATACATTCAGGGTCCCTTATTATTTTTAGAATACTGGATATATACCTTATATGAATTTTTGTTGAATATTACAACAATGATGAAATAAAAAACAATTATTCAGTTCCAAGGACGTCATGAATATCCAAAATAATGTATCCAAATCAACCATGTCTTATCCAAAAATCAGCTCCTCATTATCAGGACCATATTAAGGATTACCTTTCCATTAAACATGTATTTTCCAAAAATTGTAGCTTACTATTAAGTCACTTTTCTAATAACCATATAATCTCAACTCCACAATAAAATAGTACTGCAGTACAATCCTTATTTATCTCCATAATTTATATAACCAGTATATTGTTGATACAACACTCAAATGAAAAAATTCTATAATAACAACATCAGAACACTAGTCCTTAATCTACATATGAGGTAGTACCATAACTTGATTATTATGCAATATCCTCCTTTGGGGTATGATATAATGATTTGAAAATTGATTTTTGTAGTGTCCCAACTCCTTCCAGCTAAAGAATTGTACATTTGAGACCTTTTTTACCCTTGTAGTCACGTATTGGGTGTCCTTTTTCTCCACATATATCACAAACTCCAATTCCCTACAACTATTTTGCACAGTGATTCTTTCCATATTTATCCCATATATGAAATTCCTTCATTCCACAATTCATTTTATCCATCTTTCTCTCTTCCATCATTTGCTTCTCTTGCATTCCTTCAAAGCCATAGGAATCTATCAATTATTTACTTATATTATTAACACATGATATTATATCTTCATATGATGAGAATATGTGGGAGGCTATTTCCCTTATAAATGATGGATTAATACTATGAAATATAAAATCCTTCTTACTCATCGAATCGTGCGTATTGATGGAGTTCTAATTTCTTTTATTGGGCGCTATTTCTAAACAATAGAACACAATAGGTCAGTTTTATGAATCACAATTAATAATTCCAAACTTGTGAAATACCTAACGTAAATTAAATAGTTTATATATATAACCAATAATCATAAAAATTTTGTATTTGAGGAAGTATACCCACATAAATCCTTCATAATGGTTTGTAAAAAAATGATAATAATCCTAGGCATATACCCTGGGAGTGTCATAACCAAGACTGCATCAAGGCCTATTGTTAGGCACCAGTTCCCATTCATGTCTTGTTCAAAACAGTGTTTTCAGGTTTTACCCTAGGTATAACTGTGTCAGAGCCGCCTCTACATGCTCATATCCAGACATGGATTTATTTCTTGGAAAACTCACAAAATCCATACATTACCAAAATTCAAGGATGTTCATCTATACAAATCCTCAAAGTATATCATATGGTAATGTTATAATATCAGAGTTTATCTAATTCTAGTTTCCAAGGATATTTCTAACCTCACTCTAATACTAACTGTAACTCCCCGACCCTAGTATCCCAGAGTCGGTGTATTATTGTAATACATTGGTATGATTACAAGGAATCAAGTCTTGAAGGACTGATCAGTTTAGCAGTCCTGGAAATTAAATTACATACTTGAACATTACATTAAAATTTAAATCATAAAACACATCGTAAATAAATCTTTGATAATTTTATTGTTCTCTTTATCTTAACGCATCATAACAATCATAAAACACATCTTATAAATCTTGGGGAAATAAAACATAAGAAATGGGTGATCTCAGATGATCAGTAAGGGTAAATATATTAGTGGAAGCAATAAACTTTTAAGGAATGATGTGTAATAAAAAAAACATCTTTTTAAACATAAACTTGAACATGATATAGTAAAAATAAATCAAACATTTTCATATAAACATACACATGTATATTCTACTAGTTGAATAATCACATGTAATTATTAATTTCATAATGAGGGAATGCATAATGCTAGACTGTCATAACCACATAGTCAAGGCCTCTAGGAAAGACTACAAGTTAATTTTATTTGCCAAGGCTTTATTCCAAGATACTTGTTTGTCTCATTAGATCTACCGATACATTAAGGAGCTAGAGTGGGCTCTACCTGTCACTTACTAAGTCAAATACATTCCTCATATTAAAAGGATAAATATAACATTAACAGTCATATTAAAACTAGCTTATGAAATGTCAATACATTAACAATAAATCATGAATGGTATAAAAATAAATCATCTACAGTCAAACATATCATAAAACCTTCAATATAATATGAAACATTTGTATCATAATGAATCATCTTTAAACAAGTATAAAATCCATCATAGGATGTTGACATGGATGACATCAAAAATACTTGAGAGAAATAAATCATTCTTCTTTTTGAAATCATATAAAGTCAAATAATTATAAAAGAAAAAAATTATTTTGAAAATATTATTATAATTTTGTATGGAAGGCTTCGACGATGTTATAACGGTGGAAAATAGTTTCACCTGCAGTATAAGTTAAAAAAATATTCTTACCATAATTTTTTAATGAAGTTCATAAAGTACATTGTTTGGAAAACGACATAAAGATTCTTCTCAAAACATATAATGTCAAATAAATGTATAAATTACATTAACCCATAGTAAAAATGTTTTGAAAAGTATTTTTATGAAAACATGGATGTGGGTGATAAAGAAGTCTCAGTAGATAGTTACTTAAAAACAACCTCGAATTAGTAAATAGATTGTAAAGTTAACCCTTACCTTGCACTTTCCTTTGCTGGAGTGTACATTTATCCGCCTGTATAATGAATGTTGTATGTTATTAAATTATACCAGAACCTTATTTATATTGATTATATCAAACATTATTAATTAATTTCATTATACAACAAATTTAATATTGAATTTCATGTATAAATATTATTTTGGTTTATAATCACATACATTATCATATGTGTTTTAACTTGTTATTCTTGATCGTAATATTTAGATCGTGATTTAAATAATTCCAAAATATGAACCTTCACTTATATATCATACATATTTTGAATATAAATATTTATAATATATCGATATATGAAATGGAAGACACTGTTTATGGAGACAGTAGGCCGTATATACGCATACATGATGTTTCTGTTTTCATATCCCATTAAATAAGATATATGCAAGTACAGATATTCATATATATATATATATATATATGTATATATCATGTATAGTTATTTTTTCATATATTACCTACTTATTAATAAAATATATTTTTATAATCATCGATGAATGGAGAACGTTGGAATGAATCTAATCACTTCGTGGAGACGATAATCCGTACGTCCGCATGAGTGACAATATAATTATATTTATGGTGAAATCATATATAAATAGATGATATATCATATATAAAGAATCATTAAAAATCATATTTTTATTATTTACATCATTTATACTCATTATTATACCCATCCAAATCATGATGTTTTTAAATAAAAAACTACACCACAACGTGGAGATGGTAAGTCGTACATACAGACATGTGTTGACATGTAATTCATAGGATGGATAAAATAATTAACATGGTTGTAACATATTTATAATATCATCACAGTATATTGAAGATACTGGAGTTATTATTTTATAATTGAAACAACAATGAAATAGGATGTGGAAGAATAAATGAACATGAAGGAGGTGATGAAATATTTAACTCTTCTTGGAGTTCATCATTTCTTTCATGATTAAATGGGATACATAGGTTGTCTTTATGACCAATGGAAGGCATATGGAATGAATGGATGATAGGTGGGAGGATTTTGGGGCAGGTTTTGGCCCAGCCAAAATTCTACGAAGGTTTGAATTTGAGGTATGGGGGAGTTCCCTTTGTAAGAGTGTTGAGGTTCACGTTAGGAAAAACATGAAATGATATTTTATTATAAAATAATATTCGGTTTCTAAGGAAATAAAAATAAGTTCTCTATAGGATAAGGTGGGGATTTGTTAAAGACCCCCAAACTAATAGTTTTTATACAGGTTTAGGTCACTATATAAAACTTATCTTTAATATTAAACTCACAGTAAACTAGTTGGACATTTACCATGTCACTTTGTATTTTTATATTATATGGTTAACAAATATACTATATACATATAATAAAACATCAACTGCTTCATAAATCACACAAATATTATTATATAAGTCTGTTTTCCGAACATTAGATTTTTAGGAATAGAATATCAATTAATAATATAATATTTGATTGAAAAACTATTTTTATGTCAATTTTGAACCTATTTAATAATTTAAATTTAATAAAGTCCTAAAACATTTATTAATTAGAAATAAATTCATTTAATCAATCATAACATGTCATATTAACCTATAAAATCTTGTATGGCATCAAAACATTCAAAATATATTTATTTTAACAATTATAATACCATTTATTTGATTCATTCATTAATAAAGAAAATATTGAATCATCATTGTTTCATAAATAATTTTAATTTTTCAATGTTTAAAATTTTTAAATAAAACAAAATTATTTAGGAAATATTCTAATATTTCCAATTAATATTTATAGTCTTAGATATAACATATATAACCCTTTTTAAATTTTTTTGACTAATTTATATATGTTTATGTCATTTTTGTATTTACTTTAGCTTAATTAATATAAACTGTCATTATCACTTACATGTGGCTCCATTGAGTCCCAAAATCTACCCAAGGATTCCAATGGTCCGAAATGTATCATCCAATAGGTTTAGGACACGTATTAGGTTAATTCAATATTATTATATTATTATAATCTTACACTTATTTACCGAATTTACCATTTTACCAGCGTAAATAAAATAATTACCAATGTAATTATTGAAAGTTTCTCAAAATAAAATTTACCTATATACACAATTATTACCTCCTAATTCAAAATATGAAATTTATTTTTCTAAATTCAAAACCCAGAATTGGAAGAATTTAATTTAAAATTAATTCTCATTGTCAAAAAATAGTATGTTTTTAAGAAATTATAACTATCAAAAGATTTAAACTTGATTATGTCCAATCTAAAAGTGAAATTACTTCCAATGAAAAACATTGGATTAAATGTTAAAAATATAATCTAATTATAAATACAATTAATTATAATGTAAAATTTAAAACTCTAAATTATTTTGATTAAAAAAGTTGCTTTCAGTTAAAATATAGTACTTTTCACTATTCATCCAACTATGAATGTTATCAGAAAAACACCAAAAATTTATTTAAACTAAATTTTATGTCCTTATTATAAATAAGATGTTTATTTTGTCAAATTTATTATATAAAAGTTTTAAATATTGTATATAAAAAGGGTTCTCCATTAAAAGGAGGAAAAATTGAATTTTTTGAAAATTACAACTTTTTTCTAAAAAAAAAATGAATTATTTCTTACTATATTTCTATGAAAATAAAAATTTAGATTATAAAATAATAATTAATATATAAATTTCCAAATTCATATAATACTATTCATATACACTTTTGAATGG
Source organism: Viscum album (assembly GCA_963277665.1). NCBI lineage: Eukaryota > Viridiplantae > Streptophyta > Magnoliopsida > Santalales > Viscaceae > Viscum > Viscum album. Next base: position 722,129,935 of record OY728141.1, read on the forward strand.
GTAGTTATGTATGTCGTGATCCGCTTGAACTCGGTGTTGCGTGTAGTGCATGTTATTGAATTACTTTGAGGAAATAGAGTACTATGAAATCATGGGTGTTACATACCTAAAGAAGAATTTGAATGACATCAACTATATATGAGGGTTTATTGAAGTCACCGTACTTGAACTACTATGGATGCAGGACCCCATATCCTTGATGTATGTTGTGTTTTACATAACTTACTAATGCGTGTTGTTTTCCATATTAATGATTATAATGAAGTCACATTCGGGTTGTTTGACAAAGGGTCGGAAATTGTGGATGTAGAAAGAAATAAAATATCTTAATAAAGATAGGATATAAGTTAATAGGTGGTGTAGTGAGATAGGGAGAGTAGTGATATCGAGGCAGTATTGATCCTGATATTGCAAAACATAATTAGTCAATAGATATATAACATGATAGAAGGATTGTTCCTGATGAAATAATTTGAGTGGTTTTAAGAATTCATTTTTTCTTTGATTAGTTTTTCATAATACTCTTATTTCTCATTTTGAGCATCCCATGTGTGGGATTAGTGTGTTTTTTGATTGAATCATTGATCAAATTATGAATTGCAGGAAATGAATTGTGTTAGATGTTGGAAGAGGCTTTAACAAGGAATCCAAACAATAAGTTTTTTCAACCAACCCAAAGGGGTTTATTTTCACCAAAATTCCTCAAAGTGACATTGCAATGTTATTAGGTTGATTTTTATTATTGATAATGAATTTATAAATGGTACGTTATGTATTCCAGATTGCTTTTTGACATTTTATTTTATAAATTATCCTTGTAATTGAAATGTATGTTCTATAGGTGGCACAAAATTTTTTATACAATGTGGTGTTGTTTTGAAGTGTTTTCCAGATTTTTGGTTTAATTATATAGTGAATTGAGAATACTGTTTTTGGAAAAATATGGTTTCTATAAGATTTTAGATGGTTTGGAAAGATGAATGTAATACATGTTTTGGGATCAACTCATTCAAATATTTCATAGTAATGAAGGGGATGAACAATTATGATGTTTAAGAAATATGATGTTCTGTGAATGAGACTTACACACCCAATGTGACATTAAATATGGTTTTCCACTCTTGGGGAAATATTGCGCAAAAGGAAATAGGTCGGTGTGAATTATTCATGAATGGTCATAAATGCAAATAAATAAGTTTTTTCTACCTCATTTTAGAAGCTCAATACTTAGAGAAATATGATGCTTGGAATCACGTATGAATTATGTGAAAAGGGAGTTTCATGTAAAAATGGAGTTTCATGTATAAAAGGAGTTTAATAAAAGAGTATTTTCCTAGAAAATCAAAAATCTTGCACACAAGGCATTAGATTTTCATGAATGGAAACCAAAGGCTAATTAAAAGATATAAGATTCCTAGTAAATCATTAGTAAGGTTGTATTCATCAAATTATGAATGTGGAACATAAATAGATAATCTACTTACACTGGAATATCAATTAAATATTTATAATAAAGGGGCCTACATGTCCTTAAAATATTTGTGGATCTTTTTCAGAGGAATGAGAAATGGAATTTGATGAATGATATTGTTGGTATAAAATCCCTCAAGGTAACATTGTAGCATTTTTGTATTGAATTTTTGATGACAAAGCAGGTTTCCATGGAGAATGGTCGAGTTCATGAGATGTTGTTGTAGAGACCCGAAGCCTGACGTACATGGACATTACATTACTTTTGCGGAATGCTTGTACATAACAAAAACACCCACACAAGGATCTTAATAGTTTAGTGTCTTTGGAAACTCGGAACGTAATCTTCTAATCGTGGTGAAAGATCTTCAATATCTCCCATAAAGATCTTCCTTTTTTTATACCTAAAACCTTTCTTTATATCCTGGGGGAAAAGAAAACATAAAAGGGTGAGCTCAAATGCTCAGCAAGGGAAAATAAAGAAAATAAAAATCATATCATATCTTTTTGAAAATCATAACCTGCAAAAGAGATCATAATATCTTAACATGGAACAAATCATAGAAGTGAAAATGAGATCCCCATAATCATAACATGAAACTTGAAAATTTGTGGCATGCACACATAATCATGGAAAATCATTTCTTGTTAGTCATGACTCATTGCCAAGACTATCTTAGTAGACAAAGTCCCTTTCTGAACCGAGTCACCCTCGTTCCAGTCCTGTTTCACTGAACCGGTATAACCTACCGTTCCAGCCATGTCTATCTCATGAGATATAAAATCTTTACCCAATGCATTGGAGGGAGATATAGGTCCCACCCATCTCATAATGAATCCTTTCTTATGTGTGCCACATAATCATAAACCATACATCATAGCGTAACCCATGTAATAAAAATGGGATTCTTAAAAAACATGACATCATAAAATAATTCATATAAGATAAAGAAATTCATAAAAATATTTCCATCACAACATAATCAAAACAATGTAATAATAGGGATAAAAACAGAACCCTTTTATTATCTTAGATGGAAAATAATTTTGATAAAATACTTGAACTCCATTCTTGAGGAAAATATCCTTTCTACTTCAAAAACATTTTCCATTCTTAACATGTCTTACAATTTAAAACTAAAATAATATGATTAAAAATAAACATGAAAACTTTTAAATGAACCTTCTTGGAAATAATGTTTTAAAAATCCATTCATGCCGTATAAGTTAAAAAAACATTCTTCGTACTTTTGTCGGAAAAGTCAAAAAGTACCTCATTGGAAAAACGACAAAAGATTCCTTTCATACATATAACTAAAAGCTCACTAAAGGGTAAAAATGGATTTAATAATTTTTAGGTGGATGGAAATAATATTACATATTTATGAAACATGGATGTGGATGATAAAATACACCCCAGTAAATACTTACGAATAAACAATCTTGGATAAAAACGAGATTGTGATATTTCCCTTACCATAGGTCCGACTTGCTTTGTATGTGTCTGAACCTCCTGTATAATGATTTAAATCATGTTATTTACTTATTCCAGAATCATATTCATTGTTATTATATCATATATGGTCCACTTATGACTTTATATTACCCGTTCTTTTGTAAATTCATGTTAAAGTAGCGTTTTGGGTAAAATCATCTCATTTGTCGTTCGTGTTTTTAACTTGTAATTATTCATATGATTACTTAGATCATGATTACTTAATTAAAAAATATAAAACATGATTTATATATATATATATATTGATAATATACATATATAATAAATCATTAAATGGAATGAAATACACCGTTCATGGAGACGGTAGTCCGTACGTACGCATGAACGCTGTATTTGTTTCCTTATTGAATTGAATGGAATTTAGTAGATGACATACATATAAATAATTACAGTATCATTATTAGGTCATATATTTCATTAGTACTTATTATATATACATTATAATCATTCATGAATGGTTAATCATTGAGAATGAATCTCATCGCGTCGTGGAAACGGTAGTCCGTACGTACGCACGAGCGATGATATCGTTCCCATGGTCGTGGAATTGTGTTGAAGTGTATGTATACTATTTCAGTATCAATATAACTTTATAATAATCATTTATAGTTACTCATTACACCATTATACCCATCCAATTAAGGTGGTGGCGGAAAATAGATTACACCACGACGTGGAGACGGTATTCCGTACGTACGCATGCGCGGTGATTTCATTTTTCCGTAGGATGGATATAGGGTGAATTAGGGTTGTTTAATATTTATAATAACATATCAGTATGTAATTAATACTGATGTTATCACTTTATCATGAAACAACTAAAGAATAATAAGTTGAAGAAGAAAGAAATTGAAAAGATCGGTAATGGATATTACCTCTTCTTTGGAACGCCTCTTTGAATCCTCCACTTAGGGAACTAATATTGGTCATTGAAGAATACCAGGACCTCTAGGATTATTATAGGGAAGTGGAGAGGAGAAAATGGCAGGGGTTGGCCGAGCTTGAGTGCTCAAATTGGTGTGAGGAGGAGGGGGAGGAGGTGCCCTTTTATAAGGGAGGAGAGGGGCACCTTAGGAATATCTCAAAATATTATTTTATATTAAAGTCAAAATCGGTTTATAATGGTTCCAAAGGGTCTTATTTCGATTCTAAAGTGGGGATGGGTCTAAATACTATCAACCAATAAGTTTAGACAACTTTAGGGTGTTATTTTAACCTTATCAATTAGATTTAACTATAAGTTAAATAATTTAGGTTTTACCGTGTCTTTTTGTTTTCTTTCACTATATGATTAATACACTTACTATAACATACCAAACGAACCCCAAATTGTTTATTATTAATATATATATCCTTATCTATGTCATTTTGCAGAACCTTAGAGTTTTAGGAATAAAATAACAATTAATTATATAATATTTGATTTAAAAACTATTTTGTGTCAATTTTGACACTATTTGATATATGATTTTTGTGAAAGTCATAACAGAATTATATGTTCGAACCAAGTTGATTAAAGCAACACTAATATATAATAGTAACCTATAAAATTGGTGGAATTCATAAAAAGTCTCAAATTACATTTATTTTGGTGTTTATAACATCAATTATGTCAATATTTCATAAATAAGATAATTACTGCATCATCATTGTGTCATACATATATTAACTTATTGAATGTCTACAATTACAAATAAAATACCATTATGTAGTAAATCATTTTATCTTTCTAATGAATACTTACAATCGAATTTATCTTATGTATAACCCTATATTAAAAATGTTTTAGTAAATAAACTTTGATTTTAACTCTTTTAACTCTTCTTTTAAAAATAATAATAAATGTCCTAATCTAATCCAAGTAGGTCAAAATGATAATATTTTACACTTAAGGTTGTTTTTGGTCGAGATACACTTGTCCAATAGGATTAGGACATGTGTTAGGGTAATATTAATATCATTTTTACCCTTAATTACCCTATTTACTTTTAACCGTGGTAAATAAAAGTAAAAAGTTACTATTCACCAAAAATTATTTTCATCTCATTGAACCACATTTTACTTACTGACATCAACCGTCTCTCTCGGATTTTTTAAATTCCATTCACAGATGCGGTAAAATTATGTTTTATGAAAAATTCACTTTTTTAACTACCACTTAGTAGTTTCACTATTCATCAAAAATTGATGTTTTTCAGAACAATGCCAAAATTTCATCCTAAGCTATATTTCATATTCCGAATTCAAAAATGAAGTCTATTTTTTCAAATTCATAACATAGAAGTTGCATTAATTAATTTTATAATTAAATCCCGCTGTTAAAACAAATAGCGTGTTTTTAAGAAACAATATCTATCAAAAGATTGACACTTGTTTATGTCTGGTTTAAATGTGAAATTACATCCAATGACCAATATTGTATTAAATTGTAAAAATATATTCTAAATATACTTTAAAACCACTCAAATTAATAATTTATCACTATTAATTATTTTGATTAAAAAGGTTGTTTTTAATTATAATTTAGTAATTTTCACTATTCATCAGAATATGAAAGTTATCCGAAAAGTACCAAAATTTCACCTTAGGCTAAATTCGATACTCCGAATCGAAAAATGAAGTCCATTTTGAGAACTAAAATTTCAACAAATTTAAAAGGTGGTTATTACTATTCCTAACGGCTAGTTTTAATAATATTTTAATAGCATATCGTTGTTTCGTGAAACTCAGTATTGCGTACTACACACGCTATCGAGGAAGGTTGCGATTGCGTGTAATGCAAGGCAATTCAAAGATGCATGTTGTGCAAGCTCCTTTTGGTGTATCGTACAACACAAGACATTAGTGAAATAAAAAAGAATATTTTTCATAAAATCTCGGGCTGTTACATTCTACCCCCCTTAAAATGAATTTCGCCCTCGAAATTCGTCGGGGTTATAAATGGTTTACTATTCGAAAGTTTCTTTAATAGAAACCCACATCGTAAAAAGGAATACCAAAACTTGGATTTAAAAACTAAATTATGAAATGTAACGATTACCCAAATAAACTAATCAATGGGTTTCCACATAGGTGAAAATATGGATATGGAAGAGAAATCTAACCATCGTGTTCTGATGGAGAGTGGTAGAGAACATGGCTATGGAAAATCCAGTAATCACAAATCCATAAATTTGTGGCGATCTAAGGTACCATCTGATTCATCAGGTATAAGATCACTAGGACAACATTTTTGGTTTTCAAGATCATTTCCCTAAAGTTGAAGAATTTGAATTAGAATAAATACATACTTTATTTTGGTACAATCTCACTATTGTTCGTGCCTTGAACAATTTCCACTTCATCTCTTATATAAATGAAGTTGAATTTGTTATTCATGAAGTGTTAGCAGATCTTGTGAGAGAATGACGGGTCATTCCATCTGTCTCAAACAAAAGGTTAGCAAAAAGTTATTAAATACACATAAGTCATTCAATAGTGAGATTAATCACATATGGTTCCTAAAATGAACTTATAATTCACATATCATACTGATTAATATAATAAAACTAGTTTCTACTAAACAGGGACTTCTTGTAGGTCAGTGGTAGGCGATAAAGGCCAGTCGCACTTCGGTTGTGGGTTCGATTCCTACAGCCTTGTCCAACGCGATGGGATGTCGCTCGTCCTGCAGGTTGTCCTTTTTCTAAAACTATATTACTATAACATCCCATCAATAATATCGAGAAAAATTCTATCCTTAAACAATACTAACTTATGTCCAACATAATCCATTCCAATCTTTAGGCTTATCCAAAATACTGCATCCACTCTCATAACATAGTGAAAACGATTACCGGAGATTTAACACCATCGTTGATCCCCATATATCATAAGATATGTTTTTTTTGGTCACATTCCAAACATTCAAAGTCCTTAATCATTTATTCTCTTGAATACCTTAATGAAAACATGAATGCAGTTTAAATTTAACACTTTCCACATACCAAAATCCTCAAAATTCTATATACTCAAACAATGATATCACTTAGTCCTTATATCAATCATGAGCTCATGAATACTGTTAAACATTTCGTTTTCTCATTTTCCCTTCATTATGCTCATATCATCTTATTTCCAAAAATATCTCAATCACATTGAATACCACATTAGACCATTACATAAATATTCCAATACTTTATAATACAACATTTTTTTGGAATCCCATTACATAAAAACTTAATCATTCCACCACATCGTTGTCATATTCAACATCGCCAATAGTGATCGCATGTGACTTCCCTTTGTCCTTTGCCTTAAGCGGTTGCTCATGTCGATCATCACTAACCCTTGGATTAGGGAATTTATTAGCATAATGCCCCATTTCCTTGAACTTGAAGCATTGAAGTGTTGGTGGTGCGTTCTCTGCAGTGTTTGCTTTATTCACATCATTAGAAACCCTTTTTCCATTACTTCGACACTCAGCTGCTCGATGACCTTCTTTTCCACACATAAAACATTTTCTAGTCCCTTTAAGACAATCTCCACCATGCTTATTTCCACACTTTGTGCATAAGGAAACATTCATCTTCTTTTCACCATTATTCTAAGATTTCTCCTTGAACTCCATCTTTCGTTTCTTGTCAAAACCAAGAGATGGATATGTAACACCAACTTCCATTTCTACCTTGATAGCACAACGCACAATTTCTTCATAGCTACTGAAGTCTCTTATAGCTAATGCCCTTCGAAGATTTGGTTTTAAGCCACTAAAAAATCGATCAACTTTACTTTCAGGTTGGATGATAATGCCAGATGCATACCTTGCAAGTCTTGTAAAATTTTCTTCGTATATACCAACAGAATCATCATCCTTCTGCTTCAGCTCAAGAAACTCCTTTTCCATCATTGTTCGAAGAATACGAGGGAAGTACTTACTGAAAAACAAGTTCTTGAACTCGCCCCATTCCATGGACTCAATTTCATCTCTTTGCCTCGTATTCTTGATAAGATTCCACCATTGATCAGTTTCACCTTCCAAACGATATACTGCTAAGATGACTTTATCATGCTCAGAACATTGAAGAACTGAAAATATCTTTTCAGTGCTACTGATCCATTGTTCAGCAACAAGTGGATCGGAAGTCCCACTGAAAGAAGGTGGACGTTGCCTCATGAAGGACTCAATAGAATATTGTTCCCTTCTCTTCTCATTTGGAAGTCCAGAATGATTCATAGCTTGTGTAAGTATAGAAATAAGATTTTTCACTCCATCTCCCATAACATTTGTTTGTTCAGGAGGACAATCATTGCATTGTCCATTGCATTGATCAACACGGTTCCTTCGGGTTCCAGACATCGTCTAAAACCCAAAAAGAATAGTGTGAGAGGAAGAAATCATGCTAGGGAAAACAACATAATAAAGGGGGAGTACCTTCAATATCTAACATCTTAGGTTTAATTCTATGATCGTTAGCGTAATTCTAGTACTATAACCTATACGTATACTTAACCTTAGGGACATCCCTAGACATACCTTAGAAATATCTCTAGGGATCTCACTAAAGTTCTCGCATCCTAGTTTCCAAAGGTTGACTAAACCTTTCCTCTGATACCAACTGTAGAGACCCGAAGCCTGACGTACATGGACATTACATTACTTTTGCGGAATACTTGGTACATAACAAAAACACACACACAAGGATCGTAATAGTTTAGTGTCTTTGGAAACTCGGAACGTAATCTTCTAATCATGGTGAAAGATCTTCAATATCTCCCATAAAGATCTTCCGTTTTTTTATACCTAAAACCTTTCTTTATATTCTGGGGAAAAGAAAACATAAAAGGGTGAGCTCAAATGCTCAGCAATGGGAAATAAAGAAAATAAAAATCATATCATATCTTTTTGAAAATCATAACCTGCAAAAGAGATCATAATATCTTAACATGGAACAAATCATAGAAGTGAAAATGAGATCCCCATAATCATAACATGAAACTTGAAACTTTGTGGCATGCACACATAATCATGGAAAATCATTTCTTGTTAGTCATGACTCATTGCCAAGACTATCTTAGTGGACAAAGTCCCTTTCTGAACCGAGTCACCCTCGTTCCAGTCCTGTTTCACTGAACTGGTATAACCTACCGTTCCAGCCATGTCTATCTAATGAGATATAAAATCTTTACCCAATGCATTGGAGGGAGATATAGGTCCCACCCATCTCATAATGAATCCTTTCTTATGTGTGCCACATAATCATAAACCATACATCATAGCGTAACCCATGTAATAAAAATGGGATTCTTAAACAACATGACATCATAAAACAATTCATATAAGATAAAGAAATTCATAAAAATATTTCCATCACAACATAATCAAACCAATGTAATAATAGGGATAAAAACAGAACCCTTTTATTATCTTAGATGAAAATAATTTTGATAAAATACTTGAACTCCATTCTTGAGGAAAATATCCTTTCTACTTCAAAAACATTTTCCTTTCTTAACATGTCTTACAATTTAAAACTAAAAGAAGATGATTAAAAATAAACATGAAAACTTGTAAAGGAAGATTCTTTGAAATAATTTTTTAAAAATCCATTCATTCCATATAAGTTAAAAAAAACATTCTTCGTACTTTTGTCGGAAAAGTCAAAAACTACCTCATTGGAAAAACGACAAAAGATTCCTTTCATACATATTACTAAAAACTCACCAAAGGGTAAAAATGGATTTAAAAAATTGTAGGTGGATGTAAATAATATTACATATAGATGAAACATGGATGTGGATGATAAAATACACCCCAGTAAATACTTACGAATAAACAATCTCGGATAAAAATGAGATTGTGATATTTCCCTTACCTTAGGTCCGACTTGCTTTGTAAGTGTCCGAACCTCCTGTATAATGATTTAAATAATGTTATTTACTTATTCCAGAATCATATTCATTGTTATTATATCATATATGGTCCACTTATGACATTATATTACCCGTTCTTTTGTAAATTAATGTTAAAGTAGCGTTTTGGGTAAAATCGTCTCATTTTTCGTTCGTGTTTTAAACTTGTAATTATTAATATGATTACATAGATCATGATTACTTAATTCCAGAATATAAAACATGATTTGTATATATATATTGATAATATACATATATAATAAATCAGTAAATGGAAAGAAATACACCGTTCATGGAGACGGTAGTCCGAACGTACGCATGAACACTGTTTTCGTTTCCTTATTGAATTGAATGGAATTAAGTAGATGACATACATATAAATAATTCCAGTATCATTATTAGGTCATATATTTCATTATTAATTCTTATATATACTTTATAATCATTCATGAATGGTTAATCATTGAGAATGTATCTCATCGCCTCGTGGAGACGGTAGTCCGTACGTACGCACGAGCGATGATATCGTTCTCATGGTCGTGGAATTGTGTTGAAGTGTATGTATACAATTTCAGTATCAATATAACTTTATAATAATCATTTATAGTTACTCATTACACCATTATACCCATCCAATTAAGGTGGTGGCGGAAAATAGATTACACCACGGCGTGGAGACGGTATTCCGTACGTACGCACGCGCGATGATTTCATTTTTCCGTAGGATGGATATAAAGTGAATTAGGGTTGTTTCATATTTATAATAACATATCAGTATGTAATTAATACTTATGTTATCACTTTATCATGAAACAACTATAGAAGAATAAGTTTAAGAAGAAAGAAATTGAAAAGATCGGTAATGGATATTACCTCTTCTTTGGAACGCCTCTTTGAATCCTCCACTTAGGGAACTAAGATTGGTCTTTGAAGAAGACCAGGACCTCTAGGATTATTATAGGGAAGTGGAGAGGAGAAAATGGCAGGGTTTGGCCGAGCTTGAGTGCTCAAATTGGTGTGAGGAGGAGGGGGAGGAGGTGCCCTTTTATAAGGGAGGAGAGGGGCACCTTAGGAATATCTCAAAATATTATTTTATATTAAAATAAAAATCGGTTTATAATGGTTACAAAGGGTCTTATTTCGAAGCTAAAGTGGGGATTGGTCGAAATACTATCAACCAATAAGATTTAGACAAGTTTAGGGTGTTATTTTAACCTTATCAATTAGATTTAACTCTAAGTTAAATAATTTAACTTTTACCGTGTCTTTTTTTTTCTTTCACTATATGATTAATACACATACTATAACATGCCAAACGAACCCCAAATTGTTTATTATTAATATATATATCCTTATCTAAGTCATTTGGCCGAACCTTAGAGTTTTAGGAATAAAATAACAATTAATAATATAATATTTGATTTAAAAACTATTTTGTGTCAATTTTGACACTATTTGATATATGATTTTTGTGAAAGTCATAACAGAATTATATGTTCGAAACAAGTTGATTAAAGCAACACTAATATATCATAGTAACCTATAAAATTGGTGGAATTCATAAAAAGTCTCAAATTACATTTATTTTGGTGTTTATAACATCAATTATGTCAATATTTCATAAATAAGATAATTACTGCATCATATTTGTGTCATACATATATTAACTTATGTGATGTCTAAAAATTACAAATAAAATACCATTATGTAGGAAATCTTTTTATCATTCTAATGAATATTTACAATCGAATTTTTCTTATGTATAACCCTATATTAAAAATGTTTTAGTAAATAAACTTTGATTTTAACTCTTTTAACTCTTCTTTTAAAAATAATAATAAATGTCCTAATCTAATCAATGTGGGTCTAAATGATAATATTTTACACTTAAGGTTGTTTTTGGTCGAGCTACACTTGTCCAATAGGATTAGGACATGTGTTAGGGTAATATTAATATCATTTTTACCCTTAATTACCCTATTTACTTTTAACCGTGGTAAATAAAAGTAAAAAGTTACTATTCACCAAAAATTATTTTCATCTCATTGAACCACATTTTACTTACTGACATAAACCGTGTCTCTCGGATTTTTGAAATTCCATTCACAGAAGCGGTAAAATTATGTTTTATGAAAAATTCAATTTTTTAACTACCACTTAGTAGTTTCACTATTCATCAAAAATTGATGTTTTTTAGAACAATGCCAAAATTTCATCCTAAGCTATATTTCATATTCCGAATTCAAAAATGAAGACTATTTCTTCAAATTCATAACATAGAAGTTGCATTAATTAATTTTATAATTAAATCCCGCTGTTAAAACAAATAGCGTGTTTTTAAGAAACAATATCTATCAAAAGATTGACACTTGTTTATGTCTGGTTTAAATGTGAAATTACATCCAATGACCAATATTGTATTAAATTGTAAAAATATATTCTAAATATACTTTAAAACCACTCAAATTAATAATTTATCACTATTAATTATTTTGATTAAAAAGGTTGTTTTTAATTATAATTTAGTAACTTTCACTATTCATCAGAATATGAAAGTTATCCGAAAAGTACCAAAATTTCACCTTAGGCTAAATTCGATACTCCGAATCCAAAAATGAAGTACATTTTGAGAGCTAAAATTTCTAAAATTTTAAAAGGTGGTTATTACTATTCATAACGGCTAGTTTTAATAATATTTTAATAGCATATCGTTGTTTCGTGAAACTCAGTATTGCGTACTACACACGCTATCGAGGAAGGTTGCGATTGCGTGTAATGCAAGGCAATTCAAAGATGCATGTTGTGAAAGCTCCTTTTGGTGTAGCGTACAACACAAGACATTAGTGAAATAAAAAAGAATATTTTTCATAAAATCTCGGGCTGTTACAGTTGTTGCAATCCATGTTAACAATGATCAATTACAAACGAATGAAAGATCTGGATTTGTTACAAAAGTTCAGTACAAAAGTGTAGTACAAGAAGAAAAAGGCATGATTTTTGCGAAGATAGGCTTCATGGATTGGATTTTGTGAAGACAAGAAAAATTTTTATAGAGATTATTCGCTTTTATGACGAGCATCAAGAATGGTAGTGGTGAATGGAAACACGAGGGAGCTTCGCGGTGGTGGTACGAGGTAATTGATAGAACTCTCCTTGAGTACGACGTGTTCTTTGATCCTAGAATTGCAGAGGTGCTCCGTGACTTTGAGATAATTCTGGCGGATGTTTCGGAGCATCGTGATTTGCGATGACGTGGAGATGACATCACACAGAATGGTCGAGGGTCGATGGAATAGCCTATAAATACAGGTTGACCCCATGAGATATTTAGAGAGTTTTCGGAGTAAATATTTTTCCCTCGGTTTGTGAAGGTGGTTCGTGAAGGTATTTTTCTTCGCGAAAGAGAGGTGCTTCGTGGTGGATAATCTATCTCTGCAAAAGGAAGGGAACTTCATGAGGTTGCGTGCTCTATGGAGTGTGCTTCGCAAAGTGGTAGGAGCTTCTCGAAGGCCTATGCATTGCGAAGGCTAGAGCATCGCAAGAGTGCTTCGTGAGAGTGCTTCGGGAAAAGGCAGGATCTTCACGAAGTCTTGTTTGAGCTTCCCGAAATTGGGAGCCTCATGAAGTAGGGTGATCTACGAAGGTTATTCCAAGGTAATTTCCTAGTATTCAAAAAAAGGGGTATTAATCAGTTGATGAAAGATGGACTTCATTAGAGCATCTATCGAAAGTTCAGGATACATGCATTCTTGAAAATGAAGAGACCTATAGGTCTATAAACTGTGAGTTGATCATCTGTAGAAGCCGTGAGCTGACTTCAGTTGAGGTAGAAGTGAGTTCTCAAATTGTGAGTGGTTGTAAACTAGGAGGGACATTGAGTCCACTTAGAACATGTAGACAGTAGTGCACTTATTTTGGAATTGGTACATTGGCACACTACCAGTGTATGCTCCTTGGACATAGCCCAGTGAGGGTGAAACAAGTAAAAATCATTGTGTCATTTACATGATTTAAGTATTGTTCATACTATACATCAAGAAGGATAGAGAAGAGGGTTTTGTTTAACAGTAAAACAAGATCAAAAGGGGCAGTCATTTTCATCTGACATACACTGATTACCCCCCCTCAGGGTATTTAGCATAGTGGACCTAAAAGTTATCCATTCCACTAAAATAGGGATATAGAAAGAGACATAGGGACAAACCCTTGGTAAGGTTGGGTGCTAACATTAGACCTAGTATAGGTATTGATCCTTGACACAGATGTTATCTAGCCCGAACATTATTGTATGGAAGTGAACCACAGTGGATTTTGTACATTGACACATCGTGGTTTTATAATAATTTTTTGTAGCCTAGGTATGGTAAACCATGTATACTCATTTTTACTTCTACATGATTTAATTTCTATTAATACATCATTATGGGTAGGTCATAATGAAACATTCCAAAAAAAAATTAATTCATAGAGAGAACACGAAAGATTGAATGTGTCTGGGAAGGTCATAATGAAACATTCACGTTATGAAGAATACATATCCTTTAGTATACAGAGTGTATGACATATTGTTGTTAACTCATTATTAATGCTCAAAAACTCACATATCACAAAACAATAACTATAAAAATACATTTATCCTTGTAGAGTCCATGCGCAAAGGGTAGTACTCACAAACAAATAGACACTAAATTTCTGACCATTAGTGTTTCATCCCATCGTGGATATGAGTGACATCACCCCACTAGCAAAATACTAATCCTTGTTGAATACATATCACAAAAAAACATAGTATATGGGTTCTTATGAAGATGAGAAAATTAAGTGACAACATCAAGATAATCCTCCACATCCCTAAGGCCAGTCTCACATGATACCTTGAATGTATTTTTTAATGAAACCATTTTCAATCCATATAGTACACACATGAAAATCATTAACTACTGGAGGTATCATTGACTAACAATGTGATGTAACTTTTCCCGGACCTCATTGATGAAACACATCATGAATTTCTCCCTAAACGGAGGAATCATTACTTAACATTCCATCAAAGAAACCCTATATATGTATCCAATATGGATATAATCAAAATGAAATGTTGTTTGTAAAAATAATGTATCATGGTTAGCTAAGTGTAAGTGGGTGTAATGTCCGGGTTCTGGGATCTATCCAAAGATCCATGATCTTGGTGGGTTACATAACCTCAAGCGCATTTTCCCAAATGTGAGAGACTCCCGACTAGTATTGAGGGCCAAGTTAATACATTGGAGAAACTATGCCCTCATTGGTAGAGTATAAAAAGTAGAATAACAAATACTAAACATATGAAAAAGTAGTAATACTATACAACATATTGAACAGAAGATGAATGGTGGTATAAAAAACAGAATGACAAAAATAAACAATGAAGCATGTCATAAGTATCAAGGAATGTTAAAAAACAAGTCAAAATGATGTAAAGAAAATAATGAAATCAAAATATAGAAAAACAAAAAACTACAACAGCTTCGCAGGCCTTATCATTTCCCTGATCTCCAGCTTCGACAGCAATCAAGTATGTGATGAAGAAGGGAACTATCTCTTATCTATAAATCAAACCATATAATCTAATTGTGATCAAAATCATGACCAAATTAGTGTGTGAGATGAATCCCAATAGGAAACCACCAAAAAATCTATTCCTTGTAGTTAATGAATGTATATCGCAGGTAAAATTCAGAAATTAAGAAAAAAATAGGAAGTACTGAAAAGTTAAAAAATCCTACACTTTTCTATTACAATAATTTACATTTATAAATTATTCAATCTATTGAATATTTTGACCTATGATCTAGAGTAATGTCTATACCCACTATATAATAGTAACAAAACATGTGTCTCAGAATATCATATAACTATCTATGACTGAGCCCAAACATGGTATTTGGCCTAGTAGACTCATCGCAGTCATGCAATTACCCCCAAACAAACCCTTGGGAAGTCACTCTAGGTCAAACCCCTATGGTCCCACATAGAAAATAGTAATGATAACCACCTTAAAGGTAGATCTCTTAGTCAATAACCTTGGTATACAAAGCATCAATAATTTATAGAAGACCAATGTGTATCTCTCATGGTCATTACCCATAGGTCTATATATCATCAACAATTTTTAACTGAACATTCGGTAGCTATCACATTCAATAACCCCTGGGTCAGGTTTACACAATGGCTCTCACGGTCCTGTGTAAATAAACATGGAATACACTTAAGTTTTCCTAGTCCAAGGCTCTCACGGTCCATTGGATGATCTGTGAACATATAATATTAAATAAACAAATACAATCAATAACTACTATAGGGTTAACATCCATAACCATAACTCATTCAATTCATATAAACAAATAACTCTGTCTTAAACAATTTGAGGCATGGAAACAAGGTATGCCCCATAGGAAACCTAGTCCAAATGGACATAAAAACTACTCAAGGGATCACATCCATTGGGTGTCCCATAACAAGGGTATATAATCTCATTTATTGGAAACAACCCTTAATCAAACAATCAATCCATAGAAGTTATTATTAATGTTAAAATCATAAAACACGCAATTCCAAAAAAATGAGTATTCGTAACATTTAGCATATATATTACAAAAAAATGATATTCACAAACCACCTATTGTGATATTGTGAGAATATATTTCTTGAACATGGACCCTTTAATTGACCTAGACCGCTGTATATCTATAAAAAGATCAAAACCGTTCAACATGGAAAATATCATGAGAGATGAAGATTTAGGTAGAGAGCCTCTAAGGAAGAAGATTACTCACCAGTGAGAATCCAACTCACCTTCCATCATTTCAATCAGAGCATGGAAGAAGTATCATGAGGATGAAAATTTTATTCCATTATACATCGCTCTTTTGTATGAATCGCAGGGAGAAGAAGAGGTTTGTCAAGATGAGATGCGACCTTGATCCTATTAATCAATTAAAAATAATTGTACATGGTATGTTCATTTAATGTAAATGACATGTACTAGAGTAAACCATACCCTGCTTTGGGGTGTTTTATAGGTCACCCACACAACTATGTAGTCATCCATTACACAACTAGTACACAACCACACATGGCAACCAGGTACACAGTGTGTATTCCAAAGTACACGGTGCATAATTGGAAAATTTTCCAATTCATCCTTTTGGCTCAAAAACAACTCGAATTCAATATCCATACCTAAAATGAAGATTAAGGTTCTTATAAATATCCCCCTCTTAAAGAAATATGTCCCAAAATTTCCCTTCGAAAGGTGTTTTAGAATAATATTCAATCATATCTGGCCATTGTGATCGTACATCGGCCTTCCTCCCCCAGATCTCATCTTGTACTCACCCGTGCTGCCATATCACCTGTACCAGAGGAGCATTCTAGCCACATAGAACCTTCATCTTGTTATCTAAAATCTTTATATGATGGTCTTTAATGGATTAATCCACCTCCAACAGAACCTCCTCAGGCTGAAAAATGTGAGACAGATCTAAAATGTAACATCCTTACTAATAATCATGAAAGCTATCTTACATAGCAAGGTTCCATTGAGGTAACTCCAAATGATAGGAAATCATTCTGACTCATTCCATAACCTACAACAGCCTGACGTATATTAGTGAAGGCATCCCTTGTCTCTTAATCCTCTTGTGACCCAACATCGGTGTGCCATGTAAGGAAATCTGATCTTCGAACTCAAACTCTAGAGGTTGACTCTATAGATCATCAAAAGATTTTTGTAAAGATAGTGGAATATCCATCTTCTTTTGAATCAACACTACTAGCTATATGGTCTTCTGGACAAGAAGTTTTCCCAACATAGTTACATCTCCTTCTTTCACCCAAAATAGAGGTTCTCATCATGACCCACTGTACAAATCCACAAAAGTTGAAATCTGAATCATCACCTGAAAGAAATTATTTTAGGAAAACTCCACAATGTTTGAGAGTATCTCACAGGAACCCTCAATATCTCGGACACATGCTCAAAAAATCACATCCAAAACCTAAATTGTGGGCTCAGACTGGCATCTGTTTGGGGATGGTAAGCAATACTCAAAAGTACCACTACACCCAATGCCCTTTGTAGACCCTACCAGACTCAAGAAGTAAAACATGCATCCCTGTATGAAATTATATAGTGCAGAACCCCATTAAAAAGTAAACTCTCTAAAATGTACAACCATCCAAGATCACTCACATAGAATTCATCCTTGATCTGGATGAATTGTGAAACCATCGTGAGTGTGCCAACAACATCCCAAACTGCATAATTCCAAGGATGTGTCCTCGTTAAAACTATCATAAAACTAATCAGGACATAATTCTGCATCAACATGAGAAAGGGTAATTACTGTAAAATCCCAGATGGTCAGTAATTCTCTGTAATCATCTACTGACAGGTGGAACATCTCATAAAAAATGAGCTACATTCCTCCTCATACATGGCCACAAATACTAATAGTGTAAATCTTGATACATCTTGGTGACACTAGGATGAGCTTCCCAAACCAAGGAATAAAAATCTCACATCAACTTCGCACGTATATATGGTGACACCCATACACTTCCATGAAAATGCATGATCTCATCATCACCCATAGTCCACCCAATAGTATGGTCCTCTCCTTACACACACTACCATAGGACTAGGAATTTCGAATCTGATAGTTTCCTCATTAGCAATCGATCTAGTAGAGTAGATGTAACATATATAGAAGAAGAAAACATCTTCCCCAACATTTAATGCACCTAGAAATGCATCTTAATGAACAGTTCAATAAGATTTATTTCACTACTGGTTACCTGAACTGCCTGAATCTAAGTCATCCTTCTCAATGCATCAGCCACTGTGATTCCTTTCCCAGACATGTAGGAATTCTCAAAGTCAAAAGATTGAATGTATTGAACCCACCTCTGATGTCTCAAATTCACATCATTCTATTTAAATATATACTTTAGACATCTGTCGTCAATGAATACCACAAAATTTTGTCCCAAATGATAATGTATCCAAAATCGTAATGCATGCACAAATGCATCTAACTCGAGATCATGGATTGGGTAGTTCCTCTCCTGTGGCCTCAACTGCTAACACTCGTATTCAATGAATACATTCCATTGCATAATCACTACTCCCATACCATTACATGATGCATCACATTAATCAATGTAACTCTTTCGTGGCTATTGAAAAAATAGTATTGGTGCTGAAGTCAATCCCACTCTCTACTCATGAAATATTGAATTGTAGGAATCTATCCCCAAGTACATCGCGACCTTCCTACCTAGACATTTTACTGGAACTACTAAGCATTAAAATTCATATATAAAGAACATGTAGTAACATGAAATCCCATGGAAACTCTGTACCTCAAAGTGTTTCATCAGATGATTCTAGGAAATTCTTGCTCCCACCTCCTATTGGAATAATGAAGATCCTATCTCTGAGATAACATGACTGAGGAAGTGAATCTGGTCAATCCAAAAGTGGCATTTTGATATTTTATAATATCACAAATGCTTTCTCAGTGTACTCAATATGACCTCAATATGGTAGGAATGGTCATTTTGAGTATTATAGTACACCAAGATATTTTCAAAAATGACTACCACAAAAAATTACAAGTAATGATGGAACACTTGGTTGGTTAGTTCCATGAAAACCATCAGGGTTTCGTAAGACCAAATGATAATACAAAATACATGTATAGACCATACCATATATGAAAGGATGTAAGAGGTATATGTGAAGGCATAACATTCAAAAGATTATATCCAAATATCATCTCAATTATCGAGAACACCCAGGCTCTTGATGTTAAACAAAGAGTTCATCAATCCTCGACAGGGGATATAGGTTCTTGAGTGTCAACTATTTTTGATTTTCAAAATCCACATAATTTCTAAGGGTATTGTCCCCATATTTACAAAAAGGATAGTAAAACCCCATGGAGAAGTAATGATTCATATTAAATCCTTATCCTCCAACACCTCTAACTAATTCTTGAGCTATTATAACTCTAATGTAGCCATACTATAAAGAGTAATTGACACTGTTTTCACTCCTGGAATAATTTAAATATAGAAATTTACCTATCTCTCTAGTGGTAAACCTAAAAAGTAATATACAAATAAATATCTGAAGTGATCCACTAGTTAAGGAATGTCAATCTATGATGTCCACTGGTCATCCAAACATAAATTAGCAATCATGGTCATAATTCCCCACAACCCATAATACTTGGGTCCATCTCTACTCTCAGGGACATCCATTCTCCCTTATGAATAAAATACCTACCCATTGGTGATGTGAAGCTCAACCTAGGGAGAGAGTTTCAAATGAGTTCTAAATGGAGACTAACCAGTCCATTATGAGAATGAAATCGAATATGTTCATCTCTACTACCTAGAGGTCCCATACGAAGTTACACCCATCATCCTCAAGAGGGCACACCTTGAACTGACATACACTATCTCTCTGAATCACAAACAGAGTATCTATTGTCATAATATCCTCATATGAATATATACAGAGCCTAATGATCTCTAAAACTTCAAAAGATATGAAACTATGGGAATCCCCTATATCGAAAAGAGAAAAAGCTAAAATAGAGGCAACTAGAATTGTACCTCTAACCATATATGGAATGGGATCCAAATCCTTCTACATCTACTCCACTAAACATTTCTATCCTCTACCGCAGCCCTATGACCCAGTTATACTACCATATGTTGATCCACCATGTTGTCGAAGAAAGCCTGCTCTCAAGATACCACATCCGCGACCACATCCTTGGTGTGAATGATCATATGAACTCCAACTCCTTGATTGATGAGTAACTGGTGGACCTTGTCCTAAAGGTGGAGTCAAAAAAGAACCCTATTCACTCACTACTATAGGGAAAATCTAGAAAAAATGCTAAAGGTGACCCACCATACACCATGAATGATGCTCAACTTGTTCTTTCACTCAATGTGGTACCGTATTCCCACTCTTCCTCCACCGGTAGTATGCCACCTAGAAACTAGATGAACCATCATGTTAAATCAACACATGGGGAATCTTATGATCAACTTCCATAACTAATACCATCATCAGATCTCCTAGAAATTTACAACTCGTCATCTCGTTAAATAGTTTTTAACTGAAAACGCTCGGTAAAATGAGGTGAGTACTCAACACTGATAGAGTCCCCTACTCTATATGAATGAAATGTTAGGCTTGATTGACCCTGAGGGTCTCAGGGTAGAAGTAGTCATATAAGGTCCAATGAAACTCTTCAAAAACCATATACCCATGATGTCCCACCTATGTGTTAAAATCCAAATATATATTGGCGTAATCACAAGGCATGTAAGTTTCATGCCTCAACCTCCTCTCTAGGGGGCATATCTAGCTGCTAAATGAAATGAATTGTAGCCTTAAACAATGACTTTGTATCCTGTGGTCCTCCATAACCTGAAAAAGTGGGTGGATGATGCTTTTGGAATACCCACATAAACTCTTCCATAGACAGAGACAGATGCAGTGCTCTATGAATAGTGAGCATCATCCTCATAAAGCCTTCATTGATTTTTGCATCAACATTTGTGTCCAGTATAAAATCTGTTTACAAAACAGGCATGATAATAGGATCTGTTGGTAGTCCATGATCTTCCATTTCTGGTGTTTGATCATCACTCTACACCTGATTTACATCTAGAGAACGTCTTGGCGGCATGAATCTAAAAGGTTAAGTGCACACCTCAGTTAAAAATTATCAACGACAAAAGCATAGAAGTGAAATAATGTAATAGGATTACAAAAATTCAAGTTATAAAACATAATGATACACGACATGTATAACCCCTAAATGGAGTGTTCACATAATCTTTTAACATCGTGTGTACCTCTGCCAAAACAGCTCGTGTAACAACCATACACACAGAGTTTTCCTCCTTAGACAGGGTGCGTTATTGAATATTCCCAAATCCCTAAGTATTTCTACATTTCTAAAACAACAAGGTTCTATGTTGGATAACACTACATGGTGTGTTAACCCATGACAAAACGTGTACAATATATGTTCCAACTACTCATGACATTAGTCACACTTTCTGATACATGGTCGACTCTAAATGACGTCCCTAAACACCACATAGTGTTTACAAACTAATTTACATACACCCGTGTTGTTTTTGATATGGATGGATACATGGTTGTGTAAAACACATCATGTAAAATATATACACAGCTTATACCACCAAATGTATCTGATCCCATGTCTCTACTCAAACAGTCAGTCATAAAATCAATCAATTCATGGCATGTACTTCCATTACACAACTTGTAAATAAGAAAATATAGTTCTTCGGGAACAGAAGAACACATGACATATGTTCATTACACCACACACTACGTTGGAATGGTTTTTAGAAAATATTTTTCTAAAACATCTCCAAAACCCCTTAAAACATAAATATTTTTCACAGACATGAAAATTGCTAACCCGTGGAATCACAAACTCACACGAATCAGTGTGTGGCATCCTTTTCCACATCTTATATTGAAAAAAATAAACAATGGTTCATACATGGTTATCTAAATTACAGTGAAGAAGGCCCATAACACCTTAGAGACCAACTATTTCCATCCTTCCAAATGTAACATTATAATTTACAATATTATGAAATCTATGACAACATCTATATCAACAACATTCATATTTAGAACAACATCTATCACAACATCAAGAAATCTGTAATTCACTATTAGTGCATGACAAGATTTCATGAAATGTGATATCTATCAAGTTAATATAGGATTCATGAGATGGAATTACCTATTATCATCAAGTTGAAATTGAAATATAACTATGATAATATCAACGATAACCGCACAAAACAAGTGAATCACCCAACGGTGAAATCAAATCAACTGTAGAAATTATAAAACCAATAAAAATTAGTATTCGAGCTATCATGGATTTTTATAATTCATGGGTTACCAATTACCAGGAAATTTTTTTTAACTAACTACCCATTCCTATATGTCCCTGACTATAGGCTCCAGATAGTAAGACAAAGAAGAAAATATATCCCTCTGATACCACATTGCTACTTTTCGGTTGCTGGAGGCACCAAAAGGTACCCCATACCCAGTTGTTCACCGAACCTCAACCACATTTTCCAAAATTTCAGAGGCTACTGACAAGCAGCGTGGGACATGGTGAGAAATTGGGGAAACTATTACCTTAATGGCAGAGTATACATAGCGTAATATCAAATAGTAAACACACACTGAAGTCGTAATACCATACAATAATTAAAGCATCAGTGTAATGATAGTATAAACAATTGATGCATATATTTAACTAATTATGCATGTCACAAGTATCTAGGAATGTATCCAATCATGAAACAATAATAGAAATTAAATAATTAAACAAAATAAAAAAATAAATACTAACAACCAAAAACATCTCAAGCCTCATTTTGGTCCCATTCACTCCAACTCCGATAACAATCATGTATCTGAGGAAGAAGGACACGTGAATTTATTTATACTTACAACCATATAATCCGTTTGGGCCCAATAGCATGACCCAAATAGTGTGTCAGAATAATCCCAATAGGAATCCACCAAATTCTATATTCCAAGAATTTAGTGAATGTATATAACATATAAAATTCATAAAAAAAGCAATAAACTAGGAAGTACTAAAAGGTATAGAATCATATTGTTTTCAAATTACATTATTTTACAATTATAAATCATTAAAACCATTGAATAATGTAACATTGTTATCTATCATACCCTTTGTACACACCTATATAATATTAACCAAACATATTGTAACGCCCCGACCCCAGTTACCCAGAGTCGGTGCATTACTTCGTAACATTGGCATGATCACAAAAGAACATGTCTCAAAAGACCGATTAGTTTAGTAGCCTTGGAAACACTAGATACATTCATAAATGATACATTACATCATAAAGTGAAAAACTACAATAACATAGTCTCCATTTTCCACACTCATATCCTCTTAAGACTATCCCTGCAGGTCATTCCTAAAATACTTCTTCACATCCTGGAAAAAATTAAAACATTGAAAGGGGTGAGCTCAGATTCTCAGTAAGGATAACAATATAGCAGAAACATTCATAAGTAAAAATTAACATTTAAGGCAATGTATAACTAAAAAAAGCCTTTGAAACTTGAACTTCAGCATAATATGACAAAAATAAAATGAAATAATTCCATTTACTTATTCACATGGATATTCTACTAGTCAAATAATCACATGAAATATCAATAACCACTTTTATAATGATGAAATGCAAAATTCCAGACTATCATAACCACGTAGCCTAGGCCTCGTGCCAACACTACAAATAAGACTTTTGCAAGTCCTCATTCGAAGACACTAGTTTGTCTAATGAGACCTACCGAGGCATCACGGATCTATAGCGGGCTCCACCCATCACTTATTAAGTCCAATGCATTCCTCATATGAACAGGTTTAAACATATCATAAACCATAACATAATCGTATCACATAAAACATGCATAAAGGAAACATAACATTTCCACATTTAAATCATAAGATATAAATACAAAACATATAATAAAAAACACTTTCTAAACCATTTTCAATACCAAAATAAAAGAAAATTAAAACATTGTATTTATTTTTCATTTAATAAAAATAATGGCTTGTAGAGGAAGTCGAAACCCAAATAATGGTCACGACGGCGGAGAAGTTGTTGTCGGCGCATACGTACGACAAGAAAACATCTCTTTTTGTAATTTAGTAAAACCCTTCATATAAAAAGATTCTTTTTGAATAAACATAAAAGTAAAAGGGTTTTATACACCGTATAAATGAAATTTGTGTATAAAACAAAATATGCTTCAATGAATGGTGATTGAGACGATGTCCCTTAAAAAGATCATTTTTTTAAAATAAAAGAGAACTATTATGTGTATTCACTATAAGTACACATAATAAAAGTACAAATACAAGATAGGAAATAATAATATCATGACATAATTTGAAAGTAGGAGATTAACCCAAAGAATAGAAATTGGGTTAAGAAGTTACCTTACCTCGTGTCCGACTTGACTCGACCGCTCTTTAACATCCTGAATAATAAACTATATTTAATATCTACATGCTTAAGAACCATTTCAAAGTTCATTTTCCATTTTATATCACTTATTACAATGTTACGAAAATTATGTAGTTATTTAAGTTAATAACGGTAGTTTTGTCGATCTTTGGTACTTGAGTCAACAATAATCTTCTTATAATTACATGTTTTTTATGTGGTAGAATATGAATTATCTCCACAAATATATACATTATTTATATATCATATATATCATATATATCCAATATATACATTCATTCATAATATTACGTAATATTTAGAGGTAAGAAATGAAATGCACCGTTCATGGAGATGATAAGCATTATGTACGCATAAACGCTACTTTCATTTCTATTTCATATTTAATGAAATGAAGATATAATTATATAAAGGTATAATATAATTCCCATATAATATAATGTATAATACCATTTAATACATCCTTTATAAATCCCACATATGGCATTAACGATTGAAATCACTATGAGGGGGCGGTAAACCGCACTTCCTAAAATGAAATTATCTCGTTTACCCATAATGGAAATCGTAAAGTTATGCCATAAATGAAAAATAAATAATCATAAGTAAAAAAACATAATATATATCATATATAAAAATAGTTTCATCATAATGGCCACCATGAGAGGTGTTAAACGAATATTGAACAGTCATCATTTCGTGAGGCAGAAATTTGCCAACCACAAAAACAGTATGTTCTTTAACCATTAGATGAAGGTGTGTGTAAGTGTAAATCAAATACATCACATAAAAACATACTAGTATATTTAATATACTGGTTTTTTTACAAAATAATGGAATAAAAATAGTTTAATGGGTTGAATAAGAAAAATAAAACAAAATAACATAAGAGAAGACATTACCTAAAAATCGGGAAACTCATTTTTGATTTCATCCAAAGGATTCCTTGGGAAGAATTATGCCCAATGTGAGGCTTCTAGAAGTAATATATGGATGTTTAGAGAGTATTTGGGATGAATTTGGCCGAGCCAAAAGGCATTGATGGTGTGAATAAGGTGGTAGTGGTGGGGGCCTTTTATATGAGGAGAGGATGGGCACTCTTGGAAAGCAATGAAATGTTACTTTATTATATAATGAGTTTCGGATTTTAAAGGGCCAAAACATATATATTTCTAGTATAACGTCATAAGGGTTCCAAATATACTCATACAATAGGTTTTGTACAAGTTTAATTCTTAGATTGTACATTTACCTTCCATTTTATTAAAATCGTTAATTAATGACGCAATCGCTACATCATCATGGTGTAATTAAAAATTTAATTTATTTAATGTCTAAAAATTATAAAAAAATTACCATGATGTAGGAAATATTTTTATCTTTCTAATGAACATTTATAGTAAAAATTATTACTTTTAGTACCCCATTTAAAAATTATTTTAGTATAATAACTCATGTTTGTGACATTTTTATTTTAACATTAAATACAATCTTTCTAATGTCATTTTCCTACCAAAGTGGCTCCATGGGGTCCCCATGTTGACCCATGGATTGTCTCGGTCGGCCATGACTCATACAATAGGGATAGGAGAAGTGTAAGGGTATTTTCTTATTTTTATAATTCCATTTTTACCTTAAATTTCACTAATTACCTTTAATCGCGATTAATTAAACATAAAAGTTTATATTCACCCAAAATTATTTGTATCCCATTGAACCACATTTTACTTCATAATTACAACCATGTATGTCAGATTTTTGAAAATAAAATCACCGAATAGGTAATGTTTCATTTAAATGAAAAAGTCAGTTTTTTTTACTATCACTTAGTGGTTTCACTATTCATCAAAATTTAAAGTTTTTCAAAACAACGCCAAAACATTACCCTAAGCTATAATTGACATTCCGAATTTTAAAATGACTTCTTTTTTACAAAATTCCAAACATATATGTTCAATTAATTAATTTTATAACTAATTCCCGCTGTCACAACAAATAACATGTTTTTAAGAAACAATATATATCAAAATATTGACAATTGTTTATGTCCAATTTCAAAGTGAAATTAATTATAATGAACACCAATGGATAAAATTGAAAATATATATTCTAATTATACATTAAAACCACTGAATTGTATAATTTATCACTATAAATTATTTTGATTAAAAAAGTTGTTTTATGTATTTTTCACTATTCATAAAAAAATAGGAAGTTCTCAGAAAATTACAAAAAATTCAACTTAGGATAATTTCAATATTACGAATAAAAAAATGAAGTACATTTTGAAATATAAAATTTCTATAATTTTGAAAAGTGGGTATTAATATTCATAATGGCTACTATGATTAGTCGCGGTGTGTTAGAACTCAAACATGCGTACAATGCAAGTTATTTCATTATTGGAAGAGAAACATATCATGGAAGCTCGGGGTGTTACATTCACCCTCCTTAAAGAAATTGCGTCCTCGAAATTTGAAATTTTTCCTTTGAAAATAAAATATTGAAAATAGAAAATACCATTGTGGAAAACCCACATCGTAAATAGGGTTAATAAAAATATAACTTTAAAAGAAATAAAGAGAAGTACAATGGTCACCCGAGATAGCCCATACTAGGATTTTATGAAAATATGGATATGGAGGAAAAAAAACATCAATGTCTGATGGAGAGTTGTATAAGATAGGATTAGGAGAAAGTTAACTACAAGAAAATCACAAACTTGTGATTGGATAAATGGTCATTGAATCCCCAATTGGAAAAGTTAACCGGCAATGTTTTTGTTTTAATTTATCTTTTATAAAGTTGAGGAATTTATTTAGGAGATTTACTAAGAACGTAAGGATATATACTTACTTGTCATGTAGACTTTCATTCTTTATTTAATTTTTACCACAAACCCATCATTCGCTCCAAAAGGTAATAGAACTCAAAATATTTTATTTACTATAATTCTATAATGTTCCAAATATTAACACATACCATATAGATTAGGAAAACTATTTTTTAATAACCAGGGACTTCCTATAGGCTAGTGGTAGGTAATAAAGGCCTGTCGCACTATGGTTGTGGTTTTGATTCCTATAGCTTTGTCCGACGCGACGGGTTATCCCCCGACCAGCAGGTTGTCCTTTTCCTAAAAATATAGTATTATAATATTTCAAAAGTAATCTAAATAAATGTATTAACCTTAAACAATAATATCCAAAGTTCAACATAATCCATTCCAAACTTTATTGTTATCCAAAATACCTCTACCCAGAATTTCTCTAAAAGGTCTCTAAATTCCAAAATCAATTGTAACATCACATTCCCAAAACAAAGTAAAGATTCTCTTATTGTCACATTCTAAAAATATGATTACCTTAATAATATTAAAAACTTAATGAAATCAAAAAGTACTACAGTACAATCCTTATATATATAACATTATTCTCATAACCAGAATATAATCTGTGTTTCCAAAAGCACCAATACATTAATTATTCCACTTAAACTGCAGTAACACCATAAGATTGACCATGATCCATTGTCCTTTTCTGTGGTAAGGTTCCCTGAAGCATAGGACATTCATTTGCATAATGATCCACTTCCCTACAGTTGTAGCATTCAACATTGATAGCCTCATTCTTTCCCTTTAAATCACAAGCCTGGTGACCTTTTTCTCCACATTTATAACAAACTCACATTCCTTTTAGGCATGTACCGGGGTGATTCTTCCCACAATTATCACATAATGGAAAATACTTCTTTCCCATTTTCCCTTTATCTGTCTGTTGTTCCACCGTTCTCTTCTTCTCTTTCTTTACTTTTTTGTCATAAGACTTAGAAAATTCCTTTTATGTCTTGATAGTACATGGTACAATATCTTCGTACGATGAGAAGGATTGTGATACTAAAGCTCAACAGGTAAATGACTTTAACCCATCAAAGAAACGATCAATCTTACTTCTTGTGTTACGTATACAATCTGCAGCATATCTCTCTAACCATGTAAAGTTAGCCTCATAATTTGCAACATTGTCATCCTCCTTTTTTCTCAGACTTAGAAAATGTCGTTCCATATCTGCTCGATGGTCACGAGGGAAGTATTTTTCATAGAAAATCTCTTTAAAATCCCTCCATTCCATATTTGATACTTCAGCATCTTCCTTTGTATTTTGAATCAACGACCACCATTGATCAGCATCTCCAGTGAGGCGGTAGACTTCCATTACAACCTTCTCTCTTTCGCTACTCCCCAAGGCGTGGAATATTTACTCAATGGATTTTATCCATTGCTCAGCTACTGATGGATTTGTACCCCCATTAAATTTTGGCGATTGATGCATCATGATGTGGTCTAACATTGATCCTCCAAATTGCGGATCAGGGTGCTCCATACAAGAAAGGATATTATTCATAACCAAAGTGAGTTGTCCCAGTATGGTAATAAGTTGATCAACACCAGTTGTATCTCCAGCTCCACAATAATTATCGTGAGCAAGAGGGAAATATCTACATGGAGTTCGTGCATTGATATGGTTTCTATTCCTCCCAGAAGGCCCCATTTCTAAACAATGGCATAAACTAGATTAGTTTATGAATTAAAATACATAATTCCATACTTGTAAAAAACTTTACATAAATTTAACTATTTATGGATATAATCCATAATCATAAAAATGTTTTCATTGAGGAAGTATGTACTCCTAATCCCTTCATAATGGTTTGGAAAGAAAATGATAATTATCCAAAGAATATCCCCTGGGAGTGTCATAACCAAGAGTGCAGCAAGGCCCGTTGTCGTGCACCAGTTCCCATTCAAGTCTAGCTCAAAGAGGTGATTTCAGGTTTTACCCCTCGGAACATCTGTGCCTGAGTTGCCTCTACATACTTGTATCCAGACAGGGATGTATTTCTTGGAAAACTCACAAAATCTCTACAACAACTAAATTCGATGAATTTATTCTATACTAATCCTCAAAGTCTATCTTTGGTTATGTTCTCTAATCATAGTTTATCTAAATATATCTTCCAATGTTAGTACTAAACTACCTCTGATACCAACTGTAACGCCCCGACCCCAGTTACCCAGAGTCGGTGCATTACTTTGTAACATTGTCATGATCACAAAAGATCAATTATCGAAATACCGATTAGTTTAGTAGCCTTGGAAACACTATATACATTCAAAAATGTAACATTACATCATAATGTGAATAAATACAATAACATAGTCTCCATTTTCCACACTCATATCCCCTTTAGACTATTCCTACAGGTCATTCCTAAAATACTTCTTCACATCCTGGAAAAAATTAAAACATTGAAAGGGGTGATCACAGATGCTCAGTAAGGATAACAATATAGAGGAATCTTTCATAAGTAAACATTAACATTAAAGGAAATGTATAACTAAAACAAAAGCCATTTAAACATAAACATCAGCATAATTTGACAAAAATAAAATGAAATAATGCCATTTACTTATTCACATGGATATTATACTAGTCGAATAATCACATGCAATATCAATAACCACTTTCATAATGATGGAATGCATAATACCAGAATATCATAACCACATAGCCAAGGCCTCGTGCCAAGACTAAAAATAATATTTTGTCAAGGCCTCATGCCAAGACACTAGTTTGTCTCATGGGACCTACCGATGCATCGAGGAGCTATAGTGGGCTCCACCCATCAATTATTAAGTCCAATGAATTCCTCATATTAAATAGGTTTAAACATATCATAAACCATAATATAATCGTATCACATAAAACATGCATAAAGGGAACATAACATTTCTACATTTCAATCACATGATATCAATACAACACATAAAATAAAAAGCACTTTCAAAACCATTTTCAATACCAAAATAAAAGAAAATTAAAACATTGTATTTATTTTTCATTTAATAAAAATTATGGCTTGTAGAGGAAGCCGAAACCCAAAGAATGGTCACAGCGGTGGAGATGTTTTTGTAGGCGCATACATTCAACAAGAAAAACATTCCTTTTTGTCGTTTAGTAAAACGATTCGTATAAAAAGCTACCTTTTGAATAAACGTAAAAGTCAAAGGGGTTCATACACCGTATAAAAGAAATTTGTGTATAAAACAAATTATGCCTCAATGAATGGTGATTGAGATGAAGTCCCTTAAAAAGATCATTTTTTAAATAAAATAGATCTATTATGTGTATTAACTATAAGTACACATAAAAAAGTACAAATACAAGATATGTCATAATTGTAACGCCCCGACCCCAATTACCCGGAGTCGGTGCATTATTGCATAACATTGGCATTATCACAAATGATCAAGTCCCGAAAGACTGATTAGTTTGGTATCCTTGGAAACACTAGATACATTCATAAATGTTACATTACATCATAAAGTGAAAATGTAAAATAATAAATTCTTCATAGTCCACACTCATATCCCCTTCTGACTATCCATGTGGGTCATTCATAAAATACTTCTTCATATTCTAGAAAATATTAAAACATTGAAAAGGGTGAGCTCAGATGCTCAGTAAGGATAAAAATATAGCGGAAGCTTTCATAAATAAACATAACCATTTAAGGAAATGTATAACTAAAACAAAAGACTTTTAAACTTGAACTTCAATATAATATGGAAAATGTAAAATTAAATAAGGCCATTTACTTATTCACATGGATATTCTACTGGTCGAATAATCACATGAAATAAATAACCACTTTCATAATGATGGAATTCATATTGCCAGACTATCATAACCACGTAGCCAAGGCCTTGTGCCAAGACTACAAATATGATTTTGTCAAGGCCTCGTGACAAGACACTAATTTGTCTCATTAGACCTACCGATTCATCGAGGAGCTATAGCGGGTTCCACCCGTCACTTATTAAGTCCAATTCATTCATCATATGAACAGGTTTAAACATATCATAAACCATAAAAAAATTGTATCACATAAAACATGCATAATGGAAACATAAGATTTCCACACTAAAATCACACGATATCAATACAACGCATTGATATAATAAAATCATTATCAAAACCATTTTCAATACCAAAATAAAAGAAAAGTAAAACATGGTATTTATTTTTCTTTTAAAAAATGTTATAGATTTTAGAGGAAGCCGAAACTCAAATAATAGTCATAGCGGCGGAGAAGTCATTGTCGCCGCATATGTAAGAGAAAAAACATTCCTTTTGTTGTTTAGTAAAAACGCTTCGTATAAAAATATTCCATTTGAATAAATGTAAAATTCAAAAGGGTTTATACACCGTATAAAATAAATTTGTGTATAAAACCAAATATGCCTCAATGAAAGGAGATTGAGGCGAAGTCCTTACGAAATCATTTTTAATTAAAATATACCTATTTTTTGTATTCATTATATGCACATGTAAATAATGTATAAATACAAGATAATATCAAGACATAATTTGAAAGTAGGAGATTAACCCAAAGAATGGAAATTGGGTTAAAAAGTTCCCATACCTCGTGTCTGACTTGACTCGATCGTTATTTAACCTCCTGAATAATAAACTAGAGTTAATTTCTATTTTCTTAAGAATATTTTTCATGTTAATTATTTATTTTATATCACTTATTACCATGATATGAACATTTTGTAATTATTTAAGTTAATAACTGTCATTTTGTCGATCTTTGGTACTTTAGTCAAAAATAAACTTATTATAATTACAAGATGTTCATGTGGTGAAATATCCATTATATCCAGAATTATATTCATTATTTAGATATCATATATATAATATATATCAATTATATACATTCATTCATAATATTCCGTAACATTTAGTGGTATGAAATGAAATGCAACGTTCATGGAGATGGTAAACCGTACATACGCATGAACACAACTTTCATTTATATTTTGTGTTTAATGGAATGACATTATAATAATATAAAGATATACTATAATTTCAGTATAATATAATTTATAATTCCATTTACTCAATCCTTTATACATTCCACATATGGCATTAACGATTCAAATCACTTTGAGGGGGCGGCAGTCCGCGCTTCCTAAAATGAAATTATCGTATTTACCAATAATGGAAATCATAAAGGTATTCCATCAATGAAAAATACATAATCATAAGAAAAAAACATAATATATATCATATGTAATAAATATATTCATCATAATGGCCACCATGATAGGTGTTAAAAGAAGTTTGAACAATCATCGTTTCGTGAGGCAGTAATTCGCCACCCACAGAAACAGTATGTTCTTTAACCATTAGACGAAGGTTTGTGTAAGTATAAATCAAATAATTCTCATAAAACCATCATAGTATATTGAATACACTGTTGTTGTTACATATGAAAATAATAAAAAAAGTTTAGGGGGTTGGAGAAGCATAATAATACAAAACAACATTAGAGAATACATTACCTTAAAATCGAGTAACTCTTTTTTGATTTGAGCCAAAGGCTTACTTGGGAAGAATTATGCCCAAAGTGAGGATTTTAGGAGTAAGAGAGAGAAGTTGGGAGAGTATTTGGGCAGATGTTGGCCGAGCCAAATGGCTTGAAGGTGTGAATAAGGTGGGAGTGGTGGGGGCCTTTTATAAGAAGAGAGGAGGGGCACTCTTGGAATGATTGAAATGATACATTGTTATGAATTTATTTTAGGATAATAAAGGTCCCACAATGGTATATTTCGAGTATATGGTGATAAGGGTTCGAAATATTCCCATCCAAAAGGTTTTTGACAAGTTTAAGCTTTATATTTTACATTATCTTTTCATTTTATTTAAATCGTTAATTAATGAGGTAATCGCTGCATCATTATGGTGTCATAAAGAAATAATTTATTTAATATCTAAAAATTATAAAAAAACATCATGATGTAGGAAATCGTTTTTTATTTCCAATGAATATTTATAGTCAAAATTATTACTTGTACAACCCCATTTAAAAATAGTTTTAGTAAAACAACTTATGTTTGTGACATTTTTGTTTTATCTTTAAATAAATGTTATTTATTTCATTTTCCTACCAAAGTGGCACCATGGGGTCCCCAAGTTGACCCATGGATTTTCTTGGTCGTCCATGAAACATCCAATAGGGGTAGGACAAGTGTAAATGTATTTTCATATTTTTATAATATCATTTTTACCTTAAATTTCACTAATTAACTTTAATCGCGATTAATTAAACATAAAAGATACTAATCAACAAAAATTATTTTAATCCCATTGAACCACATTTTACTTCTTAATGACAACCACGTATGTCAGATTTTTTAATATCAAATCACAGAAGTGGTAATGTTTCATTTAAATGAAAAATCAGTTTTTTAAGTACCACTTAGTGGTTTCACTATTCATCAAAAATTGAAGTTTTTCAGAACAATGCCAAAATTTCACTCTAAGCTATTTCAATATTCCGAATCCATAAATGAAGTCCATTATGAAATATAAAATATATATAATTTCAAAAAGTTGGTATTACTATTAATAATGGCTATTTTGGTTGGTCAAGGTGTGTTAGAATATCGAACTTGCGTACACTGCAATATACTACATTATTGAAAGAGAAGATTATCATGGAAGCTCGCGGTGTTACATTCCCCCCTCGTTTAATAAATTCCATCCTCACAATTTGAAACTTTTCATTGAAAATAAATGGTTGAAAATAGAAAATACCTTTGTGGAAAACCCACATCGGAAATAAGGTTAATAAAAATATAACTTTAAAAGAAATAATGATAAGTTCAAAGGTCACCAGACATAACCCATACTAGGATTATATGAAAATATGGATATGGAAGAAAAAAAAACCATAAATGTTTGATGGATAGTTGTAGAAAACTAGATTAGTAGAAATTTAACCATAAGAAAATCAAAAACTTGTGATTGTTTAAACAGTCATTGAATCTTAAGTTGGAAAAGTTAACCGGCAACGTTTTTTTTAAGTAACCTTTTATAAAGATGATGAATTTATTTAGGAGATTTACTAAGAACGTAAGGGAGTATACATACTGGTCATGTAGACTTTCATTCATTAATAAATTTTTACCACAAACCCATCTTTCACTCTAAAAGGTAATAGAACTCGAAAATATTCTATTTATCATAATTGTATAAGGTTCCAAATATTTACACAGACCATTTAGATTAGGAAAACATTTTGTAATAACCAGGGACTTACTTTAGGCTAGTGGTAGGTAGTAAAGGCATGTCGCACTATGGTTTTGGGTTCGATTCCTGCTGCTTGGTCCGATGCGATGGGTTATGCCCCACCCTGCAGGTTGTCCTTTTCCTAAAAATATAGTATTATAATTTTCCAAAAATAATCTTCAGAAATTTTTTAACCTTAAACAATACTATTCAAAGTTCAAAATAATCCATCCCAACCTTTATTGTTATCCAAAATACCTCTGTCAAGACTTTCTCTAAAAGGTCTCTTAATTCCAAAATCAATTTATCAGATTCCCCAAAAAACGTAATGTTTCTCTTATTGTCACATACTAAAACTGTGATTACCTTCATCATATTAAAACCATAATTAAAAGAACAAGTACTAAAATACAATCATTATATATATCACATTATTCTTATAACCATAATATAATCCTTGAGTCCAAAAGCACCAATACATTAATTATTCGACTTCAATTGTAGTAACATCATAAGATTATCCATGATCCCTTGGCCTTTTCTGAGGTAAGTTTCCATGACGCTTAGGACTTTCATTTGCATAATGCCCCATTTCCCTATAATCGTATCATTCAACATTGATAGCCTCTTTTTTTCCCTTGCAATCACATGCCTGGTGACCTTTTTCTCCACATTTATAACAATCTCACATTCCTTTTAGGCAAGCACCTGGGTGATTCATCCCACAATTGTCACATAATGGAAAATCCTTCTTTCCCTTTTTCCCTTTATTTGTCTCTTGTTCCACCATTCTCTTCTTCTCTTGCTTTACTTTGTTGTCATAAGACATAGAGAATACCTTTTCTTTCATGATAGAACACAAGATAATATCTTCATAGGATGAGAAGGATTGTGATAATAAATCTCTATGGAGAAATGGTTTTAACCCATCAAAGAAACGATCAATCTTATTTCTTGGGTTACTTATATAATCTGCAGCATGTCCTGCTAACCTTGTAAAATTGGCCTCATACATTGCGATATTCTCATCCTCCTTTTTCCTCAGACTAAGAAAATGCCTTTGCATATCTGCTCGATGGTCACGAGGAAAGTATTTTTATAAGAAAAGATCTTTGAACTCCCTACATTCCATATTAGATACTTATTAATCTTCTTTCGTGTTTTGAATCAGCGACCACCATTGATCGGCATCTCCAGTGAGGCGGTAAACTGCCATGATAACGTTTTCCCTTTCACTACTCCCCAAGGGAAGGAAATATTTTCTCTAAGTATTTTATCCATTGTTCAGCTACTAATGGATTTGTAACCCCATTAAGTGTTGGCGGTTGTTGCCTCATAAAAAACAATCTAACATTGATCCCCCACATTGTGGATCAGGGTGCTCCATATGAGTAAGGTTATTATTCATAAACTATGTGAGTTGTCCCAGTATGATAATAAGTTGATCAGCACCAGTTGTATCTCCATATCCAAAATAATTATCCTGAGCAGGAGGGCAATCCCTACACGGAGTGCGTGCCTTGATACAGTTTCCATTCCTTCCACTATGCTCCATTTCTAATCAATGGCATAAACTTGATTAGTTTATGAATCAAAATACATAATTCCATACTTGTAAAATAATTAAAATAAATTTAACTATTTATGGATATAATCCATAATCATAAAAATGTTTTCTTTGAGGAAGTATATACTCATAACCCTTTATAGTGGTTTGTAAAGAAAACGAGAATTAACCTAAGCATATCCCCTGGCAGTGTCGTAACCAAGAGTGTATCAAGGCCCATTGTCATGCACCAGTTCCCATTCGAGTCTAGCTCAAAGCAGTGTTTTTGGGTTTTACCCCTAGGTCCATCTGTGCCAGAGCCGACTCTACCTGCTCGTATCCAGACAGGGATATATTGATCAGAAAACTCACAAAATCTCTATAATACCAAAATTCTGGGAAGTTCTTCTATACTCATCCTCAAAGTCTATCATCGTTATATGTGCTCTAATCAGAGTTTATCTAAATCTAGCTTTCAAGGTTAGTACTAAACATTCTCTGATACCAACTGTAACACCCCGACCCAAGTTACCCGGAGTCGGTGCATTTTTGCGTAACATTGGCATGATAACAAAAGATCATGTCTCGAAAGACCGATTAGTTGAGTAGCCTTGGAAACACTAGATACGTTCATAAATGTTACATTACATCATAAAGTGAAAATCTAAAATAATAAATTCTCCATAGTCGACACTCATATCCCCTTCTGACTATCCCTGCAGGTCATTCATAAAATACTTCTTCACATCCTGGAAAATATTAAAAGATTGAAAGGGGTGAGCTCAGATGCTTAGTAAGGATAAAAATATAGAAGAAGCATTCATAAATAAACATAAACATTTAAGGCAGTGTATAACTAAACAAAATCCTTTTAAACTTGAACTTCAACATAATATGGAAAAAGTAAAATGAAATAAGGCAATTTACATATTCACATGGATATTCTACTGGTTGAATAATCACATGCAATATCAATAACCACAATCATAATGATGGAAGGCATAATGCCAGACTATCATAACCACATAGCCAAGGACTCGTGCGAATAATACAAATAAGATTTTGTCATGGCCTTGTTCCAAGACACTAGTTTGTCTCATGAGACCTACCGATGCATCAAGGAGCTATAGCGGGCTCCACCTGTCACTTATTATGTCCAATGCATTCCTCATATGAACAGTTTTAAACATATCATAAACCATAACATTATTGTATCACATAAAATATGCATAAAGGAAACATAAGATTTCCACACTTCAATCACAAGATATCAATACAACACATTGATATAATAAAAACTTTATCAAAACCATTTTCAATACCAAAATAAAAGAAAAATAAAACATGGTATTTATTTTTCTTTTAAAAAATTTTATGGCTTATAGAGGAATCCGAAACTCAAATAATAGTCACCGTGGCGAAGAAGTCATTATCGCCGCATACGTAAGAAAAAATACATTCCTTTTTTCGTTTAGTAAAAACACTTCATATAAAAAGATTCCTTTTGAATAAATGTGAAAGTCAAAGGGGTTTATACACCGTATAAAAAAATTTGTGTATAAAACCAAATATGCCTCAACGAAAGGAGATTCAGACGAAGTCCTTAAAAAATAATTTTTAAATAAAATATATCTATTATGTGTATTCACTATATGTACACATAAATAATGTATAAATACATGATAATATCAAGACATAATTTGAAAGTATGAGATTAACCCAAAGAATGGAAATTGGGTTAATAAAGATCCCTTACCTCATGTCCGACTTGACTTGATCGTTCTTTAACATCCTGAATAATAAACTAGATTTAATTTATATTTTATTAAGAATGTTTTTCATGTTCATTATTTTTTTTATCAATTATTTCCATGTTATCAACATTGTTTAATTATTTAAGTTAATAACTGTCATTTTGTCGATCTTTGGTACTATAGTCAAAAATAAACTTCAAATAATTACAAGTTGTTCATGTGGTGGAATATCCATTATATCCAATATTATATTCATGATTTAGATATCATATATATCATATATATCCATTATATATATTCATTCATAATATTACGTAACATTTAGAGGTAAGAAATAAAATGCACCGTTCATGGAGACGGTAAGTCGTACGTACGCATGAACGCTAATTTCTTTTCTATTTGGTATTTAATGGAATGAAATTATAATTATATAAAGATATATTATAATTCCAGTATTATATAAAGTATAATAAAATTTCCTTCACCCTTTATACATCCCACATATGGCATTAACGATTCAAATCACTTTGAGGGGGCGGTAGTTCGCGCTTCCTAAAATGAAATTATCGCATTTATCCATAATGGAAATCATAAAGGTATGCCATAAATGAAAAATACAGAATCATAAGGAAAAAAACATAATATATATCATATATAAAAAATAGTTTCATCATAATTTCCACCATGAGAGGTGTTAAAAAAAGTTTGAAAAATCATCATTTTGTGAGGCAGTAATTCGCCACCCACAGAAACAGTAAGTTCTTTAACCATTATACAAAGGTGTGTGTAAGTCTAAATCAAATAATTCTCATAACATAATCCTAGTATATTTAAGATACTGGTTTTGTTACAAAAGAAAATAATAAAAAGAGTTTAGGGGGTTGGAGATGCAAAATAACCCAAACAACATTAGAGAAGACATTACCTTAAAATCGGGTAGCTCTTTTTTGATTTGACCCAAAGGCATCCTTGGGAAGCATTCTGCCCAAAGTGAGGATTCTAGGAGTAATATAGGGATGTTGGGAGAGTATTTGGGAAGAGGTTGGCCGAGCCAAATGGCTTGAAGGTGTGAATAAGGTTGGAGTGGTGGGGGCCATTTATAAGAGGAGAGGAGGGGCAGTCTTGGAAAGATTGAAATGTTACATTATTATGAAATGATTTCCGGGTTCTAAAGGTCCCAAAATGATATATTTAGAGTCTAAGGTGATAAGGATTATAAATATTCCCATAAAATTGGTTTTCGACAAGTGTAAGCCTTATATTTTACATTATCATTTCATATTATTTAAATCGTTAATTAATGATGTAATCGCTGCATCATTATGGTGTCCTAAGAACATTAATTTATGTAATTTCTAAAAAGCATAAAAAAATATCACGATGTAGGAACACATTTTAGCTTTCCAATTAATATTTATAGAAAAAATTATGACTTGTATATACCCATTTAAAAAGTTTTTTAGTAAAACAACTTATGTTTGTGACATTTTTATTTTAACTTTAAATAAAAGTTATTTATGTCATTACTTCTACCAAAGTGGCTCTATGGGGTCCCCAAGATGACCCATTGATTTATGTGGTCGCCCAAGACACATCCAATAGGGGTAAGACAAGTGTAAAGGTATTTTTATATTTTTATAATATCATTTTACCTTAAATTTCACTGATTACCTTTAATCGCGATTAATTAAACTTTAAAGTTACTATTCACCAAAAATTATTTTAATACCATTGAACCAAATTTTACATCTTAATGACAACCATGTATGTCGGATTTTTTAAAATCAAATCACAGAAGTGTTAATGTTTCATTTAAATGAAAGATCAGTTTTTTAACTATCACTTAGTGGTTTCACTTTTCATCAAAAATTGAAGTTTTTCAGAAAAATGCCAAAATTTCACCCTAAGCTATAATTGATATTCCAAATTCAAAAATTATGCCTATTTTAAAAAATTCAAAACATATAAGTTGCATTAATTAATTTTATAATTATTTCCCACTGTCACAACAAATAGCATGTTTTTAAGAAACAATATATATCAAAAGATTGACAATTGTTTATGTCCAATTTCAAATTGAAATTAATTCTAATGACCACCATTGGATAAAATGGTAAAAATATATTCTAATTATAATTTAAAACCAATAAATAGTATAATTTATCACTATAAATTATTTTGATTAAAAAAGTCGTTTTTAAGTATTTTACACTATTCATAAAAAGTTGGAAGTTCTCAGAAAAATACCAAAAATTCAACATAGGCTAATTTCGATATTCTGAATCCAAAAATGAAGTCTATTTTGAAATATAAAATCTATATAATTTAAAAAAGTGGGAATTACTATTAATAATGGCTATTTTGATTGGCCGCGGTGTGTTAGAGTCTCGAACTTGCGTACAATTAAAGCTATTTCATTATTGAAAGAGAAGCGTATTGTGGAATCTCAGGGTGTTACAATAATAATATCATGGCATAATTTGAAAGTAGGAGATTAACCCAAAGAATAGAAATTGGGTTAAGAAGTTCGCTTACCTCGTGTCCGACTAGACTTGACCGCTCTTTATCCTCCAGAATAATAAACTAGAGTTAATATATACATTCCTAAGAACCTTTTTCAAGTTCATTATACCTCTTATATCACTTATTACAATGTTACGAAAATTATGTAGTCTTTTAAGTTCATAACGGCCGTTTTGTCGATCATTGGTACTTGAGTCAACAATAAACTTCTTATAATTACAAGTAGTTTATGTGATAGAATATATATTATCCCCAAAATTATATCCATGATGTAAATATCATATATATCATATATATCCAATATAAACATTCATTCATAATATTACGTAACATTTATAGGTAAGATATGAAATGCACCCTTCATGGAGACGGTAAGCCGTACGTACGCATGAACACTACTTTCGTTTTTATTTCATATTTAATGGAATGAAGTTATATTTATATACAGGTATAATATAATTCCAGTATAATATAATGTATAATACCAATTACTCCATCCTTTATACATCCCACATATGGAATTAGTGATTCAAATCACTTTGAGGCGGCGGTAGACCGCACTTCCTAAAATGAAATTATCGCGTTTACCCATAATGGAAATCGTAAAGGTATGCCATAAATGAAAAATAAATAATCATAAGGAAAAAAAAAACATAATATATATCATATATAAAAATAGTGTAATCATAATGGACACTATGAGTAGTGTTAAATGAATATTGAACAATCATCGTTTTGTGAGGCCGAAATTTTCCGACCATAGAAACAATATGTTCTTTAACCATTAGATGAAGGTGTGTGTAAGTGTAAATCAAACCCTTCTCATAAAAACATCATAGTATCTTGAATATACTGGTTTTGTTACAAAATAAAGAAATAAAAAGAGTTTAATGATATGGAGAAGAAAAATAAAACAAAATAACATAAGAGGATACATTACCTTAAAATCAGGAAACTTATTTTTTGATTTGAGCCAAAGGCTTACTTGGAAAGAATTCTGACCAAAGTGAGGCTTCTAGGAGTAAAAGTGTAATTTTGAGAGAGTATTTGGGAAGAAGTTGGCCGACCGAAAATGCATTGATGTTGGGAATAAGGTGGTAGTGGTGGGGGCCTTTTATAAGAGGAAAGGATGGGCACTCATGGAAAGTAATGAAATGTTACATTAGTATTAATGAGTTTCTGATTTTAAAGGTCCCAAACTTATATATTTCGAGGCTAAAATGATAAGGGTTAGAAATATACTCATCCTATACGTTTTAGACAAGTTCAATTCTTAGATTTTACATTATCCTTCCATTTTATTAAAATCGTTAATTAATTAGGTAATCACTACATAATCATGGTGTCATTAAAAATTTAATTTATTCTATGTGTAAAAATAAAAAAAAATACCATGATGTAGGAAATATTTTTAGCTTTATAATGAAAATTTATAGTAAAAATTATTACTTGTATATCGCTAATTAAAAACTATTTTAGTAAAACAACTCATGTTTGTGACATTTTTGTTTTAACATTAAATAAAAACTTTTTAATGTCATTTTCCTACCAAAGTGGCTCCATGGGGTCCCCATGTTGACCCATAGATTTTCTAGGTCGGCCATGACTAATCCAATAGGTTTAGTAGGAGTTTATGGTTATTTTCCTATTTTTATAATACCATTTTTACCATAAATTTCACTAATTACCTTTAATCAAAATTAATTAATCTTAAAAGTTACTATTCACCAAAAAATATTTTTATCCCATTGAACCACATTTTACTTCCTAATGACAACCATGTATTTCATATTTTTTAAAATCATTTCATA
This sequence comes from Viscum album, assembly GCA_963277665.1. Taxonomy (NCBI): domain Eukaryota; kingdom Viridiplantae; phylum Streptophyta; class Magnoliopsida; order Santalales; family Viscaceae; genus Viscum; species Viscum album. Next base: position 722,172,735 of record OY728141.1, read on the forward strand.
GACGTGGTAATGTTTCATTTAAACGAAAAATCAGTTTTTTAACTATCACTTAGTGGTTTCACTATTCATCAAAAATTGTAGTTTTTCAGAACAATGCCAAAATTTTACCCTAAGCAATAATTGATTTTACGAATTCAAAAATGATGTCTTTTTTACAAAATTCAAAACATATGTGTTGCATTAATTAATTTTATAAATAATTCCTGCGGTCACAACAAATAGTGAGTTTTTAAGAAACAATATATATCAAAGGAATGACAATTGTTTATGTCCAATTTCAAAGTAAATTTAATTCTAATGAACACCATTGGATAAAATGGTAAAAATATATTATAATTTTACATTTATAACACTCAATATTATAATTTTTCACTATAAATTATTTTGATAAAAAATGATGTTTTTAAGTATTTTTCACTATTCATAAAAAAATTGGAAGTTCTCAAAAAAATCAACTTAGGATAATTTATATATTACGAATACAATAATGAAGTCCATTTTTAAATATAAAATTTCTATAATTTTAATGTGTCGGTATTAATATTCATAATGTCTACTTTGATTAGTCGCGTTGTGTTAGAACTCGAACTTGCATACAATGCAAGCTATTGCATTATTGAAAGAGAAGTGTATCGTGGAAGCTCAGGGTGATACACATATGGCACAGAAGATCATATAACCAAGTAATACAAAGTCCATGATTGTGAATTTTCAATTAATACTTGTCACAATCAATCCATTATCCACAAACGGCCCTTTGGGAATGCTCTCGAAGTCTTATCTCTATGGTGATACATAAAATAGAGTAATGATAATGACCTCCTAGGTAGCTATCATGGTATATACCCCTGGTCTACAAAGCATAAACAATTTATACAATACCACCAGGTAGATCTCAAGTTCAACACCACTTGGGTCTACATAGTATAAACAATTTATGTCGGACTTCTACATAGACTTCACTGTCAATATCCATAGGCCATGTCTACGTAAAGGCTCTCACGGTCTTGTAAAGATAATCATGGAAACCCCCACTGTATTCCTTGTCCAATGTTCTCACAGTATATTGGAATATTAGTGTGTATACCATATCAAAGAATCACTAGTAATATAAAACTACTACTTGGATAACATGCACAAGCATAACACAAGAAATTCACATAAAAAATCATCCTCATCATAATCAGTTCAACACATGGAAACGAAGTATGCCTCATATGAAACCTAGTCCAAAATATAATAAACAAATAATCATGTTAACACACCTGTGTTGTGTCCCATAACAAGGGAATATCATCTCATGCATAATATATAACCCTTAATAAATCAATCAAACCTTAGAAGGCACTAAACAACGTAAAATACCAAAACATCCAACACAAATAACATGTTTATTCAGAAATTTAAGCATATAAAATCCAAATAAAATCATAGAAAGGCACGAATCACTGACCTAAATGTTGTGAGAAGAACAATATTCAACGTTTGCTACTGAATCATCCTATAACAACATATATATAAAAAAAAGTCAAAATACCTCATCCTAGAATAACTTATGAGAGATGAGAAATTAGGTAAAGAGGCTCCAGGGATAGAGAAAAATCACTGGAATGAATCTAACAAAACATGTGGCGTCTCAATCAGAGCATACACGGAGGAACATAAGGAGGTTGAAGTTCATTAGAAATACGTAACTATAATGTACCATGCACGGGAAAAGAAGATGTTTATGGATTTGAAACATCACCCCGTTACAATTATTCAACGAATAATAAAAGAACATAACATGTTCATTTAACGTACATGCCATGTACTAGCCTAAATCTGCCCCCACTTTAGGGGGTCTGTAACAACCCAGTTATTTATAGAATAATAATTTTTAATTTAAATTAATACATTCTAATAATATATAAATTTTATGTTAAAGGGGAATGTTTTTCTGATGCCGTACTCAAAACACAACAACAGAATTCTATGAACACTTACATTGCACACAATGTTGAGTTGTAATGAACAAAAATATAATAATATTATTATTTTAAATGCTAGTTAAGACATAGTCATTATGTGATATGAATATATTATGGTTATTGGGAATTTTTTACATATATAGGTGGTTCTGTGATAATGATAGGGCGATAGAGCCTGATATAGCCCTCCAATGCATTGGGAAATGTGACAGAGATAAATTTTTGTGCTTTTACTAATAGAATTTGGGAATATACTGTAATAGGTATTTGAAATGTAACTCCTTACTTAGCTATGAAAGCTACATCTTAAGTATGTTATGGATGCTGGAAGTTAACTTTTTGAATTTGATTACAATGTGGCATTCATAAATATTATGATTTCATGAGTTATGTTAATGATATTAACTTTTTATGTAATGATATAGTAATTTTTTCATAGATTATTGTATTACCCTGAATAAGAATTTTATGCTCTTCCAATGTTTTGAAATGTTATTCATAGGATATATAGACGAATGCGATCAATGATGTGATCCAATAAAATTCATTTTGGATATAACATCGAAGTAGACATTTTTCTTTTTTAAATAATTTTAATTTTATGAATAAAATGGAAACTAATTTGAAGTGTCTACATTATAATTTTAGAATGGTAATGTAATAATTATGGACTAATTCTGTAAAGCTCAAAATCTAAAATGAATCTCATTTTGAATTCATGACTTAACTATATATTAAGTAATTTTTAATGGTGGGGCATTTTAAGGTCTCCCATGTCACCCTCAAAACCATGTATTAGGCCGTTACACAGCATGTAAATGGCTACACATAGCAACTAGGTACACACAATGTACATAGAAATTTTTTCAATTGTTTATTTTTTCTAATAAACAATACAAAATCATGATTTATACCATAAATGGAGATATGGGATCATAAAATAGAGATATCAGACAAGGATGAAATGAAATACAAATGGAACCTATCTTATTCGATGCATTTTTCATTATTTTGATTCATATGATTCCTCGATATGCTATGTTGAAGAATGATTGATAAAATCCATGTATATTGATATGTTGGAAACCACACCATGACTAGATTCCTTATCATTAGAGATGATATTGAATAAAATTTATAATAATGCACAATGTTACATTACCAAACCTCATAGGAAGCCCAAATCCAGAAACCATCTTGAGGACCAACCACCTCTGATACACATTCTCATAAACCAAACCATTGTGTCTTCACCAGGGCCAAAAGTATGAAAAATGTTACAGATCAATCATAAAATTATTTATATTTGAGTTTTTGAAATATTCTGTGAAGGAAATTAATTAAATAGGAAGTCCTTTGACAATATACAACCATCGACACACTATGTCATCTCAATTGAAATGTTTAATGCCTTAGAAAAAACTAAAATATAAAGATATAAAAAATTCATTCAATGAACAGTACAGAAATAAATAATTGTAATTCCTTTGAATACCAAATAATCAAAGGGTAAATATAAATCCATAAACATTAATGAAGTCCCAACCTAATATAAATCTTCAAAAAACGGAAAACTAAAAGAATCATTGTCGAAAATATATAATTTTAACCACCAATCATGGCTAACAACTCTATAAACCATTATGTTCTTATAATACAAGGACTTTTGAATTCACAGTTAATATTATTTTCATATTCATAAGTAAAATATAATGCCATATAAATTGGTGCATATTTACATAATAAAACGATGCCAAAAAATGATGAATCTATAAAAAAATATTCATCTCAACCCATAATGAAATATGGTGATGGAACCACAAAATAAAATATGATAATTATAAGACAACAATAATTAAATTGAATAAGTATAAATCTTTATATATTACTAAAAATGATGATATATAATACAACACCCATATGTATAACTCTAATGCTATACATCATGTGAATCCTAAAAAGAATCATGGTGGAGGGGCCCGATCCTCACGACACTTCTGCGAAGATGTGGGATCAATAACTATAGTAGAGTATCGTCTTCTTAAAGAGGATTTATTATGGGCACTTAAACACTTTTCGTAAATATTGAGTATTTGGGTCCATCACCCTAGTGTAGTAGTGTAGAAATTACCCCATCATCTCTCTGAATGTCATGATTGAACACTACCATAGGACAATCATTACTAAAATAATAATCCTAATAATTAAACATCATATTGAATTGATTTCATAACGAATTCCACTAAATTTTCATCATAGTAAACAACTAAGGATATGAAACCTGTAATATCAAAATTGAGTCCCACTAATGGAAATATAAAAAGTAAAATACACAAAAGGGAAGATATTAAATTTATTATTAAGTTCCATGGTGTTTCACATGATGATAATCCATGTACACGTACACACAATGTACACACTGTTAAAAACAAGATAACATGGTTTGTACATATAGTCATATATCAAGCGACACATCCTGAAAACCAATGTTTGTTCTCCCATTTACATGGCTTTCTATCCATGTCACAATACACAATGTAGAACCCCCCATATTCACGAAAGAATCCATTATTTTATTCATTTTAATTATATAATATTTACGGTAGATGTTTAAAAACGTTTTTAGATCTTTTGGAGATTTTTGTGGAAATTAAATAAGTGCACAGTTGGTTCATGGTTAAGAAAACTGTGGAGAACCGAGAAGAAATAGTGCATAGTTAGAAGGGGGAAAATGTGATTTGGAATGTGTGGCCTATGGGTTGAAAAAAATAATCTGCTTATTTTTCAGTGTGTTTCATAACTACAAAAGTTGGAGGTGTGGCTGAAGATGATTAATCATATCATCGATTTCATCGGCAAACCAGTAGAGAAAAAGTTCATAATGACATAATTTATGTTGTAGGATCATGAATTCATGTGAAATGAACCGGAATAGTAGGATATTGATGATCATGCCTTTCTATGGGGGATTTTTATGAATTTTTCAACAAAAAAATACATTATCACACATTCAAATTTCAATGAAGGATATAATTATTTATCTTGAAGCTGGAAAATGTATCTATCACCATGTTTGTGTCTAAATTCATTAACGTAGTGTAGGTGTCACTTTAAAATTCCTATAATGTGTCACTAAGGGAACATTCCATTGAATCATGGATGAGAAAAGAGATATTCATGTGGATTACTATTCTCTGTTTTATAGACTATATAGTGATGATCAACAGATAGAAAATGGATGAAAGATGAATCTAATGATCTATGTGAGGAGAAAGTATATTTATACACAAGATAATTTAATGGAACTCTAATGTTGATGGAAAGAAGAAGTGGGACGCCTATATAAATGGTGAGAGTGTGAATAAAAAATTGTTGGATTAATGAATCTTCATCTAAACCATAGATCCATTATTTATGTTTTCAATGTGCTTCGTTCGACCATATGATGTGATATTTTGTGACAAAACCATGATCATTCCATAACTGTAAAAAGATGGGACATATTCAAGGCTATTATCACTTTGATTCGTGGTACGATGATTGGGACACATCTCAGGAATCGTAGGGGTCGAATGTTTCGATAAGGTAATGGAATCAGAACCAGTCAAATAAGCATACAATAGCTATCCATGGTGATTCTAGGAATAAATTTACTTCTTAGAAAGTGAAATCTCAATAGGTAAATAATATCAATGAGCAGTGAAAAAGAAATTATATTCATCTGAGTTGGTTATTTTATATTACCATCCCGGTCCATCTACAATGAATGTTAAAATTATTTTTAATTCACCCCTTATTTAGGTTTTGTTTGACACTAGAGAATCCCATTGTGTTATTATTTCTCGTATGACTTATTCACCAATATTATAATTTTTTATGATGCCTTCTATGTTAAAAATCCAAACCCTTCTTGGTCACGTAGAATGTAAACCGTTTGTGGGAATAAAATGTTCTATAACTATTGTTAGAGATGAAATAAAAATGGAATTATCCATTATAGTTATGGATTTATATTTCGTAATTCTGTGTATGGATTTTCCAACAAAATTCAAGGCTCAAGATGATTTTTAATGATGTACAGTTTGTTTTGTGACTGTGGATGGAATCGACGATATATTTAGTTTAGAACGAAATGGAAGGATATGTGAAAATAGCTTGTTGGAACAAACAACTGGAATGATCACATTCCAAATGGAAGTAATGAAATTTGAATAAATGGAATAGATTTAGGATTTATTGTTTCTATAAGTGTTGTATATCTTTCCTCACATTTTTAAGAAAACATTCTCAGGGATTCCACCTGTAAGGGAAGTGGTGTTTACGATTGATCTCCTCCAAGGGAAAATTCATCTATCACTTAAATCATTTCAAATTAAACAAATATAACTAAGGTAATTTATGGAGTTTTTGGAGTAAATTTAAGGAAGATATTTCATTCATCCAAGCATGTCTGCATTGGATTCATTAATAACATTCTTGAAAAAGGTGGATGAAATATTGAAGCCCTGTGTTGATCATCAAAATATTAAACTTGTTATGGTAAATAAAATGTATCAAATTCCATGAATTTATGACTTTATTCAATAATTTTATAGTTTCACTATGGTTATCTAAGAATAAAATGCACTCAGTAAATTTAAAATTGTGATTTTTTAATGAGTATACTATGAAAACAACATTTAGAAGTAGATATTTCAATTATAATTATTTATTAATGCCACCTGGTCATACAAACATAAAATTTTTATTTTTAAAATTTATGAATAAGATATTTTATATATATCGATATTCTTTCATGGTGTTGTTTCTGGATGAAATACTGGTGTATTCTCTGAGAAGGGCAGATCATGGGAAACACATGGGGAGAGTGTTATAAGTCTTGAGTGACCATCATTTGTATGCCAAATTATCAAAGTCAAATATTTGGATTCAAGTGGTAGGATTTCATTTCCATATAGATTTTAAAATAGGTGTTTAAATGGATTGATAAATGATAAAGGATATTGTCTTGGGAAAAATTCCAAATTATGTCTTTGAGATAAAGGGTTTTCTAAGGCATGATGGTTATTACTGATTCATTTTTCAAGAATCATCTATAGTTGGTTCCCCTATTATATCTTTGAAAAAGATTAATCATCCATTAAAATAGGGTGAAGAATGATATAAGTCTTTGCAAAAGCAAAAGGATCACCTTACATCCGCACCAATCATGATTATTATATAATTAAGAAAATGGTAAATGATGTATTATGTTGCATCCTAATTAGAGTTTGGATGTGTTCTCATACAATGAGACCATTTTTTTAAGGTTCAAGGTATTTTTTAGTTAATTATAATAATTACCAAAAACAAAATTTGATGTTAGCAGAAATAGTCCATGATTTGAAGACTTGGGTTCATTATCTATTTGGGGAGAAATTTACTGTATTCATAGAAATTTAAATCTCCGAAAGTATTTTCTCACACTGAGATTTGAATCTGAGGAAATGATTACTGATGATGTATCTTAAAATGTTTTCATTCAACATGATGTATACACTATTTAAGGAAAATTTTGAAGTAGATGCATTTAGAAGAAATTAGTATGATCTATTCCAAAAAGATGCCACATATGAATTGTAGTTGATGTACGTCCACCCTATAATTTATTTTAAATGTAACGAGTAATGTTATTTGGATTTTTTCTTTTCAGTTTTTGTGGTTCCTAATCTCTTAATGATGGTTTAAGTGGAATAGACTCTCAATTAATAGTGTGATGAATTGAGTTCAGAACTAAATGATGAAGAGACCATTAAGGGATGTAATATGGATGAGAGATTAGTGTTGTAGTTCCACAATTGGATGGTCATAACCAATCCAAATGGGTGGTTCATCATTGAGTTCAAAACATGTAAATTTAAATCAAAGAATGGTTTTTCTTGAAAAGTTTGAAAAGGAATGTTTCTGAGTTTATTTTGAGAAGCATAACGTGTTAGAAAGTTAATGTAGAGCATCAGAAAACAAACTGTATGATACCGAATTTACCTATCCCTATTTGTAAATTCTATTAGATACCAGTGGAGTTTGTAAGAGGTATCCCAAGAATGGTTTAGAATCATGATTTCATGTGGGTGATAGTGGATCTTCTCAAAAAGTTAGCGCATTTCATCCATATTCAAGAATATCGCATTGTAATGACCCGCCAATTCTCATTGGCATGAGAGTAAAATGATTCATTACTAGGCCTTAAGCGACATCCCCATGATTCCAAATTCATGAAACAAATGTTGAAGGGTTTTAGATACAAGTGGGGGACGATTTATCCTTTTAGAAATAACCCATAAACCAACCGAGAATATCCATCATTCACTATATGATGCATGAATAAATGAAAAATAACTTCAACAACATCATTTATGTCTAACCACATAAAATTACACAACAAAAGAAGACAAAACCAAGCATCAATGTAGGCCATAGATGAACATCTCAAGAATCTCAAAAGACACCACGACTCTGTGCTCCACAAGCTCCAAACTCCACAACATCTTGCAAGCATCACCATGAGACACTAGCCATAATATGCTCTACCTTTACCTGTGTCCCGGAATATGACATCTGAAAAAGCACCAAAGTTCCATCGAATGGGTGAGTATAAAACTCAATAGGTTTTCGTCAATGAATTCACTACTCACTCCATAAGGAGAGAAAAGTTATCAACAATTTTATAAATTTTTTAATATAACACATTTTCACAAAAGTAGTTTATGACAAAATATAAAAAGGTGTCTGAAACCATTTATAACCATAATCATTACAAGAGAGATTGAAACCAATTTTCCATTAAGTAATTTTTCCAAAAAAATAACTAAACATCAATTAGAACCATTTCACAAACATTATTTTTTAGAATACCCTGCCATTTCCCAACCAATGCATCCAACCATGCATGCTTTGTTATGACAGTTCCATACTCATGAGCGGTCTCTCATCGATCTACCAAGTCATCACAAGGTAATTTTTTCCCATGTTCCATTACAAATTTCGTAGTGATCACAACATCATATTTCAACCATGCCTCATACAAGTAGTTACAGTGTGCCATTAAACATTTGGCACTGAGCACAAGGTCATATTTCAACCATGCCTCCTACATGAAACATGAAAATACAACAAATATTCCCAACGATCATACCAAAACAACCTTTCAATAAGAAAATTTCATTATTGAAAAAAATTTCCATCTAAACCATTTCAATGCTAAACCATTTCCATTCAAAAACATTTTAATAAAACTACCTTTATATTGAAAACCAAATCCATCAAAGTCATTTCAATCTCAAACCATTTCAATAAAACACCCTTGTCATTTGAAACCCATTTTCCTCAAACCATTTCAATAAAACACCCTTGTCATTTGAAACCCATTTTTCCTCAAACCATTTCCAATTTCAGATAATACATAATTTAAAATCAACAATTTAAATTCATGAATCCTAATATATTTTCACAACAATTCACCATGATTTCACAATTTCATGAAAGCAATAAATCATCTCTAATGAAGATTTATTCCTTTATTTTCACTGTCAAATCCATTCAAATAATCCAATTTGAATATAGGACAATAAATTCTAACAAGAGGTGTCTGTAAAAAAATCCTCCTACCTCAAACGTATTGATGAAAACCCTAGCATTGATTCTTCAAAAACCAGACTTAGATCTCATATCCTATAAAGATCAAGACCAAATCTCATCATATTTGTAATCCACATACCTAGATCAACCCATAACAGGCGTAGATATATGAAACCGAAAGAAGAGGCGGAGTAGATATCAGTAGATCAAATAAACTGATCATGAATGAAAAAAAAATCAATTACCTCAAGAATATGGCATTAATTCTCCAAGATAAGCCTTTAGATCACCTCTAAAATGCTAGTGAGAGGTTCTAGTACCTTTAAGGTTGAGTAATCTGAGTTATGGCCACATAGGAGCTTCAACGAGGATCTTAGAAGTAAAAACATGTGAGATACACAATTTAAGGATCTCATTTATGTTCTTTCTTGGTTAGTTCGCATGGTTTGAAAACTCGTGCACTAACTGGGCGTTAGCTAATACCTCGAACACCCTTCCTGCACGACCTCATCGAATGTTCTATCCTAACCGTGTGCTAACCATGTCAGAGATACTGCATTAAACCTCATCTACGCACGGTTTGGCCGCAGGGTTATACAAACTGTGTGCCACCCGTGCATAATCCCTTTTTCCCTTAAAAATTCATTCCATGTTCTCCTGACTCTACCATTAGACACTCATAACATTATAACCAAGAAAATATATAAGTAACAGTTACATAATAGAAACCGGGTGTAGAGACCCAAATCATGACATACATAAACATTACATTACTTTTGCGGAATACTAAATAAAAAACAAAAACAAACACTGAAGGACCATAATAGTTTAGTGTCTTTGGAAACATGGAACATAATATTCTAATCATAGTGAAAGATCTTCAACGTCTCCCACAAATATCATCACTTTTTTTCATACATAAAACCTTTCTTTATATCATGGAAAAAAACATATAAAGGGTGAGCTCAAATACTCTGTAAGGGTATGCATGGAGAAAATAAAACAAACCATATAAATTTTATCTTCAAAACATGAACATAATTTTTAAACATCAAAATCTTGTGTTGTGAAATAAATCATGGCAGTATGTAAGGCATAAATCATAAAGGAACATCATTCATGATGAAATAGCATGGTAATAAAACATGTAATTATGGTAAACCATTAAGCAAATGAAATGATTTCCGTAGTACCCAAGGCATTGATGCCAATACCATCTTAGTGGACAAAGTACCATTCTAAATCGATTTCACTCCTCTTTCCAGTCCTGTATCACTGAATCGGATTAACATCTCATTCCATCCATTTCTATATCATTAGATATAAATCATTACCCAATGAATTGGATGTAGATATAGGTCCCACATATCTCATATTGAATTCATTATTACTTGTGTGCCACAGAATCAAAAATCTTATATCATAGCATAACCCATGTAATAAAAATGGGATTCATAAACCTCATGCCATCATAAAATAATCCATATAAGATAAAAGGACTTCATAAAAATAATTTCATCATAACATAATCAAATAAATTTAAAAATACGGATTGAAATAGAACCCTATAATACCTTATATGGAATATAATTTTGATAAAACACTTGAAATTAATTCTTAAGGAAAATATCCTTTCTTCTTAAAAACCATTTTCATTTCACAAAATTCCATGAAAATTTAAAATAAAATAATATTTTTGAAAATAATTATGAAATATTATATAGTATGATTCATGAAAATAAGGCGTTATGAAACTGTAAAAATACATTCATGCCGTATAAGTTCAAAAAAACATTCTCCTCATACTTTTTCCATAAAAGCCATAAAGTTCCTCGTATGGGAACAAAAGAATGATTATTTACATAAAATGTGGTAAAAGTGAAAAATGGGTAAAAAGAATATTAAACATAATGAATTTTTTTTAGAAAACATGGGAATGGATGATAACAATAACCCTATTAAATACCTAGGAATAACAATCATGGATAAGAATGAGATTGGAAAAATAATCCCTTACCTTATGTCCAATTTCATTCATATGTGTTCGAGACTCCTATATAGTGGGTTTAAATATATTATTATCTTGTAAAATAATCATAATAATATTGGTGATATCATATATGATTCAATTATGACTTTATATTACCCGTTCTTTTGTAAATTCAATGTTAATGTAGCATTTTGGGTAAATCGTTTTATTTATCGTACGTGTTTGGAATTGTTGTTCTTGATATTATTATTACTTATATCATGATTTATTTACTTTGAGAATATAAATGATGATTTATTTATCATATTTATTCAGCATATATATTTATAACAGATATATGAATGAAATGAAATACACCATTCATGGAGACAGTAGGCCATACATACACATGAATGTTGTTTTCCTTTCGTTATTGACTTGAATGGAAGCATGTAGATGACATATATATATATATATATACAGTAGCTTAATTTTTTCATATATTTCATTATCATTCATTACATATACATTGTAATCATTCTTGAATGGATAACATGGATAATGAATCTCATCGTGTCGTGAAGATGGTAATCCGTACGTACGCACGAGAAATGATATCGTTTTCGTAATTTTTGAATGGAATTGGAGTGGATGATATAATATATCAGAATAATTATGATGTTATAATATCCATATATAGTTATTCTTTACACTATTATACCCATCCATGTAAGGTGGTTGTGGAAAAACTAATTACAACACGTCGTGGAGACGATATTCAATATGTACGCACACGTAGTGATTTCATTTTCTATAGGATGGATAGAAGGTGATATGTGGTTGTTTAGAATTTAAAATATCATATCAGTATATTAGTGATACATGTTGTATTACTTTACAATGAAACACCTAAAGAAGAGTAAGCTTAAGAAGAATTAAACTTGAAAGGATCGGTAGAAGAGATTTCCTCTTCTTTGATGTACCTCTTTAAAGCATCCTCTTAAAGCACTAGAGTTGGTATTTTTAGGTGACAATAACCTATATAATTCTTCTAGGGAAGTTGATATGGGAAATGGGAAGGGGTTTTCTGAGCTTTAAGGCTCAAAATTGTTTAAAGGGAATAGAGAGGCAGTGATCTTTTATAAGGGAGGGGAGGGGCACCTTAGAAAAAACATAAAATATTATTTTATAATAAAGTCATATTCGGTTTATAATAGCTCAAAATTGATTTATTTCGAAGATTATGTGGGTATGGGTATAAATCCTCTCTAAAAATAGGTTTTAGACAAGTTTAGGTTACTATTATAAACTTATCATTTAGATTTAACTCTAAGTTAAATAATTTAACTTTTATAGTGTCTTCTTGTTTTCTCAAAATAAATGGTTAATAAACTAACAATAACAAGTCAAACAAACCCCAAGCGGTTAATTGCTAATATATAAAACCTTATATATGTCATTTGGCCGAACCTTATATTTTTAGGAATAAAATAACAATTAATAATATTATATTTGTTTTAAAAATGATTTTATGTCAATTTTGACACTATTTTGTAATTGATTTTTGTGAAAATCATAACAGCAATACTAGTTCAAAAAATGATAATTAAGTCAATAAGAACATGTCATATGAACATATTAAATTATTGTAATTAATTAAAAGTCTCAAATTACATTTATTTGGGTATCTATAATATCAATTATATTAATATTTCATTAATAATGTAATTACAACATCATCATTGTATCATAAATAAATTAAAATAAATATTGTTTAAAAATTATAAATAAAATACCATTATGTAGGAAATAATTTTATCTTTCGAATTAATATTTTTAGTCAAATTTATCATATGTATAACCCTGTATTAAATTTTTTAGTTATAAAACATTGATTTTAACTATTTTATCTATTCATTAAATAAAATAATAATAAGTGTCCTAATCTAATCCATGTGGACCTAAAGGGTAATATTTTATTCCTAAGGTTTTGGTAGTCTTAGAATTATCCAATAGAATTATGACATGTGTTAGGGTAATAATAATATCATTTTTACCCTTAATTACACTATTCACATTTAACCGTGGTAAATTAAATTAAAAAGTTAATATTCACCAAAAATTATTTTTATATTATTGAACCAAATTTTACTCATTTATATTAACTGTGTCTCTTGGATTTTTGAAATTCAACTCACATAAGTGGTAAAATTAAGTTTTATGTACAATTGCAAAGGCTCATAGGAGGTGGGTTAAAGATGGTAAAAAGTTCAATAAAAATTTATATGTATCTATATTATAATAAAATTACTCCAATGAATTAAATTGAACATATATTTGAATTATGCATCTATTTTGACATAAAATAAATTTAAATAAAATAAATTATTATTTAAATAAAAATTCGGTTTTAACCAATAACTTAGTGTCTCAATATTCATAAAAAAATATAAATTTTTCAGAAAAATATGAAATATTCACCCTCAGATAATTTAAATACTGCGAATCCAAAAATGAATTACATTTTGAAATATTAAATTTTTAAAATTTAAAAAAGTGGGTATTACTATTAATAACATCTAGTTTAAATAATATTTTAATATAATATCATTGTTTAGTGAAACTCGGTATTGTGTATTACACATGCTGTTAGAGAAGGTATTGATTGTGTGTAATGCAAGCCAAGTCAGGGATGCATGTAGTGATAGATCTGTTTGGTGTTGCATATAGCAATATCTAATCTTGGTTTAGCATACATCACAAGACATCAAAGTAATTAAAAATAAAATTTATCATAAAATTTCGGAGTGTTACATTCTACCCCCCTTAAAATGAATTTCACCCTCGAAACTCGTCGGGGTTATAAATGGTTTACTACATAAAAAAAAATTTCATAGAAAACCACATCGAAAAAAGGAATACTAAAACATCATTTAAAAAAAAGAAAGTTATAATCCTACAGGTCTCCCAATGTAACTCAACACTGGGTTTCCACATATGACAACATAGGTGAAAATATGGATATGGAAGAAAAATATAACCATAATGTTTAGATGAAGAGTGGTAGAGAACATGGCTATGAAAAATAAAAAAATCATCAAGCTATAAATTTGTGATTATCTAAGGTACCATATGATTCATCAGGTGTTAGGGAACTAGAAAAACATTTTTGGGTTTCAAGATCATTTCCCTAAAGTTGAATAAATTGGAAGTAGAAGAAATAATATCTTTATTTTGGTAAAATCTCACCGTTGGTCATTCCTTGAACACTTTACACTTCATGTTTTAATGAAATGAAGTTGTATTTTTCATTCATGAACTGTTTGTAGATCATGCGATAGAATGATGGGTCATTCCATCTGTCTCAAACAAAAGGTTAGCAAAAGTTATCAAATATATATAAGTCCATATATGGTCAGTTTAATCATATATTATTTCAAAAAATGGACTTATACTTCATCGATCATAGAGATTCATAAAATAAAACTACTTTCTACTAAACAGGGACTTCCTGTAGTCCAATGTTATGTGATAAAGGCATGTCCCACTATGGTTGTGGGTTCGATTCCCACAACCTTGTCTGACGCGACGGCTTGTCGCATGTCCTGCATGTTTTCCTGTTTCTAAAACTACATTATTATAAGATCCCATCAATAATATTGAAAAAAGTTCTATCCTTAATCAATACTAACTTATGTCTATAATTACCCATTCCAATCTTTGGGGTTGTCCAAAATACTTCTTTCCAATCCCATAGTATAAATAAAATGATTATTATAAAGGCCATATACCAAGCATTGAATATAATCATTTATCGCCAGTATATGATAGGATATATATATCTTGTTGTTCAAATTACAAACATGTGAATTCATTAATCATGTATTCTCTTGAAACATTATTACCCATTGAACCTTAGTGAGAACATGAATGTTGTAAAAAAATTAAACTCTTTCCACATACCAAAATCCCAAAATTCTGTATACTCAAATCATGATATAACTTTATCCTTACACCAGTCAGGAGCTCATTAATACTAAAAAACATCTAATTATCTTCTTATACATTCATTATGCACATATCATCTACCTTCCAAAAATATTTGAATAACCTTTCATGGATACCGCTACAATTCATCATATACTTTCAAAAACTCAAGGAAAGACAACAATGTAACAATCCTTAGATTTTTTCATTATTCCGTAGTACCATAAATTATTCTTGATAAACATAAAACCATTCTACTACCTTTTTAAACCATCGACTGAGCATCATCATTTCTTTCTTCTCATATATCATTTGTAGTCTCTCCATCATCATCCACATATATACTACCCATATGACCAGGTAGATTCTCTTAATGAGATTTTCCCATAGGGAATTGGTTTGCATAATGCCAGTACATTCCACATTTAAAACATTTAACCATTTTTTATGTCTTATAAATACCATTACACATGTTCATGGTGTAAACTGAACCTTTTCCTTTACAATTACTAGCTTTGTGTCATTTTCCACTCCCAAAGAATCTTCCATTTCTTTTGAAACATTCTCCCTGATGCCTCTTCCCACATGATTAACATGAGGGAAATTGAACTTTCTTTTCACTATGATCATCATAAAACTCCATCTTTCTCTTATTAGCTGGGTCAGAAAACATAACAATCATAGTATGAGATTTCCGATTAGGAATAAAAACTATATGTTGACTTCCAGATCCAATTTCATTTGGTTTCACGTGAATAATATCATTCCATTGTCCATAATATCTTCTATTATCGTGAATCTTCTTGTTTCCAGCCATTTTATAAAACCCAAAAAAAATATTGCAAGAGGAAAAATCATAATCAAGGGGGAGTAAATTCAATATCTAACATCTTAGGATTAATTCTAATATCATTACCATAATTCTAGGACTATAACCTATACTTATACTGAACCATAGGAGAATCTATAGACATACCTTAGAAATATCTCTAGGGATCTCACTAATGTTTTCACATCCTAGTTTCCAAAGGATAACTAAACCTTTCCTCTGTTACCAACTATAGTAACTCAAATGTTAACATACATACACATTAAATTACATTTGCGGAATACTTAATAAATAACAAAAACAGACACCAAAGGATTGTAATAGTTTAGTGTCGTTGAATACCTAGGACATAATCTTCAAATCTTAGTGAAAGATATTCAACATCTCCCATTAATATATTCCCTTTTTTCTTACCTAAAACATTTCTTTATATCATATGGAAAAGAAAACATATAAAGGGTGAGCTCAAAAGTTCTGTAAAGGTAAGCATGGAAAAAATAAACAAAACCATATACATTTGAACTTCAAAACATGAAAATAATGTTTAAACATCAAAATCTTGAGTTGTGAAATAAATCATGGTAGTACGTAAGGCATAAATAATAAGGAAACATCGATCATGATAAAATAGAATAGGAAAAAAAGATTTGATTTTTTAAAACCATTATGAACAATATATGATTTCCATAGAAGCCAATGCATTTCTTCCAATACCATCTTAGTGAACAATGTCCCTTTCGGAATTGAGTTCACTCCTCATTCCAGTCATGTATCACTGAACCAGATTAACTTTACATTCTATCGATATCAACCTAGTGAGATATAAATATTTACCCAATGTATTGGAGGGAGATATAAGTCCCAACCATCTCATATTGAAATCATTCTTACTTGTGTGCCACAGAATCATAAATCTTATATCATAGCATAACCCATGTAATAAAAATGGGATTCTTAAACATCTTGCCATAATAACACAATCCATATTAGATAAATGGTCTTCATAAAACTAATTTCATCATAACATAATCAAATAAATGTAAAAATAGGGATAGAAACATAACCCTATATTATCTTAGATGGAATATAATTTTGATAGAACACATGAAATGAATTCTTTAGGAAAATATCATTTCATCTTAAAAATCATTTTCAATTTCAGAAAATTCCATGAAATTTTAAAAGAAAAGGATTTTTTTGAAAATAATAATGAAATATTGTAGAGTAAGCTTCATGAAAATAAGGCGTTATGAAACCGTTATTATCCATTCATGCCGTATAAGTTAAAAAACATTCTTTTCATACTTTTTTCTGAAAAGTCAAAAAGTTTCTCTTATGGTAAACAAAAGTAATATTTCTTCCATAACATGTGGTAAAAGAAAAAAATGGCCAAAAAGGAAATTAAACATAAATGAATTTTTTTTAGAAAACATGTACATGGATGATAACAATAACCCCGGTAAATACTTATGAATAACAATCTTGGATAACAACGAGATTAGAATAGTTATCCCTCACCTTATGTCTAATCTCTTTGGTATGTGTATGAGAATCCTGTTTTGTGGGTTTAAAAATATTATTATCCTGTGACAGAATCATAATAATATTTATGATACTATATAATATTCAATTATGACGTTATTTTACCCGTTCTTTTGTAAAATTCCATGTTAAAGCATCATTTTGGGTAAAATCGTTTTATTTATCGTACGTGTTTGGAATTTTTATTCTTGATATTATTCTTACATATATCATGATATGATTATTTCCAGAACGTAAATCATGATATATATATCATATATATTCAGTATATATATATAATAGATAGATGAATGAAATGAAATACACCGTTCATGGAGATGGTAGGTCCTACGTACGCATGAACGTTGTTTTCCTTTCCTTATTGACGTGAATTGAAGTAAGTAGATGATATATATATATACATAAATCTTGTAGCTTCATTATTTCATATAGTTTATTATCATTCATTATATATTATTATTAATCATTCTTTAATGGTTAACATGGAGAATGAATCTCATCGCGCCGTGGAGACGGTAATCCGTACATACGCACGAGTGATGATATATTTCCCATAATTATTGAATGTAATTGGAGTGGATGATATAAAATTTCAGATTAATTATGATGTTATAATAACCATATATAGATATTCTTTACACCATTATACCCATCCAGGTAAGGTGGTGCTGGAAAAACTAATTACACCACGGCGTGGAGACGATATTTCATACGTACACACACGCAGTGATTTCGTTTTCCGTTGGATGAATAGAAGGTGAAATGGGGTATTTAAATATTTAAAATATCATATAAATATAGTAGTGATACTGATTGTATTAATATACAATGAAACAACTAATTAATAGGATGTTGAAGAAGAAATAAACTTGGAAGGATCGGTAGAAGAGGTCACCTCTTCTTCGACACATCTGTTTTAAGATTCCTCTTACGGAACTAGAGTTGGACTTTTAGGAGAACATAAACTCTATAATATATCTAGGGAAGTTGATAAGGGAATTTTTCAGGATTTTTCCGAGCTTTAAGGATCAAAATTGTGTAAAGAGAAGAGGGAGGAGGAGCCCTTTTGTAAGGGAGGAGATGGGCACCATAGGAAAAACATAAAACTTTATTTTATAATAAAGTATTGTTTTGTTTATAATAGATCAATATTGATATATTTAGAATATAATGTGGGGATGGGTATAAATCCTCTCAACCAAAAGGTTTTAGGAATGTTTAGGTTACAATTTTAACCTTATCATTTAAATTTAACTCTAAGTTAAATAATTTATCTTTTATCATGTCTTCTTGTTTTCTTACACTGTATGGTTAATAAACATACAATAACATGCCAAAATAATCCCAAGTGGTTCATTATTAATATATATAACCATATATAATCCATTGGGACAATCTTTAGATTTTTAGGAATTAAATAAAAATTAATAATATAATATTAGTTTAAAAAACTATTATATGTCAATTTTGACACTATTTGGTAGTTGGTTTTTTTAAAACTCATAAAAACAAGATTAGTTGTAAAAAAGTTAATTAATTAAATACTATAATGTCATATTAACCTATAATATTATTTTAATTCATATAAAGACTAAAATTACATTTATTTGGGTATTTATAATATCAATTATTTTAATATTTCATTAAAGGTAATTACTACATCACCATTGTGTCATAAATAAATTAAATTATTTAATGTCTAAAAATAATAAATAAAATACTATTATGTAGGAAATATTCTTATCTTTCTAATTAATATTTATAGTCAAATTTATCTTATTTATAACACTATATTAAAAATGTTTTAGTTATTAAACATTGACTTTTTCTCATTTAACTCTTCTTTAAATAAAATAATAATAAGTGTCCTAATCTAATCCATGTGGACCTAAAGGGTAATATATTATTTCTAAGGTTTTTTTTGGTCGAATTACACATATCCAATATATTTAGGTCATGTGTTAGGGTAATAATAATATAATTTTTACCTTTAATTATCCTATTTACTTTTAACCGTGGTAAATTAAAGTAAAAAGTTACTATTCACCAAAAATTAATTTTATCTTATTGAACAGAAATTTACTCCTTTATATTAACCATGTCTCTCTGATTTTTGAAATTCAAATCACAGAAGCGGTAAAATTATGTTTTATGTACAATTGCAAATGCTATTATGAGGTGAGTAAAAGACAGGAAAAAGTTCAATAAAATATTTATGTGTCTATATTATTATAAAATTACCCCAATGAATTACATTGAACTTATATAGGTATTTTGTATCTATTACTACCTAAAATAAATTTAAATAAAATAAATTATTACATAAATAAATATTCGTTTTTAACCTATAACATAGTGTTTTTACTATTCATCAAAAATTGATTGTTTTCAGGAAAATACCACAAATTCACCCTAGAAAAATTTCTATATTTTGAATCCAAAAATGAATACCATTTTGGAAGATAAAATTTATAAAATTTCAAAAATTTGGTATTACTATTCATAATGTCTTTTTTATATAATATTTTAATAACATGTCATTGTTTAGTGAAACTCGGTATTGAGTACTACACATGCTATCAGAGAAGTTCCTTATTGCATTTATTGCATGCCATGTTAGGGCTGTGTGTAGTGAAAGATCCGTTTGGTGTTGGGTATAGCACAAGCTAATCTTTGTGTAGCATACAACACAAGACATAAAATTAATTAAAAATAATATTTATCATAAAATCTCGGTGTGTTACACTGGGGGTACTACATTCTCCCCACCATTGGTCCTTCCATCCTCGGAATGTAGAAAACCTTCACCCAATTGAACGAGTTCCAGCCACTACTCTTTCATTTCCTTCTCATGTTCCCAAGTCTCCTCCTGAATCTGACCATGCGGCCATAAGACCCACACCAGACCGTTGATTTTTCCATGAATTAAAATCTATTTCCTATCCACAATTTGTACCGGGATCAGTATCAACAAAGCATCTAACTCTAGGCCAACGTGATCCCATCTGATCACATAGTCCAGATCAGGTTGATACTTTTTCAACTAAGATACATGGAACACATTATGCAATGAACTAAACCTTGGGGGTAATTCCAACTGATATGTCACTTCTCCAACACGTTATAGTATCTCAAAAGGGCCAATGTATCTAGGATATAACATTAAATGCTTCCGGAAACGACGATGTACAAGAATTGGGGAGTTCGTTAAGAAGACATGATCACCCCCAACAAATGACAGTGGTCTTCGAGGGTGATCTTCATAAGATTTTTGACATCTCTTAGCCGTCTCCAACATCTTTATATTCAACTGTATCTAATCTATTATTTCCTAGACGAGGATAGGACTGACTAGTGAAGTGTCACCTGTTTCCAACCAGCATAGTGGAGAACGACAAGGACACCCATACAATGATTCAAACGGAACCATGCGTATCGAAGTATCATATCTGTTATTCCATGATAACTCCACTAAGGGTATATCCTCCTCTAAAGAGCCACCAAATTCCATTACACATGCCCTCCACATGTCATCTAATGTTTGTATCATCCGGTCGTATTTATAAACCTTCTAAGGATGATACGTCGTGCTCATAGTAATTTTAGTACCAAGGGCTTCCTGTAATGATTTCAAAAAATGAGATGTGAACCTTAGATCTCAATCTAAGACTATAGACACTGGTACACAATTTATTGTTTCCTCTTCTAATATATATATATTTTAAAGAACATGCACCGTATGAGTGTCATGAATAGGGATGAAATGGGCCGACATAGTGAGATAATCCACTATCACCAAAGTGGAATCATCTTTCTGGACCATTCTTGGAAGACCTGTAACAAAATATATTGCTATCTGATCCCATTTCCACACTAGGATAGGTGAAGGTTGTAACATAGTAGTTGATCAATGATACTCCCCTATACCCTACTGACAAGTTACGCACCGGGAGAAAAACTCAGCCACCTATCATTTCATGTCGCTCCACAAAAACTACGCCTTCAATGCCTTATACATCTTTTTTGTACCCATATGTACAACCCATATCAAATGGTGGTAATCATGAAGGATTTTTTCATGAAAAGCCATAGGTATTGCCATCCAATCTTTAAAACACAAAACTACACCCCCATAATGTTTCCAGCCATAACTGATCTCCCCACCATTGAGTTTTGATCTTAAAACTAGACATTATGCATCCGATTTTTTTGATTCTTTGATAGTCTTTAATAAATCAGGAAAAAGCGTAGCTGAAATGAAATCAACAACACCACCTATATCTTTACCTTCCACATGCATTTCAGTTAAGACCGACATCAACTGCCTTTCATCTGAAGCTTCTTTCATCAACTGAGTATATGAATTTCTACTCAATGCATCCAACACTAAATTTCCATTCCCCAGTGTGTACATCAAGTCAAAGTCACACATTAGGAGATTATCCATCCATCTACATGTCCTTAGATTTAAATCTCATTGTCAGAAAATGTGTTTCAAGTATTTTGGATCCGTAAACACACTAAATTTGTCACCAAATAGATATTGTCTCTATGTTTTCAAACCATGGATGACTACAACTTACTCCAAATCATGTTTTGGGTTATTCTTCACATGGTCCCTCAACTGCCTTGATCCATAAGCAACCACATGATCTCTTTGCATGAGAACACAACCCAACACTAATGTTGAAGCATCACAATACACCACATATCATTTTTCTGATTCTAGAAAGGACAATATAGGTTTCAATGTAATATTAACTTTCAATTCATGGAATTAATTCTTAAATTCTTCTATCTATTGGAATGGTGCATTCTTCTTTATCAATGTTATCATCGGTGAATCTAGTCATGAGAAATCACACACAAACCATCTATAGAAACAAGGTAGACCACGAAAACTTCGTATCTAGAACAAAATAGTTGGTGGATTCCATGATATAATGGCATCGATCATTTTAGGATCAACAGAAACACCATTATAATAAATGACATGTCCAAGGAAACTTAATACCTGTATCCAAAAAACATACATTAAAAATTTGACTTACAAATGATGATCTCTCAATATTTGTAACACTATTTCCAAGTGCACCTCATGATTAGCCCCTGTATTTTAATACACTAAAATATTATCAACAAACACCACAACAAAAAGAATCCAGATATCATTGAAATACCTGATTCATCATAGCCATGAAGATTGTCGGTGCATTCGTTAGACCGAAAGGCATGACTACATTTTCATAGTGTCCATATTTAATTCTGAAAGTTGTCTCTGGAATATCCAACTTTTTGACTCTCAATTAGTGATATCCTGATAGAAATTCCATCTTGCAGAACAACTGAGCTCCCATTAATTGATCAAACATATCATCAATGCTTGGATGTGGATATCTCTTCTTTATCGTAACTTGGTTAAGCTTACGATAATCTATACGCAGCTGAAGAGTTCCATCTGTCTTTTTCATGAACAAAACTGGTGATGCCCATGGAGATGTACTTGGTTGAATGATACCGTTGCTTTCCATCTTCTCAAACTGCAATTTCAGTTCATGTAACACTATTGGTACCATCCTATACGAGAGAAGTGAAATAGGATTGGTCCCTGGAAAGAGATCAATCACAAAATCCACTTCCCATAGAGGTGGTAACCTTGAGATGTTTTTGGTAAAGACATATTGAAATTGATCCACAACAACTGGAAAACTATTTCCCTCGATCTCTTCCATTTAATCCTATGTCAATGATGCCAATTGGAAAGAGATAATTTACACCATTGGTGTAAACAAGCTATTTTCCCCATTCTTTTCAGTCTTCTCTCCTATAAATTGATGCTATATACCATCCTCAGTCATGAAACTAACTGTTCACCTATAACAGTGTATGTGAGACATAAACATTTTCAACCAATCCATACCCTAGATTATATCATAGTCATCCATATCCCACATATAGATGCCACATTTCAACTATGCTCCATCAATAGTTATAGTACATGCTTTACACAAAAAGGCTTGACATTCTCTTTCACCAGGAGGAGTTTTTAGTTTCAAAACAGAAGACGTCATTTCCAGATTTATACATAGCTTGTTAACAACACGAGATGCAATGAATGAATGCGATGCACCAGTATTGAAGAAACCTTGAACAAGTGATGAATTCAAATGAATTTTATATATCACAATTGATGATTCATTTTGATCATCAACCATCATCTACTCAGCTCCATACAATTTCTATGTCACTGCACTACACTCCTTGTTGCGCTGTTGAGATTTCCCTAGTAGAGGAGTCATTTTATTTAGAGAATCACCATGGCTAGCTATGTTATTCTGACGAGCCTGAATCTGATGTCCTTGTCCTGTCGAATTATACGATTCTTACGATGTTTTGGAAGTGTCACGAGCACCCAACCTCAGATAATTCCTACAATCACGTTTTAATGTACCATTTTCATGCAATTATGACATGATCTAGGATGCATCATACACTCTTGATTCATGTGGTTAGTCAAACCATAATGATAGCGACCTGCTTTTCTCTGGTTTCATGGATGAAGGTTCACTGATCCCACCATCTGGTTCTGATTTGAACTCGCACTGTGGATAATGGTGTCCCTTTTACTCTTTTTCCCATAGGATGAGTTTACACCATTTTCCATAGGTATCATAAAACCTCCTCCTATCTATCCCGAGATATAACATTTATCCACAGTCGCTCTGTTCACTATCTCTATATAATCCTTAATACAGAGCACAAAAATATTTGATCGAATCTCATACCATAGGACTGATTCAAAGATGCATTCCATCAAAAAAGCACATGCCACAACCTCTTGTTCAAATCATAATATGTTCATGAACATAGCCGCTTACTATGTGGAAGAGAGGCTCTCCTGCTTTAGGTTGGAGAAGTATGTTGTTTTCTGTGTTTTGAACATGTGAGGATAGAATTGATTGTTAAACAATTCTTAAAAATCATCCCATGTAAGGCCATCATCCAATTTATCCTACACTTCTAAATACTACCATTGATAAGAAATATCGGCAAGCATATATGTCACCAACTTGACCTCGATCTTTGATGGTGTGCTTATGAAATCGACGATATGATTCATCAAACATAGCCACACCTCTGCCATTTTTGGTTCAGCGTCACCCTGAACGTTCAGTGGATTATGCTTCAAGAACTAGATAGTATGATCTACATTTATTGGTTCATTCCTATAGTTCTCCGTATCCACAACATGAATATCCTAAACAATACTCTTAACCAGCTCTTGGTTCACCCATGGTTCAGGTGGAACCACATTATTCGTAGCTTCTTCGGGTTGGATTTGATGACACCCACCAGGTTCCATTTTCTATACCAACAATAAAATTCGTCAATCTCACTCTCTAGCAACTGATGGATTATAATTTCAAATTATATCACATCAACTATCACAAAATAGTTTTCCAAAACATCCTTTTTCCCATTTTCTCATATTTTTTAAAAAATTTAACTTGATTTTTGATAATCAAACAATTTTCCAAATACACCAAATATCATCTTTTTCAAAATCCATCATTTGGAAAAAAATTCTGCATTTTTTCCAAAACTCGCACATTTCCACAAATCATATGTCATTATTCACAATGAAATATGAAATCTTAGTGGGAATTCATTTCTCTACAATGCATTTCATGCTCCTCTCATTGGTTAAACCCATGACAATGAGATTTTAAATATTGTACAAGTGTATCCAAAACACTTATGTACCCAACACCCTGGAAACTGAAGTTTATCATAAGCGGGTTAGCTACTACATTTTATGCTATACCTTTCATGTTCTGACAATCCGACTCCAGTCTAAGATTTTGACCTAAGGAATAAACAATGAGGGATTTCAACTCCAAGACCAGAACTATGATGACTACTTGTTATGCAAGGACCGAACAAGATGATAACCATTGTAATGACCTGCCAATTCATGTTGTCTTGATAGTACAACGAGTCATTACTAGACCTTAATAGACATCCACACGAATCCAAAGGATTGAAATAAATGCTCAAAGGTTTCAGATACAAGTGGGGGATGATTTAACCTTTTAGAAATAAACCATAAACCTACCAAGCATAACCATCATTCACTATATGATGCATGAATAAATGAAAGATAACATAAAAATCTTCATCTATGTCAAACCGTATCAAATTACTCAACAAAGGAAGACTAAATCAAGTATCAATATACATAGAGGGTGAACAACTAAAGACTCTCAAATTACACAATGACTCCGTGCTCCACAAGCTCCAAACTCCACAACATCTCCCATGCATCACCACCAGCCACTATCCATAAGATTATTTATCATTACCTATGTCCTGGAACATGACTTCTGGAAGAGAACCAAAGTGAAAAAGCACGGGTGAGTATAATACATAGTAGGTTTTCCCCTAATGACTTCCATTCTCACTCCACTAAGAGAGAAGAGTATCATCAATAATATAAAATCTGTTTATATAAAACATTTTCTCAAAAGATGTTTATAACTACAAATATACAAGTTTCTGAAACCATTCATAACCCAAAGAATTACAAGAGAAATTGTAACCAATATTCCATCAAGTTATTTATCCAGAAAAAAAAAACTAAATAATATTTAGAACCATTTCACAAAAAAACTTTTTTGGCATACACAACCATTTCCCTACCCATACAGCTAACCATGCAGGCTTCGTTATGACAGCTCCATAAAATGATTTGTCTCTCATTGATCTACAAAGTCTTCACAATGTAATTTCTTACCATGTGCCATTAAACCTTCGGCACTGAGCAGATGGTCATATTTAAACCAAGCCTCGTACAAGTAGTTACTATGTGCCCTTAATCGTTTCAAACTGAGCACAATGTCATATTTCAACCAAGCCTTGTAAATGAAACATGAACACACACCAAATATTACCAAATATCATGCCAAAACACCCATTCAATAAACATACCTTTTCATTGAAAACCTTTTCCATAAAAACCATTTCAATGCATAACCATTTAAATTCTAAAACTTTTTAATAATACTTCATTTTTATTGAAAACCAAATCCATAAAAGTCATTTCAATCTCAAACCATTTCAATAAAACAACCTTTTTGTTGAATTTTTTTTCCTAAAACCATTTACAATTTATGAAATCCATAATTTAAAATCAACTTTTTAAATTCAGGAAGCTTAATCACTTTCCACCAGAATTCACCATGATTTCACAATTTCATCAAATCCATAAATCATCATTAAAGAGGATTTATTCCATGATTTTAACAATAAAATCCATTCAAATAAACCAATTTGAATCTAATACAATCAATTATAACAAGATAATTCGAGAGAGAATCCACATACCTCAATGGTTTTGACGAAAACAACAACAAACAGATAATACACAAGAAAACTGGTTTGATTCTTCAAAAACCCGCCATAGATCTATTTTCCTAGCAAGATCAGGACCATATAACATTATATATGGAATCCACACACTAAAATATACCCATAATGGGTGTAGATCTAAGAAAATTAAAGAAGAGAAGTAGTATATCTATATAGATCTATGAAACCTATCAAGAATGAATAAGAATGATCACATACATCAAGAATCCGACTTCGATTCACCAAGAGAATACTTTGGATCACCTCCAAAATTATAGGGAGAGGTTCTATTACCTTTATGGGAGATTAATCATGTGTTATTGATGCTTATGATCTTAAACGAGTCTCATAGTGGAAAAAACCAGTGAGATCCATAATTAAAGATCTCATTCAAGTGCAGGCACAGATAGCACGCACAGTTTGACAAACCATGCGCTAATTGTGCGTTAGCTACTACCTCAACCACCCTTCTCACATGGCATCATCGGACAGTCTATCCTAACTGTGAACCAACCGTTCAAGAGCTACTACATTAAATTTCATCTTCACACGGTTTGGCCGCACGGTTATACAAACCGTGTGCCGCCCGTACGACTTCCCATTTTGCCTTAAAATATCATTCCATGTTCTCCTGACTCTCCCTTTTGACACGCATAACTTTATAACCAAGAAAATAATTAATTAAGGGTTATATACTAGAAAGAGAGGTTACTACACACATGATATAGGACTTTTCAAAAATTTGTTTTTGGAAAAGTGGTAATGATAAATGGAATTCAAGTTTCAATCATATTATACATAGATTATATGTTTAAATCTCGTTCAGGGGAATACATACAAAAAACCATTAGGTCGTAGTTGACTATGAGTATAGTGTATCATCATCAAATGGATGGATAATCTGAAGAAATAATACAAATGTTTGAATATGTGTAGTTGTCTTCTGTAATATATTATGTTACCTCTTGGGAAGATCATGTATTATTATTGGAGTTATTGTATAAAAATATTAATAAATAATCAATATATGTGGCTCGGTTAGAATCATTATATAGGATTCCTTATAGTTTTTCACATATTCTGATGGAATTAATTCAGATATCTCTATTAGGTATGAGCCTTGTCTAAGAATTAATGGAAATGATTTTATTGATTATCAAATGGATGGAGATGGCACCGAGTCATCAAAAATCATATGGGGATCGTCATTTATAGACATTTTCATTCAATGTGAGTGATCAAGTGTTATTGATGATCTATCCAGGACTTTGAAATCATCATTTTAAAAATTAAGGAATTTTATCTCCTCGATATATAGGCACATTTGAGATACTGGAATAGGTTGGTGGGGATTCATATTGAATGTAATTTCCACCATGGTTCAGTGGAGTTCATAATGTTTTTGTTAATATTAGTTTTAAAATTATCACCTGGTTTATGACCATGAGATTCAATGGGATCATGTTTAACTAGAAACAGATGATTCATTTATAAATAACATAGTGTGTATTGTGGATAGGAAAATGAATTTACTGAATGGAGAGAGGGTTTTGTGGTGGCATGGTCAAATTCATGAATAAACCTTGGAACATTAGAAGGAATTAAAATAGTAAGGGTTGTAAAACATTCATGAAATAAATGGTATTCTATATTTCATGGATGGAAAATCTGATGGAGGGGAGAATGAAGCAAACCCCAGTATCAAGTATGCAACCGTTTTTTTATTCTTTGAAATATGAACTATTTATCTCTGAGGTTTGGGAGAGTTTGGAGAAACAATAGATTGTTTTTTGGGTTCTTATACAATTTCACGATTGATTTATAGGTTTGGAAAACCATCAAACTCCTATAACAAACCACAGACCATTATATGAGGGAAAATTGGAAGGCACATGGGGGGAAAACGGTTTCCCCAACAATAATTTCACCAAGTAGATACCCTTATCTTTGAAATAGTTTCCTTGGATTTTTGAGATAGTTCCTCTGGAATGTTTTGAAAATGGTTCTCAAACCATGTGATATAATCAAGTGAGGAATATTGATGAGTTAGTGGTTAAAGCATGTTTAACACATAGTTTTCTTAACTGAGAAATATAAAAACTATGTTGATCCAAAATTTTTGGATCTAGGTTAATTAAATATTTTAACCCATCATTTTTTCTTCAAAATGACCCTATCTCAATATTTTCTCTTCCTAAAATTTTAGTATGGACCTCTTAGTGATTCATATGTAATCAAAATGTTTATCATGGTATTTTGAGGCCATATTGTTGTGGTAATGGATCATTATTGTATGTTCATGTTGCATTTTTATATATATACTTCTTTATCACTCTTAATTTCATATATCTACATCCACTATGGTAATATATAATACTATTTATTCCATATATGATAATATTTGGCTTTTTATGAGAGGGGAACAGATATATGGTGGGTCCATGAAAATTTAACATAATTTTGTTGACATTTTATTTTTCATCTACCATTTATTTCTAGTTTCTCTAGGTTTGTGTCTACAATCTTCAAATTACTATATAAAAAATGAAGCCGTGATTTCAAATTTTTCTTTTTTTCATATTATTTTTTTATTTTCTATATAGTGATTGTTGGATACCCTAATGACTGATGGTTTTTTGAAACATTGAAATTGGGTGTTTATGTAGAATGAGCTTTGCTTCTTCATTTTAAAATGATGATTTTAAAATGTGGATTTTATGGAATTTTGATACATAGATTAATAAAAAAACTGAGTTTTATAATTTAAATGAAATCTCACGGTTGATTTAAATTGGTTAATTGTAAGGTTATCAATAATAGAATGATTTTTTTGAAACGGTTGAAATTGTTCTTTTGAAATGGCTTGTTGTAATGGTTTTGTGTGTTCATCTTATTTCGGGGAGGAAAAGGGTAAAGATTATTCTTTGTCATTAGAGGAATGTATAATTGTTAAGTATCACCCCCTAAAAAATGTTTACTAGGTGATAACATGTAAAAGGATGACTCACCACTAGTGAGTATTGGTAGTTACATGATTTCATGGGTGGATGGATTTGTGGATAAATGAAATTGTATAGTTATTCCAATAGTAGATGTCATAATATTGTTTTAGAACATTGTTTGGTTTTTCCCTCGAAACATTATATTTTTTATAAAATTATTTAATTGGATTAATTTTATATTTTGATGTAAACTATTATAAAAGAAGTTTTATATAAACTATTTTTATAGAAATGTTTCTTAAATTTATGATCATAGTTGTGCGAGTATTTAAGTCATTGGGTAAAATATACAATGATTCATTACTCACCCATGTTTTTTAGATTTGGTGCTTTTGTAGATGTTTTCTATCAATATATGGGAAACATTAATGTATCCCATATCATTAGTAGTACATTGTGATACTTGTGATGTTGGTGGAGTTGAATAATAAAGCATTTTGGGCAATCAAGTTATTAGATTGTCTTTCATTTTTGATAGTTTTGTATTTAGTTTTATACATCAAGGTTATTGTTTTTTATTATGGTACTCATTTATTGTTTTTGATTTAAATTAAATTTTTTAGTTTTCTTTCATTGATATAATGCATTATGTAGTAGTTTATTTGTACTGCAATGTTTGTTTGGTTTTATATTTATCAAATTGAAAATCGTCCACAACTATATAATGAACCCATTTGTATTTATATCTAGCATTCGGTTCATTGAGGAAGTCTCTTAAGGCCATGTAGAATCCTTATAAATTTCCATTCTAATGGGAAGGGGTATTATGTTA
Organism: Viscum album; assembly: GCA_963277665.1. NCBI lineage: Eukaryota > Viridiplantae > Streptophyta > Magnoliopsida > Santalales > Viscaceae > Viscum > Viscum album. The sequence continues at coordinate 722,203,831 of OY728141.1, forward strand.
AAAATATATTGTACATGGGGTTATAAAAGATGTAAATTCATCTGAGGTCATCATCATGTACACCTAGTGCACATATCAACTATCAATATATATATACAAGATGTGTCCCCGCAGTATGCATAATGGGTGTAAAAATGTGGGTCAATATGAATTTGTTAGAGAAAAACAACATAGTCACCCATGTAGGGTAATATGTTACGTTGGACTTTCCACATGGTTTGTGATATTTAACTCACCAAAATTCATAGTAGCTATAGGAACCTAGACTACATGACATGAATTATATAAGGGTGCATAATTTTTATTCACATATTCAATAGAAAATGATATCATTAGTCATGGTGATTCAATATTGATGATTTTATACTAATAATTGTAATTTAAATATAATTAATTGGAAAAAATTTAAGGGGAACTCCAATCATTGATTAATGAATTTTGGTTTATGGGAATTGAGATATTGATCTTCAATGATTGTAGTTGATTTAGCACTGATTACATATCCCTGTTTTTTATTGAGCTCAAATCTGGATTGAAAATGTCTAATATTTGACCCCCTAGGACAATAATTATGAACCTATATAATGGTATTTTAAAAAGAATATTAAAAATGTATGATCATCCTTCATTGATGTGATCCTAGACAAAAAACCAATAATATTGGAATCTATGGGTGAATGGAAGGAATCATATGATATAAACTAATAGATTAAATATTTATATTTAATTTTCCTCATTTGAGGGATGATAATCTCTAACATATAAGAATATTGGACATCCATGCTTATAAAATTTTACCATGGTTGGAAATTAAAAAATAACAATCTCTACCTTAAAAATGACTAATCATTAGTGAAGAGAGTATCGACTATAATTATAAGTTTTAATCACGCTATATTTTGAATACATCTAACTAATCTAATAGATCATTTTTTATTGATCTACATTTTTGGGTTTTCAGGCCACATGATTCTATCCACCTCCTCTAAAATTTAATATAGTTATATTTATCATCCTAGATATTTTTTATAAGGACATATTAATAAATAGAGATTGTGATTATGGATTATTTGATTAGAATAAATTATTAAATTTATTAATTATCCTAATATACCCTCTCACATTCACTTTTAAATGGATTTCCGACATCGACCAACATTATTTCACACCGAGGGTATAACCAATGTTTTTGAAGAAAAATGTTTATCTGATTTCCCATCTGAGGTGCCGATTATTGAGAAGCCTATTTATTCTGAAAGGATGTTATCTTTTTCATTAAAACATATTTATTGTATTACTATAATAATTTTAAAATCATACTACTCGAAAATAATGTTTAGATTCTGAAAATAACAATTGATATATATATATATATATATATGATAAATGTAAATAAACACTAACCATTATAAAAATATTCTTGAATGACATCAATAAAATACAATATAATAATTATATAATCTATATTGTGTTTCACCCTATTAATCTGAGGCGAATATAATTCATGAATAGGTATAAAAAATTATATTACTAATGTTATATCCCTTTGGATTTTATGCTCCATGTACTTATATACAATCACTAATGGATTTTGAATATCAAATGTGACTTACCTCTATCAACAATTGATATGGGATTTATACTAAAAGAGTCAATACTTTAACAACATTATATAAAAGGTTAATATATTATAAATAAAATGTTTTTGGAATCACATTTCCTTAAAAACACATTGGATGGGTTGTATTTTAACACACTAAGCTTCAATGGTACACTTTTCTATGAACAATACAATAGCGTGCGATGTACGCAACTCTGAGTTCAAGCACACCAAGACCAATAAAACTAGTCATATAGAATGTGGTTATGAATAGTAATAACAATATTTTGAATTTAATATATGCCCCATATAATTTTAATATTAATATATTGTGTGAAATAGACATAATATAAGGAAAAATATGATATTTTATATAAAAGAAGTATTTTTTAAAAAAATCAGTATTTTTGCCTTTTAATAGATAACATTTTCTAAATCCAATATTTGAATCTTTTATATGTTCCATTGGAAAAAATTAAATTCTAATTTAGAACCGGGAGATCCAATTTTACTTTGGGTAAATTTTTTGTATTTTTTTGATAAAATTTATTTATTTAAAGAATAGTTAACAATAATGAATTTTAATTCAAAACAACCTTTTAATATAATTAATTTATATAGTTAGGTTATATTTTTATTCTAATTTAATGTTTAATTAGAATATATTTTTAACATTTAATACAATTTAATTCATTTTAGGTAATTTTACATTGAAATTGGGCCTAAATAAGTGCCAATCGTTTGATAGGTATTATTTCTTAAAAAACACACTTTTTATTTTGACAAAGGGAATTAATTTTAAATTAACTTATGCAACTTATTTGTTTTGAATTTTTTAAAATATACATCATTTTTGAATTCAGAATATCAAATAAAGCTTAGGCTTACTTTTTGGTATTTGTCTGGAAAACATCAATTTTTGATTAATAGTGAAAACATTAAGTAATAGTTTAAAAACTGAATTTCTCATTTAAATGAAATTGTACGGCATCTATGACATGAATTCAAAAAACTGACATACATGGTTATTATTCATTATTAAAATTTGATTCAATAATATGGAAATATATTTTGGCAAATAGTAAATTTTGACTTATATTTACTGTGGTTAATGTTAAATAGGGTAATTCAAGGTGAAAATAATATTATAATAATATTAAATTACCCTAACAAGTGTAATAATCCTATTGTATGAGAAAGTTCCAACCATGGTCATCCTTGGTTTGACTTGGGGACACCACGAAGCCACTTAAGAGTCATAATGACACATTATATTAATTAATTAAAAGTAATGACCAAAATGACATAAACATATATCTTTTAGTAAATCAATTCATAAATGGGGTTATATAAGATAACTATTCGACAATAAATAGTCATTTGAAAGATAATAATATTTCCTACATCATGGTATTTTTTAATAACATTATGACATCATATAAATAAAATTATTTCTGACAAAATAATGATGCAATGTTTACCTCAGTAATGAATGATTTAAATAAATAAGATAATAATGATTAAAACAGTATATAAAACCTCTAAGATTCATATTAAATGATTTTATTTAAAAAACGTCATATTTTATTTAAATTTAATATTATTTGGACCATTATAAACCGAAAATCATTATAAAATATAAAAAAAATATTCAGACATTCCTAAAGAGCCCCTCCTCCCCATTATAAAAATCTGTCAACTCTAACCTTGTAATCAATCCTCTAAAAACAATTCCACATCGAAACTCTACCAAAATAAGCTCTAATGATACCTGTATTTCATATAGAAGCCTTACCATAGGAATAAGGCACTTCAAGAAATTTTTTTGGTTAAAACCAAGGGTAGTTACCAGATTTAAAGGTAACATCTTCTCTTAAGATATTTTCTTTTATTTTACTTCTCCGACCCCCAAAACACTTGTATTCCTTTATTTTATAACTAAACCAGTATCATAAATATACTATATTATTGATATAATACAAAATCAGACTACAGATACACACACCAATGTCTAATGGGTAATCAATATACTATATCTGTGGACGACAATCTACTGCCTCACGAAAGGATGATTGTTGATTCTTCTCCTACCACCTCTTACGGGGGCCATTAAGATGGAACACTATTTACATGTGATATATATAATATTTATATTGTCTCTATACTTCTGAATTTTTAATTTATATAATACCTATATGGTTTGCATAATGGGTAAATATGATAATTTCAGTTGAGGAAGTGCGGACTACCGCCCGCTCAATATTATATGACTTGTTCATGCCATACATGGAATGTATAAATTATGTGGTTAATTAAATTAAATAACATATATATTATAGTGGAATTATAATATACCAATGTAATATTATGTTTTAATTATTTTAAATAAAAAATAGAAATGAATGTATCATTCATGCGTACGTATGGGTTACCGTCTCTAGTAACAGTATGTTTCATTTCATAACTCCAAAAGATTTGGAATATTATAAATATATATACACTGGATATATATGATATATATGATATCTAAATTCCGAATATCATTCTGGAGATAATGTAATTTTGACCACATTTACAATTTGTAATTATATCTTTTTTACTTTTTAACTAATGTTCAGAACATCATCAAAATGTCATATATGAACTCAAATCATTAAGTAATTGATATAACAGGGTAATAAGTGATATAAAAGGAATAATAATGATGAAAATGTTCCTAAGGAAGTATAAATTAACTTATATTTTTTATTTATGAAGAACACATAACATACAAGTCATGTTGGAGATAAGGTAAGGGGTTTATTATCTCACTTTTAATTCCCCGAGATTTCCATTGTTTGACAATTATTTATTGCATGTGGTGTATTAAGTACAATCATTTGATATATATTACCATGATTGTCTTCATATTCAATTTATTCTGTAAATCATTTGGACGTTACTACCTTTTGGTCATACGACTCTATTGATCACAACTTGGTAAGGGTTAATTTTACAATCATTTTAGTTATCTGTGGTTGTTAATACGTATGTATCTACTGAGACCTCTTTATCATACACATCCCTGTTTCATAAAAAAATATTTTAATTTTTTTTACAATTTTCTATAATATGGGTTAAAGTGATTTATACCCTTGTTTTACTTTTAATAAAATTGTTGGAAAGAAATCTTAACGTCATTTTCCAAACAAGGTATATTTTGACATTTTATGACAAATTATGTTAGGAATGTTTCTTAACTTTTAAGGAAGGTGCGGCTATTCTATGCCGTTATAACACCTTCAATGCTTCCCATACAAGCTTATAGTAATATTTTCAAAATAATGTTATTCTTTTGTAATTACGTGACTTTTAAATGATTTCAAAATTTCTCTCAAATAATTTTGATTTCATCTTTGTAAACATCCCTTAATTTATATTACACTCATTTGAAGTTGATTTAATTTGATACAATCTTCCTTATTGTATTGTAGGTTTTGGAGATATGTTTGACTGTGGATATTTTATTTTTATACCAATCATTTTTTATGGTTAAGGTATTAGCATTTCGTATTCTAGTTTTAGTACGAATGATTATGTTATGTTTCAACCTTTTCATATGTGGAGTGCATTGGACATAGTAATTGATGAGTGGATCCCACTATATCTCCTCGATGCATCGGTAGGTCTCATACAACAAACTAGAGTCTTGGTACAGGGCCTTGACAAAATCTTATTTTTAGTCTTGGGTTGGGGCCTTTACTGTGTGTTTATGATGTCCGACATTAATAATTCCATCATAATAAAATTTTTTATTGATATTACATGTGATTATTCAGCTAGTAGAGTATCCATGTGAATATGTAAGTCGAATTATTTGGTTTATATATTCCTACTTAAGATGAAATGTATGTTTAAAAGGCTTTTGATTTCATCTTATATATTTCCTTAAATGTTTATACTTATTTATGAATGTTTATGATATATTGTTATCCTTAATGAGCATTTGGTCTCATCCCTTTCAATTTTTTATTTTTTCCAGGATGTGAAGAGTATATATCATTATTAACTTGTAAAAATAGGATAAGGGATATGAGTGTGTTCAAAGGGGACACTATTTTGTTTTTATTTATTTCATGATGTAATGTAAAACATATATATGTATCTAGTATATTTGAGGCTACTAACCTAATCGGTATTTCGATACATGAACTCTTGAGATCATGAAAAACTTAAGTCAAAATGAAATGACTATGGGTAACTAGGTTTGGGGATTTATAATGGGTATTATAGGAAGTTTAGTACAAACCATGGAATGTATATTTAGATAAACTATGATTAGATAATGTTAACCTATTATAAAATTTGAGTATTATAATAGATGAAAATAAGCAAATTTTTGTATTGTAAATGTTATGTGGGTTTTACAAGAAAATACATCCATGTTTGATACAAACAGGTAGAGGTTGCTTTGGCACAGATGTACCTAGGATTGAAAACTCTGACAAAGAGTTTTGGGCTTGACCTAGGGTATAATTGTACATGACAACGGGCCTTGATGATCTTATGGTTTTGGCACTCCTGGGGGGATATAATTAAGATAATTCATGTTTTCATTACTAACTGTTTTCAAGGATTAAAAATGGAAATGAGAATAAATAACCTTGATTAATCCTATGTTATTTTAGATTGAAAATAAACTGTCATGACATTCTCTAAATTATTTGATGACAATTGTTACTCACATAATAATTTCTTGTTTTACTAATTTTTTGGATTCCATAGAAGTCTGAGTAACATTGAACATGATGTAAAAGGTGGTCACAGTGGTAGAAATGAATAAAAAATTGTAAGTTGATAAGCGTAATAAATATCATGTTCATGTCGAATACATTTTCCAAAAATATGATAAAAAATATATATTAACCAACTCCTCGACTCAATATAGAAGAGAAAGATGATGAATTAAAGAGCTCCAGGAGTGGATACTATAGATAAATGAAATCCAAATTTACACCATGTAGGAAATAAGGAAGGAGACGCACATTAATGTGTCTCAATGGAACAAATAAAAGATTTATGTGTGGAAAGAATTAAATAATGTAAATAATTTGTGAGAAAAAATGATGAGTTCTAAGGAAGAAAATAAAAGTGATCCCAAGAATCCAATTACAGTAATTTGTCATAAATTTAGGGGACCTAGTCATTACCCGAGTCAATGCCTTATTCTATAGGATAACCTCTTGGTCCTGGAAGAACCTTTATAGAAATAAATTGATGGAAAATTGATTAAAACTATTAGTGAACTTTGTTTATTGGTTTAATTTATATGATTGTGCTATTTTATGTGTAACCCTGCAGTTTGTTATGTGAATATACTATTTGAGGATGAATTATCTTTTTTTGTGTGGATATATATAAAAACAATCATTCAGGTTTATATGCTCCTTGAATTTGAGGTAATTACAGGTTATTAATTTTAAGGATGAAAATGAGTGTTTTGAGATAAAATTTGTGGTAATATTACGTTGTGGTTATTTTAAGAAATTTATCTAAATTTGGGAATTTTAGATAAATAAAATTTTAAGGACAACATGCAGACCATGTGACTACCCATCGCGTCAAAAAAAGATTCGGGATATTAACACACAACCAAACTGCGATAGGGATTTATCAACTTCCAATGGATTACGTGAAGTACTTGGTTAGAGTAACTAATTATTGTTAGTTAATTGATTTTATTGATAAATAATAAATTAATTTGGGATCATATGTTGTATAAAATGGATATCATTAGTGTACGAAAATGACTTTGCAATTAAGTGATAAATGTAATTTTGAAATATGTTTTCTCTATTGGGAAAAATATATTACTATGGAAAATAGAATACTATGGGACTTCATTTGAGAAGTAGTTTCAGATTTTTATATTTTTTTATTGTGAATTTATAGAGATTTGGGTTATTTGTGGAGATGATTATCCTAACAAAAAAATATTTGATAAGGCTAACTACATTTATTTATGTGACTTTAAGAGTAGCTAATGTTATTTAGAGATAAAATTTAATGTGGAAGACTACGTAATCAGATTATTATTAGTTTTGGGTTTCAATATTATTTTGGATTATATTTAATGATTTTAAGAAAAATTGTTAATTGTATGGTATTTATTGAACTTTGGGTATTGTTGGTTTAATTTTAAAAATTAAGATTAGTATTTATTTTTTGAAATATTTTCCATTTTGTGGATCATCTGACCTTGTACTAACCATTTTGGTTTGGGTTTATCTATAAATACAAAGGAAATATATAGTGCATCCTTTTTTTATTATGTGATTCTCTATATGTTCAATATAGCACTTCAGGTGTGACCAAGTAATATTGAATACTAATCGATTGGACTGAATCTTGAGTTTCTAGTAGAAATTAGTAAAAGGTTGGAACTCTACTTATCCAGAAATTTTTTATATTTCAATGAAGAAATAAATTCCAAATCATAGGTAAAGGTTCTTAAACCAAAAGAATATATATTATCCTAATACCGTACATTTTTCTTCATAAATTTATGGGTTTGAGGCCCTCAATTTTTCATTCACATGTTTATTATTGATGACCTAAATCCCTCTCAATAAATATTTATATGTATTCTCTCATTATAATTGCCACCAATTTTCTCCCATTCGAAATCCTAATTCGGTGGTGTCTTTTTCATTTACCTTTCCCTCTTATTATGACTAAATTGTATTAAACCTATTTCCGATGTGGGTTGTCTGCAACGGTATTTTATTATTCTTTTCTAAATATCTTTTTGAAGATAAAATTAAAAATTGTGAGGAAACAATTTAATGGAGGAGGAAAAAATGTAACAGTCCAGTCTTCCAAGGTATGCTTCTCCTTGAAAAATACAACAGCGTGCGATGTACGCAACACCGATTTCAAGCGCACCACAACCTATTAAACAAGCCACCGAGAAAGTTGTTATGAATACTAATAACAAAATTTTAAATTTTATATATATCCCAAATAATTTTAGCATTAATATTTTATTTCTTTGATATAATATATGGACAATTTAGACTCTTTAGATTAAAGAAGTATTTTTTCAAAAAACTTTTTTTATACCTTTTAATAAAGAACCCTTTCTAACTACAGTAATTGACACTTTTATATGTAACATTTGACAAAATAAAATTATTATTTAGAAATAGGACATCAAAATATAGTTTTTTTAAATTTCTGGTTTTTTTTCTGATAAAAATCATTTTTAAGGAATAGTGAAAAGTACTGTATTTTAATTCAAAATTTCCTTTTAATTTAATTTATTTATATGTTTAGATTAACCTTTTAATTTATTTTAAAGTGTTATTAGATTATATTTTTACCATTTAATCCAGTTTTTATCATTTTATGTTATTTCACTTTGAAATTGGACATAAACAAATTTCAATGATTTAATAGTTATTATTTCTTAAAAACATGTTTTTTTCACAATGAGAATTAATTTTCAATTAATTGATGCAAACTCTATGTTTTAAAAATGTTAAAATAGACATAATTTTATAATTCGAAATATCATATATAGAATAAGATGAAATTTTAGAATTTTTCTTAAAAAACATTAATTTTTTATGAATAGTGAAAACATTATGTAGTAGTTTAGAAAGAAACTTTTTCATTTAAATTGAATATTAGGGCTTATGTGATTTGAATTTTGAAAATCCGACATACATGGTTGTTATTAGTAAGTAACATTTTGTTCAATAAAATGAAAAATAATTATTGGTGAATAATAACTTTTGACAATTATTTACCACAGTTAAAGGTAAATATGGTAATTCAAGATAAAAATAATTTTATAATAATTTTAAGTTACACTAATATGTGTCCTAATCCTATTGGTTGATACATTTCCTACCATGGTCATATTGTAACACTCTATTCTTCCACGATACGTTTCCCTTTGAATAATGCAATAGCTTCCATTGTATATAATTTCGAGATTCTAACACACTGCGACCAATCAAAGTAGCCGTTATGAATAGTAGTAACAACTTTTTGAATTTTTATAGTTCAAAATTGACGTCATCTTTGGTTTCAGAATATCCAAATTTGCTTCGGGTGAAATTTTGGTACTTTTCAGATAACTTCTATATTTTGATGAATAGTGAAAATTACTATATTTTAATTAAAAACATCTTTTTTAAAAGAAATAATTAATAGTGATAAATTATGAATTTGAGTGGGTTTAATGTTTATTTAGAATATTTTTTTACAATTTAATACAATGTTGGTAATTTTTTGTAATTTCACATTTAAACCAAACATAAACAAGTTTCAGTCTTTGGATATTTATTATTTCATAAAAACACACTTTTTGTTTTGACAACGGGAAATAATTTTAAAATAATTTCTGCCACTTCGGTGTTTTGAATTTAGAAAAATGGATTCCATATTTAGAATCAGGAGGTCCAAATTTTGTAAATAGTTAACATTTATTTTTAGACATTTTGAATAATTACTTCGGTAAATATTTTATTTACCATGGATAAAGGGTAAATTCGGTAAATAAGGGTAAAAAAATAATTTATAATAATAAGAAATTACCCTAATATGTGTCCTAACCCTATTGGTTGATGCATGTCTGACCATGGGCATTTTTGGGTCAAATTTGGGACACCAAGGATCCAATTGTTAGTGATAATGAAACTTTAATATTATATGTTAGGATTGCATAAATGAATTTGATTCGAATTAATATATTTGATAAGACTTTAACAAAATTCAATTATTAAATAGTGTCAAAATTGTCATTAAAGAGTTTTTAAATAAAATATTATACTATTAAATCATATTATATTCCTAAAAATCAATGGTTTATCTAGATGAGTTATATAATGATAGGTGTACCATTAATGGTCCACTTGAGGGTCGCTTGGAATTATATAGTATATTTATTAACCCTATAATATAAAAATACAATGTGACATGGTAAATGTCAAAATATTTAACAAAGTGTTAAATATAAATGATAAGGTTATTATAGTGACCCAAACTTGTATAAAATCTATTGGATGAATGGATTTTGACCCATCCCTACTTTCGAATTTGAATAATCCAACTTGGAGCCATTAGAAACTGAATATGAATTTATTATAAATTAATACATTATGTTTTTCCTAAAGAGCCCGTCATCCCCCTAATAAAAGGACACCACTTATAACCAATTATCCATACCTTCAAAGCCTTTTGGTTCAGCCATCCTCTACCCAAATACCCTCTCAACTGTCCTCTATTAATCAAAGAGGCCTTCCTTTAGCCAGAAATCCAACCTAAGGAGCTGTTTTGATCAAATCAAAAGGAAGAAGCCGAAGAAGATTTAATGTTTTCACCACCCTCTTTCAAGATCCTTTATTTTTCAACTTCTTATTTCATTTTTATTTCCATTATAAAATCATAACTGTAGTATCTTCTATATACTGGGATGTTATTATAAATATGGTACAACCATATTCAATATTAAATCCATCCTTTGAATGACATGTCACCATACGTGCGTACGTACGGCTTACCGTCTCCACGTCATAGGTGTAATTGTTATTCAAAACATTATTATTTTGAAGGATATGATAATGATGTGTAATTCATGAAAATAATAAATATAACTTGATAATGATTTTGTATATATGATATACCATCCAATTATATATTATTTTAATATCAAAAGAATGATATTGTCGCTCGTGCGTACGTACGGACTACCGTCTCCGCAAATGTGATGAGATTAATTCCACATCGTATCAATGCAAGTATAATTATCATTTGATGATTAAAAATAATGTTTAAGGACTTGATATCATTCTGTATATGAATCAGATACACCCTATCCATAAAAAACATGACTTATGTAACCAAACATATAAAAGAAAAATAGTAAGTTATCACCCGAAACGAAGATAATACTAAAATATTATTTACAAAGTAATATTAAAAGATTATATATAATAAAATATTTATGTATATGATTCTTGTACAATTAAATATCAATAATTTAACTATTATACCTGAGGTAAACCTACCCTCAACCAATGAAATGTACAATGTAAGGGTTAATTTCACAATCTATTTATTATCTGAGGTTGTTTATACATAATTTTCTATTGGGACCTCTTTATCATCCACATCCATGTTTCTTAAAAATGTATTTCAAATAATTCTTAATATTTTAAAGAATATGGGTTAATGTCATTTATACCCTTGTTTGACTTTTTATAAGAAGTTTATAAAGAAATCTTTATGTAGTTTTCCAAACAAGGTCCTTTTTATCCTTTTGGACAAAATAAAGGTAAGAATGTTTTTTTAACTTATACGGTGTGCAGATATTTTCCGACATTCTAAAACTGTCTAAGAATCCCTTATAATCATATAAGAATATTTTCAAATTAAATGTTCTACTTTATAAATATGTGACTTTAAATTGATTTCCAAAAAAGAGATATTTATCTCAAATAGTTTTTGATTTCAACTATGCCAATATCCTTTGATGGATTTTAAACTTATTTAAAGTTGATTTATTATGATACAAAACATCCATATTGTATTAAAGGTTTTGTGAAATGATTGATTGTAGATGTGTTATTTTTATACCATTCATGTTATATGTACAATGTATTGACATTTCATATGCTAGATTTAATATGAATGTTTATGTTATGTTTACACCTATTCATATGAGGAATGCATTGGAATTAATAATTAACTGGTGTATCCCACTATAGCTCATCAATGCATCGTTAGGTCTCATGAGACAAACTAGTGTCTTGTAAAAAGGCCTTGAAAAAATCTTTTTTGTATTCTTGGCACGAGGCCTAGACTATGTGATTACGATAATCTGGAATTATACATTCCGTCATTATGAAAGTGTTTATTGATATTGCATTTGATTATTCGACTAGTATAATATCCATGTGAATAAGTAAATGGAATTATTCCATTTTATCTTTTCCATATTATGTATAAATTCGTGTTTAAAAAGATTTTCTTTTAGTAATATATTGCCTTAAATGTTTATGAATATTTATGGAAGATCCCGCTATATTGTTATCTTTACTCAGCATCTGAGCTCACCCCTTTCAATGTTTTAAATTTTTCAAAGGATATGAAGATGTAATTTATGAATAACCTGCTGAGAATTTATGAGGTGATATGAAGACAACATGTTGTTGTAGTTATTTTTAAATTATGATGTAATGCAAGACATAGGATTATATATAGTTATTCCAAGGCTACAAAACTAATCAGTCTTTAAAGAATTGTTCTTTTGTGATCATGCCGATTTTATGTAATAATTCATCGACTCTGGGTAAATGGGGTCGCGTTGTTATAGTTGTTATCATAGGACGTTTAGTAAAAACCATGGAAGCTAGATTTAGATGAACTGTGATTAGATCACATTACCCGAAGATAGACTATGAGGATTAGTATAGTATAACATCATAGAATTTTGGTATTGTAATGATTTTGTGAGTTTTCCAAGCAATACATCTCTGTCTGGATATGAGTAGGTAGAGGTGGCTCTGGCATAGATTTACATATGGTTAAAACCTAAAAACACCTCTTTGGGTAGGACTCGAACGAGAACTGCTTCACGTCAATGGGCCTTACTGCACTCTTGGTTACGACACTACCAGAGGATATGATTAAGATAAATATCATTTTCATTACAAACCATTATGACGGGCCTATGAATATATAATTCCTCAAGTAAATCATTTCTATGATTATGGATTATATCCATCAACTTTTCAATTTATGCTAAGTGTTTTACATGTTTGGAATTATGTATTATGATTCATAAAATGTTCAAGTTTATGCCATTGTTTAGAAATGGTGCCTTGTGGATTTAATGGAAACCGTATCAATGCACACACTCAATTTAGGGATTTCCCTCATGATCAAGATAATTATAGTGGAGATGGTGATACAACTGGTGCTTATCAACTAAACACAATACTGGGAAAACTCACTCAGGTTATGAATAATAGCCTTACCCGTATGGGGCACCTAGATCCACAACATGGAGGATTAATGTTAGATAACTTCATGTGGCAACAACCACCAACATTCAATGGGGGTACAAATCTACTTGTATCTAAGGAAAGGATGAATTCCTTAGGGAATATATTTCAAGCCTCGGGGAGTAGTGAAAGAGAAAAAAGTTGTCATGGCAGTTTACCGCCTCACTAGAGATGTTGATAAATGGTTTTCATTGATTCAAAACACAAAGGAAGATGATGATGTGTCAACTATGGAATTGAGGGAGTTCAAAGAGCTATTTTAAGAAAAATACATTCCTCATGACCATCGATCAGATATGGAAGGGAAATTTCCATGTATGAGACAAAAGGAGGATGAGATTGTCCCAAAGTATGAGGATAACGTTACAAGGTTACCAAGGTATGATGTAGATTATATATGTAACCCAAGAAGTAAAATTGATCGTTTCTTTGATGTGTTAAATATGTTCCTCTGTTGAGCTTTGGTCTCACAATCCTTCTCATCATTCGAAGATATTGTCTCATGTGCTATCTAGATAGAAAAACAATTCTCTAAGTCATTTGAATTTAAAGAAAAGAAAGAGAAGAAGAGATTTTCTACCACTCTTGAAATGGAAATAAATGGAATAAGGGAAAATTTGATTATCCATCATGCAGTAAATGTAGGAAGAAACACCCCGATACATTCTTGAAGGGAATGGAGGTCTGTTACAAGTGTGGTGGAAATGGCCACCAAGCTCATGATTTCAAGGAAAATAAAGATGATGTCAATGTGGAATGCTATAATTTTAGAGAAGTGGGGAATTATGTAAATTAATTTTTTAAGCGTCAGGGGAACTTACCTTAGATGAGGCCAAGGGATTAAGGCCAAGGTTATGTTATCACTACTGATGAGGTAAAATCTCTGAAAGACGCAGTGGCATGTAATTTAATGGTTTCCTCATGTTTAGAAAATACATTATTTTATTCAGGATAATCGCATGGTTTCATATCTTCTCAATTTTTTAAGAAAATTAGACATTTCCAAATTAATTTAACAAAGGAGTTGTCAGTCAAAACTTCTATGGGAAGTATCATTTCAACAATGTTTTGTGAATCATTCACCATTAGAACACATAATTGTTCTTTATCTGCTGACCTCATCATCATACCTATGATTGAGTTTGATATAATACCTTATATGGATTGGCTTTAGGACCATGATGCAAAGATTTATTATAAGAAGAAGGAAGTTACTATTTATGATGATGATGATAAATAACACCTTTTCACTTGAGAAAAATCGTCACCACCTAATTGTTATCTAGATCCACACTAGTAGCTCAACTAAATTTAATTATTGTGGAGGAAGAGAGTGAAATTAATGAGGGTGAGGAAAGGAATATTCAATTGTAGTATGTACCTATTGTTAATGAATATGTTGATGTGTTTCCAGACGTTTTACCTAGACATCCTCTATAACGAGAAATTGAGTTTTCCATTGATTTACTTTTTGGTTTAAGGCTCATATCAAAGACCCCTTATAGATTGGCCACTAAGGAATTAGTTTAAATAAAGAAAAAACTAGAGGAATTGAGTAATAAGGGATTTATTCACCGTAGTGTTTCTCCATGGGGAGCCCCTGTACTTTTTGTTAAAAATAATGATGGATCTATGAGGTTATGAATCGACTACAGTGAAATCAATGCTATAAAAATAAAGAACAAGTATCCCCTACCTCACATTGATGATTTATTTGACCAACAGGATGGAGGTCAATACTTTTCAAAGGTTTTCCTTTGATCTGGATACCATCAGTTGTGTGTGAAAAAGGAAGACACTCCGAAGATAGCATTTCAAACCAGGTACAGGCATTACGAGTTTACAGTAATGCTTTTTGGATTGACTAATGCACCCTCTATATTCATGGATCAAATGAACATAGTTTTAAATGAATACCTTGAGGATTTTTAAGTTCTATTTATTGATGATATCTAGTTATACTCCAAAACTATGAAGATCATGGAAATCACTTGCGCATTATCATGATGACTCTGAAAATACATGAATTATATGTAATGTTTTGTAAGTGTGAATTATGGCTTCAGGAGGATTCTTTTCATGGACACATTGTCTCTAAATATGGAATCTCTATTAATATTTATATGAAAAGAGCTATCCAAGAATGGCCAGCAGTAATGATTTTAACTGAGGTACACAGTTTTACTGGTTTAGAAGGTTATTATCGACGTTTCATCCAGAATATCACCCAATTGGCTAACCCATCAACGAAGCTCACACGAAAAGGTGTTAAATTTGTTTGTACAAAATAGTATGATGAATGTTTTGAGGAACTGATGAGAGGATTATTCAATGCTTTTATATTGACTCTACGATGAGGGAATGATCGGTTCGTTATTTATCATGATGCATCAATGAAAGAACTTGGTTGTGTCCTTATGCAAAATGATAGGGTTATTTCCTATGCATCACGATAGGTAAAAATTCAAAAGAAAAACTATCCTACTCATGATCTTGAGTTAGATGTTGTAATCTTGGCTTTCAAGTTATGGATACATTTTATCTATGGTGAAAAATGTGAGATTTATACTGACCACAAGAGTTTGAAGTGAATTTTATCACAAAAAGAACTCAACATGAGGAATAGGTGATGGCTTGAACTACACTAGGATTATGATTGCATGTTAAACTACCACCCGAGGAAGGAAAATAAGGTGGCAGATGCTTTGGGAAAATAGGATCATGGAGTTTTTAATAACATGAGAATTGAAAGGGATCCAATTTTCATGGATCTAGTGAAGATGAACATTGGAATAACCATGGATGGTGAATCATCAATGATTTTTCAAATGGTTTCAAAAACATCGTTACTATAAAGGATAAAGAGTTATCAGGCCGATGATGAAGAGTTTCAAAAGAAGATTAAATATGTGAATGATGGTATATTGAGTGACTTTGTCTATGAAGATGGAATTTTGAAATTTGGGAGGAGAGTCTGTGTTCCTAATATACCTGATCTAAAAATGGAATTGTTGGACATTGATCATAGTTACAATTTCTCTATACACCATGAGAGTAGCAAAATGTATAGGGATGTGATGGAAAATTTTTGGTGGGACAACATGATGAGGGAGATTGCTGATTTTGTGACAAGATGTATGGTTTGTCAAAAAGTGAATGCTGGAAGGCAACAACCAATAAGGGTATTGCAACCTCTTCCCATACCTGAGTGAAAATGGTATAATTTCACAATGGACATTGCCATGGGACTACCAAAGTCTCCTAGAAGGAACAATGAAATATGGGTCATTGTTGATCGTCTTACCAAGTTAGCACATTTTCTTTCAATAAGAAAAGATTTACGACTCGAACGTCTAGTAAGACTATATATTAATGATGTTGTGAGTCTTTATGGAGTACCCCTATCAATTGTTTCAGATCCTGAACCCCATTTTAACTCATGATTCTAGAAAAGTCATCGGAAATCCTTGGATACTTATCTTCATTTGAGCACTACTTATCTCCCTCAAACATTTAGACAATCAGAACGGACTATTCCAACCTTAGAAGAGTTGAGATCATGCTCACATGACTTTAAGGGTATGTGGGATCAATATTTACCTCTGGTAGAATTTCCCAATATCAATATCTTACATTCAAGTATTCAGATGACACTATATGAAGCGTTATACGGAAAGAGATGTCGCACACCAACCTGTTGGGGTGATGTGGGTGAAAGAAAACTCATAGGACTAGAGCTTGTAGAGGAGACTATGGAAAATGTAAATGTAATCCCAACCAACATCAAAGTAGCTCGAAGTAGGCAAAGTAGCTACGAGGATAATAGAAGGAAGGATTTTGAATTTCAGGTAGGATATTATGTTTTATTAAAGGTATCTTTATGGAAGGGAATTAAACATTTCGGTTAAAAGGAAAAATTGAGTCCAATGTATATTGGACCATTCATAATTCTAGAACGAATTGGTGCTATAGCTTACCATTTAGAAATGCCGCCAAGTCTCTACAAAGTTCATGATGGGTTCCATGTATCACTTTTGAGAAAAAACATGACTGATCCAATGCATGTACTCACTGATGAGGAAGTAGAACTGGAACCCGATCTATCTTATTGGGAAGAACCCGTCAAGATTCTTGATACAAGAGAACAAGTGCAGAGAAACTAGACGACTTTTCTGCTAAAAATTCTATGAAGATACGATAAGATGGAAGAGGCAACGTGGGAACCAGAGGAACTTATGATGAAAAACCACCCAGTATTATTATGCAGTAATTTTATAGAAATTTTGAGGACAAAATTATTTGAAGTAGGGGAGAATGTAAAACCCCAAGCTTCCATGGTATGTTTCCCTTTGAATTATTAAATAGCATGCATTGTATGCAACTTCAAGATTCTAACACACCGCTACCAATCAAAGTATCCATTATGAATAGTAATACTCACTTTTTAAAATTTTATAAATTTTATCTTTTAAAATTACTTCATTATTGGTTTCTGAATATCAAAATTAGCTTAGAGTGAAATTTTGGTACATTTTGGACAACTTTTATATTTTTATTAATAGAGAAAATTATTAAATTATAATAAAAAAACTTTTTAATAAAAATATATAATATTGATAAATTATGAATTTCAGTGGTTTCAAAGTATATTTAGAATATGTTTCTACCATTTAATACAATGATGGTTATTGGACGTAATTTCACATTTAAACTGGATATAAACAAGTTTCAATATTTTGATAGTTATTATTTCTTAAAAACATGCTTTTTTGTTTTGAAAGCTGGAATTAATTTTAAACTAATAACTGCCACTTCTGTGTTTTAAATTTAGAAAAATGGATTCCATATTTAGAATCTTTAAGACCAAATTGTGTAAATCTGTAGATTTTATTTTTAGATATTTTGAAAAATTATTTCGGTAAATATTTTATTTATCATGGTTAAATGGTAAATCCGGTAAATAAGGGTAAACAAATAATATTATAATAATAATAAATTACCCTAAAACGTGTACTAACCCTATTGGTTGATGCATGTACAACCATGGGCATCTTTTCGTCGATTTTGGAATGCCATGGATCTACTTGTATATGATAATGACACATTATATTAATTAAGTTAAAGTAAATACAAAAATGACATAAGCATATATCTTGTAGAAAAAGAGTTAATACATAAGATTATATATGTTATATTTTACACTATAAATATTAATTAGAAATATAAAACTATTTTATACAGTGTGATATTTTATTTATTATTTTTAGACAAATAATAATTATGTCATGACCCGACCCAACGGGGCTCGAGCCGCGACTCCCCAAGCCCGCCTCCAATAGGCCAGGGGCTGGCGACTAGCGCCGAGTAGGCTATCACACACATGGCAGGCATTAGCCTAAGGCACCTGTACACACGCACCCACAAACACCTCCATGCAACAGTGTAGAGATATAGAAACTGAAAAGTAAATGCATGCATACAATCTATCCCACAACCAGAGAGCAACCGCAAAAGTACAAGGGAAAAACAGGGCCCACCAAAAGAAACTACAAAAGTGTATCCAACCTTCTTTGAAGAAGGGGAATGCTGCCACAACACCCTCTAGAAAGCTCCCTCAGTACAGCTCCAGTAAACAACCCGGTCAACTCGTTCACTAAGCTCCGCCTGCTCTGGGTCCTCCTGAGACTCCGTCAAAAGCCATGTGGTATGCACAAGACACAAACATGTGTGGGCAAAGCCCGTGCAGGGGTGAGTATAAACATACGCAGTAGGCACCCCAAAAACCCAAAACCCAAGGGAGCAACTAAAAGGCAACAGTCCGCTCAACCCGGCCGGAGGGAACCCAGACGAGAGAGAAACTCCATCTCATGACCATCCTCAGCTAAACACAACAAGTCATCTCAGCTCAGCTCAGGTGTATGCCCATACATACACCTTGGACAATCCAGATATACTCAGCTCACGCCATAAAGCCACACGAGGTACCGACCTCATCACCAGCAATTGTCCACAACCAGGAGAGTACACCACGAACACTGTCATACCAGAAGACATTCATCCAAGAGATACACTCTATTGGATCCCAAACAAACATCTCAGTAGCTCACCCGAGAGACCACGCTCGTCGGACAAAATCACTGAGGAAACCTCACTGTAGCAACATAACCACCAAACTCCTCAGATAGGGGATCGCCGCTAGGGTCCGCTAGGGGGATACCAAGACCCACTCCGGTACACGTAGATCACAGATAGGGGATCACTCCTAGGGTCCGCTGAGGGATACCACAACCCGATCTGGCATACGTAGTGCTCACAGATAGGGGATCACACTCAGGATCCGCTAGGGGATACCACAACCCGATCTGGCGCTCGATAGAAGCTCCACACTAAGATAGAGGATCATCGTCCATATAAAGATGTCCACGACGTTACCGGAACCCTATCTGGTATAACTCGGGATGTAGGGGATCGAACCGACGATGCTACAACCCTACCCAAACCACGCGCTGAGTAGGGGATCACATAACCAACGATAACGCAACCCTACCGACACCAAGCGCTGAGTAGGGGATCATATAACCAACGATACTGCAACCCTACTATAAACATCATGCTGAGTAGGGGATCGTAAACCCGACGATGCCACAACCCTACTGTGCACGACCCACCGCGTAGGGGATCATATTCTTGATGATGCCACAAACCATACATGGTTAAACTACTAGATAGGGGATCACCGCCCATAAATAAGCGGTTACAACGATACCGAGAACCCAATCTAGGGTAAAGATGCTAGAGGATCCACGCCGGGCCCACCGGAGGGATACCACAACTATAATAGTTTAAACATCCCATCGAGAGGATCACAAACCCATACGAAGGTTGTGATACCACACGAACCCTCGTAGGAACGAACCAAGGGAGAACCCTCAACCACTGCTGGTCCAGACATCGCTAATCGGAGCGACTCGCCCCAAAGCCATATTGTGCACCTCCGAAACCAAAACCGAGGCCACCATCGCGTTCCACGTGGAAAAACACGCAAGATATGGTGTTTACTCGCCCGAAACAGAGCACCGGTGAAAAAGGCACTATTCACCATAGCTAGCTCGCGTGGGGCCCACACAACGATCCCAAAACTCATCAAGCGGATTGCACCACAGCGATCCCCTCGGAAAAAACAAGCGGAATAGACTACTCACTCGTCCAAAATGGACACCCGGTGAAAAAGGTACTATTCACCGAAGGCCATCTCGGGTGGGGCCCACGCCTGGATTCCGAAACTCATCGAACGAATCGCACCATTGCGATCGCCTCGGAAAAACACACAGGATCGACTATTCATCCGTCAAAATCGGACTCCTGGTGCAAAAGCAGCGTTTCCCCGCAAACGCCAAAACTCGGCCCCATGGGGCCCGCACCCCGTTCGCAGTCCCAACACACGGAAACCATCTCAAAAAGTCCGTCGTACCATCAAGGACTCAATGCCACTGACGACACGTCAATCGGGCACTCCGGGTAGAAGTTACATCGGCCCGAAGTCGTAAAATAATAAAATAATATTATTTCATACGACGTTTCTCGCTCCCGGACCACGATCCCGAACCCTTAAACCCTCAAAGTGAGTTGAAAAGGTCCGTCTCGATGCAAGGAGCGCGTCGCCGCAAACGGCTCACAAATCAGAGTTACGGTTTGCGAGTTACTGGGGTTTAAAGAACCCCAGGAACATTCTGGCCGGACCACCGCAGGGTCGCCGGAAACCACCGCGCCGCCGCGAAACTCGCCGGAATCCGCCATGGCCGCCGCAGGTCTCGCCGGAAAACCGGGTTTTTCGCCGGAAATCTTCCGGGAGCCACCGGGAGTACCCCGGTGCTTCAAATTTAGGTCCGAAACATGTTTCGGAAAGCACGGGACCCGAACTATACAAATCTTATGAAAATTTGAAGAAAAACAACACAAAAACGGGATCCGGGATTGTAAAAATCAAACTACCTACCTCGCGGGCGAAACACCGACGTTCTGCCTCAGATCCGCGCTCCAGAGCTTCTGTTGCGCGTTCCTGGAACGTCCGCCATCAAATTATGAGCTCGGGGGCGCTCTGTTTGCTCGATTCCGTGGAGTGGTGGCGAAGAACGGCGATGAACGACGAAGAACGGAGAAGAACGATTAAAGGGGGGGGGGGGCGCTGTTATTTATATCAGCTGCCCGCCTGCGCCAAACCCGCCTCGGACACGACGCCCGATGCGAACAAAATTAAGGTCACCCCTAGGGTAAACGCACCGTTCTGAACGCAGCGGCGGTCTCAGATTTTCCATCCGAGACTCCATTCAGAAGTTATTCGAGCCAACGCTCGCCCACTAACTTGCTACTTATTTACGGAAACGCCCCTGGTGGCATTTCTCACCGCAGGCCCGCGCCCGCAAAGTTTACACCACGCCTAGGATAAACGGCACTTTCCGGACACAACTGTGCCCTCAGATTCCCGTTCTGAGATACCGTTTAGGAGATATCACACCCCCGCCACGTGCATAGTATAAAAATACTTAATATTTTTATAAAATTAATTCCGGTCACACCGGGCCTCGGAATCGCACACTGTCTTCGCACCTAGATTTGGAATTATTCTTAGAAATATTCCAAAGTCTGATAGGTCCAAAAACCCGAGTCGCTACAAATTACATTTATTTATGAGACAATAATGATGCAGTATTTTCCTTATTAATGAATGAGTCAAATAATTGGTATTATAAAAGATAAAATAAATATAATTTGAAAATTTTGATGCCACACACGAATTTTATTGGTTAATATTACATTTTAGGATTTCTTAAAAGAATTTTATTCCTCCTGATAATGATTTTATGACAATAACAAAAATCAATTATTAAATATTGTAAAAATTGGCAAAAAAGTGTTTTTTAAAAAATTATTATATTATTAATTCATGTTCTATTCCTAAAAATATAAGGATTATCCAAATGACATATATAATTATATATGTATAATTAATGGGCCACTTGGGGATCTCTTGGATGTATATAGTATGTTTATTAACTATACAATATGAAAATACAAAGTGATACGGTAAATGTCAAACTATTTAACTAAGAGTTAAATATGAATGATAAAATTATTAAAGTGACCCAAACCTGTCTAAAATCCATTTTATGAAATTATTTTGACCCACGTCCACCTTATACATTGAATAAACCACTTAGGAGCTATTATAAATTGAATATGTATTTATTATAAATTAATATTTTATGTTTTTCCTTGAGAGCCCCTCCATCCCCTTATAAAAGGACAACACTTCTAACCTATTATTCATACCATCAAATCCCTTTTGATCATCAAAACTCTTCCTAAATACCCTCTCAATGATCCTCTATTAATCCTAGAGGCCTTGCATTAGTCATAAAGCCAACCTAAGGAGCCCTTTTGATCAAATTAAATGGAAGAACCCGAAGAATAGGTAATGTTTTCACCACCCACTTTCAAGTTCCCTTCTTTATCAACATATTCTTTCATTGTTATTTACATTATAAAATAATAACTCCAGTATCCTCTATATACTGTTATGTTATTATAAATATGGTACAACCATATTCAGTATTATATCCATCCATTGATTGACATGTCACCATACGTGCATACGTACGGCTTACCGTCTCCACGTCGTGGTGTAATTGTTATTCAAAACATTATTATTTGGATGTGTATAATAATGATGTGTAATTAATTTAAATAATAAATATTACATGATAATGATTCTGTATATGTTATAAAACATCTATTTATATATTATTTTAATATCAAAATATTGATTTTCATTACTCGTGAGTATGTACGGACTACCGTCTCCACGAACGCGATGAGATTTATTCCCCATCGTACCCATGGAAGTATTGTTCTCATTTTATAATTTCAAATAATTTTTAAGGACTTCATATCATTATTTATATGAATAATATACAACCTATCCATAAAAAACATGACTTATGTAACCAATCATAAATAAGAAAATGAGTAAGTTAACACCTGAAACGACGATAATACAAAAATATTATTAACAAAGCAATATTAAAAGATCGTATATGATATCATATATATGTAAATTATTCATTAATAATTTAATAACAATGATTTAACTATTATCCATGAGGATAAACTACCATCTTCCAAGAAAAAGAACAAGGTAAGGGTTAATTTCACAATCTATTTATTATCAGAGGTTGTTTATACGTAATTATCTATTGCGACCTCTTTATCATCCACATCCATGTTTCTTTCAACTATATTTCAAATCATTCTTAATATTTTAAATAATATGGGTTGAAGTCATTTATACCTTTTTTTTACTTTTTATAAGACGTTTATAAATGAATCTTTCCGTCATTTTCCAAATAAGGTCCTTTTTAAGCTTTTCAACAAATTTAAGGTAAGAATGTTTTTTTAACTTATACGGCATGTGAAGTAATTTTACGCCATTATAAAATCGTAGAAGCATCCATTACATTATTATAAATATAGTTTCAAAGTAAATGGCTTTTTATAGTTATGTTACATTTAAATGATTTCAAAAAAATATATATTTCTCTCAAATAGTTTTGATTTCATCTTTGTTAATATCCTTTGATGGATTTTAAGATTATTCGACGTTGATTTATTGTGATACAAAACTTCCATATTACATAGAATGTTTTGTGATATGATTGGATGTGGATGTGTTAATTTTATACCATTCATGGTTTATGGATAATGTATTGACATTTCATATGGTAGTTTTAATACGAATGTTTATGTTATGATTAAACCTATTCATACGAGGAATGAACTGGACTTAATATGTTACGAGTGGATCCTGCTATAACTCCTTGATGAATCAGTAGGTCCCACGAGACAAACTACTGTCTAGGCACAAGGCCTTGACAAAATCTTATTTGTAGTCTTGGCATGAGGAGTTTACTACGTGGTTATGATAGTATATAATTATGCATTCCATCATTAAAAAAGTGGTTATTGATATTGCATCTGATTACTAGACAATTAGAATATCCAATGTGAATAAGTAAATGGTATTATTTTATTTTATCTTTTCCATATTACGTTGAAGTTCAATTTTAAAATGATTTTGTTTTAGTTATACATTGCCTTAAATGTTTTTTATGAAAATTTCAACTATATTGTTATCCTTACTGAGCATCTGAGCTCACCCCATTCAATGTTTTATTTTTTCCCAGGATGTGGAGAAGAAATTTATGAATAACGTGAAGGGAATGTATGAGGGGATATGAAGACAAGATGTGGTTGTATTTATTTTCACTTTATAATGTAATTTAAGACTTATGAATATATCTAATTATTCAAAAGGCACTAAACCAATCGGTCATTCAAGACTTGATCTTTTGTGATCATGCTAATGTTATGTAATAATGCACCGACTCTGGGTAACTAGGGTCGGGGTGTTACACAAATTTTGGTCGATTTTGGGACCCCAGGGAGCCACTTAAGAGTGATAATGACAGTTTTTATTAATTAGTTTAATGTAATGACAAAAATGACATAAACATATATCTTTTTTTAATTCAATTCTTACACAGGTTTGAATAACTTAAATATTATAATATATATATTCATATTAATGATAAAAATATCCTCCACCCCCTTATAAAAATCCCTCAACTCTAAACTATTACTCACACCCCTCAATCCACTTTTCTCATCCATACTTAGACGAAATATTCTATCGAGATAACTCTCTTCCACTTAGATGCCTTACCTTAGGTAGAAGGCAATTCAAAAATCCTTTTAGATAAAACCAAAGAGAGTTACCCGAATTAAAGATTACATGTTCTCTTAATTTATTTTAATTTATTTTAATTTATTTTAATTCTCCAACCACCTTTACTCTTTTATTACTTTATTTTATCACAACACCAGTATCCTCAATATACTAGCTTTTGGATATAACAAGCAATCAAACTACAGTTACACACACCTACGTCTAACGGGTAATGAACATACTGATTCTGTGGACGATGAACTGATGTCTCACGAAACGATGATTGTTCAATCTTCTCCTACCATCTATTATAGGGTCCATTAAGATGTAATTTTATTTAAATGTGATATATATTATATTTATATTGCCTCTATGATTCTTTATTTTTAAATTATATCATACCATTATGGTTTCCATAATTGGTAAATACAAAAATTTCTTTTGAAAAAGTGCGGACTACCGCCCCCACAATGTGATTTGACTCATTCATCCCATATGTGTAACTTATAAAG
Source organism: Viscum album (assembly GCA_963277665.1). Classification (NCBI taxonomy): domain Eukaryota; kingdom Viridiplantae; phylum Streptophyta; class Magnoliopsida; order Santalales; family Viscaceae; genus Viscum; species Viscum album. The sequence goes on from OY728141.1 coordinate 722,229,778, forward strand.
GATAGGTTTAATTAAATTACATGACATTGATATTATACTAGAATTATAATATACCTATTTATTATTATGTTTTCATTTCATTAAATATAAAATATAAATGAAAGCAGCGTTAATGTGTATGAATGGCTTAATATCTTCATGAACGGTGCGTTTCATTTCATAACTCCAAAAGATATGGAATATTATAAATAAATATACACAAGATATATATGATATATATGATATGTAAATCATGAATACCATTCTTTAGATAATGTACTTTTGGCCACATGGACAATTTGTAATTATAACTTGTTCATTTTTTACTACTGTTCTGAACATCTACAAAATGTCCGATACAAAATCAAAAAATAACTAATTTTTATAGCTAGGTAATAAGTGATATAAAAGGAAAAATAAAATTAAAAAATGTTTTTACAGTAGTATAAATTATAATAAGATTATTATTTAGGGAGCACATAGAACATATTAGTCATGTCAGACATGAGTGAATGGGTTTCTTATCTCAGTTTTAATTCTTTAATATTTCCATTGTTCGCCGCTTATTTATTTCATGTGGTGTATTGTGTACTGCCATTTGATATATATTATCATTATACTTTTTATATTTATGTTATTGTATGATTCATTTGGTGGTTATTAACTTTTGGTCATACGACATGATTGATTACAACGTAGTAAGGGTTAATTTTACAATCTCTTTACTTATCTGAGGTTGTTAATATATAAGTATCTATAGGGACCTCTTTATCATCCACATCTGTGTTTCGTAAAAATTTATTTCAAAACATTTAACTTATTTACTAAACTACGGTTTATGTTATTTTATAATCGTGTTTTACTTTTTATAAAATGGTTTTAAAGGAATCTTTCCTTCTTTTTCCAAATATGTTACTTCATGACCTTTTTAGACAAATTAAGTTATGAATGACTTTTAAATTTATACAGAAAGTGTGGATATTTTTAGCCATTATTAAACCTTTATACCATCCCTTGAAATCTTCTAATAATAATTTAAAAAACTATTATTAAATAATTACACGACATTTACATTATTTTAAAATTTCTCTCAAATAATTTTGATTTTATCTATGTCAACATCCTTTGTTGATTTTAAATCTCGTTTGAAGTTGATTTATTATGATACATTCATCCAAATTTTATAGAAGGTTTTGTTATTTTTTTGAATGTGGATGTGTTAGTTTTATACCATTCATGGTTTATGGTCAAAGAATTAACATTTCTTATGTGAGTTTTAATACGAAATATTATTTTATGTGTCATCCTTTTTATATGAGGAATGAATTCAATTTTGTAAGTGATGGGTGGAGCCCTTTATAGCTCCTCAATGCATCAGTGGATCTCATGAGAAAAAACAAGTGTTTTAAAACAAGGCCTTGACAAAATATTATTTGTAGTATTGGCACAAGGACTTTCCTTTATGGTTGCGAGGTCGTTCATAAAGCATCCCATCATTATGAACAATGTTATTGATATTACATGAGATTATTCAACAAGAATAATATCCATCAGAATAAGAAAATAAAGTAATTTGATTTATTTTTTCCATATTATTCTAAAATTTATGTTTAAATTTCTTGTGTTTTAGTCTTATACATTGCCTTAAATGCTTACGCTTATTTATGAATGTTTCCACCATATTTTTATCCTTACAGAGAATCTGAGCACACACATTTCTATGTTTTATTTTTCACAGAATGCGAAGAAGTATATAATTATTAACCCTCGGGAATAAGCTATAGGATATGAGTGTGTTCAAAGGGGACATAATTGTGTTTTTCAATATTTCATGATGTAATGATAATCTTATTATGTATCTAATATTTTGATGGATACAAAACTAATCAGTATTTTCAGAATTGATCACTTGATATCATGCCAATGTTTCATAATTATGCATCGAATCTAGTTGACATGGGTTAGTGCATTATAGTATATACATGACATGTGATCATCACACAATTATTATTTTCAATGAAAACAAAATATCTAATCCTTGATGTTGTGATGTGATACCCCAACAAAATTATCCAAATATAAATGATCTGTTGTAACATGAATAAAATAAAATATATCACGTTCATGAATATATTATAAGTGTAAATTTCACCAAATCACTTGGTACATTGACATCAGCTAATGTAATTCCCTATTCATAGGCTTCTCCAATTAGATTCTTATGTGGTTTGTCTCCATGAATCACTGGGAACTAGTTTGAAATATTCAAAAAATCATTATAAGTGAATTTTAAGATATAAATGCATTATTTGGATTCCATAAATTAATTATCTTGATGAAAATTATCTCCAAACTAGTAACAAACTCTCACGATCATTATTATTTTTCATGTACTTTAATTTCAATAAATTTTACAATATAGAAATTACTTCATTTCCCATTAATTATTTGAGAAATTCAATTTTCAGTTGGCTCTTTATCTGAAACATATTCTCATGATATATTTTGATGAAAAATTATATATAAAATTATTTATCATTCATAATGTCACTAGATATTATATAATCATATGATGAAATAATTTTATAAACTCGTTCCCTTCATGGGATTGGATTAATAAAAAAAAAATTCAATTGTTCCTTATATATTAGGTATCTACTATGAAGAATTCCTTGATAATATTATAAAGTAATATTCATAATCTATGACATAATAAACATCCTTATATATTTAAGTAAGTGTGTACCTAACGAATTTTGTTTATTTTTCACAATAGAATTATTTATCAAGGTATATAAATTGAATTGCTCTATATTTATTGGTGTCTATTTCATCAACTTTTTTATTATATTCTAGTTAAAAAAATTGAACAAATTATTTTTAAAAAAAACAATCTTCTATAACAAACGTTCAACATTTATTATATCCCAATGTTAAGAATATATTTTTCAGTGAAATAATCCTTTATTAATCTGCAAATGGATTAAGTGTTTCTATTAAAATATGAAGTCTTATATTGCTTGATGTTATTATACATAGGTGAATCACATTATGGAATATGAGATTCCTTTATATGTGTAATGATATTTATTATAACTTGAGTCAAATTAATTAATATGGTATTGATTTTCATAGTTGCAACAACAACTGTATAGGCCAACTCAGTAAGGAAATCCTCAAATTGAATATTATTGTTGACTCCATTTTATCTTATCGAAAGCATAAAAAAATAATGTGAATCCTATAGTAAGATCATTTTCATAAAAAATATTAGGAAAAATATTATAAATCCATATAATGATATATGTTCTCAAGTAATTATCTCATCATCATAATCCTATGATTAAATATGTTTATTTAAAATATATTTCTCATTATTTATTCAAAAAATGCAATATTACCAATAGAAAGAAATCCCAACATTACTAAACAATATCTAGTATGTGGTTTATCACATTGGTAATGTTACAAGGGATCATACCATTCACAATCTATTGGATTAGTAGTATTGGAAATATATCTACATACATGATTCTATAATTATGTTGGAAATTTAGATAATTCATAGGAAAAATTCTCTAATCATTAATTGTTTCATTATAACCATTTCATATCATGGGGAAAATAAATCATATAAACAAAGAGATACTATTCTCGTGAGGATTTTTGTACAAAAACATCTATCAATTGTTAACAAATCATAATCATCATGGAATGTAAAATACCTGAAACCACCATCCATTTAATCAATAACATTTAATGGAAATATATCCTTGGATAATATCAATGTAATTTTATCATGGATAATAATAATAACTGAATCCTTAATGAATAAAATTGGTGTTTTTATATGTCATGATATTAAGAATCCCAAAATCAATACCATTAGTGGTTTGTTTCTTGATAGTTCAATTAATGGGTGTGAATACACTAAAAATATCTATTAATATGTTTGACCATGTGGTTTGTCCTAATATATCAATTAATTAATTGAATGGATAGATATAGTGTCACCCAAGTTTTCATTTCTTATACTATCCATTCCTCATAAATATTTTTCTAAATTTGAATCAAACCTAACACACTATATCAATAAATAACAATATTTATTAATGAATAAATAATAATAATATTTTTCTACTAAATCAATGAAGTTTCCTACTAATGGAATATCACCCTACTATCCTGACATTCACTCTCAACTCCTCTATCAGCTTCACCTCTCTTAGGGTTTCGATCTCTCCCTGATGTTGATGACCCTTCCTTCTCCTCATGCTTCAATTTTGGTTCCCTCCTCATTTTACCTTTCCTATCAAATGTTATCCCGTTTTGGGTTGTCGTCCTCCTCGCGCAAGGAGTTTTCTTATTTTCTCTTCTCACTCCCATACTCTACCGGTCTAGTCCAACACACAATACACCACATTGGTCGGTTGAGTAGGTTTTTAGATGGGTTTGGGACTATGGTGGTGGGTGTGTGGGGAATGTGAGAGCCTCCATTTGGTGGATTCTTTTACATTATGATTTTTTTTCTCATAGGGTTTCAGTTTTAGTTTACCCTTTCTTGTCTCATGGTGGTTATTTTAGGGTATCAACCCCTTATTCCCCCTTTTTATTGTATTATTTAAGACATCATCCCTGATTTCCCCATTATCATTCTAGTACTTGTCTTTCCTCATGGGGTTTTGGATCTATTTTCGGGTTTCCAATCATCGGCGTGTTCATCCTCCCTTCATTGCCTCTCCCTCCTACTCTGGCATCATGTTTCTTCTCTCCATTCTAGGGTGGTTGGTTGTGATGGTTACCATGGGGGTTTGGGGATATGTTTGGGGAGCGATACACAATTATGAGGTGAGGTGACAAGTGGTGGATGTTAATAGTTCTGTGGTTTCTTAGGGTGAAGATTTTGGCAGTGATGGTCGATGCCTTCTCTTTTGAGAGACAAATTTTTTTTGTTTTTATGGCATGTGGTGATGGTATCTCACGACGGTGAGGTGGGTTTTCTCACCTACATAGTCATTGGTTTATGTATATACTCTTCGGTGATAACAACGATGCTCATGGTGGTGATGTGGATTTACGATGAATGGATATTATCATAGATCTAACTAATGACTCATCTGTGTCATAGTGTCTATCTAAAGGTATTCTTATGAATGATATAGTGATGATGGTCTCACATTTTTTTTGAATTTTAATACTTGAAAATTATTTTTAGGTTTCATTAGCAGCAGTATGGAGTAGACTACTGAACAACATGTATGGCGCATGTGGTGCATTGAATATAGTTTTCGGGAAATTTGAAAGTTGTATTTTGAACGTTTAATGGGGTATTTGTGGTTTGTTTTAAAGAGGACGTGGGTTGTGGATCTATCTTTATGGTTAACACTTTTTAAAAAAGTGTCTTTTATAATATTCAAAAAAATTGTTTCTATCATTGTAAAATCTTATATGTATTAATTTTATATGGTTTGGGGAATAATCATATCAATTAAAAATTTATAAACATATATAATACAAATGTAATGTCTAATTAAATTGATAATAATTAAGTAATGGTCTGAAGAGAAATGTAAAAAAAATTAATAATAGAGAAAATATAACCATTAATTATATTGCGATATATTATTTATAATATATTCAATGATTTTGTAAAATAAAATATAATTTAACTGATATATTAAAATAATATTTCATTAATGTTTTTAATATTTTTTTACTAATTATTACATTTAGAAAAAACTATGTATCTTAAAACAATTTGTATTGATATAATGTTCATTAATGATGTATACTTTAGATGAATTCCATATGAACTTCTAAGAAGAAATTCAAAAAAACATTTCAAGAAACCTTTGAAAATTTCTATTGAATAATTCGAAAAAATCAATGTATTATTTTATTACCCATTTGAGTAAATAAAAAATATTTATTCAAAATAGTTTTTTAAAATATGATAATAGAATGAAATTTCCATGGACTAAAAAAATTAAGATAAACATTGTTAGATATTTTATTAATTCAGGTAAAAAGTGGAGGATAATTCAATAGAATGGATTGATAGTCCTTAAATATCCATAATATAAGATAATAAGTGGATTTTATAAAGAATATATTGCAATAATCCCTAAATTAAAAAAATCGCGATGTAAAAAAATTGAGATTGTAATATAAATTTTTACTGCTTTAGTGACATTGAAATTTTAACCCCTAGAAAGTGTAAACATGAATTGTGACATTAATATTCATCAATAAATATATATTATTTTTTAATAAATAATATTATTTTTATATATATTCAACAAAAATATATATATATTATTAAAAAAAATTATCTAAATAGTGTTGAAATTTACATGCAACCCCAACCACATGTTTCAAATGCCTTACAAGCTCGTTTGAACTTCTATATAAAAATTTTAAATTTTTCATACATATAATAATGAACCATATATAATTATACAATATCATATATGTTTCATTTATAACATATTATAACCATTTTTACAATCTTTTATTACAGTCATTGTTTCATGTGTTAACTGGTTTATTTTTCATGATAACTTTTTCTTATTGTTAAAGTTATATAATGTTGATTATGGATCCCTTACCTATGGAATCATAATCATTATATCATTATCATATATATTAATTACATAAATATATTATTTTTTAAAAAAATTTATATAAAAAATTAATTAACAATTAATGGGGAAGGTATATTGTATATAAACATGAACACTGTTTTGAAATTTCGATAATTAGATCAAAATAAATTTAAAATGAAAATTATAACTGCATAATTTTCATTATATCATATAAATCATATATTTAAATTTAGTATATTTTTATCACTATCTATGTAATGATAAAAATGAAAATAAAATTCTAATATCATCTTGGAGGTGGGAATCCAAACATACATATGAGCAACATTATAAATTTCAAACAGATTGGAAGGTAACAATGTAAATGTTGAACTCTATTTAAAAATCCCATGTAATGTAATAAATATTTAATATATTATTTATAAATATCATTAGATCATCCAATTAATAATGGAAATGAAAAGTGAATTAAATAGCAACGTACAGACAATAATCGGTACACATGCATGATCGATGATTTTGAGTTCCATATGATTGAAAAATGGGCTAAAATGTTTGTTATTTAATAATAATAATTATTTATAATTATATTTATGGTAATGGAGATATTAATTTATTATGGTTAATAAATATATATTTTAAATATATTAAAAATAAATGTTGAAAGGGTCAACAAAAAAATTAAATATTCTTTTGTATACCTCTTTTCGATCCCATTACAGTGACCCTTTAAATAGTCTTCTAAGAATACTAGATAGTGATGTTTGTATGAAAATTTCATAGGGTTTTATTGCGATTCGATTCTCAATGTTGTTTAATGAATAAAGAGATGGGGTGACATTTTAAAATTTATGTGAGTGGAACACCTGTAATTTTTCGATGAGATAAAATTTTATTATTTCACAATCATGGAAAAAAATCTAAACAATGAGTCAGATTAGAAACTCATATAGTAAATGTATAAATATAACCAATATATGATTTTTAATAAAAAGAAAAGGTTAATTTAACCCTTATATATTGTTTTAAACCCTTTCATAAAAATGATTAATCTTAATCGTGGTAACACATTTTTCATTTTTAAAAGGTTCTAATATACATTTATGGTAAATATTTAAAAACAAATTGAAAATTGTTAAAAATTGAACAATTTAATATTTTAATTTTACACATTCAATATATTGTCTTCTGAATATTATAATTATTGAAATTTATGAGACTATTCACTTAATATTTTCTTTAAATACATAATTAAAAAATATTCAATTAGAACATATAACATTTAAATATTGATAATAATTTTAAATGATTAAATATAAAAAATTTTGGAACCTTAATTCATCCCATTAATATATATTTTAAATTTTTATATTATTTATATTAAATTTTCAATATCACCCACATGAATTGTGTCAATGTTGAATAAGCGATTATTGTAGTTATATAAACAATAAAAATTAAATATATATTATCATTATAAAAAAAATTCATGAATCCAAATATGATCTTAATTGTTAAATAAAACAATATTTTTATCCCTATCCAAATCTATATGAAAATTGTATTGTCAATAGTGAGACATGTTGATTTTCAATTATATTAATACAAATTTCATTATAGAATGAAAAATGAACCCAAAGTACAAAAATTAAATGGAAGTATTGATATGGTGAAATTAATATTATATAATTATATGAGATAATTTTTTTTAGAATATTTATGGTGTATCAAATTATTGTTAACCTAAATTACCGATTTTACCCTTTACCAAGATGACAACGGTTACTATTAATTGTGAATGTAATAAAATGGATCTATTTACCTAAATTGAATCTTTCTATCCCAAAAATATAATCCATTTTATAAAATTCCATTTGTATATTTTGAATAATGTTATTTAAAAATTAATTTTCAAAAATTGATGAAAAACTATTTTAATGAGTGAGGTATTTTTAGGCCAAAAAAATGACTTTTATTGAAATAATGTATAGTATTTATTTTAATAGAAATAAATAAAATGAAAAATGTAAATTGTCTATTATATAAAAAAAACATAAAATAAATCATATTATGAGAATTTTAGATTAATGATTTAATGTAATGAAATGAGAACATTACAAAAACGGGAATCATTATCTATTTATTTTTAATATAATTAATTTAAAATAATTCAATGAAATTTATATTAAGTTCACATTAATATGATGATTTGAGAAATTATAATAATTTTATATAATTCATTTTTTAAAACTAAAAGAAATTAATTATAACATATATACAAAAAATTTAAAAAAGGAACAATATTTAAGAGAAAATATATTTTATGCATAAAATATATTTACTAAAAATTTATTTCTTATTGTCTTGGTGTTTATTAATTTATTAAAATTAAATAACCTTATTATAAATATTTTTCATATTTTGGTTAATCAATATGTAACCCACCATCATAATGTCTAGGCGATAATATTTCAATGATTTTCACAATTTTTTTAAACACCCTATTGGAAATCAAGAAATCTATAAATGAAACAAGATAAATTTAAAAAGATCTATATTTTAAAATTTTGGGGATTACATGTATGAGTTTAAATTATGATATAATAAACAAAAGGCAGAATATTTATTCATATATATTTATGAATAATATTTTGATTCAGTTATTGATCGTTGAAAATTTGTCAAAGGCTACGTAATGAAAATAAAATTAATCTAGTATGAAAACCATAATTTGGTGTTATGAATTCAGATTCAAAAAAATAGTTAAAACAATAAAAACAGACAATGTTTAAAATTTGAGATGATAAATATTACATTAAATGAATTTGATATGATTATAATATTTATATGATATATTTTAAATAATAGATACATTAAATTGAAACGCGCTCAAATACTAATGTTGATATTCCATCCAAAATGAAACTATTAATGACCTATAAAATAAATTAATGTTAGTCATTACCTCAATGGGTACCCAATGTAGTATTTATTTTATATAAAGAATGTAATGGATGACACAAGATAATATTTGGGTACGTAAAATTAAAGCTTGTATACAATTGATTTACCATTGTTATCCTAATTTGGTAGTTCATTAAGGATTCAGAATAATTAACAACCGAATTATATTATTTTAATAATGTAATATAGTATATATTATCTATATTATGGATATAGAAAAATTATTTTTGATTAAACTATATATCAGGAAAATATATTGTTATTTAGATGATGTCTTATCTAAATAAATAAATAGTGGTAAAAATTCTATAATAGACTCATTTTGTAGTGAAATATGGTTTTTTTCTCACTAATTATATGTTATATATGGGTTAATAATATCATATGATGGTACTACCACTAAATTTGTTAATAATATCATATAATACATTTAATAACCCATTAGTATTTACTTTTTCTATATTATTAAATTCATTGCAGAAATCATATTGAGATCATTAATTTGTATGAAAAATAAAAATGTATAATACTATGATATAATGTTTAGAAGAATTCATAAGTGGAATAATATTGGTCATTTGAATATAAATAATATAGAGGTTCATTTTACAAACTTATAGTCACAGGTATTAGATATTAGATGTTTGTCAAAATTTTGAGAATAATAATACAATTCAATTATAAAATGTTATTTTAAATAGGGAAATATATATTAGTGTCGAAAATGAAGAATCAGTATCTCCAATGAAATTTGGAATGTATGATCTGGTTTAAAATATGGAGTAATCGTTCTATTAATAAAATAGAATTTTTAATGTCCAAAATAAAATATGATTTCTATATAATGTTTTGAAATTATTTTGTTTCATTAATTTTCATTGAAAATGGGTTTTATATATATTATAAGGGAATGTTTTATGGAATTTACTTTTTATATAACTATTTATTTTCATTTTTTTAGATTATAAAATTTATAATTATTAGTATTATATGTTAAATGATGATTCTAATCCATCCCACCTTTCTCATTATTGGATTATACATATACATGACAAACACATTTGAACACACTATAGTAGTGGAATATTATAATTAATTTATTATTAATCATTTTATTCAAATTAAAATTTTCTATGGGAAATATATCATATTTTTTTAAAAATGTTTAAAGGTATTTTGAACAACGTTGTCTCATATGTAGTGATATATGTATTAAAATTTGAACATTAAAGACTGGTGGTTTTAGGAACATCATTACTAATACTAATTAATTGTTCATCATACGTATGTTTAAAAAAAGTTTAACAATTATGGAATTCTTGAAATTATTGATGGGTTTTAGTATGATGAATGGAATCAAACCTGAAAGTGTATTAATAATCTCTCATCAAATCATGGTGTAGAATTCTTCATCAAATTAATCACTAATCAGTTGAGTTATTTTGGAATATTTCCAAAAAATAACTACTCTTGGAAAATCCCAAAGGAATTGTTTGATTTAAATATGTAGTCATTCATTTTTTGGACATTGATTGACCATTATTGTGTAATTGTGAGATTAGTATCTCATTGTAGCTATATTCTATAGATAATTATTCCATTAAAGAAAATAACATTCCACTATATGTATTCATGAGGAAAACATATGATATATCATTCAAGAAGCATCACAAAATTTTATTTTTATGATATAACTTTGTTTAGAACGTTTAATTTGTCTTTATTCTATTAACTATACTTCTAAAATATAAACTATGTAATTTTTTAGTTTACCAAAATATATTAAGGTATGTTTTTGAAAAACAAAACATAAAACAATATTTATGTTCCTCAAACTATTATGTTCAATTCTAAATGATATACAATTAGTGAATTAAATGATGCAAAATTTGAATATGGATATGGTCAAGACTATAATATAAAATTAATTATATAAATTGTTGTTGAATATTTCTTGTAGTGATTTGTTCAAAAATAATCACCTAATGTTTCAAAACTAGCATTGAATATCATGATAGATTCAGCATAACCGATGATATTTATATATCACATGGAAATTGATGAAAATTTAATATTCATAGGTGATAAATATACAAGTTATCTAGATACCATTGTGATGTCTAATTCAATGAAATAGATAAAAGGAATGGAATATGAAATAGACTCCATTAAAACTAAAAATGTTTGGAACACGGTTTATTCAAAATATAGGGTATTATACATATAGTGAAACTAGATTTTCCATAACAGTATTGATGTGGATGATAACTTTTATACGTATAAATAAATCATACATGATAAAGGATACAATTACATTTTTTTATTAGATTTGGAGAAACCATTTTATCTATAGTGATGGAAATGTTTATTTATATATATGTAGCCATAATAGGTCATTATGATTATGAGATATACAAAATTGAAATGAAATCTAAAATCCATTACCTAAATTCAGTCATGTATCTGTATATGACAGAACCTATATGTTATGATTATTGAAATGAGTTACTAATTGTTTCATTTTCCATTGGTATTTTAAGGGATAGATTTATTTTTATCAGAGTTGGAATATCTAGTTTGATGATGCATTTATATATTAGGGATATATAAAATTACGGAATTTTTTTATCTATATAATATTGTAAGTGTTAGTACTGTAGTGTTTTCTATTTTTTATTTTGACTTCACAGTATATATAAAAATAGATATCATGTCACCTTTTTATGTGAAGGAATGGACATGAAAATGATTATCAATTATTTCTATAGGATCAGATATCGACATATCGGGTACAAATATCATTAAAAATATATCTGCGTGATATGAAATATTGAGTTAGCTCAAATATAATTATAATTGGGTAATTTAGTTTTGAATAGATATAACTAAGAATGTTTTTTGATAATATTTAATTTCATCAATTTTAAGATGATTAATAATACATAAAAATAATTATGAATAATTTATATAAGTCCTTATGTGTTGTATATATGTTCTAGAATTTATTCAGTGTTATGTACGTGATCAGATGAATTTATTTATTTGACAATAAATAGAATATTCCAATGCCATTTTAATGCGATTCATTGGTAATATGTGAGGAATATTTATTTATAAATTAGATGGGTTTTGGATATGTTATTTATATTTTGAGGACAATAATATTTCGGGGTAAATGGTGACATAAATTCAAACTTTCAAAATGAAAATGATATTGGGAATTCATAATATGGATTCATGTATTTCTAAATTGGTTGACATAATTGTAGGAATTATTATATAATGAAACCACATTAGACTCGAAAATAGTGGTTATATAAATCATTGTATCGGATGTTGCGATATAAGTTGTTTGGGTAATGAATATTGTTACTAAATATTTGGGGTTCCAAATATTTAGGGAGAACATGTCATTTATAGTAAAAATTAATTTTTTGTTTCATATCATAATGAATCATGAATTAATTAAAAGACAAGAAAATCATAAAAATGAACATATCAAATGAAATTTTAGTGCTTGGGGTGATATAAATATTCATTTTGTGTCTACACAATTTGTTTTATCAAATCTATTTATGAATCCATAACCAGAATAAAAACATTAGCATAACGGAAAAAACATTAAATTTTCCATATTTTAGAGGATTGAAACTATAATTCAATATATTATATTCCAAAATATATATTTGAAATATTTTTTTATTAATATAGTTATTAACTATTATATAATACTACCATAAATTAAAAATGTTATACTTCTATTCAGTATCAATTTTTTCAAAATATAAAAAATTTATAGTAAAACATGACTAAATTTCAAGAAATAGCATCATGTCATTCAACATCAAATCTCCCTTTGTATTACGCATCCTTAATACCTATTAATTTTTATTAAAATATGATATAGTCTTAGAAAATCAGAATGGTATATAAACTGAATGAATGAAAATGTTATTTCATGAATGCAGTCCATTTTTTAAAAACAATCCTTAGATTTAAAATACATATTTTTAATTATCCATGAAATCACATTCTCACCAAAAATATTTTTGTAAAACACTTCATAATAAAAAATTCTAAAAAATTATCATTTGAAAAAATCTCAATCTCATAATAACAATTTCAAAAATCGATACTTATCACCCATAAAAGGTGGAATGTACATTACTCTATATATAATAACATTATATTAATTTTATAGACCATAATACATGCACAAATACACATAGAATTAATATCTATAACATGTAATTTGATAGGTTCATCATTTTTGTATAACTCATAAAATATCTCTTTCAAATGAAGAAGTAATACAATCTACAACCATAACACTTAATTGATGGTCTATTAGGGACCCTACCATCCTTAGTTTTTCATGGAACCACACATTATTGTTTAACTACATAACTGACCATCCTTTGTTAATAACTTACCAAACCACCATCATAAAAATCACCAATATCCATAAATATATCATAATACATAACATCAATAAATTAAAATAATTAAAATAATAATAAATTTTTAAAAGAAAACAACATATACATTTAGACATAACCTATATAAAAACGAACTGTATAATTAAATAGTAAAGCATTATCTTTGAAAAGAAACATTAAATCTTGTATTGTAATATTCAAACAAAAAATCAGTCATAATGGTTGGAAATACCATTCCTTCTGTATATGTAAAAAATATCCATTTCATATTTTCACTAGAAATTTCACAAAGTATATCATTTGGAAAATTTGAAAGTGATTCTTTTGAAAAAAATTTGTGTAAATTAAATTGTAGGTGAAAATGTCTTTAAAATATAAAAAATTAATTGTAAAAAACTTGTTCAAATAATATGTTATTAAATTAAGGATATAGATAAATATATATTTTTTAACGGAAAAATAAAATGTCGATGTTAAAAATAAGACCTATTACCTGGACTCAAGAATCATCATGTATGTTCTATATCTTCCATTTTTTTAGAATTTGTCTGATGATCAACACCTTAAGGCATTTAATCATGTGATTTATGCTAAAGAACATTATATTGAATGAGGGTACGGAATTGATGAAGGGATATTGGATGGTATTGGATGAAATAAATGGGTTTTAAGTGGAAATGAATGAGAAGAATAGTATACCCTTCATAAGAGATGGGAGGAGAATTATTTGAATTTTAAAAATGTTAAATAAATATAAATTATTTCATAATTCTATTTGTATAAAAAATTAATTATTCGAAATATAGGATGATAATGGGTCCATCTTATCTATTCCAATAATATTTGAGAAATTTTGGTTCACATTTTCAAACATATATATAGTTTTTAATCTACTATTAATCTTTTATAAATATTACATGACAAGAAGGTGTTTTACAATTTGATGATCAAGGTAGTAAATATAAATTGAGGTTAAACTAAAATATTTTCCACGGATGATATTATAAAGAATATGAAAATCACTAGGACGATTCTAATATTTATTATAATTTATATCATTTAATAGAATATTATTTTATAAAGTATTATTAATGACTTTTTTTTGAAATATTCCTTACGCTGAATCTAATAAAATAAATAAAATATGTAAAATTAGAAAAAAAATTATATTATATCCATAATGTAACGCCCCGACCCCAGCAACCCAGAGTCGGTGCATTACTTCGTAACATTGGCATGATCACAAGAATGATCAAATCCCGAAAGACCGATTGGTTTAGTAGCCTTGGAAACACTAGATATAATCATAAAGTTTTACATTACATTTCAAAGTGAAAAACTACTACAACAAAAAAGTCTTCATATCCACACTATTAACCCCTCATAATATCCCTGCAAGTCATTCATAATTTACTTCTTCACTACCTGGGAAAAATAAAACATAGAAAAGGGGTGAGCTCAAATGCCCAGTAAGGATAACAATATAGAGGAAACTTTCATAAATAAAAATAAACATTTAAGGCAATGTATAACTAAAACAAAAGCCTTTTAAACTTGAAAATTTAACATAGTATGGCATAAATAAAATAAAATAATGCCACTTACTTATTCACATGGATATTCTACTAATCGAATAATCACATGCAAAAAATCAATAACCACTTTCATAATGTTGGAATGCATAATGCCAGACTATCGTAACCACATAGCCAAGGCCTCGTGCCAAGACTACAAATAAGATTTTGTCAAGGCCTTGTTCCAAGACACTAGTTTGTCTCATGAGACCTACCGATGCATCGAGGAGCTATAGCGGGCTCCACCCGTCACTTATTAAGTCCAATGCATTCCCATATGAAAAGGTTTAAACATAACATAAACATTCTTATTAAAACTAGCATACGAAATGTCAATAATTTCACCATAAACTATGAATGGTATAAAAATAGCACATCCACAGTCAAACATATCACAAAACCTTCAATACAATATAGAAGTTTTGTATCATAATAAATCAACTTCAAATAATCTTAAAATCCATCAAAGGATGTTGACATAGATGAAATCAAAATTCTTTTTAAAGAAGTATCTCCTTTTATTTTGTAATAATTTAAGATCCATATAAAATAAAACATTTTCTTTGAAAATATTCTTATAAGCTTGTAAGGAAAGCTTTGAAGATTTTATAACAGCGTAAAATAACCGCACCCGCCGTATAAGTTAAAAAAAACATTCTTACTCAATTCTGTCGAAAAGGTTAAAAAGGACCTTGTTTTGAAAACGACGGAAAGATTCCTTTATAAACCTCTTATAAAAAGTCAAAAAAGGGTATAAATGACTTTAACCCATATTCTTGTAAATAGTAAAAATGTTTTGAAATACATTTTTAAGAAACATGGATGTGGATGATAAAGAGATCCCAGTAGATTATTACATATAAACAACCTCGGATAATGAAGAGATTGTGAAATAACCCTTACCTTGTACTTTTCCTTGGTTGGGGTAGGTTAACCTCCTGTATAATGGTGAAATAATTGTTATTAAATTATACAAGAATCATATATATTAATATGATATCATATATGATCTTTTAACATTGAATTATTAATAATATTTTAGAATTATCATCGTTTCGGGTGTTAACTTACTCATTTTCTTTTATATGTTTTGTTACATAAGCCATGTTTGTTGTATCTTATTCATATCCAGAATGATATCAAGTCCTTAAACATCATTTTTAAATCATAAAATGATAATTATACTTGAATGGATATGATGGAGAATGAATCTCATCGCGTTCGTGGAGACGGTAGTCCGTACGTACGCACGAGCGACAATATCATTCTTTTGATATTAAAATAATATATAAATGAATGGTATATCATATATACAGAATCATTAACATGTTATATTTATTATTTACATGAGTTACACATCATTATTATACCCATCCAAATAATATTATATTGAATAACAATTACACCACGACGTGGAGACGGTAAGCCGTACGTACGCACGTATGGTGACATGTTATTCAAAGGGTGGATAGAATACTGAATATGGTTGTACCATACTTATAATAACATCACAGTATATGTGAGATACTGGAGTTATTATTTTATAATGGTAAGAACAAAGGAAGAAGAAGTGGAAGAAGAAATGAACTTAGAAAAGGGTGGTGAAATCATTACCTCTTCTTCGGGTTCTTCCTTTTGATTTGATCAAAAGGGCTCCTTAGGATGGCTTTATGATAAAACTAAGGCCTCTAGGTTGTAGTGAGGGATGTTGGGAGATTATTTGGGCAGAGTTTGGCCGAACCAAAAGGCTTTGAAGGTGTGAAGAAATGAGAAGGAGGAGTGCCCTTTTATAAGAGGGGTGAGGGGCACCTTTGGAAAAGCTAGAAATATTAATTTATAATAAATTCATATTCGGTTTCTAAAGGCTCCAAAGTTGACTATTAAAAGGATGAGGTGGGGATAGGTCGAAAACAACTCATCCAATAGAATTTAGACAGGTTTGGGTACTTATATTAACCTTATCTTTAAGTATTAACTCTAAGTTAATTAGTTTCACTTTTACAATGTCTCTTTGTATTTTTATATATTATGGTTAATAAACTTACTATATACATCCAAGCGACCCCCAAGTGGTCCATTAATGATTAACCTATCATAATATAAGTCTCTTGGCCGAACCTTAGATTTTTAGGAATTTAATATCAATTAATAATATAATTTTTGTTTTAAGAACTCTTTTATGTCAACTTTGACACTATTCAATAGTTGATTTTTGTGAAACTCATAACAGATTGATTACTTCGAACAAAGTCCATTAAATCAATCCTAATATATCATATTAGCCTAGAAAATTAGTTTAATTCATTAAAAGTTTCATATTATATTTATTTGGGTATTTATAATATCAATTATTTTAATTTTTCACTATTATAGTAATTACTGCATCATCATTGTGTCATAAATAAAATAACTTATTTAATGTCTAAAAATTATAAATAAAATATCATTATGTAGGAAATATTTTTATATTTCTAATTAATATTTATAATCGAAAATCCAACATGTATAACCCTATGTAAAAATTGTTGTTCTAAAAGATATATGCTTGTGTCATTTTTGTATTCATTTCGACTTAATTAAAATAAAGTGTCATTATCACTTACAAGTGGATCCATGGGGTCCCAAAATAGACCCAAAGATGCCCATGGTCGACTATGTATAAACCAATAGGGTTAAGACACGTTTTAGGGTAATTTAGTATTATTATAATATTATTTTTTTAACCCTTATTTACCGGATTTACCCTTAACCATGGTAAATAAAATATTTACCGCAGTAATTATTCAAAATGTCTAAAAATAAAAGATACCTATTTACACAATTTGAAAATCCTGATTCCAAATATGGAATCCATTTTTCTAAATTCAAAACACAGAAGTGGCAGAAATTAATTTAAAATTAATTCCCGCTGTCAAAACAAAAAGCGTGTTTTTAAGAGATAATAACTACCAAAAGATTGACACTTGTTTATGTTCGGTTTAATTGTAAAATTATGTCCAATGACCAACATTATATTAAATGGTAAAAATATATTCTAAATATACTTTAAAACTACTAAAATTCATAATTTATCACTATTAATTATTTTGATTAAAAAAGTTGTTTTTAATTAAAATTTAGTAATTTTCACTATTCATCAAAATATAAAAGTTATCCGAAAAGTACCAACATTTTACCCTAGGATAATTTCGATATTCCGAATCCAAAAATGAAGTCCATTTTGAAATATAAAATATATATGATTTCAAAAATTAGGTATCACTATTTACAACGGCTAGTTTAATTAGTTGTGGTGTGTGTTAGAACTCGAGGTTGCGTACAACACACGCTATCGCATTATTCGAAGGGAAACGTACCGTAGAAGCTTGGGGTGTCACATTCTCCCCTCATTCAAATAATTGCGTCCTCGCAATTTCTAGGGTATTACTGCATAAAAAGACTCGGGTGGTTCTTCATCATAAGTTCCTCGGGTTCCCACGTTGCCTCTTCCATCTTATGATTCCTCCACAAAACTTTTACCAGACGCGTCGTCCGGTTTCTCAGCACTTGTTCTCTCGTATCAAGAATCTTGACGGGCTCTTCACAATAGGAAAGATCGGGTTCCAGTTCTAATTCCTCATAGGTGAGTACATGCGTTGGGTCAGGCATGTATTTCCTCAACAGAGATATGTGGAACACATCGTGAACTTTGGAGAGACTTGGCGGCATTGCCAATCGGTAAGCTACAGCCCCAATTCGTTCTAGAATTTCGAAAGGTCCGATGTACCTGGGACTCAATTTACCTTTCTTACCAAAACGTATGACTCCCTTCCATGGAGATACCTTCAGGAAAACATGATCACCGACTTGAAATTCCAAATCCTTCCTTCGATTATCGGCATAGCTCTTCTGCCTACTTTGAGCTGCTTTAATGTGATTTTGGATTACCTTCACCTTTTCCACCGTTTCCTCCACCAGTTCTGGGCCTACAAGTTTTCTTTCACCAACGTCATCCCAACAGGTTGGTGTACGACATCTCTTACCGTATAACGCTTCATATGGTGCCATCTGAATACTCGAATGGAAGCTATTATTATAGGAAAATTCTACTAGTGGTAAATATTGATCCCACATACCCTAAAAATCAAGTGAGCAAGATCTCAACATGTCTTCTAAGGTCTGAATAGTCCGTTCTGATTGTCCGTCTGTCTGAGGGTGGTAAGCAGTGCTCAAATGAAGTTCAGTATCCAGGGATTTCCGAAGACTTTTCCAAAATCTTGAAGTAAAACGGGGATCACGATAAGAAAAAATTGATTGGGGTACTCCATGAAGTCTCACAACTTCATTATTGTATAGTCTTTCTAGACGTTCCAGGGGTAGATCTTCTCTTATAGCAAGAAAATGTGCTGACTTGGTAAGACGATCAACAATAACCCATATTGCATCGTTCCTTCTAGGAGTCTTTGGTAGCCCCATGACAAAGTCAATCGTAATATTGTCCCATTTCCACTCCGGTATGGGAAGAGGTTTCATGACTCCTCCAGGCTGTTGCCTTCCAGCTTTCACTTGTTGACAAACCATACATCTTGACACAAAATCAGCAATCTCCCTCTTCATGTTGTCCCACCAAAAATGTTCCTTCAAATCTCTATACATTTTGGTGCTCCCAGGGTGTATAGAGAATTTGGAACTATGAGCATCATCCAGCAATTCCCTTTTTAGATCAGGTATATTGGGAACACAAAGTCTCTTCCCGAATTTCAAAATTCCACCTTCATACGCAAAGTCTCTCAATCTCCCATCATTCACAGCTTTAATCTTCTTTTGGAATTCTTCATCATCAGTCTGAGAACTCTTAATCCTTTCTAGTAAAGATGGTTTGGCAACCATTTGAAAAAGCATTGATGTTTCACCTTCCCTGGTTATTCCCATGTCCATCTTCACTAGATCCATGAAAATTGGATCCCTTTCAATTCTCATCATGTTCAGAACTCCATGGTCTTTTCTGCTCAAAGCATCTGCTACATTGTTTGCCTTCCCCGGGTGGTAGTGTATCGGGCAATCATAATCCTTGAGTAATTCAAGCCATCTCCTTTGCCTCATGTTGAGTTCTTTTTGTGAGAAAATATACTTCAAACTCTTGTGATCAGTATAAATCTCACATTTTTCACCATAGAGGTAGTGCCTCCATATCTTCAAAGAAAAGATCACAGCTGCTAACTCAAGATCATGAGTAGGATAGTTTTGTTCATGAATTTTCAACTGTCGTGATGCATAGGCAATAACTCTATCATTCTGCATAAGGACACAACCAAGTCCTTTCTTTGATGCATCACTATAAATAACGAACCCATCATTCCCTGATGGTAGAGTCAATATAGGAGCATTGACTAATCTTCTCTTCAGTTCTTCGAAACATTCTTCACACTCTTTTGTCCAAACAAATTTATCCCCTTTATGCGTGAGCTTCGTTAATGGGTTAGCCAATCGGGCAAAATTCTGGACGAAACGTCGATAATAACCTGTCAAGCCAATAAAACTACGTACCTCAGTTATACTCGTAGGTGCTGGCCATTCTTGGATTGCTTTGGTCTTAGAAGGATCAACAGAGATTCCATCTTTAGAGACAATATGGCCAAGAAAAGAAATCTCCTGAATCCAGAATTCACACTTGCTAAACATTCCATATAATTCATGCCTCCTCAGAGTCTTCAAGATAATGCACAAGTGATTTTCATGATCTTTGTAGGTTTTGGAGTATACCAAGATATCATCAATAAATACCACCACAAATTCATCGAGATACTCCTTGAAAACTATATTCATCAGATCCATGAATACAGAGGGTGCATTAGTCAATCCAAACGGCATTACAGTAAACTCGTAATGCCCGTACCTGGTTCGAAATGCTGTCTTCGGAATGTCTTCCTTCTTTACACACAACTGATGGTATCCAGATCGAAGGTCAATCTTTGAAAAGTATTGAGCTCCATGCAGTTGGTCAAATATATCATCAATACGAGGTAGGGGATACTTGTTCTTTATCGTTATAGCATTGATCTCCCTGTAGTCAATACATAACCTCATAGATCCATCTTTCTTTTTAACAAAAAGAACAGGGGCTCCCCATGGAGAAACACTAGGGCGAATAAATCCCTTATTACTCAATTCCTCTAGTTGTTTCTTTAGTTCGACTAACTCTACAGTGGCCATTCTATAAGGGGTCTTCGATATAGGCCTTGATCCAGGAATCAAATCAATGGAAAACTCAACTTCTCGTTCTGGAGGATGTCCAGGTAAATCTTCCGGAAATACATCTACAAATTCTTTCACAACAGGTACATCCTCTATTTGAACATTCCTTTCCTCACCGATAGTTACTTCATTCTCTTCCTCCCCAATAATTGAATTAAGTTGAGCTACTGGGGGTGGGTCTAAATAAGAATTAGGTGGTGACGATTCTGCTCTAAAAATAAGGTGCTCCTTATCATTATCATCAAGAATCGTAACCTCTTTCTTCTTACAATAAATCTTCGCATCATAGTCCGAAAGCCAGTCCATACCGAGGATTATATCAAACTCAATCATAGGTATGACGATGAAATCAGCAGATAAAGAAAATTTATGTGCTCTAATGGGGACTGATTCACAAAACATTGTTGCAACGATACTTCCCTTAGGAGTTTTAACTGACAACTCCATTATTAAATCAAATTGGAAATATCTAATTTTCTTAGCAAACTGGGAAGATATGAAACAATGCGATGATCCAGAATCAAATAATGCATTTGCTAAACTTGAGGAAACCATTAAATTACCTGCCACCACGTCTTTCAGAGCTTCTACCTCAGCAGTAGTGATAGCATAAGCCTGACCTTGATCCCTTGGCCTTTTCTGAGATAAGTTCTCCTGACGCTTAGGACATGCATTTGCATAATGCCCCATCTCCCTGCAATTGTAGCACTGAACGTTGGTAGCTTCCTTCTTCCCCTTGCAATCATGAGCTTGGTGGCCTTTTTCACCACACTTGTAACCGACTCCCATTCCCTTCAAGCAAGTACCAGGATGTTTCTTACCGCATTTACCACAAGATGGATATTCAACATTTCCCTTCTTCCCCTTATTTCCATTCCCAGATTGATCAGCAGGTCTCTTCTTCTCTTGCTTCGCTTTAAAGTCATAAGACTTAGAGAATTCTTTTTCGGTCTTGATAGCACATGAGACAATGTCTTCGTACGACGAAAAGGATTGTAAGACTAATGCTCGACGGAGAAATGGTTTTAACCCATCAAAGAAACGATCAATCTTACTTCTTGGGTTGCGAATATAATCTCCAGCATACCTCGCTGACCTTGTAAAGTTAGCCTCATACTTTGTGACATTATCATCCTCCTTTTGTCTCAGACTCAGAAATTGCCTTTCCATATCTGCTCGATGGTCGCGAGGAAAGTATTTTTCTAAAAACAGATCTTTGAACTCCCTCCATTCCATGTTTGATACTTCATCGTCTTCCTTCATGTTTTGAATCAATGACCACCATTGATCAGCATCTCCAGTGAGGCGGTAAACTGCCATGGTAACTTTTTCCCTTTCACTACTCCCCAAAGCCTGAAATATTTTCACTAGGGAAAATATCCATTGCTCAGCTACTAATGGATTTTTACTCCCATTGAACGTTGGTGGTTGTTGTCTCATGAATCGACCTAACATTGATCCTCCACGCTGCGGATCAGGGTGCTCCATACGGGTATGGTTATTATTCATAACCTGAGTAAGTTGTCCCAGTACGGTGATTAGCTGATCAGCACCAGTTGCATCACCAGCCCCACCATAATTATCTTGAGCAGGAGGGAAATCCCTACATGGAGTGTGTGCATTGATACAGTTTCCATTTCTTCCACTAGGCGCCATTTCTAAACAATGGCATAAACTAGATCAGTTTATGAATCAAAATACATAATCCCATACTTATAAAACACTTAACATAAATTGAACTATTTATGGATATAATCCATAATCATAAAAATGTTTTCTTTGAGGAAGTATATACTCATAAACCCTTCATAATGATTTGTAAAGAAAATGAGAGTTATCCTAAGCATAT
This sequence comes from Viscum album, assembly GCA_963277665.1. Lineage (NCBI taxonomy): Eukaryota > Viridiplantae > Streptophyta > Magnoliopsida > Santalales > Viscaceae > Viscum > Viscum album. Next base: position 722,253,422 of record OY728141.1, read on the forward strand.
CCCCCAGGAGTGTCGTAACCAAGAGTCCAGCAAGGCCCATTGTCGTGCACCAGTTCCCGTTCGAGTCTAGCTCAAAGCGGTGTTTTCGGGTTTTACCCCTAGGTACATCTGTGCCAGAGCCGCCTCTACCTGCTCGTATCCAGACAATGATGTATTGCTCGGAAAAGTCACAAAATCTCTACAATACCAAAATTCTAGGAAGTTCTTCTATACTAATCCTCAAAGTTCATCTTAAGTCTACGTGCTCTAATCAGAGTTTATCTAAATCTAGCTTCCAAGGTTTGTACTAAACTTCCTCTGATACCAACTGTAACACCCCGACCCCAGCTACCCAGAGTCGGTGCATTACTTCGTAACATTGGCATGATCACAAGAAAGATCAAATCCCGAAAGACCGATTGGTTTAGTAGCCTTGGAAACACTAGATATAATCATAAAGTTTTACATTACATTTCAAAGTGAAAAACTACTACAACAACAAAGTATTCATATCCACACTATTAACCCCTCATAATATCCCTGCAAGTCATTCATAATTTACTTCTTCACTACCTGGGAAAAATAAAACATAGAAAAGGGGTGAGCTCAAATGCCCAGTAAGGATAACAATATAGAGGAAACTTTCATAAATAAAAATAAACATTTAAGGCAATGTATAACTAAAACAAAAGCCTTTTAAACTTTAACATTTAACATAGTATGGCATAAATGAAATGAAATAATGCCATTTACTTATTCACATGGATATTCTACTAATCGAATAATCACATGCAAAAAATCAATAACCACTTTCATAATGTTGGAATGCATAATGCCAGACTATCATAACCACATAGCCAAGGCCTCGTGCCAAGACTACAAATAAGATTTTGTCAAGGCCTTGTACCAAGACACTAGTTTGTCTCATGAGACCTACCGATGCATCGAGGAGCTATAGTGGGCTCCACCCGTCACTTATTAAGTCCAATGCATTCCCATATGAAAAGGTTTAAACATAACATAAACATTCATATTAAAACTAGCATACGAAATGTCAATAATTTCACCATAAACTATGAATGGTATAAAAATAGCACATCCACAGTCAAACATATCACAAAACCTTCAATACAATATAGAAGTTTTGTATCATAATAAATCAACTTCAAATAATCTTAAAATCCATCAAAGGATGTTGACATAGATGAAATCAAAATTCTTTTTAAAGAAGTATCTCCTTTTATTTTGAAATCATTTAAGATCCATATAAAATAAAACATTTTCTTTGAAAATATTCTTATAAGCTTGTAAGGAAAGCTTTGAAGATTTTATAACGGCGTAAAATAACCGCACTCGCCGTATAAGTTAAAAAAAACATTCTTACCTCAATTCTGTCGAAAAGGTTAAAAAGGACCTTGTTTTTAAAATGACGGAATGATTCCTTTATAAACCTCTTATAAAAAGTCAAAAAAGGGTATAAATGACTTTAACCCATATTCTTGTAAATAGTAAAAATGTTTTGAAATACATTTTTAAGAAACATGGATGTGGATGATAAAGAGATCCCAGTAGATTATTACATATAAACAACCTCGGATAATGAAGAGATTGTGAAATAACCCTTACCTTGTACTTTTCCTTGGTTGGGGTAGGTTAACCTCCTGTATAATGGTGAAATAATTGTTATTAAATTATACAAGAATCATACATATTAATATGATATCATATATGATCTTTTAACATTGATTTATTAATAATATTTTAGAATTATCATCGTTTCGGGTGTTAACTTACTCATTTTCTTTTATATGTTTTGTTACATAAGCCATGTTTGTTGTATCTTATTCATATCCAGAATGATATCAAGTCCTTAAACATAATTTTTAAATCATAAAATGATAATTATACTTGAATGGATACAATGGAGAATGAATCTCATCGCGTTCGTGGAGACGGTAGTCCGTACGTACGCACGAGCGACAATATCATTCTTTTGATATTAAAATAATACATAAATGAATGGTATATCATATATACAGAATCATTAACATGTTATATTTATTATTTACATGAGTTACACATCATTATTATACCCATCCAAGTAATATTATATTGAATAACAATTACACCACGACGTGGAGACGGTAAGCCGTACGTACGCACGTATGGTGACATGTTATTCAAAGGGTGGATAGAATACTGAATATGGTTGTACCATACTTATAATAACATCACAGTATATGTGAGATACTGGAGTTATTATTTTAGAATGGTAAGAACAAAGGATGAAGAAGTGGAAGAAGAAATGAACTTAGAAAAGGGTGGTGAAATCATTACCTCTTCTTCGGGTTCTTCCTTTTGATTTGATCAAAAGGGCTCCTTAGGTTGGCTTTATGATCAAACTAAGGCCTCTAGGTTGTAGTGAGGGATGTTGGGAGATTATTTGGGCAGAGTTTGGCCGAACCAAAAGGCTTTGAAGGTGTGAAGAAATGAGAAGGAGGAGTGCCCTTTTATAAGAGGGGTGAGGGGCTTCTTTGGAAAAGCTAGAAATATTAATTTTTAATAAATTCATATTCGGTTTCTAAAGGCTCCAAAGTTGACTATTCAAAGTATGAGGTGGGGATAGGTCGAAAACAACTCATCCAATAGAATTTAGACAGGTTTGGGTACTTATATTAACCTTATCTTTAAGTATTAACTCTAAGTTAATTAGTATCACTTTTACAATGTCTCTTTGTATTTTTATATATTATGGTTAATAAACTTACTATATACATCCAAGAGACCCCCAAGTGGTCCATTAATGATTAAACTATCATAATATAAGTCTCTTGGCCGAACCTTAGATTTTTAGGAATTTAATATCAATTAATAATATAATATTTGTTTTAAGAACTCTTTTATGTCAACTTTGACACTATTCAATAGTTGATTTTTGTGAAACTCATAACAGATTGATTACTTCGAAAAACGTCCATTAAATCAATCATAATATATCATATTAGCCTATAAAATTAGTTTAATTCATTAGAAGTTTCATATTATATTTATTTGGGTATTTATAATATCAATTATTTTAATTTTTCACTATTATAGTAATTACTGCATCATCATTGTGTCATAAATAAAATAACTTATTTAATGTCTAAAAATTATAAATAAAATATCATTATGTAGGAAATCTTTTTATCTTTCTAATTAATATTTATAATCGAAAATCCAACATGTATAACCCTATGTAAAAATTTTTGTTCTAAAAGATATATGCTTGTGTCATTTTTGTATTCATTTTGACTTAATTAAAATAAAGTGTCATTATCACTTACAAGTGGATCCATGGGGTCCCAAAATAGACCCAAAGATGCCCATGGTCGACTATGTATCAACCAATAGGGTTAAGACACGTTTTAGGGTAATTTAGTATTATTATAATATTATTTTTGTAACCCTTATTTACCGGATTTACCCTTAACCATGGTAAATAAAATATTTACCGCAGTAATTATTCAAAATGTCTAAAAATAAAAGTTACCTATTTACACAATTTTAACATCCTGATTCCAAATATGGAATCCATTTTTCTAAATTCAAAACACAGAAGTGGCAGAAATTAATTTAAAATTAATTCCCGCTGTCAAAACAAAAAGCGTGTTTTTAAGAGATAATAACTACCAAAAGATTGACACTTGTTTATGTTCGGTTTAATTGTAAAATTATGTCCAATGAACAACATTATATTAAATGGTAAAAATATATTCTAAATATACTTTAAAACTACTAAAATTCATAATTTATCACTATTAATTATTTTGATTAAAAAAGTTGTTTTTAATTAAAATTTAGTAATTTTCACTATTCATCAAAATATAAAAGTTATCCGAAAAGTACCAAAATTTCACCCTAGGATAATTTCGATATTCCGAATCCAAAAATGAAGTCCATTTTGAAATATAAAATATATATGATTTCAAAAAGTAGGTATCACTATTTACAACGGCTAGTTTAATTAGTTGTGGTGTGTGTTAGAACTCGAGGTTGCGTACAACACACGCTATCGCATTATTCGAAGGGAAACGAACCGTAGAAGCTTGGGGTGTTACACATAACAAGTCATGGTCATCTTTTGAATTAGTGTGTTATATGATTTATCTAAAATTATATTACATTTATTATTTATAATATCATTTTTTTATATAATAATGATTGAATAATTAATAAACTAGAATTGTGTATTCATATAATTTAATTTTTTTTTAGTTTAAAATTTTAAAATAAATAACTATGATGGAGGTAAATATTTTTTTTTCAAATTAATACTTATAATTATACATATATATTTTTTTATACCCTGATTAAAAATATTATTGTTATTCAAAATAAGGCTGTGAAAATTTTGAATTTCTTTGATATATAATATTATAAGGGTCATAATCTGGTCAAAATTAAAAAAAAGTACACATATTTTACCATTGGATTATTATGGGTGATATTTAAAAATTTATATTTTTTAAAAAATAATTTTATTTTAATATCCTACACCAGGTTCACCCATATGTAACTGAACCAAGTTGGCCACATAGCCTCAAGCACATATCCTCATACGCCATAGGCTACTGACTAGCATTGAGGGTCAATGGTTGTACAGTGGGGAGAATATACAATCATAATAAATGTGTAGAATAATAACATACAATAGAATAATGTGTGGGTAATAATAATAAATAACCAACATTGGAGTAATGAATCACCCAGATAAAATAAAAAATAAGATGCAAAATAACTAATATATAACAATATGATGATCATGTTGTGTGAAATACAAAAAGTGTAATATGGAAATATAAATATACACTATGATATATAAAAATAAAAAAATTGAAAAATCATTCTCCACTACTATCATAATAAAATATTCAGTCCTCTTCTCTTTACAACACACTAAGCTGATAATCAAGCACCCAAAACTGTACACATCCAATTTCCCCTTCCTACAACTATGAGTTCTATTTGATAACTAGGTGGTGTATTGATCAAGGTGTGAGATATACATAGTATTCCACTAACAACAATGTCTATTTGAATCCAACTGGTGCATATGAAACAGTAGGCTGTAAATAAAAAAATGTGAGTGTAGTTGTAGAGTGTAATCATGAAAGATTTAGATCCAAATGAATATAGGATAACACTACCAGCTTATTCCTATAAAGGACGATATCTAAATGTGTCATCCAATTAATAAAAATATATGTTCTATATACTTATTGTGTTTTAATTCTATATATATATATTTACTACTACTATACATGGCCTCATGAGTAACTCATGTGTCCCTATGTAGTAGAATGTATCTCATATTTTTTCCATGGATTCCATTATTGTGGATCATATTTAAATTGAGATTCCATTATCGATTATGAATTTTCATTTTGGATTCATCTCATGTGTATCATAATTATATGGTTCCCCTTTCCAATGTGTTACAAGTATTTGGATCACCATGCATCATTATCACAAATATGATGGGTCTCCTTTCCCATCTTGCAATGTTTGTGGGAGTCCTTTCAAGTTAATCACATGTATGATGGTATCCCATCTTTAGTATCACGTGAATGTGGGTTTCAATTCTTATTTTTGAAATTTATATGGGTCACCATTAATTTTTATCACATTTATAAAATTTTGGTCTTCTGTTATGATAAACCAAGTTTTGAAATACGAGTTATTTGTCATGCAATTTAATTAATAGGAATAAACATTAATCACGAGGAAGTTAAATGGAGTGTCCATATAAAAAATTTCTATTCAATTACAATGAACTATTTAATTGGGTTGTTATAAAAATATATTATAATGTTGTGTGATGCTATGAACAAATAATAATAAAATAGCAAATTAATCATCACACCACATGTGGTGGGACTAGTCGAGATAGTTCATTAACCCTTATATGGATACTCGTATAATGTAAATTATAGAATGATTTATAATTTAGAATAAGGATAAATATAATTTTAATACAACCATAAGAATGTACAATGTGTGGAATTACAATACATTTTAGAAAATTTCTCGGCATTAGAAACATTTACTAGAACACCTTCAATTGATGATATATTTTCACACATCATTTTTTTAATTGCATGAAAATGGAAAGGAATAAATTATAGTAAATTTAAAAATTATTAGAACACATTTAATATTAGACCACAAAAAATAGATCTGAATATTTCATAGTAATATGGGAGAAGAATGGGGTGGATTGAATATTTTAACCTTGTATATCCAATGTGTTGTAGGACACTCGAATTATAGTCCATTTGAAGGTATATATTCAATTGATTGAAAGAGGATAAGAGGTCAATAGCAATCATATAATCCTATAGAAATAATATATGATACATAATTTATTATTATATTAATTGGATGTAAGAAATAATGTAATTCTACTAACTTTTTATGGGGCACATAGTTTCGCTACATAGTTGGAATAACATTGCAACAACTGTATTCTTGTTATGATCCATGGTATGTGGACTTGAAAAATACGAGATAATAGTTTTTATATTTACTTTATATACATGAACTCCACATTATGTAGCCTATGATCACCCCATGGAGTTTTTCTAAACCTTATTTCCTCAGGTTTACTATTTTTGGAGAATGTGTTCATAGACATTTTCTTCATAACTCATATCTGTTGAACCTTAACAAGACCTAAAAACTCTTGAGGCATTACATCGACCATGAGGGAATTTATAGGAATTTGATTATCCAATTATACATGAAATAAAAATTTATGGATTTCAATGAATGAAAGGAAATTATATCCACCATCATAAAAAACTCAACTCCTCTTTTCCCATATGAGGCTAGAAAAACATTGTATAAAAAAAATTTACGTTGATCACATACATTGGGCTCTCACTCTAAGGCCTCATCATTTACCTGGATATGCTTATATATCACTCATACTAGAGTAACTGAAAAACCACAGTGGGAATTGTTTCTCTATTAAATTATATATGTTCATAATCATAAAAGGGAGTAACTAACTCTCACCCAAAATCCATTGGATCAAAGGAATTATATGGGTATAATTAAAAAATAAAATGATAGGATACATGGAATATGTAATCAAAATACCAATTCCTCTAAAGTTCATCCCAAAAATATTATTCCCATATGAAATTCTCCAATATATTGAAATGAATGATGTAGTGACATGATATAATTCCCTATCACTAAATATGTTCATGAAAAAATATAGGAGTAACCTGAAGAAATAAATGATGTCCCAACTCAATCTCAAGAGGATAGTGGTGAAAATCAGAACATGGATTCTTCATGGCCTTGGTTTTATCCACACCCTTCTGTGTCATATGAACATATTCAGAAGTATCCTAAAAAAGATGAAGACCTAGTAATCATACCGAACCTACATCTAATAAGAACAAGGGTGAATGGAATATCCTACAATAAAAGGTCACTAAATGATCAATCTAAATAGTTTCAGCAATCATTTAATTTTAGGAAAATGCAAAAAAAAAAAATCTCTAAAGTACACAAAAAATATAAGACACATTCTTGAAGAATTTCCCCTAACGCACGTATCGTTTTATTTCACTTACCAGTGTTCTAGGGGTGTTATGATGTACTCAAAATAACCTATGAACCCAGTTCATTGTAAAACCCCAAATAGAATCATTATTTAAACAAAACACCTCTACATGATATGATCGATTTGGAAACACCATTGAGGCATCACATCTATATAATATAAGGCCACCCAATCTCAAATATTCAGATGTTTTCTCTAATAGGTTTAATGTGTTAGAACTTGTCCATACATATAATGATAACACATGCTGAATTATTTCCAAAGGGGACATCAGAAATCCCATCAAGAAATACATGGAGATTTCATGTCATTTAAATTCTGGAAAGGGAAAATCATATAAAATTCCATTAGGCCTCTAGTGATCATACACCACCTAATAAAAGGTGGATCATCATGGGATAAAACATAAAATATTTATATTTATATTCAATGACCAATAATGATGATGTATACCATGGTACATCTTTCTTAGACTAGTTTTCACAACCAAAAAAATGGATATTGATTCTTGTATCAAGGATTATCATATTTCCATAGTCATCCATAAGCATCAATGAATGTTTACGATCTCATCCTACTCAAAAAAACCAAAAAAATTGGTGTCTCCTTATTAGAAACATTGTCATTAGGAAAAATACATATTGATTTGAAACATGGATCATCCTAACTCACGAAACAAGGGATGATTCCATTAAAAAAAATTAAAAAGGATTCCCATGATATTCCTAATTCTCCTGGAGAATATTAGAAAATAAAATGATAAAATATCACTCACAATTAGCTTCATTGATATTTTGTGTCTGATTATATTATATTGGGGTTTATCTATCACATTTCCATTCACAATTAAATAAACATTCCCAAGTTCAAAATATTTAAGTCACCCTTCAAATCTAAACTATTGGAAATTCAATTCTCACTATGTGGAAATTATCATGTAGATTTTATTGACTGTTTAAATGATTAACCTCTCCAAAATAGGTAGTTACATTAATATCATTAGTCATGAACCACAGTTTGTAGATCGAGGTTGTATAAAATGTAATTTGTCTCATGATGCCTTATCTGGTGGGAGCTATATGATACAAATTGATCTCTATACATTATAACTACTCCCACAATGATTCTCGATGCATTGTAGTAAATTATATAGCTTCATCATTGATTTAGATGAACTAGAATCAACAATGAATTATGTTCTACCAACAGCTCATGAATGGTTACCTCTTAGGCTTCCTTACATAAACATTGAATGTGTTTTTTCATCATGTCAAAAAGCGGTGATGATAGAATTGAGAATTACAAAAAATAATATAATAGGTAGTTTTCCCCATGAAATGGGTCATTTCATATTCATTCTATGCCTTTTACTAGGAAACAACAAAACTCGTCTTCTATGGGTTAGAAAATAATCATTCCTCCGAGTTGATGTGACATAAGAAGTGAACATATCAATCTAAATATTTCATTTGTTGAAAATGAATATAATTCTTGCTCTCTTACTAACATGAAAAAAATATCAAGATTCTTGAAATGGCATTTCCATGTAAGATAATACAAATATATATCATATACTAAGACTACCACATAACAATACATATATGGGTGGAATCCATCGTTAATTAAATCCATAAGGACTGTGGGTGTGTTTTTTAGACTGAAAAACATTGAAAAAGAATACATACATGATATATCCACTATAAAATTTTAAATGTTATATTTCTGATAACCTAACATATAATCCCCCATGAATAATAAAATTAGGCTTCAGCCCCAACCTTTTAAAACAATTCCCCATGAATAAAAATTACATAATCAATTTGGTACGTTATGAATTTTAATTTATTTAATATATATGATTTTTTCATTTTTATATAATTATATAATTATGCAATTACTTATACATAATAAACCATAGAAATAGACAGTAATCATTTCCAACAATACCCATTTCTTCCACACACATAAAATTAAAATTAAAAGTGGTTTATTTTTTAGTTTATTCATAATAACTTTTCATGGATCCCTTCCTGGAATCTATTCTTCTTTAAATACTATGAGAAAAATTTATAAAACTGGGGATGAGTAACAAAAACATTGTAAGGGGTACAAAACAATGATTGAAATAGCTGGATCGGGAATATTTTAACAATATGAAATTATTTTCAAAAAATCATGCATCTCACCCATAAAACATAAAATAATTAACACGACTAATTAAATTATAATATTCATGAAAAACATCTTATAAAAAATAATTCATAAAGAGAACCTATCACAACAATATCATATTTACATAGTAGCTTTCACATATACATTGGGTGTATCCTTCATGGAAACATATGAAATACCAATCATAGTATATTTAATTATTTTCTCTGGAGAAACCCAACTTGTTAACCCCGTATCACTACCAAATGAATTGTAGTGCTACCGGGATGTCACCAATCCCCAGTTCATTATGGATCCTCGTGTATACAAAAACAATTCACATGAACACTGACATAATCATAATACTTTAAACAATAATAAAGGTAAAATAAAATTTCCACATTGTAATAAAAAGATAACATTTAATGATATTGATATAATAAATCAATTCAAAAAAATTATTTTAAATACAAAAAATCATTAAAAGCGAATATTGTATTAATTTCTCTTTTAAAAACATTATTGATTTTAGTGGAATCCAAATATAAAATAATTTCCATCCCGACATAAATTTTTTTATAATTATATCTGCTTAAAATTTTTCATTTTAATATTTAGTAAAATGATTAAAATAAAAATATTAATTTGGAAAACCATTTATTGAAATTAATATTTAAAGGGGTTCATTACACACCATAAAAAAGTATGGGGTGTATAACTACAAATTATGACTTAAGGAAAGGATATCGAAACGATGTTCCTTTCCCTGAGTCCAAGTTGCCTTGAATAATATATATTTTTAAATAATAAATTTTTTTCTAAAATTTTTCTTAATTGAAAAAAATTTGAAGTATATTATTTCTTTTTTATAACTTATTTTAATTTTTTTAAAAATAATTATTTATTGATGTTCATATAGGATGTTTTATTTATATTCGGTACTTGAGTCAAAAAGAAAAAATAGTATGATGTCAATAGTATATGTTGTAATAATTTCATCATATACCAAATAATCTTCATGTCATTATTATCAATGTTAAACATCAATCATAATTTTAAATTTAACCATTTAATATTTTTTTGAAATATCGAAAACATTATAATCATAGAGAGGGTAAGTCATACATACACATGAGTAATGTTTCAATTTTCATTGATTATTATGTAAATAAGTTAAATATTATTTTATATTTCTATAGTGGTTATAATATAGTTAACATCGTAATTATCATTAAAAATTACTTATATATATCATACATGTGATTTGGTGAATAAAAACAATTCTCATCGCTTCTTGGAGGTGATAGTTCACACCTACACATGAATGTCGATATCATTTTTATGTGCATGGAAAGTAAGAAAAAAATTTATATTTTATTTTATTATAATGTTAAATGAATCATGGAATCTATATTAAAACATAAATTCTATCATTATGTACAGTCGTAATTAATGGTAATGTAAAACGATCTATATCTGTGAGCAATGTGGTAGTCTGTCGTACACATGAACGTAATTTTCATTTCTCATTTACTGAAATTTGAGATTGATTTAGGGGTAGATATATAAATAATAAAATCTTATTATATTTTGGATATATTAGTAACTTTTTAATCATGGTTGGAGTATAAATTACTTAAGTGGAATAAGAAATTAATTAGAAATATATAAGATAAATGATACCTCTTATCCAGTTTATCACAATTGAAGAACACCTTAACACATATATGGAAAAAGTTATTACTATAATAAGGATTCACGAATTTGGGGAGGGATTTTTTAAAGGTTTTGGGAATATTTTTTATGAATAAAATGTCTTTATATGTAAAATTAATAGAAAAGAGTGGGTAAAATTTTATAGATGCGGGTAGGGGACCCCACATAAACACATAAAATATTAATTTAATATAAATAATTTTTAAATCAATATGAATCCAAAATTAGTTTTTTAAAAGAAAAGATGAATATGGTTCTAGATAATCTCATGAAATATATTTTGTAGATTTATTGGTTTAATTTTAATCCTTTTATTATTGGTTTAACTTTAATTAATCTATTTTAATTGTTGTCTTGGTATTAAATTTTTTAATATTAACCAGTTATAAATCTTGCATAAATGGGTTCCATTCCCTATAAATGGGCACTTTATGTTCTTTTATACCATTTCATAGTAACTTTTTTATTTTAAAATATTTATTTCTGATTTTTAAATAATTTAATAAAACATAATTTGTATAAAATATTAATAGTTACAATTTTGATACTATTCATTTAAATCAATTTAATGAAAGTCTAAAACAAGAGATAAAATAAAGAAAACCCATTTAATAGATATCAAATATTACATATTCACCTATATAATTATTTTAGTACTCTAATTAGGTCAAATTAAATTTATTTTAATGTATTTCATATCATTTATTTGACATTTTTATCTCTAAACGAATTACGGTATCATTGTTGTGTCATTATTTTTGGAAATTATTTAATATATAAAATATTAAATAAATTAACTTGATGTAGATAATTTCATTATATTTATTTATAAATTTTATTATAGATATTATATAATATTTATAAATATATATAATTCATATTATATTTATAATAAATAACTGAGTGAATTGTTGTAACTTTCTTTTGTTTTAATTATATTAATTTCCCTTTCATGGGAAAAATTCAATTAAATGGCTAAATGAAGATCAATAGGTGTTATGGGTCCTTTTTAATCATCCAATGTGATTTTTATATGTTTTAGGTTAATTTTATTATCCTTATCATATTATTTATTACCCTAATTCACATTATTCACCATCAACTGTGGTAAATAAAAATTTAAAAGTCACTATTCATAAAATCCATTAAACAGAAGTAAACTATATTCATAATTTGGGAAAAATTATTAAAAATGTTTAAAAAATTATTTATAATTTTGAATACATAAGTTTCAATAATTAATTTAAAATTAATCCTCGTGGTGAAAACATGAAGACATGTTTTTTAAAGGTAAAAATCATCAAAATATTATTATGCATTATTTTCAGATTTCAATGTGAAATTACTTTGAATTAACATCATTATATTAAATTATAATAAATATAATCAAATTATACTACACATATAATTAAAAATATAATATAATGATATATATAAATAAGTAAAAAACAGGTGTTGTATTAAAATGTAGTATTTTTCTCTATTTATTATAATATGAATTTAATCATAAAAATACCAACAATTTATCCAAATTTAAACATTATATCCCACTTCCATTGAAGAATATTATTTTTTCATATATATTTTATAAAATTGTAAAAAACTATATTTAGAATATGTTCTGAATCAAAAGGTAGTAAAAATTCCATAATAAAAAATACTCTCATAATGTGTTAAATTGAATTTATTCTTATATAATTCGTAAAAAAAATCTAAAATGAATTTCAAATATTTGATTATATTTATATTTCATTATTATAATCCAAAAATTTTGATTTTGTTATCTTACAAAAGTAATTATTCACACATAACTAGTTTTTCCTACAAATATATTATTTATATTGAATTAGTTTTTTCCATTTCTAATTAATTTGAGGACTATTAAATCATTATATAATCATGTATAAGACAAATATTCATAATTTCTGTAATAATATTTATACCTACCATTACAGAATCTATGTTATAATAGTAACATATAAATATTAAAATATTGTTTTCTATTAATGATCATTACGGTGTATCATGTACACATTCAATAAAGATATATATTTTTTAAAAAACTAGAGAATTTACATCCTTCCCAATTTTGGAATTTGATTCATTCAATTATTAAATTTGGTATTGGTAACTATTGTTTTAACATTTCAAAATTTCTTCTTTCAAATTCCACATTTGAAAAATAGTAAATATAACTACTACTTTAAAATAAATTAAGGAAAGTACGAAGGTCAAATGAGATAAAAAATACTATAGTTCTATGTAAAAAAATCATGGACTTGTAAAATAAAACTAACAATCATGTTATTTGGATATTTATACAAAACATGGTTTGGAAGATGTTGCCAATCACAAAACCAAAAAATCTTTGATGGGATAAATGATATATGATTTAGTAGCAAGAAAAATAAAGCGAAAGTGTTACTATTTTAAGATAATTTTCACAGTGTTGAGAAATTATTTTCCTAGTTAAACTAAGAACATAAAAAAATAAATTATTGATAAGTATAGTTTTATCCGTTAATTAATCCCCAGTACTCACTTAGCTTTTTCCCAAAAATATAATTATACCTGATGAATCAACTTCTATAGAATTTCATAACCCATAAAATATTATCTATATATGTATCCTATATTATAAAATTAACAAAAACAAATATTTTTATGATAATGTAGAAAAATTCTCTAAATATAATAAACCATTTTATAGGTAATTTTAATTTTAATATCAAAAATTAAACTATAATAAAAAAAGTTCCATAAAGAAATTTTATAAAATAACATATATTTATAAAAAAACATAATCATACTAATTTTGAAACCTAAAAAATATAAGAATTTCATTTTATAGTATTCAAAGATATATTTTAAGATGTATCTCATAATAGCATTAGCTAATCATGAAGTCTCATACTGAAAAGTAATTTCCCTAATCACATATTCTCTATGATAGGTTAATCATTTACATAAATAACCTAAATTAAAATAACTCTACAATAAAATAATATATTCATCCAATATACAATTAAACAATTTCTCTTTGAATAAAATAACATATTATTCTATTTACCATAGGAATATAGGGTTCTCGAAATAGTGAACATATTTTAAAATAACTTTCTTCACTTATTCCCCCTTTCATTTACCAACACCAAGGATATCAATTTGATAAAACATAAGTCCCAAAATTATCATATTCTAATTCCATATACACAATTAAATTAAAAAAAATATTACACTAACATGGATCTCATGTTGGACGGTTATTGTCGAGACACCCTTACAACCCATCATTTGTGGGTTCAAACACTGGAACATTCTCAGATGCAATAAGTTTCTAAACATCTTATAGATTTTCATATATTATAAAACTCAAAAATAATCAATACAATTTATAACATCAAATGTTGTCTTATAACTCTCACTTTCATACAAACTCTAAATGACCTCAGCATCGTAACTCATGATGACTTTTATATATGATTTTTTTACTTCACCTCCATATGATTTAATAATAGTATTCCTATAAGGAATAATAATGTTCCTTTATAATGATGTCTCACTAGTTTCATCATCATTTTAATCTAGTCGATAAACGGTCCATGAATTTCTACAATTATTTTAAAACTCTTCCAAACCAGTTTCTACTTTATTGAAATAAATTATGTACACAATGGTTCATATAAGAGTTCACTGAAAAATTGTTTCGGAATATAATCATGTTTGACCTATAATTTCAAAAAATTTGATTAAACTTGATTTTCATAAACCATTCAGACTATGTTTGAGTTGAAAATTTCAATCAACAATCCATTTAGTATTCCATAAGTATATACTGAATGATTATAATATAAAATAAAGTATAAATATGATTCTCAAGGGTTTATTTCTTTAAAATATATTAAAAATTTATAATATGATTCAAAATATTGTGATATGGTATAATATCTTGAAATTAGTTGATAATATTTACCTTCTTTCGAAAGTATGAGAATATTGAGAAAATTGTATTTCATTAAAAAACCGTAGATCGATAAGGTTAACGAGGTATATAGGATGTGTTTGAGATCACATACAACTATTTTCAAGTGATTTTTATTTTGGAATATATTTCAAATTCATTTGGACACGACATTGAAATAATTATAGCAATAAGTCATGAAGAGGAGATATGAATTTTGTTTTATATCCTCATCCATTTTTTGTAATCGACCTTAATTGATCTGAAAATGTAATAGAATAATGATTTTACTAAAACAATAGACATAGAAACTTACCACAATTTTAACAAAAACTCTTAACCCCTAACATTGTCCAAACAGGACTCTAATAAAAACTATTAGTCCCCAACCATAAACATTAAAAAAAATTGATATATGCCAATAATTTTAAATTATTTCACATTTATAACCGTTTCATTTGTAGAGATTCAGATAATTAGTCTGTAACTAATATATAACAAATCTATATAAATACAAGGTGGACACATAAAAAAATATCCATTTATTACATTTAAAAACATTTAAAATGAAATTATTTTTTTAGTCGTCATAAATTTTTCCATGATACCACAATTGATTCTATTTTTATTTAAATTTTGTGTAATTTTTTTCAAAAACTTGTGATGATAAAAAAATAATGGTAAGGGGTAAAAATAAGGAATAAACCTTTAGTCCACGAATATATTAGACTCATGAATTTTTTTTCTGAAAAACATACTTATCAATAATAAAACATACTCAGTTTTACAGAACATGTGATATAATAATATTTCTAAAAATATTATTAGCAAGAATAAATCGTAATGGTAAATTGTTGCATCCATATCATACAAGAATTATTTAATTCACAAATATATAGTGAGTAACCATCTTGGTTACATCTCGAATCCCCATCAAAGTATATTCCCAATATATTTATGGGTAAACCCAATTGGGTATCCCTGTATCATTGCATAATGAATATCATAGATATCATCGGATCAGTTACCCTTGATTTATCACTAGACATCATATACACATAAACAATAACCAATTCCACACCATTTATATAGACATTCCATTATTTTTTATTCATAAACACATGTACACATTAGCTTTATCCTAGAGACCTCTTTACATGACATGTTGTTAATGGATGGTTTCAATAGCTTGTGTACCACCTGATAGTTTTCTAGAACATGAACCACCATTTTACAATACTCACCAAACTAATTAATATTTGTAAATTCAAAATTAACCTCCATTTGTTGATCATTTTTTGACCATGGACTCCCACTCTAGAGGAGGTATTTCAATATTAGTTTTGATCAGGACCCTTGAGTACAATTCCAAATCACCACTAATAGTGTGATGATCAATTTTTATTTGGATACCAATTACATAAGCAATATCACCAAGAATCATGTAACTCTAGTGTACCTAGGGAATCCCTTGATTCCTAGTCCACACCTGCAACATTTATGGACGCTGATTGAATGGATTGAAATCAATATCCCATTATGATAGTTCAAGGAACCATGGTTTGAGATTTTGGTTTTCTAAAATACACGCCATGTCAGGGTCCTCTATCCACACCAGAATGACTTTAAATAAATATGGTAAAATTTGGATAAGAATCTATCTTAAAAGACACTAGGAGTGGGAAATTATATCCATCGAGTAAGAAAAAGACCAAGGACTTACACCCCCATTCTTATGAGATGAATCCAAGTATAGAAAATTTACCAAGATCCCTTATTTTCTAAATTACATACGGAACCATGTCTAATTTGATAGATTAATCTCCCAAGAATGTTATAGATAACGGTATACTCGAATCAACCAATGCAGTTACAGATCTAGAAAAAATATCTAAAAATGACATTGATTTGCGAGTTAGGATTGAAGAGGAAATCCATAATCTATTACCATTTAGAGTATATTTTATGTCTCTTTCCTAGTTTGGATTGACGATATCCATGAAATAGATCCTAATAGGATGACTATTTATCATCACCAATTTGAACAATGTAATCTCCCATAGATAATTGTAATAAGTATTTGTTATTATTATCATCAGATTTTTGTGCACTTTTTTTGAAGTGAATTAATAGATATATTTTCTGAATCTCATAAATCTCAATCTTAAGGCTTACATCTTGTCGTATTTATACTAAAATATTAATTATTTTAATAATTAACTCATTATAGTTTCATGAAATGAGCCAAGTGATATGCTCTGTCAAAAAAGAAATGAGAATTTCACATTGGAATCTACATTCAAGATATCCATAAAGTAGAATGTCACGACATCAATAGAGACCTGAAATGCTAACAATTCAAAATGGAAAAAATATACTAAAAATATGAACCAAAAACCTAGTAGGAAATAAAAAATTTAATTGGATATGAAAGGAAAAGGGAGAACCACCCAAAAATCAATGTCAAAATGAATTTCTTCTTGTGGAACTACCATGGAATGAGTAATCCTAGAATGTAAGGTTCTCTCCAGCTCCTTGACGTTAAGTACAAAAGTGAACTTATGGGCATCTATGATCTAGAAATTATTTCTTCAAACCAATGAATCTCCAGAATCGGGAGAGGATACATAGTCCTAGGAGCATCTCATTCTACCTTCTCTTCTGATAGTTTAGGTTCATGGTCCACAGTTGTACAGAACAACATGATATTTATCTAAAGCAAGATCAGATCATTACATGAATCTTTTTCAAATTTGGATAGAATATATTTTTTTATATATCAATTCCATTAATAATGATATTTCCAAGAGTCTATGATGGTATCTTATAATGGAACTTTCTAGTTCAATTATATATCCTTGGTTTATTATTAGATATTTCAACTCAATCATCCATACTAATGAAAATATTCCACAAGTTTATAGCACTTCTTCCATCATTAATTTCAAATATTATGTTGAGGAAGAAAAACTAATGGAAATTAAACTCATCGGAACTAACAACATATCGTACAGAAGGTACCCAAATAATATGTGGGAATATAGAATCGATAGTGATTTTATTAATGATGAATCACTAGAAAATATGAGATTTATTTCATGTGAAACATTAGAAAAATATAATTTTTATAACCAATTTATCCTAGTGAGTCTATTTTAAATGTAAGAGATGTTACATATCCTGTTCGGTTTTACCAATTCTTGTGCATCCCTCCCCAAATGCTGTAAAATTTTCCAACATTACTAGTACTTGGGTTTCTAAACATTTAACTGATAGATTTTAATATCAAAAATCAAAAAATTAAAGTGCAAACTGATGGAATGGATAATAGTTAAATTTATATCACTTTTTGGAGAGATTGAATATCTTGAATGATATATTTAGAATCCTTGGGAAGATTTCATCTAAAATAATTTCTCATTATACATTTTTCAAGATGCTATTTTATTCTCCAAATTGAAATATCTCATTATGATAATGGAAAATAATAAAAAGAACATTTTCAAATTCATTTGTCTCATATATGGGGATAGAAATAATAAGTTCTTCCATTGCCTCCAATGTGTGAGGAATGCCAATAGACCCCACTCTCCTATAATGGATTGTGACCAAATCATGGATAATAGGTAAGATCTTTCAAATAAAAATATATCCATCAACATGAAGATATTTAATGGACCACGATTGAATGTGTTGATAAAGGAGGGAATTATTTTTAAATTGATTAAATTGAATGATAAATATTTCCTCACCTCTACTCCCATGGATTTCGAAGTCAAAAAAGCAATATTTGGTATTAATTACGATATTTCACCTAGACTTGAGGGTTTTAAAGATAATTTAGTCCAATTAGATTGTGATGTCATCTATAATGATGTTTGTATGAATATCAATAATTTTTCTCTAGTAGAGTTCTCAATCAATGTTAAAATGCACTATTTATTTCACTCATTCCAAAACTGCAGAATTCCAGGGATATAAAAAAATAAAGACCTATTTCTCTTGTCAACTCAAAAAACATATTCATCACAAATATTCTTTCCAAAATTATTTCTCATATCTTAGAAAAAAACAATATCACTTTGTTAAAGGGAGGATCATTCACAATTTATTTTCTTAATGCCTCGGAATTTGGAATCCTTGTCCAAAATCCCACCTGGGGAGGAAACATTTCTCTGAAACATAACTTCAGGAAGGCCACTATCATGATAAATTGGGGATTCATTGGAAATTTTATTCACATTTTTTTATTCAACATAATATTTTTCTACTGGATAAAATCTTGTATTGAGTATTCTAATATATCCATTAAAATGAATGGGTCCCTTGATGGATGCTTTAGTTTCATCAAGGGGGATGATTCAAAAGGATCCACTATCAGCCATCATCTTTTCTTTTGTAGTGGATAATCATTGAATTATTATTCTCCATATTTTTTTAGGGTGAAATAACAACTATCAGGGCAGATAATGGTACCTCTACACCATATCATCATTACATTTTAGATGAAATTTTATTTTTAAAAAGATATATTAAAGTCATAAGAACAAATTAATAAATTTTATATTTAATTATCAGAATGTTTCAGTATATGAAATTATATTTGGAAAATCCATCATCTAATTAATTAATGACATTTCATATCACAAGATAACAAGCATAAGTAATGATCTAGGAAAACGTGTAGGATATCTACCTTTCACTTACATTGGGGATCCCATGTTCCGGGGAAGACCTTGAGCTTCTAATTTGTCCACCACCCTAATTCAAATCAGAAGAACACTTGCCTCATGGAATGTCAAGTCTCTATCAATGTCATGAATAGTTTGTCTTTCCAAGCATGCAGTGGTCTCAATAATGGTTTATTTGATCATGGTTTCTTCATTACATGCATTTATTACCATAACTATTACTTATATGATAATGAATATTGTTTTAGAGTTGTATATTTTTTGAATAGAAAAATCCTTACATTCCCATGGAAACAGTGTTTAAAGACTCATTCTATTAAAGGTCATAGAATAAAAAACATTTAAATCTTCATTTAGTCATTGTAGGATCATTTTTTTTAAAATTAGTTACTAAATTGGTTTATTCTCAGGCCATCATCATGTACATATTTTTTCCAGACCAATTGCAGGAATGTGGTGTTACATCGATTCTTCCATCTAGTGATGTCTTCAAACAGTATTCCTAAAAATATACAAGAAATAATAATGGATGGTGTAAATGAATTCCTCCCACATATTCTAGCATAAAAATTGGAAGGGGATACATTTTATTAACCAAATTAACTCTATTATTCGTATAATTGAGCACATAATCTCTATGAAATCCAAAACCTATGATGTCGATATTTTTCCTGATGATATTACTTCAATTATCACTGATTATGTCTCCATTAATAAGGAGGATGTGATTATATGGGAACAGTCTAAAAACGTCATTCATTAATTATGGTAATTTAATATTTATGTGATACCATGGTATATAAAATTTATAGGTGACTTTAATAAAAAAGGATTCATCCAACTGTGTTTACTAACCTTTGTGAAATTTCTCTCAACAATCTTCTTGAGGATGATAATCTTCATAATGTTGGAGTATCCATTTTCTCTAGATGTGTTCTCTATCGTCATCATCATGAAGATATTGAACACCTTTTCATGTTCTATCAAACCACTACCTCCCATTAGAATGGGGTATTTTAAATTTTTGGGATTGTCCCATGCAAGATTTCTCATCCTAGAACTCCATGTGTTCTCTTCACGACATTAAGATATCCCGCCAACCCATATCACACATCCATGATGACAATAAAAAGATAATTCAAATCATTTGGAATAGCTATAATAAAGAACCTTATGTCCTAAAGCATGTAAATTTTTTTTATCCTTTAATATTATTAAGACTACAATGTAAGCAGAACACACTTTGAAATCAATATTTTTTAGAAAACTAGAGAGGGAATACACTATTATGAGGTGGCATAAATTTTAGAGAATATTCACATAACATTTTGGCATAATGGATGTATTTTTGTTCCCTCCATTCATTAAATAGATAATATTCTAAACTTATGGGGTTTTGAGGGGAACCCAAGGCAATCAGAATTTGGGGTGATTTTTAGGGACCAAAATAGTGATATTTTTGAATAGTTATATGGTATTTATGATTATGTAACTACCCTGTAGGTGAAAATGATTGGTGTTATTATATCAGTTGACCTTAAAAGCCAATGAAATTTGGGTAATATCTAGTTTTACAATGATTCCACCCTCATTTTTAAAGCTATAAAAATGGAAAATATTAATCTCTAATGGAATATATTAGCGATGTGGGCCACCATACTTGAAAAGCCTTCTACAATGAACTATATAATCACACACATATATAGTGAAGCTAAAAAACATATTGATGGTATTGTAAATAATAGTGTTGCTGAAGAGGTGTGTATCTACTCAAGAACACTTCTTTATGATATTGCTTCCTAATTTCAATGGGATAAATGTTAAAATTATTTTTTCATACACAATTAACCTTTCGTTGTTTTAAATAAGAACATTTATTCCCACTTTTCTCATAATGTTACAAAAGAAAGTTAACATAATCATAACTCATAAAACAAGAAGAAAGGAAAAATAACATTTTCACATTGTAATAAAAATATATATCATATCTTGATATTGATAAAATAAATATATTTTACAACTATTTTTAATAAAAAAACTTCATTAAAATGTAACATGGTATATATATTCCTTTTAAAACATTAAGTCATGATGTTGAATCCAAATATAAAATATTTGTCATGTCATCGGAAATGTCATTGCAGTCGTATTTATTTATAAATGGTCATTTTTTTCATTTAGTAAATTGATTTGTATAAAAATATATATTTCAAAAAAAAATTAATAAAATTTAATTTCAAAGGTTCTTATTGTACACATTATAAAGTAATGCGATATATAACATCAAATTATGCCTTAAGGAATGTAGATTGAGATGAAGTCTCGTACATTGAGTATAACTTATCTCATACAATATTTATATTATTGAATAAATATCATTGGTTAATTAGTAATTTCTTGATATCCTTTTTATAGTTTTTTATTCACTTTATATCAGTTATTATCATGTTATAAAAAATATATAATTTGGAACATTCATATCGGACCTATTGTCGATTTTTGGTATTTGAGTCAAAAATCAACATAGTAATATGGCAATACTATATGTGGTCATAATCCCATCAACTATAAAATAATATTTATGAAATTATTAAAAAAATTTAAAATCAAATATACTTTTATATCGAAACACTATGTATTGTTATGAATAATGACCAATATGATAATCATGGAGACTGTAGCTCATGCATCTGCATTAGTAACACCTCCATTTTTAAAAAAATCATTATGTAAATAATTTATTTCTATTTTATCATTCTATAATATTCTTCATAATATTAAAATCTTAATAAAAATTTAAATATACTTACATATATATCATATAAGAGATGTTGTGAATAAAAATGATTTACACTTCCTTGTTGAGGTGATAGTTCAAATGTATGCACAAACAATGTTATCATTTTTATTTTAATGAAACTAAGAGAATAATTGAAATATTTTGATATTATAATTATATATATGTCATGAAAATAATCTAAAACATTAATTCCATCATAATGAACCTTCATTAATACATGGTAATAAAATAAAAACTATATCAGTTTGTGAGGTGGTAGTTCATAGATAGATAAAAAAAATCATTTCCAATTTTATGAAATTGTATATGGATTCAAGATCTAATATTAACATAATAACATCTATGTATATTTAGGACACTAGATTTATTATATCATCAATTTGGAGGGAATATAATTAAAGTGTATGAAGAAATTTAATAAAAATATATATATAAAATGATACCCTTTTTCGGTTGATCACCTTTGAAGAAAAACATAACATGACTATGCAGAGTGATCATATAAAATATGGAATCAATAATATGTAGAATACCTTTGGAAGGTTTTTTGGAATGTCATGGATAAATTTAATTGTTTTAGAAATGTGATTAACAAAGAAGAGTGTATAAATTTTTATAGTAGAGGGTAGGTCCAACTTTGAAAACTCTAAAAATATTAAATTAATATAAATTATTTTGAAATCTAAATGAATCCCACATGAGTTAATATAATTAATATAAGGTTATGGTTATATATAATCTCATACAATTACTTTCGTGAATTTATTGATTTTATTTTAAACCGTAAATATTCAGTTTACCTTTAATTTGTGTATATTATTTTTAGTTGTTGTAACACCAATATCAATATTTAGAATCTATAAAGATTATTATATCTCGTTAATATCACATAAAGAAACTCTATATGATCATATAGTCCTTTCCTAGGTAAAATTTATATTTTAAAATAATTTTTTGATATTAATATAATTTAATAAAATATATTTTTCATAAAATACCAATACTGTCAATTTTGAGACTATTCATTTCATTGAATATAAATAAAATAGAAACAGATCCATAACATAGAAAAAAACAGTTAAGTAACTTATAAAATGTCATATTCAGCAATAAAATTCAAAGTGTACTCAAATTGATTCAAATTATATTTATTTTGATATTTTTCATATAATTTATTTAATATTTTTTTAATTAAACAATTATGATATCACTATTATTTGAGTAATCATAGTAATTATTCAATAGATAAATATTCTAAATAAATTTCAATGATATATATAATTTCATATTATTTTTTTATAATATTTATTTTAGAATTTTTTTTTATTTTTATATCTATAATACAATTTTTATACTTATAAGAAATAAAATGGTGACTTGTTGTCACTTTATTTGGTTTTATAATATTTATATCACATTCTAGGAATAAATCTACTAAATGAGTCAAATATTATCCTTAGTTGTTAAGGGTTTACTTTTACTCAAAATTACGATTTTTTCCAATGTTAGTAAAATTTAGTTATCTAAATCAAATTATGTATGACCCTAATTTAATTGTTTTACCATTAACTATTGAAAATGAAAATTATCAACGATACTATTCATCAAATCTAGAAAATAAAGGAAAAATATTTTAATAATTTTTATACAATGATTCAAAATATTCAATCCATTCTCGAATTTAAAACATAATATTTGTAGAAGTCACATTAAAATTAATCCCCATTGTCAAAATGAGATAACTGGGTTTTGAATGTATTGAACCCTCAAAATATTGACATGCATTTATAACTAATTTCAATATATAATTAATTAAAGTGAATAATAATGACAAAAATGATAAAAATAATATAATTATACTTTAATACCAGTAAAAAATATAATATTACGTTATAAATTTATTAGAGAAAAAAAAATTCATATAAAAAGTAGTATTTTTCAATGAACATAAAAAAAATAAATTTTATCCGAAAGATACAAGAACATTATCCAATGTAAAAATTTATTTCATGATTCCAAATAATTTTTTATTATTTCACATATAATTTATATTATTTAAAAATAGTAGATTTAAATGGATTCTCCATCAACAGGTTTTAAAAATGGTTTTTTTGAAAAATTACCATTTTTTAGTAAAATTTATTTTTTAATATAATTTCCATATAAAATATAGGATTAATTTTAAACAATATATTAAATTTAAATTTCATTAAAATAATAAAAAATGGTTGAATTGATAATATTAGATATAGAATTATTCATACTGATATACATTTTCATTGAAATATAACCTTATATTCAATTTATTTTTTTTTCATTTGTAAATAATTTGGTAACCATTGAATCAATATATAAACATGTGTAAACCCTAATCTTATAATTTAGTTAATAATATAAATCTCCTCCATTATAAGGTTAGTGTTCTAATGAAACATTTAAATAATAATATTTAGTATTCTATTTAAATTCAAAAAGTTGTATCATGTACGCTCTCGAACAAGGTATTTATTTTAAAAAGTATGGGAAGTTACATAACATGCACATTATAGTTTCCAGACCTCAAATAGATCATATAGTGAACTATATATCCTTAATGATAATAAATATTTCTTCTATATGAGGTAGTGGATTTTAAATCTTATCATAACCTTTCTAAATGATTTTTATTCCAAAATTAGTCTATGGGGTACTATCCCCCATCATTTAAAAATAAATATTTTAACCTCATGATTACTTAAAGGGTCATATATAATCCTTAGCATCAAATTCTTCTAACTCTTTTTTGGTTTATTGATCTTTATAATCTATATCATAAATGTATGAATGTACACCAGTGCCTCTCCTATAACTATCTTGATGGTGATCTCCACCTATATCATAAAAGGTAATCATGAGATTTCATGATGGAAAACCTCCCCCAATAATCCATAATATATGGGAAATCCATATTTCAGATAATAATATTCATCATAAAGTGTGTTCTAATCAAGTATGTCACTCAGCTCATACCATTATTCCCATGTCAAATCAACTATCCCAGACATCCAAATTTTTTAAATGAACATAGTTACAACCATTGGGTAATTTGGCAGAAGAGAAGCAAAGCTTGATGTACAAGGAAATTACATTACTTTTGCAGAAAAAATAATACGTGACACAAACAGATGCCCAATGACCGTATTAGTTTAGTGTGTTTTGAAACTCGGAAAATAATCTTCTAATCATGCTGAAAGATCTTCAACATCTCCCATAAAGATCGTCTATATTTTTCCTACCCAAAACCATCGATTATATCCTGGGGATGGAAAAACATAAAAAGGGTTATCTCAAATAATCATTAAGGGTATGCATGGAGAACATAAAAAACATATACATTTGAAATTAAAAACATGGGCATAATGCTTAAACATCAAAATCTTGAGTCATGAATTAAATATTGGATGTATATAAGACATAGATCATAATGGAACATTAATCTGGATAAAATAGCATCGAAATAAAACATGTAATTTGAGAAAACCATATTACACAAGATATTATATCTATAGTAGCCAAGGAATTGATTCCAAGACCACCATAGAGGACAAAGTCCATTATTGAACTGAGTTTATTTGTCATTCCAGCCCTGTAGTACCGAACCAGATTTACATGCCTTTCTAGCCATTTCATTATCATGAAATATAAATCATTACACAATGAATTTAAGGTAGATATAGATCCCACCCATCTCCTAATGAAATCATTCTTACGTGTGACATAAAATAAACAAAAAACATTCCTTATATCTCAAAGAATAAAATGGGTTTCATAAAGATCATCCCATCATAAAAAAATCTATATAAAACAAATAGATATCATTTTATCAAAAATAAAACTATTTAAATAATATATACATTAGACTTAAAACATAACCATATTAAATAATATCATATTAGATGGAAAATAGTTTTGACAAAACACTTGAAATGAATTCCTGAAGAAACAATCCTTTCTTCTTCAAAATCATTTTCTTTTCTAAAAATTCAATGCAATTTTTAAAGAAAATGATTTTGTTGAAAATAATCATGAAACAATGTAGAGGAATTTTCATGAAATTGAGGCATAATGAAATTGTACAAATCTGTTCATGCCGTATAATTTAAAAAAAATCTCTTTGTATTTTTATCAAAAACGTCAAAAAGATCCTCGTATGGAAAACTAAAGAAAGATTCATTCCATACCTTATGGTAAAAGTTAAAAAGTGGTAAAAATAACTTTAATAAAACATGTAATAATTGTAACAATTTTAGGAAAACATTTTTAGAAAACATGGAAATGGGTGATAACTATAACACTAGTAAATACTTGTGAATAAAAAATCTCGGATAAGAATGAGATTGGAATAATTATCCCTTACAGTTTTAATCTATTGAATCATAGGTGTCTTAAAATAATGAAAATTACATGAATATTTAAATATCATATCCTTCATAATTAAAATCATAAAAATTTCACGGGAAGCATAAACTCCATACAAATGAAATGGGAGGTGATTAAGTCATATGTCTCATAGAAATAAAAGTGAGAAGAAATAATTCCTTACAATAAGTCTGATTTGTTCTGTACGTGTCTGAAACTCTTGTATAGTTGGTTTAAACATATTAATAACTTTTAAAAAATCATAATAATATATATGAAATTATATATGATTCACCTACGTCATTATATTATTCATTCATTTGTCAATTCCTTGTTAAAAAAACGTTTAGGTAGTAATCGTTTCATTTGTTGTACGTGTTTGGACTTTTTGTTCATGATATTATTACTTATATCATGATTTTCATACATCCAGAATGTAAAAAAAGATATATATATCATATATATTCCATACATACATATATATATAATAGATAGATAAATGAAATGAAATACACCATTCGTGGAGACGGTAGGCCGTATGTATGCTTGAATGTTGTTTTCCATTCTTTATTGACTTGAATGGAATAAAGTAGATGACATATATATATGTATATATATATATATAAATCTAGTATAATTATTATGTCATATATGTATTTATTATTCATTGTATATACTTTATAATCATTTTTAATGTTTTACATACTGAATGAATCTCATCGCATCGTGGAGACGATAATCTGTATGTACGAACGAGTAATGATATCATTCCATAATTATTTAATTAATTGGATTGGATAATATAATGTCTCAGAATTATTATCATCTTATAATAATCTTTTATAGTGATTATTTCCACCATTATACACATACAAGTAAGGTGGTTTTGGAAAAACAGATTACACTATGGTGTGGAGACAGTAAGTCGTACGTACACATGTGCGGTGATTTTGTTTTTCGTAGGATGGATTGAATGTGAAATAGGGTTATTTAATATTTATAATAACATATTAGTATATGAATGATATTTAAGTTATTACTTTATAATGATCCAATCAATGAAGATGAATTAGAATAAAAAATAAATTTAAAAAAATCATTAAAGGATATTGCCTCTTTTTTGACGAGCCTCTTCTAAACCTATTCATAGGGAACTAATGATGGTCTTTGAAGAAAACCAAGAACTCTAGGTTTTTGGTAGGAAAGTGGAGAAAAGAAAGGGACAAGTTTTTTCTGAGATTGATGTCTAAAAATGTTGTGAATAGGTTAGGGAAGAAGTTCCCTTTTATAAAAGAGGAGAGGGGAACTTTTGGTAACCTCTAAAATATTAATTTATAATAAATTCGAAACCCACTTATAAACTTCAAAAATTACTCAAAATCGATGATTAGATGAGATAAAATTTCAATATCATCAAAAAATAAAATTTAGACATGTTGGTAATTTAATTTAAACATTATCAACTTGATTTATCCTTATTTAATCAATTAATTTTATTTGTGGAAATAATATATTAAATTTTAAATTGTTATAAATAATTACTTATGTGATGTGAATTTTCCATAATTGGATACTTTATGAAATTTTCGATCATATATATTTCAATTTAAAATTTTTAAACATTTTTGTGATTTTTAAACAATTTAATAATATGTTATTTTTTTAAAATAACAATAGTGTAAATAATGACACTATTCATTTATTTAAATATAAATAAAATCCACACAGAGGATATATTAAAAACAAAAAATTTAATAGATTCCCAACATTTTATATTAATATATAATATTTTTGTAGATCATTAATTAGTTCATATATAATTTATTTTAATATTTATGAAAAATTTTATTTGATATTTCAATCTATAAAATAATTTCAACATCGTTATTGTGTCATCATTAATGATAATTATATAATTGCAAAAAATTTTAAATAAATTCAAATGATGTAGATAATTATATTATTTTTTAGAATACTATTTATGTTTTATGTTTTATGAAGTTTATCATTAAATTAAAAGTATTTCAATTATAATATATAAGAGAGTGACATGTTGTCACCTTCTTTGGTATTAATAATAACTACATTATTTCCATGGTCAAAAATCAACTATATAAATGTATTCAAAATCTTAGGTGAAATGGGTCTACGTTTATTCATTCAATATAATTTCGGCAGCTGATAGGGTAATTTCATAACAATATTTTTACCATTTAATTACATTATTTACCTTTAACTATGGTTAAAAAAATTTACCGTAGTTAATATTCCCAATGCCCAAAAAAAATTTAGACTTTTAACATAATTTGGACTTACAGATAAAAAATATGGAATCCATTTTTCCAAATTCAAAACACCTAAGATGCATTAATTATTATAAAACTAATCACATTGTTAAAAAATGGGTTTTTGTTTAAAACATTTCAAAATATTGGAATTATATTACATATGAATTAAATGTAAAATTAATGCTAAGGACATAAATTATATTAAATGGTAAAAATATATTTTTTTTATAATTTAAAACCATTTACAATTATAATTTACCGATATAAATTTTCTCGTTGAAAAATGTTTTTTTAAATAAAATTTATCATGTTTTTACTATTCATCAAAATAGGAACATCATCAGAAAAATATCAAAAAGATATCCAAAATAAATTTCTATATAATGATTCACAATAAGAAGTTTATTTTGTAAAATTGAACATATAATTTGTCAAAAATTAGATTTAAAATGGGTGTGCCATCAAAAGGAGGCTAAACAACATTTTCTTAAAAATACATATTTTATCCGAAAAAAATTATTTTGTTCTCACACCTCATTATAAAAAATTTGTAAGATGAATTATAATTTTATAAACATTAAAATATGGTCAATAGTATTCATAATAGCTAGTTCATAATATTATAATAATATATCATTATTTAGTGAAACTTGGTATTGTGTAAAACACACGCTATTAAGGAATGTTGCCTTTGCGTGTAATACAAGACAAGTCAAGGTTGTGTGTAGTGAAACTTCTTTTGGTGATTCATATATTATAATCAAAACAAATTTATTTTATACATTTATCAAAATTTATACACAATGTTGCGTAGATTAGTTTCTACCAAACAAACATCAAATTGTGTGTAACACGAGCCATGAATAGTGTTGTGTATACTGCAATCTAATATGGTGTTGCATATAGCTCAATAAAATCTTGGTGTAGAAAAATTCATAGGATATCAAAGAAATTAAAAAGAATATATCTCATAAAATCTTGGGGTGTTAAATTCTACCCGACTTAAAATGAATTTCACCCCTGAAATTCTTCAGGGTTATAAAAGGTTTACTACTTGAAAGATTCATTCCTAGAAACCCACATCATATAAAAGAATAATAAAACATAATTTTAAAAAATAAATTAAGTAATGTAATGGTTACCCAGATTAACTCATCACTGGGTTCCCACATAAGAAAACATAGGTTCATACATGTATATAGAAGAGAGATCTAACCATCATGTTCTGATGGAGAGTGGTAGAAAACATGGCTATGAAAAAGCCAACAATCACAAAGCCATATATTTGAGATAATATAAGGTACCAACCGATTCATCGGATATGAGGGTACTAGGAAAACATTTTTTGTTATCAAAATCATTTCCCTAATGCTGAAGAATTCTTGAATTAAAAGAAATACTTAATTGATTTTGGTATAATATCACCGTTGTTTGTGCCTTGAAAAATTTACACTTCATATCTCAATAATATGATGTTGAATGTGTCCTTAATGATGTCTGGGTAGATCATGTGACATAATGATAGGTCATTCCTTTTGGTTCAAACATAAGGATAACCAAATATATTTAATATTCATAAGTCAATATATGGAGAGATTAGTCGTATGTGGTTCAATAAATGGATATACACTTCATATATCATTCCGCATAATAAAATAAAATAATTTAGACTAACTGGGGACATCCTTTAGGGATGTGGTAGGCGATAAAGGCTTGTCACACTTCGGTGGGGGGTTCAATTCCTGTGACCTTGTTTGACGTGACAGTTTTTCGCCCTTCCTACAGGTTTTCCTTTTTCTATAACTATACTATTATAAAATTTGAGAAATAATATCAAAAAAAGTTCTAGCCTTAACCCATACTATCTAATGTCCAAAATAATCTCTTCCAATCATATCCAAAATAATTCTATCCAATATCATAGTATAAAGTAAACGATTACTAGAAAGGTTATCTACAAAGCATGGGTATACCATCATTTATCCCCCATATATAAAAAGATATATCTAGTTGGTCACATTCCAAACATGTGAATACCGTAATCATGTATTCACTTGAAACATGAATTTCCATAGAAACTTAGTGAAAACATGAAGGCTTTCAAAAGAAAAATCTTTCCACATACTAAAATCCTAACAAATTAATATACTCAAACCATGATATCACTTTGTCCTTTTATCAGTCATGAGCTCATGAATACTATCGAACATATTATTTTCTTCTTATACCTTTATTATTCGCATATCACCTATTATCAAAAAATATTTCGATCACTTTTCTTGGTAATTGGTACCATAATTATTTCAAACCATAATAAGCCTATTCATAGATATTCCAATATTCTACGATACTATAAATGAGATTCCAAAACCCTGTTTTGGAATCCCAATACATAAACACATAATCATTCCACAACATCATTTTCATAATCAACATCTCTAATAGTGATCACATAATACTTCCCTTTGTATTTTTCATTATGAGGTTGTTGATTTCGATCATCATTAACCATTGGGTTAGGGCATTCGTTAGCATAATGCCCCATTTTGTGGCACTTGTAGTAATGAAGTGTTGGTGGTGCGTTTTCTGTAGTCTTTTCTCTATTCACATAATTAGCTACAATTTTCCCATTAAATCGACACTCAGCTGCCCAATGACCTTCTTTTACACATTTAAAAATTATTCTTGAACCTTTAAGACAATCTCTACCATTCTTCCTTCAACACTTTAAGCATAATGATTCATTCGCCTTCTTTTCACCATTGTTTTGAGATTTTCTTATGAACTCCATGTTTCATTTCTTATCAAATCCATGTGATGGATATGTAACACCAACATCTAGTTCTACCTTGATACCAAAACACACAATTTCTTCATATCTACTAAAATCCCTTATTAATAATTCCATCTGAAGACTTGGTTTTTAGACACTGAATAATCGGTCTACTTTACATTCAGGTTAGATGATAAATCCAGAATTATACCTAGAAAACCTTGTTAAATTTTCCTCGTATATACCAACATATTAATCATCCTTATGGTTAAGCTCAAGGAACTCATTTTCTATCACTGTTCAAAGAATAATAGTGATATACTTATTGAAAAACAAGTTCATGAACCAGTCCCATTCCATGGAATCAATTTAATCTAGGGCCCTTGTATTGTTAATTAGAGTCCACCATTGGTTTTCTTCACCTTAAAAATGGTAAACATCCAAAATGTATTTTTCATGTTTTGAACAACGATGTATGGAAAATATATTTTCAGTGGTACTGATACATTGTTTAGAAATAAGTGGATTATAATACCTATATAAAGAAGGCGGACGTTACGTCCTGAAGGAATCAATATAATATTGTCCCCTTCTTTGCTAATTTGGAAGTATAGAATCACTCATAGCTCTTGTAAGTATAGAAATAAGATTTTGCACTCCATATCCCATAACATTGGTTTGTTCAAGAGGACTATTAGGGAATTATCCATTACATTGATCAAAATGTTTCCTTCGGGTTCCAGCCATCGTCAAAAACCCAAAAAGAATAGTGTGAGAGGAAAAAATCATGTTGGGAAAACAGTATAATATAGGGGTAGTACCTTAAATATCAAACATCTTGGGTTAAATTTTAAGAACATTAATGTAATTATTGAACTATAACGTATACTTATAGTTTACCCTAGGGACATCCCTAGACATACCTTATAAATACCTCTAGGGATCACACAAAATATTTCACATCCTTGTTTCAAAAGGTTAACAAAACCTTCACTCTGATACCAACTGTAGAGACCCAGATCTTGATGTATATGTTCATTACATTATTTTTTCTAAAAACATAATACATGAAACAAACATACACCCAATGACCATATTAGTTTAGTGTCTTTGGAAACTTTAAATATAATTTTCTAATAAGGGTGAAAGAGATTCAACATCTCCCATAACGATCTTCCCTTCATTCCTACCTAAATCCTTTATATCTAGGAATGCAAATGGTTATCTCAAATTCTCAGTATGTGTAACATCCCAGGTAAATAAAGAATATCAAATTTTCATATTCATTAATATTTTTGTATAAAATATTAATATTACTTTAATGGGGATGTTATGTTTGACGGCGTACCCAATACGCAACAACGTGTTTCTTGGAAATCTTACATTGCACTCTAATAATTAAATAATATTATTTTGAATGGTAGTTAACACGTAGTCATTATAATGGAGAGAATGAAGATAACTAACTAAAAATGATTATATATATTTTTCAAATATTTTTACTTTTATCCAATAAATGTTAGAGGTTTAAAATGAGAATGAATCCAATTTTAATCGTAAATATTCTAATATTCATTAAAAGGTCAATTAACAGCCATTTGATGGTGACCCCTTTTAAAATAATCTTTTTGAAAATTTTATATGTTATATTGGACCAAATAATATCCTTCTTAATAATCGGGACATCAAAATTTACTTTGTGTATTTTTTTTTTATTTTTTCGATAAAGTTCATTTTTAATAAATTAGTGAAAAATGTTGTATTTTAATTCAAAACCACTTTTTAATTTAATTTATTTTTTTTGACTAGATCATCGTTTGAATTGTTTTTAATGTGAAATTTGAATATATTTTTACCATTTAATCCAATGGTGGTCATTAGAAATAATTTCACATTGAAATTTGACTTAAACTAGTGTCAATATTTTAAAAGATATTGTTTCTTGAAACACGCTATTTGGATTGACAATGGGAATTAATTTTTATATTAATTATTGAAACTTATATGTTTTTAATTTTTTAAAATAGACATCATTTTTGAATTATGAATATCAAATATAGCTTAGGGTGAATTTTTGGTATTTTTCTGAAAAATTTAAATTTTTGATGAATAGTGAAACCACTAAGTGGTAGTTAAACAAACTGATTTTTCATTTAAATGAAAGTTTACCACTTCTGTGCTTTGAATTTAAGAATTCTGACATAAATGGGTGTCATTATTATGTAATATTTTGTTCAATGGGATTAATTTTTTTGGTGAATAGTAACTTTTGAGTTTTGTTAACCGCAATTAAATTTAATTAGTGTAATTTAAGATAAAAATGATATTATAAAAATATAAAAATATCATGACACATGTCCTAACTATATTGGTTGAGTCATGTCCGACCAATACAAAACATGGGTAAATTTGTGGGACCCCATGGAGCCACATGGGGTGATAATGACATTAATACCTTTTATTTAATGTAAAAATAAAAATATCACAAACTTGTATTGTTTTACTAAAACAATTTTTACATGTGGTTATATATGTTATATTTTTTACTATAAATACACATTATAAAGATAAAAATATTTCCTACTACATAGTAATTTTCTTATATTTTTTTAGGCATCAAAAAAATAAATTTATTTATGACACAATGATGATGTAGTGTTAACGTCATTAATGAATGATTTAAATAAATAATAAAATAATGTTTAAAATAATATCCAACACTTGACCAATTATTATTTGATTTTTTTCTTTAGAACATGGACCACCTTATCTTCTTCTTTAATTAATTTTGGATCTTTATAAACAGAATTTCATTTTATAATAAAATAATAATTTCAAGATTTCCAAAATAGACCCTCATCTCCGTTATAAAAGGACCCCACTTCCTACCCATCTCTCACACTTATCAAGCCCTTTGTCTCGACCAAACGCTTCTCAAATGAGCTCCCAATAACCTTATCTTCTCCAAGAATCCTCTCTTTGGGAAGAATACTTTCCAAGGAAGCGTTTGGGCTCAAATCAAAAATAGTTACCCGATTTAAAGGTAATGTCCTCTCTTATGTTTTTTTGTTTTATTTTTCTTCTCCAACCCCCTAAACTATTTTTATTGATTTCATTTGTAACAAAACCAGTATCTAAAATATACTAGGTTTTTTTTATCATAATGATTCGAGCTACACTTACACACACCTATGTCTAATGGTTAGAGAACATACTGTTTCCGTGGATGGAAAATTTCTACCACATGAAACGATGATTGTTCAATATTCATTTAACTCCTTAAAATGTGGACATTAAGATGTCACTATATTTATATATGATATATAATATGTATATGTTTTCCTTTAGCTTCTGTATTTTTCATTTATGACATACCTTTATAGTTTCCATTATGGATAAACGCGATATCTTCATTTTAGGAACTGCGGACTACCGCCCCCTCAAAGTGATTTGATTCATTAATGTCATATGTGGGATGTGTAAAGGATAGAGTTAAAAATATTATATATGATATTATACTGGAATTATAATGTACCTTTATATCATTATTATTTTATTCCATTAAATATTAAATAGAAATGAAAGTAGCGTTCATGTGTACGAACGGCTTACCGTCTCCATGAGCGGTGCATTTCATTTATTACCTCTAAATGTTATGTAATATTATAAATGAATGTATATACTATATATATATATGATATATATGTTATCTACATCAAGAACATAATTCTGGATATAATGGATATTTTACCACATGAATAACTTGTAATTATAAGGAGTTTATTGTTTACTCAAGTACCAATGATCGACAAAACGACCTTTATTAACATAAATAATTACAATGTGTTCATAACATGGTAATAGGTGATTTAAAAGAAATAATTAAGTTGAAAAATGATCTTAATCAACTATAAATTAACTTGAGTTTATTTTTCAGGAGATTAAAGAACGATCGAGTCATGTCGGACACGAGGTAAGGGATCCTACCTCCTTCTTTAATTTTATGTAGTCTCCTTTATGTCATTTCATTTAAGCTCATCTTTATTATGTTTGGGGATGTTATTTTATATTCTACATTATTTAATTTTTATGTTATTATTATTTAAGACCCTAAATTATACCATAAATCCATTTTTGGAAGTTCTATGTTGCGTTGTTAGGCTGGCGTGTTTTCGTAAGGGAATTTTCATCTCACTTTTATTCCCGTGGGATTTATGCTACATTTGCCACCATTTCCTTTTAGAGGTTTATGTACTACACATTATTCTACTCTTTGTGTAATATAATTTCTTTTATGAGTATTTACATCAATTTTTTATTGTCCTTATTTCATGGGGTGTACGTTTCGAATGTTACCCAATTCGGTAAGGGGACCTTTCACCCTCCTCTTTTTAAAATACTTCTTTTGTTAGGTATTTTAATTTACATATTATTATGTTGGGATACGTTCTTATATATCCTTATTTATGTAAAATTTATTTCCAAGTGATGAGATACCCTTTTTGACTCATCAACTCATTTTCATTGAATTTTAATGTGACATTGTTAGGCTGTCAAGGTAACTTCTTAACCCAATTTTGATTTATTTGGGTTCAACTTGTAGTTATTGAATATGGCATTCTATGAATATGTGTGAATGAAACTTATTTTATTACACTTAATATCCATTTATATTGGGTGTATTTATATATTTCACACATTATTATGTAATTGAATTATCCTTAATCTAAGGATACCATCTTTGTACAGAACTTCATCTCAATCTCCTTTCATTGAGGCATATTTTGCTTTATACACAACTTTCTTTTATAAGGTGTATAAACCCCATTTACTTTTACATGTTTTCAAAAGGAATATTTTTATATGAAGAGTTTTACTAAATGACAAAAGGGAATGTTTTTATCTTATGTATGCGGCGACAATGACTTCTCCGTTGCCATGACTATTATTTGAGTTTCACCCTCCCCTACAAGACAAAACCTTTTAAATGAAAAATAAATACCATATAGTATTTTATATATTTTTGTATTGAAAATGGATTTTGATAATTTTTTGATTACATCAATGTGTTTTTTTGATATCGCGTGATTGAAATGTGGAAATGTTATGTTTCCTTTAAGCATGTTTTATGAGATACAATTATGTTATGGTTCTTGTAAATTGTTTATGAAATCGGGTAGTTCCTTGATAGACTAAGGGTGGGTGAGCCCGATATAGCTCTCTAATGCATTCGGTAACGTGACAGAGGTAAACGTTAATGTTTATCCTAAGAGATTTAGGGAATATAATGTGGTGGGTATTTAAAATGTGACTCCCTATGTAGCTATGATAGCTACAATGTATGTATGTTATGTATGCCTCAATTTACCTTCAAGTCATATGATTTCAATGAGTTATTCTTAAATCATATGATTTTATAAGGTATGTTAAATTTCTTATTATTTATGAGTAAAGTGTGTTTTCATTTATTCTTATGTATACGTGGACTAATGTTTCCTTCCCGTATTTTTTATATATCCCTTACTGAGCATTTTTTGCTCATCCCAAGTTTTTGAAAAATTTCTCCACAGGACATAAAGTGAAATATAGTCAAGGATGGGATCAAGGAAATTTCATGATGTCTAAAACATGGAACTGGACATGAATCTTTTTGTTCAAGAGTTTATATTTTGGGAAAAAAATGGAGACTGAGTAGATGTGTCTACCTTATAATATTTTAGGTGTAATAGTTATCTCCTAATTCTCTAAAACGTTAAACCTGAAAATATCCTCAACGTGCATTATTCCTTTAATTCAATATTATGTAATGTTTCAAGGTTGGGTCCTTATAGTTGGTATCAGAGGTCGTTTTAGATAACTTTAGAGGTTATAGTGTTGTTTAAGCATAAGTGACAAGTTGTGTATAACCAAAATTGTTATTATATTAGATAGAGTAATTGTTATTTATGAAAGTTGGAATGAGTTTGAGATAACATGGATAATTATATCTTAGTGTTTTTCTTCCTCTTTAGTACATGATGAATTTTTTTATATAATAACACTGACCTTTTTGGTTTTAGTAAATGGATGGATCCAGTAGGCACCAAAGTAACGATGGGTTTGAAGGAACCTGTGGTGGTTCTCTGATTAAGAGACTGGATGAAATGGGGGATTCAATGAGAAATCACTTGGATATTATAAACCAACTATTAGGAGTCATGATCAACCACTTGAACATTGGTGAGTTCTCTAATGCATCATTTACGAGAGAACCAACTCTATGTGGATGTTTAGGTAATAATTATAAAGGTAACCATTAGAATTTATACGATCCATACTTTTGAGGTAATTATGGGTTACTATATGTTATGATGGAATATGAACAACATGAGATAATCTTGAGTTTAAATTATCTTATGGTTATGTTTGACGATTTTATAACTTTTTGGGTAATGTTATAAGAAGTATGTAGTTTTGGAAAAATGACAACACGCGGACCGTGTGACAACCCGTCGCGTAGGACAAAGCTGCGGGAATCGAACCCACATCCAAAGTTTGACTGGTCTTTATCTCCTACAACTGGACTACGTGAAGTCCCTGGTTGGTTTGACTAATTCATTTTAGATATATTATTTTATGAATCAATAGTATGTATATTTTGGGTTATCTATGTAAATGATTGACCTATCATGAAGGATATATGAATAGGTTAAATATATTTCAATACGAGACTCTAAGAGAAGCTGATGTTATTTGGAGATAAATGTTAAGATTTACCTTAGAATACTATGTGAATAAATCCTTCAGAGATTTGGGTTTCAATGTTAGTTTTGATTACATTAAATATTTTTATGGATAAAAGTTTATTGAATAGTATTTGTTGAACTTTGGGTACTGTTTGACAAATTTTGGAGATTAGGAGTACTTTTTCATTTTGTAAAAAAATTATCTGTTTTGGGGATCATCTAATCTTGTACTAACCTATTTGGTTTTGGTTTTTGTTAAGGTCTAAAGATATGGGAAATTTATAGTTCTATTTTTTGGATTAGGTTATTCTCAAGAAGTAGATTATAGCGCTCTTAATGTGAACAAGTTATCTTAAATACTTGTCTTTTGTAGAAAATATGAGTTTCTGTAAGAAATCTAGAAAAATTTGAAAGTCAACATGACATGTAATTATGTTTTATTATGTTTTAGTTAAGCCCTTAAATAAATTCCACAATGAAAAATAACTTTAAAAAAAATGTTGTCTGTTAACTATTCCAACTCGGGAATCAAATATCGTTTAACCCATTACAAGTTTGTGATTTTCTGGTGGTTAACTTTCTCCTAGACATGTTTTCTATCACTCTCCATCAGAACATGATGTTTTTTTCTCCTCCATATACATGTTTTCATGGAATAATAGTATCTGTTGTCTCGGGTGACACTTTTACTTTTATTTCTTTCTTTTAATTTGATAGTTTAATTTACTTCTTTCCCGATTTGGTGCTTTCAATGAAGTTTCCGAGCCCTTTTTTATAAATTGAGGGGAAAAAATTTACAAAAGGGGGAAGGATGTAACATCCCAGGTAAATAAATAATATTTCATTTTCATTTTATTAAATTTTTTAAATAAAATATTAATATTAATTTAATAGGGAATCTATGTTAGATGGCGTATCCAATACCCAACAATGAGTTTCTTGGAAATCTTATGTTGCACTCTAATAATAAAATAATCTTATTTCAAATGGTAGTTAACATGTAGTCATTGTAATGGCGGGAATTAACATAACTAACTACAAAATTATTATATATGTTTGCCAAATATTTTTACTTTTATCCAATTAATGTAAGAGGCTTAAAATGCGAATGAATCCAATTTTAAGAGTAAATATTCTAATATTATTTAAAAGGTTGATTAAAAGCCTTTTGATGGTAAACCCTTTTTAAATAAACAATTTGAAAATTTTATATGTTATATTAGACCAAATAAAATCTTTCTTTAGAATCGGGACATCAAAATATACATTGTGTATTTTTTTTCTTATTTTTTCGATAAAATTATTTTTATTGAATAAGTGAAAATTGTTGTATT
This sequence comes from Viscum album, assembly GCA_963277665.1. Lineage (NCBI taxonomy): Eukaryota > Viridiplantae > Streptophyta > Magnoliopsida > Santalales > Viscaceae > Viscum > Viscum album. Next base: position 722,293,856 of record OY728141.1, read on the forward strand.
TAAATTCAAAACCACTTTTTAATCTAATTTATATATATGATTATTCATCTTTTTAATTGGTTTTAATGTTCAATTGGAATATATTTTTTCCATTTAATCCCATTGTGGTCATTGTAATTAATATCACTTTGAAATTGGACTTAAACTAGTGTCAATCTTTTAAATAGATATTGTTTCTTAAAAATATGCTATTCGTTTTGACAGTGGGAAATAATTCATCAATTAATTAATGAAACATATAATTTTTTAATTATTTAAAATAGAAATAATTTTTTAATTTGGAATATCAAATATAGCTTAGGGTGAATTTTTTGGTATTTTTCTGATGAAATTCAATTTTTGATGAATAGTGAAACCAATAAGTGGTAGTTAACCAAACTGATTTTTCATTTAAATGAATGTTTACGACATCTGTGTTTTAAATTAAAAAAATCAGACATACATGGATTTAATTAGTAAGTAAAATTTTATTCCATGGGATTAGAATATTTTTTTGGTGAATAGTATCTTTTGAGTTTTGTTAACCGCGATTAGAAGTAATTAGTGTAATTTAAGATAAAAATGATATTATAAAAATATAAAAATATATTGACACATTTTTTCACCATATTGGTTGATTCATGTACGACCATAACAAACCATGGGTCAATTGTTGGGACCCCATTGTTCTACTTGGGGTGATAATGACATTAATACCTTTTATTTAATTTAAAAATAAAAATATCAGAAACATGTATTGTTTTACTAAAACAATTTTTACATCGGGTTATATATGTTATATTTTTTACTATAAATACTAATTAGAAATATAATAATATTTCCTACAACATTGTAATTTTTTCATATTGTTTAAAAATCATAAAAATAAAATTATTTATGACACAATGATGGAGCAGTGTTTACGTCATTAATGAATGATTTATATAAATAAGAAGATAATGTTTAAAATAATATCCAACACTTGTCCATTTCCTAATGAATGATTTTATTTCTAACATGGACCACCTTATCATAGATGTTAATGAATTTTGGAGCTTTAGAAACCGAATTTCATTTTATAATAAAATAATAATTTCAAGAATACCAAAAGAGCCCCTCCTCTCCCTTAAAAAAGACCCAACTTCCTACCCATCTCTCACACTCGTTATGCCCTTTATCTCGCCCAAACTATACTCAAATAAGATCCCAATATCCCACTCTAAATTCTAGAAGCCTCACATTGGGATTAATCCTTTCCAAGAAAGCCTTTGGGCTCAAATCCAAAATAGTTACTTGATTTAAAGGTAATGTCCTCTCTTATGTTCTTTTGTTTTCTTTTGCTTCTCCAACCCCCTAAAATCATTTTATTAATTTCTTTTGTAACATAAACATTATCTTCAATATACTAGGATGTTTTTATAAGAAGGATTAAAGCTACAATTACACACACCTACGTCTAATGGTTAAAGAACATACTGTTTAGGCGTATGGTGAATTTCTGCCTCACGAAACGATGATTGGTCAATATTATTTTAACACCTTCAAAGGTGGAAATTAATATGTCACTATATTTATATATGATATATGATATTTTTATGTTTTCTTTATGCTCTTATATTTTTCATTTATGGCATACCTTTATTGTTTCCATTATGGATAAACGTGATATCTTTATTTTAGGAAGTGCGGACTGCCGCCCCCTCAAAGTGATTTGATTCCTTAATGTCATATGTGGGATGTGTAAAGGATGGAGTTAATAATATTATATATGATATTATAATATAATTATAATGTACAATTATATAAATATTATTTCATTCCATTACATATGAAACATAAATAAAAGTAGCGTTCATGTGTACGTACGACTTACCGTCTCCATGAACGGTGCATTTCATTTCCTACCTCTAAATGTTATGTAATATTATAAATGAATGTATATACTTAATATATATGATATACATGATATCTAAATAATGAAAATAATTCTGGATATAATTTATATTTTACCACATGAACAACATGTAATTATAAGGAGTTTATTATTGACTGAAGTACCAAAGATCGACAAAACAACTATTATTCACATAAACAATTACAAAGTGTTCATAACATAGAAATAAGTGATAAAAAATGAATAATTAACTTGAAAAAGGATCATAGGAAAGTAGAAATTAAGTCAAGTTTATTATTCATGATATTAAAGAACGATCGAGTCATGTCGGACCCGAGGTAAGGGATCCTACCGCCCTCTTTCTTTTTAAGTACTCTAATTTAAGTCATTTATTTTAATCTCGTCTTTCTTATGATTGGGGATGTTATTTTATATTGATAATTCTTTAAATTTTATGTTTATATTATGAGACATCGTATTTGATCTCAGAAATCCATTTTTGGATGTTTTAAGTGGCGTTGTTAGGCTGGCGAGTTTTCGTAAGGGAGTTTTCATCTCACATTTATTCCTGTGGGAATTATGCTACATTTGCCACCATTTCCTTAGAGTGGTGTATGTACATCCCATTATTCTACTCTTTCACTAATATAATTTAATTTATGAGTATTTAAATCAATTTTGTATTGTCCTTGTAACACCCCAGGTAAATAAAGAATATGAAATTTTAATATTTATCCATATTTGTGAGTAAAATATTAATATGACTGTAAAGGGGACACTATGATCGATGGCGTACCCAACACGCAACAATGAGTTTCTTGGGAATCTTACGTTGCACTCTAATAATAAAATAATATTATTTTAAATGGTAGTTAACATGTAGTTGTTTTATTGGAGGGAATGGATAGAAATAACTAAAATATGATTATATATGTTTTAAAATGTTTTTACATTTATCCAATAAAAGATAAAGGCTTAAAATACAGAAAGAATTCAATTGTAGGCGTATATGCCATAATTTTCCCTAAAGGTTCACTTATCGCCTTTTAATGGAGAACCTTCATTAAATATAGTTTTTTTCACTCTTATAAATCCTTTTGGATCAAATAAAACTCTTCTTAAGAATTGGGACATCAAAATTTACTTTGTGTAAATTTTTGGTATCTTTCTGATAAAGTTCATTTTTTTAATGAATAGTGTAAAATGTTGTATTTTAATTCAAAACCTATTTTTAATCTAATTTATTTATATGATTAGATTATCTTTTGAATTGTTTTTAAATTGAAATTAGAATATATTTTTACCATTAAATCCAATAGTGGTCGTTGGATATAATTTCACTTTGAAATCTGACTTCAACTAGTGTCAATCTTTTGATACTTATTGTTGCATAAAAACACGCTATTTGCTCTGACAGTGGGAATTAATTATTAAATTAATTAATGTGACTTATATGTTTTGAATTTTTTAAAATAGAATTCATTTTTTAATTCGGAATGTCAAATATAGCTTAGGGTGAATTTTTGGGATTTTTCTGAAAAACTTCAATTTTTGATGAATAGTGAAACCACTAAGTGGTACTTATAAAAATTGATTTTTTCCGTTTAAATGAAAATTTTCCATATTTGTGTTTTTAATTTCAAAAATATGACATGCATGGTTGTCATTAAGAAGTAAAATGTGGTTCAATAAGATAATAATATTTTTTGGTGAATAGTAACTTATTATGTTATTAATCGCGATTAGAGGTAATTAGTGTAGTTTAAGGTAAAAATAATGTTTTAATAATATGAAATGAACTTTACACATGTCCTAAACTAATTGGATGTGTTATGGAAGAACATGAAAACCCATGGGTCAACTTGGGGACCCCATTAAGCCACTTTGGTTGGAAAATGACATTAATATCTTTTTATTTAAAGTTAAAGTAAAAATGAGACAAACATGAAATGTTTTACTAAAACAATTTTTACATGGGGTTATACAGATCAACATTTTCACTATAAATATTCATTGGAAATATAAAACGATTTAATACATCATAGTAGTTTTTTTATAATTTTTAGACATTAAATAAATTAAATTATTTATGACATCATGATGATGCAACAATGACCTCATTATTTAACGATTTAAATAAAATGGAAAGATAATGTAATATCTAAGACCTACACATGTCCAAAACCTATTGGATGAGTGTATTTATAACCCTTATCACCATATCCTTGAAACACATCAATTTTGGGCCTCTTAAATCCGAATACCATTTTAAAATAAAGTGACTTTTCTTTACCATCCAAGAGTGCCCCTCCTCTCCTCTTATAAAAGGCCTCCAACTCTACCTCCTTACCCACACTCCCAAAGCCATTGGCTCGGCCAAACTCTGCCCATTTTATCTCTCCACTTCCCTATATTACTCTTTAAAGCCTCACTTTGGGAAGAAATATTCCCAAGGAAGCCTTTGAGCTCAAACCAAATGGAGTTACCCGATTTTAAGGTAATGTCTTCACTTGAGTCCTTTTGTTTTATTTATCTTCTCCAACCCCCTATACTCTTTTTATTAATTTCTTTTGTAACAAATATAGTATCATCATTATACTAGGATTTTGTTATAAGATGGATTTGATATACACTTTCACACACCTACATCTAATGTTTAAAGAACATACTGTTTCCGTGGTTGGCGAATTTCGGCCTCCCGAAACGATAATTGTTCAACATTCTTTTAACACCTTCAAAGGTGGAAATTAAGGTGAAACTATATTTATATGTGATATATAATATTTTTATGTTTTTCTTAAGATTTTTTATTTTTCATTTTGGGCATACCTTTATGGTTTCCATTATGGGTAAACGCGATATCTTCATTTAAGGAAGTGCGGACTACCGCCCCCTCAAAGTGATTTGATTCGTTAATACGATATGTGGTACGTATAAAGGATATATTTAATAATATTATATATGATACCATACTGGAATTAATATACTATTATGTATCATTATGTTTTAATTCCATTAAATATGAAATAGAAATGGATGTAGCGTTCATGCGTACGTACGGCTTACCGTCTCCATTAACGGTACATTTCATTTCTTACCTCAAAATGTTATGTAATATTATAAGTACATATATATAATGTATATATATGTAATATATTACATCAAAATTATGGATATAATTATGGAATTATAACATATATATATCTCTCTCATTTTGTTTTAATTCCATTAATATGAAAAAAAAATGAAAGTAGCGTTCATGCATACGTACGGCCTACCGTCTCCATGAACGGTGCTTTTCGTTTTTTATCTCCAAATGATATGGAATAGTTTTAAATTAATATTTACTGGATATATATGATATTTTAATAATTATTAATATTCGGGAAATTATTTACTTATAACTACATGGGCAATCTTTTTTCAAACAAGTTCATTTTTGACTCATGTACCAAACATCGATAAAAACGTCTGAAATGAACTAACATTATTAAACAAATATTATAACATTATAATATGTGATATGAACTTAATAATAATCTCTAAAGGAGTTACATATGAAATTATTAATTGACCAATGTTTATTATTCAGGAATATAAAGAAACGAACCAACAAGTTGGACTTGAGGTAAGGGTTCTTACTCATCTCTTTCTTTTTAAGTACACTCTTTTATGTCATTCCCTAAAAATCTCATCATTCTTGTTATTTGGGTGTTATTTTATATTACACATAATGTAATTTTTACGTTCATGTTATGAGAGACCCTATTCTCTCTCATCAATCCATTTTGGATGTTTTGAGTGCCATCGTTAGGCTGCCGAATTTTCGTAAGAGATCTAACCTCTCTCTTTCTTTTTAAGTACTCTCCTTTATATAACTTCTTTTATGCTCCTCTTTGTTAAGTTGGGGGATTTTCTTTTATATTCCTCTTTCTATAAACATTAAGTTAATATGATGAGATACCCTATTTGATCTCATCAATCCATTTTTGTATGTTTTATGTGGCGACGTTAGGCTGCCGAGTTTTCGTAAGGGATTTTTCATCTCACTTTTATTCCCGTGAGATTTATGCTACATTTTCCACAATTTCCTTTGATTGGTGTATGTACTGCCCATTATTCTACACTTTGTGTAATATAATTTCGTTTATGAGTATTTACATCAATGATTTATTGTCTTTATTTCATGGGGTGTATGTTTTGAAAGATACCCAAGTCGGTAAGGGAACCTTTTACCCTCCTCTTTTTTAAAAGACTTATTTTGTTGGGTCTTTTAATTTACATATTGTTATGTTGGGATATGTTCTCATATATAATTATTGATGTAAATTTTATTTCCAAGGTATGAGATACATTTTTTATCTCTCATAAACTCATTTTGATGTGATGTCGTTAGGCTGTCAAGGGAACTTCTTAACCCAATTTTGATTTCTTTGGGTTCAACATGTAGTTATTGAATATGTCATCCATTGAATATGTGTGAATGTCCTTTGATTATTTTACACTTAATATCCACTTATATTTGGTGTATTAGTTTGTCACACATAATTTTGTAATTGATTTATCCTTAAACCAAGGATACCTTCTTTGTATGTGACTTCATCTCAATCTCCTTTCATTGAGGAATATTTTATTTTATACACAACTTTATTTTATACGGTGTATAAACCCCTTTGAATTTTAAGTTTATCCAAAAGGAATATTTTTTATATGAATCATTTTACAAAACGACAAAAGGGTATGTTTTTGTCGTACGTATGCGGCGACAACGACTTCTCCACCGTCATGATCGCTATTTGGGTTTCGGCTTCCTCCACAAGCCATACCTTCTTTTTAAAAGAAAAATAAATATCATGTTTTACTTTTCTTTTATTTTGGTATTGAAAATGGTTTTCATAATTTTTTTATATCAATATGTTGTATTGATATCTTGTGATTGAAAGGTTGAAATGTTATGTTTCCTTTATGCATTTTTATGTGATACGATTATGTTGAGGTTCTTGGGCATTATTATGAAGAAGGGTGGTTCCGTGATAAACTAAGTGCGGGTGAGCCCGATATAGATCTCCAAGGCATTGGGTAATGCGACGGAGTGAAACATTAATGTTTCTCCGAAGAGATTTAGGGAATATACTGTGATGGGTATTCCAAACGTAACCAAGAGGGTTACTCCCTACGTAAGAATGTTTTGAATGCCTAAAGTTAATTTTATGTCTTATGACTTCTATGATTTATTCATGATTTGGTGAGGTATGTTAAAGTGCCTATATTTTATGGGTAAAGTATGATTTCATTCTTATGTATATATGAACTCATGTTTCCTTTCCATATTTTTATAACCCTTACTGAGCTTTTTTTCTCATCCCAAGTTTTTGAAATGTTTTTCACATGTCAAGGGAAAGGTACATGATGTGATAATAATGTCAAGAATGTGTCAAGAATGAATCCATGTTTTATTTTAAATATTTTTCCATTGATGGGAAGAATGAATACTGTCTTTTATGTAACCACTTTTTTTAAATGTGGAATCTAATGCAAGTTTCATGATCTAATTCTCTAAAACTCTTAACCTGAAAAGATACTCAACGTGTAATCTTGTAATAACTCAAGATTAAGTAAGGTTTAAGGCGGGATCCTAATAGTTTGTATCAAAGGTCGGTTTAGATATCTTTAGAGGTTAGGGTATTCTTTAAGAATAAGTGGAATTACCATAATGGTTAGGATTTCAGAAAGGGTCCTAGTTTTAGATAAAGTGAATGAGTAAGTGTATCTTAGTGTTTAACTTCCTCATTAGTACATGATGGTTTTGTTGATATACTCACACTGACATTTTTGTTTTTAGTGAATGGATGGATCTAGCAGGCACCAAAGAGACAACAGGTTTGAAGGAAACTGTGGTGGTTCTCTGATTAAGAGACTAGATAAAATGGAGGATTCAATGAGGAAACGGGTGGTTGTTCTAAACCAAATATCAAGGAGTCATGATCAACCACTTGAACCTTGGTATATTATGTAATGCATCATGTACGAGATGACCCATCTATGTGGATGTTCAGGTAATAATTATAAAGGTAACCATTAGAGTTTATATGATCCGTACATTTGAGGTAATTATGGGTTACTATATATTATGATTGAAGTGAAAGGCATGAGATAAAATTGAGGTTAAATTATGTTATGGTTATTTTTGATGAATTTATCCCTTTTTTGGGAATTATTTGAGAATTATATAGTTTTGGAAAAAGGAAAACACACAGACCGTGTGACTACCCGTCACGTCGGACAAAGCTGTGGGAATCGAACCCACAACCAAAGTGCGACTGGTATTTATCGCCTACCACTGGACTACTTGAAGTCCATTGTTAGTTTGACTGATTCTTTTTAGTTATATGATTTTATGAATTAATATTAAGTTTATTTTGGGTTATTTATGAAAATTATTAACCTATCAGGGAGGATATGTGATTAGGCTAATTACTTTTCAATACGAGACTTTAGGAGCAACTGATGTTGTTTGAGATAAATGTTACGATTTAACTTGGAAGACTATGTGACTAAATCCTTCAAATATTTGGGTTTCAATCTTAGATTGGTTTACATCGAAGAATTATATGGACAAATTGGTTATCGAATGGTCCTCGTTGAACATTGGGTTTTGTTGGACAAATTTTGAGATTAAGAATAGATTTTCTTTTTATAAAGGGTTATCTTTTTTTGGATTATCTGACCTTGTACTAACCTTTATGGTTTTGGTTTTGGTTAAAGCCTAAAGACATGGAATGTATATAGATCAATTTTTTGGATTTGGTGGTTCTCTATAAGTTGATTATAGTACTCTTAATGTGAACAAGTCTCCCTAAATACTGATCTTTTGAAAAAAATATGAGTTTGATTAAGGAATCAAGTAAAATTTGGAAGTCAACATGACAAGTAAGTATGTTTCCTTATGTTTTAGTTAATCTCAAAAATAAATTCCTCAATAGAAAGCAACTTAAAGCAAAAATGTTATCTATTAGAGTTTCCTACTGGGGAACCCAACACCGTTTAACCCATCACAAGTTTGTGATTTTCTTATTGTTAACTTTCTCCTAAACATGTTTTCTATCACTCTCCATCAGAACATGACCCTATGTTTTCTCCTCCATTTCCATATTTTTCTACATGGAATCCTAGTATGGGTTAACTAGGGTGACCTTTGTACTTATATTTCTTTATTTTAAAGTGATTGTTTTACCGACTCTTGTTCTGATGTGGGACATTCAAGGATGTTTCCAAGCCCAATTCTAAAAATTGCGAGGAATCAATTATCAAAAGGGGGGAAGGATGTAACACCCTAGGTAAATAAAGAATATGAAATTTTCATATTTATCCATATTTGTGAATAAAATATTAATATTACTTAAAAGGGGACACTATGCTCGATGGCATACCCAACACGCAACAATGAGTTTCTTGGGAATCTTACGTTGCACTCTAATAATAAAATAATATTATTTTAAATGGTAGTTAACATGTAGCCGTTGTATTGGAGGGAATGGATAGAAATAACTAAAATATGATTATATATGTTTTAGAATGTTTTTACATTTATCCAATAAAATATAAAGGCTTAAAATACGGAAAGAATTCAATTTTACGCGTATATGCCCTAGTTTTCACTAAAGGTTCACTTATCGCCTTTTGATGGAGAACCGTCATTAAATATAGTTTTGTTCAATCTTATACATCCTTTTGGAACAAATAAAACTCTTCTTAAGAACTGGGACATCAAAATTTACTTTGGGTAAATTTTTGGTATCTTTCTGATAAAGTTCATTTTTTTAATGAATAGTGTAAAATGTGGTATTTTAATTCAAAACCTCTTTTCAATCTAAATTATTTATATGATTAGATTATCTTTTGAATTGGTTTTAAAGTGAAATTAGAATATATTTTTACCATTAAATCCAATAGTGGTTGTTTGATATAATTTCACTTTGAAATCAGACTTAAACTAATGTCAATCTTTTGATACTTATTGTTTCATAAAAACACGCTATTTGCTCTGATAGCGGGAATTAATTATTAAATTAATTAATGTGACTTATATGTTTTTGAATTTTGTAAAAAATACTTCATTTTTGAATTTGGAATATCAAATATAGCTTAGGGGGAATTTTTTGGATTTTTATGAAAAACTTCAATTTTTGCTGAATAGTGAAACCACTAAGTGGTACTTATAAAAACTGATTTTTTTCGTTTAAATGAAATTTTTCAATATTTGTGTTTTGAATTTCAAAAATCCGACATACATGGTTGTCATTAAGAATTTAAATTTTGTTCAATGGGATAAAAATAATTTTTTGTTGAATAGTAACTTATTAAGTTTTTAATTACGATTAGAGGTAATTAGTGTAGATTAAGGTAAAAATAATGTTTTAATAATATGAAATGAACTTGACACATGTCCTAAACTCATTGGATGTGTCATGGACGACCAAGACAACCCATGGGTTAACTTGGGGACCCCATGAAGCCACTTTGGTTGGAAAATGTCATTAATATCTTTTTATTTAAAGTTAAAGATAAAATATCACAAACATGTCTTGTTTTACTAAAACAATTTTTATATGGGGTTATACAAATCAGATGTTTGACTATAAATATTCCATGGAAAGATAAAAAGATTTCCTAAATCATTTTATTTGTTTTATAAATTTTAGACATTAAATAGTCTAAATTATAAATGACATCATGATGATGCAACGATGACCTCATTATTTAATGATTTAAATAAAATGGAAAGATAATGTAATATCTAAGACCTACACATTTCCAAAAACTATTGGATGAGTGTATTTGGAACCATTATCACCTTATCCTCGAAACACATCAATTTTGGACCTCTTAAATCTGAATACCATTTTATAATAAAGGGACCTTTCTTTACCATCCAAGAGTGGCCCTCTTCTCCTCTTATAAAAGGCCCCCACCTCTACCTCTATTCCCACACTCCCAAAGCCTTTTTCTCGGACAAAAGCTGCCCATTTTGTCTCTCCACTTACCTCTCTTACTCCTTGGAGCCTCAATTTGGGCAGAAGTCTTCCCAAGGAAGCCTTTGAGCTCAAACCAAAGGGAGTTACCTGATTTTAAGGTAATGTCTTCACTTGAGTCCTTTTGTTTTATTTTTTTCTCCAACCCCCTAAACTCTTTTTATTCATTTCTTTTGTAAAAAATATATTATCATAAATATACTAGGATTTTTTTATAAAAGGGATTCGAGCTACACTTTCACACACCTACATCTAATGGTTAATGAACATACTGTTTCCGTGGATGGCGAATTTCGGCCTCCTGAAACGATGATTGTTCAATATTCTTTTAACAACTTCAAAGGTTGCCATTAAGATGACACTATATTTATATGTGATATATAATATGTTTATGTTTTCCTTATGATTTTGTATTTTTCATTTTGGGAAAACCTTTATGGTTTCCATTATGGGTAAACACGATATCTTTATTTATGGAAGTGCGGACTACCGCCCCCTCAAAGTTATTTGAGTCGTTAATACCATATGTGGAACTTATAAAGGATATATTTAATAATATTATATATGATACCATACTTTAATTAATATACTATTATGTATCATTATGTTTTAATTCCATTAAATATGAAATAGAAATGGAAGTAGCGTTCATGCGTACGTACGACTTACCGTCTCCATGAATGGTACATTTCATTTCTTATCTCAAAATGTTATGTAATATTATAAGTACATATATATAATGGATATATATGTAATATATTACATCAAAATTATTGATATCAATCTGGATTTATAACATATATATATATCTCTCATTTTGTTTTAATTCCATTAATATGACAAAAAATGAAAGTAGCGTTCATGCGTACGTACGGCATACCGTCTCCATGAACGGTGCATTTCGTTTTTTATCTACAAATGATATGGAATAGTATGAAATTAATATTTACTGGATATATATGATATTTTAATCATTAATACTATTCTGGAAATTATTTACTTATAACTACATGGGAAATCTTTTTTCAAACAAGTTCATTTTTGACTCATGTACCAAACATCGACAAAAACATCTGGTATGAACTAACATTATTAAAAAGTTATTATAACATTATAATATGTGATATGAACTGAATAATAATCTCTAAAGGAGGTACTTAGGCAATTTTTAATTGAACAAAGTTAATTATTCAGGAATATAATGAAACGAACAAGACAAGTTGGACTTGAGGTAAGGGATCTTACTCCTTTCTTTCTTTTTAAGTACACTCTTTTATGCCATTCCCTCTAAAGCTCATATTTCTTGTTATTTGTATGTAATTTTATATTAAAATTACTGTAATCTATATGTTCATGTGATGAGAGACCATATTCTCTCTCATCAATCCATTTTGGAAGTTTTGAGTGGCGTCGTTAGGCTGCCGAGTTTTCGTAAGAGATCTAACCTCTCTCATTCTTTTTAAGTACTCTCCTTTTTGTCACTTCTTTTAATCTTTTCTTTGTAATGTTGGGGGATGTTATTTTATATTCCTATTTCTATAAACTTTAAGTTAATATGATTAGATACCCTATTTGATCTCTTCAATCCATTTTTGTATGTTTTATGTGGCGTCGTTAGGCTGCTGAGTTTTCGTAAGGGATTTTTCATCTCACATTTATTCTTGTGAGATTTATGATACATTTGCCACAATTTCCTTTGAGTGGTGTATGTACTGCCCATTATTCTACTCTTTGTGTAATATACATTCGTTTATGAGTATATACATCAATGATTTATTGTCCTTCTTTCATGGGGTTTATGTTTTGAAAGATACCCAAGTCGGTAAGGGAACCTTTCACCCTCCTATTTTTTAAAAGACATATTTTGTTGGGTCTTTTAATTTACATATTGTTATGTTGGGATATGTTATCATATATCCTTATTGATTTAAATTTTATTTCCAAGTGATGAGATACACTTTTTATCTCTCATCAACTCATTTTGATGTGACGTCGTTAGGCTGTCAAGAGAACTTCTTAACCCAATTTTGATTTCTTTGGGTTCAACATGTAGTTATTGAATATTTCATCCTTTGAATATGTGTGAATGACCTTTGATTATTTTACACGTAATATCCACTTATATTGGTGTATTCTTTTGTCACACATAATTATGTAATTGATTTATCCTTAAACCAATGATACCGTATTTGTATGGGACTTCGTCTCAATCTCCTTTCATTGAGGCATATTTTATTTTATACACAACATTCTTTTATAAGGTGTATAAACATCTTTGACATTTGATTTTATCCAAAAGGAATCCTTTTTATACGAAGCGTTTTACAAAACGACAAAAGGGAATGTTTTTCTCGTACATATGTGGTGCCAATGACTTCTCCACAACCGTGACCGTTATTTGGGTTTCGGCTTCCTCTACAAGCCACACCTTTTTTTAAAAGAAAAATAAATATCATCTTTTACTTTTCTTTTATTTTGGTATTGAAAATGGTTTTCATAATGTTTTTATATCAATATGATGTATTGATATCTTGTTATTGAAAGGTGGAAATGTTATGTTTCCTTTATGCATGTTTTATGTGATACGATTATATTGAGGTTCATGGGCATTATTATGAAGACGGGTGGTTTCGTGATAAACTAAGGGCGTGTGAGCCCGATATAGCTCTCCAATGCATTGGGTAACGCGAAGGAGTGAAACGTTAAGGTTTCTCCGAAGAGATTTAGGGAATATAATGTGATGGGTATTCCAAACATAACCAAGAGGGTTACTCCCTACATTTGAATGTTATGAATACCTCAAGTTACTTTTATGTCTTATGACTTCTATGATTTATTCATGATTTTATGAGGTATGTTAAAGTGCCTATGTTTTATGGGTAAAGTATGATTTAATTCTTATGTATTTATGAACTCATGTTTCCTTTCCATATTTTTATAACCCTTAATGAGTTTTTTTTTCTCATCCCAAGTTTTTGAAATGTTTTTCACAGGTCAAGGGAAAGGTACAAGATGTTATGATAGTGTCAAGGATTTGTCAAGAAAGAATCCATGTTTTATTTTAAATATGTTTCCGTTGATGGGATGAATGATTACGGTCTTTTATGTAACCACTTTGTTTAAATGTGGAATGTAATGCGAGTTTCATTATCTAATTATCTAAAACTCTAAACTTGAAAAGATCCTCAACGTGTAATCTTGTAATAACTCAAGATTAAGTAAGGTTTAAGGCTGGGGCCTTATAGTCCTTCTTTCATGGGGTGTACATTTCGAATGTTACCCAAGTTGGTAAAGGAACATTTCACCCTCCTCTTTTTAAAAGGTTTCTTTTGTTAAGACTTTTAATTTAAATATAATTATGTTGGGATATGTTATTTTATTAACTTATTGAGGTAATATTTATTTCCAATTGATGAGATTCCCTTTTTGTCTCATCAACTCATTTTTGTTGAATTTTAATGTGACGCCGTTAGGCTTTTAAGGGAACTTCTTAACCCAATTTTGATTTCTTTGGGATCACCTTGTTGTTATTTAATATGTCATTATATGAATATTTCTGAATGAAACTGATTTTTTTACACTTAATATCCACTTATATTGGGTGTATTTATATTTTTCACACATAATTATGTAATTTATTTATCTTAATCTAAGGATACTATCTTTGTACGGAACATCTTCTCAATATCCATTCATTGAGGCATATGTTGTTTTATACACAACTTTTATTATAATCTGTGTAAACCCCTTTGACTTTTAATTTTTTTTTTCAAAGTGAATATTTTTATATGAAGAATTTTACTAAATGACAAAAGGGAATGTTTTTTATCTTACGTATGCGGTGATAATGACTTCCCCACCGCCGTGACTATTATTTGAGTTTCAGCTTCCCCTACAAGCCATAAATTTTGTAATTAAAAATAATTACTATATACTCTTAAAAGAATTTTGGTATTGAAAATTGATTTTGATAATTTTTTGATTTATCAATGTGTTGTATTGATATCTTGGGATTGAAATGTGGAAATGTTATGTTTCCTTTAAGCAATTTTATGAGATACGATTATTTTATGGTTCTTGGTCATTGTATATGATATCGAGTGGTTCTGTGATAGACTAAGGGTGGGTGATCCTGATATATCTCTCTAATTCATTGGGTAATGTGATGGAGGTAAAAGTTAATATTTCTCATAAGAGATTTAGAGAATATACTGTGATAGGTATTCCAAATGTGACTCCCTATGTAGCTGTGATAGCTACAACATATGTATGTTATGTATACCTCAAGTTACCTTATTTTCATATGATTTCTATGAGTTATTTATAAATCATATGATTTCATGAGGTATGTTAAATTTATTATGATTTATGAGTAATGTTTGTTATAATTTATTCTTCTGTATACGTGGACTAATGTTTCGTTCCCGTATTTTTTTATATCCCTTACTGAGTTTTTGTGCTCATCCCATGTTTTTGAATTGATTCTCTACAGGACTAAAAGTGGAATACAGTCAAGGATGGGATCAAGGAAATGTCTGATGTTTATAGCATGGAACTATACATGACTCTTTTGTTCAAAAGTTTATATTTTGTGAAAAAAATGGAGACTGAGTAGATTTGTCTACCTTGTAATCTTTGAGATGTAATAGTTATGTCCTAATTCTCTAAAAATATAAACATGAAAGGATCCTCAATGTTAATTATTTATTTAATTCAATATTATGCAATTTTTTAATATCGGGTCCTTATAGTAAGGGTAGTAATAGAGAACATAAAAAACATATACATTTGAATATAAAAACATGAACATAATGTTTAAACATCAAAATCATGAGTAATGAATTTAATCTTGGCATTATGTATGTCATAGATCATATATGAACATTAATAATGATAAAAAATAAATAGAATAAAATTTATAATTATGGAAAACCATAAATCACATGATATTATTTCTCTAGTAGAAAATGCATTGCTTCCATGACCATCATAGTGGACAATGTCCATTACTAAACTGGGTTTACTTGTCATTTCAGCCCTGTATTACTGAACCATATTTACTTTCCATTCTATCCATGTCTATCTAATGAGATATAAATCATTAACCAAAGTATTTTAGGGAGATAAAGTTCCAATTCATATCATAATGAAATCATTCTTACATGTGCCACAAAATAAACAAAAGCATTCATCATAACCCCAAGAATAAAATGGGTTTCATAATAATGACCCCATCATATCTTAATCCTTCTAAAACAAATGGATATCCTTTAATCTAAAGAAAAATTAAACCATGTAAATAATAGAGACAGTAATCTTGAAACATAAACATATTAAATAATTTCATGTTATTTGGAAAGTGGTTTTGTTAAAAAAGTTGAACTGAATTCCTGAGGAAAATATCATTTCATTATCAAAATAATTTTCATATGTCAAAATGCTATGAAATTTTAAAATAAAATAAGTTTTTTTGAAAATAATCAGGAAATCTTGTAGAAGAAACTTCATGAAAATAAGGCTTTATGAAACTGTATAAATTTATTCATGTCATATAAGTTAAAAAAACATTCTCCTTGTACTTTTTTCGGAAATGTCAAAAGGATCCTCATATGGTAAAAAAAATAATGATTCCTTCCATACCATGTGGAGAATTAAAAAGGTTAATAATGAAATAAAACATACATGTAAGAATAGTAAACATTTTTTGAAAACATTTTTATAATACAATGAAAAGGATGATAAAAATAACCCCAGTAAATACTTACAAATAATCAATCTCAGATAAGAACGAGATTGGAACAATTATCCCTTACCATTTATAATCGGTGGAATCATACATGTCATAAAATAAAAATAATTACATGCATATGTAAATATCATATACGTAATAAAAAATCATAAAACATTCATTTGAATCATAAAAACCATACAAAAGAAATAGTTGGTGATTAATTCATATGTCTCACAGAAATTGAAGTGAAACGAAATAATCCCCTACCATTGGTCTGATTTCTAATGTATGTGTCTAAAACTCAGGTATAGTGGGATTAAAAATATTATTAACTTGTTACAAAACCATAATAAAATTTATGATATCATATATGATTCACTTTGGTCTTTATATTATTCATTCATTTGTCAATTCCATGTTAAAATAATGTTTTGGATAATAATAGTTTCATTTGTCGTACATGTTTGGACTTTTTGAACTTAATATTATTACTTATATCATGATTTAAATACATAAAGAATGTAAATTATGATTTTTAAATCATATATATTCAGTACATATATATATATCATAGAAAGATGAATGAAATGAAATTGACCGTTCATGAAGAGGGTAGGTTGTACGTACGCATTAACGATTTTTTCCTTTCCTTATTAACATGAATGGAAGTAAGTAGATGACATATAAAAATATAAATTAATCTAGTTGAATTATTTTGTCATATATTTCATTATTATTCACTATATATACTTTATAATCATTCTTGAATGGTTAAAATGGCGAATGAATCTCATCGCTTCGTGGAGAAGGTAATCCGTACGTACCCACGAGCGATGATGTCATTCCCATAATTATTGAATAGAATTGAAGTGGATGATATAATATTTCAGAATTAGTATCATATTATAATAATCATATATTGTTATTATTTCCACCATTATACCTTCCAAGTAAAGTGGTGTTGGAAAAATAGATTACACAACTACGTGGAGATGGTAAGCCGTACGTACTCAAGCACAATGATTTCATTTTTAGTAGGATGGATAGAAAGTGAAATAGGATTGTTTTATATTTATAATAACATATCAGTATATTAGTTATACTGATGTTTTTATTTCATAATGAAATAAATAAATAAGATGAATCTGAAGAAAAAATAAATTTGAAAGAATCGGTAAAGAATATTACCTCTTTTTTGACGGGTGTCTGCTAAACCTTCTCTTAGGGGACAAAAGTTGGTATTTGAAGAAGACCAGGATGTCAAGAATGTTTCTAGGGAAGTGGAGAAGAATAATTTATTTTTATTTTTTTTGAATTTGAGTGCTCAAAATTTTGTGATGTGGAGAGGGAGCAGGTTCCCTTTTACAAGAGAGGATAAGGGCACTTTGGGAAACCTCTAAAATATTATTTTATAATTAACCCAAACACCACATAGAAACTTCAAAAATTATTGAAATTATATTATTTTATTAAATATGGTCGTAATATCATCATCCAATAAAATTTATACATGTTGGGAATTTATTTTAAACCTTATCCACTTGATTTATCATTATTTAATCAATTTAATTTTATATGTGGTAATAATATTATAAATATTAAAATGTTATAAATAATTACTTATGTTTTGTGAATTTTCCATAATTGGATACTTTATGACATTTTCCACCACATAAATTTCAACTTATAATTTTTAATTTTTTTCTGATTTTTAATCAATTTAATAATATGTTATTTTTATAAAATAACAATAGGGACAATTTTGCCACTATTCATATATTTGAATTTAAATAAAATCCACACAATGGATTTATTCAATCCAAAATATTTAATAGTTTCATAACATGTTATATTCATATAGGAATTTTTTTGAGAACATTAATTAGTTCATATATTATTTATTTTAATATTTTTAATAGCATTTATTTTATATTTCATTCAATAAAATAATTTCTACATCACTATTGTCTCATTATTAATGATAATTATTTATTCTATAAAAATTATAAATAAATTAAAATGAGATATATAATTGTATTATATTTTTTGAGTCTATTTTTGTTTGATGTTTTATGATGTTTATCGTCAAATTAAATTTATTACACTTATAAGATATAAGAGAGTGAAATGTTGTCACTTTCTATGGTATTAAAAATAATTACATAATATTCATGGTCAAAAGTCCATGAAATATATCAATTACGACCCTTAGGTTATATGGGTCTACATTTAATTATCCAATAGAATTTTGGAAGGTGTTAAGGTAATTTTATAATATTATTTTTACCATTAATTACACGATTTTCATTTAATTATGTTAAATAAAATTTATAGTAGTTACTATTAATAATGCACAAAAATAAAAAGTAGCATATTAACATAATTTGTAAATAATTATTCCATTTATCGAATCTTTTTATCCAAATTCGAAACACAGAAGATGCAGTAATTAATTTAAAATTAATCTCACTATTGAAAAAATTGTTTTTTGTTTAAATCATTGTAAAAGATTGAAATTATTTTATCTATGAATTCAATGTAAAATTAATGATAACTCCATAAATTATATTAAATGGTAAAAATTTATTATATTTATACATTAAAACCATTTAATATTTTAATTTAACCATATAATTTATCTCAATGAAAAAATTTGTTTTTAAGTATAATTTAGCATGTTTTTATTATTCATCAAAATATGAACGTTATAAGAAAAATATCAAAACATTATCCAACATAAATTTTTATATCTTGATTCACAAGGAGATGATTATTTTGTAAAATTGAACTTATAATACTATAAAAAATTATATTTAAAATGGGTGCACCATCAAAAGGTGGCTAAACTGCATTTTTTTAAAATACTTATAATATCCAAAAAAAATTATTTTGTTCTCATACCTCATTCTTGGAAATGTGTAAGATGAATTATATTGTTATAAAAATAAAAATGTAATTAATACTATTCCTATTGTCAAGTTCACAATATGATAATAATATATAATTGTTTAGTGAAACTCGGAATTGCATACAACACACGCTATCAAGGAAAGTCCCTCTTGCTTGTAATGAAAGACAAGTCAGGGATGCATGTAGTGAAAGAATCCGTTGGTGTTGTTTATAAAACAATAAAAACAAATTTCATTTATACTTTGATAAAAATGTATCCTCAATGTGGAATAGAATAATTCCTACAAAATGAGCATGAAATTGTGTATAACACGAGCCACGAATAGTGTTGCGTATTCAACAAGATAATACGATGTTGCGTATAGTGCAAGCTAATCATGGTGTAGCGTACAAAATATGATATCAATGAAATTAAAAATGACATGTCTCATAAAATTTATGGGTGTTACATTCTACCCCCTTTAAAAGAATTTCTCCCTTGAAATTTATCGTGGTTTTAAAAGGATTGCTACTTGAATGTTTCTTTCATAGAAACCCACATCGTAAAAAAGTATACTAAAACATAATATTAAAAATTAATGTAAGAAATGTAACTGTTACCCAGATTAAATCATCGCTGGGTTTCAACATAGGATAAAATAAATGAAAACTTGTATATAGAAGAGAAATCAAACCCTCATGTTCTGATGGAGAGTGGTAGAGAACATGGCTATGAGAAAGCCAACAATGATGAAGCCATAAATTTTTAATGATCTAAGGTACCATCTGATTAATCAGATATGTGGATACAAGGAGAACATTTGGTATTTCAAGATCATTTCCCAAATGTTGAAGATTTTTTGAATTAAATGAAATAATTAATTTATATTGGTACAATCTCACCATTTTCATGCCATGAACAATTTCCACTTCATCTCATAATAAAATGAAGTTGAATTTTTCATTCATGAAGTGTGAACAGATCAAAAGATAGAATGATAGTTTATTCCAAATGTCTCAGACATAAGGTTAGAAAAAGTTATTAAATATACATAAGTCTATCTATGGTGAGATTGATCATATATGGATCCTAAAATGGACATACATTCATATATCATACCGCTTAATAAATAATTAATTTATACTAACCAGGGGCTTACTGTAGGCAAGATGAAGGCGATAAAGGCTAGTCTCACTTCGGTTGTGGGTTCAATTTCCACAACCATGTTCGACGCGATGGGTTTACTCCCGTCTAATAGGTTTTCATTTTTCTAAAACTATACTATAATAACATTCCAGAAATAATATCCAAAAAAAGTTCTACCGTTAATCAATACTATATAATGTCCAAAATAATACATTCCAATCTTATTCAAAATTATTCTATACAATCTCATAGTATAAAGTAAACGATTAATAGAAAGGTCATCTACCAAGCAAGTGAATACTATAATTTATCCCCAAAATATCATAATATATATCTTTTTAGTCATATTCCAAACATGTGAATAACTTCATCATATATTCTCTTGCAATATGAATTACCATAAAATCGTAGTGAAAACATGAATGCTGTCAAAAGAAAACTATTTCCACATACTAAAATCCCTAAAATTTTATATACTCAAACCATGATATCACATTGTCTTGTTATCAATCATGAGATCATGAATACTATCAAACATATTATTTCATCCTAATCCCTTTATTATTCACATTTCATCTACATTCCAAAAATATTTCGATCACTTTTCAGGGTTATCGGTACCATAATTATTTCAAAACACAATAATCCAATACATAGTTATTCCAATATTTCACGATACTATAAAAGAGATTCCAAAACACTGTTTTGGAATCTCATTACATAAACAAATAATCATTCCAAAACTTTTTTTTTCATAATCAACATCACTAATAGTGATTGCATGTGACTTCCATTTTTTCCTTTTCCTTAATAGTTTGTTGATTTCGATCAACATTAACTCTAGGATTAGGTCACTTGTTAGAATAATGCCCCATTCCCTTTCACTTGTAGCATTGAAGTTTTGGTGGTTCATTCTCTGTAGTCTTTTATCTATCCACATAATTAGATACCTTTTTCCCATTACATCGGCACTCAGATGCTCGATGACCTTCTTTTCTACACATGAAACATTTTCTAGTAACTTTAAGACAATATCCAATATGATTCTTTCCACACATTGAGCATAATGAATCATTTTCCTTCTTTTCACCATTGTTTTGACATTTTTCCTTGAACTCCATCTTTCATTTCTTATCAAATTCATGATATGGATTTGTAACTGCAACTTCTAGTTCAACCATGATAGTAAATTGCACAATTTAATCATAGCTACTAATGTCTCTTATAGATAATTCCCTTAGAACACTTGGTTTTATGCCACTGAATAATCGATCGACTTTAATTTTAGGATGGATGATGAAGCCAAATTCATACCATGAAAGACTTGTAAATTTCAGCTCATATATACAAACAGATTCATCATCCATTTTATTAATCTCATGGAACTCATTTTCCATTTTTGTTTAAAAAATACAAGGGAAGTACTTATCGAAAAATATTTTCTTGATTGCATCTCATTCCATGGATTCTATTTCATCTTGGGGTCTTGTATTCTTAATTAGAGTCCACCACTGGTGTACTTCAACTTATGAATGGTAAAAAAAATTACTTATTCATGTTCTGAACAACAAAGTATAGAAATTATCTTTTCAATGGTATTGATCCACTGTTCAGCAATAAGTGGATCAGAAGACCCGTTGAAATAAGGTGGACATTGCCTCAAGAAGGACTCCATAGAATATTCTTCCCTTCTCTGATTATTTCGATGTCCAGAATGATTCATATCATGTGTAAGTATATCAAAATGATTTTACACTACATATCCCATAAAATTTTATTGTTCAGAAAGAAAATCATCGCATGGTCCACTACATTGATCAACAGAGTTCTTTCAGGTTCCATCCATCGTCTAAAACCCAAAAAAATAGTGCGAGAGGAAAAAATATCAATAGGAAAACAATATAATAATTTGATAGTAACTTAAATATCTAACATCTTTGGTTTAATTATAATATCATTACCGTAATTATAGGACTATAACCTATTCTTATATTTAAGCTTATGGACATCCCTAAACATACCATAGAAATACTTCTAGGGTTCTCACTATAGTTTTCGTATCCTAGTTTCCAAAGTTCAACAAAACCTTCACTCTTATACAAATTTAAGAGACCCAAAGATTGATGTACATGGAAATTATAATACTTTTTAGGAAAACATAATACATGACACAGAAAAACACCTAATTACCTTATTCGTTTAGTTTCATTGGAAACTCGGAATATAATCTTCTAATCATGGTGAAGGATCTTCAACATCTCCCATAAATATCTTCACATTTTTCATACCTAAAACCATCCTTTATAACCTTGGGAATGGAAAACATAAAAAGGGTGATCTCAAAATCCCATTAATGGTAATAATGGAGAACATAAAAAACATATACATATGAATTTAAAATCAAGAACATACAGTTTAAACATCAAAATCCTGAATCATGAATTAAATCTTGGTAGTACATAAGACATATATCATAAAGGAACATTAATAATGATAAAACATCAAGGAAATAAAACATGTAATTGTGGGAAACTATAAAACACATGATATGATTTCCTGAGTAGCCAAGGAATTGATGTTAAGACCATCATAATGGAAAAAGTCCATTTCTAAACTGGGTCTACATGTCATTCTACCCTCGTATTACTAAACCATATTTAATTTTTGTTCCCTCCATGTCTATCTCATGAGAAATAAATCATTACCAAAAGTTTTGGAGGGAGATATAGGTCCCACCCATCTCATAATAAAAAATTATTATGTGTGCAACAAAATAAACATAAATCATTAATCATAACCTAATGAATGAAATGGGCTTCATAAAAATCATACTATCATATCCTAATCCATATAAAACAAATGGATATCATTTTATCATAAGAAAAAAAACCATGTATATAATAGAGTCATTACACATGAAACATAATCATATTAAATAATGTCATTCTTAGATGGAAAATAGTATTGATAAAACACTTGAAATGAATTCTCGAGGAAAATATCCTTTCTTTTTCAAAATCATTTTCTTTTCTCAAGATTCTATGCAATTTTAAATGAAGACAATTTTGTTGAAAATATTCATGTAATTTTGTAGAAAGATCTTCATGAAAATAAGGCATTATGAAACCGTAGAAATCAGTTCATTCTTTATATGTTTAAAAATCATTCTCCTTGTACTTTTGTCGGAAATGTCCAAAAGTTCTTCATATATTAAACAAAATTATGATTCCTTCAATACCAAGTGGTAAAACTCAATAAAGAGTAAAAATGAATTTAGAAATACATGTAATAATAATAAAAATTTTATGAAAACATTTTTAAAAAACATGGACATTGATGTTAACTATAACTCCAGTAAATAATTACGAATAAAAAATCTCGGATAAGAATGAGATTGGAATAATTATCCCTTACAATTTATAATCGGTCGAATTATACGTGTCATAAAATAAAAATATTACATGAATCATAAAATATCATATATTTCATAATTAAAATCATAAAACAATAATGGGATTCATAAACAACATATAAATGAAATAGGTTGTCATTAAGGCATGGGTCTTTCATAAATAAAAGTCTGACGAAATAATCCCTTACCTTTGGTGTGATTTAATCTGCATGTGTCTGAAACTCTTGTATAGTGTGTTTAAACATATTATTAACTTGTATAAAGACCATATTAATAAAAATGATATCATATACGATTCAATTAGGTCATTATAGTATTCATTCATTTGTCAATTCCACGTTAAAGCAACGTTTTGGGTAATAATCGTTTCATTTATCATAAGTGTTTGGACTTTTTGTTCTTGATATTATTACTTATATCATGATTTACATAATTAAAAAATGTTTAAAATGATTTATATACCATATATATTCTGTATATATATATATATTAGATAAATAAATTAAATGAAACAGTCTGTTAATGGAGAGGGTAGGTCGTACATACACATGAACGTTGTTTTCCTATCCTTATTGACTAGAATGGAAGTTAGTAGATGACATATATATATATATATATACAGTAGAGAAATTATGTCATATATTTCATTATTATTTATTATATAAACTTTATAATCATTATTGAATGGTTAAGAATGATAATGAATCTCGTCGCGTCTTTGAGACTGTAATCCGTACGTACGCACGAGCAATGATATCATTCCCATAATTATTGAATGGAATTGGAGTGGATAATATAATATCTAAGAATTAGTATCATGTAATAATAGTCATATATAGTTATTATTTACACCATTATACCCATCTATGTATGGTAGTGTTCGAAAAACAAATTACACCACGGTGTGAAGACAGTAACCTGTACGTATGCACGCGAGGTGATTTATTAATTCGTAGGATGGATATAAGTTGAAATAGGGTTGTTTTATCTTTATAATAAAATATCATTATATGATGGATACTTATTTTGTTACTTTATAATTAAATAGAAGAAGAAGAAGAAGAAGAAGAAGAATTAAATTTGAAAGAATTGGTAAAGGATATTACCTTTTCTTTTACATGCCTCTTTTACACATAATCGTAGGAAACTTAATATGGTATTTTAAGAAGACCAAAACCTCTAGAATGTTTCTATTTAAGTATATAAGATTAATGGATAACTTTTGGCCGATATTTAAGGCTCTAAATGTTGTGAAGTGGAGAGGGATGAGGTCCCCTTTTTTAAAAGAGGAGAGGGTCACTTTTGGAAACCTCTAAAATATTAATTTATAATAAACTAAAACCCCACAAAAAAACGTCAAAAGTGACACAAATTCTATGATGAGATGCGATAGGGTTTAATATCATCAAAAAAAAAAATATAGACATGTTGGGAATTTATTTTAAACCTTATCAACTTGATTTATCCTCATTTAATCTGTTTAATTTATTTATGGTAATAATATTCTAAATTATAAATTAATATAAATAATTACTTATGTGTTGTTAATTTTCCATAATTGGACACATAATTACATTTTAGATCATATAAATTTCAATTTATAATTGTTAAATATTTTTGTGATTTTTAAACAATTTGATAATATGTTATTTTTGTAAAATAACAATAGTGTCAATTTTGACAGTATTCATATATTTGAATTTAAATAAAATTCACACATACGATATACTCAAGAAAATATTTAATAGATTTCTAATTTTTCATATTCATCTATAAAATTTTTGGGAACTTTAATTTGTTCATATATTATTTATTTTCATGTTTTTGAACCATTAATTTGATATTTAAATCAATAAAATAATTTATACATCACTATTGTGTCATCATTAATCATAATTATTTAATCCCTAAAAATAATAAATAAATACACATGATGTTGATAATTTTATTATCTTTATGAAGACTATTTATTTTTTATGTTATATGACGTTTATCATCAAATTAAAATTATTACACTTATAAGATATAAGAGATTGACATGTTGTCACTTTCTTTTGTATTAGTAACAATTAATCATTTTCGTGGTCACAAGTCCATGAAATAAGTCAATTCTAACCCTTATGTGATATGGGTCGACGTTTATTCATCCACTAGAATTTTTTCAGGTGTTATGGTAATTTTATAATATTATTTTTAACCTTAATTTCCAGATTTACCTTTAACCGTTGTAAATAAAATTTACAGTAGTTACTATTCATAATGCCCAAAAATAAAAAGTTTACTATTAATATAATTTGGACCAACTTATTTCAAATATGAAATCCATTTTTCTTAAATTCATAACACAGTATTTTCTGAAATTAATTCAAATATAATCCCATTGTTGAAAAAAAGATTTTATGTTTCAAACATAGCAAAAGATTGAAA
Organism: Viscum album; assembly: GCA_963277665.1. Taxonomy (NCBI): domain Eukaryota; kingdom Viridiplantae; phylum Streptophyta; class Magnoliopsida; order Santalales; family Viscaceae; genus Viscum; species Viscum album. The sequence goes on from OY728141.1 coordinate 722,320,367, forward strand.
TGATTTTACCTATTAGTTCAATGTAAAATTAATTCTAATGAAATAATTTATATTAAATGATGAAAATATATTTTATTTATACTTTAAAACAATTTACTATTTTAATTTAACCATATAAATTACCTCAATGAAATAAGTTCATTTTAAGTAAAATTTTGGATGTTTTTACTATTCATCAAAATATGAACATTATCAGAAAAATATCAAAAATTTATCCAACATGAATTTTTATATCCTGATTCACATGAAGAAGTTTTTTTTATAAAATTGAACTTATAATCTTGTCAAAAATAAGATTTAATATGGGTGCTCCTACAAAAGGCCACTAATAGGCATTTTTTTAAAATTTCTTATTTTATTTGAAAAATATATTTTGTTCTCATACCTCATTATAGAAAATGTGTAAGACGAATTATAATTTTTTAAACATTAATTTTTTAATACTATTCATAATGGTTTGTTCATAATATTATAATAATATATCATTGTTTACTGAAACTTTGTATTGTGTACAACACATGCTATCAAGGAAGGTCACTATTACGTGTAATACAAGCCAAGTCAGGGTTCTGTGTAGTGAATTATTTCATTGGGGTTGTCTATAACATAATGGAAACAAATTTCATTTATACTTCCATAAAAATATATACTGTATGTTTTGTAGAATTATTTCTACCAAAATTAATTGAAATTGTGTGTAACACGAGCCAAGAATAGAGTTGCATATACTACAAGCTAATACAGAGTTGCATATAGCACAAGATATTTTTGGTGTAGCTTAAAACATAAGATATCAAGGAAATAAAAAAGATTTTATCTCATAAAATCTTGGGGTGTTACAATGGTATACACCCATCAATGATATTAATTGATATGATAATGAGAAGACACTAAAAAATACATTTTTTAGTATGATTCCTAACCATGTCATCTTCAGGAAAAAAAATTCAATATGAATAGTCACCATCCTATCTCAAGGGGTACTACTTGATATAGGAAACACTATCCTTTCAAACCCCAAATAGTGTGTTATGAATAATCATGATAGGGAAGTATTATATATCTATGCCCATACATTGTATAAATTCCACATCCACAAAAGAGTGAAAAGTGATTATATCAAATAAGATTGATAGAATGTGGAATCATATAGAATTGTATGACAAAATATAGTTTCTCTAACACTCTTCACCTTACATATAGGTTTTAATGGTTATATTTAGATATTTCCATATCCCTAAGATATAATCATTCTAAATAGAGTATGTCTACTCAACTAGAGATGATGTTCTGATGCCTGACCACCTCAACAACATCCACCCCTATAGCCTGACCGGTCATAACTATTCTAGTTACCGTCCAATTAAAGATATACATATCCGGATAGAAATATTTATACAGTTCAAGTTGCACCGTGCAAGATAGAATATTCCTATATAAGTTCTGAAGATTCCCCAATCTATTTTATCTTAAGCATTCCATTTGACCTATGAATAAATAGTTACTCATATTCCCTATCATAGTTAAATGGTGAAAAAATATACATCTACCGTTAGGTGTCCTTTGGATAGTTCCACCCCGCATAAAAACTCTAAGAGGTTCATCCTTCCAAGAAATGAAAAACATTACTATCTTAGAATCAATCCAGCCTACATTGCATTGTTAGCTTCCATCAAGTTTCTCTTGGTGATGAGGTCATATTTAATGATGTAAAAAACAGTGGGCAATAAAAATACATTCATCTATGATTGGAAAGTATTTGTAATCCCATCATTGAAAAGTATCATTATTGTCATCATGTCACCTATAAGAGTAATTATGAAGCACAAAATCATGGTGAATGTAGTTGAATATTCAAAAAAAATATCACCCACATTAGATGAGTAAACACCCCAACATGATCATATCTCAAAATCCATTAAAATAATTAATCAGAATATAATGTCAAAATATACGTGTAGATAATACCATAGTGATAAAAAGCCTAGTGTCGATATCCCACCATATCTTGAAAAAATCACGATTTAGATAAGTTGAAATAATAAATATTATTTCAAGATGCATCTCTAGATTCTCGAAAATAGAAAAAATGAACTCTATCAAGGACTCAACATCATTGTGGTACAATCCCTTAAGAATTTGGCTGGATGATACTGCTGGAATTATCACATAAGCATTGACATTGTACTGACAAGTACTCGTGGTCCTTGACCAGATAGAATAAATTATATGAGTATTTCATAGAACATAAAATCGACATCTTGATTTGGATAAAAAGTATGTGCCTAAAATGTGTCTATTTAATGAATTTTGGTGTCTCTTGGACCACCGACTATAGATCACGATCATCACCAACTTCTTGTCATACAATTTAAGGACATCACAGAGGAATATTTATGATGCTTCATAATACATGCCTCTATCAAGACTCACAAAATATATATTATAGATAATATGAAAATACATGTACTAATACATTTAATGAATGATTCTATCCTCACATAATAGTCCTAAATCCATGTGTATGTTATAAGAAATGTCAAAATGAATCACAGGAGACACTTCCAATTTCCCACTAGTAACGCTGAATTACGGTCAACGTCTAACATCATAGAGTAGAGGTTATAATATATGGAGTTTCATTTGCATGTTATAGACTATAAATACATTTGCTTTTCTATTGGAATCCCAATTTAATTTTAACCAATTGTTAAACATTAAATTTATTTAATTTTATATAAATTGATATGAATATATATATATATATATCATAGTAAAGATAAATGTTTCACAATCCCCAATTTTTAATGGTATAATATCCTAGAAAATTCCATTGGTTCATTAGATTATTATAACCTGAATGATAAATCAGAAATCATATTATAACATGTGATAGAAAATAATTCCCTCAAACCATTTTCCATTTCAAAAGTATAAAATTAAATTATTCATAAATAAATTTTTTATTTATTTAATCAAAATCATATAACGTCTCATCCGATGTCACATGTGGTTCATGGTTCCAAAATGTAAATTTTTTTTGTAAGGATCTATCATCAATCTTTTTGGGAAAAAAACATTTTTATTGATATAAAAGTATATTTTATCAAATAATTTTATAACTATAAAAAAATTAGTAAATTTAAGTATATTATTATCAATGAACTCATGAACATAATTGGAAATACATGAAATGCCAAAAAAGATCTATCAAATAATGAATGGAATAATATAGGATATGTGAATTCTCATGTTTACATAATGATGCATGATATGATACCTCCATAATAAATCAAACTAAGGAAAATGTATTCCATAAAAAATTTATAAACAAATAATGTCAAAAAACATGTTTGGCCCACATAGATGAAATTAGTACAATTTTAACATGTGAAATCCATTAACAAAAATATCATATCACCTGTAATTTAAGAGTCCTGTATATGTGGTTCATCTAATACAGCAAATAGGCTCATTAACAAACTTTGAATCGTTCATTACCCCCTATATCATTTATAAAAATATTAGAAAAATGGAAATAACACCTTTGATACAACATTTAGAACCACAAATAATATTCACTCACTAGTCATAAATCCCAGTTGAAACCTGAATTTTTGTGTTCATTGTATCAATACCGAGGTTGTGGAATAGTAGTAATGGTCAAAGGTTTTATAGTGGTGAGGATATTTCTTTTTAATAAAATTGTTTCAAAATATTATAAAAAATATAGAAAAAGAAAAACAATTTGGAGACAAAAGTTTAATATATCAAATAGATATAATAAATAAGATAAATCCAAATCAGAATGATATAAAAAATTGATGCTCTTGTCATTTGTATAAAATATGGGAATAGGGGAACATTCAAATTGATAAGGAAACAAAAAAATTAAAAAACATTTTCAATTTGAATGACAATCCTATAATGGGTTATCTACTCCTATACTCCATGATATGAATAAAAACTATCATGAACAAAAATATTATTCACTTTGACCCTATGATCAGATCCACATGTTCCATTCAGTGTACCAAATAGCACTCAGAAAAATGTGGGAGATATACTCACATGTCTTCCACCAATGATATCTAGTCAATTCCAGCAGGTGCATATGAAATTAGAAATGTGGATGTATAATAATGTGAGAGAAGATTTAGAATGTATATGGGTTGTCTATAGTTTCTAAAGGATAGTATGATAACCCAATCTACTTCATTTTATGCTTTAATTTATGTTAAAAATATTCCTATGTATATATTTAAATTTTCTATATACTCAGTGGCATTTATATCCATATATATATATACTACTATTCACTTGGGCCCATGAAATAACATAGGCATCCATGGGTATTAGTATGTATCTCATAGAATCTAGAGGTACCCCTAGACCCTATATCAATTTTTACTAGGGATTCCAATCCAAATTATCTCATTTGATTTGGGGCACCTGTCTTGACTATAAAAATATTTTGGGGTCCAATTCTTTAATTTCAATATTATGTTGGTTTTCATGGATGAGTATAACATGTATGTTGGTTTCTATGCCTAGGTATCATATGTGTGTGTGTTTCCATTCTCGAGTATCACATGTATGCGTGTATCCATTCCAATATCACCTGTAATTGTGTCTTATTTTCTCAGTATCAGAAAAATGTGGATCTTTATACTTGATAATCAAATTTATAAATTATTTTTCAAGCATTATGATAAGATAAGAGTAGAATTTCCAGTTATTTATCATTATAATTAATCAATGGGTGTATTAATTAATTATATGGAATTTATATGGAGTCATCTTACCACTAATATTGATTTAATTACAATGATATATTAAGATAGGTTGTAATCATATATGCGTAGAGGATGTTGTAATGTTATGTTCTATTAATAATGAAATTAGAAATTCCGGATCACACCTCACTATGTGGAACCAGTCAAATGTGGTAATTGCCCCATATTTTTCTAATGGTATAAGGGAAATTATAGCATTGTGAAAAAATTATAATATGATAAAACATGATTATAATGAAATACATCAAATCATCAGCTTTTGTAATGATGGGTCATGTATAAATAAACATTGACTTTTAATGAAATGCACAAGAACAACACCTTATTTTAGTAGATAACCCCTCATTTTTTTATCACTATATCGACCTATAATAGTAGATATCATCAAAATAGTGAAATTATATAAAATAAGTAATATTATATCACACCAAAATAGAACAAAAATTTAAAGGGAATCTATAAGTAGAATTAAAATGTTTGAAGCTCTTATTAGTGGAGATACATTGTGAAAGATGACACATTAATCTAACTTCATTTGAAAGATTGTTTTTAATAGATAGAGATAAGAGAAGAATTTTCTCAATGCTGTGAAAAATAATCGAAATAATCGAGGTTGAAGAAGGTATTATCCTTTTTAATGTATGGTTGGAAGATATAATTTCTACACAATATTTTATATGTGAATTGGTTGATTGCATGGTTGACCAATCTATGTGGCTACAATGGGGCAGCTAATATCCATTGACAAGGGACTTTCAGGGATGGGGATCCTAGTTTTTTGAATCATGATCTACATGATCTGTCCCCTTTGTGGAGCCCAATAACTCCTCTATTTTATTTCAATACATTTGGTATTAGTGGAATAGATTGGGAAATTTTTGGGCATTGTATTTCCCTCCATAACTCGTAAATATGGGCTCTAAAAAGCCCTTGGATGCTCCTAATACATTCCATAGAAAATAGATTAAATTTAAAAGGATAAAAAAAATTTAAAAACATGAAATGATTTACTATGTATCAAATTTAATAGCTATGGAATTTCATTAGGTTCATTTTAAAGTCCATTATATTTTTTTATACCTTAAATTATATGATTTACCATTTTATGTGGTAACAAAAATTAATAATGTTAATATTCATATTTATAAATTACAAAAAGACCTTAACTACTAAAATTTAATCCATTAACTCAAATTATTGATTAAATTTTTCAAAAATCAAATACTTGAAATGGATAAATTAAATTGATAATAAAACTAGATACAAAATATTCTTTTTGAAACGTAACCTTTTTTAGTTAAAATGTTTTTATTCTATGATCAATTGTAAAATCCATTTCATAAACCATAGTTGAATTACAGAAATTAAAAATAAATTCATGAAGATATAAAATTAATCAAAATGATAATTTAACATTGTATGTTTTTTAAAATTAAATTACATTTTATTTAAATAAATAATTATCTTTCACTATTCAATAAAAATAAATATTTTATTAAAATTAGAAAATAAACATCCTAATAAAATTTTGAATTGATGAATTCGAAAATGATGATTTTTTTAAAATTCAAATTATATAACTATCAATTCTACCTTTTATATAAAACCATATAATGCATAAAATTATTATTTGGATAGAATATAGCTTCTTACTTAATTATATGATAAATTATATAATATCTCATTAATTTATATTACTCTTTAAAATATAAAAAATTAATAATAAAAATTTTCTATATGAAAATAAATTCTGTTATTAAATGATTTCCCTTTCATATGTTTCATCATCAAGATATTATTCAGTTATTAATGAAGTGGGGATATGTTTCAGTCATAACAGTTTTATAATTCAATAATTTTTCATCAACTAAATGGGTTTTCATAAAAAAATAAAATATTAAATTACCTTATTCATAATTACTTGGTGGATATTTTCTGGAATCCAAATATTTTTTTCCTTATAATAAAAATTAAAATTCATCTTAACTAAAATATTCCTTGAAACATGATATTAATCCAAAAAATACTTTCATAATAATGAAACATGAAAAAAATTATATATCATGGATAAAAATAGATGAAATTATAACTGGAATGTCAATAATATCAATTTCTAAATGACTTCATATATTTTAATGAATATTTTACTTAGCTTTACCATTTCCCTAAAACACATATAAAATTTCCATGAATAATCATTAAATAAAACATGATCACTTACTTTGAAAAAATATATTTTATCATCTTATCCTCATAAAATATATTAATTCTCTTATGTGTACTATTATATAATTGATTTACCTTAACCATTTCAACCAGTCATCTACCAATTCTAGTCCCAAAAACATACATTCAACAAATTCATCAAAAAATAGAGTCTGACAATATCTAATAAATAATGATGATAAATGTTCTATATATATTGGAATGAATACAATTGTTTCAGAAAAACTAAAAAATAATAATTACATTGAACACAAATATCCTGGTTGTCCATTGAATATGCACAATTCTATTATTCCAATATCTGAATTGTTTATTCACACAGTCCATTATAATGAGGATGAAAAGATGTAGTAAAATTTTATTAATTACCCAATAGATTTTGATGTCCATCATAAAAAATTTATGTTATCCTAGGATCCCATTCAGTTACATTTGATAGAGTAACTCTTTGTAACATGACTAACTTCATTAGATACAATCATGAAAGATGATCTAAACATATTTTTCTCGAATGGGAAGGGGTTGTGAAGATACACTCAATTGTTTAAAAATTACCCAAATTACATTACTACCTCAAAAATAAATATGACATCTAATCACAAAATATATGGATACATTTTTTCCTTTCCACTTCAGAAAATTAACAGTATGATGTGTCCCTTTGGGAAATTGTTTTTATACATTATACTATCGAAATTTCATAAATTTCATGGTAAATTTATGAATATCTATTTTTATTCCATACCAAAATTAATACATCAGATGGTATCTATGCATCATAAAACGTCCATAATGAATGAAAAATATAGAACAATGATCATAAGTCAATACTTCACTCTTTAACTGGGAATCATAATAGAATAATAAAATCTTTCCAAATATCAAAACAGTTTCATTATCAGTGTTAATTTCACTAAACAAAACCATATTAACCATTTACACATTGATCTATAAAACAAAATCATCAATATAAAATTATTTAATTATATATAAAAAATTTAATTGCATAGAAAAATTAAAAATAAATGATAATGTACAAAAATCTATATCTTATTGGAAATAATTAATAAAATAATTAAACAAAAAATTATGATTTAAATGTAACATAGTCAATACAACATTAGAATTCCAAATCAATTAATCATATTAATTGTTTTATTTCCTCATATGTTAATGAATTAGGAAATTATAATCATTGATATATTCAAAAAATCTTCTCTATTTCATGTTCAATTCTTATTGAGTGAAGTTATAATTAAAAACATTATGAGCAATATAGATTTCACATAAAGATTCATTTAATTCATGTCTCTAATTTTTAATGTAAAAACCAATGCATATCATTCTAGATCATGTCTATTACTATTTAACTTTTGATGTATCTTTATTAATGAAGGATATTAAATTACTTGTTCATTTGTCATTATAACACAACAGATTCCCATAAGAAATGAAATATATTTAATAATGAAATCAACATTTTATATGGTGATTCTGAATGAAGAGAATTAAAAAAATACACTTTTTAGTTTTTAACACAATCATAAAATTAATTTCTACTAATGAATTTCACTCCCTCTTGAGCTAATAGAGATTATAGTCAAGAATAAATAAAAAATTTACAACAATATATTTGTTGTAACATTCTAATCAAAGATAACTATTAATGTAGGTGAAATTATTTGGTATTTGACATTATTTAAAAATATTATTTTTGGAGGGACAACTGTTATGATCTATTTTGAAAAAATATTTCCATGGAAATAAATTTCCGGAAAAAAATAGAATATTACAAATTTTATATAGAGTTTAGTTTTATATTTTTATTCAAAAATAGTCATTTGGTTTTTACCACGATCCTCCAGAATTTTTTAATATACTAAGATATCATCAATAAAAAAACTAACACATATTTTGGAACTCATGGAAAACAATATTCTTTAGATATATTATATATATGGTTGATTAGAGAACCCACTTGTTATAACAAAAAACACAAAGTTTCTATATTGAGCTTGAAACCAAGTATTCATAATATCTGACCCCATCAACATCAACTAATTGTACCCTAAAGTAAGATAAATATTTTAAAAGTATTTATCTCCCTCGATATGATCAAAAAATCATTTATATGAGGTAAAGTGTACATTTTATTTATATGGATGTCATTAACGACCACATAATCAGTGAAATTCCTCATTGAACTATCGTTTATTTGGAATTAAGTCATGGTCACCCTAGTGCGAAGTACTAGAATGAATTAATGAATGTTTAGTAAATAATTTTTCACCTCAAAATTATACATTTTATCTATTTGATAAGAATCATTTCAGGTAATCATTTATTTAGGCACTAATATAACCATAAAGCCAACCTATTGATATGGAATAAAACTCGGTAAATCATTTGGGAGAACATACATATATTCATTCACTACTGGGATGAAACATTATTGAATAGTTTCAATATTATCATCAACTTTTTTCATGTAACTTTCACTGGCGTTTTATTATCATTTTCACTTATTTTGGTTAGGTTTTTTAATTGGAAATAACATTGAATAAAAATTTCACTGATTTTAAATTTATCATAGAATGATAAAATAAAATAATATCCATATGTAAAATAATATAAAATTATTTTAATAGATGTTTAATATTATTTCTGAAAAGTAACATTTCAATAATAATAGTATGGTTAATTCATATATGTATTGTTTGATTTAATAATTCATTATATAGTTTTCATGAAAAATTATATTATAATTATACTATTTTATGTTATCAATTTAAATGAATGTTTCTCAAAAATGAAATACTATAATGATATATAGTCAAATATGATATTTTCATAGTTATGAAAAATAGTAACATACCAATCACCAATACTTTTATGGTCCAACATCATGTGTAGTAGTAGGTAATTATTTTCTCTACTAGATTTATTTCTATCCTAATAATTTCTATTCTAAGATACTTACTCATTGAACGTATAAGTATAATTTCCTAAATCAATATAATTAAATAATATAACCATCGTCATTTAATAATTTTTTAATCATTTATCTTACATTCAAGAAGCATGTTCCCAATAATTTTATATTGGAATCAATAACCAATGTTTATAATTATTTCTGTATGATGATTGTTACACATTTAAAATAAAATGCGATATTTATTTCCTTAATTAGATACTAACTTTATTGAATCTTAGCATTATAATAAATACATACATTTTATTACTTATTATATTCATGGAATACATAATCCTCTGAAAAAATAATTTCAATCTTCTCAGCACATTGGATAATTATATAAGATATTTTAAGCACACATGAATCAAATTCACACCGATATGATGGCATCCATACTTTGTAAACATTATAATTATACAATAAAAATTGGGTTTTTATCCTTTTTGAATAAGCATGGGAAAAATAATTATCAATTAACATATACTTAATATCATTACATTCAAACTTATATGTCTATTGACATTATTTAGCACTCTTAACCATAATCCACCATTCATCATCATCACATTAAAATGGATAATAAAAGTACATATTGTTTTATTTTCTGAATAACCCATGGCATGAAATATAATATCTATATATTTAATCCAAACATCAGTTATCACTAGATCTAAAGGTCTATTGAATACTGGATGTTTTTGTACTAAAAAAATTATCATATATCATCATGTTCAATTTCGGAACAATTGGATCCTATATTGTATAGATACCACTATAAAATGTTTCTTTTATCATGTAATCCATTATAATAAGAAAAAACTCAATTCCAATTTCATAATTTCATTATGGATAACTGAAGAAGGATATCAACATCTCAAATCCTTTCTACATTAGCATCCATATTCCCTCTATGGAAAACTATTCTAAAAAAAATTGTTATATGATGGATCATGGTAATATTAAAATGATATATCATTTCAATGTGACAAAAAGTAAAATTTCATGATCATATTATATTAACATTATCCTCACGCAAAATTTAATCTACCACATTGTCTGATACCTACAAGAAGATCATGCCAATAAACATTACATATTATAGAAATTTTTTCCTATATTTCACATTCTTAAATTCCCAAGGTTCTGTAAGGTTAAATTTTTTCAAAGAGTTAGGTAATCCAAATTAAATATCAATACCTTATACTAAAATGCATATAATTATATTTAGTATCCATATTTTCAAAATATAAATATTTTAAGGTTAAAATTATTTTTTTATGAAATATCATCACAACAGTCATCAATAGTTGATATTTTATTTCACCAATTAAAATTATATTTTTAAAACCATTTTACGAGAATGAAATTATAATTAAAATACAGAAATGTAAAAAATGAAATAGGTTGTCAATGATTACATAAAAATAAATTTAATTAAAACATATTTTTTTCCCAAATTTAATGTTTTTCTACCCATTAAATCACATTTTCTTTAAAAATATTTTCACAAATCATATAATATAAATTCATTAATGAAAAATAAAACTCATAATGGATTATTTGATAACATCAAATAGTAACTGTAATTGTTTCACAATGTAATATCTTTTACACTTTCATACACAATCCTCTATATATAAGATCATTATCTTACTTCGATAAATCATATGATTCCCATAATGAACCCACAAATAGAATATTTAAAATAATTATGTTGTTTTAGGGATCCAATATATATAATTCATAAAATAAATCATAATATTGTAATATCTAAAATGTTGAAATCCATACCTCATGCGATGGAGGTTTATCACAGACCCCCCATCCATTTCATATCACAACACAACATGTCATTGGATATCAATGTAACAAACCATCCCTGGATTATAATAGAACCAAATATTATCCAATCAAACACTGATAACCATAAAAAAAATATAAATATATAAAATCATTTAATTTTCAATGTTACATAAATAAATGTATTATTATATAAAATAATGATTCCTTTTGGAAATCACTTGTTAAAAAAGAACAATGTAATTAAAAATATTAACATTATCTTCGAAAATAACCTTAATGAAATTTAAAGGACGGTTCAAATAAATACTACTCATTATGGTAGGAAACCCATGTATTCTATATATATTAATAAACATAAAATTCAATGTTATTCAATAATATTGACAATGTACCTCATCATGGAAAAATAATAAATATTTATTTCAACACATTTTGTAAAAATACAATCATGGGTAAAAATGACATCGAAAAATAAGAAGAAAGGAGTAAAATAAATCATTAAGGAATATCATTTTAATGAAAACATGGATATAGAATAATATTATAATTCAAGGGAAATATTAAAAGAATATTTTTACAATAATGTCCCCAATCGTTATTCTGACTCATTACGTACATTGATTATCATACTCTTCTTTAAGAGGAAACCCATTATTAACAAGTTATGTCATCTAAAGATTATATTTTTCTAATGAATGTCCTATTAAATTATGATATACTTTATTGGAATGGATTTGGTTGGGTCTTAGACAAACCCCATGACTTGTTAAGTGTGATGAATTAAAATAATATGATAACTTTTGTAATATAGGGGAAGGAAAAACTTTGAATTCCTCAAAATATTTAATTAATATAAATAAATTTAAAATTTAAAATATCTCTAAAAATATTTATTTATAATATAGTTTTGAAATAATTTGAAAAAATAATATATAAATTTTTTGGACATGTTATTGTCTCATTTTTACATAATATTATTTTTACCACTCATTAACACATTTATATATACCATGAAAATTATTATTCTTATTAATTTAGTGTAATTGTATTTACAATAAATTTTATAAAATGCACATAAATGTACGATGAATTAAATGATCATCTGTATCCAAATAAATTGGCCCAATGTTATTTTTTTGGAATTAAATTGCATTAAAATAATATTACTTATAATAAAATATATTTAATTTTTAATTTTCAAAATATTCATTACGTCGATTTTAATATCATTATAGAAAAATGTAAAATAAGAACCAAATCTGTTATTATATCAATAAAATGTAATGGAAAAATATAAATTGGTGGATCGAATTATCTATGTCAAATTACATTACTATTAAATTTTTGATATCATTTATTTGTATATTTATTTCACTAAATTGTTATATTTCCAATGTTGTTTATAAATTTATTGTAATTTTTTATTCACTGAGAATATAAAATAAATTTCAATAATAAAGATAAATTATTAATATTGATGAATAATTTTCTAACAAAACATATGTTCTCTTTAGATGGTAGCTATAAATATTTTAGTTTTATAGAACAAGTGTGATATTTTTTGTTATTTATTGAATAAAATATTAAAAATGACATAATATCATCCAAAAGGCATATAAATTACATATATTAGTCCATTGAATGATTTTGGGAAATATTTGATAATTAAATAAATTTTATTCATGTGGGTCACTATATAATACATTTCCTTTTATTTTTAGCCCTTAATTACATTTTTTAACCTTTAACGTGGTAACATAAATTACTATGGTCACTATTCATATTTTAAAAAATAATGAAAATATATTAACAAAATTTAGACCCACTTATTTTTATCATGGAATCAATTTTTCCAAATTCAAAACATATAAGTTTCAAAATTTAATTTATAATTAATCTGGAAAAATGGGAAATGGATTTTCTGAAAATTGTCCATTTTAAATATACATTTTTTAAATTTTTAATTTATAAAATACATTTTAAAAATAATTGCATAATTATATTTTATAAAATGAACTAATTAAATATTAATTTCAAACTAGTAATGTATGTGTTTTTTTAAAAACTATTAAATAAAATATTATTCTCAAAAGAAATCAGTATTTTTCAACATTCAATGAAAAATCAGTATTTTCAGAAACATACCAAAAATTAATACTAATATAACATTGAAATAATGAAATAAAATGTATTTAATTTATAGAAATTAAAATCATATTATTCTAGAAATAAATAATTTAAATAAAATCAAATAATAAAAATCCATAATTTCCTTATAAATAAATATAATTCTTTTTGGATAGAATACTTATATAATAATTTTATAATCAATATGACTCAATAATATATATCTAATAAATTTAGGAATATTTTTACAAAACTTTTATTGGGATGTTATAATTAGGGTCATTTTGAATATATTGGTGTAATAATGATGATAGATTGGGTATATCGGTTTAAAATATATCAAGATTAAATACTAAAGGACACTTAAATTTATCCTTCATTCATGATTACAATAATTTTTGTTTCATGAATAGTCAAATTATAATATCATTTCATTGTATTTATTATAGTTTTAGTTAACCAATGATCATTCTATATGATTATATATTGTGATGATCTTATATATTTAAACTTTAATAAATTATTTTCCACCTTTTAAATTTTTTTTGAGATATAAATGATATTAACACTAGTTAATTAGTAAAGTCTTAATAAATATACATATCTACTAATGAATATATCATTTATTTTTATATATCCATCAACATAAATCAAGATGTATGATTTTAATTAATACTTGTTTGTCTATGATTACATAGATACCTAGAAAATTAAGTTTCATACATTGATTACCTAATTAGATATGTAAAAATACGAATTTATCCAATATAGGGGTGGATGGGTACATTTCTGAATTGGTAATCTGTTAGAGTAAAATCATGATGAAATTTATATACTGTATAACATGCAATTTTATTTATTCCTTCATTGATATAGACTAAAGATATCCATGAATATATATATTTGAGTCATAAATGATTTTTCAAACTAAATGAATGAGGGTATTGTGATACACTAATATGTTAGATGAAATACAACCAATTTATTCCTCTACATGATCATTATTTTTCAATAAATATATCAAAGATGAGAAATCATATAGTATATGTATAGTGGTCACTCTATGCTATGGAAAGAAGAATTATACATATATATATGCATTGTGTATTATATATTTTTTTGGTGAACATGTTCATATAGACAGAAGTCTATTTTTAATGGATATATCATCATACATATTAGTACGAAATATAAGTATTGATTCTTTACTATATAGAACTCTTATCTATCATATCATAAATATGGATTTCACATATGTTATCAATTCAAGTAAGGACCAAAATATAAAATATTTTCGACCTTGGTTGATGATTATTTTAACGATAAGCATGTTTTCAAAAATAAATTTAGTTGGATGAAATCTTGTTATGAAATTGTTTCTATATTGATTATCAAAGTGTTATTAAGTTTTTTTTCATTTTAACCATTTAGTGTTTTAGTCAATGTGATATTTTTCCTTTAATAAAATGGTAATCACTAGATTACTATATTTTGTGTGGATGTTATCATTGATATCTTTTATGACACTATTTTTCACGAATGTGAAGAATCTGTTACGACCCATCCAACCTATGTGATTCCATCATTTAAAAACAAAATAATTGTCCTATTCAGGGAATAATACATAAATTCAAGGGTTTAATGATAGAAATACATCGTGATAAAATACTCATAATATATTTAGTGATAATTTTCTGTTAAATATTAAATAAACTATTTATTTATCGATGATTATCAATAACCTATATATAAGTGGTATTATTACTCTCTAACATTGTGTGAGAGATATTTTTGTTCCATAATTAAATTTATCTACTTCTTAAAACACTTATTTAATATAATTAATTTGTTATGAACTCTTTGGTGTTTTTTATCCTAAAAATGTATTCAGATATAATAGATGTTATATGCCCTTTGTATGTAATAGGCTCTACCTAATTTTTTTTAAAATAACACGTTTTTGTACTCTATACAACATGAAACGATAAATTTAAGCAAACCATGTTATATTATATTATATTATAACCATTATAACATAACTAATGAAATGTAAGATATGAAAAGAATTACCCTAATAATATATATATATATGGGTCTAATTCTTACCAAATTTATGATTAATTATTTTTAAATAACCACTCAATTTTTGTAATGTCATATAGCGCTTTAGAAAAACATAATTTTTTTTTTTAAAAAAATGTGGACATATGTCATTGTGTGTGAATATTATAAAAAAATTTATAATTATTCTATAAATTTTATTTGATTAATATGATAAAATTTTGATTTTTAATAGTCATAAAAAAATTATCTTAGGTTATATATACTTATATTTTTTTGAAAAGATTCATTTTTCAGGGTAATTTTTAAATAATATTTTTGTAAAACTATCATTAATTATCATTAAATAATTTTTTATTAATGTTAAATTTCATCATAAAATAATATAATATCAATATAATTAGAAATAATCTAATTAGTTACACATTAGTTTTAACACCATGTGATTTTAATAGAAAAAACCTATGTTGGATATCATATAATACACAAAATAACTTTTTAAATGGACAAAAAAATATATAGGTACAATTTGATAGTTATAAAAATGATATTTAATTTGAATTAATGAATTTTATTTAATGAATTATTATGTATATAACGTTTTCATTACCACTAATAACATATTGATAATTTATTAGAAAATTACCACCCATATTTTTTTCAAAACTATTTTGATGATTTAAAACACATTGTCATAAAACATTTATAAAATTTTCATTTTATTCAAGATAATTTTAATAAATATATTCAAATTTGAGATATTATATCTTAATAAATTAATATATTTATAAAATCAATGTATAAAAATTATTTTAGGGAGTACTATTTGGATTTCTCTAAATACGTGTGTTTTTTGTGAAATTTTAGAAATAAAAAATTTTGTAAAAATATAATTTATTTTCAATAAAATAGTCTATTTAAAACTTCAATTATGATTTCAATTTGATTTTATATTCATGTTAGTTTGATTTAGTTAGGTTAAATATATATAATCTCATATGAATTGTGTTTATACTATAATGTAATATGAGAATATTTTTTCATTCTATATACATTTTTCTACAAATAATTTTTATGTGGGAAAAGTTTATTGATTTGAATTAATTAAAATAACAACTAATAAGAAAATATATAAATTAAAATTTGACCTTATATATCAAAATATATGAATTTCAATCATTATATTTATGATTACTATTTATATAGATAATAGAAATTATTCTTATGCTTTAGAAATGTGCTACATGAAAAATAATTTTTTATGAGGTATTTAGGATTTTTATATTAATATATAATAATAATTTAATTTAAAATTTAATAAATATTATGAATGTTTATAATCATAATAATTAATATTATTTCATATGTTCAACTTAATTTCTGAGCATTAAAATTGATAATAATAGCAAAATTTAATTCCAACAATTAAGATTAATATTGAGTGTTTCACATTATATGGTCATGTAATTAAATTAATCAACCTATTATATAGTATTTTAATTCTAAAAAGTTGAATTAAAATAATTAATCATTATGAAAAAATTATACAAAAGGATTAATTTACTTTAGGGAAAATGATAAATTATCTAAGTGAAAAATATTAATTACAGTGGTTTAAAATAATCTGGTAAAACTATATAAATGTAGAGGATATTGAAAATCATTTTTAAATCATTTTTTTGGAGGATTTCTGTCTCAAACTAATCATGCTCTTAATTCATTATTAATAATATTTTGTTACATATGGGATGATAAGGACATCCCATAATTTAATAGTATTATGTATTTATAAAAATGACATTCCACATCAATTAAAAAAGTGAACTCCCTCCCATTATTTTTCTACAACTATCACGAACTTTTTCATTAAAACCCCATTAATAAATAACTCCAAAAAATTATATAAATATTATAGATATTCTGCTCTTTCAAAATGAATATCCATTGTGTCTTGAAAAAGAGATCCAACAGTGGTTTCTTGAAGAAAAGTTCATCCTCTAAATGAATCATTTCATTATTCTTTATAATATTTAAATATTAAATTATTTATTAGAATTACTAAAATAATAAAATAAGAAAATTTAGTATAAAAATAATTTTTATGTTGATTTCAAAATATTAAATTTTATGCTTCTCTATCTAATGGGAAACAAAACCATCGTTCGTGTTTACAACATTCTACCACCTTATGAACTAATATGAATGTATCACAATCCCCAAATCACATGGATAGTAATAATTATGTAAATAATTTTTATATATAATATATAAATGATAATATATAAATTCAGTAAAATTTATATTTCATCCACTTCCTTACCCATTAACCGATAAAATGAATGGCATTATCTCAATGTTATACATATAACCTACCGTCTGTATGATATGGTTTGATTCATTTCAATATACAATAACAATGAAGGATTTTAAAAATTTATAAAATGACTAAATATAGTGTTTAAAAAATTTATAATACTATTGTGTAGTTTGATATATATCCTATAAATATGAACTACAACTACAATGGAATAAAAGCTTATAAAAACAATGTTTTTGATGCCTGAAATAGTGGAAATAATAAAATATTATTAAATAATTACTGAAAATATTTTATAAGATGACAAAAAATGAAATTATATATAGTGAACTCAACCCTTGTATCCTATATTGTGTTTATTATTTAATATAATATCATTAAAATATGAAATATTATCCTGAAGAAAGTAATTTTTTAGTAGTATTGGTAAACCAAATATATACATGATTCTTATATTACATTTTAATAAACAAATTAATTTTTTTGAGAATATCATTATTACCTATAGAATATCATAGCATTACATTCATAGCTATCTAATGTATTATAATAATTGTAAAAAATATTGGGGATATGAAATTCCCCTTAATGTTTAAGTCCAATGGGGTAAATCAAAGATTAGTAATAATAATTAACATAAAATGGAATATAACAAAAAAGATATGCCATTTAATAAATAAAATCATAAGGATGGAAATCTAAGGATAATATCAAGGAGAAATTATAATAGAATAAAATAAACATGGAAAGATAAATATATAAAAACACATTCCAATTAATCAATAAAATAATGATACTAATTAGATAAGTGAAAATAAATATGGAAATGCCAATTAATGAACACACATTCCTTGTAATCTATAAATTAAAAGGAATTTAATCCCTATATAATATTGTTGAGAAATTATAATGGATAATAATTATTGAATTTCAAAATATGTAAACAGATTATTATTAGACATCATATCATAGAGACATTAATCTTTAATCATCATGATATATCCTCACAAAAATTTAAAATTATTGTATAAAAACTCATCAGGATTAGAAACAATATTTTATACTAAAATACTAATTCTCCACATGAGACAAAAAATACATAGAGGGGGTATATATTACCTAAAAACCTTTTTATTCATGTCCAAATAATTCATTATATTCTTAATAATCAATTTAATTCATCCATAACATGTATTCCAATTAAATATCCATATCGATGAATGAATTCCATATACCAATATTTCTACAATCAATCATATAACATTAAAAGTAAAAAAAAATATTTAAAAATGAGTAATGGTTTACAAAATAATTAAAAAATGATAACTAATATCGATATTGAGGATAAATTTAATAAACAACAATCATAGGAATGTGGACATTTCAACAGAAATCTAAATATTTTAAAAATGAAAAAATAAAGTGAATGCCAATAATTTCTATAGAAAAATGTTTATTAACCAACATGAGGAATATTAAGAATATAATAGAAAAATATCTATAGCTGTATTAATAAATGGGATTTGAAATTTATGATGAGAAATAACAAATAAAAGTTCATTACAATAATTCTTAAGGAATATAACAACATATTTTTATAAATAACAATATTAATAATAAAATAGCTTAATGAAATTGTTAAATATTTTTCACTAAAATTCATACATGACACTATAATGGATTCACAAAAACATTTGACATGTCATGATGTCTGGAAATTATATTCATCTCAAACATGTTAAAATAAATATTTCCTTTACTTTTTTGATAAAAGAAGAACTGGATTGGTTATGAATACTAATTGAATATTCCATTCACTTTTTTTTAATATTAAAAAAAATCGATTAAAATTATATTAATAAATTTTTTTAATAAGGTTAAAAATATTTTTAACCATTTATTGAGAAGAAGGGTTTAGAAGAAAATAGATTTCTGAACAAAGGGAGAAATGATGCTATATTTTAAAAATATTATGATTATAATGATATTGTGAATGAAAAAGTTAAATTTCACATAATATTAATGTGATATTTCATCCATGCATACATTATATGCATCAAATGGAAATAATCATAAAATAAGTGATAATATAATGTAATATAATCCAAATCCATTACAATTATAATATTATAATATAAGTGAGGAAAAATATTTACTAAAACCCATTGAAATAAAAATGTGTTATGAAATTCTTTACCTCATTGTATCTATTATGTAATGTCCACTAATATTAAATATATAAAATTAACAGAAAAATAATTATTTTTTATTTATTATATTACATGTGAAATGGTTAGTCTATAGGCCAAATAAAATAAACAAGTGGATAATATAGAAATGATCCTCAATGAAAGGAAATTGAAAAATAATCACTTCCCTCATACTTTATTTTCATTATACAATATTTAAAATACATTATAATGGTGTAAATATGTTTTTCTATTACAGAAAACAATATATATATATATATAATATAAAATATGAGACATTTAAAAAATTTCATCATTTTTCCAATTATAATGGTTCTTTATTTTCATCTTTCCATGTCATAATTTCCAAATTTTTATCATGTATGATTCAGTAGGAATGATCAGAATTTTTCACATATTATATATTTATATTGTCAAAAGAATAAAAAAATTAAATAATTTTCCTATTTTTACATATATTATACATTTAAATCTAATTAATAAATATGGTAACAAAAAATGGACTATATTGAAATGATAGAGATGGTAAGTTGTATGTAAACATGAGTAACATTTCCATTTATGAAAAGTCATTATGAAAATGTGGTAAGTAATAATTTATATTTAATTAATAATAATAATATATTTTTCCATTATATATTTATATATATATATATATCATACATATGGATTATTAATAAAAAGTAAGTCCAATCACTTTGTGATGGGATTAGACCTCACATTCACGGACAGTGTTGTATTCTTTATATAAGTGAAATGAAAAAGAAAGAATTGATGTAATATGTTTGAAGTATGATTAATTTGAGTTAAATATCATAGTTATTTAATTTATACCACAGCTATTCATTAATTTTATAGATATCACTTTCCTTGTAATATATTAATGAATGATTATACACATTGCTTTGCGAGGTTGTATTCTTCCAAACACTCAAAAAACATTATCATATCATATATGGAATAAAAAATATGAAGTTTTATATATATATATATATAACTAATTTTTATGTGTTATTGTGTTATACATATCATATATAAACATTATATCCTTCATAATACACATCATGGTGTGGTGGTAATGGAAATCATTATTGACATCGGTTGATGTGGTGGTAGTCCACCGTACACATGAATGTTTTCTTTGTAAACTATTTTATTGAATCCTAGATTACTTTATTTCATACCACTAATAAAATAATAATTATTATATAAAACATAATGATTTTATTAAATTAACATTCATTAAAAAATAATTTTTGTAGGTGGAGATGAAGTGGAATAAGTCACTCATTGAATAAAATTACTTCTTCTTCACGTAACCTCCCCAGGTTTGAACCAAAATCCATCCTATGATGGAGTTATTCTAAAATTAATGTTTATAAGATTATATATGGTATGTTTATATGTGATTTGTATAGGTAATTTATTTTAAAAAATGGGTTCACGGTGTCACGAAGAGATGATGTTAGTGGACTTCTATAAGTGATGTGAGTGGAAAACTATTTCTTATTTAAAATGAAAAGGTGTACTCAAGTTTTTGGCTTTAAAATGGTAGATAAAATAGTGTATTTTCCAATAAAATAAAATATATAGTTTCAAGATATGGAATTTTAATATCTCTTAGGCATATTTTTATGTTATTTAAACTCATATATTCTTAGTTTTACTCCTTGATACCTCTATTATTACCTTAACTATTGTAATTACTTGTTACTTATTTACCTATTAATTTGGTTAAAAAAATTAATTGAAATTACTAATATATATAAATTTTTTTCATTCCAATGTTAGAAGAATTTATTCGATTTTCCAGTCATATTATTATAAATATTTACTTTAAAATTAATCTTATAGAGGCGATGTGAAAGTGGATTTTTAAAGATATGATGCTCAAATTCTTATAATTTATTTTATATAAAAATAAAATATGAAAATTATTAAAATGATTTAAATATTATTATATTATATATAATTCAACAAATTTTGCGTTTTAACTAAATAACTATATTATTTATCTTTTTATAAAAATAATATGGAAGATATTTTTCTATTAAAATTCTGTTTTTTACTATTCATTAAAAAAATAAAATTTTCAGAAAAACCCACTAAATTAACAATTTTATAATTATTATTTTCTTATTTTAAAAAATTATTTCATTTTATCAAATAAATTATCAAATGTTAAAAAAACAAATTTATATTATATGTGCAAATAGAGACTGAACTGTCTTTTAAAAATAATATATCATTTTTCATTAAACATATCATTTCCAATTAAATGATTGTTAATTAATTAATTTTAAATTGATATAATTAATTTTAATAATTTCCTTATTATTATTTTGTTCATATAATTTAATTACTATGTTACAAGAGTATACTATATTATTGTTCACCTAGTCTCAAGGTTACATGTTCTGCAAGAAATCGATGTGATTACATTTAATCAAATACATTTCATTATTTGTTTATGAAAAATGTTGTGTGTCACATATGATATCACATATAGTATTGTTATATTATAATTTACTAATTCTACATTATCCTCACTATAAAAATGTTTCATTATCATAATTTAAACATTATCTCATCTATAAATAGTTCAATATTTCAAAAACATGTTATTGAAAACCCAAATACTAATAAGAGTTAATAAAAAACATCATTATAACTGATAAAGTGAAGTACAATATTCATAATAAATGAAACCTAATTATATTTATATATTTTTTAAAATTAGTATAACATGGATATATGGACGTGTAATAAAACCATAAATAATTACAGAGAGTGATTGATGTCATTTATAACAAGAATTTGAATGAACAACTAAATGATAAGGGCCTAAAAACCCATAATTTTTCATGATTTAAAAGAGAATTGGATTAATCTTATATGAGTTTAATAAGATATATTTTTATTTTAGGAACATTTTCTTAAAGTTGAATAATATTTTTATATATAAGAATTTATGTGAAAAACATACATAATATAATGTATTTCATGTGAACTATTTCATATTTTGGTTGTGCATTATATATTTTAAAATTCATCAATTACACTATGAAATAAATATCCAAAAATTAATATTTTATACATAATGTAATTAAATATACATTTAATGGACCGTAAAATTCATAAATTGTGCCAAATATTTCAATTTGTCTCTAAATATATTCCATAACCAATTTGGTTAGAAAAAGTAATCCAAAATAATAAAATAACCTATCTTCCTCAAATTTAATTCCACTGGTTCATAATTAATATTTATTGAAAAAATGATTAATTAAAAATAGTTAGATATTAGTCACGATTTTGTGTAGGTCAGTGGTTGGTTTTAAACCTTATCTTCATTCATTTATGGGATAATTCCCTACAACCATATTGGACGGGCTAGGTTGTCCCCTAATAAACATGCTTTCTTTTTTTCCTATTACATTATTTATATAATTCATATAATTTTTCAAAAGATAAATATGATGCAAATACTTGAAATAATGTTCATCATTAAATAACCCTTATTCTAAGGATTTCAAGAAAAATCATTTTATTTAATTATTTTTTCCAAAAATATCTATTAATTTTATTTGATTATTATTTCAATATAATTAATGGTTATATCATCCATAGTGGTTATCAATTCCTTTGATATTAAATTGATAAAATATAATTTATTTATTCCTGAAAAATATATTCCCCTAAAACATATTCCCACAATACATTTCTCCCAAAATATTCAAAATCATGGTACACCTAATCACATAATGAAAAAAGGAATTTTTAATACAATGAATTTAAGATCAATATTATTTTCATAAACCCATGATGGTATGTGTATCTCATATGTAAGTATATACATATATGTTTCTGAAATTTTACTATGTCCATATATGTTTCCTTATTCTTATAACCAATAGACCCTTTCAAAAAATATTTATCTAATTTATTTTATGAATCCCAACACATAAATACTACATCATAATTATTAACTCATAGTTACTTTATTATTTTAGGGTTTAATCAATAATGGACAGAGATGAATTGAATAAAACCCATTTTCTCCACATTTATGGAACTAAATTATAATTCAATATATATATATATAATGTGTTTATTTCCTTATTTATAACTCTTTATTTATTCTCAAAACATCCATTATTTATTACCATCATTTATGAATGAAAAAAATGTCATATTCTTTTGATAAATGCTTTTTTAATTGACGAAACCTTATACATAACAATTGTCATTTATTGAAATCATATAATTAAATCACACGGAAACATTTTTCACAAAAATTTAAATTAACATAAAAATTTACTTTATGATTGTCAAAACAAGTGAAGAGTATTCCCCTTGTCACACACTAGTTGACGAACCATTTTTGTGTTATTACGTCTAGGTACCTATATTGTAGAACCAAATCCACTAATAGTATCCACATATAGATTTATTAAAGAAAAAACCCATATAATATACCAAAACATTAGAATGTTATTATATACTAAAACACTATGACTATCATAGGGTCTTGATGCAAAATTAATACTTGTAAAAATATATATCTATGGACTCTACTACAATTACTCTAATAAAAAATTTAGTGAACCTAACCCCAATATCCTTAAGCTGATGAATTATTCAATACATTACAATAATATACAAGGAATAACTTCCCAATGGATCTAATAGTTTTTTAATATTAGTAATCTTGAAAATACATGAGTATTATATTACATTTAATTTATAAAACTATAACATAATATTTTTTATAATATCATTATTCCCGCTAGAGTATCCCAGAACATCACTCAAAGTTATCTTACGAGATTACATGGAAAGGAAAAACAATTCTAATCTAAAATTATCGGTAAGGATTATATAGAATATAAAAAATTAGGAATCATTTAGAATAATAAACATTGATATATAATAAGTGGACAATAATTTCGTTTAATAAAAAACTAATTAGGAAGTGAATCATGCGTTAATATCAATGAACAATCACCATAGTGTATAATAGATATTGTAAGGAATATTACTAAAAACCATGAAATTTAATCAATACAATGACTATAAAAAATAGATATTCTATAATTAATATGTCATGGTAAATTATTGAACCCACATTCCATGTAATCAATAACTAAAAATGAATAGCTTCCATAATAAAATTATTGAAATAATATCATAGATAATAATATATAAATTCAAAAAGGAAGAAATTATTTATTAGTAGGAAATATTTCAAAGGTATAGAATAATTTTAATTCCATGATCTATCCACAGTAATGCATAAAACAGATGAGTACAAAACCATATAGATTTTTCAACTAATTTTATGCAAGACTACAAAACCACCTCATAAGAGTATTGATTCATTTACATGAAATATTTTGTAGGTTATGAGATGTGCCTTCTTGTTAAAATACATCCTTATATATTGAATAATCGATTCAATTCACAAACAAAATGAAATATAAATAAATATAAGTAAATGATAAAGAACATATATTGTTAATATTTCCATAGTCAATAAACTAAAATTAAATGTAAATAAAGATATGTACAAATAAAATACTGTTCATAAAATAAACATATACCTGTGAAATAATATGGATATTTAGTAAAAATATAATGTCCAATGATCATATAAAAGTGAGTATAAATAGGGGCAACTAATGACATCAAAATGTATCAGTAAAGTTAATTTGAATCTATTCCTCAAAAAAAGATCATAAACATCCACAGGAAGAATAAGGATCAAATCAAAAAATCATATACCCATATATCTAAGAATAAATGGTTATTTTCATTGATGAATATAAATAACATAATGATATCATTAAAAATAATCTTAGGAAATATAATTTTTTTTTCATTCAAAATTAATTAATATAAAATTAAAATATCAAAAAACATTTTGAAAATAATGTTAAAATAAAAAAGCATTTGAACTAATAAATGAATCGTATAATCCCATAAGTGTTATTATAGGATTGGGATTTTCATCATACCACACATTAAAAAATTATTTCCGTTTTTTTTGGTGATAAAATAATATCGATAATTTTCATATAAATGCCATGATTTTTTTGTTAAATAATTTAAAATGTAAAAATGGGTTAAAATATATTTAAATATTAGTTCAAATTGTTGAAATAGTTATTTTAAAAACATTTATTTTGAAGAAAATAGATTTTTGATTGATGTGAGAAATGGATTCAAATTATCAAAAAACCATTTTCACAAAAATTGGTATTTAAAAATAATTAAACTATTTTATTTTTTCATTAAAAAATCATGATGAACCATAGGACGATATAATTAAATGTATTTATTATAGAATTAAAAAATATTTTCCATTTTCTTAATTTTTTTTATAAAAAACATATATTAGAATGGAATTGTGATACTAACTTGTGAGTTTATCATAACATCGATTTGTGAATTAAAAAATTAATGTGTTATGTGAATAAATTATAAATCCATATAAAACTAGTATGTATATATAATAAAATATAAATATTATCTAAATTATAAATCATAGAGTACCAAAGAAAGAGAATATGTTATATAACCTATTGAATAGAAATTGAGTTATGAAATTCGTTACCACTAGGTAACATTTATGTCAAACACCAATGGATGAAATTATAAAAAATGAAATAACAAATTCCATTAGTTGTTATTTATTAATAACATTACATGTGAAATTGTTCATTTATAAGCCATACTTTTTAATTTGGTGCATAACATAGATATTTTACTCATTGAACGAGAATTTTGACAAAAACACTTACCTCATGCTTCTGATTGGTATAGAATTAATAAAAAATTTTTTAATGGATTAAATATTTCTATGATCTTATAAAAACCAAATCACGATTTATAATTTCATATATTATACATTTATAACATATTATCAACCATTTATTAATAATATTCATTTATTTTCTTTTTTTCTTTTGATAAATAACTAGTATTATCATGAATTTTTTTCCACAAATGATTTGGTTTATCCATATTTAAAATAGTTATGTAACAAAAATAATAATACTAATGAAATAATTTTCAAATTATTATATATCATATACATTTATATCCAATTGAATATTATTGTTATAAAAATTGACTATGTAAAAATCATAGTGATGGTAGGTAAAACATAAGCATGAGTGGCATTTCTATTCGTCAGTGATCATAATGGAAATATGTTAAGTAATATTTTATTTTTATATAATTATTATAAAATATTATTTTTTGAGATATTTATATATATAACATCTACATGGTTGGTGATAATAATAAAGTCACATAACATCATGATGTAGGTATCCATATGTACATGAAGGATGTTATCTTCTATTAGTGATTTAATAGGTAATAAATAAAATGATATATTATATTTTAAAAATTATAAATATGTTGTTAAAAAAATTATTTTTTCATTAATTTGACATATATTCAATAATTTTAGACTTATGACCATCTGTGTAAAGCATTTGTGAATGGTTAATCACATCACTTTGTAAGGTGGTAGTTTGTTATAAATACGAGTAGACATTGTCATATCACTAGAGGCATGGAATATAAAGAAATTTATAAGATGGAATAAAACATGATGCATAATTAAATTATAAATATAATATGTATTCACTTTATATATTTCATCCTTCCCAGCCGTTATAGGTGGTGATGAATAAATGGATGATATCGATTCACAATTTGTTAGGAAATCATATATAGGAATATTGTTTTTGAAATTCATATGATGATAATTTGAGGTATTTTTAGTTTAAAATATTATTATAAGATAATTAAAGAATATGGATGATAATTTGACTATTATATAATCAATTTTAATAAGAATTGATGTATTTGGAGGAATAAAAAATAATTCATTTTGAATAACATTAAATCAATTTTTTATAATGTCCTTCGGTTTGCACTAAAATACATCGTAGGATGTCTTTATGACTATAAAATGGATTATATAATTTGAGTAGGTATCTTGGAATGTAATTTTGAAATGTATTTACAAAACAAATGTGTATTAATTTGTTAAGAAGTGAGGATAGGATGTATTATTTTATAGGTGAGCTGACTGGCACAATTGTAATTTTTAATAAAAAATTGTATAACCATGTTTTTCTCATGAAACAATGGTGAAGATGGATAAATATATAGAATAATACATTATAGTATCTAAATATATCATCCTATGTATTTTATTCACATCATTTCAGTTTAACCCCTAGAAAATACTATAGTTACTTAACCATCATAATAACTTTTACTACTCACACTATTAAATTCTGTAAAAAAATTATGTTCAAAAAATTAGAGAATTTAAATTTTTATTTTTTGATAGTATTTAATATATAATTATAACTTACATTCATTTAATTTTTAAAATTTAATAAAAATTAAACCCATTGACATGATGACAAATAATCTTTTTAAAGGGAATTTGTGAAATTTTTTACAATTTTGGTATATCAAAATTCAATATGAATATGATTTCATTGAATTAGATCAGATAAATTGATATATAATCGAACAAATTTTCCATAAAATAAATGATAAATATAACTAATCATTATGATTAATTTAAATTAATTGTTTTTTTCAATTAAAATTTCATATTATTCTCTACATGTCAAAAATGAAATATTTTTGAAATACCTCAAAAATTACCCCTATGAAAATATAGATATTTTAATATAAAATTTGAATTTAATTTTACTGAATTATATTCTAAAACATGGTGAAATTTAAATTTTCATGTATGTGATCAATACAAGACATAAATTAATTTTACGTAGAAAATATGTTACTTTAGAAAACATTTTATTTTATTTTAAATGATTATTATATTTTAATATTCAATAGAAAGAATTAATTTTCATAATAATGATATTATTATTAATAATGTCCATTTTAATGACTATTTTGTAATTTTATATTATCGTATAGTCCACTTCTAATAAGGTTTTCACGTTCCTCATCCTATTAAAGAAATTAAATTTAAAATAAATTTTTTCTCTGGTTTGATTAAGCCTAGTGATTCATGTCCAACACTATATAAGAAATATCGTTATTTTTATTATATATAGTGTTTTATCTTATAAATATAAATATTGTTCTGGTAAAAAATAATAATTTTTTTTAAAAAATAATTTAGGAGGATAAAGAAAGTTCAGCTTAGGGGAAGAATGAGATAAGGGATATCAACTAAATTATCATTCATTGATGAATATATTATAGTCATACATGTTAATTATTTAATAATCAATATATAATTCCATTTTTAAAATTTATATAATTTATCCTTAATACATCAAGTAATATTATATTTTAATTTTAATTATTTTATCAAAGTTTATTTGACATTAATGTTATGGAGTGGTAAGGAATTTATTAACACAATTTATCTACAGTGGGGTATAAAACTTATTCGTTTTATTTTATATAATATGATTAGTTGTTTAATTAAATTTCATTATTTTATGATATATTTATATTATTTTTATTTATAGTTATATTTGACACATATATTCAATTTTTTGACTAATTATCTCTTCAATTTTATTATATTTTTAAGAGATTTCATCTCAATTTTAATCTCTATTGACATATATTTTTAATTATGCTACAATTTATTTAAATGAGGTGAATCTACTACCACATTGATATGTTATATCATGACATTAGTTTTATTCACGGTTTTTTATTTTTCATTTTATGTTATAACATTCAGTTAGGATATGATTCAAATGATATCCAATAGATAAGGATTTAGGATTCAATCTCTTTTTAATCGAGATTATTTATGATTAAATTCAAAATACAGAAAATATATTATCAATTTCTAACAATCCCATTTAATTTTATTGAAAAATTTATATTCATTAAATTCGAAATTACTAGTATTATTTTCCTCTCATTGGTACATGAAATAAATAAGAATATGTTTTCACAGAAATATTACATTATATCTCTCTTCGATCAAAAAACATTTATTCATTTAAATCCATTAATGTTAAATATGAAATAAATAATGTTTTTATTATTATACTAATATTTTTAGATTAAGTTCTACCCGTGATTATATATTTAAAATTTTATTTAAATTTAATATTCCTTCCAATTTCCAAACATGGTACTAATTTGATTTTTCTCATAGAAATTTGATAGGAAACATTTTTTTTAATTCACTAGGCATGAATAGAACTATTCCACCATCAGGAAAAATCTTTATGTTGAATGATCATTCAAAATTAAACATTTTTTTAAAATAAATGATTTTTTTAGAATTTTATGTATTCTCATTAAAATTTATCTTCAATGAGAAAAATATATTTCACCAAATAATGTTTCAAGGATATATTAATTTTATTTATAATCATCAATGTCATCAAAAAATTTTCCTTATAATTAACTATGAATATATTATAATTAATTATCCTTTATTTTTTAATTGAATGGATTATGATGCTTCTGACCATAGTAGATTATGGCATTCATATTCTTGATTAATTATTATATTCATTGAAATTCCATTGAAAAGTTTACATATATATTGTCATTTTAAGTTCAATTACTCTTCAATATCATTATTATTTGTAAAATTTATATTAATATTTCCTAAACCATATACCAAAATTACATATACGGTTTCATTTGGAAAAAAAAAATTTAACTAGGAAAAATATTGATAATGTAACATTCCAGGTAAATATAGAATATGACTTTTTCATATTTATTAATTTTTGTCAATAAAATTTTCATATTATTGTAAAGGGGTTTTTATGTTCGATAGCGTACCTGATAAGCAACAAACGAGATTCTATGAAATCATACGTTGCACAATAATTATATAATAATATTATTTTAAACGGTAGTTATCACCTAGCAGTTGTAATGGAGGGAACAAATAGAACTAACTAAAATATGATTATACATGTTTGTTAAATGTATTTACATTTATCCAATAAATGTTAGAGGCATAAAATGCGAATGAATCCAATTTTAAACATAAAAATTCTAATATTCATTAAAAGGACGATTAACCTCCTTTTGATTCCGAACATTTTTTATAAATATAAATTTTCACACATTTAAATTTTATACCAAAAAAAATCATTCTTTACAATCAAGACATCAAAATATACTTTGTGTAAATTTTTGGTATTTTTCAGATAAAGTTAATTTTTTAATGAATTGTGCAAAATGATGTATTTTAGTTCAAATCCTCCTTTGAATCTAATTTATTAATATACTTTGATTATATATTTAATTTGGATTAATGTGTAATTAAAATATATTTTTACCATTTCATCTAATGTTGTTGATTGAAAGTAATTTCACATTAAAATTGGACATAAACAAGTGTCAATCTTTTGATAGATATTGTTTCTTAAATATAAGCTATTTGTTTTGACAACGAGAATTAAATATAAAATTAATCAATGAAACATTTATTTTATGAATATGCTAAAATGTAAATAATTTTTGAATTTGGTATATCCAATATATCTTATGGTAAATTTTTGGTATTTTTCTGAAAAACATCAATTTTTGATGAATAGTAAAACCACTAAGTAGTAGTTAAAAACTGATTCTTTTGTTTATATAAAATTTTAGAACTTCTGTGAATTGAATTTAAAAAATTCTAAATACATGGTTGTCATTAGTATGTAAAATTTGGTTCAATGGGATGAATATAATTTTGGTGAATAATAAATTTTGAGTTTTATTAACCGTGATTAAATTTAATTAGTGTAATTTAAGTTAAAAATAATATTATAAAAATAAAAAATTACCTTGAAACATGTCTTAAACTTATTTCATGAGTCATTGACGACCATGAAAATACATGGGTCAATTTTGGGGCCCCATGGAGCCACTTGGGTATGATAATGACATTAATAATTTTTTATTTAATTTAAAAATAAAAATGACACAAACATGTATTGTTTTACTAATACAATTTTTACATGGGGTTATATAAGTTATAATGTTGAATATAAATATTCATTAGAAATATAAGAACTTTTTCTACATCATGGTATGTTATTTATAATTTTTATACATCATATAAATAAAATTATTTATGGCATAATGATGATACTATGTTTACATCATTAATGAATTATTTAAATAAATAATAAGATAATGTTTAAAATAATATCCAAAACTTGTCCAACTCTTATTGGATGATTTTATTTAGAATAGGGGACACCTTATCTTCGGATTTTATGATTTTTGGACCTTTATAAACCGAAAAGAAATATATAATAAAATAATATTTTTATGATTTCCAAAAGATCCCCTCTTCCCCCTAATAAAAAACCCCACTTCCTACCCCTTTCTAACACTTCTAAAGAAATTTGAATCATCCAACCTATATTAAAACAAGATCATATGATATTTATCTTCATCATAGATTCCTTACCTTAGGCAGAAAAAAAATTCAAGAAACCCTTTTTGTTCAAACCAAGGGTAGTTTCACGATTTAAAGGTAATGTCTTCTCTTTTGTTCTATTATTTTATTTTACTTATCCAAACCCCTAAAATATTTTCATTACTTTATTTTGTAAATCCACCAGTATATTATATATAATATTATGTTGTTATGTGATGTATTTTAGATACAAATACACACACTTCCATCTAATGGGTGAAGAACAAATTGTTTCTGTGGACGACGTACTACTGCCTCCAGAAAAGATGATTGTTCAATTATCTCCCATCGCCTCTCATGGTGGCCATTAAGATGTCACTGTATTTATAAATGATATATATTATGTTTATGTTTTCCTTATTATTATTTATTATTAATTTATTCCAAGCTTTATGGGTTCCATAATGGGTAAACGTGATAATTTAATTTGGGGAAGTGTGGACTATTATCCCCTCAAAGTGATTTGAATCGTTAATGCCATATGTGGGATGTATGAAAAAGGGAGATAATGACTTTATATAGGATATTATACTGTAATTTTAATATAACTTTATATAATTATTATTTCATTCTATTAAATGAAAAATTGAAATGAAAGTTGTGTTCATGCGTACGTACGACTTACTGTTTCCATGAATGGTGCATTTCATTTCATACCTTCATATATTATGTACGTGTATAAATACATATATATACTGGATATATATGATATATATGATATCTAAATCATGAATATAACTTTTTATATAATGTATATTTTACTATATGAACAACTTGTAAATATAAGAAGTTTACTTTTGACTCAAGTACCAAATATCGATAAAACGACCGTCATTTACTTACATGATTAAATAATGTTTATAACAATGTAATATGTGATATAAAAGAAATAATAAACATAAAAAAAATTCTTAATCAAGTGTCAATTAACATAAGTTTATCATTCTAGAAGAGAAAGGAACATACGAGTGATTCAAGTCGAACACGTGGTAATGGATTTCTTACATCACTTCTAATTCAGTGAGATTTCAATTGTTGGACACTTATTTATTTCATGTGGTTTAATGTGTACTGAAATTTGATATATATTATCATAATTTTATTTATATTCATGGTATTATTTTATTCATTTGGTTCTTATTATCTATTGGTCATACGGCTCGATTTATTACAATGAGGTAAGGGGTTGTTTTCTCACTTTTTATTTCCATGAGATTAATTCTATAATTTTCACTGACATCTTTGAGTGGTGTATGTAATTCCCATGATTCTACTATTTGTGTAATATAGCTACATTTATGGGTATTTTTATCAACAAATTATGGTCCTTCTTTCATATGATGTATGTTTTGTAAGTTACCAAATCGGTAAGGGAACCTTTCACCATATTCTTTTAAAAAACATCTTTTTCTTACGTATTTTAGTTTAAATTTAATTTGTTGGTATATGTTCTTAAATAACCTTATTTATGTAAATATTATGTCCATGTGTTGAGATACCATTTTCCCTCTCATCAACACGTTTTCTGAATTTTAATGTTACACCGTTAGGCAGTCGAATTTTTGTAAGGGAACATCTTTACCCAATTTCAATTGTTTGGGTTCAACATCTACTTCTTGATTTTGTTAGGTTATTAATATGTGGGAATTAACTATGACTGTTTTACAGTTAATATCCACTTATATTGGGTGTATATATTTCTTTCACGCACGATTAAGCCATTGATGTATCCTTAATATATGGATATTGTTTTTGTAAAGGACTTCGTCTCAATGTCCTTTCATTGAGGCATATTTTGTTTTAATACAAGACATTATTTTATACTCTGTATAAACACCTTTGACATTTAATTTCATTCAAATAGAATCCTTTTCTACGAATCATTTTACTAAACGACAAAAAAATGATTCTTTTAACGTAAGTGGGGACAACTACCTTTTTGCCGCCGCGAGTATTACTTGATATTTGGCTTCCTTTACAAGATATAATATTTTTTGAAGGGAAATATAAATACCATATACTCTATTATGTATTTTGGTATTGAAAATAGTTTTTATAATTTATTTTTTATGTCAATATATTTATGTTATATATTGTGATTGAAATGTGGAGATGTTTTTTTCCTTTATTTTTTTTGTATGTGTTATGATTTTATAATGGTACCTGGACATTTGACGGGTGGTTACGTGATAAATCCAATAAGGAGTAGTTCTATTATAAACAAGGATGGGTGGTTACGTTATAACCTCCAATGCATTTTGTATGTATGTCATCTGTATGGCTATCCCATTTAGTGACATGTGTGGAAGTCGACCGTATGGTTATTCCATTTGAGTATGTTCATGTCCCAAGTTAACTTTATAAGTTATGTGTTCTTCATATGGGTTTTATGGTGATCTATGGTCTACATAAGGGTAATATATGATCTTTTATTCAGTGATGAGTATTTACTACATCATAAAGGTGAAAATTATTACTTAATATTATGTTTTCATTCTTTACTTGTTGTTTTGAAATGGTAACAGTTTCCTTCTATGAGTATCCATTAATGAGCTTTTTATGCTCATCCCAAATTTTTGAAATGTTTTCCACAGGACATAAAGATGAATAAGGTGAAGTATAGGATCAATTAATGACATGATATCTAATACATGGAACAATACATGTTTCCTTTTAACATTTTTTATTATATGAAAAAATTGAAACTTTGTAGAAGTGTCTACATTGTAAAAATTTGAGATATAATAGATATGTCCTAATTCTCTAAAATTCTAAACCTGAAAAGAGCCTCAATGTGAATTATTCATTTAATTCATTATTATGTAATTTTTTAAGTCTGGGTCCTTATAATTAGTATCCATGGTCAGTTTAGATTACATTAGAGGATAGGGTATTCTTTAAGCATAAGTGATACTGCCATAATGGATATGATTTCAGAAAGAGTCATACTTATTTTTAGATAAAGTGAAATAATTTAATTTAACATGAATAATTATATCTTAATATTATATGATTGTTTTATTTATATACCCACACTAACCTTTTTTGTTTTAGTTAATGGTTGGATCTAGTAGGCGCCATATATACAGTGGATGTGAAGAAAACTGGGACAGTTTTCAGAACAAGAAATTGAATGATATGGGAGCTGCAATGAGATCCCATGTCATCATTCTTAACCAACTATCTAAATTCATGATTGACCACCCAATCCTTATTGATTTTTATTAGGCATCATTTTTTCGAGAAACAAATCCCTACAGATGTTCAAGTAATAATCATAAAGGTAAGTTTGTTCAAAAACCTATTTTCCAATGATGTGGAAAGAAACACCTAGGAAAATGTTTCAAAGGGGAAAAAGGTTCTATATATGTTGAAATTATAGTCATAATGTAAGAACCTTCAATTGTAAAAGGATGCATCCAGTTGACTCTAGGAAAGGGAATGAAGTTCTTTCTGAGGGATCAATTGAATGTTTTAAATGTGGTGTTCAGGGTCATTATGAAAACACATGTCCTATGAATATGTTTCAGGAATGGAATCACCATGATCATAAAAATATTTTTTTACAAATACCTAATGCCATTTCAATTGAGGATGAAGAAACTGACAATGACCAATGAAATGTATGGATTTTTTCTTAACATATTATTTCATATAATTTAATCTTAGTATATGATTCATGATTTTTTTTGTAGGAAAAAAGTATTTTAGAATAATATGGAAAGGAATGTTTAATGGATCATGAAGAATGTTTAATGTGTAAGAATTCAACATATAAGGGATTCAAGAGTTATGGTTGATTTTAGGATGGCGAAATTCTTAAAAGTATTAAGGCTTTTTTGATGATGGGACTACATTAGAAGACTTTTTATATCATGTGTATCTCTGATGTTTAATATATGAAAATTTTATTCAAGGAATAATTATCTTTTATTTTTTGTTTATATTTATAAAGAACCATGTGGGTTGATATGATTCATGAATTTGAGGCAATTACATGTTCATACATTTTGGGATGTAAAATGAATGTAATTAGATAACCTTCGTTGTTAAAGTAGATTATAATTTTTCATTGAGTAATTTATCTCTTTTTTGGAATTCTATTAAATTAAATAGTTTTTGAAAAGGGACAACATGCTGAATGTGGGAAACTCGTCGCGTGACGAAGCTGCAGGAATCGTACACACAACCAAAGTGCGACTGGTATTTAACGCCTACCAGTGGACTATGTGAAGTACCTGGTTAGTTTGATTAATTATTTTTAGTTAAATGATTTTATGAATCAAGAATAAGTTGATTTTGGGTTACCTATGTATATTATTAACCTATCACATAGGATTTGTGATTAGGTTAATTACTTTTTAGTTTGAGACTTTTAGAGTAGTCGATGTCATTTAGACAGTAATGTTAAGATGTATCGTGGGAGACTATGTGACAAAATTCATCGATGTTTTGGGATTCAATCATTGTTTGAATTATTTTCTTTAATTTTATGGAAAATATTTTATTGAATGGTCTTTAATTATCTTTGGGTTTTGTTGGTCAATTTTTGAGATTAATAGTTGTTTTTCTTTTTGTAAATGATTATCATTTTTTGGGATTATCTGATCTCGTACTAACCATTTTGGTTTTGGTTATGGTCTAAAGACATGTGAAATATATAGTTCATCATTTGTGGATTATGTGATTATCTAGAAGTTTATTATAGTTTTTTTAACGTGAACAAGTCATCCTAAATACTCATTGTTTGGAGAAAATGTGAGTTTGTGTTAGAAATCTAGTAAAAGATGAAAGTCTACATGACAAGTAAGTATGTTTTCTTATGTTTTATTTAATCCTATAAATAAATAACTCAATTTAATGTATCTTAAAAAAATGTTGTCTGTTAACTTTTCTTACTGGGGAATTGAATACCGTTTAACCCGTCAGAAGTTTGGGGATTTCAGATAGTTTACTTTCTCCTGATCATGTTTTCTATCACTCTCCATCAGAAAATGACACCTAGATTCTCCTTAATATCCATGTTTTAATGGAATAATATTATTGGTTATCTCAAGTGACCATTTTTCATCTCATTATTTCTTCTAAAGTTATCGTTATATTGACTTATTTTTTGATGTGGTCCTGTCAATGAAGTTTTCGAGCCCAATTTTAAAATTTCGAGGACGCAATTTCCAAAAGGGGGAAGGATGTAACAAATCAGGTAAATAAATAATATGACATTTAAATATTTCTTAATATTTTTAAATTAAATATTCATTTTACTTTAATGTGGTTTCTATTTTTGATATCGTACCTAATACGCAACAAACAAGTTTCTTTGAAATCTTATATTGTACACTAATAATATAATAATATTATATTAAATGGTAGTTAACACCTAGCCTTTGTAATGTCATGAATTTATAAAACATACTAAAATATTATAATACATGTTTATTAAATGTTTTTACATTTATCCAATTAATGTTATAGGCTTAAAATGCGAATAAATCCAATTTTAAGCATAAATATTTTAATATTATTTACAAAATGATTAATCTCCTTTTGATGGAGAATACTTTTTTAAATATACATTTTTTCACTTTATATGTTATAAAAAATAAAATCCTTCATTATAATCAATTCATCAAAATTTACATTCTGTAAATTTTTCGTATTATTCCGATAAAGTTAATTTATTAATGAATAGTGACAAATGAAGTATTTTAGTTCAAAACTGACATTTAATATAATTTATTAATATGGTTATATTATATTTTTAATTTATTTAAAGAGTAAATAAATTATATTTTTACCATTTAATCCAATGGTGGTCATTAGAATGAATTTCATATTGAAATTGGACATAAACAAGTGTCAATATTTTGATAGATATTGTTTCTTAAAAACAAGGTATTTATTTTAAAAGTGAGAATTAATTATAAAAAAAATTAATGAAACTTATATGATATGAATATGGTAAAATTAAAATCATTTTTTAATTTGAATATCAAAAATATCTTATGGTTAATTTGTCGTATTCTTTTGAAAAACATCAATTTTTGATGACTAGTTAAACCACTATGTAATAGTTCAAAACTTCTTTTTTCATTTAAATGAAAAATTACCACTTCTGTGAATTGAATTTCAGAAATCTGACATATAAGGTTGTCATTATTAAGTAAAATTTGGTTCAATGAGATGATAATAATTTTTCATAAATAGCAAATTTTTTAGTTTTTTTAACCGCGATTAAAGATAATTACTGTAATTTATGTTAAAAATAATATTATAAAAATATAAAAATACATTGACATGTATCCTAACATTATTGGATGTGTAAAGGCCAACAAAGACAATACATGGGTAAATTTGGGGACCCCATGGATCCTTCTGGTATGATGATTATATTAATAACTTTTTATTTAAAATAAAAATAAAAATGTCACAAACATGTATTGTTTTAATAATACAATTTTTACATGCGGATATATAAGTTATCATTTTGACTATAAATATTCATTAGAAAGATATTTATATTTACTAAATCATAATTATTTAAAAAAATTAGATATTAAATAAATAATATTATTTAGGACACAATGTTGATTTAGTGTTTACGTCATTAACGAATGATTTAAATAAATAAGAAGATAAAGTTTAAAAAAAATAAATCACTTGTCCAATTCTTTTTGGATGATTTTATTTAAAACATGGGACACCATATCGTCGACATTAA
This sequence comes from Viscum album, assembly GCA_963277665.1. Classification (NCBI taxonomy): domain Eukaryota; kingdom Viridiplantae; phylum Streptophyta; class Magnoliopsida; order Santalales; family Viscaceae; genus Viscum; species Viscum album. The sequence goes on from OY728141.1 coordinate 722,360,071, forward strand.
TTTTTTTTACATTTAGAAACTGAAAATCATTATATATTAAAATAACATTTTCATGCATTCCAAAATAGCCCCTCCTCTACCTTATAAAAATACCCCAAATCCTACCCTTTTCTCACCCTTCTCAAGCCCTTTGAATCATCGAAACTCCACTCTCATAAGCACCAATGTTATATATCTTCATCCTAGAATCCTTATATTATGCAAGAGGAACATCAAGAAACCCTTTTGGTTCAAACTAAGGAGAGTTACCCGATTTAAAGGTAATGTATTCTCTTATGTGCTTTTGTTTTATTTTTCTTCTCCAACCCCCTAAACACTTTTTATTCATTTTATTTTTAATAAAATAGTATCTTAAATACACTATGAATTGTTATGAGATTTAGTTGAGCTATACTTACACACAACTCCATCTAATGGGTGTTGAACATACTGTTTCTATTGACGGTGTACTACTGTCTCCCGAAACGATGATTGTTCAATTATATTCTACCGCCTCTCATGGTGGCCATTAAGATGACACTATATTTATATATGATATATATTATGTTTATTTTTTCATTATTCTTCTGTTTTTTTATTTATTTCAAACCTTTATGATTCCCATAATGGGTAAACATGATAATTTCATTTTAGGAAGTCCGTACTACCACCCCCTCCAAATTATTTGAATCGCTAATTCTATATGTGGGATGTATAAAGGGTGGAGTTAATGATATAATATTTGATATTATACTTTAATTATAATATATTTTTATATCTTAATGATTTTATTCCATTAAATTTGAAATATAAATGAAAGTAGTGTTCATGAGTACGTACGACTTGCCATCTCCATGAAAGGTGCATTTCATTTCATACCATCAAATATTACATAATGTTATAAATACACATATATACTAGATATATATGATATATATGATATCTAAATCATTAATATCATTCTATAGATAATGATTATTTTACTACATGAACAACTTGTAAATATAAATAGTTCACTTTTGACTGAACTACCAAATATCGACAAAACGACTGTTATTAACATAGATGATTACATAATTTATATAACATGGTAATATGTGATACTAAAGAAAAAATAAACTTTATAAAATTTCTTCATCATATATAAATTAACACAAGTTTATCATTTAGGAAGATCAAGGAACATACGAGGGAGTCAAGTCGAACAAGTGGTAAGGGATTTCTTACCTCACTTTTAATTCCATGAGATTTCATTTGTTCGCCACTTATTTATTTCACGTGGAGTATTTTGTACTTCAATTTGATATATGTTATCATAATTCTATTTATATTCATTTTATTATATTATTCATTTTGTTCTTATTATTTTATGGTCTTACGACTCTATTTATTACCATGAGGTAAGTGTTTTTCTCTCACTTTTTATTCCTGTGAGAGTCATGCTATATTTGTCACTATACCCATTGAGTGGTGTATGTAATGCCCATGATTCTACTTTTTGTGTAATATAATTTCATTTATGGGTATTTAAATCAACATTTTATGGTCCTCCTTTCATATGATGTATGTTTCGTAAGTTAGCAAATTAGTAAAGGTGCCTTTAACCCTCTTCTTTTTAATAGACTTATTTTTGTTATGACTTTTAGTTTACATTATATTATGGTGGTATATGTTCTTATATATCCTTATCGATGTAAATTGTATGTCCAAGTGTTGAGATACCATTTTCTCTCTCATCAACACATTTTATGATTTTTAAAGTGACACTGTTAGCTGTCGAAATTTTTTAAGGGAACTTCTTAACACATTTTCAATTCATTGTGTTAAAACTCTACTTATTAATTATATCATTCTATGAATATGTGCTAATGTCCTATGATTGTTTTAAAATTAATATCCACTTATATTGTGTGTATTTATATTTGTCACACATGATTATGCCATTGATTTATCCTTTATCTATGGATACAGTCTTTGTAAGGGAATTCATCTCAATCTCCTTTCATTGAGGCATATTTTGTTTTAATACAAGTCTTTATATTATACACTATATAAACAACTTTTAATTTTTATTTCATTCAAAGGGAATATTTTTCTATGAATCATTTTACTAAATAAAAGAAATTGATGTTTCTTTTAACGTATGTAATGACAACAACCTTTCCACCACCGCGAGTATTACTTGATATTTTAATTCCATAACAAGCCTTAATGTTTTTTTGAAGGGAAAAATAAATACCATATACTCTATAATTTATTTTGGTATTGAAAATGGTTTTGATAATGGATATTTTATGTCAATAAATTTAAGTGATATATTGTTATTGAAATGTGGAAATGATTTCTTTCATTTATATTCATTGTATGTGTTATGCTTTTAAATTGGTACAAGGATATTTGACGGGTGGTTAAGTGATAAAACAAATGATTGGTGGTGTCATGATAAACCAGGATGGGTGGTTACGTTATAACCTCTCATGCATTGGGTATAGAAGTTGGCCATATGGCTATTCCATTTAGTGAAATGTGTGGAAGTCGACCGTATGGTTATTTCATTTTAGTATGTTTATGTCCCATGTTTCCTTTATATGTTATGTGTTCTTCATAAGTGTTTTATGGTGAAATTTTGGTTTAAAAAGTGTAAGCAATGATCTTTCATTCATTGAAATGTATTTACTACATCATAAAGGTGAAAAGTAGTACTTATGATTAAGTTTTCTTGGTTTAATTATTTCTTTGAAAAACTAACAGTTTCCTTCTTTGTTTATCCCTTACTTTGATTTTTTATGCTCATCCCATGTTGTTTAAATGTTTTCCACATGACATAAAGATGAATAGGGCCACGTATGGGATCATGGAAACACATGGTATCTAAAATATGGAACTATACATATTTCTTTTTAATATTATTTATTTTATAAAAAAATTTAAACTTAGTAGAAGTGTCTACATTATAATATTTTGGGATGTAATAGTTATGCCCTAATTCTCTAAAACACTAAACCTGAATATATCCTAAATATGAATTATTCATTTAATTCATGATTACGTAATGTTTTAAGGCCAGATCCTTATAAGTAAATTTGTATTTTTAGACAATATAGATATTTTTATAATGTATATTTTTCATGCTTTAAATATATCATTTGATATATGAGGAATGAATTGGCATATATTTATCTGTGGGGCCCTTAAATAAAATTATCCTCTTTTTATAAATATGTATCATGAGATAAATTATTAGGATGACATTAAATGGGGTTTTATCCATAGTTTCAAACTATCTTGGCATAAGGTCTTAATGGAATATATATCATGATTTATGAGATCCGGAAATCCAATATTAATAATTTCCTAATTTGAGATTTTATATATTTTTATCCATGAAATTATTGCATTGATATAATCTATGGATTAATTTTTTCGCATATTATATATCAAATGATGTTTGTTTTAACTTATTAGCGTTACCATATATATTATACTTTATCTAATCATAATACAAAATAACATGCGAAATATAATGGTATACTATATATATATATATATATATTCTTTTGAAAACAAAAATTAAAACATAGTAATCTTAAATATTATTCATCCATTAACTCATGCAATGATTCCTTCTTCATATCTTATGGAATACAAACATAATATGGATGCACTCAATTAATAAATATAGGTCACTTATAGTACAGATATCATAAATAAATAATGATTAATCAATATTTGAATAAATGGAATTTTTTTCTAGTCATTTACCTTTCAATATTGATTAATCATTATTTATTTATGATATCTATACTATATGTGACCTATATTTATTAATTGAGCACATCCATATTATGTTTCGCTTCCATAAGATATGAAGAAGGAATCATTGCATGAGTTAATGGATGAATAATATTTACTATTACTATGTTTTAATTTTTGTTTTCAAAAGAAATACTATATATATATATAGTATACAAATACTGTTAATATATAGGGTAGTTTGTGACTATATTTCCATAATCTTATTAAAATGTAGAAAAATTTCCAACATATATAGTATTCTAGGGTTGGAGTATTTATAGATTTAATTAGATAAAGATTAGTAGAAACCAATGGTTCTAGATATTTAAAATCATATTCCATGGAAGATAACCATATTTTTTAATATATAGATAAGTATAGAAGAACAAAATAAATATTTGGTTAGGAATAGATTATTTCATCTTTCATAGAAATAAAACCATGTATTAGTAATACATTAGATGTGGTTCTGGATCATTTATTATATGGGTTAATAACTATGAAAAACTGTGAATTGGGATTTGAATCAATCACCACACGACACATTAATATGGTCATTATAGTCCACATGGTCTGGAACTCCTAGGAGATATGATTTGGATAATTTATATTTTCATTAAAAACTATAAAAAGGATTAAAATAAATAAAGATAAAAAGTGAACTAGTATAAACACAAGGCTCATTATATTTAATTGAAGGTTTCATGATTTATAAATAATAAAAATAATTACATGGTTTACACTATAATTATTATTTCTCATATTGTCCCTTAAATTGTTAGTTAAACACTTGTACATGAAGGAATCATGTTAGATTTAAATTTGTTAAAAAATATAGTGACTATGGAAAATCAAATCTATTGACAATTGGAGTTATAGATATCATTACTATGCATAATTTGTTTTCTTGAAATATGATTAATAACTTATATCATAAACAACTGTCACACCCACCATAAAAGGGAATTATATAGTCTTCCAAAAAATCAAGTGGTGGAGAATATGATGGAATGAACATTTAATTTCCACAATTTCAGAAATATGGAATGGGACATCCGTTAAAAAATTAAGAGGTAGAAACAAAATATGAGTTAAATACAATTTAATTGAGAAATTATTTTTTGAGGTTACATGATTTTTTAGTGTGGATAAATAAATTTCACCACAAATATCCATTTATAGATATTTTAATTGAATATGGGTAACATTCTCATTTTCAAAATAAATTCCCTCTTTAAATGGTATAATTGTATACCATGGATGAATGTATGTGGATGCAAGATTTTTGAAGTATATATGTATTGGTATTCCAGAAATATAACATAGATTTATTTTTATCATTGGTATTATTTTATAATAACACTAAAACATATAAGTATTATGTTAATATTGGAAACATATATGTCTGAATATAATATTAAAATAGGAATAATTAATATCATTGAGGAATTATGAGTTTAATTTTTATCATGAGATAAATTTCTTAGAATATAGGTTTATATTTTTTTATTATTTTATTTTCATGTGATTAATGATATTTTTGGGACACAATAAATTATGTAGAGATAAATATATATTTATTATTCAACATGAGATGTATTTTGAATAAGAATTATATCTTCATATGATTTATGGTATTAGTAATCATTTCAGTTAATATGATGAATTTTTATAATGTAGTAATAAATAATTTATATTTGCTGATTTTATAAAAATAATATCATATAGAAAACCCTAATTATTAAAAAGTTATTTCATTTCTCGGGTTTTTTTAGTATGATCATAATAATTTTGATAAAGTTATATGAAATATATAAATGCTGATTTATATAAATATGACCTAAAATTATATGTTAAATCCCATCTCATATTTTGGGTCCATGGGGGTTGAACAAAAAAAAATAGTGACAAGGGTGTAAAACCTATAAATATAATATGAAAAGTCATTGTTAATAGAAAACAGTTTTTGTGTAAATTATTTTTAGGATAAATATATATATCAAATAGAATAAGAGTAATATTGGGTGTTATATTTTATCATTATAGTACTATATTTGGTAACTCATCCTAAAAATTTTAAAACAAATATACATATTAAGATATAGAGTGAAATTATTTTCACTTTTTTATGGATCATATAATATGAAAAAAGTTAAGTCTAGTGCTTTAGGTATAAAAATCAATTTGGTTATTCACTCATTTGAGAAAAATTTTATGTATAAATTTAATGAATCCTTATAGAACAATTGAAATTTTAATATAAAATAGATATATATCTAGTGAATTTCCGTATATTCTAGTAAGTAAAAGAAATCTCTATTATTGGAAAAAATTGTTGAAAATTTTTAACATATTACCTTCATAATAGATTATTCAGTGGACGTTAAAACCATAAAAAATTATTCTTTTTTACTTATAAACATTACTTTAATATTTATTATATTGTTGACTTCCCATATTTTTTAATTCCAAAACATATCTATTATATAGAAACCTTATAAAATTTCGTTCTTGATTAATCTCATATTTCTTGTTCTATATTTTAAGAGGAAGATTTATATTCCATATTTAAAAAGTTTATTTTCAATATAGGAATTATAAAAAAAATATTCATTTTCAACATTAATTCAAAATTTCAAGGACTAATCATAGTGAATGTTGGGAGACCATGAAACGAAAATATTTTAAATGATGAATATTGTGTTCGATAATGTATATGACACACAACATTGATCTTGAAGAACACAAAAAATACATTATTCAAATATGAATGTAATAACCTTGGAGTTAAATTTGTGGTTAAAAATATGAATAAATTAATTATGATATATATAGTTTAAATTTATTTAAAAATTCATAATCAGTTATCAGAAAAATATTTAGTAATGTAATTTTATTCTCCAAAATTCACTTTCATCAAAAATTGGTTTATTTTGAATTTTTTGGTAATTATAATTTATTTATACCACATTTTATTATTTGATTTGATTATGAGAATACCAATTTTTAAAATTTTATATCAATTTATTATAGTAAAAATGTTGGTATATTTTTGAAAAATGTATTTTCATTGATTTTTTAAAAGTTAATGTTTTTGTAAACAATGAATTGTATTTTAATAAATTATTAAATATAATTCTATCATTATTTGTTTAATTTAATTTAAATTTATCTTATATATTATTAATATTTTTTAACATTACAAATAATATTTTAATCATGATTAATCTTAATTTTCATATAGGTTTTTTCACTAAAAACACAATTTTTGGAAAATAGATTTTAAGTGCGTAATGTTTCTCCATTTTATATAATAAAATTAACCATTCATAAGGAAATGGAAAAATGAAATAATATATATATATAACTATGTGAATTTAAATACATATTATTATTATTTCTAGTAATATATTAACTCTATGATCATATTAATCTTCAAAAATTAATTTCAAGAAAAACCATTTTTTCAACAATAATAATAGGTTTAATAATAAATTAATATTTTCCATTTATATGAATGAATTTTCATTATATAGAATATGGGTTTATAATTATAATAAATAATATTTTATAATAGGGTGAACCTAATTTTTTTAATAATTATTAATAAAATACAATATAATTTAATTACTATGTTTACAGTTGAAATGTGGATGTGTGTGGTACATGAATATATAATAAAATAGGGTTCCCAAAACCATTTGGTAATTATTTGTTAAATATAATTTAATAATATTATTCAATTTTTTAAAATTATCTATTTTTTTGTATTAATTAATAGATTACATATGCTAAAAAATATGTTACCATGGTGATAAATTAAATAATACTTATCAGAAAACATTAAGAATAATTAATATCATCTATAAAACATGGTTTTTTGTGGGTCGTGTGGTGGAATAACATTAAATTAACCCCTAACTCAATACATTATTTATCAATTATAGTGGCAGTTGGGGTGAGAGTGAATTCCCATTATTGAATTGTTTTGGGTATTTAAAAAAATACCACTCATCATTTATAATTAAGATATCTCTCATTTCATTTATTCATACGTATAAATCCATTTAGCTTTACAAAAACCCACATAATTATATCCACACAATCTTCATAGAGATGGTAGTGCATATGGTCTTCACAAAAGAAAAACCTTTTATTCCTTAGGATGACATACACATGATTTTTCTCAAAAATTAATTTGTTATCATAATAAAACTCTTTCTTTTAATTTATACTTTAAACCCCAAAAATAATTTTTTAACACTATAAATATATCACCATAATTATCAATGAAATAATTAAAATTTATTATATTCATTTAAATTTTTTTATACATTTCATTCTCCATCAAATGGGAAAAACTATCACTCGTATGTTTGGTGGACAACAGCTTTACAAGACAATATAATTTTTTTTTCCAAAACCAACTCATACAGATAGTAATATTTATATAAATAATTAATAAATGATATATATATGTCATGACAAGGATTATTTAAAAATAATATATCAACCATTTTAATTACTCTCAAATCATTAAAGGAATGATATATTCTCCCTTGTGTATATACATCCTACCATCTCCACAACGTGTTGTGATTCACATTCCATTTCCAACCTTTATCAATGGATTTAAAAATTTATCCAATGAATCGATATTTTATTAAAAATAATTATTATTATTTGATATATGGTTTTCCTATATCTAACTCACAACAACCGAAACTTCCCTAACACAACATGCGTTTGAAAATGAAGTATTCAAACCCTGAAATAATGGAAATAATAAAATATTATAAATAATTTTATTATAAGATGTTATATTAAGATCAAATATGATATTATAAATATTAATATTGTTATAAAATAAATAAATAACACATATAGAACCATTACACTTGAGGTGAAGTCTCTTTACTCTAAGTATAATATTGAGGTAATGAAAGTTGTCCAAATTTTCATTCATTGAGTCATATATTATCATTATGCTTCTAATTTATTTTATATGGTGTATATACTTCAAATTTTAAATTGAATAAAATTCATAATACATAACTCATGGTATTTAATATTTCTAGTATAATCGTTAGATTAAATGATATTTGAATTGAAATATACCTTATGATTAGGAATTATATAACTCTTTTAATTTTGATTAGGTTATATTACATTACCATTGTGTTTGATATTATTTTATTATGTTGATAATGAATTTAAATTTTTCTATATTTTATTACCACTATTTCTATAGGGATTTAAATTTGATAAAAATAATAAATTAGTTCATTAATTCTAACATTGATTGTATGATCTTTGTATGAAATTTTTTTATCAATTTTCAACTCCAATGAGATATATTTGGTATTATGAACCGTTTCATTGTTACATTGTGTATCTAATAACCCATTGATTAATTATATAATGAATAAATTTATTTTCATGTTATTTAAATTTTATTTTCTATTTTTACTTTTACAATGTTATGATTTATAATTTAAAAAGGGATATGTGTTTATGCTTTAATATCATTTGAAACGGTATTTCTTATGCTTGAATAAGAATTAAGTGGAATTAATTGATTATTGTCTAATATTTCCTTCTAATTGTTTCTCATATATTTATTCATTAAATTTATATTTCACATTACCATTTACCTCCAATATTTTACATGAAATTATTGAGAAAATGTTTACAATAAAATTATACATTTTTCCTCAAGTTGAAAATAATTTTACATAAAAACAATCATAGTTTTCTAAAAATGTTTGCATTATTATATTATTAATTTAATTGTTTTTTAATTTTATATTTACCCATGCTTGAATTTTTATGAAGTTTTTAAAAATAAATTGTCATTTTTTTTTCAAAACTATATTTTTTAAATTTTTCAAAAAAGAATAATATTGGAATATATGGTCTAACATACATGGCATGAAAAAAAATTCATGTTCTCCAGACCACTTATTGTATTAATTAATTAATCAATGTTTCACATGATTCCTTTAAAATTAATTTTTTTCCTAATATTATAGAAATAATTATTCTTAATAATTTATATAAAATGTGGAAATACAGTTTCCTCAATAATTTATAATCATATATATTTTTAATTTTTATACATCAATGAAAAAAACATTTATTATAATTATAATATATCAGGATATTTTTGTAATGATACAATAATTATTTACTCTATAAATGATATATGAATTTTGCTACTATAGATACATTGAAATCCATAATAATAAATTATTTCTTTCCATTATCTTACAATTGAAACATTCACTTTCTTGTGATCATTATAAATAATATTTCTATGAAATAACTATATTATTTTTACCATTAATATGATTACTTCCCAAAAATATAACATTTCTACAAATGATGTTTTATTATGAATGAAATTTTTTTACTTTAGAAAATTTTGAAAAATATATATTGAATACCCAATAGGGAAATTTTATTATAAGTAAAAAGGTTTATGAATTAAATTAGTCATTTCATGTATGAAGAATTATTAGGTTATACAATGATTTTTGGGGCCTGAAATTATATAGCCCCCTTGATGCATTCAAAATTATCATTAGAAAAATCAGTAATAAAGAATTAAATTTGTTTTCAATTGTATCCTAAAATACCTTGGAGTAGGGTCACGATGTTATAAATATAATGATTTCTGATATCAAGACTCACAATGATAATAATTCAGTTAAATGAAATTTTGGTTTTCATTATTGATGACATTATTCATATATACATTATTCAAAATAATTCATCAAACAACACATTTTTTCAAATATTGTAATTTCTTTATTAATTATTTCTTTTTTGAATCATGAATGTTGTCTTATTTAATGAATGGAGTGTGATTTTAGTTACATACCTTTCAATATTGATTATATCTTATGGATTCATGATTGGAATGATTTCACCTAACCCAAAATAATCATTTTAGATCACCATTATTTTTCCTCTTTCTCGGTATATGATGAAGGATTATTTAAATGATTTCAAGGATGAAAAATATTTAAATTTATTGTTTTTTATTACGGTTTTAAAATGTAATTCATGTGTAGTTTATGTATCTAGTTAACCATGAATACAAGACCATTTTATCCTTCAATTGTTTTTAACATGAATCATATGCTAATTTTGTAAAGTAACCACTTTCTCTAGAATAATGGATTATGGTTATATATGGTTTTTATCAGAGGAAATTTAGTGGAAATTTTGTGTAGTAGATTTAGGAAAACAATTATTAGGTAAAATATCCTTGTTTTAGATGTTTAGGATAATTATATAATAATATCATAAAATTTTAGTAGGGAATATATTATGTGGTTTTCTCTTTAAATACATCTCTATATAGATGTTACAAGTAGACTTGGATCTAGAATTATTGTACATAGGGGTAATAAATCCCAAAAGTGAACATTTAGATATGAATTTATCATCACCTAGAACATAATAAATGGAGTTATTGTGCATTGGTTTTTCAATCACATGGGATATTTTATATATAATTCAAATTTTTTATTACAATCCATTAGGATGTATCTAAATAAATGATAATAATGAGAGACATAGTTTAATCATAATTTGTCTTGGATTAAAAATAATGTGTTATGACATTATAAATCCTATAAATTATTATGATTTTTTCCATCGTGATTATTTTCTCTCAGACTATGTTTTCTTATTTTATTTATTTAATGGAACTCAGAAAGTCATGTTGAAATTTAATATGACTAGAAATATAGTGATTATGAAAAACAATATGGGATTATTATTGGATTGAATGATATTTTTATTAGATTATATTTATATTTTAAAAAATATTACTTACAAATGATACCTTAATAAACTTTCTGATTCAATAATGAGGACATGTATTGAGTCTTATATGATCTAGAGTAGTGGAGAAAATAAGAAAATAAAATCTTGATTTCCATTAAATTTATTGTACGGAAGGAAACTAAAAGGATAAATTATTAATGGAATATGAAAATTTTTTATGTGTAGAATATAAGTTTATATGGAAATTATTTATTGAGGAATATTAAAGAGTTCAGTGGTGATAAATAAATTTCAAACAAAAATCATTTATTGTTCATTGACATTAATTACATTAATGGGGACGATTCACTAGTTTGATATATATTTTACCCTAATGTCTGATTGGTGGATTTTTTTGAGGAAGAATGATCTCTATAAAATTTTTATTGAATAAATTTATCTTAATGTTAATTTAATCCTTGATGTTATGTTTTTAATATCTAATAAATATTATTTGATTTCATGAAAAAAATTAGTCTTATAGAATACTCTTATGGTTAAAAAATGACATAATGAGTAATTTTATTTTTTAGGAATATGTTCATACTTTTTTGATATTAGAAATACATTAATATTGTTTCATAAAAAATAAATCTATTAGGACTGGTGAAATATAATTGCATCTGAAAAGGCCATATGGTTGTAACTCATAACCAAATGTTGATAAGAGTTAATATCATACCATTGGACTACATGATTTATTAGTTAACATGAATTTTTTTTACATAAATAATTTTATGGGTCAATACATAGTTAATGGAGTATGTTGAACTATGGGAATTATTATTATCTTTTTTGCAATAATTTATTTTTTTTTAAAATTATTTATTTCCATTTTTGTTATGGTATATATTTAGGGATAGAAATAATTATTTTTTACTAATTTGTGGATCACAAATGATTTTATGATTTATTTATAGTGCTTAGTGTATTAGAAATACAAATTTAATATAAATTATTTGGATTAAAAAGTGAATTATAAATTTATATAAGAACAACCAAATGTTGAATTTTTTTTAATGAAATACAAATATTGTAATTATGTTTATTTAATTGTTTTCTTTTGGAGTAAATAAAATGCTAAATATTATAAAAATGATTTTGAAAAGAAATTGTTATTATATTACGATTATATATGATGAATCATTAAACAATTAAATCATCTTCGATTAATGATTTTTTGGATACTGGAAATATCATTGTCATCCACATTCATATGATGGATGATCTATGTTAATATCCCTTGTCATTTACTATTTTCCACCATGTCCATGTTTTTTATTACAATTAATGTTCTTATACCTTAAACCTAGAATTGTTTTATTTTATATGACCCTCATGTTTATGTTTCTCTATTTTCATATGTAGTTTTATTAATCTTGTTTTTTGATTCAACCAATGAAATTTAAAATATAAATCCATTGATTTCCGAATTCATGTTAAATATTAGAGGATGAAATTTTTTAAGGGTTAGAATAAATATACACCAAAAATTTTTTAAATAAGAACATTATATCAGTTAGATTATAAGATAAGTGACATACGAAGCCATGATTCCATCCTACCTGAGATCTAGCCCGGTCTGTGGCATGGCTTGAAGGGTGTTCCTAATCTTTAGAGGATAGAAACAAGTGCATGGGTATAAAAAATACAAGTCAATAATGATTTCACCAATTTAAATAATTAAAAACATGCATAAATAAAAATAATCACAACAAATGATATTCAAAAAAACTAAGTACAATATTATTCTAATAAGATGTTTTACAACTCGAACTAAAACATAAATTTCAATGACTAAAAGGGAAAAACAAAACTATTATCAAACACACCATTCAATAAGAGGGACATCACCCTCAAGACAACGACATCAATGACTACATGATGTGGAAGTCTAAAATCTAGATCAATCATCTCTACTTTGATATATTGTTCCATTACTTGGGTTATACCTAACGAAGAATACATACATCCAAAGGAATAAATATGGTGTGACCCAAAGACTAATTGGATGCCAAAAAAATGATAGATTCAAAGATATAGCAATAATATAATAATTTACATGCACATATTAATAGGAAAATTTGAGTCATTTTTTAAATTTTTTTTTATGAAATACCAGTCCTCAAAAGTACACTTTCAAGAATAATTGTTTCTTAAATAGAGAATATTAAATTAAAATTGTAGAAATGTTCTATAGTACACTGATGGATAGATGAAAATCACATAAAAATCATTTCCTAATGGATAACCTCATGAAAAAAACCACATGGGTAGATATAATATGTTTAACACTAAGAACCACATATTTTGGTTATCAAAATCATCCAACATAGTAACTGACAACATTCTCTTGCATGATCCATTATTGAGGAACTCATCCTTAGTTATTTTAATGTAACAACATCCTCCCGCATGATCCGATAGAGTGGATCTCATCTAATGATTTACTAATCTCAGAACATCCTCATGCACGATCCACTAGAGTGGACTTAATCCAATTTTCTAGTGGTATTTGATCATATATCATGTTTAGTTAATTTTTCAATCATCAAACATACTAGATGAATCCTGGTCGAAACCAAAATCAAATCATCTAGAATATGAAACGTAGATCAACCAACTAGATAACCATGATTACATTGGTTTCTCATGTTCCATTTTACATATCACAAGAAAATCCACAATTTCATATAAACAATACAATCATCCCAACTCACAAGAACACAAGGAGACCACCACTTTCCCACTTTCACATTTTCACAATCAAAGAAACGTTCCATTTCAAATGAACAAAAAAACTATTTGAAAATAAATTTTTCACAAATTTTACCATTTATGAAACCAATTTAAAAATATGACATGAAGAATACATATATAACACATCCATTACTACAGGAATATCCCTTGTCAAATAATATTCAGAACAAACCCATTTTTATAGCCTGCTTCATTATTCAATGACACAGTTATGGTGAGCCAAAAATAATATAGCATGAAACAAAATACATTACTCAGGGAAAATGATCTTTTAATTCATTTTCACCATTATATATATCTCATTAAACATTTTAAACCTTTTATAATTGGAATATAACATTTGGATGAAACATCATAGTGAAGAACACATCATATAAACCACTTTTCTTTAAAAATGATTTTACATCATATTTTAGTCTCAATACATTTACCAAAAAAAATATTTCTCACTACAAAAAATAATCTATTAAATACATTTAAAAACAAATAAGGCATTAAAAATAATATAGAAATGTAAAAGAAAGGATCTATGTACCTCACACATTAAAAAATATGGAAATTAGTGTGAAACAACAATTGTACCACCATAAGACCCTATAAATGAAATATGAAATAGTAACCATCAATATTTCACCCAATAACAAAAGTGCAACCAAAGGTTAGTTCAAACAACCCAATTGAAAATAGGGTCTTGAAATAGATGGACGATGAACCATTGAATGAGGAAAAAATCAAAAGGATATTTAATTTACTGGTGTTCCTAATAAGAATAGTTGTTAAAACCTCCCATGTATTGAGGATCAAAGGAATCATGATATCTTTTATTCGTTTTCCATGCCTAAAAATCATTAATGGGGTAGATGGGAGGTTATTTAGGGTTACAATTAAAGAATTAAAAAATGTAATTTTACTCTTTTTAATAACATTTAAAAGACATATGGTTTTGCTACATGGTTTGTGAAATCGAGTGGTGACTATGAATCCAAAAATTCCTAAGTTGAAAATTATGTATAATGGTCCCACGGGGTTTTACAATCCATGTTCTAACCATGTGGTTTCTAGTATCCAGAATTACATTTGGCCACACAATATCCTGGGTAAGGGAAGATGATTTCTCCTAACTATGCACCAATCATGCACCACATGTGGTTAATCCCCAAGAATATATTATCCTATAAAATAACATAGAGAAAATATTTGATTAATTAAATACAAAATTAAAAAGTTAAGATTCATCAAAATAAAAACATCGATATAACACTACATAAATTTTCGATCTTAAATAACACACAATATATATTATATAAATTTTACCATTATAATATAATCTCTAAATTTTTTGGAATGAAGATGATTAAATAAATTATGAAATATATTAATAGTGTTTCTAATCAATATTTTTTGATAAATTCTTATAATAATATCAAATATTTTATGATAAAAGCATAGTATATTATCAAAAATTTTTAATGTATTTTTATCATTAAAATTACACTTTCTTCAAAAATGTGATTATATTTTATTTTATATTTTGTAATAATATTAATTTATTGAAATTTTTTAAAACATATTTCATATAAATAATAAAAATTTTATAAATGAAGATAACAAATATATTTTACTAGAAAATATTTGGATTTTTATAGTTTGTGAATTTTTTCGAGGAATACTGAGAAATTTCTCCTTCAATAAAACTATATTTTTTTCATTAATATAAATAATAATAAATTACCATTATGATTTCAATTTAATTGAAATTTAAAATATGTATTATTTATTTTTATTTAATTTCATTTTTATCATTTTTATGTAGTTTTTTAGTATTAATTAAATTTTAGGCCTAGAGATGAATTTTCATCAAATTTTTTTAATTGTATAATGTTCTATGATATAAATAAATAAAAATACCTATTAATAAATTATTATTTCAATAAAATTTATATATTATATATATATAATAATTTTAATAAATCACATTATTATTATATTTCATATATTAAGTATAATAAATCCATTATTCATGAAAATGCATTTTTAATGCCTGTTTTTTCCTAGGTTAGTAAAATTAAAATCTACCCCTAATTTAAAGTACACTTTTTAAAATGTATTAGGTATTTTTAATAAGATTATATAATCTTATATAATGTTTTCTCATTAATTCTAGGTGATAATAATTAATCAAAATTAATTAACAGTGTTAAAGGTCCAAATAACAATTTTCTTATAACACATTATAATAATAAAATTATTTATCCACAAGAATATGAATTTTTTTCATAAATAATATTTTATATTAATTATATGGGGATGAAATTATATTATATGGATAATATTATTTTTTTTAACAAAAATGATAAATTACATTTAATAGAAAATAATTATCATGGTCAAAAATTAAATGGTATGAATTTGAAAAATTAGATGATAAGGAATAAGATTATTCATAAATGTATCATTTATAATTTAGGAGGTTTGTTTCGACCATAAAATATATCCAATCCATTATTTCACATAGTTTTAGGCACATTGTGGAAGTGAGACTACCAAAAATATAATAGTTTTTGTTTTTCTCAAGAAATGTCAATCCTCCACATTTATTATAGGGAAATACCTCCAATAACTTCTTTAAACCACTCAAGACTTTTTTCACAACATAACATGAAGAAATTTATCAAGAACATTATTTTCCACATTTTAAATATTATTTTATTCATGTGAGCACATTCCAAGGGTCCATAAGAAGTGATCCAAAAGATGTTTCTCAAAGAAAAGGTTTTCATTCTAATGAAGGTCATTTTTTATTTCTTATTTTACAACCACCAATGATTTATTTACACATAAAATTTCACAAAATAAAAATATAACATAAGAATAAGTGTTTTATTGTATTTAATAATAATTACCCATCTCATTCCCCATATAATTTGAACAAAATATATCACTCATGTGTATACTGGGCCAATACCTCGTGAAACATTGAAGCTTTTTTTCCACCACGAAAATTGTGAATATTCATAATGATGTTAATACTAAATATATGTGATAATTATAAAAGGATATTAGTTCTATAAAATTAAAGTATAAACAACCTCTTTACCCTTTCACCCATTAATGGAATTATATTGTCGCTCACGGGTGTCTACAATCTACTGTCTCAAAAAAGTGATTTAATTAATTTTTAGTTTCAAACATTATTTAATGGTATAAAAAATATATATAACAAATGAATATTTAATTTTAAACATTAATATAACATTGTAAATGAACTATCTATATCATATGTAAAATATATGTAATCTTAGTGACAAAACATGCATGATAAAACGAAGACATAAAATCTGAATCATGGGATACAACAAAAATAATTATTAACGAACAATTTATACGATGTCATAAGAGGATCATATATCATATTATAAATAAATATATTTTTTTAATAAATAAATAAGATGATTAATACCAGGATATTGAGGTTTAAATTTTGAGCAACTAATGTGAAGTCTAAGGAAAGATATTTCATCTCAATTTCCCTTCAATAAATTATATTTAATCATTATGATAATAATTTAATTTTTATTGTTTATAATTATCCCAATTTAAATTTAATATTATAAATCCCTCAAAATATTAGTTTATTTTATATTATAATTTTAATGACCTTATTCAAGGGTATTTTACTTGAATATTACAAGGTATATATGAATTCTTTAAATAAATTTCTTTTCATTGGGTTATATAAGTTTATAATTGACATTGTAATTATATGTGTATGTGTGAAAAGAGTTATAAAAATTTTATATTTAATTAACACTAACATAATGCGGGTTTAAATTTTATATACATAATAAATATATTGATTAATAGTAACTTGAATGATAAGATCATTGTAAGACATTTCATCACAATTTGTATATCTATTGAGTTATATATGTTATTATGATCCTATTTATATTTATGATATGTTTCCACTTCACCTATGATATGTTATTTCATGAATATAATTTTATTCATTGAATTTAATGCTTTTGATTGAAGTTATTCATTTAATGGGTTTATGACTAAATATTTAACAATGCAGAAAGAGTCAGTACTTCAATCTAATTCTAATTAGGATTGTCTCAGGTTTAATTTCCATTAATGGAAAATATTTTATAATTTTCAAATAAACACATTTAATTTTATTCTAAAATATTTATTTAAATTTTTTTTTTAAATTAACATTATCTATAATAGTGTCATCATATTTTCTTGAATTGTTATTTTTTTAAAATATGAATTACTTTATCTCTTTGGTCAAATATAATTATTCTCAAAAATCCATCATTACTAAAAATGTTTTGAATAATTATTTTCCTATTCTCATAAGATTTTTAAAAGTGAAATTTACTCTTGATTGGATTATATTTTTTTTTGAATATTCATGTCATTTTCAAAATTAGTGACATTCTAACTGTTCCTAGTGAATTTGAAAATGAATACTTATTTCGTCATACACGACTTGTAAAGAAAATTATCACTATCATGAAAACCCTTATTATTTTATTCTTGTTCATAATTATCAATGATTCATTAAAAAAAAGTTTTTTTGAAAATAATTTAGAAATCATTATTTTTTGAAAAATAATTTTAATAAAAAAATGATATATTCATAACGAATTTTTAAATAGTCTATTATCATATTTATATTCATTAATGAAAAAAATATTTTGTAACCATAAATAAAATCGAAAATATTTCAATTATATCATATATATAAAATCTGTGATTGTATTAGATCTTTTTTACTAGGGATTATATTGAAATGTAACATCTCAATTCATATTTTTACTAACATTCCATTGGAAACCTCACATTCTTTTAATCATTGGACATCATATTACTTATAAATATCTACATTTATTGTATAATTTATGTGATTATTTTCTAAACCACTTCTTATTTTTATATATTGTGATCTATAATGATTGATATTTATTAGAATTTTAAAACACATTATGAATCTCTATTCTTTACTCAATATGAACATTTTCTGATAAGGAATATTATTCATGAATTATATCTATCATTCCATATATGATGAATGATTTCTATGTGAAGTGATTGGAGGGGACCAAAATTATATAATCCATGAATTTATCGATTTGTCTCAGGAGAAAAATTATTACATTATATTTAAATGTTTTTTTAATCATTTTTTTATACTTCCTTGTATCATGGTTGTTATATATTAGATATCATGATTTATAAAATCATGACATTGAATATTAAAGATTTACTATATTGATATTTTATCTATTATATAAGTACATTGATATTTACCACAGATGCATTTGAGAGAAATTTATTAAACATAGATTCATTTTATTTATTTCCATTTATTTACCATTACATATTGATCATTAATTATATAATCATGATAGTTAATTTGTTATTAAATTATATGTGTTTATATTTATTTACCATTTCATTTTGAGTAAAAATTATTTTTTCATGGTGAATTACAATTTACAAAGTCTTTACTGAGATTCGAAATTATCAGTATTTGTTTTCCCTTCACCATGATATAAAAAAGGAATATTTGAAATATTTTAATATTGTAGAATATTTTCTTGACTATATGGTAATTTATAATTTCAAATGTGATGAATGACCAATGTGTGTAGCCTTTTTTCCAATACTATTAATATATTTAGTCTTTCGGTATTGCATCAAATTTATATTATTCCAATGTAGTAATGTATCCTCCAATTATTTTATACTAGGGTTTAACACTTTAATAGAATCATCATTATAAATGTTTTTTTATCAAATCCTTTTTTTAATCAAAATTTTCAAGAAACAAAATATTGATGTTTTGTTTTTTGAAATTAAATAAAAAATTATTTTCAAAACTTATTTGATATTTCATAATAAAAAATGGATTTGATATTTAAAATCGGGAGAGTCTATCATTATATATAGGTCCATTTTATTTAATGTCCTTATGAATAGTATCCATTGTAATGCTTTGTGACATATATAAGGGTGATCTAGTATTTAATGGTAAGAATAATGAGATAACGAAGAATATATCCCAAAAAATCTAATATTTTTTGTCAATACCTTTTATATAAAATTAAAATAACTTTTTCTTTGAAATCTAGAATAATAATTTCACATGAATTTGAAAATGAAATTGTTATGATTATAAATTAATAATAATAAAATGTCATCCAAATTATTAATTTTCATTATAATTTTTTCATATAGAAAAATGTTGTTATGTTCAATTATAAATTATTATTCAACATATAAGTTATTTATTTCATCATGGTAATAACAATTTATTTTTTAAAAAAATTATAATAACCTGAAGTGCTTATAAACCACAAAATAAAGGATTTGAATTGTAGAAAAATACTAAAAATTAAATAAAAAATTATAATAGTAATAATGTTTTCATGAGTTACAGTGTTCTATGAATTTTATAGTTAACTAAAAAATATTGTAGTTTTTTTTAATCTTTTATCATAGTGTAATTCTTATCTTGTTATCATTATTTTAAAACTATGTCAGTAGTTCTGAAAATTACTATAAAGTTTCTTTATTTGAAAGAATAATTTTTTTTTATAATTTATAATTCAAAAAAATATTATAATATAAAAACTAAATTGGATAAGGTGAAGTTAATTTACCATATTCCAGTTATGGGTCCATTTTCCATTTATAGTTACATTCTACATATATAAATAGTATAAATCACTGATAACTATATATCATTGAATGTTTTAAGGAGGAGTTAAAACTATGAGACTGGGGGATGACTCAAAATATCCAAATTATAATGAATGTCATTATTCTGAATAATACTCATATTATATTCTTATTATATTAATATTATCCCTCATTTCCATGAAAATAAATTAATATTAATTTAACTCATTTAGTGTTTCCAAGAGGGAACTCCCCCTCACATATAAAAGGTCACATCCTCTCATTCATCCCTCAGAAAATTATGTCGTCTATTAAATAAAATACCTTCCCAAAACCTTCCCCAAAATCAATCCAAATGACTTATAGGTCATTGTATCACCAAAGGTCCATACAAAAATGGATTATGGTTAAATACAATGGGGTTTTCTAAGAAACATGTGTAAGTTCCTATTGACCGAATCAATGTTACATTCATCTTCTGCCATTTTTTAATCTATATTAACCATAATGACAATATATAAATCGTACCATAAATATAATATAACATTATTTAGAATATTTTACTGCCATTTTAAATACCATTTTACAAAAAAAATTAAATGAAATCATTATTCACTCGTAACTGTGGAATAACACATCCACGAAGATATGTGATTCATTTTCCATCATAATCTCTCATGGATATTTATAATTATTGAGTTAATATATATAGACATATTATATTAAGGATATAATTATAATTTAATAAACTTAATATATTACTTATCTTCTTACCCATACAACTTTAAAAAATTGTAATGTTTCTCATTAATATGTTTGATGTGTAATATATAAGAATTGTTTTAATTCATTTTTCAATTCCTCAAAACATGAATTTTTTGAAAATAATAATTTTTATCTAATAATGATAAATATTTCACTTTTATAATTTTATAAATTATATAATAATTTATTATTTTACCAAAATCCACCTTCAAAATATGTTTTTTAAATATGAACTAGAATTTATCAAATCACAGGACATTGACAAATTAGTTTATGTATTAAAACATGATTTTGAAACAATAGGTAACTATTTATTAATTAAAAATTAATAAATTTTGAATTGAATATTGTAAATTTAAATAATAAAAATATATTTATTATGCTATAGTTAAACAAATACATGTCATGTTTGGACTCCAAGTAAGGGGTTTTTTAAATCGAATTCCATTCTTTAGGTTTTACTTATACTAAAATTACTATGTCATTCAATGATTTTGTATTAAATGACCTATGAAGGTATTATACCAAATTAATTTATTTTTGATTTAATATTGTTAAAAATATTAAAATTATTGATTAAATTCTATCTTCAATGAAGCTATCATATTAAAGACTATTTGTGTAAATATTTTTTCTTTGATAAATTTATTTTGTTATGTCACTGATTGATTTAATATGGTTTATAAGCTATCAATAGAGATACTATATCATTAATGAATATATTATCATTATATATATTCTTCCATCTATGTTTTCTCTTTCATGAGATATTTATTCTAATGTTATAAATTTTTAAATGGGCATCATCATCACAATATGATTCATTGACACATAATTCCTGTTATGACAAGTAATATATTTTTTATAGAGTAATTAATTCCGTTTAAATTTGTTTTAATGTATAAATTACCCATGTCGTAAGGGTATATTATGTCAAACTTCCTTATTTGAGAAATTTTTCATTGAGGAAACTACATTAATTTATATGGATTATAAACATAATCTCCTAATGTATTATCATAATTCTATTGTGAACTAGAAACATTATGTTTCTTCTAATGTTCATTATTTTAGTGGGTTTATTCTTTTTAAAGGATGAAAATGGGGAATCATTAATAATGTTACCTTAAATAATATAAAATCATTTATCCAAAAGAAATCCTTGATTATTAAATTACAATATGAATTATATTTTATAAACAAAAAATATTTCCTATATTTATTTTCCATGATAAATCACCCACTTCAAAATGTTTTTAAATATGAAATTCCTATCCTATTCCTCTTTGTTCACTTTTTAATCTCGTTATAAATTATTGAAATTAATTTTTATTTTAATCATAATTAATATGAATATATTTTACTTCCATCGTAATTTTTTATTGATTTGATTATTCCTCTATAATAATTCACAGTTATATTCAGTAATGTTTTTTCATTAATTTATGAATTTATTATATTTAATTACCTAAAAATGTTATTTTCCAATATTTTCTCTGAAACATTATCTTCAAGATTTTAGTAAGATTCATAAATTGGTTTATGATCTTGTGATACTTTTAATCTCCTTCTTGTGATTGATTTTTGAGATCTGTTTAATGTGATTGTAAGGAATCCTGCATAATTTTTACCAGTAAATTCATCTTTGATAGTTCTTAAAAAATGAAGGTATCCATTTTTTTATTTCAGAATATGGTACATATATATTATTAATGAAATATTTATTTCAGAGTGAATGAGAATAAGTGAGATCTATTATTCAATATTAATTAGTGGGTATGTTATAACCCTAAAATTCATTTGGTAATGAGGCAATGTAAACTAGTGGTGGTTATTCCTATGAGATAATGGAGTTTTTTTACTCCTAAAAGACAATAATGATTAATTAAAATAGGTTACCCTGAATATATAATAGAATTATCTTTTTAGGCGTTTTCAATATTAATGATTCATTTTCTATGATACATACAAATATTTTTAATGATTTATAGAATTTCAAAGGGATCATTTTATGAAGGATTTTTTACAAATGGATCCTTATTATTGACATATTTGAATATTCTATTATGTTAATTTTTTATACCATGTATTATGATTTATTATCAAAGATATATGTAAATTATTCTCTTATTTGACTATAAAAATCACTATTATGTTTATTTATCCTTATTCCAATCTTCTCGAACATGATGAAATTCAATTTTCTATTGATGTGTATACTCTTGATGAGTGTTTGGTCTCACACTTATTGTGTTATCCATTTCCCAGAGGGTTTGAGAAATTTTTTAAATTGATATATTTATTAAAATACTAGTGTTGTGTATAATTAAATCATGTATTAATATGATTTATTGATCAAATATAAAATCATTGTATAATGGGAAAATGATTACATGTGGCCCTAGTGTTGTTATGAAATAATTTTCCCCATTTATCTAATATAATAATACTAAAAAAATTTAGGAATGTGATCCTATTTTTTTTCTTTTATTATGATTTCATTGACATATAATGGGTATTTATTTTTTTCTCAATGAATAAATTTTAATTATTATATTTTTAGAACACAAAATTGGTGTTATGTTTTATAGCCATTTTAAGAGGCATATTTTTTCTACTCTTATTGATCATTATCATACATAATTCATTCATGAAGATGATGGGAGAAGATGATAATATTGTTTCCATTTTTCCATTTTAAAATATATATTGAGATATATTTCCATTTTAGAGTTAATAGATATAGTTTCTCATATTTTCATATTCCATTACACAACCAATTATTATATCATGATAAAAAAATAAATAATTTTTTATCAAATTGTTAATATTAATTATATTTTAGAAATTATTTATGATTTTTTTCACATGAATGAATAATATTAACATTACCTTTGTTTGATCATGGATCCCCCAAAAAAATACCTTAATTAAATATAAGGACATAAATTGGATAGTCATGGGAAGTATTGACAGATGAGACAAGTTTTAGAAAATTTCATGTGATCCCATGTTAATGATGGGATGTGATTTGATTTGTTATCATAGTCCATGTGAGAATTCTTATAAGATGTGGGTGAGGAATTTCATTTGCTAATGAAAAACATGGGATCAAATTGAAATTTATTCCTCATGACCATCATATGATCCATGGTGTAAATTCATATCATTCATTTGATTCTTTGGTTATGAACATGTTTCCATGTAGTTCTAGTGGGAGAATATTATCATAGATTTATATGTATGGTGTAGGTTTGGATTAGGGATTTAGGGATCGTCCATAAACTATTATTATCATTTACTTCACGTGAAAGAAATGATGAGAGATTAGTTTTGATGTATGACTATTTGATCAGAATTTATAATTATAAAAACATGGTTATTTTTTTGTTTTTTTAATTTAATAGGTTATTATTTCAAACCATGTAATGTAATATGTTAAATTAGTCATTATTTGGTTATTTAAATTAATATTTATAATCATTAGATCAAGGGTCTATAAAAAACAAAATAAATGTTTTATTTATAGTAAATATCCACTTATATATATTTTTATACTCATTAAATGAAATAAAAACCCAATATTGAGTAGTATTTAATCCATATTAATGAGGTAATTACCGAGTGTTATTATAGTATATTTCCGTTTTCTAATTGTTGTATAGAATATTGTGGATTGAAATATTTTAAAGCCTATAGTTGAAATTAATATCATAACATAGTAACAGATATATTTTAGATGTCTATGATACTATGATTATGTGATTATTGTTCATGAATTTTGTAATTCATGATTGAGATATTATTTCCAATATGATAAGTTTTCATCATATTGTATTTTTGTGTTTTTACATTCACCCTAAATTGAAGGAAGTTCTTATACAAACACTATTATACGAAGTTAGCATTCACCCAATATGGTGGATATTGTCTGTGGTTGATTTTTTAGATGGAAATGGGTATAAATGTTTAATTTTTTAAAAACAATTATATAGTGTATTCCAATTTAATATGATTTTTTAATTTATTTCAACAAATAAAAAATCATTTCAAATGAATAGTCTCGTGTATATTATCATATAATTTATTTTGTTCATGCCTAAATATACCCTTAGTGTAATAATTGTACAATAACACATTCTGGGGTTGTTTTTTGGGAGTTTTACTCATTATTGATGTCTCAATGAACATGTAATTTTCCAAAAAAAATTAATAATTAAATTTTTTTTCATTAATGATATGGATACACATGGTAGGGTAGAGTAAAATTATTGATAAATTCCGTGAGATTTTTTATTATGAATCAATTTGTGATTTATTTAGTGTCATGGTTTTAATTAGTGGAAAGGATCATATGGGATATTATCTATGTGGGTTTTTAGAATGTTGATTAATTATATTTCTAAACCTAGTCCTTTATGTACCATTATGGTATTAGTGGTGGTATGGTTTAAAATTCATGGGTTTGAATATAAATTTATGTTGGAGGTGATGGAATTTTATCATTAGTATGAGTGATATTCCGTTGGGCCTTTATAATGTAATCCCCAA
The DNA here is from genome assembly GCA_963277665.1 of Viscum album. Classification (NCBI taxonomy): domain Eukaryota; kingdom Viridiplantae; phylum Streptophyta; class Magnoliopsida; order Santalales; family Viscaceae; genus Viscum; species Viscum album. The sequence goes on from OY728141.1 coordinate 722,386,450, forward strand.
TACCTTTACGTTTATTAAACATTAATATTATCTGGGAGAATGGGTTGTTGATTAGGTTCATGGTACTAGGTATTAGGTGAGGTGTCTCATGTGAAAATTATATGTCCAATGTTATTGGTTGATATGGGGAATGTGCCCATTTTAGCCTAGGTGAGACTTAGACGGGTAATGAGAAATATTATATTAAATTTTTCATAGAGAGATTACTACTCTTTTAAAATAAGAGTGTGAGTGTACACGGGGTGTCTCGAAGGATGCATCAATTTGGGATAGTATATATGTTTTTGTAATATGAAGTGATTTTTTTTTGGTGAAAGTAAAACTATGATTTTTTATAGTTTTTTAGGTTTAATGATAACCTTATGTGTGAAAAAATAATGTCAGGAACCTATTGATAACCCAATTATTCCCATGGGGATTGTATATACATCATTTAATAGTAATTGGTTTTAGTGAAGATAATGTAGGTGGTATTATTGAGGATGAGGAAGGAATTTACCTTTTTTCAGTTATAGATATAGGACCCATAAAATTGGTGATATTTATGTGGAAAAAGTTCATTGTTTTTGTCATATTGGTTATAATACAAGTTGTTTGAAAATATAAAATATTTAATTCCTAGACCTATACATATTAGTACATTTTTTAAAACATATTCTAGTCATAAAGGATACTATTCAAAAAAACCCATCTTATAATTGACGGCACTATGTTATATTAACAAAAATAATCATTGATTTAGTTTTATACCCATGAAGAAATATGTATAGAGTTTGAGAGAAAAGTGATGATCTATTTAGATACGAAAACTATTTTCCTTACATACAAATGGAAATTCAAAAAACTAAGAAAAAATATATTATTTTATTTCATGTTCACAATATATAATTTATATTTATCCACAAAATGATCCATTTTCAGTCATATTTTTTTTAATTCACATTATTAAAGAAATGATAAATGGACATATAATACTTTTGAGCACCGAAGCTGTGTAAGGGTAAACAAATCCACTAATAATTAAATATCACAAGTTTTTATAATAAGGTGATATGTGTATGTGAAAACATTCAATGTGAATTTACAAAAAATAATATTGTTTATCCTACATAAACAATCAATATTTAATCATTAATTATATTTAATTAACTAATATTAATATTTTCAATGTATTTATGGCAGAGTAGGGATAATATTTTATAATTTTTGAAATTTGGCTATCACACACAGTGGGAACAATGTTAGTAAAAATTATGTACATACAATAAATATGATTTGATTACGTAAGAAATCAATAAATTGATGGAATATGAATGTTTTTTCAAATCGTAATTCTTTCCCATGCATAGTGATTCATAATTTTCAATAAGAGGCACATGGTTTGTAAAAAATTTTGCCAAACATTCATAAGACTCATACTTAGTTTTTGAATTATTTAATATCCAAATTCTACTATTTTAAATATATTCCCCCCTAAAATCATGACTCCCCTACTACTCCATATTCATGTAAAAAAACCCATTTTAATAAACACTCCCCAAAATACACTAATATGTGTTGCCTCTTTCTTCGGTGAATGCTTAATTATCCAATTTTTATTGGAAATAGTTATGGTTATTATTCATTCCCATCAGTTCCTTTACTCATTTATTTCATATTTTTAATTCCATTATCCCTCATAATTCTCATCCACATAAGGAAACCTAAATTTATTAGGGTGTATTATTAATAAATTATTGGATGATTGTACATATGACATAATATTTGAGGTGTATCCATGTGATATCAATTAATGGTGTCTTATTTCATCATACTATAGATAGGATTCACCTTTTTAGGTCATTAATTTCAAAATCCTATCATGATATAATTTTTACCCACCTGATTTTTTTAATGGGATAATATTAATTACGTTTAAAACTTTTTTTAATCTAAAATAATGTATCTCCTGATTTCAAATGTAATTAAAAAATTTTCTCATCGATAACAATGTTTTTAAAAAATATTTTAATTGAATTGGAAAAACTATTAATTTATGAAAATTTTCAATGACTATTAATAATGTTTATTATATTATAATTGTTTTTGATATTTCAATGTATAAATGAATTTTTTACATAACATTTTCCATATATTCCAATAAATCAATTAAATTCAATCAACATATAATGTGTTTTTACTTTGGGGGGTGGGGGATTTAACATCATTTAATATGTATGTTCCTAAACATTTTTTAATATATATACACATGTATCTAAAAAATCACTTAAGAAAAGGTTTATATTTATAATGTGATAAAAATATTTAAATGTAAATTAATATGATTATAATGATTAATGAAAAATATCGGGGATTGAAATTTGGTATCTAAACAAAAATTTCATTCGTTTTTATAAAATTTTTTTCCAATTTAATTAAATTACATACTCCACTCAATTCGAATTTTTTTTGAGATCATTAATTAATTTTTTATTTGAATTTCATTATGTTTAATATGTTTCCAAATTTAATATCTTGGATTTTTTTCATTATTATACCCTATATGGTCTATTATCATAATTTTACTATAGTTATTGATGAATTTCCATTTAATATATCACATTAATATTTTTTATTGTCACTATTATTCAAATCCCATGGTATTTCCAGTTATATGAGAAGACTAGACTATACCATACAAGTAATAATACCACTAGAAATGTAATTTCCTTGGATAGTGTTATAGAATATTATTACGTCAGTATAATTAACAATGATGCTCTTCAACAGATGAAATACTCAATGCATGGGTATTATTTTCTCTAGAAAAAATTGAAGGAGTGTAATGAAAATATAATCACATGGTGTCCTAATCATACAAATAACTATACATCTATATGGACATGTGATTGGATGACCATGGTGAATGTTATGTGAATTTATGATTCACCATGCATGGTCTATTTATAATCATGAGAATCACTTCTAAAAATATATCATGTTATAGTGAATGAATATATAAAAGCACTTTTTATTATGTGAAGTATACATAATGATTTTCTCCGATCATGGGACATTAAAATGGATAGATTCATCATAATAAACAAATTCCCCTTATAAAATAATGGCGGATAAAGACAAAATATTAATGAAATATAATGTTACGTTTATTATCATGTTAGTTGTTTATGATATTCAAAAGATGCCATGAAGTCACCTAGTGACATGTAAAAGATTACATGTTATAGATGGTGTTGTTGTGTGACCTTTATCAACAGAAGGACATAAAAAATGTTCATTTGATCATGTGATACAACATCGAATTCATATAAAAGCATAGGTATTTTCTATTACAATGATCACATGCCATAATGTTATGTATTATTGATCGTGTGATGGGTCATAGGGAAGAATACAAACTATCCATGAAAATTATCACATACTTTCATGGGACCCTCTACTAATAATGTGCATCCATAATAAAAAACCAATAGGAAAATTCCACAAGTCTTGTAAATTTTGGAATAAATTGTTGAAAAATAGGGATTCCTCTCACAATGGTACGAAAATTTTATTTTCTTGTCATGTGGTTATTTGACTTATGTGATATCCATTAATCGTGTGAATTCCATTTTATAATTCATCTAGAACTATCAAGAGGCCCTAGACAAGCCATCTTGATTTCACATAAGGCCTTCAACAAGACACATTCTTATCATAAAAAGCCCTATAAAAGTATTCTCAATTCACTTAATGGAATATCCATAATCATAGTGTCCTCGAAAATAAAATCATATATGTTATATCAAAGGAAATAAATAAATTTGTCACGATAACATGATAATCTTAAATAAATTTTATATTATGATGGTCCAATAAATATAGTGATGATTGATTATTCTCAAAGTTATTGATTCTCATGAGATTCCCATAATTACCAATTATTTGACCATGAAATGGGAATAATGAGATACTCTATGCCCGAAATCCATCTAATATTTGTGATAAACATCTTGTGTAAAGAGTTTTATTACTTGTATGGTAATACCTATAAAATCCCTCCCCCCTATATCAAAAAATTTACAAGTCATAAGGAATTAAAATGGTATTGTTGGGAAGGAACCACTATTTAATGGGTATTATTCCATGTAATAATTATGTTATTGAGATAAGATATCAGATTTAATTAATATATGAATAATTTATTCACCGAATAGATCATGTGATAGACTTCATGTGAGACAACTATATTATGTGAAGTAGTTTTCACATATTAATTTTGTCTTCAAAAATATAAACAATGTAAATCACGATGAAAAATGGATAACATATTAAATAAATACTAATGAGGAAGTAATATATTTGTGATGAAAAATATTAAAACCCTCTTTGGATGACCATTTTATAAGTCTCTCTAGTATTGAGAAGTTATGTGGTCATCTCACCCAAGTCTTATGAAGTCTTCTACATTGACATCCATGTCTTGATAACTGCTATGGAAATTTTAACCATGTCTTCTATGGACCTCAAAAAATATAGTATGTGTCATTATAATTTCTTTAAACATGTTTTCCAAGTCACGTGATTGACTTATAAAATGTCATCTCTGGTCATCTAACACCCTTTGACATGTCCGTATTGGATAAGTAAGAACCCCTTGATGTGTCAAGAAATTCATGTGATTGTTCATCCTAAATGAAATGTAGTTCATGAAAAAAACCTCTAATATTTCATACATAGTCTTCTGAATAACCTTGATTTATATCATCATTATAACAAAGACAATAGAAATTTTATGTAGGAACTTGTGACATGTCATGATGGAACCCCGAGATAGTATAAACATGTCTATTAGACCTATTAAAAAGTAACACAAATTAAAATTGGAGAACAATAATTCATATCCAAATGACATATAGTGGAATTTTTCATATATCCCATTATTCAAATAGGAATACACTTCTGTTTAGGTCCCACATGTCATAAACAGTTGACCTCGTGGGACCCAAAATCACCAATGGGATCATCATTTATCCTCATCCATTAGCGGATCCTGAAATTAGTTGAACTATAAGGACTCTAATTCATCCTATAAAATGGATTAATATAAAACCTTCCTAGATACTGTGATCCATATTAAACACCGTATTCCATCATCCCTAGTTTAAAAATCCCATATCCATATTAAAATAGTTTGATCACTTGTTATCTCTTGTTTCTCAAATCGAACACTAATCATGTGGGATTTAATATTTGAACTTATTATATCACTCGCATCATTAATATTACGAATGTAGGGAATACCTAATGTGAAATCCCTATTCAGTGACATGATGCTATACCCCCACATAAGTTAATCCACCATATGGTATGTCATGAAGACATTCACGTGTTGATACACCCTAGGGAAATAACCCTCAATGGAATAAAATGTCTTTAACAATAAACTAATGAATTAAGGGTGAATATCACCCTTATTAATATTACTCCAACCCTATGTAGTGTAAATTATCTAAATCATGAACACAATACATGGTGACTATGTGAACTTATATATTTCATCTCCTAATGACTTCAAACTCTATTACCTAAATGAACATTTTTTGTTATTATTCTTATTTTTAATTATTCTGATAAAATGCCTAATAAAATATATATTCAATCCCTAAAATATTAGCCACCTCCTTGGATGGATGTAAACACTAGATTAGTTATTCATGTTTCTTGAAAATATAAATATCTACCAATTTATTGTCCATTATGGGAGGCGGGTGAAGAAACTCATATACATACAAACGTTTTAACTAATAAAACTCTCCATTGGACATAGAAATATTTGACACCATATCATTTAACATGGTTAACCAGTCTTTTATATATTATTGGATGAGTCCCGTGAACATATTATAAATCTGTATTAGTGTCCCTTCATAGGAAATAATCCTTTTTAAGGGATGTTATGGGCCAAAACTCACATCCCCTCAAACAATATGATTTCATCTGTTCCATCATTTCATAGAACCCAAACTGACCACCTAACATTAGAAAGTCGGTCTTTACCTAATTATAAACATGGAATCCTTTGGATGTTTCTAGGAAATTAAAATAATAATCCAGATGTGATTGATTTTGAAACTATTCATAAACCCCCAAAATAAACCCTAATAAAGATAACAAAAAATGATAAATCTAGTGTAAAGGCATGTAATGATAAAATAACTAATAATTATATAAGTTATTATCCTTGTATACTCAAAATAAGGCACCAAAAATTTCATATATAAAATTAGTTGAACCATTTTGAAATATCTAAACTGATGAAAATGATCAATTGGTCATGCATCCATCCATGAAAATTTTCATATTGATAATGTCACACTATATGTGAAATATTATGTCACCGAGGTTCCAAGAAATTAGGAAATTCTCGCCATGAAAATTATATGGGAGTAAAATGGATGAAGTAATAATAAAAAAAGAAAATTATGTTTCTTATGCATATCTAACTGACAATGTTTCATAAATTCATATATTTACTTATATGTGTCCTTATTACATGTGGTATTAGTAACTATAGTTATCAATCTCACAAACAGTGTCTAACGATAATATTATGTATTTCACAAGAGACTGTTTTGGAACATCAGCTACAACTGAAACCCATCTGGGACACAATATAACCAAATCCACCTAACACATCCTACAGTAGTTTGGGAATGCAATGGTTTGGGAATACAACTAAATTGGTACAATTTTGAACATTTAGTGTAACCCCCTGGGATTTTATGATAAATATTATTTTTAATTACTTTGATGTCTTGTGTTGTAGGCTACACCAAGATTAGCTTTCATTATAAGCAACACAAAACAGAGATTTTACTACATTTAGCCCTGATATGGCTTGTATTATACGCAATCAAGACCTTCTCTCATAGGTAATATGTTCTACCGATAATTTCAAGTTTCATTCTTCTTCAACGTCCCCTTCATTAGTTGTTTCATTGTAAAGTAATACGATAAGTATCACTAATATACTGATATGATAATATAAATATTAAAAAACCCCATTTCACCTTCTATCCATCCTATGGAAGAGGAAATACCGGCGCGTGCGTACGTACATAATACCGTCTCCACGTCATGGTGTAGTTAGATTTTCCACCACCACCTTACTTGAATGGGTATAATGGTGTAATGAATAAATATATATGGTTATTATAACATCATACAGATTTTTAGATATTATATCATCCACTCCAATTCCATTCAATAATTATGGGAATGATATCATCGTGCGTACGTACGTATGGATTACCATCTCCACGATGAGATGAGATTCATTCTCCATGTTAACCATTCAAAAATGATTAAAAAGTATATATAATGAATGATAATGAAATATATGACATAATTAAGATACTGGATTCATATATAAATATATATATGTTTGTTTGTGTGTCTATGTGTGTGTGTTTTTCATCTACTTACTTCCATTCAAGTCAATAAGAAAATGAGAACAACGTTCACGCTTACGTACGGCCTACCATCTCCATGAATGGTGTATTACATTTTATTCTTCTATCTGTTATATATAAATATATATATACTGAATATATATGATATATAAATCATTATTTACATTCTGGATGTAAGTAAATCATGATATAAGTAATAATAATATCAAGAACAACAATTTGAAACACGTACGATAAATAAAACGATTTTACCCAAATTGATGCTTTAACATGGAATTTACAAAAGAACGGGTAATATAAAGTAATAATTGAATCATATATGATATCATAAATATAATTATGATTCTGCCACATGATAATAATATGTTTATACCCTCTATATAGGAGTCTCGGATACATATGGAAGAAATTGGACAAAAGGTAAGGGATAAATGTTCCAATCTCGTTCTTATAAAAGATTTTTAATCATAAGTATTTACTAGGGTTATTGTTATAATCAATTTCCCTGTTTTCATAAAAAAAATTCATGTATTTTTAATGTCCTTTTTAACCATTTTGATTTTACCACATGTTATGGATGTAATCGTTCTTTTGTTTACCATACGAGGAACTTTTTGACTTTTCTAGAAAAAGTATGAGAAGAATGTTTTTTAACTTATATGACATGAATGGATTTTTACGGATTCATAAGGCCTTATTTTCATGAAGGTTACTAAACAATATTTCATTATTATATTCAAAAAAATCATTTTCATTTAAAATTTCATGGCATTTTGTAAAATAAAAATTATTTTTAAGAAGACAGGATATTTTCCTTAAGATTTCATTTCAAGTGTTTTATCAAAATTTGATTCCATCTAAGATAATATAGGGTTCTATTTCTATCCCCATTTTTACATTTATATTATTAAGTTATGTTGAAATTATTTTTATGATGGCCTTTTATCTTATATGGAATATGTTATGATGACATTACGTTTAAGAATCCCATTATTATTACATGGGTTATGCTATAATATAAGATTTATGATTCATGTGGCACACAAGTCGGAATGATTTCAATATGCGGCGAGTTGGACCTATATCTCACTCCAATTTGTAGGGTAATTATTTATATCTCATTAGATAGACATGGCTGGAACAGTATGTTAATATGGTTCAGTGATACAGGACTGGAACGAGGAGTGAACTAAATTCAGAAAGTGACATTGTCCACTAATATGGTCTTGGACGTAATTCCTTGGCTACTATGGAAATAATATCATGTGATTAATGGTTTTAAAAAATTAAATGTTTTATTCCCATGCTATTTTATCATGATTGATCGTCCATTATGATCTATTCCTTACGTACTACCATGATTAATTTCAGAACTCATGATTTTGATGTTTAAAATTTATGTTCATGTTTTGATTTTAAAATGTATATGGTTTGTTTTATTTTCTCCATGCATACCCTTATTGAGCATTTGATCTCACCATTTATATGATTTCATTTCCCCAGAATATAAAGAATGTTTTTAGGTATGAAAAAATTGGATGATATTTTTGTGAGATGTTCAAGATCTCTAACCAAGATTATAAGATTATGTTCCATGTTTCCAAAGACACTAAACTATTACGGTCCTTTGGTGTCAGTTTTAGTTATGTATTAATTATTCAGTAATATTAATGTAACATCTATGTATGTCAATATTTGTGTCTCTATATTATCTATTCACATTAAGGTTTTGAGAGGTTGATTTTGACGAATCTATATCCTTCATGAAATGGTGAATTAAATAATATGGCACGCATTACCCCTGAAAATCACAGTAGTTGTTTTTTCTCAAAGTGAAAAAATTAGCATAATCGATATATAAGGATGGAAGATGAAGGAATCAAATAAGACACCACCCTAGTTTAGGAGGATCTGTGGAGGGCCCCATTTATCCTATATCATTGTCATCATCATTCCTCTTTCCATTATATTTCTACGCTTAGAAACACAAAAAATATTAAAACCATGGAAAATCAAGAACACATACCAAGGATGTCTCAACGGTTGAGGAATGATGTAGATAAATTGGAGTTCACTCACATAAATACTCCTATTGATGAATCCCATTAGCACATTATCATGGTATCTTATAGGAAGGCTGATATCCATACCCTCTCGGATCATTTCATAATCCATATTCCTACAACATGTATGGGGGAGGCACATATCCATGCCCCCATGCATGATGCATATTAGTATATTCTGAGGGAAAATTGATGAACATATTTACCTCATATAACAACATAAATTGATGATGTATTATATTGTATATTAAATATTGAAATTATACTGACCTATATTTCTGTCCGAACATTGACAATGCATTGCTACAATCTAGAACCATAAAAGGAATCTCACTTTCATATACTAACATTGTTACATATAAAGGAATATGAACATATTCTTACATAGGAATCATGATTAAAAAATATCATTTATAGGTAAAAACATGTGGCACCTTCAGAGAAACACATCCTTATTTATTATATAATAGAGGATTATTATCATATACTTTTTACTTCTGTGGCACATGAATGATACCACATTTCCATAACAACTGGGGATTTCCATGTGAGAGTGGAAACTTACATGGGAGAGGAACACGTTAGTATCAAAAATGATATCTGGTAAAATAAAAATGAATAATAACATGATCATATCCTTTTTTTTAATGGGGATCACCAAAGGATATTATAATATGCCGCATGATATGCTTCTACTTCTATATAAAATCCAATCAACATACTCTAACGACATAGGAATGCAAAAAATTTTCCATTCCAAAAAATGTTTACATAGATGATATGAAAATAACCTCAAATATGTATCATCTCTTTACCAATGAAGATACTCATCATTTTCCAATAGCTCAAAGAATCTAGCCTCTAATCTCAACATCTGATGATGAACTACTGCACGATAATACTTTATAGACTATACAAGAGGGTATCACATCCAATCTCACATTCGGAATGACCATCAATATATTCTATAAAGTAATTTATCTATGAACCTAGATCATATCCCCTCTCTGGCCAAGATTAAGAAATGTTTTCTAGAAACCTCCCATAGGAAGGTTCATATTCCTTCTCACTATATTGATTTTCACTAGCATTCCTTTATAGCTTCTAGTCACCAGTTTCATATTCCAATTAATCTTGATAGTTATAATCATATTTCGACACCATATAGTATGTATGCACATATATCTAATCATCCACAATAGGTAGGTTGATATATTATCACCATGATGTAAAATGTGGTTCATTAATTTAAACATCTCAACATAACTGTACTTGAAGCTTTAAATCTATATTTTAAAAACATCAAGCAATTTTTTACTGTAAAAAAGTACGTTTGAAATAATTACTACAGTAGCCCTCCGAATGGTACTGTAGAGATGAATCATAAGGACTTTACTCATGACATATTCTATTGTAATCCTCCCTATAGTGATATATCTTTCAGGCATTGAAATCATCTACTTTCCCAATCACCTGTTATAGAGAGGTTCTCAAAACACAACCACCTTCATACAGAGTGGTGATCAAAAGGCTATGTAAAACCATACATAGATCCCTATAAACTACCAATATCACATTACTATGGTCACAAGGCTACTGGTAGAAAAAATCTCTGTATTCAGACCTTGTTGATGTCTACATATCAAATTACGATGATACTAACATGTATAGAGAGATAGAGAATGATATAGGATCATCATCCCCATCATGTGGTTTTTCCTCCCTAATCCAGAAAATAATATTAAAAGATAATATTATAATGAGTGAATACATAACCTAAACAAAAATATATATCCAAGTCATCCACAGATAACAGTTATACACTTACACTATCTATGATATTATAGTTACCCTTCAAAATATAAATAGACTCTTTTTTTAGTTGGACATGGATGAATTATATGTATCCTAATACATGGGGATAAAATAAAATGTCAAAATCCTATGATTTTTTTCTCTTCATTAAAAAATAATTATTTTTCAATAGAAATAAAGATCCCTATTAGTAATATGAATCTAAGCATTGAGAAATATGGATAATTTCACTTCACAATGCCTGAATACTACAAATACCTCTAGATACAAAATCCATTAATTTTTCAACACATAAGAAATAATAATACTAGGTGATTCAAAAGACAGTTGGTACATGTGATATATAACCCCAAATTAATGATTCCAAACCATCTAAAATGGATGGAGAGACATTCCAACATACATTTAATTATGGCCCCTTTAAATAAGGGAAAAACATTCAAAGTAGTTATGGTTGTGGCCATACTGAGAATTTTTCCTAAAGACGACTCATATAATATTCTTCCATTGCACCCTGCTCACGCACGATTACAATTTCAACAAATATAATGTGTTTCAATTATTGCTTCTATAGTAGCCATCTAAAAGTGAACCCATCCTATGGGGATGGGGGAACATTTTCCATCCCCTCTACCCCTGAGCTATACAATCCCATAGAATATTTATGAAACAGAAATGGAACTACAAATTCCACAGCATCCTATATTGTTATATTGATATTATATCAATCTATATCACTATGTTTAACACACTATTAGAGGGTATTGTAGAAGATATCATCAGTTCCGAAACCAACACTTGCCAGAGTGTCTAGGAAATTATTATATCAACTTCATTATATATAGTCTTCATAATCTAATCTGTAATAACAAAATTCACACCATCGTGATCAATATGCTCCAATAGACATTCCAAATAATCCATATCTAGTATTTTAGGAAGAATTTTTATCATTTTAATAACTTCTCAAGGTTGGAATATTTGTAATAATGGTCATCATCCCACCATTCCTCATGCCACAAAACATACCTTTTCTATTTTGAGACTTTTTGAAAAAAACCAATTACACCCTCATTGTAATTATTCACTAACTGATATGGGATGAATTTAGGGAGAAGGTAATCAATCATCATAGGGTTCACAAGTTGAAATGTTCTAATATGGACATTGGTAAGAGGAATGACTTTATCAGAACCCATAATGTAGGAGTATGTGATGAGTAATCAGCCTAATATGTATAAATTACAGAGATTACTTCCATTTCACGATATAACTCATTGTTTTGTTTTCACTATAAAAATAGTAGATGATGTGGAACAAGACAAAAATTCATAGGGATGAAAAGATGAAACCATACTTAAAGAGTACGCTGACCTAAATGAACAAACTAGGGCTCCATGTTTGGGAGATTAACAAATTATCAAGAATATGGATCCCACCAATAATTATTTTAATCCTCTATAGTGGAACACAAAAATGGATCGACAAAAATGTGTGTCCAAATCCTATTCATGACCCATAATATCCCAAATTAAATCAATGTAGAAATGGAAGGAAAATATGGAAATGAGATATAAAATATCATAATTTTCAAGAATTAATTACATAGTGGACTCCTTTTTATTTCTATCATATTCAGACATAGATGTATATTCATAATCCCAAAGGTTAATAGAGACCAAGTTCACCTATTTGAGTTAAATCTATGCATAATCCTGGATATAGATCTAGGCATACAATATACATTAATGAGAAAGATGAATAAGATCATGGATTTCCTCTATTATGGAAATAGATTCTCCCCATCATAGTGATTATCCATTCATAGCATGGATTAAATCAGCGAGATATGAAAATAGTGCAGCCACATAATGATTTGACTACTCTTTATAGACAAGTGGAGGTCAAGAAACTTTTACTTATTGAATTTCTCAATTTCATTGAATCCATGTCTACTCGAATAGATGTCATGGAATGGATTCATACCTTGGTGGGTCACTCTATAAAGTCATATCTCAAATGGGTGGATGAAAAATTTCCAACACCCATTTTTGTAATTCCAAAATTCACATCCTTGACATTATGTTTTATGGGGAACAACATATCACACACTTTATGTCCCTATGTATCATGATAACAGGTACTCAATATTTACATGTGGATCTGAATCTATAATTCATTCAATATACTATTATAGGGTCTGAATTTTTTTTTTAAAATATTCTTTATAGATTGATTCATTGTAGAATGGGATGACTTTTATCATCAATTCATTTATCAGTTCAACTCCATAGAATGCAAAATGTCATTCTTTTCTTCAAAAACTTAATACTAGGTGAAATTTAATGTTATTATTTCCTCATAGCAAGGAGGAATTGGTTAACATATTCATTCAGAATCCATATCTCTCAGGGAAATTGATGGTACATTACATTTAAAATAATAGGTATGTGTTGTAGAAAACTCATATATAGAAAAATTATGTAGTCATATTCCATTAGTTTTCAACAATAGAAATTTATTTTTAGGACATTATTTATTTTTCTAGATCAATGTGTCTCCCCAAGACCTCGAGACCGATAAAATGATATGTTAAAGAAGATACCATTAGAATTACCCTGAAACTATTGATATTAGAACTCAGGGACCTTGAAAGGAACTGAGTCATTATACACATGCCCTTGACTGGTAGGAATAACAAAATAAACATAGACTAAAATAAAATTGAGATCATGATCACTCAAAATTTAAGGAAAATATGAATAAATATTTCAATTATCTACATGAGAATCTCTGTGGTTATTTCCATATATCTATGGAAAATAACCTAATTAGGATATTTCAACCGAAGAAATCAAATGAAGTAAAACACATTACTCCTCCCGATTACTTCACTCTAAATAGGTTGATGGGTTACACCATCCAAGATTTCATTTTTTAATGATTTCATAAATATAATGGTTTATTTTTTGTATGAGAGCTAGATAATTCCATGCTATTGGTGACTTCTGATTCCATCACCAATTAAGAAAAGGGTGGTGACTAGAATGATGTTCTAAATAACAATGTACATATGTTTTACAATAGGATGACACGAATGATAGTTGACCATGTTCATGTCACCCATAGAATACATCTTCAAAACCAATAACAATATCCCCTCCATGGGAGTTTAGATAGAGTTCACCACATGGGATGAGACGTACTCATCATGCATGATAATGGAGAGAGGCGGTTGATCCATATTCATCTCCCATGAAAGCTCTAACATTTGAAATAATATTTCCTTCAAAATTCACAGAATGAAAAACAACCCAAAAATGGAATGAACATTAGCTGAATAACTCATTACTTGTTCAATTTTTATAATTTACATAACTAACCCCTTCACTAATGATGAATAAACCACCATTTATAAGACCCTCATGTATGACTACGGAGTAAGATGATGGAGGCATATAATCCAAGGATCAAATTGATATGCAGTCCTGATCGAAGACAATATTTAAATTATATCCACATGAAGGAAATTTATGTAATTTAAGACACATGTGAGAGAATCCATAAAGGAAAACAAAAACATGGAGTAGTCCCAAATCCATAAACAGGTCATACTACCCAAATTCTGTTATATTATAATCTAGTTGTGGTGTGATTTTCATATGAGTTCATAAAAAGGGGATCATTGTAATGAATCGGGAAAATTAAACAGATACTCCTTTATTATATTCTCATTCGCAATGAATGTCCACCTCAAATAACATAGCTATAGAGGCACACAATATGGTGAATCCTCAGTTTCACAAGAACCCAACATTTACATAAAGTATAAAATTATAAAACAATGGGAGGTAATTATATCCAATAAATCAATAATTGGTTCCCTACATATTTAAAAATTACTCATATAGGAACACATCTATACATACATATCCCAAATTAATTCAATTTATATGTTTTTTCAGACAAGATAAATTGACTGGAGACTATTCCATCAAAATTCCATGTATCTATCTCATTGAAAAATCATGACCAAGAATAGGCCATCTAGGAAAAAATCATTCCCCTTTTATTTTTGAGGAAAACTAGATAATGACTACATACAAGTGGAACTGATTTATAATAGTCTTGTGATCAACCACATCCTAATTTATAACCACCATCAATTGGGATACAAATAGATGAAATTATATCATATTTAAGGTAACCATTGAAGGGTACAATAAGAGTGAGAAAAGACTATTGTAGAAGATCAAGATCAAGTCATTGTATAGGGATCTCAAATCTAGTGATATATATGTGGTCATAAAGAATGAAAAAACATATACTGTCATTATTGGTTGATCATGGATTCACATATATTTTGTGTTACCTCCATCATTTAATTATCTAATGAATTTCCAAATTGATTTTCCTTTCACCATACTACATGGTGATGGACCTCCCCTTGAGTAATATGAATCATTATATACCAAGACAACGATTCTATAAAGGGATGGAAAAAATGGTGGATGAAAATATATTTTTTCATCCACCAATGTTTTTGTGGTTATCTCATAAAAATAGTGCATTACGCTCAATGGAAATTTTTTCTACCCATAAATATGATTGTTGAAATAAAATAAATCCCAATATGTACCAGATCCATTAATACCCAGTGACAACATGAATGAAAAAAAAATAATCTCCATAATATTGATGTAAAAAATAAAATAGTTTAGGGAGACAATAACTCTTCCCATGGAGTCTCTTACCCTTATAGTTGTAGATATACATCCCAAACTACCCACCATGTTTAAAAAATCCTTCACCGTCCTAGCGGTTCAATAGGAAGAGGATGACGTAATGAATAACCCTATATCAACTGAGGAATGTTTCTCAACCACCATCTACATGATCATAAATGTTAATATGGGAACAAAAAATGGCTTGAATCCTAAATTAGTTTGTAAAGACCATTAATTTTCAAACATTCACATTTCATTACATATGTAGAATACATAAACATTATACAAACAGATTCCAAAAGACCGTTGATGGTATAGTGCCATTCGAAGAATTGAAATATAAAACAAATATATATGTGAACTAAAATATCTCCCACTAGGTTCATCTCAACTAGAACCTCTATTAGACACATTAAATAAAATACCTATCTACAATGATATTTTTGGGTAAACAAGGGAGACAGCTAAGCATAAAAAGTATCCTATGGGTATGAGAACATGATCATGAATAAAGAATATCATACCCAACATTTCAATGATCACCTACATGAATTATAGCATAATGATTAGAAGTAAATAAGGAATGAACAAAAAGAATGTAATGGTAATAAGCCAAGAAAGAATAACATAGGATTAAGTCATGTAATTTTGATAACACATAAGCATAAACTGATTTCCATAATAGACAAAGAATCGATGAAAATACCATTATAGAGGAAAAATCCATTTACCGAACCGGGTGAACCCATGTTTCAAACATTTATTACTAAACTGAGTAATCCCTCATTACATCCATGTATTACTGAACTGATTATACCCACATTCCAACCCTTTCTATCTGCTAAGATACAAATCATTACCCAATTCAATTGAGGGAGATATAGGTCCCACCCGTAACATAATGAAATCAATCACACATGTGTCAAAAGATCATAAATAATCATATTATATCACATTAATTTAAATGGGTACCATAAACATGTAAACAAATCGTATCATTTTGAAAGTTATAGGTTTCATAATTATTTCATATTAAAAAACCTATGAAAAGAAGCATGTTTTAATGTATATAACTAGTGAAAGAGAAATAAGCTTTAGAAATATAAATCCACAAAAAAGAAATACATTTAGAGAAATGATATGATTTAAAACATTTAATAATATCCTTATTACTGTAGGATAAGCACAAATATATGTTATCATAGATGGGAAATATTTTTAAAAATTTTATTAAAAATATTTCATGATAAAAATATTCTTTCTTCATTGAAAAATGAATTTTAATAACATAAAACTTTTTTAAAACAATTTTATTTGAATATATATTTGGAAACATATAATTGAACCATTGAAACAATAACAATATTCAAATTCTTTTTCCTTGATTTTTATTTTCAAGGATCTTTTGATAATTTTTTGGAAATTATTTTTATGAATATAAGTGATTTCCGACTGAAGAGAGATATGGACAGATGTCACTAAAAGCATTATA
Organism: Viscum album; assembly: GCA_963277665.1. Classification (NCBI taxonomy): domain Eukaryota; kingdom Viridiplantae; phylum Streptophyta; class Magnoliopsida; order Santalales; family Viscaceae; genus Viscum; species Viscum album. Next base: position 722,404,001 of record OY728141.1, read on the forward strand.
TTAAGTAAAAAAGAGTTGATAAATTGTTCTAAAAATTGAGGATATCATGAATAAATATAGAAGATCAAAACATATAAATAATAATGAGATATTTTTATCAAAGTAATCGTTAACATAAACAATCTCGAAAAATGTTAAAATTGTCTCAATAATCTCTCATAACTCAGTTACTTGGGATCATACTCTCCATGTAAGAAATGGATATTCCATAAAGCAAAAGATATCATGAATATAATTTAATTAATTTCATAAAATTTAAAAGTAATTATATACACCTCACACAATGGTTTAGGTGAATAAAAAAACAAGAGTCTAAAAAGGAAAACTGATACAAAACTGTTTTATCGATTTGGTATCTTTTGAAAGATAAACACCATAAAAGAAGGGTCATAGAATGGATATGTGAATAACCATAAATTTAGGTATTATATTCATATAATTCAATCATGATAATTAGATACACCTAAAAAAATGTGTGGTGATCATAACATGAATCTCACAGAAATAAAAAGTGAGATGAAATTCCCCTTATTGTGTGTCATGACTATCTCCATAATTATAAATGATTAATGTATATTAAATATATTTTTATTATACATAATTTAAAAAATAATATTCTAATACATAATAAAATATCTGGTTTGATGATGACCATATATTACCTTCTTTTTAATGATCATATGTTAAAGATTCACTCTGGGTAATCATTCGAATTATTCATAACATGTGTCTTAATTTTTTATAGCATTGGTCCTTATATTAATATCATGATTCCATAATTTGCACCATGATATAAATATTATGTATATATATTATATTTATATTATAATAATTTATCTAATAATGATTTATGGAATTTTATACACCGTTCATGAAGATGGTTAGCCTCTTATATAGAAGAATGTCATTTCCTTTTTTACGATCGTATTGAATGAATGTAATTAAATGAATTATTTATATATATTTATGTATATATATATATCACTATTTTAATAGAATTAATATGTCATAAATATCATAAATATTTATTAAAACCAACCTTAATACATTTCATGTGGTGTGTGAACAATCACATTGCTTTGAGGGGGCAACATTCAACACGTCTTCAAATGAGATTGAAATATTAACACCAAAGGAAGGTAATAAGATATGTGTTGTAAATGTAATATGTAATATTAGATACGTAATTATTATAATATATTACATTTATAAAAATAGTTACCGTCATAATGTCTACCATTATTTGCAATAAATGATAAATGAACAATTATTGTTTTGTGAGGGAGTACCTCACTATACACAGAAACAATATGTACAAAATCCATCAGATGTAGGTGTGTGTAATTGAAGGTAATAACCATTTCATAACAAAATCCTTGTATATCGAATATATTATTTTGGTCAAATAATATGTAAATAATGATAGTGTAGGGAATGTAGTTGTAAAATAAAGGAATGAAGCATTTATCACGAAATTACATCTACAGAGGCTCGAGTTGTGTGGGGAATGGGTTGAGGTAGTGGATTCTCATAGGGAAGGAAAATGACTCACGTTGAATTTTTATAACCAAATTTGGTGTTCTCAAGTTCCAACATAACAGAAGTCTTACCAAACTAACAAAACATAAGAATGGAAGGTTTATATACGAACTGTGGACACCAAATGTATGTTGGGCTTGTTTCTAGGTAATTCTTACACGTACATTTAAGGTTTCTTACCAAATTAGGATTATTTTGTCATTAATTATATAGATTAAATTTAATCACTTCTTCTGTTCATTTTGTAAAAAAATTAAAATTTTATTAATGGGATATAAATATTTGACTGAATAGAATAGTCTATTTCAAATTTGTGAAATTAACTTCTTTTAAGGGATAAAATTAAGATTTCTGCTAATACGGCTGCTAGGATGAAATAACGTGGATTTAATGTAGGAAAACGATCAAATATTTGTTATGATTATAAATTCGGTTTCAATGTAAAATATATTCTAAGTAATTATATTGTATTAATATATGTAATATTCCTCTAATGTGACCCTAAATATTATTTATAATATCATTTATAAATAATAATTAATTAGAAAAATAGGTAGAATTAATTAAAAATAAGTATTTTTTACTATTTATCAAAACATTACGTTTCTCAGAAAAATTTCAAAAAATAAACCATAAGCTAAATTTGACATTAAAAATTAAAAAGCAAAGCTTATTTTTTCAAATTAAATTTTAAATATGTATGAAATTATTTTCATTATTATAATCAATTCAGTCAAGAAAATGATGTTTTTAAACATAAAAAGGACTTTACAAAAAATTATATCTTTTGTTATCAATATGTGTTATTTATAAAAAATAATTATAAAACATAATTCAAAATTAATTATTAATTTTCATATTAATAAGATTAACCACTTGGTTATAATTATCTTACTTATGTAATTATAATAAATAAAAGAGTTATTTCAGAGAAACTTATTGTTTTGTTAATCATGGCTAAGTTGGTGTTGCATAGAACATAAGAAGAGTCAGTTTAGTATGAAATGAATCATTAAATTAGTTAATTCCATTATATAATTAATGATTTAAATTTATTTAAAAATAATTCCTTAAAAATTTAGGGTGTAACATGATTAGTGTATCCATGCATCTCATAGAGAATGGGATTTATATTTAACTTGAAAAATAACTTTTATATGTTTTTATTTGGTATTTAATGGAAATTAATGTGATGAAACATGATATGTATACACACCATCTTGTATTTATCAATGATCATCATGGTTTTAATAAGATTTCTAGGGATATTCACCCCTAAAATTATACTACTGTATAATCATAATTTGATAAAATTATTATAGGAATATTTTTTTGGGTAGTTCATTACAGAAATGGATCACCAACAACATCTCGTCCCTAGAAAAAATAGGTAGATTAAGATCTGCATTGATTTTAGACACCTTAATCATCACATCATGAATGAAGATTTCTAATGTCATTAAAAGAAATCATGATCGATGAAACTGTTGGATTTCACGAACTTTTCATCATTGATGTGTATTCTTGGTAAAATCAAATAAATATTTACACTAAAGAAGAAGAGACCACCAAATTCAGAGCACCTCAGGGGAAATTTTTTATATCAAATTATACTCTTTTGATTAATATATGTCAATGATTCGTTCCAACTCACAAGCTATCATATCAATATTCTATTTTTAGGATGTATTGAATTTTTTTCATCAATGACCATGTAATAAAATCTTAACAACTATGTCTTCACCTCAAGGATCTTCATAAAATAATTTTCATGTTATCCCAAAAAACTTTTCAGATGAATCCATTGATGTTTTATGTCAAGGAAACAATAAGGAACTTCCTTGTATTTGTGTAATGTCACAAAGTAATCATGGGTGACCTATAAAATACTACTGATATCCTATAGATTTTTACAACTATGAATCACAAATAACATAGGGTGATCTAGGAGAACCTTGTTTACATAAATAATTTCATAGATATCATGAATATAAAATAACTCCCCTTAACCAAGTTAATGAATAAGGGATCAAGATTCTAATGAGATGAGGGATACTATAAATCCCTTGTGAATCAAAAGAAATACATGTAGCACCCACCAATCATGATGCCAATAGTATAAGTAAAGAGAATAATATTATATCTATCCACTATGATGTGATAAATTGGTAATCTCCTCACAAAGAAAAATGATTCTAGTAATGAAAAAATATCTACCACCTCATTCTGATTATTCTAGGTACATAGACATAATATTCTTATGATGAGAAGAATGAACTCACATAGAACAATGAAGTGAAAAAGATTAGTAATTACTTGAAGCATCCTAATGATCCCTTGGTATCTCGTATGGAAAAAATTTGGTTAAACAATAGATATAAATTTTTTATAGGAGCATTTTAAAGTGGTATATTGTTATACAATAATATGACATCTTTTTCATGTAATATAATTTAGGGAAAGGGAATATACTTATTGATTTCCTTGCAGAACATTGTACCATAGTGGGTACACTAGTGGGAATCTAACAAACAGATGAAGTGGTTCACTATTACTAAAACACAGCCCAATCATGGCAAAAATATTGTGGTGGTTCATCTTGATGTTATATTTTTCATGGATATAAATCACATAGAACTATCAAGTTGTTCTATAGATTTTATTTGTTTCACTGAATAATTTTTTACCTTACTCTTTCACTCTATATTAAGCCATCGCTAACAATGTGTCAAAATATGAACCACTCATCACATGATAGGAAGTATCCCAACATCCACATATAGAGGTCCTAAATACCAAATCATATTTAGATATAGTGATAAATTATATCAACGATGAATTTTCAATCAATAATAAATTATTTTCCACTATCATATGATACGTAAAAGTAATGATTAATGTGTTTAAATTTTGAAACAATGTTGCATCATGTACCATGATACCAAAATTTTGGTGTTGAAACATTGTCTAATAAAATTTTTTATTTGACTGATCATGATCACGAAGAGGTTTTCGTCCACAACCCACACTAATGTATGTTTTCATTGGTCATAATCTATGACATGGATGTAATCATCTAGATCAACGCCACTACATGTCATGATTAACTGATATTCACCCATGGATGGATTTAGACCATATTCTATTGCCTTCCAAATGGGACTCTACAATTAGACACATCTGATTAAGAATAGTCTCATCACCGAGAAGAGAATATTATACATTAGGATGTGAAAAATGTGTAAAAATATCTTTATAAGAGAGGACATAATATAATCATCAATAGATTCATTTTAGGAATATAAATTCTTCCTAATTTGAAATAGGTCCGTGGAAGCTTCTATAGTTCTAAATAGTGTGGTTCTATAGTCTCCCATAAATAGAGGATGCATCGTTACTACCAGAAAACAAATATTTAAGACAATGAGGAGTTCTCTACGAAATGTAATGCAAGCCAGGTTCATTGATTCATAATCCAACAAACCCATGAATTTATAAATATAGATAAATATTCAATGATATTTTTTGCATATGGATTGGACGGTGTGGTGAAATATAATCTGACCACAACTAAGTTGTTTAATTACATCATTACAAATTCATACTTCTTTCCATGTGAATTATGAAATACCACAAAATTATTTCATGAATAAAAATATCATTAAATTAATAAAATATAACATTTTCACTAGATTCAATATCCCTTGCAAAATATTAAAACAAATGATAAACCCATTATTGTAACTATTTTATGAAATTATACAAGGGGTATAAAATCATGTAAAATAATTCATCCCACTATAATGTAAAATAAAATGGATAGATAGAAGCCTTTGATAAGTAAATATAAAATGTACTCTAGAAGATGGAAGGTAAGGTCAAGAAGTCTAGGTTTGACTTGCTCCACTATGATTTACAGTCCTATCGAACAACTACATTAATTAATATTAAAGTAAATCTATATTAATTATTGTTGTGATCATAGGAAATATTTCCAATAGATGTATAGTTACTCATATATTGAATATATATCTATGGAAAACTTCTATGTGATGAGAAATCAAAATGTATCCATATGATTTTTAACAGATAAATAATAAAATATTGTGTATTGCACACAATCTCAATGTCCATCACATTTAGATCACAGAACACTTAAATATAAAGGTTCACCTCCACTCTTTACTATGAGGATAAATTGTATTGTCTCTAGAAACCCAACGAAACCAGGTAGTAAACCTCCAAATGTGGAACCCAATTGGGAAGGTCCTTACATCAGGCAAGAGACTAATTCCAATGGATCAAAATCATTAGACATAATTGATTGTGAATCTGTTGTGCACCGAACCCATGAAGTATTTCTTAGGAAATATATTTCATAGATAAATCAAATATAAATGAAAAATATACTCGCGATTTTAAACTATAATGAATAAAAATGATCCACATTATGTAAAACAAAGATGAAAACAACATTGTGTCAAGGAGATAAACAACATGAAATTTACATACCAACCAAATGATGTTAAAGTTCTTGGATAACATCACTTCATAGATAATTCATTTTAATTGAGATTGATATGTTCAAAATGAAAAAGATGATCTCCCACATAAAGGTTTTAATTAGATCAATATATATCATAATTCAAAAATTACACATGGACTGTTTCTTAACATCACAGGATTTGTAGAGAGGCCCAGATCTGAAATCCAAATTGCATCAGTGATATATTCATCTCATTTAAAATATGTTATGCTATGTGACAGAAAATTATTTACATGAATTTAAAAGTTAGTCTTATCCTATGTACTATGTATATTATTCGTTGGGAAACCATCTCAGGAAACCTCATATCACAAACATGGAATGCATCTCATTATTGGAACTCCTAAATGTATGGACATCATTTATTTTAATTCATTCATTAATCTTCATGTATGTGTCCTTTATCAATAAAAAATGTTGATAAATGCTAGATATATCAATGAAATATACATGGATTTTTTAAAATCAGATTTTTATATGTAGAGACTCCAAGATCATATAAAATTTCACATCCATAACATGATAAAAAATTACACTTTCCATTCAATTAATATCATATATGTTGTGAAACATTAATTTTCAATTCATTATTTCAAATATCATGCATAGAAAATGTGGTATATTGAATTTTAGAAACCCGTTTCTTACATGATCGATATATATCATTTCATGTAAGGGTTAGCATGGTCTTCAATGCAAGACCATAAAGGGAAGACCAAAAATAATTACCAAATGTCTATAAATTTTATGGTCTATGTTTAATTCATGACAAATAATTTTTCATTCCTCGGTAACTATATCGGGATGACCAAAATACTTTTTTATTGTCTCTCACCACACCTCCATTTGGGAACAACATGTTTCTTGATTACTTTTTTCACAGGATACATTGTGATACCATGTTCGCCAATCCTAGCTATAGATTTATAAAGTAATGGGAATAAAATCCCATTCTGTATATGGTTTAGAACATAATGGAAGGTATCCTATATAAAAACTAAATATGTCTTGATTTCTCTCATAATAGTAAATGTAGTGACTCTCAAATCCTTAATCCTCAGTCCCACCATAACTATAAAATGGAATAATTCCCCTTACAAGTCTATGTTAGAACTACTTTGGTAGATTCTTATTTATGATCTATGTGTGGCGTGATTCTCTTAATTATAAGATATAGATTGAATCAATGACCTCAAATACTAGGTCTAGATGCGAGGAAATCCCCCTTTCATATGGGTAATACATACAAGGAGAGTTTCTTATTCAAGAACTACTTGATTCTTAATTCCTATCATAACATGCGCTGTGGTGACCCTATAATCCCCAATAGAATGCAAAAAATTTATAATAAATGAAAAAACTTCCCTCTATTCATATGGTTGATGCCTATAAGGATAGTTTGTTGTTTAATACATACTTTTTATGATTATTTAATTCATAGTTTGATATGAACTGATGCCCAAATTACTAGTCAAGGTACTAGTCATTAAAATTAAAAGGAACAACTCCCCCCTCTATGTATTGTTAATTTCAACATGGTGATTTTCCCATTCAATAACTGTATGTTCCATGACTATAGTTATAACCTGATATGTAGTTACACACATATCTCTAATCATATGTCCTTGTATTTAAAAAATGAGAATAACTCAAATTTTCTATATGGTTCATAACTGTATAGAGTGATTCTCTTTCAATAACCACATGTGGAATGATTCCTGGACTCATAGGATACATGGAGATTCATTGATCTCTAATACTAGGTCCAACTTCTATAATCAATGGGAATAATTAAACCCTCTTTGTATGGAATATAAATGAGTGTAGATTTTCACATTCAATAAATACATGTGCATTTATTACTATCAGCACATGATACATTGTGGAACTAGTATATCATATCCTAAGTCCATCCACAATGCTCAATTCTAAAAAATACCACCCTTTGTGTGTGGTTCATACCCATGTGTCGTGTTTTCCTGAAAAAAACTACATACTCCTGGATGCATGCAATTATAGGATCAGATGACATACCTAATTCACTAGTCTCACTACTAATCATGATATCAATGATAAAAATGACCCCATATTCAATATGGGTTGCACCTATGAATAATTATATTAGAAAACTATTTGTGGATGGATTCATTCCATCACATGATATAAAGTGACTAATGGATCATTGACCTTAATCTCGACCCTAGGTTTCCATCTCTCTCAATCACATCACCTATATATTAGTTAGATCTACATAGAAGAGTCTAATTAAAGTATCATGTATTAGAATTATGCCAACCCATTCAATATTCACTGGGAGACATTGTGATTCCAATCCATAAAAATCAAAATTTAATCTTTATAAGGATCATTGAGTTATATAATCATTCCATCATATGCACAAGTCAGATCTATGAATGTGTTTCTAACACATGATATAAATCATCCCAAAAGTTGTCCAATATATTATTACCCATTAGTAAATATATATATGGATAAATGTTGTTCCAACCATCTAAATGCTTCCAACTTGCATAATGTGTCCCTAAGGATATCTTGCAAAATTTGACAATGGTTCCCGCATCCTTACTGTGTGACATTAAACTACTTGGAAAACATCATTGTGGAATGATGTTAAACTAAATAACTGATATGTACCTACAAAATTTCTTTAAGATGTGTATTTCATCACCCATAATAACTTATTTCCAAAGGAACAAAATACCATGGTAATGGTCAATAATAGTATGGGGTGCTTCTGTCTTCTTTTAAGAACCTCAACCAATAATTTAATCATTATGTATTGAGAACCTAGATTTGTATAAAAAATATTATTTCCCATGGAAATGATAATTGATATATATATTTCCAAATTATTGAGTTTTACTTTGGATATGGTATTGACCTACCAACTTGAAAAATCATTGCATTGCTGGAATGGATTTCTGAACCATGTGATCCTGACACCACCATAGTAGAACATAGAACCATAGTGTGTTTTTTGTAATCCCATGGTGATTATACCATAAAATTAATCACATCCCATTAACCATTTTTTTCTTCCAAAAATGGATTCTACATATAGGGAAACGATCTGGTTGGCATCATGTCCTCAGACACACCTCCATATATAGGAGAGGATTCAGACTTGTAATCAGGGTCTAATATATAACATTTGGAGACTATATATTCTTTATCAAAGTAGATAAATAGTGATAATTAAAATAATAATATTGGAAATATATAACCTTTGGAAATAATTATTCAAAAATATATATATAATAGTAACACATGTTAATCTAATGCATTAAAATAATACGTGTAACAGCCCAAGATTTTATAAAAAAATATTCTTTTTAATTTTATTAATGTCTTGTGTTGTACGCTACACCAAAAGGAGCTTGCACAACACGCATCCTTGTCTTGCCTTGCATTACACGCAATCGCGACCTTCCTCGATAGCGTGTGTAATACGCAATACCGAGTTTCACTAAACAACGATGTGCTATTAAAATATTATTAAAACTAGCCATTATGAATAGTAATAACCCCTTTTTAAAATTCTGTAAATCTTATTTTTCAAAATGAACTTCATTCTTGGATTCGGAGTATCGAATTTAGCCTAAGGTGAAATTTTGGTACTTTTCGGATAACTTTCATATTCTGATGAATAGTGAAAATTACTAAATTATAATTAAAAACAACTTTTTTAATCGAAATAATTAATAGTGATAAATTATTAATTTGAGTGGTTTTAAAGTATATTTAGAATATATTTTTACAATTTAATACAATGTTGGTCATTGGTTGTAATTTCACATTTAAACCAGACATAATCAAGTGTCAATCTTTTGATATATATTGTTTCCTAAAAACACGCTATTTATTTTAACAACATGATTTAATTATAAAAATTAATTAATGCAACTTCTATGTTATGAATTTGGTAAAATAGATTTCATTTTTGAATTCGGAATATGAAATATAGCTTAGGATGAAATTTTGGCATTGTTCTGAAAAACATCAATTTTTGATGAATAGTGAAACTACTAAGTGGTAGTTAAAAAAACTGAATTTTTCATAAAACATAATTTTGCCGCTTCTGTGAATTGAATTTCGAAAATCCGAGAGACACGGTTAATATCAAGGACTAAAATGTGGTTCAATGAGATGAAAATAATTTTTTGGTGAATAGTAACTTTTTACTTTTTTTTACCGCGGTTAATAGTAAATAGGGTAACTAAGGGTAAATATGATATTACTATTACCCTAACACATGTCCTAATTCTATTGGACAAGTGTAATTCGACCAGAAACAAACTTAGGAATTAAATATGACCATTTAGGCCCACTTGGATTCGATTAGGACATTTATTATTAATTTATTTAAAGAAAGGTTAAAATAGTTAAAATCAAAGTTTAATAAGTAAATCATTTTTAATATGGGGTTATACATAAGATAAATTCGATTGTAAATATTCATTAGAAAGCTAAAAAGATTTCCTACATGATGGTATTTTATTTGTAATTTTTAGACATAAAATAATTTAATTTCTTTATGACACAACGATGATGCAGTAATTATCTTATTAATGAAATATTGACATAATTGATGTTATAAACACCAAAATAAATGTAATTTGAGATTTTTTATGAATTACACTAATTTTCTAGGTTACTATGATATATTAATGTTGATTTAATTAACTTGGTTCGAACATTTAATCCTGTTATGACTTTCACAAAAATCATATATCAAATAGTGTCAAAATTGACACAAAATAGTTTTTAAATCAAATATTATATTATTAATTGTTATTGTATTCCTAAAAATCTAAGGTTCGGCCAAATTACTTAGATAAGGATATATATATTAATAATAAACAATTTGGGGTTCGTTTGGCATGTTATAGTAAGTTTATTAACCATATAGTGAATGAAAACAAAAAGACATGGTAAAAGTTAAATTATTTAACTTAGAGTTAAATCTAATTGATAAGGTTAAAATAATATCCTAAACTTGTCTAAATTATATTGGTTGATAGTATTTCGAATCATCCCCACTTTAGCTTCTAAATAAGACCCTTTGGAACCATTATAAACCGATTTTTACTTTAATATAAAATAATATTTTGAGATATTCCTAAGGTGCCCCTCTCCTCCCTTATAAAAGGACACCTCCTCCCCCTCCTCCTCACACCAATTTGAGCACTCAAGCTCGGCCAACCCCTGCCAAAATATCTTCTCCACTTTCCTAGAAACATCCTAGAGGTTCTTGTCTTCCTCAAAGACCAATTTTAGTGCCCTAAGAGGAGGTCTCAAAGAGGCGCTTCAAAGAAGAGGTAATTACCGTTACCAATTCTTTCATCTTTATTTCTTCTTCCACTTCTTCTTCTTAGGTTGTTTCATTATTAAGTAATAACATCAGTATCACTCATATACTGATATGTTTTTATAAGTATGAAACAACCCTATTTCACCATCTATCCATCCTACGGAAAAAGAAATCACCGCGCGTGCGTACGTACGGAATACCGTCTCCACGCCGTGGTGTAATCTATTTTCCACCACCACCTTACATGGATGGGTATAATGGTGTAAAGAATAACTATACATAGTTATTACAACATCATATTGATTCTGATATATTGTAAAATCCACTCCAATTCAATTCAATATTTATAGAAATGATATCATCGCTCGTGCGTACGTACGGACTACCGTCTCCACGACGCGATGAGATTCATTCTCCATGTTAACCATTTAAGAATGATTATAATGTATATATAAGAAATAATAATAAAAATATATGACATTATAAAGCTACTGTATTTATGTATACATATACATATGTATGTAATCTACTTACTTCCATTTCAAGACAATAAGGAAAGAAAAACAGCGTTCATGCGTACGTACGGACTACCGTCTCCATGAACGTTGTTTTTCATTTTATTTATCTATCTATTATATATATATATACTGAATATATATGATATATAAATCATATTTTATATTCTGGAAGTAAGTAAATCATGATATAAGTAATAATGATGTCAAGAACAACAAGTCAAAACACCTACGATAAATGAAACGATTTTACCCAAAACGCTTCTTTAACATGGAATTTACAAAAGAACGGGTAATATAATGTCATAAGTGAACCATATATGATATCATAACAATGAATATGATTCTGTAATAAGTCAATGACATTATTTAAATCATTATACAGGAGGTTCGGACACATACGAAGCAAATTGGACCTAAGGTAAGGGAAATATCACAATCTCATTTTTATCCGAGATTGTTTATTCGTAAGTATTTACTGGGGTGTATTTTATCATCCACATCCATGTTTCATCAATATGCAATATTATTTCCATCCACCTACAATTGTTTAAATCCATTTTTACCCTTCGGTGAGTTTTTGGTAAAGAATAGGAAAGGAATCTTTTGTCGTTTTTCGTACGAGGTACTTTTTGACTTTTCCGACAAAAGTACGAAGAATGTTTTTTTTAACTTATACGGCATGAATGGATTTTTAAAACATTAAATCCAAGAATCATCCTTTACAAGTTTATTTTTAATCAACTTCTTTTATTTTTAAGTCGTATGACATGTTATGAAAGGAAAAATGTTATTGAAGAAGAATGGATATTTTCCTCAGGAATAGAGTTCAAGTGTTTTATCAAAATTATTTTCCATCTAAGATAATAAAAGGGTTCTGTTTCTATTCCTATTATTACATGGATTTGATTATGTTGTGATGGAAACATTTTTATGAAATCCTTTATCTTATATGAATTGTTTTATGATGTCATGTTGTTTAAGAATTCCATATTTATTACATGGGTTATGTGATGATGTATGATTTATGATTATGTGGCACACATAAGAAAGGATTCATTATAAGATGGGTGGGACCTATATCTCCCTCCAATGCATTGGGTAAAGATTTTATATCTCATGAGATAGACAGGGCTGGAACGGTAGGTTATACTGGTTCAGTGAAACAGGACTGAAACGAGGGTTACTCGATTCAGAAAGGGACTTTGTCCACTAAGATAGTCTTGGCAATGAGTCATGACTAACAAGAAATGATTTTCCATGATTATGTGTGCATGCCACAATGTTTCAAGTTTCATGTTATGATTATGGTGATCTCATTTTCACTTCTATGATTTATTCCATGTTAAGATATTATGATCTCTTTTGCAGGTTATGATTTTCAAAAAGATATGATATGATTTTTATTTCCTTTATTTGCCCTTGCTGAGCATTTGAGCTCACCCTTTTATGTTTTCTTTTCCCCAGGATATAAAGAAAGGTTTTAGGTAAAAAAAAGGAAGATCTTTATGGGAGATTTTGAAGATCTTTCATCACGATTAGAAGATTACGATCCGAGTTTCCAAAGACACTAAACTATTACGATCCTTGTGTGTGTGTTTTTGTTATGTACTAAGTATTCCGCAAAAGTAATGTAATGTTCGTGTACGTCAGGATACGGGTCTCTACAGTTGGTATCAGAGGCAAAAGAGGTAGGAATGTATCCGATCCTTGGGAACTCTCACATGTGAGCGTTGGACGAAGCATGGCTCTCCGCCCAAGGGATTCATGAGGAAATGGCTGCCACTGGGGATGGTGGTGTGTCCCGTCCAGGGGGTGTAGCCGCCCATGGAGTGCCCTGATAGATATCAACTATAGTCCACTGGAAGTAATTCCAGACCGCTACAGTTGGTATCAGAGGAAAGGTTTAGTCAACCTTTGGAAACTAGGATGCGAAAATGTTAGTGAGATCCCTAGAGATATTTCTATGGTATGTCTAGGGATGTCCTTAGGGATAAGTATACGTATAGGTTATAGTAATAGAATTACGCTAACGATCATAGAATTAAACCTAAGATGTTGGATATTGAAGGTACTCCCCCTTTATTATGTTGTTTTCCCTAGCATGATTTTTGCCTCTCACACTATTCTTTTTGGGTTTTAGACGATGGCTGGAACCCGAAGGAACCGTGTTGATCAATGCAATGGACAATGCAATGATTTCCCTCCTGAACAAACAAATGTTATGAGATATGGAGTGCAAAATCTTATTGCTATACTTACACAAGCTTTGAATCATTCTGGACTTCCAAATGAGCAGAGAAGGGAACAATATTCTATTGAGTCCTTCATGAGGCAACATCCACCTTCTTTCAGTGGGACTTCTGATCCACTTGTTGCTGAACAATGGATCAGTACCACTGAAAAGATATTTTCAGTTCTTCAATGTTCTGAACATGATAAAGTCATCTTAGCAGTATATCGTTTGGAAGGTGAAGCTGATCAATGGTGGAATCTTATCAAGAATACGAGGCCAAGGGATGAAATTGAGTCCATGGAATGGGACAAGTTCAAGAACTTGTTTTTCAGTAAGTACTTCCCTCATATTCTTCGAACAAAGATGGAAAAGGAGTTTATTGAGCTGAAGCAGAAGGATGATGAATCTGTTGGTATATACGAAGTGAATTTTACAAGACTTGCAAGGTATGCATCTGGCATTATCATCCAACCTGAAAGTAAAGTTGATCGATTTTTCAGTGGCTTAAAACCAAGTCTTCGAAGGGCATTAGCTATAAGAGACTTCAGTAGCTATGAAGAAATTGTGCGTTGTGCTATCAAGGTAGAAATGGAAGTTGGTGTTACATATCCATCTCATGGTTTTGACAAGAAACGAAAGATGGAGTTCAAGGAGAAATCTCATAATAATGGTGAAAAGAAGATGAATGTTTCCTTATGCACAAAGTGTGGAAAGAAGCATGGTGGAGATTGTCTTAAAGGAACTAGAAAATGTTTTAAGTGTGGAAAAGAAGGTCATCAAGCAGCTGAGTGTCGAAGTAATGGAAAAAGGGTTTCTAATGAAGTGAATAAAGCAAACACTGCAGAGAACGCACCACCAACACTTCAATGCTTCAAGTGCAAGGAAATGGGGCATTATGCTAATAATTGCCCTAATCCAAGGGTTAGTGATGATCAACATGAGCAACCACTGAAGGCAAAGGACAAAGGGAAGTCACATGCGATCACTATTGGCGATGTTGAATATGATAACGATGTGGTGGAATGATTAAGCGTTTATGTAATGGGATTCCAAAATAATGTTGTATCATTGAGTATTGCAATATTTATTGATGTGGTATTCAAAGTGATTGAGATATTTTTTTGGAAATAAGATGATATGCGCATAATGAAGACGAGAAAATGAAATGTTTAATAGTATTCATGAGCTCATGATTGATATAAGGACTAAGTGATATCATGGATTGAGTATATAGAATTTTGAGGATTTTGGTTTGTGGAAAGTGTTAACTTTTAACTGCATTCATGTTTTCACTAAGGTATTCAAGAGAATACATGATTAAGGACTTTGAATGTTTAGAATGTGACCAACAAAACATATCTTATGATATATGGGGATCAACGATGGTATTAAATCTCTGGTAATCGTTTTCACTATGTTATGAGAGTGGACTGCAGTATTATGGATAAGCCTAAAGATTGAAATGGATTATGTTGGACATAAGTGATTATTGTTTTAAGGATAGAAGTTTTTTTTCGATATTATTGATGGGATGTTATAGTAATGTAGTTTTACAAAAAGGACAACCTGCAAGACGGGCGACAACCCATCGCTTCGGACAAGGCTGTAGGAATCGAACCCACAACCGAAGTGCGACTGGCCTTTATCGCCTACCACTGACCTACAGGAAGTCCCTGTTTAGTAGAAACTAGTTTTATTATATTAAGCAGTATGATATATGAAGTATAAGTCCATTTTAGGAACCATATATGATTAATCTAACTATAGATCGATTTATGCATATAATTTTTGCTAACCTTTTGTTTGAGACAGATGGAATGACCCGTCATTCTATCACATGATCTGCTAACACTTCACGAATAACAAATTCAACTTCATTTATTTAAGAGATGAAGTGGAAATTGTTCACGGCATGAACAACAGTGAGATTGTACCAAAATAAAGTAAGTATTTATTCTAATTCAAATTTTCAACTTTAGGGGAAATGATCATGAAAACCAAAAATGTTGTCCTAGTGATCATATACCTGATGAATCAGATGGTACCTTATATCATCACAAATCTATGGATTTGTGATTACTGGCTTTTCCATAGCCATGTTCTCTACCACTCTCCATCAGAACATGATGGTTAGATTTCTCTTCCATATCCATATTTTCACCTATGTGGAAACCCAATGATTAGTTTATTTGGGTAACTGTTACGTTTCATTCTTTTGTTTTTAAAGATTGGTTTTGATATTCCTTTTTACGATGTGGGTTTCTATTAAAGAAACTTTCAAATAGTAAACCATTTATAACCCCGACGAATTTCGAGGGCGAAATTCATTTTAAGGGGGGTAGAATGTAACAGCCCATGATTTTATAAAAAAATATTCTTTTTAATTTTATTAATGTCTTGTGTTGTACGCTACACCAAAAGGAGCTTGCACAACACGCATCCTTGTCTTGCCTTGCATTACACGCAATCGCGACCTTCCTCGATAGCGTGTGTAATACGCAATACCGAGTTTCACTAAACAACGATGTGCTATTAAAATATTATTAAAACTAGCCGTTATGAATAGTAATAACCCCTTTTTAAAATTCTGTAAATCTTATTTTTCAAAATGAACTTCATTCTTGGATTCGGAGTATCGAATTTAGCCTAAGGTGAAATTTTGGTACTTTTCGGATAAATTTCATTTTCTGATGAATAGTGAAAATTACTAAATTATAATTAAAAACAACTTTTTTAATCGAAATAATTAATAGTGATAAATTATTAATTTGAGTGGTTTTAAAGTATATTTAGAATATATTTTTACAATTTAATACAATGTTGGTCATTGGTTGTAATTTCACATTTAAACCAGACATAATCAAGTGTCAATCTTTTGATATATATTGTTTCCTAAAAACACGCTATTTATTTTAACAGCATGATTTAATTATAAAAATTAATTAATGCAACTTCTATGTTATGAATTTGTTAAAATAGATTTCATTTTTGAATTCGGAATATGAAATATAGCTTAGGATGAAATTTTGGCATTGTTCTGAAAAACATCAATTTTTGATGAATAGTGAAACTACTAAGTGGTAGTTAAAAAAACTGAATTTTTCATAAAACTTAATTTTGCCGCTTCTGTGAATGGAATTTCGAAAATCCGAGAGACACGGTTAATATCAAGGACTAAAATGTGGTTCAATGAGATGAAAATAATTTTTTGGTGAATAGTAACTTTTTACTTTTTTTTACCGCGGTTAATAGTAAATAGGGTAACTAAGGGTAAATATGATATTACTATTACCCTAACACATGTCCTAATTCTATTGGACAAGTGTAATTCGACCAAAAACAAACTTAGGAATTAAATATGACCATTTAGGCCCACTTGGATTCGATTAGGACATTTATTATTAATTTATTTAAAGAAAGGTTAAAATAGTTAAAATCAAAGTTTAATAAGTAAATCATTTTTAATATGGGGTTATACATAAGATAAATTCTATTGTAAATATTCATTAGAAAGCTAAAAAGATTTCCTACATGATGGTATTTTATTTGTAATTTTTAGACATAAAATAATTTAATTTCTTTATGACACAACGATGATGCAGTAATTATCTTATTAATGAAATATTGACATAATTGATGTTATAAACACCAAAATAAATGTAATTTGAGATTTTTTATGAATTACACTAATTTTCTAGGTTACTATGATATATTAATGTTGATTTAATTAACTTGGTTCGAACATTTAATCCTGTTATGACTTTCACAAAAATCATATATCAAATAGTGTCAAAATTGACACAAAATAGTTTTTAAATCAAATATTATATTATTAATTGTTATTGTATTCCTAAAAATCTAAGGTTCGGCCAAATGACTTAGATAAGGATATATATATTAATAATAAACAATTTGGGGTTCGTTTGGCATGTTATAGTAAGTTTATTAACCATATAGTGAATGAAAACAAAAAGACATGGTAAAAGTTAAATTATTTAACTTAGAGTTAAATCTAATTGATAAGGTTAAAATAATATCCTAAACTTGTCTAAATTATATTGGTTGATAGTATTTCGAATCATCCCCACATTAGCTTCTAAATAAGACCCTTTGGAACCATTATAAACCGATTTTTACTTTAATATAAAATAATATTTTGAGATATTCCTAAGGTGCCCCTCTCCTCCCTTATAAAAGGACACCTCCTCCCCCTCCTCCTCACACCAATTTGAGCACTCAAGCTCGGCCAACCCCTGCCAAAATATCTTCTCCACTTTCCTAGAAACATCCTAGAGGTTCTTGTCTTCCTCAAAGACCAATTTTAGTGCCCTAAGAGGAGGTCTCAAAGAGGCGCTTCAAAGAAGAGGTAATTACCGTTACCAATTCTTTCATCTTTATTTCTTCTTCCACTTCTTCTTCTTAGGTTGTTTCATTATTAAGTAATAACATCAGTATCACTCATATACTGATATGTTATTATAAGTATGAAACAACCCTATTTCACCATCTATCCATCCTACGGAAAAAGAAATCACCGCGCGTGCGTACGTACGGAATACCGTCTCCACGCCGTGGTGTAATCTATTTTCCACCACCACCTTACATGGATGGGTATAATGGTGTAAAGAATAACTATACATAGTTATTACAACATCATATTGATTCTGATATATTGTACAATCCACTCCAATTCAATTCAATATTTATAGAAATGATATCATCGCTCGTGCGTACGTACGGACTACCGTCTCCACGACGCGATGAGATTCATTCTCCATGTTAACCATTTAAGAATGATTATAATGTATATATAAGAAATAATAATAAAAATATATGACATTATAAAGCTACTGTATTTATGTATACATATACATATGTATGTAATCTACTTACTTCCATTTCAAGACAATAAGGAAAGAAAAACAGCGTTCATGCGTACGTACGGACTACCGTCTCCATGAACGGTGTTTTTCATTTTATTTATCTATCTATTATATATATATATATACTGAATATATATGATATATAAATCATATTTTATATTCTGGAAGTAAGTAAATCATGATATAAGTAATAATGATGTCAAGAACAACAAGTCAAAACACCTACGATAAATGAAACGATTTTACCCAAAACGCTTCTTTAACATGGAATTTACAAAAGAACGGGTAATATAATGTCATAAGTGAACCATATATGATATCATAACAATGAATATGATTCTGTAATAAGTCAATGACATTATTTAAATCATTATACAGGAGGTTCGGACACATACGAAGCAAATTGGACCTAAGGTAAGGGAAATATCACAATCTCATTTTTATCCGAGATTGTTTATTCGTAAGTATTTACTGGGGTGTATTTTATCATCCACATCCATGTTTCATCAATATGCAATATTATTTCCATCCACCTACAATTGTTTAAATCCATTTTTACCCTTCGGTGAGTTTTTGGTAAAGAATAGGAAAGGAATCTTTTGTCGTTTTTCGTACGAGGTACTTTTTGACTTTTCCGACAAAAGTACGAAGAAGGTTTTTTTAACTTATACGGCATGAATGGATTTTTAAAACATTAAATCCAAGAAGCATCCTTTAAAAGTTTATTTTTAATCAACTTCTTTTATTTTTAAGTCGTGTGACATGTTATGAAAGGAAAAATGTTATTGAAGAAGAATGGATATTTTCCTCAGGAATAGAGTTCAAGTGTTTTATCAAAATTATTTTCCATCTAAGATAATAAAAGGGTTCTGTTTCTATTCCTATTATTACATGGATTTGATTATGTTGTGATGGAAACATTTTTATGAAATCCTTTATCTTATATGAATTGTTTTATGATGTCATGTTGTTTAAGAATTCCATTTTTATTACATGGGTTATGTGATGATGTATGATTTATGATTATGTGGCACACATAAGAAAGGATTCATTATAAGATGGGTGGGACCTATATCTCCCTCCAATGCATTGGGTAAAGATTTTATATCTCATGAGATAGACAGGGCTGGAACGGTAGGTTATACTGGTTCAGTGAAACAGGACTGAAACGAGGGTTACTCGATTCAGAAAGGGACTTTGTCCACTAAGATAGTCTTGGCAATGAGTCATGACTAACAAGAAATGATTTTCCATGATTATGTGTGCATGCCACAAAGTTTCAAGTTTCATGTTATGATTATGGTGATCTCATTTTCACTTCTATGATTTATTCCATGTTAAGATATTATGATCTCTTTTGCAGGTTATGATTTTCAAAAAGATATGATATGATTTTTATTTCCTTTATTTGCCCTTGCTGAGCATTTGAGCTCACCCTTTTATGTTTTCTTTTCCCCAGGATATAAAGAAAGGTTTTAGGTAAAAAAAAGGAAGATCTTTATGGGAGATTTTGAAGATCTTTCATCACGATTAGAAGATTACGATCCGAGTTTCCAAAGACACTAAACTATTACGATCCTTGTGTGTGTGTTTTTGTTATGTACTAAGTATTCCGCAAAAGTAATGTAATGTTCGTGTACGTCAGGATACGGGTCTCTACAGTTGGTATCAGAGGCAAAGGAGGTAGGAATGTATCCGATCCTTGGGAACTCTCACATGTGAGCGTTGGACGAAGCATGGCTCTCCGCCCAAGGGATTCATGAGGAAATGGCTGCCACTGGGGATGGTGGTGTGTCCCGCCCAGGGGGTGTAGCCGCCCATGGAGTGCCCTGATAGGTATCAACTATAGTCCACTGGAAGTAATTCCAGACTGCTACAGTTGGTATAAGAGGAAAGGTTTAGTCAACCTTTGGAAACTAGGATGCGAAAATGTTAGTGAGATCCCTAGAGATATTTCTATGGTATGTCTAGGGATGTCCTTAGGGATAAGTATACGTATATGTTATAGTAATAGAATTACGCTAACGATCATATAATTAAACCTAAGATGTTGGATATTGAAGGCACTCCCCCTTTATTATGTTGTTTTCCCTAGCATGATTTTTGCCTCTCACACTATTCTTTTTGGGTTTTAGACGATGGCTGGAACCCGAAGGAACCGTGTTGATCAATGCAATGGACAATGCAATGATTTCCCTCCTGAACAAACAAATGTTATGGGATATGGAGTGCAAAATCTTATTGCTATACTTACACAAGCTATGAATCATTCTGGACTTCCAAATGAGCAGAGAAGGGAACAATATTCTATTGAGTCCTTCATGAGGCAACATCCACCTTCTTTCAGTGGGACTTCTGATCCACTTGTTGCTGAACAATGGATCAGTACCACTGAAAAGATATTTTCAGTTCTTCAATGTTCTGAACATGATAAAGTCATCTTAGCAGTATATCGTTTGGAAGGTGAAGCTGATCAATGGTGGAATCTTATCAAGAATACGAGGCCAAGGGATGAAATTGAGTCCATGGAATGGGACGAGTTCAAGAACTTGTTTTTCAGTAAGTACTTCCCTCGTATTCTTCGAACAAAGATGGAAAAGGAGTTTATTGAGCTGAAGCAGAAGGATGATGAATCTGTTGGTATATACGAAGTGAATTTTACAAGACTTGCAAGGTATGCATCTGGCATTATCATCCAACCTGAAAGTAAAGTTGATCGATTTTTCAGTGGCTTAAAACCAAGTCTTCGAAGGGCATTAGCTATAAGAGACTTCAGTAGCTATGAAGAAATTGTGCGTTGTGCTATCAAGGTAGAAATGGAAGTTGGTGTTACATATCCATCTCATTGTTTTGACAAGAAACGAAAGATGGAGTTCAAGGAGAAATCTCATAATAATGGTGAAAAGAAGATGAATGTTTCCTTATGCACAAAGTGTGGAAAGAAGCATGGTGGAGATTGTCTTAAAGGAACTAGAAAATGTTTTAAGTGTGGAAAAGAAGGTCATCAAGCAGCTGAGTGTCGAAGTAATGGAAAAAGGGTTTCTAATGATGTGAATAAAGCAAACACTGCAGAGAACGCACCACCAACACTTCAATGCTTCAAGTGCAAGGAAATGGGGCATTATGCTAATAATTTCCCTAATCCAAGGGTTAGTGATGATCAACATGAGCAACCACTGAAGGCAAAGGACAAAGGGAAGTCACATGCGATCACTATTGGCGATGTTGAGTATGATAACGATGTGGTGGAATGATTAAGCGTTTATGTAATGGGATTCCAAAATAATGTTGTATCATTGAGTATTGCAATATTTATTGATGTGGTATTCAAAGTGATTGAGATATTTTTTTGGAAATAAGATGATATGCCCATAATGAAGACGAGAAAATGAAATGTTTAATAGTATTCATGAGCTCATGATTGATATAAGGACTAAGTGATATCATGGATTGAGTATATAGAATTTTGAGGATTTTGGTTTGTGGAAAGTGTTAACTTTTAACTGCATTCATGTTTTCACTAAGGTATTCAAGAGAATACATGATTAAGGACTTTGAATGTTTAGAATGTGACCAACAAAACATATCTTATGATATATGGGGATCAACGATGGTATTAAATCTCTGGTAATCGTTTTCACTATGTTATGAGAGTGGACTGCAGTATTATGGATAAGCCTAAAGATTGAAATGGATTATGTTGGACATAAGTGATTATTGTTTTAAGGATAGAAGTTTTTTTTTCGATATTATTGATGGGATGTTATAGTAATGTAGTTTTAGAAAAAGGACAACCTGCAAGACGGGCGACAACCCATCGCTTCGGACAAGGCTGTAGGAATCGAACCCACAACCGAAGTGCGACTGGCCTTTATCGCCTACCACTGACCTACAGGAAGTCCCTGTTTAGTAGAAACTAGTTTTATTATATTAAGCAGTATGATATATGAAGTATAAGTCCATTTTAGGAACCATATATGATTAATCTAACTATAGATCGATTTATGCATATAATTTTTGCTAACCTTTTGTTTGAGACAGATGGAATGACCCGTCATTCTATCACATGATCTGCTAACACTTCACGAATAACAAATTCAACTTCATTTATTTAAGAGATGAAGTGGAAATTGTTCACGGCACGAACAACAGTGAGATTGTACCAAAATAAAGTAAGTATTTATTCTAATTCAAATTTTCAACTTTAGGGGAAATGATCATGAAAACCAAAAATGTTGTCCTAGTGATCATATACCTGATGAATCAGATGGTACCTTATATCATCACAAATCTATGGATTTGTGATTACTGGCTTTTCCATAGCCATGTTCTCTACCACTCTCCATCAGAACATGATGGTTAGATTTCTCTTCCATATCCATATTTTCACCTATGTGGAAACCCAATGATTAGTTTATTTGGGTAACTGTTACGTTTCATTCTTTTGTTTTTAAAGATTGGTTTTGATATTCCTTTTTACGATGTGGGTTTCTATTAAAGAAACTTTCAAATAGTAAACCATTTATAACCCCGACGAATTTCGAGGGCGAAATTCATTTTAAGGGGGGTAGAATGTAACAGCCCATGATTTTATAAAAAAATATTCTTTTTAATTTTATTAATGTCTTGTGTTGTACGCTACACCAAAAGGAGCTTGCACAACACGCATCCTTGTCTTGCCTTGCATTACACGCAATCGCGACCTTCCTCGATAGCGTGTGTAATACGCAATACTGAGTTTCACTAAACAACGATGTGCTATTAAAATATTATTAAAAATAGCCGTTATGAATAGTAATAACCCCTTTTTAAAATTCTGTAAATCTTATTTTTCAAAATGAACTTCATTCTTGGATTCGGAGTATCGAATTTAGCCTAAGGTGAAATTTTGGTACTTTTCGGATAACTTTCATATTCTGATGAATAGTGAAAATTACTAAATTATAATTAAAAACAACTTTTTTAATCGAAATAATTAATAGTGATAAATTATTAATTTGAGTGGTTTTAAAGTATATTTAGAATATATTTTTACAATTTAATACAATATTGGTCATTGGTTGTAATTTCACATTTAAACCAGACATAATCAAGTGTCAATCTTTTGATATATATTGTTTCCTAAAAACACGCTATTTATTTTAACAGCAGGATTTAATTATAAAAATTAATTAATGCAACTTCTATGTTATGAATTTGGTAAAATAGATTTCATTTTTGAATTCGGAATATGAAATATAGCTTAGGATGAAATTTTGGCATTGTTCTGAAAAACATCAATTTTTGATGAATAGTGAAACTACTAAGTGGTAGTTAAAAAAACTGAATTTTTCATAAAACTTAATTTTGCCGCTTCTGTGAATGGAATTTCGAAAATCCGAGAGACACGGTTAATATCAAGGACTAAAATGTGGTTCAATGAGATGAAAATAATTTTTTGGTGAATAGTAACTTTTTACTTTTTTTTACCGCGGTTAATAGTAAATACGGTAACTAAGGGTAAATATGATATTACTATTACCCTAACACATGTCCTAATTCTATTGGACAAGTGTAATTCGACCAAAAACAAACTTAGGAATTAAATATGACCATTTAGGCCCACTTGGATTCGATTAGGACATTTATTATTAATTTATTTAAAGAAAGGTTAAAAAAGTTAAAATCAAAGTTTAATAAGTAAATCATTTTTAATATGGGGTTATACATAAGATAAATTCGATTGTAAATATTCATTAGAAAGCTAAAAAGATTTCCTACATGATGGTATTTTATTTGTAATTTTTAGACATAAAATAATTTAATTTCCTTATGACACAACGATGATGCAGTAATTATCTTATTAATGAAATATTGACATAATTGATGTTATAAACACCAAAATAAATGTAATTTGAGATTTTTTATGAATTACACTAATTTTCTAGGTTACTATGATATATTAATGTTGATTTAATTAACTTGGTTCGAAAATTTAATTCTGTTATGACTTTCACAAAAATCATATATCAAATAGTGTCAAAATTGACACAAAATAGTTTTTAAATCAAATATTATATTATTAATTGTTATTGTATTCCTAAAAATCTAAGGTTCGGCCAAATGACTTAGATAAGGATATATATATTAATAATAAACAATTTGGGGTTCGTTTGGCATGTTATAGTAAGTTTATTAACCATATAGTGAATGAAAACAAAAAGACATGGTAAAAGTTAAATTATTTAACTTAGAGTTAAATCTAATTGATAAGGTTAAAATAATATCCTAAACTTGTCTAAATTATATTGGTTGATAGTATTTCGAATCATCCCCACTTTAGCTTCTAAATAAGACCCTTTGGAACCATTATAAACCGATTTTTACTTTAATATAAAATAATATTTTGAGATATTCCTAAGGTGCCCCTCTCCTCCATTATAAAAGGACACCTCCTCCCCCTCCTCCTCACCCCAATTTGAGCACTCAAGCTCGGCCAACCCCTGCCAAAATATCTTCTCCACTTTCCTAGCAACATCCTAGAGGTTCTGGTCTTCCTCAAAGACCGATTTTAGTGCCCTATGACGAGGTCTCAAAGAGGCGCTTCAAAGAAGAGGTAATTACCGTTACCAATTCTTTCATCTTTATTTATTCTTCCACTTCTTCTTCTTAGGTTGTTTCATTATTAAGTAATAACATCAGTATCACTCATATACTGATATGTTATTATAAGTATGAAACAACCCTATTTCACCATCTATCCATCCTACGGAAAAAGAAATCACCGCGCGTGCGTACGTACGGAATACCGTCTCCACGCCGTGGTGTAATCTATTTTCCACCACCACCTTACATGGATGGGTATAATGGTGTAAAGAATAACTATACATAGTTATTACAACATCATATTGATTCTGATATATTGTACAATCCACTCCAATTCAATTCAATATTTATAGAAATGATATAATCGCTCGTGCGTACGTACGGACTACCGTCTCCACGACGCGATGAGATTCATTCTCCATGTTAACCATTTAAGAATGATTATAATGTATATATAAGAAATAATAATAAAAATATATGACATTATAAAGCTACTGTATTTATGTATACATATACATATGTATGTGATCTACTTACTTCCATTTCAAGACAATAAGGAAAGAAAAACAGCGTTCATGCGTACGTACGGACTACCGTCTCCATGAACGGTGTTTTTCATTTTATTTATCTATCTATTATATATATATATACTGAATATATATGATATATAAATCATATTTTATATTCTGGAAGTATGTAAATCATGATATAAGTAATAATGATGTCAAGAACAACAAGTCAAAACACCTACGATAAATGAAACGATTTTACCCAAAACGCTTCTTTAACATGGAATTTACAAAAGAACGGGTAATATAATGTCATAAGTGAACCATATATGATATCATAACAATGAATATGATTCTGTAATAAGTCAATGACATTATTTAAATCATTATACAGGAGGTTCGGACACATACGAAGCAAATTGGACCTAAGGTAAGGGAAATATCACAATCTCATTTTTATCCGAGATTGTTTATTCGTAAGTATTTACTGGGGTGTATTTTATCATCCACATCCATGTTTCATCAATATAAAATATTATTTCCATCCACCTACAATTGTTTAAATCCATTTTTACCCTTCGGTGATTTTTTGGTAAAGAATAAGAAAGGAATCTTTTGTCGTTTTTCGTACGAGGTACTTTTTGACTTTTCCGACAAAAGTACGAAGAATGTTTTTTTTAACTTATACGGCATGAATGGATTTTTAACACATTAAATCCAAGAATCATCCTTTACAAGATTATTTTTAATCAACTTCTTTTATTTTTAAGTCGTATGACATGTTATGAAAGGAAAAATGTTATTGAAGAAGAATGGATATTTTCCTCAGGAATAGAGTTCAAGTGTTTTATCAAAATTATTTTCCATCTAAGATAATAAAAGGGTTCTGTTTCTATTCCTATTATTACATGGATTTGATTATGTTGTGATGGAAACATTTTTATGAAATCCTTTATCTTATATGAATTGTTTTATGATGTCATGTTGTTTAAGAATTCCATTTTTATTACATGGGTTATGTGATGATGTATGATTTATGATTATGTGGCACACATAAGAAAGGATTCATTATAAGATGGGTGGGACCTATATCTCCCTCAAATGCATTGGGTAAAGATTTTATATCTCATGAGATAGACAGGGCTGGAACGGTAGGTTATACTGGTTCAGTGAAACAGGACTGAAACGAGGGTTACTCGATTCAGAAAGGGACTTTGTCCACTAAGATAGTCTTGGCAATGAGTCATGACTAACAAGAAATGATTTTCCATGATTATGTGTGCATGCCACAAAGTTTCAAGTTTCATGTTATGATTATGGTGATCTCATTTTCACTTCTATGATTTATTCCATGTTAAGATATTATGATCTCTTTTGCAGGTTATGATTTTCAAAAAGATATGATATGATTTTTATTTCCTTTATTTGCCCTTGCTGAGCATTTGAGCTCACCCTTTTATGTTTTCTTTTCCCCAGGATATAAAGAAAGGTTTTAGGTAAAAAAAAAGGAAGATCTTTATGGGAGATTTTGAAGATCTTTCATCACGATTAGAAGATTACGATCCAAGTTTCCAAAGACACTAAACTATTACGATCCTTGTGTGTGTGTTTTTGTTATGTACTAAGTATTCCTCAAAAGTAATGTAATGTTCGTGTACGTCAGGATACGGGTCTCTACAGTTGGTATCAGAGGCAAAGGAGGTAGGAATGTATCCGATCCTTGGGAACTCTCACATGTGAGCGTTGGACGAAGCATGGCTCTCCGCCCAAGGGCTTCATGAGGAAATGGCTGCCACTGGGGATGGTGGTGTGTCCCGCCCAGGGGGTGTATCCGCTCATGGAGTGCCCTAATAGGTATCAACTATAGTCCACTGGAAGTAATTCCAGACCGCTACAGTTGGTATCAGAGGAAAGGTTTAGTCAACCTTTGGAAACTAGGATGCGAAAATGTTAGTGAGATCCCTAGAGATATTTCTATGGTATGTCTAGGGATGTCCTTAGGGATAAGTATACGTATAGGTTATAGTAATAGAATTACGCTAACGATCATAGAATTAAACCTAAGATGTTAGATATTGAAGGTACTCCCCCTTTATTATGTTGTTTTCCCTAGCATGATTTTTGCCTCTCACACTATTATTTTTGGGTTTTAGACGATGGCTGGAACCCGAAGGAACCGTGTTGATCAATGCAATGGACAATGCAATGATTTCCCTCCTGAACAAACAAATGCTATGGGATATGGAGTGCAAAATCTTATTGCTATACTTACACAAGCTATGAATCATTCTGGACTTCCAAATGAGCAGAGAAGGGAACAATATTCTATTGAGTCCTTCATGAGGCAACATCCACCTTCTTTCAGTGGGACTTCTGATCCACTTGTTGCTGAACAATGGATCAGTACCACTGAAAAGATATTTTCAGTTCTTCAATGTGATGAACATGATAAAGTCATCTTAGCAGTATATCGTTTGGAAGGTGAAGCTGATCAATGGTGGAATCTTATCAAGAATACGAGGCCAAGGGATGAAATTGAGTCCATGGAATGGGACGAGTTCAAGAACTTGTTTTTCAGTAAGTACTTCCCTCGTATTCTTCGAACAAAGATGGAAAAGGAGTTTATTGAGCTGAAGCAGAAGGATGATGAATCTGTTGGTATATACGAAGCGAATTTTACAAGACTTGCAAGGTATGCATCTGGCATTATCATCCAACCTGAAAGTAAAGTTGATCGATTTTTCAGTGGCTTAAAACCAAGTTTTCGAAGCGCATTAGCTATAAGAGACTTCAGTAGCTATGAAGAAATTGTGCGTTGTGCTATCAAGGTAGAAATGGAAGTTGGTGTTACATATCCATCTCATGGTTTTGACAAGAAACGAAAGATGGAGTTCAAGGGGAAATCTCATAATAATGGTGAAAAGAAGATGAATGTTTCCTTATGCACAATGTGTGGAAAGAAGCATGGTGGAGATTGTCTTAAAGGAACTAGAAAATGTTTTAAGTGTGGAAAAGAAGGTCATCAAGCAGCTGAGTGTCCAAGTAATGGAAAAAGGGTTTCTAATGATGTGAATAAAGCAAACACTGCAGAGAACGCACCACCAACACTTCAATGCTTCAAGTGCAAGGAAATGGGGGCATTATGCTAATAATTGCCCTAATCCAAGGGTTAGTGATGATCAACATGAGCAACCACTGAAGGCAAAGGACAAATGGAAGTCACATGCGATCACTATTGGCGATGTTGAATATGATAACGATGTGGTGGAATGATTAAGCGTTTATGTAATGGGATTCCAAAATAATGTTGTATCATTGAGTATTGCAATATTTATTGATGTGGTATTCAAAGTGATTGAGATATTTTTTTGGAAAAAAGATGATATCCGCATAATGAAGACGAGAAAATGAAATGTTTAATAGTATTCATGAGCTCATGATTGATATAAGGACTAAGTGATATCATGGATTGAGTATATAGAATTTTGAGGATTTTGGTTTGTGGAAAGTGTTAACTTTTATCTGCATTCATGTTTTCACTAAGGTATTCAAGAGAATACATGATTAAGGACTTTGAATGTTTAGAATGTGACCAACAAAACATATCTTATGATATATGGGGATCAACGATGGTATTAAATCTCTGGTAATCGTTTTCACTATGTTATGAGAGTGGACTGCAGTATTATGGATAAGCCTAAAGATTGAAATGGATTATGTTGGACATAAGTGATTATTGTTTAAGGATAGAAGTTTTTTTTTCGATATTATTGATGGGATGTTATAGTAATGTAGTTTTAGAAAAAGGACAACCTGCAAGACGGGCGACAACCCATCGCTTCGGACAAGGCTGTAGGAATCGAACCCACAACCGAAGTGCGACTGGCCTTTATCGCCTACCACTGACCTACAGGAAGTCCCTGTTTAGTAGAAACTAGTTTTATTATATTAAGCAGTATGATATATGAAGTATAAGTCCATTTTAGGAACCATATATGATTAATCTCACTATAGATCGATTTATGCATATAATTTTTGCTAACCTTTTGTTTGAGACAGATGGAATGACCCGTCATTCTATCACATGATCTGCTAACACTTCAAGAATAACAAATTCAACTTCATTTATTTAAGAGATGAAGTGGAAATTGTTCAAGGCACGAACAACAGTGAGATTGTACCAAAATAAAGTAAGTATTTATTCTAATTCAAATTTTCAACTTTAGGGGAAATGATCATGAAAACCAAAAATGTTGTCCTAGTGATCTTATACCTGATGAATCAGATGGTACCTTATATCATCACAAATCTATGGATTTGTGATTACTGGCTTTTCCATAGCCATGTTCTCTACCACTCTCCATCAGAACATGATGGTTAGATTTCTCTTCCATATCCATATTTTCACCTATGTGGAAACCCAATGATTAGTTTATTTGGGTAACCGTTACGTTTCATTCTTTTGTTTTTAAAAGATTGGTTTTGATATTCCTTTTTACGATGTGGGTTTCTATTAAAGAAACTTTCAAATAGTAAACCATTTATAACCCCGACGAATTTCGAGGGCGAAATTCATTTTAAGGGGGGTAGAATGTAACAGCCCAAGATTTTATAAAAAAAATATTCTTTTTAATTTTATTAATGTCTTGTGTTGTACGCTACACCAAAAGGAGCTTGCACAACATGCATCCTTGTCTTGCCTTGCATTACACGCAATCGCGACCTTCCTCGATAGCGTGTGTAATACGCAATACCGAGTTTCACTAAACAACGATGTGCTATTAAAATATTATTAAAACTAGCCGTTATGAATAGTAATAACCCCTTTTTAAAATTCTGTAAATCTTATTTTTCAAAATGAACTTCATTCTTGGATTCGGAGTATCGAATTTAGCCTAAGGTGAAATTTTGGTACTTTTCGGATAACTTTCATATTCTGATGAATAGTGAAAATTACTAAATTATAATTAAAAACAACTTTTTTAATCGAAATAATTAATAGTGATAAATTATTAATTTGAGTGGTTTTAAAGTATATTTAGAATATATTTTTACAATTTAATACAATGTTGGTCATTGGTTGTAATTTCACATTTAAACCAGACATAATCAAGTGTCAATCTTTTGATATATATTGTTTCCTAAAAACACGCTATTTATTTTAACAGCAGGATTTAATTATAAAAATTAATTAATGCAACTTCTATGTTATGAATTTGGTAAAATAGATTTCATTTTTGAATTCGGAATATGAAATATAGCTTAGGATGAAATTTTGGCATTGTTCTGAAAAACATCAATTTTTGATGAATAGTGAAACTACTAAGTGGTAGTTAAAAAAACTGAATTTTTCATAAAACTTAATTTTGCCGCTTCTGTGAATGGAATTTCGAAAATCCGAGAGACACGGTTAATATCAAGGACTAAAATGTGGTTCAATGAGATGAAAATAATTTTTTGGTGAATAGTAACTTTTTACTTTTTTTTACCGCGGTTAATAGTAAATAGGGTAACTAAGGGTAAATATGATATTACTATTACCCTAACACATGTCCTAATTCTATTGGACAAGTGTAATTCGACCAAAAACAAACTTAGGAATTAAATATGACCATTTAGGCCCACTTCGATTCGATTAGGACATTTATTATTAATTTATTTAAAGAAAGGTTAAAATAGTTAAAATCAAAGTTTAATAAGTAAATCATTTTTAATATGGGGTTATACATAAGATAAATTCGATTGTAAATATTCATTAGAAAGCTAAAAAGATCTCCTACATGATGGTATTTTATTTGTAATTTTTAGACATAAAATAATTTAATTTCTTTATGACACAACGATGATGCAGTAATTATCTTATTAATGAAATATTGACATAATTGATGTTATAAACACCAAAATAAAGGTAATTTGAGATTTTTTATGAATTACACTAATTTTATAGGTTACTATGATATATTAATGTTGATTTAATTAACTTGGTTCGAACATTTAATTCTGTTATGACTTTCACAAAAATCATATATCAAATAGTGTCAAAATTGACACAAAATAGTTTTTAAATCAAATATTATATTATTAATTGTTATTGTTTTCCTAAAAATCTAAGGTTCGGCCAAATGACTTAGATAAAGATATATATATTAATAATAAACAATTTGGGGTTCGTTTGGCATGTTATAGTAAGTTTATTAACCATATAGTGAATGAAAACAAAAAGACATGGTAAAAGTTAAATTATTTAACTTAGAGTTAAATCTAATTGATAAGGTTAAAATAATATCCTAAACTTGTTTAAATTATATTGGTTGATAGTATTTCGAATCATCCCCACTTTAGCTTCTAAATAAGACCCTTTGGAAGCATTATAAACCGATTTTTACTTTAATATAAAATAATATTTTGAGATATTCCTAAGGTGCCCCTCTCCTCCCTTATAAAAGGACACCTCCTCCCCCTCCTCCTCACACCAATTTGAGCACTCAAGCTCGGCCAACCCCTGCCAAAATATCTTCTCCACTTTCCTAGAAACATCTTAGAGGTTCTGGTCTTCCTCAAAGACCAATTTTAGTGCCCTAAGAGGAGGTCTCAAAGAGGCGCTTCAAAGAAGAGGTAATTACTGTTACCAATTCTTTCATCTTTATTTCTTCTTCCACTTCTTCTTCTTAGGTTGTTTCATTATGAAGTAATAACATCAGTATCACTCATATACTGATATGTTATTATAAGTATGAAACAACCCTATTTCACCATCTATCCATCCTACGGAAAAAGAAATCACCGCGCGTGCGTACGTACGGAATACCGTCTCCACGCCGTGGTGTAATCTATTTTCCACCACCACCTTACATGGATGGGTATAATGGTGTAAATAATAACTATAAATAGTTATTAAAACATCATATTGATTCTGATATAATGTATAATCCACTCCAATTCAATTCAATATTTATAGAAATGATATCATCGCTCGTGCGTACGTACGGACTACCGTCTCCACGACGCGATGAGATTCATTCTCCATGTTAACCATTTAAGAATGATTATAATGTATATATAAGAAATAATAATAAAAATATATGACATTATAAAGCTACTATATTTATTTATACATATACATATGTATGTAATCTACTTACTTCCATTTCAAGACAATAAGGAAAGAAAAACAGCGTTCATGCGTACGTACGGACTACCGTCTCCATGAACGGTGTTTTTCATTTTATTTATCTATCTATTATATATATATATATACTGAATATATATGATATATAAATCATATTTTATATTCTGGAAGTAAGTAAATCATGATATAAGTAATAATGATGTCAAGAACAACAAGTCAAAACACCTACGATAAATGAAACGATTTTACCCAAAACGCTTCTTTAACATGGAATTTACAAAAGAACGGGTAATATAATGTCATAAGTGAACCATATATGATATCATAACAATGAATATGATTCTGTAATAAGTCAATGACATTATTTAAATAATTATACAGGAGTTTCGGACACATACGAAGCAAATTGGACCTAAGGTAAGGGAAATATCACAATCTCATTTTTATCCGAGATTGTTTATTCGTAAGTATTTACTGGGGTGTATTTTATCATCCACATCCATGTTTCATCAATATGCAATATTATTTCCATCCACCTACAATTGTTTAAATCCATTTTTACCCTTCGGTGAGTTTTTGGTAAAGAATAAGAAATGAATCTTTTATCGTTTTTCGTACGAGGTACTTTTTGACTTTTCCGACAAAAGTACGAAGAATGTTTTTTTTAACTTATACGGCATGAATGGATTTTTAAAACATTAAATCCAAGAAGCATCCTTTACAAGTTTATTTTTAATCAACTTCTTTTATTTTTAAGTCGTATGACATGTTATGAAAGGAAAAATGTTATTGAAGAAGAATGGATATTTTCCTCAGGAATAGAGTTCAAGTGTTTTATCAAAATTATTTTCCATCTAAGATAATAAAAGGGTTCTGTTTCTATTCCTATTATTACATGGATTTGATTATGTTGTGATGGAAACATTTTTATGAAATCCTTTATCTTATATGAATTGTTTTATGTTGTCATGTTGTTTAAGAATTCCATTTTTATTACATGGGTTATGTGATGATGTATGATTTATGATTATGTGGCACACATAAGAAAGGATTCATTATAAGATGGGTGGGACCTATATCTCCCTCCAATGCATTGGGTAAAGATTTTATATCTCATGAGATAGACAGGGCTGGAACGGTAGGTTATACTGGATCAGTGAAAAAGGACTGAAACGAGGGTTACTTGATTCAGAAAGGGACTTTGTCCACTAAGATAGTCTTGGCAATGAGTCATGACTAACAAGAAATGATTTTCCATGATTATGTGTGCATGCCACAAAGTTTCAAGATTCATGTTATGATTATGGTGATCTCATTTTCACTTCTATGATTTATTCCATGTTAAGATATTATGATCTCTTTTGCAGGTTATGATTTTCAAAAAGATATGATATGATTTTTATTTCCTTTATTTGCCCTTGCTGAGCATTTGAGCTCACCCTTTTATGTTTTCTTTTCCCCAGGATATAAAGAAAGGTTTTAGGTAAAAAAAAGGAAGATCTTTATGGGAGATTTTGAAGATCTTTCATCACGATTAGAAGATTACGATCCGAGTTTCCAAAGACACTAAACTATTATGATACTTGTGTGTGTGTTTTTGTTATGTACTAAGTATTCCGCAAAAGTAATGTAATGTTCGTGTACGTCAGGATACGGGTCTCTACAATACGCAACTAAAATAACAGATATTACATTCGATTTATGTGTCATGTATCAATATAAAAAACAAAAAACGAAGACAAACTAACTACTCTCAAGAATATCATGATGAATTTTTTGATCCCATCATCCATGATCCATCCCAAATATTCTATCCAATATAGGTCTCTTTCCCTTATCATTTCATGAAAACATGAAGTTTATTTGGGTACCAATTAGGAATCCCATGTAGGGTGAGATTACAACTTAGTTTTCCATGACGAATGACCTCTAATACAATACCTAGTCAATAATAATGTATTTTTTGGTATAAACAGTAATTTACAATAAATAAACCAATTATCATATTTCATTACATTGTAATTAACATCATAAATCACCTATGATTAGGATGACACCTAAACCATTAACACCTACTTTGGGTCTTTCCTAGGATTGAACCACATCGCATGGATAATCACAATTCATTATAACATTATATTTCATTATCCATTAAATTATTATTTTATAATTAAAGAAACATAGAATAATTTACTAATATTATCATTTTAAGCATATAATTCCATGTATTATAACTTGTTTGTATTTGAATCATTAGTATGTTTCCCAAAACTTTATGGTATAACATATGGGATTTTGAAGATCATTTCATGCCCCCACAGAAATATATCAGTCAATAATATATAGTATTTTAAATCATCATTTAATTTCCCAATAGATAGGTATATCACATTTAACATAGTATCAAATATATCAACATTTTAAATGCATCAGGGATAAACATAATTATCCCTCTTATCGAACATTCTCACTAAATTTTTGTAACGTCCCTATTCCAGAATCCACCCAGAGGTGCCCCATACCTGGTTGTTCACATGATCTCAAAAGCATTTCCTCGAATGCAAGATGATGTCGAACAACAGCGAGGGCCTTGGGTGTGATAGTGGGGAAACTATGCCCTGATTGGAAGTGTATACATCAGAAGTACAAAATACATAAAATAGCAGATGCTGTAAATACCAAACAACAGTAACATCAGAAAACTGATAAACAACTAGAGAAAGTATATATATAAATTATGCTTGATACATATATGTTTAGAAAAATATCCAAACAAGTCACAATGCTGGAATACAACAGTGCTACACCAAAGTTCAAAATAAAGTAGATAAACTCCCCAGTATAGCTTTCCATAGCTTGGTCCCATGGTCTCAGCTCCACAACAATCATGAACCTAAAGATGAAGGGTCCATACCCTTAACTAAACCTGCAGCCATATAATCTGTATGGGCCCAACAGCATGACCCAAACAATGTGTGAGACAAAAATCCCAGTAGGAAACCACCCGAAGATCTATTCCTAACAATCAGTGAATATATGGTAGGTAAAAGTTCTTAAAAGCAGTAAACATGAAAGTACTCAGCAGCAAACAGTCGACAGTTTCTAGCCTATAATTTTCAAACAAGTAAATAGAACAAACATGTAACCCTATGGGTAGTTCTCATAGTATAACCCCAATGGTTCAACCCACAAGTAATTGAAACCCTCTGGAATTCACACAGAGTCTCACCCCACTGGTTCAGCTAAGGAATAGACTCGCTGGGGAAGCACTCACCGTTAATTCCCCCTATAGTCTCGTATCGTACTAAAGGTGCTATGGGGAAGAACTCAATGTCTCATTCCCCATGTGGCCAGCATCAAGTAACTACAGACACTCTAATGAAGCACTCAATGTCAATTCCCCCCTGTGGTCTCTCATCATATTATAAAGTCACTCGGGAGAAGCCCTTACGTCCATTCTCCCTATGGTCTACTACACTAGGTTCCCGAAGCCCTGTGTAATGTTAGCAAGTATCACATCGCATAACGGAGAAAGTAAAATCAAGAACTACTTTACTAGAAATCTAAAACATCTCAGAAATAAAGAACAATAGTCACACCATATTGCAATACTAGGAATGGGAAAACAACAACAATAAAAAATGTAACTAGACCCAACGGTCCTTACAGGAAAGAACATGCATGGAAAAAAATTCCAAAGCCTATCAATTAGAACAAAATAGAATCAGAATCCTATACTCTGGAATACATGGAATGCAAGTAATCAATAGGGATAAAATGATAAACACGTAATACCCCATTCAAGGGTATTGGTTGAATTTGGACAAAATACTCAAAGCCATTCTACATAATGGCCCAAATTACCTACCCTGAAGTTAGGAGATGACGAATTTGAAAAATATGATCTGTAAGAAGGAAGATATTACCGGTGTGATTCCAACGCACAAAACAGTGTCAGAATCAGAGGTAGAATTTGGAATTTGTGCCTCTTCAAAGATTTGTGGTCGTACCCTTGCTCTCGGACAAACAAAACCTAAAAGAAGGGAGTTCTGTCTGTCAGACGCGACCCCAGTGCATTTAATGAAAAAAACAAGGTACATGGCCTGTACATTTGAACTAAATGTTTTGTACTATCCCTTTCAATACTCTACATTAGGCGGCCTCCACATCACCCATACATGGTTGTGTGTGTGCCCATTAAAGGGACTGCACATGGGCTCCAGAAACGTCTAAGTGCATGGCGTGTACATTGAAAATTTCCATATTTTCCCCATTTTCACATAAACGACTAGAAAATGAAAAACTTATGTGAAAACAAGATCAGGGTTCATAGAAACTTCATACCTTAATTAAATTTGTCCCTGAATTTCACTAGCGTGGCGAAGAAGAAGAAACCCCGAAAAACTCCGGCCAGTATGATCGTACATTGGCCTCCCTCTCCCATGTCTCGTCCTTTACTCGCCTGTGTTTCTATAGCACCCAATCCAGAGGAAAAGTACGACCATGTAAAACCTTTGTTTTCGATTGAAAATCCTGATACGATGCTCCTAAAATGATTCGTCCACTTGGATATCAACATCCTTGGGTTGAAAGACATGAGATGGGTCTGAAAGGTAACATCAAAGCTTAGAAACGTGGAATACATCATGCATATCTTGGTACCTCTGAGGAAAGTGAAACTTATAGGCAACCAGCACAACTATCTCCAACACCTCAAACGGCCCAACATACCTCAGTGAATGCAAACCCTGTCTCATAATCCTCATATGTCCCAACCTCGGTGCGACACGCAGGAAAACCTGATCCCCGACCTTGAACTCCAGAGGTCACCAACGCTGATCAGCATAAGACTTCTGAAGAGACTTTGCAGTAGCCATCCTCTTCCGAATCAACTCTATCTGTTCTGAGGTATCCTGAACAAGATGAGGTCCCAAAAAAGCTACCTCTCTAGCATCCAAAAAACATAAGAGACATCGACATGGCCTATCTTACAACGCCTTATAAAGTTCCATATGAATATTTTCTTGAAAAATATTTTTTTAGGAAAAATCCACAAGAGTCATATGCTTCTGCCAAGAACCTCCAAAATCTAGAATTTATTCTTGGAAAATATCCTCAAGCACCTAAATCATATGCTCAAACTGGATATGTGTCTGCTAATGGTAGTCTTTAACCAGAAGCACCATGCATACCCAAAGAATTCTGTAGCCCCTGCCAAACCCTAGAAGTAAAACATGAATCCGTGTTTGAAACAATGGAGTGTGTAACTCCAAGAAGACATATAATCTCAAGGATGTAAGACTCTCATATCATCAACATTGAATGTATCCTTGATCTGACAGATTTGAGAAACCTTTGTAAGCCTGTCAATCACGACCCAAACAAATTCATTCCCTCATGGT
Organism: Viscum album; assembly: GCA_963277665.1. Classification (NCBI taxonomy): domain Eukaryota; kingdom Viridiplantae; phylum Streptophyta; class Magnoliopsida; order Santalales; family Viscaceae; genus Viscum; species Viscum album. The sequence goes on from OY728141.1 coordinate 722,442,677, forward strand.
GACCTCAGAAGTCCAGTCCCAAAGCCCATCATGACATCGTTCCACTTCTAGTCCAGAATGGGTAACTGTTGTAAAAGCCTTCCTGGTCGTTGATGCTCAGCCTTCACCTGCTGACAGGTGGAACACCTCATGAGGAAACCAGAAACACCCCTCTTAATACTTGGCGACCAATACTGATGGTGTATGTCTCAATACATCTTGGTGAAACTAGGATGAACTGCCCAAACTAAGGAATTAAAATTCTGCATCAGTCCCATGTGTATATCTACTGGAACACATAGACGTCCATATAAGAACAAGATCTCATCCTCGCCTATATTTCACCCATGAATAGGGTCCCCTGCTGACATTCGCTCCCATAGGACTAGGCCTTCAGAATCATATAGCCTCCTCATTTGAACTCGATCAATAAGCGTAGAGGTAACAACTACATGAGAAAGAAATTCTTGTCCATGTCTGTCATGCACCTCCAGATGCATCTCCGAAAACAGAGCCATAAGATGCCACTCACTGATGCCCCCCCCGAAATGACTATATTTGATTCCTTCTTCTCAACGCATCAGCCACTGTGTTTCATGTCCCATGCGTATAGGAATGCTAAATGTCAAATTATTATAGGTACTCTGCCCACATGTGCTGTCTCAAATTCAGATCATAATGAGTGAAGATGTACTTGAGAATATTTTGGTCAGTGAAAACCACATAGTGGTCTCCCAGAAGATAATTTCTCCAACAATATAAGGAATGAACAATTACCGCCAACTTGAGATTGTGCGTTGGGTAGTTTTTCTCAAGTGGCCTCCACTGCTGAAACTCATACGCAACGACTCAATCTCCCTACATAAGGACATCTCCCACCCTGATACCAGAAGCATCATAGTAAAAATTGTATCTCTTGTTAGGCTGAGGAAAGACTAGTATCGGTGCTAATGTCAACCTCCCTTTTAGCTCTTGAAAGGCTGACTAAAAAGAATCTGACCATAAGAACTTGTCAACCTTCTAGGTCAGACCCATTAGTGGTGATAATAAGCAAGAAAGGTCATGTATGAAGCGTCAGTAGTATCTAGAAATCTCAAGAAATCAAAGAACCTCAACGACATTCTTTTGATTCCCCTAGAAAACTTCTTCTCTCACATTATTTGGGACTAATGATACTCATGTCTCTGAGATAACATGACCCAAAAAATAAATCTCATCCATCCAAATGTGGGACATTGTGAGCATAGCATATAACCAATGCTCCCTCTGTGTACTCAAAATAATTTCAATATGGCTAGCATTATCATGTAGAGTGTAAAATTACACAAAGATATCATCCATGAAGACCACTATGAATGAGTATACATATGGAGGGAATACTCAGAACATCAGTGAAATGAAAATTGTAGGCGCATTCGTGAGGCCAAACGGTATAACTATATACTCTTATAGACCATACCTGCTCTGAAAAGATTTAAGATGTATATCAGATGGTCTGACATGCAACTGATGTTAACCATACCTCAAATCGATCTACGAGAACGCCCAATCTCCTCTACGCTGATCAAAGCAGTCATCAATCCTAGGCAAGGGATATCGGTTCTTGATCATTAACTGGTTTAGCTTCTGATAATCAGCACATTGACTAAGGGTGTTGTCTACCTTCTTCGCAAATAGTACAGGAGAACCCCAAGGAGATCTATTGGGTCGGTTGAAACTGTTCGCCTGTATATCCTAAAACTGCTTCTTGAGCCTCTGCAACTCTGGTTTATCCATCCTATAAGAAGGAATTGACACCGGTGCCGCTCCTAGCACGAGCATAATAGAAAATAATACCTCACACTATAGAGGAATTCCTAAAAAGTACTCTGGAAAGACATCCATGAAATAATCCACCACTGGACGGAAGTCTAATTGTGATGTCCCCCCGTCATCTAGATACAGACTAAAAATCTGAGCTGTAACTCCACCTAGCCCATGATGTTCAGATCCTCCACTACTCTCTTGGACATCCCACTCGCCTCGATGAAGAAAATATCCACCCTATGGTGATATGAAACTAACCCTGTAGCGATAACAGTCGACAAATGCCTTGAAAGGAACTAGCCAATCCATTCTGAGAATGACATCATAGCCTGTCATCTCTAGGACATAGAGATACTATAGAACGTGATACCCAGCCGCCTCATGAGGGCACTCCTTGCACTGATGTACACTAGAAGTCATAGTCCCCAAATGTGTTTCTATAGTCAAAGTATCGATAGAGGATAAGATGCAGAGCTCAAGGCTCTCCACAATAGAAATAGAGATAAAACTATTGGAATCCCATGTAATGGAAATAAGAGAAGATAAAACCGAGGATACTAAGATCATAACACGAATTGTAGAGAGCCTGGGATCCTACTCCTGTAGGGACTCATCCACTACAAAAGCATGACCTATACCACAGCCCTGTGACCCTGTCTGAACGCTCTGACCTGATCCACCCTGCTATCGCTGAATGTCCGGTGACTCACCACCACGACCTCAACCTCCACCTCGGCCAGAATTGCCATAAGAACTCTTGTTCCCAGACTGGTAAGAATCTGGTGGTGATGCTCCTGAACAGGGAGTCATGGATGAAACACTATCACTAGATGATGGTGAGAAAAGCTGAAAGAAGCACTAATGGTGACCCATCTTGCCACAGGATAGGTACTCCATTGGGGCTCTCTGGGACTGTGGCCTCGAATGCCCATCCCTTCCTCATGGGTAGTATACCACCTTTCTACCTTAAGATGTGTCTCACTGCCTCGGATCACTGCACATAGACTACCTATGGTTCTTCCTATTGTTATCTTTTGAAGTAGTAACTCTGGAAGGAGAACCACCCGGGCTCTCAGATCTAGAATCTCTCATATTGTACTCCGTAATCATTGCCTGGTGGACGATGGAAGCGATTGAAGTCAGCCTGAAGATATTCACTTGTGATCAGATCTCCCGTCTGAGGCCATCCTCATACTTCCTTGCCAAGAAAAATCCATCTCCACCCTGGAGGGATGTGGAATGCTGATGCTCGGTGAAACGAGAGGAATAGTCCATGAATGAAAGTGTACCCTGCTCCAGACTCATAAAATCTCATGCTCCGTCATCCCTCAGGTATCCAGATAGAAGTTTTCATTAAAGACGCACTAAAACTCCTCCCACGTCATAACGTGATGATGAACCACCTGTGAGATCATGTCCCTCCACCTCTTGGTGGAGTCTCATAGAATATAGTTAGCGAGCATGACTTGTTTCTCTAGAGGCTTATCCAGATTCTTGAAGATCTTCATCATGGATTCTAGCCATGACTCTGCAACCTGAGGTCTTTCTTCCCCTGGGAAGTTGCGGGAATGATGCTTCTGGAAAACCTATGTCAAGTCTTCCATAGTCAAGTCAGTAGGTGGAACTCCCTAGAAGGTCTGCATCATCCTCAGAAAACCCTCCCAAAAATGTGCATCTTTGATGAAAACCGGTATCACTGCTGGTGCCGAGGATGGCACAATAGGAGGATCTGTGGGAAGTCCTTGATCAGCCATATTCAATGTCTAATCACCACCTGGAAACTGGCATGCAACAAGAGGATGTCTCGGTGCAAGGAATCTGTAAGGTCAAACACACACTTTAGATCACATTATCAAGGACTGAAAACTAGGAGTGTGAGAAAGGTACAAGAAAATAAAAGCAATAACGTTTAAGAAAAAATGACTACATTGTGTGTATAAAGTCTACATGGTGTGTTACCTTATTTCATTTACATGAGCATGTAATTCTTCCAAAACTGGTCATGTAACACTCCAAACACAAGGCATGTTCCCCTAAGACACAACGTGTACCTGAATCATCTTTCCCAGCCAGATTCCTTCTACGTAGTTAAGCCACACGACTCTCTTACGACAAAACTACATGGCGTTTATAAGGTAGAAACAACGTGTACTCAACAAGCTTCTCTTGGACGGTGTTGTTGGATACACGACCTATGTTCCTAGGTCACACTACACGACATCTTCCTAGGGTAAAAGGAGTGTTCTATGAAGTCCCAACCAAACCATGTGGTTAGCTACATGGTCAGCTACATGGTTGACACTACACGGAGTTTCTAGGAGGACACAGTGTGTCTGAGAAGAGGTAACATCGACCTGTGTTGTTTGTGACATGGTCGGGTTCCTAGTTCATACTACACGATGTTTAAAATTAATACACGGCGTGTATGTGAAAATGTAACATGCTTGTGTTGTTCGGGACACTATCGAGGTATGTATTTTAGACTACATGGCTTGCTAAACTAATACACGACGTATTCCTACACGAATTTTCCCATCTCCTGCCTCTGCCTACACGGACTGTGAAATAGATTTGAGACAACATGGCATGTACATAAGTACATAGTGTGTACATTTGAAAAATTATTTCTTCCCAAATAGAAGAACACACTACGCGTAGTCAAAACAACACGGCGTGTATTCTAGATTTTTTCAGATAGTATGCCTTAGAAACTACTCCAGAGCCTAGAGAAACACATAAACGAACGCAGATGGTGCCAAATTACAATTCGTGAGGGCCCATAATCCTCGTGAATCAAAGTTTTGAATCATAAATAAGATATAATATGGAAAATAAACAATTTTCCACCAAATTCCAGTCTGTGAGGGCCTATAACACATCAAGAACCAATGATTAGCATCCATCTAAGCAAACCACTATACAAACAAATTCCCTATCAAATAGTAGGGATTTTATCAATGCATATATCACTACAACATGAATAATATACACAACATCTATCACAAAAACATGAAATCATTAATGCATCCTAGATGGAATGTAAAGAATGAGTGGCATGTGATTTCTATAAAGATCCTATATGGTGCATGAGATGGCATACCCTCATCTCATCAGGTTCTGATAGAAATATAACTGCAATTAAAATAATGTTAATATCAAAAAGCATGTAAATCACCCAATGGTGATGAAAAAATCCACAATAAAATTGCAAACCCATAAAATTGCAATAAATGAGGTAGTATGGTGTTTCCATGTACACATGTTAGGTACAATCGGGCACAGATTATTACCATGTACCTATTCCATGCTTCCCTGGCAATAGGCTCCAAAAAATACGTCAAGAAAAAATAATTACATGCTATATCTTTGTCACGTGGCCTCAAGCACATTTACCCGAATGCCAGAGGCTGCCGACAAGTAGCAAGGATATTGGGTGTGATAGTGGGAAAACTATGACCTCATTGTCAGAGTACACAACAGAGATACACAATACATAAAATAGTGGAAGTAGTAAATACCAAACAATAGAAACAACAGAAGACTGTTAATGGGAAAAACTGGATCAAGTATATATAAAAATGATGAATAATACATATATGTTTAGGAAAATGGCCAAACAAGTAACAATGTTCGAATACAACCGTGCTAAACCAATGTTCAAAATAATGAAGATAAACTCCTCAACATCACATGCTATATCTTTGTAAAAATTTCTCCAGCTCTACAACAATCAAGAATATGAAGTCGAAGGGTGATTACCCTTATCTATACCTATGACAATATAATCTTTTTAGTCCCAAAATCATGACCCAAATAAGGTGTGAGACAAAAATCTCAGCAGGAAACCTCTCAATGATCTGTTCCTAATAGCCAGTGAATATATATTAGGTAAAAGTACAGAAAAAATTTAAATAACAAAGTAATCAGCAAGAAAAAAACCCATAGTTTCTAGTATATAATTTAAGAACAAGTAAGTAGAATAACATGTAACCCTCTATGTATTTATCATATCCAATTCCCTATTGTTCAACAAAAATTTACTAGAAACCCTCTCAGAGTCACACACAACCTCACCCCTCTGTTTCAGCTATGTAATAGACTCTCGAGGGATGCAGTCACAGTTAATTTCTCCTATAGTCTCATATCGTACTAAATGCACTCTGGGGATGCACTCAATATCTCATTCCCCTTATGGCCCGCGTCTAGTAACTATAGACACATTAAGAATGCACTCAACATCAATTCCCCATGTGGTCTCGCATTGTATAATAAAGACACTCTAGAGAATCCCTACCATCCATTCACCATATGGTCTACGACACTAGGGTCCCGTAGCCCTGTGTAAAGTCAGCATGTGTCACATTGCATAAATTCCAATGTAACCTCAATAACTATTTGGCTAGAATTCATCAGCATCTCAACATGATAGAACAATAGTCACACCATCCTACAATACTAGGAATGGGAAAACAATAGCCTTCAAAAAGGAAACTAGACCCAACGGTCCTAACATGCAAGAACATTCATGGAAAACACTTCCAAAGCCTAATCATTATTCCAAAACACAATAAAAATCCTATACTATAGCATAAAATCAATGAAGGCAATCAATAGGGCTAAAATAGTAAACACGCAATACCCCGTTCAAGGGTATTGGAGAAATTTTCACAAAATACTCAAAGTCTTTCTACAGAAAGGCACAAAACACCTACCTTGATGTTTGGAGATAGATATATGTGTACCACAGGGCATGAAACTCTTTATAACGTTGTATGTCAATGAAAATGTGATAAAAGATCAACCCACAAAAACATGTAAAAGAGGAGGAATTAGAAAACAATGCTCTAGAAGACGGAAGAGCCTACCGCTGCGATTCCAACGCACTTAACAGTGTTAGAATCAGAGGTCGAACGAAGGTTTGGTGGCTCGTTGAAGATCCGTGAATGTACCCTTGCTCTCGGATGAACCAAAGCAAAAAAGAAGGATGTCATGTCGATCAAATGTGTCCCCGGTGCGTTTAATGAAAAAAAAACAAAGTACACAGTGTGAAAATTTGATGTACACACTGTTTACTCTCCCTTTCTGTACTCCGATTTATATAGCCTCCACATCAACCTTACATGGCCGTGTGTGTGCCCATGACACGGCCAACACATGGCCTCCAGCAGCATCGAAGTACACGGCGTGTACATATAATTTACATGGCATGTACTTCGAAAATTTCTAAATATTCACCTTTTTCCCAAAAAACGAATAGAAAAGGAAAAACATAATTGAAAAAAAGATCTGGGTTCATACAATTCTACCTTCTCAATTTGAAAAAAAAATTCATCACTTTAATTCACATATAAAAATATTATAGTTCACCATTAAACCATTCAATCAAATAAACTATTAACCAAATAATGATTATAAAACCATCAATCAATTCCCATTATCAATAAAATCATATCACATTAATCATAAATTTCATAACCACAATTAGCAAATTCAATTCCTTATATTCAACCAATTTCATTATCAAATGGTAATTCAACTCATCAATACTTTTTTTCCATTAGTCAGCTATCCAATTAATTTATCCTAGTAAAGATATAGTTTACAAACCTGGAAATTGAAATTCCACAATATATACAAGCAACTATAACTCATGACAATGGAAATTGGAATTTTTGTCACCTAGCTCAAGGTCATTGAAGGACAGTTTCCCAACTGAAACCCAAAATGGATAGGATATAGATGAGTACATAATTTTTAATAATATTCCGTAATAACTAGATATCTAGAACAAAAATTCATTGATCAATGATGATGAAATCACTCCAAAATACACAATGAGAAGCCCTAGTGTTAAGAGGTGGAATGATACAAGAAATAAGTAAATAAAAATACAATACATGAAACATTTATTCTTCGACTCATGGAATTACGAGAAGTTTTATTCCATTACATGTCATATAATTATTATTAATGATTTTTTCTAAAATAATAATTTCTCTTGGTGACATTGTCATGATTAAAATATTAAATGATGTAGAATATTATTACATGGAATGTAAAATTTATGAGGATTATTCTTCATCATGGAAATTATACAAAAATTATATGTCCACCTCCATAGCAATTAAAACCAAAAATAAAACCACATCCAACATTATAAAAAAATTAAATACTCAACTAGGAATGTACCATGAAAATGAGAAGGACCATTCAATGCCAAAAATTACAACATATCATACATGATGTGTACTCCAAACAATTATAATTACCCCAATGAAAAATGGTTTTCCCAATGAAACTTTATATATCCTGAAATATCTAATGGTTACTCTTAAACACAATCATGATTACACAATACATGCAATATTTTCATTGAATTCTCCATCCACACAATGGTTGGTGATTCATAACTGGAACCAGATGCCTCTCAAAGGATGCATCGACCGGAAGTGTAACATCATTCACATTTACAATGTGATATGTGTTAGGGTGATACTTTTGATGTAGTGAAACCTGATAAACATATTGAATAGTACTATACCTCTACTGAATTTCCAATCAATACTTTACTAACTTTGTTAGCCCTAAAACCTCAATAGGACTAACAAACATGGGTTCCATAATTCCTTTTCTTCATTTCCGATGGTGACCCAATATAATCAACACCCACATGAATACAAAGTCACTCTATGTAAACTCCAGGTGTCGTCATTGTCTATGAGTATATGACTTATACCGATGTTGATCTATAGGGATATATTTTTATTTACATAATACTCCTTTAAAATATCCTAGATGATTATCAATTGAAACAGCTCTACATTAGATTCCACCATCCATCATAGAGGATATCTTCATGAACTACCAATGAGAACCTCATATTTTATTCTGAATATTTTTCTAATAATTGTTGTTATTTTGGAACTGAATGAGCAATAAATGATTATCCCAATACCAAATAAAGTCTAAAATTAATTGTCATATCATACCCCCCAAAATCTAAGTAATATGTTTTTACTTATCATTTATATGATAGTGGAAATATATACTATGAAATAAAATTATACCAGGAACCTTCTGCAAGACAAGATAGAAGCATGAGGTAAAAAATTGGCCACAATTTGAAACAATGATTTGTAATTCACTCTAAATGTGTACTATCTCTTAAAAGTGTATGTTTCCCAAATTATTAAATGAAATTGTCTCCCATATAAAAAATAAATTCTCTACCTTCATCCTTCGGTCTATAACCACCCAAACAGTGCTATTATTCCATGTCTTCCTTAGGATAACCACCAAAAAGCCTATAATAACTTCATCCTACATCTATTCCGGAATGGGAAATATATATAGTCAAACACAACATCATTGATGCATTACCATTACCTATTTACATGTATAGAATCGTTTCATAAACCTTGATACCACCTTATTCATTCTCAAACACCAATACTATGGATGTATGTCAGGGTGCATTTTGGTCAAACCAGCATGCAACTACCACATCGAGGTGTGTAATTTATATATCATCTCATCCTATATACATGATGGAAAAAAATAAGACACAATACATAAATGATACCAAACATATCCATGCTCCATTTAGAAGGTGACCCCCACCATAAATGGTTTCCCTCATGTCCATGAATTATATAACCTTATACATCCTATCCAGGATATGACTTAATAAATATAGATTGTGTTGATTTTGACTTTAGGTTCATATGCTTCTAGTCCACACATACTTATACATGAATTTTATCCAGAAAATTTATTATTTTACCCTCAGAACTATATTATTGAATGGATTGAGTCTTTGTATTTCATCTTAATGAGTTAGTAACACTATTTCCATTCTCTATTAAATATGCGAACTCAAAATCAAAAAAAATCATATAGTCTGTTCATCGTTGTTGTCAAAAAATCAAATATATTTGGTAAAATATGCATGTTATGATATTTTGGTTCGTATATATAGTTAAACATTATCCCAATTGAAAAATTGACAAACACGTCCAAGCATAAACCACTATTACTAACATGATATTGTATATAGCGTATTTTTGTTCCTGTGTCCACAAATATCATGACTCTTAAACAAGAACAAGACCCCCATTCTTCAACAATGCTCCAAGATAGAGCCCTAATGTATCAAAACATACGGTATAGTCCTCCGTAGGATTGGGTAGGATCATGATCGATGCAGTAGTAAACCACTTCATTAACTCTAAGAAATAATTTTCACATATTCTTGAAAATTCAAAAATAACTCCCTTCACATTCAATCCTAAATGAGGTGATTTCAAGTGTAAAAAATATTTGGATGAACCCATCATAATATCATAGTAATATCATGAATCTACAGATGAAAAAATTGGGATGATCCTACGAAACAATAGACTATACCTTTTCTAGGTCAATTGACACACCATTTTCTATGTGAAGTGACCCACGAAATGTAACTGATTTATCCAAAACATTACCTTATATATCATGGTGTATGGTTGATTCTCCATTAATTTACTCAGAATGATGTCAGTATATTGGTTATGAACATCATGAGTCATGAAGTACATCAAGATGTCATCAACAAAACAACTAGAAGATGGTCTACTTAGAGGAGGATGATTCGGTTCAAATAATCTATAAACACCACAAGAGCATTATTTATGATGAAAAAAATAACAAAAAATTCATATAGGCCATACCTGCGCTTGAAATCTTTTCATGTTATATCTGAAGGTATAACTCTCAAATGATTATACTAAACCATTGATTTTTATATCATGTATATATTTATATTCATGTTATATAATTTCTATTTTATGTAATTCCATTAACAAGGTTATGATTTTAATTTAGAAAAATGGTATTGTTTTATGCTTCTAAAATGTGTCAATATATTTTTTAATAGTTTTATATAATTTTTATATTTATTTTTAACATTTTTTGTATTTTTAAGATATTTTTTAAAATGAAAGTACATTTTTTAAAACGAAAGTACTTTTTGAATTTTTCATATATGAATATGATATGAATCTAGGTTCTAACATACATGGCATGAAAAAAAATTCAGGTTTTCTTGTCCACTTAATGTATTAGTGAATCATTCAAATCTTTACATGATTTCTTTTTAATAAAATTTTTCCCTATTTTAATAGAAATTGTCATTATTAAAAAATTATTTTAAAGGTTTGAATAATTTTTTATCATGAAATTTATAATAATATTTTTGATATTTATATTCATTAATGACAATAACCATTTATTTATCATATAATCCATTGGGAATTTGTTATAATGGTACAACCAGTGTTCATTCTCTAGATGATATATGATTAGTTTTACTTGGAAAAGTATTCAAGTTAATCATATTTATTAAATTTTTTAGTCATTAAAATTCAATTGAATCATTCATATTCTTGTGGCCATTATACATTTTATTTCTATGAAATAACCATATTATTTCTACAGTTGATATGATTATCTCCTAAAAATTTATCATTTTTACATATGGTGATTTATTATGAATGTAATTTGTTTGAATATAGATAATATTGATAAATCAATATCATTTAGTCAATAGGGATATTTTAATATAAGGAATATTGTTCATGAATTTAATTATTCACTAAATAAATGATGAATTTTTGGGATATACAGTTATTATTGAGGATTGCAATTATATATCGCATTGATGAATTCACAAGTTTCATGAGAAAAATCAGTAATATTGAATTAATTTTATAAACCATATCTCTTAAATTCCATGGAGTAGGGTCATGAGGGAATAGATATCATAATATATCAGATGAAAACAAACAATTATAATAATTATGATCAATGGGATTTTTGATATTATTATTGAAGATATTGTTGGATTGATATTATCCATAGATTCATTTTTATAATGTAGTTTATTAATGATTTCATTTATCTTAACTTCCATATTGTTTTTTTATTTTTTAAATCATGAATGTTATGTTATTTATTTAATGTAGACTTATTGAAGTAAGATACCTTTCCATATTGTTACGTCTTAATGATTCATTATTGGAACCATTGAACATAACCCAAAATAATCATTTTAGTTCAAACTTTTTTTCTCATCCATAGTATATGGAGAAGGAATATTTGAATGAGTTCATGGATAATGAATATTTAATTATACTTTTTTTATTACTATTATCAAAAGTAATTCAATTTTAATGTATGTATCATGTTCATTAGGACTACAATACTATTAGCTCCTTCTATATTTTGTCACAAATATCTTTTGTTAATTTAGAAAAGAAACCACAAGATCTAGGAAACTAGGGTCATATTTTTTATAGTTTTTACCATATAAATTTTAGGGTAAATATTTTTTAGAATTCATAATAAAACATAGTTGAGGTAAGATAACCTTGTTATATAAATTCAGGATAATAATAAAATAGAATCAAAATATTGTACTAAATAGTACATTATGTTGTTTTCCCAAGATATACATCCCTGTATAGATGCTACAAGGAGAAATGTTTCTACAATTATTGTATCCAGGGTTAATAAATCCCAAAAGTCGCATCGTGATATAAATTTATCATCACTTGGCATATATTAAATGAAGTTATTTTTCATTGGTATTTCACTCTTAGGGGATATGGAATAGATAATTTAAATTTTTATTACAAAATATTATAAATTATTTTAATAGATTATAATAATGAATGAAATATATTAAACATATTGTTTCATAGATTAAAATTAATGTTTTATGACATTATAAATCCTATAAATGATTTTAATATTTTCCACTTAGATTATTTTTATCACAATATGCTTTTTTATTTTAGTTAATGAACAGAACTCGAAGGAGTCGTGTTAAAATTTAATATGTTGGGAAATATGGATATTCTGAGAAAACATATGGGATTATTTTTAGAGTGAAATATATTATGAGTATATTATAATTATTCTTCTGAATATATGAATAAAAAAATAATTTAATAAACTCTATGATTAACCAATGAAGATAAGTATGGAGTATTCAAAGAGATGTAATAGTGGGGACAACAAGGGAATTAAGTCTTGATTTCCTTCATGTTTATAATACAGTATGAAACAACTTATATAATTTATTAAGGGAATAAAAAGATACATTCTTTATGGAATAGAGGTTCAATTAGTAATGATTTATTGAGTAAGAGTAAAGAGATCAGTAGAGGAAAATAAATTTCATGCAAAAAAAACATTAATTGTGTAACATCCCAGTTTTTGAAGCCACCAAGTGGTTCCTCATACCTGGTTGGTCACATGGACTCAAGTGCATTTCCCTAAATGCCAAAGGTTTTCGACTAGAAGCTAGGGCTTTGGTTTGATAGTGGGGAAACTATTCCCTAGTCAGGAGAGTAACACATCAGAAATAAAATAGATAACAATAGAAGATGTAGTAAATATACAATGCAACAGTAAATAGAGAAAGACTGAATGTAATAAACAACAGTATTACATATATATTTTTTGTGATAAATATGTATAGAAAAGAATATAAAAAAGTCACAAAGCTGGTATTTAGTAATAAATAAATGTACAATAGTAAATTGATAAACTCCTCAGCATCGCCAGCCTCATATTGGTCCAATGCTCTCCATCTCCTCAGAAATAAAGTACCTAAAGTAAAAGGGTTCTTTTCCATATCTATATCTGCAACAATATAATATATTTGGGCCCAAAAGCATGACCCAAAAAGGTGTGAGACCAATCCTAGTAGACAACCACCAAAATATTTGTGCCTACCAGTCAGTGAATATACACAGCTAGTAATTAGAAAATAGAAGCAGTAAACAAGGAAGTACACCAAAGTAAACAATCCTCCAGTTTCAATTTCATTTGATTTCTTATATCATGTATGAAGATAATCACAAACAGGAAACCATATTGGAATTACACACTGCCCAACCCCTCTGGATCATCCAAATAATGCAAGAAAACCTCAGGGAAGTACATATTGTCTAACCCCTCTGGTTTAGCTTTAGAAAATACTTTCAAGGGAAGACCACACTGTCAATTACTACTATAGAATCTTATCAGTAACTAATTTTTTCTATGGGGAATAACTCATCGTCCAATTCCCCATTTATCCTGCATCGAGGAAGTATAGTCACACTGAGGAAGCGATTACATACATTCCCCCTATGGTCTCTAATCGTAACAGTAATACAAACATTCTGGAGAGGCCCTCGATGTCTAATCTCTATATGGACCACTAAACCAGGTCATCAAAGTCCTGTGTAGTTCAATCGTACAAAAACGATATATGATGGAAAATGTAATCCTCAAGAACTTCTTCGATAAATAGTCTACAACATAACATCGTGTTAGATAATAATCACTCCTTCGTATAAATAATAGGAATGAAAATAAAAGCAGCCTAATATGAAATTCTATTCCAAATGGTCAAAATATGAAAACATTGGAAAAACCTCCAAAGATTATAATGATAACCCAATTTAAAAATAATTGACCACATTCCAAACAAAACATGGAATATCAGGTAATTTAAGGGGCAGAAACCATCAATGCTCAATACAAAAATCAAGGGTATTGGGCACTTTTGTGCATATAACTCAAACAATAACTACGGAAAGGAAAACACCACATACCTCTGCAATGTAGGATCTCTATATGTGATCCTCATTCCTTGTATCACCCATGATCATCGTAGATCTAAAAATGCTAATAATGATAAACTAAGGATAACACTTGAAATAGGATGAATCCGAAAACGTATTTCTAGAAGAAATAATTGCATAACATGGGGATCCCTACACAATCGATGTCAATCGATTTAGATAAAAGATTCTAGATCTGGGGTCATGGAATAATTAGCGACATACAGATTCTCTTGGTCGACTAAGTTGAAGATGAAGATGCTTCTTCCAATTAGACATGACCCTGGTTCGTTTAATGAAAAAGTAGATTGTACATGGTGTGTAATTTATATGTACACATTGGGTAATTTCCTTAACTGACCACTATATTAGGCAGTCTCCTGGTCACCACACATGGTCGTGTTCACGGCCGTTACATGGCCACAACTGGATACCATTAGTAACCTATTACATGGTGTGTACATAAGAAATTTACAAAAACTATAATTTTTCACATAAAGACACAAAAAAATCATACCTGAATAGAAGATCCAGATCTTACAAACGTACCCCCTTAATAATATTCATCCTAGTTTTACCTAGCAAGGTGGCATGGAAGAAGAATCGTTGAACAAATCAAGCCACTGTGATCATACATCAGCCTCCCTCTCCCAGGTCTCATCTTTTACTCGCCCATGCTGGCATAACCCTCATAATAGCGGAATAGACTGGCCATAGAGAGCCTTTGCATTTCGATAAAAAATTCAGATAGTGTGCTCTTTGAAAGAGGAAACCACCTCTAGCTCAAACAACACGGGTTGGAAAGTAAGTTATGGGTCTTAGAAGTAACGTAGATTCTAAGAAACGTGACAAACATTGTGCATATCCCGTTACCTTTGAGGTAACTAGAACTTAAAGGAAACCATACCATCACTCTCCAAAATATCAAACGGTCCGACATACCTCGGTGAACACTTACCCTGCCTCATAATCCTATCGTGTCCCAACCTCGGTGTGACATTTAGGAATACCTAATCTCCGACCTCTAACTCCAGGGGTCATCTCGGTTGATTAGATTAAGACTTTTTTAAGGAATGTGTAGTAACCATCCTCTTCTGAATAAACTATATCTTCTCTGTGGCCTCCTGGAAAAGGCATGGTCCCATTATAGATAACTCCTTTTCCATTAGCCAACATATGGGTGAACAACATGACCTACCATACAACCCATCATTAGGGTCCATTATTATAGTTTCTTGAAAAATATTATTGTAGGTGAACTCCACAAGATGTCTGTGCTTCCCTCAAGAACCTCCAAAATCCATGATGCATGCTCGAAGCATGTCCTCAAACGCCTGAATCGTTCGCTTAGACTGGCCATCTGTTTGGGGGAGGTAAGCGGTACTCAAAAGTACCTGTGTACCCAATTCCTTATGAAGCCCCTTCAAGACCCGAGAAGTAAACCTTGTGTCCCTATCTGAAAAAATGGAATGTGGAACCCCTTGTAAATGTACAGCCTCTCATATTTATAACCTTCCCAGCTCATCAACTCTGACGGCCTCCTAGATCAGAAAGATTTGACAACCTTTATGAGTCTGTCAATGAAAATCCATACTCCATCATTCCCTTAGAGAGATCTTGGAAAACCTGTCACGAAATCGATCGTGACATCATTCCACTTCAACTAAATAATGTTTAACTACTGAAAAAGACCTATTGTTCGCTGATTCTCTGCCTTCACCTATTCATAGGTGGAACACCTCATTATGAATCCATCAACATCTCTCTTCATACATGGACAACAATAATGATGGAGTAGATGAGAATTCATCTAGGTGAAACCAAGATGATCTCACCAAACTAATGAATGAAAGTCCCACATCAGCTCCTTGCATATGTTTGCTGACCCACATACGCACCCATGAAAATGAAAGATCTCATCCTCGCATGAGGTCCATCCAGGAATAGGGTCCTCTACTGAAACAGTCTCTTGTAGGACTAGGCCTTCATAATCTGATTACTTCCACATTCGCACTCAATCAAGAAGAGAAGGGGTAACAACTATAGAAGATAGAAACTTTTTCCCATGTCTGTCATGCACATCAAAATTCATCTTAGAAAATAGATACATAATCTGACACTCACTGCTGGCCTCATGAACAGCCTCCATCTAAGTCCTCCTGCTCAGTGCATCATCTACTGCGTTGCCATTCCCAGGCGTATAAGCAAGATGAATGTCAAAAGACTAAAGGTACTCTATCCACCTTAGTTGTCTCAAATTTAGATCAGTGTGAGTGAATATGCACTTGAGATTTTTGTGGTCCGTGAATACCACAAAATTATCTCCTAGATGATAATTTCTCTAACATCATATTATATGAAAACATTTTGCCAACTCATGATCATGCGTTGGGTAATTCCTCTCATGAGGTCTCAACTGGTGAGACCCATACACAACGACTCCTTCTCCATTCATAAGCACATCTCCCAGCCCAATTGGTGAATTATTACAGTAATCACTATAGATCTTTCCAGGCTATGGAAATACTTGTATCACTGCTAACCTCAACCTCCCTCTTAGCTCCTGAAAGGCTAACTCACATGAATCTGACCACAAGAACGTCCCACCTTTCTTATTCAAGCTCGGCAGTGGCCCAAAAAAGCATGGAATATTCTATATAAAATGCCTTTAGTATCCATCAAACCCTATAAAAATCCGTACATCAATTTTAGTCTTCGGATGCTCCTAGGAATATATTTCCCCCACCATCTCTGGGTCTACTGATACTCTTGTATCAGATATAACATGACCCAAGAAGTGAATTGGTTCCATCCAAAAGTGGAATTTTGAAATCATAGAATATAATTGATGCTCTCTCAGTGTACTCAATATGATATCATGATGTGGGGCATGATCATGGTTAGTGTGAAAGTACATCAAGATATCATCCATGAAGACTACAACAAATGTGTCCAAATATGGATGGACCACTCGGTTCATCAGTTCCATGAAGACTGCTTGCAAGTTCGTGAGACTGAACGGAATAACCACATACTCATATAGACCATACCTACTCCGGAAGACTGTAAATGATATATCAGATGGTCTAACACGGAACTAATTGTATCTTGATCTCAAGTAAATATTTTAAAATACTCGGGCTCCTCGAAGCCGATCAAAGAGATCATCAATCCTCGGTAAGGGATATCAGTTATTTACTGTAAAATGGATCAACGTCCAATAATGCACACAATGTCTAAGGGTACTGTCTACCTTCTTCACAAACAGAACATGTGAACAGTAATGAGAAGTACTAGGTCTAATGAAACCTTTTTCCTGCAACTCCTCCAACTACATCTTGAGCTCCTGTAACTCTGGGGTTTCCATCCAATAATGAGGTATGGACACCAGTGCCCCTCCTGGCATACGCTCAATAGAAAACTATAACTGTCTCTATCTGGAGGAAAACTAGAAAAGTCCTATGGAAAAACATCTTATAAATGATCCACCACCAGAGGAAAGTCCATCCATGATGTCCCTTGGTCTTTTAATTATAGACTAGCATTCTAGTAAGTAACGGCTTTAAACCCATGATTATCAGGTGCCGATCTTCTCTCCTATACATCTCATTCACCCTTATGAAGAAATGATATGCCCTATGGTGACATAAAACTCACCCTATAATGATACCAATTGATAACATCCTGGGAGGGAACTAACTATCCCATTCAGAGAATGAAATCATTGTCTACCATCTCTAGGAGATAGAGGTCCCATAATAAATTACACCCAAAGTCATCAAGTGGGGACCTCTTGAACTGACGTACACTAGACATTCTTATCCCTAATAAAGTGTCTAGTGTTTAGATATTAGTAGAAGAAAAGTTACAGATCCCAAGGCTCTCAACAACAACGATAAGTATAATGCTATGGGAATCCCCTATATCAAAAAAGGTGAATCTAAAACTATGGAAATTTAGATTGCACCTTGATCATTAGAGGGTTCGGGATCCTACTCATGTGAGGTATACTCCACTGAAACCATTATAGAATGTACCAAGACCCTCTGACCATGCCCGAGCACTTTGAGCGGATCCACCCTACAATCGCTGAATGACTGGTGACTGACTACCATAACCGCAACCTCATCCTCATCCTGAATGGTTGGAAGAACTCTAGTTCCCAGAATGTTGAGAAACTGGTGGAGCTTCTCCTTAATGAGGAGTCATAGAAGAACCCTTTTCACCAGTTTCTGTTGAGAAGATCTGACATAAGCGCTGAAGATGAACGATCATGCAGCAAGATCAGCACTCCAATAGGTCTCTCAGGAAATTTTCCCTTCTATTCCCACTCTTCCCACATAGGAATCAAACCAACTTGATAACAACGTATTTCTCTCACCTCCTCAGATCCCAATGTGATGACTCCCTGCAGTGCTTCCAACTCTCTATAGGAGGGATACTAATTCTAGATGTCAGGCCACACTGGCTCACAGCTCCAGAATCCCTCAAGTTACGCTCCGTGATTAATACCTGGTTGACTATATAATTAATGTAAGTCAAACTGAAGATGTTCAGCTAAGATCGAATGTCATGCCTGAGACCATCCTCAAACATCCTTTCCAAGAATAAATCATCACCTACAGGATTGTGCGTGAAGCGTTGTATCTATTTTAAGTGAGAAAAATAATCCATAATAGAAATAGTACCCTAATCAAGACTCATGAACTATCGATCTTGATCGGCCCTCAAAGACACCAGATAGATGTATTCATAGAAGGCATGCTATAACTCCTCCCATTCCATGACAGGCTGGTGTCCTACCTGCGAGATAACATTAAACCATATCATGGAGGAATCCCAAAGCATGTACATAGAATGCTTCACCCTTCTCTCTAGAGGCATCTCATGATTCTCGATGACAGAATGCATGGAATCTAACCATGACTCTACAGCCCGAGGTCCTCCATGCCCTGTGAATGTGGGAGGATTCTACTGATAAAAAACATGTGTCATCTTTTCCATAGAGGTGGAAGGTTTCGGTACTCCCTAGAAGGTCTGCATGAACATCATAAATCCCTATCGGAACTGTGCATCAGCACCAGTGTCTAGAATGTCAGTAGAAACCATTACTGGTAGAACTGGACGTTCTACTAGTAGTCCCTGATCAGTCATTTCTGGTGTCTGATCACTGCCCTATAACTAGCATACATCCAGAGGACGTCTCAGTGGCATGACACTGCAAGGTCAAGTGAACAACTTAGAACAAGATTACAAAGAAATGAAAACTATAAGTGTCATAAGGGATCATGAGAAAGAATGAATTCTTGTTTTTCAAAACATTGTTATAGGGTTTATATGATGAATACATGGCATGTTACTTTAATCCCTTACATGGTCACGTACTTCTTCCAAAACCGGTCATGTAACACCCTATACACATGGTGTGTCGTCCTAACATAGGGCGTGTACTTGAATCATCTTCCTCGTCTCGAGTTATTCTACATGGCTAAGCCACACACTTCTTCTAGAACAAGACTACACGAAATGTTAGTGCTAGACACGACATGTTCTAGATGAACTTCACCGACCCGTGTTTTTAGTGGCAAGACCTATTTCATGGATCATCCTACACAGAGTGTTCTATATGTACACAGTGTGTACTTGAATGATTTCAATGACCATTTTTGTATGTTAAATGGCCGAATACTCATGATACATTACATGGAGTGTTAAATATTAACACATCATGTATAACTTATGTTTTATACATCATTTTCATTAGTCACACGGGTGGACACAAGGTCAATACAATACTACGTGTGCGCCCAGCACACATCGTGTTCTACTAAGATATCACAACCCCATGTCTCTTCCCACACAGCCCGTGACATGGTTACAGACTACACGGTGTCTACATACATTTCACGGTGTGTATTTAAGAAAAATATATCCTTCAAAAATATAAGGACACATGGAATATATTCATCAATACACGCCATGTATTCTAAGTTTTTTCGGATAGTAAGCCTAAAAAACTACTCTAGAAGACTAGAAAACACTTAAACAAACATTAAAGTTCCAAATTACGATCTGTGAGGGCCCAAACTCCACGTAAATAAACTCTTGGCATCATATAATGTCATAAACAATAAAATAATTTAATTATCCACCATATTCCGGTCCATGAGAGCTCATAACATCTCAAGAACCAATGTTTGGCGTTCATTCAAACAAAACATTACACAACCATTACCCTATCAAAAAGAAGGCATTCTATCAAGGCATTTTTCACAAGAGCATGTATATCAAGAACAACATCTATAACAACAACATGCAATCCCTAATGCACCGTAAATGGCCTAGTATGAATGCTTGACATGTAATTAATAACAAGTGCCTATATGATACATGACATGGAATACCCTCATCTCATCAGGATGTAACATAAATAGACCCTCAATAACATTAATTATAATAGCACAAAACAGGTGAATCACCCAATGGTGAAATCAAATCAACCATAAATTTGGAAAACTAGAAAAATTGCAATAAACAAGGTAGATTGGATTTTACCTTCACATGGGTTAGCTATTCTGGGGCACAACTCATTACCATGTACCTATTTCATCCAATCCATAACTATAGCCTCCAAACAATTAGACATTAAGAAAGTAATCCCTATGATACCACTTTGTAACATCCCGGTTCCAGAAGCCACCCAGAGGCGCCCCATACCTGGTTTGTCACTTGTCATAAAACACATTTCCCCGAACACTATAGGCTGCCATATAGCTATGAGGGCCTTGGGTATGATAGTGGAGAAACTATTCCTTCATTGGCATAGTAACAAAACAAAAATAAAAAAAATAACAACATCAGAAGCAGTAAACATACAATACAATAGTAAACAACAAAAAACTGAAAGTAATAAATTTTAGGAATATATATATCAAACATGATACATATGTCTAGGAAAGTATCCAAACATGGCCCAATACTGGAATACAATAATAAACCAATGTAAAAATGGAAATAGACAAACTCTTATGCATTGCAATACTGAACATGGTCCCATGCTCTCTAGCTCCTGAGAAATCTTGTACCTGATGTAGAAGGGAACATTCCCATAACTATACCTACGACAATATAATCTATTTTTTCCCAAAAGAATAACCAAAATAGGGTGTGAGATGAATCCCAATAAAAAAAACTCAATGATCTATAACAAATAGTATGTGAATATATATTGTAATTAATTAGAAAAATTAAACAGTAAACAATGATGTACTCAAAAGTAAACAATCCAACAGTTTCAATGGCATTCAATTTCTTATATCAAGTATATAGATAATCATAAAAAGGTAATCCTCTGGGAAATAATCATAGCCTAACCCCTATGGTTCAACCAATCATGACAAGAAACCATCTGGTAAGTAGACACAGTTTAACGCCACTAGTTAATCTTTATAAAATACTCTCTGAGGAAGTACTCACCATCAATTCCCCCTATAGTCTCGTATTAGTAATAATAGGCACTCTGGGGAAGCACTCAACGTACAATTCCCCCAATGGACAGCATCAAGGAATTACATTCACTCTTAGGGAGCACTTATGTTCATTCCCCCTATGGTCTCACATCGTTATAGTAAAACAGACACTCTGGAGAAGCCCTCAACATCTATTCTCCCTATGGTCAACTACACCAGGTTCTCGCAGCCCTGTGTATGTCAATAATGTACAAAAGATATATGGCGTCCAAAGTAAACCTCATGATCTACTTGGATAAACATTTTATTGCATAATATCAGGTCTGATAATATCAACTCCTTCTTAACAATACTATGCATGTAAATTGATGTAGTCTAACAAGAAAAGCTAGAAAAACGGTCAAAATAAGAAATAGTGAGAAAACCCTCCATATAATATCAAGATAACCATATTTACAAAAAAAAACTATATCCAAAAAAACAATTCATAGAGGGGAATCTACAGGGCAAGAACCACCAACATGCAATACCTCGTTAAAGGGTATTGGTCACTTTTGCACATATAACTCAAAGAATAACTACATAAAGGACCAAAACACCTACCTAGATGTTGTAGGATAATTATATGTGAATCTCAAGCCTTGATTTTCTCAAAAACACCATATATATACAAAAACTCTAAAAACGCCCAATTGAGGATAACTCTTGAAAGAGGAGGAATTAGGAAACAAAGATCATGATGAAGGAAGAGCTTCATGTGGAGATCCAAATGCAATCGAAGACATTAGAATCAGAGAACAGATGCTCAATCGGGGGATCGGGGAATATTTTTGACCATAGGGACACTCTCGGTCGAAGAAGGTGGAGAAGAAGATGATTTTTCCAATTTGACGAGACCCTGGTCCATTTAAGGAAAAAAAATAATGTACATGGAATGTACTATATAAGTACACGACATGTACTTTCCTTAACCAACCCTTGCATTAGGCGGTCTCCAAGTCACCACGGATGGCCCAGTGCTGGCCATGTAAAGGCCAGCACACAGCTACTAGCAGTAACCGAGTACATGGCATGTACGTATGAAATTTCTAGAAACTCCTCTTTTTCACAAAAAGCCACTAGAAAAGATAAACATACCTGAAAAAAAAGATCCAGGTTCTTACATATTGTTCATTGACATTAATGTCGATAAACAATGTATTATTAAAAGAAATAACCCCTTGTAATGGATAACATAGTGACCAATAAAAGAACTATGTTTATGTAAAAGGGTTGAATTATATTTTTATTGTGATCCAATAATATTGTCATTGATGTTTTTTTTCAATGTTTTGTTTTATACTAACCATGAAAAAATAAGGAATAAATTAATTTTTGAAGCATATATTCATTCAATTATTACTTATACATGGATTATGGATAACATTAGTGGTTCATGAGTTTATAGTTGATCACAATTTCAATGTATTTGACACCCATGTTAATGTTTTATGTGATGTTATTTTCATGCGATTCATGAAATTTTGGTGGAGGTTTCACTAGTTTGAGATATATTTAACCCTATGGTTCATCATTTTGTATTGTTTGAGGTAGAATTTTGTCTTCAAATATTTAAAGGAATCAATTATATTTAATGGTAATATGATCAATGATGTTTTGTAATCAATAATAAATATAAATTATTTGATTTATTTAAAAAAATCATATAATTTTTTTTAAATTGACTTGATGAGTAATTTTTTTTCGAGGATAATGTTCATATTTTTTTATTTTATAATAAATATATTAAAATAGTTTAATAAAAATAAATATATTATTCTATTTATAATCTAATATCATCCACAATGATTTTAGGTCTGTAACCCATAAAAAAAAGTTGATAATATTGATTATCATACCACTAGACTACATGAAGTCTTAGTTAATATGATTTTTTAGTTAAATAATTTGATGGATAAATACATAGATAATGGGATAAGATGATCTATAAGAATTTTTATTGTTCTTTAATGAATAATTTATTTTTCAAAAAATATTTATTTCTATTTTTATGGTATATATTTAGGGATATAAAAATGATTTGTTACAAATTTATTGATCATATATTTTGTTAATAGTAATTTTTTTTTCTGTATAAGAAATGGATATTGTATATAAATTATTTTGATAGAAAAGTAAAGTATAAATTGATCTGTGAAAAACCAAAGGTTGAAATTGTTCTCAAGAAATAATAATATATGATATAAGTTCATTTAATTTTGTTCATAGGGAGTAATTAAAATCCACAAATTATGAAAATGATTTTGAAATGAATATTTTGTCAAATTAAATTTATATTTGATGAAATAATTAAAATTTAAATAATAATATAATCATATAATTTTGGATAATTAACTTTTCTTAATCATTATCATTCATATGATCAATGATCTCTATGAATATCGATTGCAATTCATTATTGTAGATCATGTCCATGTTTTTTATTCCCAATTATACTCTGATACATTAAACCTTGTAATGTGTTTTTCTAGATGACCCTTCTATTTCACATTCCTTATTTTTATGTGATGTTTTATTCATCCATTTTTTTATTTTAATTTTAAAAAAAAAAATTAAAATATAAAATACTTGATTTTTGATTTAAGGGTAAATATGAGAGGAAAATAATTGTTGTAGGTGGTCAGAATTCAACTCCTCAATATTTTTAAAGAATATCATTTTTTTAGATAGATTATATGATATATCCCAGACCAATATGGTATTCCATCCACCCCGACACCTAGCACGGTTCGCAGCATGTCCCAAAGGGTGTCCCCGATCCTCACCGACTAGAAACTAGTGCATGGGTATGAAAAATAAATGATCGGAATGATATAAAACATTTACATAATCATAAACAGAAAATAATAAAAAAACGTCACAATAAATAATAAACACTATTAAAAAATTTAAATAATTTTCTAATTAAATGTTTTACAACCCTAACTAGAAGAAAAATTACAAAAATTAAAAGTATACTGAAAAAAATTTATGAAAACCAACATGCAACAATAGGTACTTCATCCCCATGAAACCACCACCACCTGCTGCATGAAGTGGAACTCAAGAAGGTGGATCCACCATCTCTACTATGATACAACATTCCTTTAAATGGGTCATACATTACAATGTCTTCATACTCCAAACGGTGTCTACAGGGTGTGAGACAAATACTTTTGTGATTCTATAAAAAGGAGATATTTTGTGATATAAAAATAAAATAAAACATTTACATTCCTATCTTCATAAAAAAATGTGAATAATTTTTTAGACCACATTTGATGGAAACCCATTTCAGAAATGAAAATATTTTGGAAAAACTTTTTGTAAATAAATATTATTGATTTAAAAAATTTCACAAGTTATATGGTATAATTATAGTGATATTCACATCATACAATCAATGTGTCACACTTAAGGACCTCAATAAAATACATATGTGTGTCTAGTATATGTGGAACACTATGAAACTCATACCACAATCATCAAAATCATCCAACTCAATAACCAACAACATTCTCATGCATGGTCTAGTATAAAGAATATCATCCAATGTTATACTGGTCTAACAGTGTAATCATAAATTATCCACTATGTAGGATCTCTCCAAATATACAGTGTTCTATGGTCATATCACATTTTTAGTAGGTATTGAAATCATTATATCATCTAGATGAATCTGTGACTCAACTGATTTCAAATCAACAAGATTAAATGTTCCAGTTAAACCAACTAGATAACCAAGATCCCATTTTATTATTGTGTTCCATTTCCCATTTCAGATAAATCATAACTTTCATACAGACATTCCATGTAACACAAAACACAAAGAGATCACCACATTCAAAAATTCATTTTTTCACAAACAAAATTCATACTTTCTAATTCAAAAAGGTAGCAACACCATTTGAAATAAATTTTTCAACACATGTACAATTTATGATACCGATATAGAAATATAAGAAGAAGAACACATATACAACACATCCATTTCCAATGGAAATATCCTATAAAATCATATTCTGAAAAACAAGCATTTTATATCAATCTTCATAATTTATAGACACATTTAAGGGGAAACACAAATAATACAACTTTATACAAAATATATTTCATTACTAAAATACACTTTCAACACATTTTAAACATTATATATCTTTAAAAAAACATTTTACACCTTTCACACAAGTAATAGAACATTATAAAGATTCACAATAGTTAATCACAGATGAAACATATCCACTTTTCATTAATAACTCATTTTGATCATATGTTCTGTAACGACCCAAAGTTTCATTAATGTAAATCCCTCTTCATATAATTAAATGTCTCTTTATGTTTATTTAATATGTCATCATCTTTGGTTTTATGATAAGAATTTTGACAGTTGCTAATATTGCCATTGAACAGTGATCACATTATTATTATAAATATAGGACTTTAACAAATCCAACTTACTCAGACAAAGGAAGTGATGGCCTCATCCAGTAGAATTACCCCATACGAATCCCATTTGTAGGTGGTCAGAAAAGATATGGCATCCTTGGGCTTCGCTCTTGACTAAGCCCAATCTGAGCTTTATCATGTCAAGCTCGAACAGGACCGTCTATGGGAGAAGTTGAAGTTGATAGAAATTACCACTCAAGCAATGTTATCTGAGCCACCCCTAGAGTCTGTCACCATCGCACACCTTACCCTTAGATCTTATGCGGCTGTTTTAAGGGGTTATTGAACAAATAAATAGTAATCTGTTTATGTACATTATTTTTTGTATATAATAACGAATATACATTCTTGTCATTATTGATACATTGAAAATAGTTTTTAAAGTACAAATAATGTTTTTAGTTATTATTAAATTAAGAATTCAATTTTTTTAAAATTAAGGGATTTTTTAATTAAATAATATTTTAATAAAATATTATTATTATTATTAAATTTATTTTTATTAAATATAAATGGTCTTATAATTTTATTAATGCAATTATAATTTTTATTAAGGTTTGAAAGCCATTTCTGTCAAAACCCGTGAATTTTCGATAAATGTCAGTTTTTATTTTAAAAGTGAAAATTAACATATTTATAAATTTATTTAAATAAAATAAATTTTATTTTTGTAATCAGGACTCTAAAATTAACCAGCGGTGAAGATTTCATAATTTTCTGATACAGTCTAATTTTTGGGTAAAACTTAAATACCGTTTAAATATATAATGTGTTTTATGATAGCATAATGACCCAATAGTGATGTAATTAAATACTATAATATTTATGTTCAGACAATATATGTTTTACCATTAAAATAATTTGATTTTGGGTTACTTTTATTTACTTTTCAAAGAATTAATGGACCTGTCAAGACTTATTAAACACCTTGTCATTTTTAATTAATTTCCATGGGAGTGTGACTCACCTCCGCATAATAAACCTTAGTATTTTAAGAAGTTAGGACTTTGGCCTTATAAAATATTTTTTTCCTCTTCCCTTTTCTAAAAACCATGGGAAAAACCATGGGATGGTTTGTGGTTTGGATTAATTTAATATAAGGGGTCCCAAACATAAATAATAAAGAACAGCCTCACCTTTCCTATATAAACCCACCCAATGTCCCACTTCCTCCTCACTGAAAGCCATTGGAGTTCTTCCAACCTCTTCCCTACTCTCTCTATATTCCTCCCAAGGTCCCCCAAGCTCCCAAGAAGCCTCTCACAAGCCACTCTCAAGCCTTTTGAAGCACACATCCAAGTAAGGGTTCTTTTTTCCTTCCTCTTTTTTTTTCCAATTTTCATTAAGTTGTTTTGCCCTTTTAATTTCAACAATGAATGTTTGGGTATGGTTTTGTTCCTCCCTCATACTTCCCTATATATGTTTTAATGATGGGAGACCCCATTCTCTCCCATTAAATTCCTCCCATGTACACCCGTTACTATGTCGAAAATCTGAAAGGAACTTTTCTCTCCTCTTTTACATTCAAGAAAAACTTTTGTATCATGAATATAAATTCCATTAAAATTGTTGGTACAGGTATATATACGACCTCATTATGGTCCATTACATGAAAATATGATGAGGAACCCCTTTATATCTCATCATCCATTTTTTATGAATTCTTATGTCACGCCGTTACGCTGCCGAAATCGCACCGATTTTCTAAGCAAATGTCATTGTGTAGTGAATACCATGCCCATTTATCCATCAAGGGTAATCACCTATATGAACCATTACTTATTGATTATATATTTTTATGTATTAATTCCATATTCCTATATCATGGAATAAATGATTTTTTTATGAATCCATGTTTTATGATCCATGTGGCACACTTATGCATTAATGAAATGATTAAGAAGGGTACGCCCTTATATCGCTCCAATGCATTGGGTAAAGTAATGTATCATGATACGCCAGGTGCAATGAGTTTTGACTCATGCTAATTCAAGTGCAATGAGGGTTTACTCATGCATCATGTTCAATTAGGATTTACTCATGCTCCATGTACAATGAGCTTTGGCTCATGCTAATTCCATGTTAAGTGTTGTTGCCACATTTCCATGATATGATTATCATGCTTTAATATTCCTTTATGTTCATGTTTCTCTTATGATATATTGATATGCCTATTGTCTGACATGTATTGTACTCCTCATGTTATTCCATGTGTATTCCCTTGCTGGGCTTTGTAGCTCACCCTTTTCTTATGCATGTCCTCAGGTTATCCCTTGCAATGCTATGTATGAGAGAATGTAGTGGTCATAAAGGAAGTTTTCAATATAGATGTTGAATTTCATGTTTTATGTTTTTATGTAAAGATCCTAATCCCCAAAGACACTAAACATCTCATTATTATTTGTTTTATCATGTTATTTTTTATGTAATAAATCATGTTTAATCTATAATAAAAAGCAGGGTTATCATAGTTGGTATCAGAGGATAGGTTTAGTTATTTTTCAGGATTAGGATTAGAAAACCGTAGTAAAGCCTTAGAGACAAGAATAAGTATAATAAAAACATCCCTATGTTTTGGTAGGTACTGATTGAGTGGTTTATCAAACAAATACATCGCTTTCTGGATACGAGCAGGTAGAGGTGGCTCTGGTACAGATGTATCCTAGGGGAAAAACCCAAAAACACCGCTTCGAGATAGACTCGAACGAGAACTAGTGCGTGAAAATGGGCCTTTCTTCACTCATGGTTACGACACTTTCGGGTGATGTGTTTTGATAAATTCACAATCTTAGTATGAACCCTTATTAAGGGAATTAAAAAAAAGGCCCCTAAAAATATATGTTAGATAGTAGATCATGAAAAGCCTAGATTGAAGCGTATAGACTCATGTGTTATGAAATGAAAAATTTATTTACAAGTCATAAACTTTTGTTTTTGGATTACCCTTTATGTGTTACCCCTAACCTTCCTTTTCTTCCATCCAATGGATGATAATAGGAGGACTCGGGCTAACAATCGTTGTGAAGATCAGTGTGATGACTGTACTAATGAGATGACCAATCCAATGGGAGTGGGAATCGTGAACATTGTCGTGCTTCTCTCTCAGATAACCCAAGTTTTTAACAGAAACACGGGTCAAGAGGAATGTTAAACCCCCTCCTTGAAAGAACAAGTTGCTATCGAGAGCTTCATTAGACAAAGTCCTCCTACTTTTAGTGGATCATCTGATCCCATGATCGCTGAACAATGGATCCACTCCGTTGAAAATATCTTCTCTATACTTCAATATTTTGAACAAGAGAAGGTTCTACTAGAGGCTTATCGTATGGAGGGTGAAACTGATCAATTGTGGACGTTGATAAAAAATCTGAAGCCCAAGGAGGACATTGAGGCATTGGAATTGAAGTATTTCTGGAAGATGGTTTTCGATAAATATTTTCCATTCACCCTCTAGCTTAATATTGAAAGGGACTTCCTTTCCCTGAAGAAAATAGATGAAGAATTTGTTGGAGTGTACGAGGCAAACTTCACAAGGCTTGGATGATAGGTTTCCAGCTTTGTCGTTACCCCCAAATGCAAAGTTGACCGCTTCTTTGGTGGGCTGAATCCTAGCCTACAGAAAGCATTGGCGATCCGTGACATCGACAGGTATGAGGAAATTGTCTGATATGCCCTCATGGTCGAAATGGAGATCGTGGAATCATAGGGGTATCATGGTGATAAGAGGCATAAGTTGGAATTCAATACTGGTGGTCTGATGGATAAATCCAATGGTTCTTAGACGATCCAGCACCCCACTTACCAAAAGTGTGGAATGAAGCACCTGGTAAATTGCCTTAACGGGACGAGGAAATGCTTCAGGTGTGGAAGGGAAGGGCACCTAGCTGTTAACCGTTGGAAATAAATTCCCACGGCTACAACAGAGGAGGGGAATGCTCTGTTCAATCCTCAACGTGTTGTTAAACGCTAAAAATGAAAAGAAACAGGTCATTTTGGAAATTAGTGCCCTAATCCAAGGGTTTTCAGAGGCATCCAACAACCTCCAAGGTAGAAAGGAAGAGGTTCTTCCATCACCTCTACCAAAGTGAACCCTGAAAACAAAGTGGTTACATGTACGCTAGTTATTCATTAGGAATAGTGAATGTACCTTTTGATTCACGTTCTACACATTCTTTTATATCTTGAATGTTTAGTACAATAATCCCACCACCACCAAATATCATGGAAATGAATATGTCAGTGAGTAAGTCAAATTGGGCAATCATTGCATCCCATGAATATAATTCCTCCACTATTATAATATGTGGATTTAATTTCCCGGAGAACCTCTTCATACTCCCCCTGGTGGAATTTGATGCAATTCTTGGCATTGATTGGCTTCCCTTATATAGAGCTAACATAAATTGTCGGGAGAGGGAAATCACACTCCATATGGAGAACGACCCCCGATTCTTTACATGTGTAAGGAGGAAGATGAATCTCATTTAGCTCCATCATCTCAAGCATGGATATTAATTCCCTATGAGCACACGTATCTGGCCCAGATGATTGAGTCCAAGGAAGAAACCATCCTTGATGAAATGACTATTGTGAGGGAATTCACAGAAGTGTTTCCCGGGGAACTGCCTAGCCTTCCTCTTAGTAGAGATGATGAATTTTCAATTGAACATATACCTGGGGATTTACCAATATCCAAGACTCCAAATAGAATAAATGTTGTAGAGCTTGAAAAGATTAAGAATCAACTACAGGAGAATTTGGATAAAGGGTTTATATGCCCTTGTGCTTCACCAAGGGGTTCACCAGTCCTCTTCATCAAGAAAAAGGATGGGTCAATGCGGCTTTGCATTGATTATCGTGAACCTAACAAAATCACGATAAAGAACAATTATCCTTTATCACAAATTTATGAATTGTTGGATCAAATACGTGGAGCACAATACTTCTTCATGGTGGACTTACGGTCAGGATATTATCATGTAATGGTGAAAAAGGATAATATCCCCAAGACTGGTTTTCACACAAGATATATGCACTATGAATTCATAGTAAATCCTTTCGGACTCACCAATGCTCTAGCGATCTTCATTGACTTAATGAATAGAGACTTTAGTTAGTACCTAGACAAATTTGTGGTATTATTTATAGATTCTATTCTAATATACTCCAAAACCAAGGAGTATCATGGGGAGCATTTAAGAACTGTACTAGAGACATTGCGCAAGGAGAAGCTCTATGAAAAGTACAGAAAGTGTGAGTTCATGTTTAAGGAGGTCTCATTATTGGGACATATCATCAAAAGAAATGGGATATCTGTGGACCCCTCCAAAACAGATGCAATTGAGGGATGGCCGAGGCCAACATCGGTAAGAGATATCTGTAGCTTCTTGGGGTTAGCTGGATATTATCGACGATTTGTGAGAAATTTCTGACGATTGTCCAACCTTCTTACCAACCTAACTCTAAATGGAGTAATGTTTTCATGGAGTGATTAATGCGAAGAAAGCATTAGGGAGTTGAAAAAGAGACTTATCACTGCGCATTTTCTCACTTTACCCACACGTGGGGAACTTTTTGTTGTATTCAGTGATTTTTCGAAGAAGGGATTAGGCTGCGTGCTGATGTAAAATGATAAAGTTATATCTTATTCTTTAAGGAAGATGAAAATCCATGATCGAAACTATCCAACGCATGATCTGGAGTTAGAGGCGGTGATCTTTTCCTTGAAAATATGGTGGCATTATCTCTATGGAGAGAAATGTGATATATATACAGACCACAGGAGTATTAAATATATATTCACATAGAAAGAGCTTAATATTTTCTAGAGAAGATGGATAGAGCTCATCAAGGATTATGATTGTTCAATACATTACCACAGTGGGAAAGAAAACAAGGTGGAAGATGCCTTAAGTAGAAAGGTTCTAGTGATTCTATCAATGATGAGAATTGAGAAGGATCCAATCTTCTTAGACTTGATGAAGATGGACATGGGAATCATGGAGAAGAGAACATCATCAATCCTTTCACAAATGATTGCTCAACCGTCTCTTTTGGAATGGTTAACGGATGCTAAAAAGGATGATTTGGGAATTCAAGAAAAAGTGGAAGCTATCTAAAATGGAAAATCCTCGGAGTTTAATGTTAATGAAGAAGGAATTGTGTGGTTTGGGAAAAGACTATGTCTTCCATAATGTCCAGAGCTGAAGAATGATCTTTTGGATGATGCACATAGTTCAAATTACTCTATTCACCGAGGGAGAACAATGATGTATCGAGATCTCTGAGAAAACTTTTGGTGGGGAAAGATGAAAAAGGATATTGCTGAATATACATCAAAGTGTCTGGAGTGCCAGCAAGTGAAGGCAGAGAGGCAGAAGTCTAAGGAGATGATGCAATCATTGCTCATACCAGAATGGAAATGGGAGAACATCACCATGGACTTTGTCACCGGACTTCCGAGGACATATAAAGGCAACAATGTAATCTGGGTTATTGTGGATCATCTTACAAAGATTGAACACTTCATTTCTATTCTAGAGGATTTCTTATTGGATCAACAGAAACAGATATATATCAGGTAAGTGGTAAGGTTTCCTGGAGTACCACTATATATTGTGTATGATCGAGATCCAAGATTCACCTCTATGTTTTCGAAGAGTCTTCAACATGCTCTTAATACAGAACTGAACTTCAGTACGACTTATCATCCTCAAACTGATGGCCAATCCGAGCGGACTATCCAAACACATGAGGACATGTTGAGAGCATGCTCAATAGACTTTAAAAGAGGATGGGATCAACATTTTACTCTGGTTGAGTTCTCTTATAATAACAATTTCAACTCAAGCATCCAAATGGAACCATATGAATCCCTATATTGGAAAAGGTGTAGAAAACATGCATGTTGGGATGAGGTCGGTGAACGTAAGCTGCTTGGACCGGAAATGGTCGAGGAAATTTTGGAGAAGGTGAAAACCATTCACCAGCATATCATGGCATTTCAGAGTCGACATAAGAGTTATGTAGATAATTGTCGATGAGACCTTGAGTTTAAAGATGGAGACATGGTTTTTCTACACATATATCTCTAGAATAAGGACATGAGGTTTGGAAATAAAGGGAAGTTAAGACCAAGGTAAATCGCACCCTTCAAGATTCATAATCGTGAAGGGGTTGTGGCCTATCGAATAGAACTTACACCTTCCATGGCCAAATTACATGATGTCTTTTGTGTATCCCTATTATGTAAGTACATACCGGACCCTTCACATGTACTCTCTTCTGATGTGGTAAAATTGGAAGATGATCTTTCTTATGAGGAGAAACCAGTGAAGATCTTAGATCGTATTGAAAATATTCTACAAAATAATACAATGCCCCTCATCATGGTTTTGTGGAGAAACTACAAGTTTGAAGAAGCAACATGTGAATAGATGAAATGATGAAGCTGAGTTACCCACATCTATTTTAGTGTGGGAAAAGGAAAATTTCGTGGGAAAATTTTATTAAGGGTGGAATATTGTAACGACTCAATGTTTCATTAATGGAAATCCCTATTGATATAATTAAATGTCTCTTTATTTTATATAAAATGTCAACTTCTTTGGTTTTATGATAAGAATTTTTACCGTTGATAATATAGCCGTTGAATAATGATCACATGATTAGTATAAATATAGGTCTTTAACAAATCCAATTTACATAGAAAAAGGAAGTGATGGCCTCATCCAGTAGAATTGCCTCATACGAAGACCATTTGTTAGAGCTCAGAAAAGAGGAGGCATCCTTGGGCTTCGCTCTTGACCAAGCCCAAGCTGAACTTCATCATGTCATGCTCGAATGGGATCATCTATAGGAGAAGTAGATGTTGATATAAATTACCACTCAAGCAATATTATCCGAGCCACCCCAAGGGTCTGTGACCATAGAACACCTTACCCTTAGGACTTATACGGATGTTTTAAGGGGTTATGTAACAAATAAATAGTATTATGATCATTTACATTATTTGTTTTATATAATAATGAATATACTTTATTGTCACTATTGATACATTGTAAATAGTTTTTAAAGTAAAAATAATGTTTTTCGTTATTATTTAATAAAGAAATATATTTTTTTAATTAAGGGATTTGTGAAATAAATAATATTTTAATAAAAAAAATTTATTATTAAATTTATTTTCATTAAATATAAATTATCTTATAATTTTATGAATTAAATTAAAATTTTTATTATGGTTCGAAATCCATTTTTGTGAAAACAGGTGAATTTTCGATAAATGTATGTTTTTATTTTAAAAGTGAAAATTAAAGTATTTATAAAATTATGTTGATAAAAGAAATGTTTTTTCTAGAATTAGGACGTCGAAATTATCCAATGGTGAGTTTTTCATAATTTTCTAAGACAGTCAAATATTTGGGTAAAAATTAAATACCATTTAAATATATAATGTGTTTTATGACATCATAATGACCCAATAGTGATGTAATAAAATACAATAATCTTTATGTTCGGACAATATATGTTTTACCAATAATATAATGTAATTTTGTGTTTCTTTTACTTACTTTTCGAAGCATTAATGGACCCCTCAAGACTTATTAAACACCTTGTTTTTTAAATTAATTTCCATGGGAGTGTGACTCATCTGCACATAAGCAACCTTATTATTTTAAGAAGTTAGAAATTTGGCCTTATAAAATATTGTTTTCCCCTTCCCTTTTCCAATAACCATGTTCAGAAACCGTGGGATGGTTTGTGGTTTGGATTAATTTAATATAAGGGGTCACAAACCTAAATAATAAAGATTTTCCTCACCTTTCTTATATAAACCCACCCAAACTCCCACTTACTCCTCACTCAAAGCCTTTTAAGTTCATCAAACCTCAGACCTACTCCTTATAGAATCATACAATGGTTCCCCACGCACCCAAGAATTCTCTCACAAGACTCTCTCTAGCATTTGGGAGCACACTTCCAAGTAATGGTTTTTTTCCTTTCTCATTTTTGTCCAATTTTCGTTAATTTGTTTTGCCCTTTTAATTTCAATTATGAATGTTGGGGAATGGTTTAAAACCTCCCTAATACTGCCCTATTTATGTTTTAATGATGGGAGACCCCTTTTTCTCTCATTAAATGCCTCCCGTGTACACCTGTTACTATGCTGAAATACCGAAAGGAACTTCTCTCTCCTCTTTTACATTCAAGCAATACTTTTGTGTCATGAATATAAATTCCATTAAAATTGTTGGTACATTAATATATACGACCTCTTTCATCTACATTACATGTAAATATGATTAGGAACCCCTTTATCTCTCATAAACCATTTTTTTGAATTCTTATGTCACGCCGTTACGATGCCGAAATCGCACCGATTTTCTATGCCCATGTCATTGTGTACTGAATACGATGACCATTTCTCCATCAAGGGTATTCAAATTTATGCACCTTTACTTATTGATTATAAATTTTCTTGTATAATTTCCACATTCCTTTATCATGTAATAAATGATTATTTTTTTTATGAATCCATGTTTTATGATCCATGTGGCACACTTATGCATAAAATAAAATGTTTAAGAAGGGTGTTCCCTTATAGCGCTCCAATGCATTGGAAAAAATATTGTATCATGATACGTCATGTGAAATGAGTTTTGAATTATTATAACTCAAGTGAAATGAGGCTTTACTCTTGATTTATGAGCAATGATGATTTAATCATGCTCCATGTGCAATGAGCCTTGGCTCATGCTAATTCCATGGTAAGTGTTGTTGCCACATTTCCATGTTATCATTATCATGATTTATCATGCCATTATGTTCATGTTTCTCTTATTAATTATTGATATGCCTATTGTCTAACATGTATTGTACTTCTCATGATATTCATTGTGTATTTCCATACTGGGCTTTGTTTCTAACCCTTTTCTTATGCATGTCCTCGGGTTATCCCTTGCAATGATAAGTACGAGGGAATGTAGTGGCCATGTAAAAGAAGTTTTCAATATAGATCTTTTATTTCATATTTTAAATTTTTATGTAATGATCTTATTCCCCAAAGAAACTAAACCTCTCGATCTTATTTGTTGTATCAAGTGATGTTTTATGTAATAAATCATGTTTAAGTTATAATAAAAAGAAGGGTTGTCATATGTTCATATCAAGACCATTCAAAAACACGTTTCTCACTAAAAAAATAATATATTGAACACATTTAAAAAAACCATAAACCATATAAAGTCATATTGAAATGATAAATAAAGGACCCACATACCTTACAGTTGGAAACATCTAGAAATTAGTGTGAAATCACAACTGTACGACCACAGGTCCATACAAAGGAAATGTCCATCAATAACCAAAAAAATTTATCCATAAAATAGAACAAGAACCCCTATTTTGTTCACAAAATCCAATGGAAAATAGGGACTCTATAAAGTGGGATGAAGAACCCCTGAACAAAGATGAAATTAAGTGTAAAATGTCTTACTCAGTGTTTAATTAAAGAATCAGGGTTAAAAAAATATTGTGGATCAACGGATTCATGATATCATTGAGGATGTTTTCATTGATACAAATACATAATTTGATGGATGGGAGGTAATTTAGGGTTAATATTGCGGAATGAACAATAATATTTTTCAACTTTTTAATGACCTGCAAAAGTAGGATGGTTTTTAAAACTGATTGGTGACCATTTATCAAACACTTCAATAGTGGAACATTCCTTATGATTATCCCACATGGTTTTACAATCACTTTTCTAAATGTTTGGTCACCAATGTCCAAAATGACATTTTCCCGCATAACATCCTATACAAGGGTGCATGATTTACCCTAATTGCGCAACAACTATTCACCACAAGTTGTTAAGAACCAAATATATATTTTTTTTCTAGAAACACATGGGGAAATAATGTGAAAACTTTATGACCAAAATAAGAAAATTATGTAACTAAAAATAAAACCACATACGTAACACACAATCAAATTTTGATCGTAAATGACCCACGAAATATATTTTATTAATATTTTTATTATTACTTAATCATTGAATTTTTGGGATTGAATAGGATTAAATAAATAATGAAATATATATATAATTTTTCTTATCAAAGTTTTTTTAATAATTTCATAGTATATAATAACACAATATTTTATTAATTTCATTATATCATTAAAAATACATTTTCATAAAAATGTGTTTATTTTTTCATTTTATTTCGTGGAATAATATTAATATATTCATATTTTTAACAATTTATTTCATATACAAATTGAAATTTTATAAATCAGGATTATATAAATATATATATTACTGATAAAATGTTGTATTATTCTATGTAGTGTCAATTTCTTGAGAATCGTGACAAATGTCGCTTTCTATAAAACTGTCATTTATTTTAATTATAATAATTAATAAAAAACTACCATTATGATTTTAATTTATTTTCAATGTAACATAAGTAATATTTAGTTATATTTAATCTATTTAATTACGTATTATTTATTTTTATAATAAATTGTGGTATAAATTTATTTTCTGTCTAAAAGAAGCATATTTTTGAATATCCTTTTAATATAATAATTTTCCATGATATTATTAAATTAAAATAACCACTAACAAAGGATGTTTTTATAGAGATGTAAATATCATATATATAAATTTATGAATTTAAATTAATCTCTTTATTATTACATTTCAAATATAAAATATAATTACTCTTTATTCTTGAAATTTGAATTTTATAAACACCAATTTTTTCACACTATTTGCAGATGATAGTAAAATTAAAATCTACCACTGATGTAAATTAAATTTTATAACGTGGATTATATATTTATAATAATAATTAAAAATGTTATATATATTTTTTTTCATAATGATTATTAAAAATGAAAAAAAAAAATATTTTTAGTGATAATGTTTTAAATAATGACTGGATCATAACACATTATAATAATAAAATTATTCATACAAAAGCATATGATTTTTTATAAATTAGATTTTACACTAAGAATATGTGTTTGAATATGATATTATGTGGATAATTTTATATTGTATCTTAAATTAAAAACTGCATTGGATAAAAAATAATCCTGGATAAAAATAAAATGTTCATAGAATGTAATTATAGAGGATAAGGAATATGATTATTAAAACTATTTCATTTATTTTCATGGAGGTTTTTTTACCATAACATACATCGACTAAATTATTTTTTATATATTGAGTTTCATATTGTGAAAATTACTTCCAAAATAAGAATATTTTTGCTTAATTCAAAAAATACCAACCCTTCCCAATCATA
Source organism: Viscum album (assembly GCA_963277665.1). Taxonomy (NCBI): domain Eukaryota; kingdom Viridiplantae; phylum Streptophyta; class Magnoliopsida; order Santalales; family Viscaceae; genus Viscum; species Viscum album. The sequence continues at coordinate 722,481,389 of OY728141.1, forward strand.
AAAGGAAAATACCTCCCTTTATTTCTTCACAGTACTCATGCCTTCTAGATTGAGGATTACCTTGAATGTTTTTTCCTGAATATCATTTTAAACATTATAATGATTCTTCTATTCCTGAATGTCCATCCCTTGGCTCCACATGAAGAGATCTAAAGGATGCCACTCAAAGGGAGTGTAATCATCTTAATGAAGTGCATTCTTTTTATTTCTTCTTTTACTACCATAAGTAAAGTATGAAAGAATAAAATATTAAAAAAAACTAAGATTAAAAATATTTTTTATTTCATAATTATTATCCATCCCCTTCCTCGTGAAATGTGAACAAAATCCATCACTCGTGTGTATTGTGGTCTATTACTTCATGAACCGTTGAAATTAGTTTTCCACAATGGACTATGTGGATAGTCATAACAATGTAAATAATGAATATATATGATAATTATTATAGGATATTAAAACAAAAATATTAATGTATTAATAACCACATTACCCTTTCACCCATTAAGGGAAAGATATTTCACCTCATGTGCATGTAGAACATCTTATCTCCACCAAGTGATGTGATTTATTATCATTTTCAAACATTAATTAATTGTTTTAAAAATATATTCCATAAATTAATATTTAATTTGTAGCATTAATATGAATTTGGAAATTAACTATCCATATCCTATGTAAAATATCTATAACCTTAGTGACAAAACATGCATGATAAAATTATTATTTTATCAATTGAAACATTAGATATATTAAAAACATTATTAATTAATGTTGATATTTATATCATAAATGAATCGTATATTATGTTATTAATTTAAATAAATTAATTTAATAAATTAAAAACATTATTAAAACCATTATATTGTATTTTAAATCTTGTTAAACTAATTTTAACTATGATGCAATGTGCGTCATCTCAATTTTCCATCAAAGAAGTAAACATTATTGTTATTCAAAAAATTTAATTTTTATAATTTATAAATTTCACAATGTAAATTTTTTATACTAATTCCATCTAAATTAATATCATTTTATGTTTCCATTTAAATTTCATTATCCAGGTGTATTTCACTATATTTTTTTCAAATTATAAAGGAATTCCATAAAACAATTTCTTTTCAGTGAGTTATGTTACTTCATCATTGATATTGAAATTATACAAATATGTGTCCAACGAATTATTATAATTTTATATTTTATTTATACTTATTGTTTCTCTATTATGAATTTATATAGATAATAAATAAATTTATTAATTCTTGTTTCAGTGATATGATCTTTGTAAGAAATTTCATCTCCATTTTTCATATCTATTGACATATATTTTTTATTATGAACATATTTATTTTTATGATATGTATCCACTTCACCTATGATAAGTTATCTCCTAAATATCATTATATAAATGGTACTTAATGTTTTATTTGAGTTTATTACTTTTATGGTTTTATTACTCTAAATTTACCAAAGAAGAATCTGTCTATAATTCAATATTATTCTAATAAGTATTATTTAAGATTGAATTTCCATTAAAAGAAAATATATGAAAATTTTCTTATAAAACCATTTAATTTTATTATAAACTATTTATTAAATAATTTGTAGTTGAAAATTACCATATAGAGTTTTGTCACATAATATTAATTATAAATTGGTTTCATGAAAATATGAATTTACTTCTCACATTGGAAAAAATTCGTTTTTCTTAAAAATCCTTATTTACTAAAAACGTTTGTATTACTGTTTTTCTCATTGTACTATGATTTTTTATTGTTAAATTTACTCAACATTGGATTTATAATTTTTTTAAATGAATATTCATTTCATTTTCCAAATGGGGTACTTTCTATAATTTCTAACAAATATGTCAAAGGAATACTTGTTTTAATATAGTAAACATGGATAGAACATTATAACTATCATGAAATCACATTTATTTGATGCTTGGTTCATAATTTTCCATGATTCGATAAAAACATTCACAAAATTTGGACATTTTTTACATTAAAAATTTTATTTGTGAAGTACAAAGGATATATTCCACAATAATTTTTTAATAGTCATTTATTTTATTTATTTTTACATAGGAAAAATTTCTTCTTTTTTTCTATAAATAAATTTAAATAAGTTTCATTTATACCATATCTATTAAATTATTGGAATGTATATGATCAATTTTACTATGGATTATATTGAAATTCAAAATCACAGTACAATATTGTACTCAATAACATTTCCATTGAATGTAAAAGTTTTTATAATCATTGTAAATCATATTACTTATACATATTTATATTCCTTGTATCATTGATGTTATTCTTTTATGAACCACATTATATTTTTAAATACTATGTTCTATTATAAGTGATGATTATTTGAATTTTTAATTTCTTTAAGAATCAACATTCTTTACAAAATATAGTCAATTTTTTATAAGACATTTTTTTAATTAATTATATTTATTATTCAATATAAAAGGAATGGTTTCTGTATGAAGTGACAATTGGGGCCGTAAATTAGTTAATCAACATATTTATTGATAGGTCTCATGAGGAATAAATATTCTTTTATAATTAAATTTTTTTATTCATAGTTATATAATTTGTTTGTGAATTTTTATGGTAAATTAAATATAATGATTTATAAGAACATGACATAGAATATTAGTAATTTCTTATATTAATATTTTATTTATTATATCAATGATATTGGTGCATTGATATTTACCATTGATGCATTTGATATTATGTTATTGATTGAATGTAATGTATTTTAATTTATATACCACTACAAATTTATTATTAATTCTCTAATCATGATAGTTAAGTTATAGATTAGATTACATGTGTTTAATTTTATCTACAGTTCTATTTTATTATGGATTTCTGATTATGGATGAATTCAACTATAAGAAAGCCTTACCATGATTTGAACTTAGCATTGTTTGATTTCCCATCCCCATGATATTAAGAAGGAATATATGTATTATTTTAAAATTTTAGAATATTTAAATTGACTATGTTGTAATTAATGATTTCAAATGAGACTAAGGGCCCAATTATGTATCCTTTTTTCAATGACTAAAAATCTATTTATTTGTTTTTGTATTGAATAAAATTTATCTTATTCTAGAGTAGTACTATATCCACCTAATATGGGAATATAGGGTTTAGCAATTTAATGGGATCATTTTTATATATGTTTTTTAATATGTTAATTTTTTGTTTCAAATCACATTATTATAGAAAAATATTTATAGTTATATTTTTCAAAATTGAATTAATATTTATTTTCAAAACATGTATGACATTGATTAATGAAGAATGTATTAGATAATTGGAATAAAGAGAATCTATTTTTTTATATATTCCCATTTCATTTCAGGTCATTATGAATAGTAACCATTTTAGTGCATTGTCAAATAGGTATGGGTGAATCTAGTAATAAATGTAATGAATAATTTGATATAAGAAATAACCCAAAAATCCATTATTTATTTCATTAATATTGTGATATAAATACCATAAAATGTATTAAAATATGGAATACGAATTCCACATTACATTAAAAATAAAATTAATATTAATGTCAATTCAGAATATAAAAAATTCTACCTATTTTTTTTATCATTAATATTTTTTAATAGATATAAACTGATTTTTTTCATTTATGAAATATTATACAACATATAAGTTAATTATCTCACCATGTTAAATAAATTTTTTTATTTAGTGAGAATATAATAACATTAAATGATTATAAATCACAAACAAATCCATGTGTGTTGTAGAAAAATAATGAAAATGTTTTGAAAAATTATTAGAGTAATATTTTTTTCATGAGTTATTGTGTTGGATGAATTTTTTAGATAAAGATAACATACTGAGGTTAATTTAAATTGTTATATTTTAATGGAATTTATATCATGCATTCATTTTTTTCAAACTATGTGAGTAGTCTTAAAAATTACAACTATGGTGAATTATTTTAAATAATATTTTATTTGATGATTTATAATTAAGAAAATTATTATAATTAGATGATTAATTATGATAACGTAATGATAATTAACCATTTTCATCTTATGGGCCACTTTTCTTCTTATAGTTTCTATTATTACTCATAAATAGTATATATCATTGATATCTCTATAATCATAAAAACATTTAACGATTAGTTAAAACTTTGAGAGAGAGGGATCAATAAAAATATCATAATTATATTTAATGTAATTATTCTAAATAATCCTCATATTATATTCTTAATATATCAATGTGGTTCATATTTTCCTTGAATATAAATTAATATTAATTTAACACAATTAGTGTTTCCAAGGGTGAAATCTCCCTCACAAAAAAAAAGGATGCATCATGTCATTCATTCCCCAAAAACTTGTGCACACAAGTATATAAAATATCTTCCCAAATCATTCCCCAAAAAAAAAACAATTACTTATAGGTAATTGTATCACAAAAATTAAAAACAAAAATAGATTATGTTGAAATCCAATGGGGTTATCCGAGAAGAATGTATATGTCCCTTTTGACAAATTCAATTATATCTTCATATGAAACATTTTTTAAATATACATAAATAATGGTGATATAATATAAAATATACTCTTCTTTTACAAAAACATTATTTGGAATATTTTACATCCCCTTCCATAACCATTTCACTCAAAAATGGAACTATATCATTACTCACATGTAATTGTAGAATACCACATCCAAAAATAGAAGGTATACATTTTTCAACACTGCCTCTCATGGATTTTGTTAATTATTAATTAAATATAAATATATAAATATATGATATTCATGATTGAATTATAATTTATTAAATATAATATATTACTTGTATTATTACCCTTCCACCCATTGAAATGATAATGTTTCTTGTGAATATGTGTGAATTACCACCTTCATTAAGCGATCTGATTTGTTTTTTATTTCATCATAACATGGGGGGTTCTACAATAAAAAATGGTTCATAGTAATGTTAAATAAATCAATATTATCATTATATAGATAACTAAATAATGGACTATTTTAGGAAAAATCAGCATACCAAATATCTGTTTGGATTATGCAATATTTCAAAGAACAATACATCCATATATCAATATAGGTATTAAAACATTACACTAAAATTAATGAAAAAATATTGTAATGATAAATTAATAAATTTGAAAAAAATTATTTAAATATAAATAATATATCTATATATATATATGTATATATATTATACTCGAGTTACAGACAGACATATCTTGTTTCAACTCATGGTAAGGGGTTTCCTAACTAAAATTCCATTCATTGGGTTGTACTTATACTTAATTACAATATAATTAACATATTTTATTTAAAATGAACTATAGATGTATTATATCATATATAAAGTGAATTTTTATTGTTTAAATATTGTTAAAGATAATAAAATCATTGATTTAATAATATATTCAATGATGCTATCATTTTAAGAACGTTTAATATAAAAACTGTTTATTTGATGTATTTCATGTATTATGTCAGTAATGTATTTTATGTGGTGTATAAGATAGCAATGGAGATAATATATCTTTAATAAATATTCTATCATTTTATATCGTGTTACTTCTGTGTTCTTTATTTCATGATAGATTGATTTTGATTATAACTATTTAATGGGTTTCATGGTCTGAATATGATTTCTTTGAGAAATAATTAATGTTATGAAACATAATTTATTTTTTATAGCTTAGTAACATCCTTTTTAGTTTCATTATATATAAATTATTTTAATTATTTTTTTCTATGAATCATTTTACATTAATCCACTTAATTGTATTTTTGATTCAATCATTTACCACATCGTGAAGGTATCTTGTGTCACAATTCCTTCATTGTGAAATGTAATGATTGAGGAAACTAAATTCATTTATATTCAATATAAAAATAAACATGATAATATAATATCATAATGATTTTATGAACATGATATTTTATGTTTCTTCTTATGTTTATTATTTTAATGGACTTTAGGTTTTAAAAGGATTAAAATGGGGATTCTACAAAAAGTTACATTAAATAATTTATAACAATTTTACAAAAAAAAATATGTCTTCATAAAATTATTTTAAGAATTATATATTTTTTATCAAAAAATATTTCGTAAATTTATTCTACATGATCAATTTTCCCCATTTGAATGTTTTTAGAAATTAAATTCTTTTCATTTTCCACTTAAGTAACTTTTGAATATCATTTCATATTATTGAAAATACTATTTAAAATGGGTTCATGATTTTTCCTCATCCAATAGAGAGTCAAGAAATTAGATGAACTATGAGGTCTCTTATTCATCCTATAAAATGGATACTTATGAAATCACCCTAGGTCGCAAGATCCATACCGAAACTCAATTTTGTCCACCGTAGTTCATAAATCCAACATCCATATCCAAATATATTGATCACTTCTTATCTCTTTTTTCATAAATCGAGCATAGATCATGTGAGATTTTATATATGAAATTATTACATCACTCACATCATAAATATTCTGAATATTGGGAATCCCAAATGTGAAATCAAAAATACGTGACACGATAAGATCCCTTATATAAGATAATCCACCTTAGTGTATGTCTCGAATACATTCTCATATTGATAAACCCTAGGGAAATAAACAAAATTTTTATTAAATGTATTTAACCATAAATATATGAGTTAATGGTGGATCTCATCATGATGAATCATATTCCTACGATAGGCAGGGTATGTTGGATGCCTTCCTAATGCTAGAGTGTAATACATTGTGCCTAAATGAAATTATATATTTATTCTCCCCATGAATTAAATATCCACTACCAAAATGAAATATGTGGGTTTTGATTTCAATTATTAATGAGAACATTAGGATTCATCAAAAAATTTACATTCCAATCTTAAAAATATAAATCACCTCCCTATATGGAATTAAACTCTATAGTAACTATTAATGTTTCGCGATAATATAATTAGATAACCATTTCAAGTCAAGTATGGGAGGAAGATGAAGATACTCATATAAAAACAAATGTTCTAACTAATAAAGACTCCCACTTAACATAAAAATATTTCACACCAGATCATTTCACTATGTTAAAAAGTATTGTATCTAGAAATGGATGAGTCCCTTGAACATATCTTAAATCAGTATGACAACTCCTTAATATGCAACAATACCCCTAAACAGTTGTGATGAGACCGAATTCCAATCCCCTCAATCACTATTATTTCATTTGTTACATATTTTATGGAACCAAAAATGATCGTCAAAAATTGGAAAGTAAGTATTTACCTTCTATTGGATTTGGGAGACATTTTCAGTTTCTAGGAAATGAAAATTGTGAACAAGGTGTGAATGAATGAGAAACAATTTAGAAATCCCCAATATCAACCATCATAAATCATTCAAAAATGACGATCCAGGGTTAATGCATGTAATGATTGAATAATAAAACCATTATATGTGTCGTTAACTTCGTATCCACAAAATGGGGCACCGCACATTTCCATAATAAAATGGTGAACCTGATGTGAAATATATCAAAAGAATAAAATTATCAGTTGATAATGCATCAATAAAAATAGTTTTTTTTACAAATTATAATGGTTCACTGGACATGAAATATCATTTAACTGAGGTTCCCAGAAAATTAGCCCTTCTCACCATGAAAATTCTATAGGAGTAAAATTGATAATGTGGGAATTAGAAAAGAATATTGTGTTTCATATTTCTATATAATGTATAATGTTTCATAAATTAAAATATTTAGTGACATGTGACCTTATCCCTTGTGTTATTTATGAAAATAGATATTTCTCTCACAAAAAATACCTAATCATGAGATTACGTCTTTATCAAGAGACTATTCAACAGTATGAGCTACAACTACAAACAATATGGGTCACAATATGACCACGTCTGACTAACTCCTCCAAAATCAGTTGGATAATGTAATTTTTTGGGAATAACACTGAAATGGTAAAATTATGAACATTAAGGATTTCTAAAAAGGATTCTATAGGATGAAGTAGATGAGTCCATATTCTTTATGAAATTGTGTAGTGGAAAAACTGGCACACATTACCCCTGAAAATTTGATTATAATTTTTTCCTCAGGGTGAATAAATTTTCAAATTCCATATTTGAGGTTGGTGGATCATTGGGTAAACTAATACTTTATCATATTTCATGTGTATCCTTGGAGGGCTCAGTTTAACCTTCATCACTTGCATCATCCTTCTAATTTCCCTTACATGTATGATGTTGGAACCACCGAAAACATTAAAACTCTGGAAACTCAAGAACACATACCATAATAATCTCAATGGTGGAGGAATTATGTTGAGAAATTGGAGTTTTATATATACCTACTTCCTCTAATAAAGACCACTGACATATTCTGGTGGTTTCTTATAGGATGACTTGTATCCCTACACTCTCAGATGATGTCATAATGCGTATTACTATGACCAACATGGGGGAGGCACATAGTCATGCACCTATTCCTGATGCACTATTGTATATTTAGAGTGGAAAATGATGAAAATAATTACATCATATTCCAAATTCCATAGATTATATATTCTAGTGTATATTGAAGATTTAAATATTTCATGCCTACATTCTTATACAAACTCTAATAATGTCTCACTACATTCTAGAACAAGAAATGAAACCCCACTTTCATATTCTGATACTAGTAAATATACTGGAATAAGAAAATTTTATTATCTTGGAATAATGATAACTACATCTACATTTTCAATACTTATATGTGTCACCTTTCGGGAATGAACACCATTCTTCATCTATAGATGATGATTTTTTGCATTGTCTGTTAAAGGATGTGGTGCATGAGAGAGCCCATAATACCATTCCAACTAGGGATCAACAGCTGATGGGGGAAAAATCCTCGAGATAGGCACACATTACTATGAGAAATGATGTATGGTATACTACAATGGAACATGACCAAGATAATATCCTTTTTTTAAATAGGGCTCAAAAAATGAGAGTGCAACATGGGTCGGGATATGTGCCAATTCCTATTAAAAACACGATCCACATACACCTAAAGCATAATAATGGGATCATTTTCCCAATTCAAAAAAAAGTTTGTCTAGATGAAATGGAAATTCCCTTTGATAAGGCTAATATCCAAAAACAGTGATGTTGTATATCAGTTTCGAAAATATCACAGAAGAAATCCTTACATCTATAGATCCATTGATGAGCTACTACACATAAATACTTAAGAGGCTATACAAGAGGTTATCATATCACGTCTCACATTATTATTGACCATCACCATATTATCTCGAGGAATGTTTCTATGAACCTGGATCAGATACCCACTTTAGCTAGGTTTTAGATGACTGTTCTGGAAACCAACCATAAGAAGGATCATATTCCTTCCGATAATATATATTGTAATGAACCGGATTTTCCATAAATTGTTTTTGTTATATAAAATTAATAAATGTTTGTAAAAATTGACTGCATATGATTTCGAGGCCTAGTGTTTCCTGAATGAATTTCTGAACTCTTTTTTTCTTACGTTCACTAAGCAAGTGAGCGGCATTTTGTATCTTTTGAACTGGTGCTCAGAATTGAAATCTGAGGACAGTGCTGAACTCATAATGTTGATATTCAGTTAAATAGACCTTCACCTTGACCTCTGTATGTCTAGGTTTAATGTTAGTTTTTTTAAATTTTTGACGTAGTGTTAAGAGAAAAATAATAAAATAAAGAATATATTTTTTCATATATTTGAAACCTCTCAAATGAATATAGTGGTGGGGACCACCAGACCATGAAACCCCTATTTTTTAATGTGAGGTAACTCTTCTATTTTCTACAATTAATGATCCAACATTAAACATAATTAAGGGGTCTCCTCACCTCTTGTGGTAAAAGAGTCATTGGCAAAGGGGAGATCATGGTACAGCCTTTGAAGAAACATCCTTCAACGAAGATCCCTATACAATGAAGAACGAGCCTTCGACGAGGATGATGCTCGATCTTGGAATTGGAGTGTTTTTCAGGAGCGACGAACGTTGAAAACTTTATATTCTACCCCACGCCACCTCCAATGATTAAACAAGGTCATGTTTTTAAGGATATTTCTTCATTAATTTACGTTGAATTATGATTCTCAAGTCGTATGATATTGTTCTAATGCAGAATGTGTGGGCCAAACAAACACAGCCTGATCCCTCCACAATCTTCACGGTTTGACATGTGCTTCTTTGGAGAACTATGAATGAGAATAAGTCCACCGGAACCATGTATTCGTTGACTGGCACTAGTAGGGAACTAGGAGGCAGTGCAATAATGCCGCCAAAGGAGGTCGTGGCCCGTCGTCCATGGAGGTGGAGGAGGTCAGCTGGCACCCAGCCAGTCGTAAGGATGTAGGGCGGCACACGTCAGTTATGCCGTTATAGGAGGACGTTGTGACTATCACATCCTGGTGGTGCACAAGGGCGGTCAACAACTGACCGGCCGAACATCCGACAAACTGCATCACACCGAGTGTGACAACTCTGATGGATCCCTATTTTCAGATGGCGGCGCCACATGGCCCCACTGGGATTTCCGAGCCAAATGGTCTAGAGCACCATTCGAAATAACGGGACCACCTTCCCCGTTGGTAGCGGCTATGGTGGGCCTGCCCTAGAGGACATCACACAGCTGAGTGGGCCATGGGCAGCGGGCCGTGCGGCCCCATAACGGGTCGAACCGGACTGTGGCCCAGTTGAATGGGCCCACCACTATCCATCCCATCGTAGGTGGACCCGGACCGGTTTTGGACGACCCGAACGTGTTCGAGTCGGGCCCGGTCGTTCGGATGTGGGCGGACTAGACCTAGGCTCATCTGGAACCAGATACGCCTTATTGGCCATATCTTGAAAACTGGGTGTTCGTTTGACGAGCCGTCTGTGGAACCAACATCCTTGGATCGAGATGATATCTTTTGCTATACTCCACTTGAGTTTTGGATAAAAATGTAGTACGACCATCTTGGATCGAACCCTAATCCAACTGGGCCCTCAGAAGAAAAACAATAATAACATACAGACCAAGCATTTGATGGACACGTCGTCTGTCACGTTGGGTCCCTATTGATATGACATTCCTTCATGATAATTATATTTGGGTCTTCAAGAAAGTATATGTATCATCTGATGGATTGAGGAGTAACATCCTGGAATAATGAATGGTTAGTGCGGGAACCCAATGGATGGTTGTACATCAAGAATCTGCAAATCTTATGTGGATTATCATTGGATCATGTGTGGGTCAGCTTCTATCAATCATGTGTTGGTCATTTATAAATCATATGTGGGCCATCCTCAGTTCCTATTTGGGTTATCTTCATATCCTGTTTGGGTCATCTTCGATCATGTGTGGGTCGACATCAGAGCCTCTCAATGATGTAAAATGATATAGAATTACAACTAATAATCTATACCTCCGTACATAAGTTATACCTATAGTGAGATGAGTCATTACCTATGTTATATTTATCCTCATGGTATACTACTGTTTGGAGTTACCTTCGTGGTAATTAGCTTTGTGGTATTATTCTATGTAGTGTTACATATGTGGTACTTCTATCTTGGTGGTATTCTCCTGTGTGATGTTACATGTGTGGTACTAATATCTTCATGTTGTTACCTAGGTGGAACTTATATCTTCTTGGAGTTACATGTGTCGTACTTATATCATTGAGGTGTTAAATGTGTGGCACTTATACATTTTGGTGTTACCATTGTGGTATTCTTTCTTCATGTATGAGATAAGTATATCATTGAAACGTAAGTATATGTATGGACATATACCTGAGTAGATATGTGGTATTTATATTTGGTTTATCCTTTTTGGATTCTAAGAGACCATTGGGGGTCTTGGGGTACCTATTAAGTATTGTTATACTCACCCATAGATGGGCTATGCTCGCACCATATTGTGCCTCGTGCAGATGCCAAACAATGCGGATCGAAGGAGAGGGTACCAAGACTGGAGACTGCTCGGTGGTGGACATTAGAAGAGATATTATGGTGAGATGACCATTCATGAACTATACCTACCCTTCAGGTAGGATCCTTGGCCGATGTTCTTAAGAGATTTTTTTTTGTTTTACATGTAATTTTTAGTTGGTCTTGTATTCTAGACCTTTTATATACTGTACACACCATGTTTACTATAAAGTTTACTTTGTTCTTGTAATTTCAAGTCTGATTGGATTGTGAGAGTTTTCAGATTAAAAGGGAAATTTCTTCCTAGTTTTAGGGATATTCATTTCTGGTGCTAGTCGCAAGCCCCTGGCCTATGTAAGGCAGACTTTGGGTAGTCACGACACAATCCCCAGTGGGCGGGCCGTACCAAATTGGTAACAGAGGAGTCAGTTCTACCAATGAACATGGACTCTAATCATTTAATCTGTAATAGTGTTAGGTGTTATGTGTGTGGTTTTCAGTTTGGGAAATCTAGTATTGGTTTGGTGGCTGATGTATCCATACACCAGCAACCTGACTTCTGATTTCTGAATTGGTGTACAAAAACATTGATTGCATGTGTGTTCTTGAAAAGTTATTTTTGTGATCACTTTGAGTCAATTCACTAGGTGTAACATATAGACTGTGGAACACCTGTTTCTTTTTTAGGATGCCTCCATAGAGATTTCCAGCCAGGGATACAAGTAGTGTATGTGATGACAGCCCACCGAGCGACGAGGCTTCTATAAAAGGCCCCCTATTGGTAGTTGTCCCATCGATTGGTGTACCAACATCACCACTAACCATTGGGTAGTTAATTCCACAATCTCCAGCAGCATAGGGTGCACGTCGTTTCAGTGCGTTGCATGAGTTTCAGAATGATAGGATACCAAGGTTCTATGGTGAGACAGATCCCCAGGCATCTAAGGACTTCCTCGAGGCCATGGTAATAGTTTTCCAAATTGTAGGGACATGAAATGATCTCATGGTTATCTGTGGCACCACTCTTCTTTAGGAAGTAGCTTGATGATTAACGAACATTTTGCTTCAGGTTCATGATGAGGACACTATCATATGGGTGGACATCAAAATACTTTTCAGGGTAGAGTTCATCCCAACGACCTTACACTCGGTGTGTATATAGAAGTTTTTCCACATGCAGCAAGGAAGCATGATCGTGGCTCAGTATTCAGTGAGGTTCACCGACCTCTCGGGTTATTCCACTAACATGGTGTGAGACCCCTACTTCAGGGCCTAGACCATGGTAAGAGACTTTTATGTGAGACTAGAACTTCTATGATTTTTGTTATCATCCTAACACTGGTGGGGGTGTTAGAGAAAGCACCCTTAGTGGAGAGCTTCCTTACAGATCATCGACTAGTAGTGAGGCACACCACCAGACGACATGTAGTAGAGTCATTTGCAGCTAGCATTATACATATGATGTAGATGTCTAAGAGGACCAGACCTATAGGTGGATGACCACAGGATTCAAGGATGGTCATGCAGGTCTCTCGAGACAGTTTAGGATAGGTGAGGAATATACAGTGTTGCTTGTGCAGTGGGAAGGGTCACATGACTCGTGACTGCCCATCCCTCCGTACAGACGACCGGTAGATGATTGATGGACCACCTGGGAATATGAAAAGATTTTATCGATGGGGTCCACATGTAGGAGGTTGAGGTGGAAGAGTAGATGGTCGTGAAGAAGGTGGTGGGAGGAAATTATAGGTTTTACCCCCACCACCATCGGATGGTCAACCCCGACCAAAGGGAGCTGGTGGATAGGGAGAGCTCAACTCCATGTAGCTGAAGCATACGACCAGGACACTATGGAGATGATACTATGTACAATTTGTGTCTACTACATCATAGATAAAGTACTTATAGATACAGGTTCACAATCACTCATTTATTTCCACGTCCCTCGTTAAGATCTCGGAGATTCAAGTGGAGCTGTTGGCATGATACTAATGCCAAAATACTCTTATGGGAGAGGATTCGATGGTTATACACTAGTTCCGGTAGTGTGATCATACTCTATATGGTGAGATATTTAGATGGTATTTTCTAGTAGTGGTGTCGAGTCCTTATGATGTCATCTTGGGTATAGATTGGTTATCTAATGTCCATGCATAGACTAACTTTTATAGGTGAATAGTGTTGTGTGTCCACACTGATGAGATAATGTTTTCCTTAACCGGTGAGAAGGGAACCTCTACAGCACAAGATGCACTCACCAGGAGGAGGGTACAGCTGATCACACATCTATTGGAAATACTTACCCTTAGAGGGATTGATTTTGAGAGTCCGAGCTATCCTGTTGTTGAGGACCAGTACACTGATGTTTTCCCTGATGATGTTATAGGTTTACCTTCTATTAGAGAGGTGAAAATATATATCAACATGTACCCTAAGATTAAATCTATATCAAATCCAGCATATGTGATGGCCCTCGTAGAGATTCGAGAGATTCAGATATAGATTGATGACTTGTTGGGAAAGGGGTCCATTGGGCCCATGGTTTCAGCTTATCCAGTCCCAATTTTGTTCACCAAAAAATGAAAAATGGGAGTTTGAGACTCTGTGTGGACTATAGTCCCCAGAACAGGTGACCATGAAAAACAAGTACCCACTACTGAGGATTTATCATCCTTATGATTAGCTTAAGGGAGCAAGGTGGGTTTCTAAGATAGACCTCGGATCAGTCTATCACCAGCTTAGGATACGAGATGATGATGTGTAGAAGATGGACTTCATACATCAGTAAGGACATTATGAGTTTTTGGTTATTCTAGTTGGTGTCTCCAACACCCCAAGATTGTTAATGGGACTAATGAAGAGAATATTCCAGCCATACATTGATCGCTTTGTGGTGGTATTCATCGATGACATCTTGATTTACTCAGCTATAGAGGAGGAGGATACCTATCATCTCCAGATAGATCTAGACACACTCTGGGAGCACAAGATTTATGGTAAGCTCTTGAGTTTCCAGTTCGGGATCCAAGAGGTTCAATTCCTGGGACACGTCATGTTGGATGCTGGAGTTCTGTTGGATCCAGTGAAGACTAAGGTTATGCTTTCATTGAAGCCACCGAGGAGTGTGATGGAGTTGTGGAGATTCCTGGGTTTGGCTGGTTACTACCGACAGTTTGTTCCTGAATTTTTCAGAGCTGCAAAACCCTAATAAATGTTGATAATGATGGGGAACCTATTTGTGTGGATGAAGAGATTCCATCAAAGTTTCCAGGAGCAGATGTAGAGGTAGACGAGTGCCACCATCTTGAGGCTAACGGAGGAGGGAATAGGGTACGTAGTCTACTGCGATGCAGCAGGGACTGAGTTTGGATTTGTCCTGGTGCAAGAGTGAGCAGTGATCGCATCTGCTTCTTGACAACATAGACATCATGAGTAGAAAAATGCTACCTATGACCTGGAGTTTACAGTAGTGGTCTTCTCCTTGATGATGTGGAGAGATTACATGATGGGAGATTGTTTTTCAGTCTACTCTGATCACAAGAGTCGCAGGTATATCTTCTCTCAGAAGGACTTGAACCTGAGACAACATCCTTGGCATGAGTTACTCCAATAATATGACATCGTGATAGTATATACTCTTGCATAGGGGAAAATAGTAGCAGATGCACTCAGTAGATGATCTGTTAAATAGTTGCAGAGTGAGGCGACAGAGTAGATATCCACTTCGATGATATCCTACGTGGATCAAGATGGAGCAAATTATATTCAATATATGACAGTCACTCCCCCACTCATTCACAGAGTCATGGAGATGTAGCTTGGAGACCCTGACTATGAGGCACGACGTGCTCAGATATACATAAGACAATAACTTGATGGATTTCTTGAAGTTGGGGAGAACGTCATCATTTTCAGAGGACATACTATGGTACTAGTGGCGTAATAGGAGGAAGTGTTGAGGGAGTTCCACATGTCACATCTAATAGTACATCTAGGAGATGAAAATATATATGAGGTCCTCTGGCGCCCGCACTGGTGGCTAGGAATGAAGAAATCATTGGCAGATTTTGTCCCACGATGCCTCATTTGTTAGGAAGTGAAGGTAGAGAATCATATTCCAGGTGACTTAGTTCAACCACTAAAGGTTTCATGATAGAAGTGGGATGTAATTTTCATTGAATTCATGACAGGACATTCACGCACGTCCAAGGGACATTATTTCATTTGGGTGATCGTTGAGCAACTAACTATGTTGGAGCAATTCCTATTTGTTAGAGAGTAGGGATCAGAAGAGAGATTGGGATGCCTCTACATATAAGAGATTTTATGGATTCATGGAGTTCCCTTGATTATTTTCTCTGATCGTGATGCACATTTTACTTCATGGCTATGGAAGGGGTTGCAGGAGGTGTTCGAGACTCAGCTTCAATTGACCATTGCCTTTCATCCTTATATGATTGGTTAGAAAGAACAGACTATTTAGAACTTTGAGGGAAAGTTCCATGCTTGCGTCTTTATTATTGGCCACAGTTGGGAGGATTACATGCCATTGGTGGAGTTCACGTACCTCAAAATCTATTACTCCACCATTGGTATGGGACCATTCGAGGAATTGTATGGTTGACCATGTAGATCACCTCTGTGATGGACTGACCCCTGGGAGTCATCATTGATGGGACCGAAGATCGTATGTGCTACCACGAAGAGGGTGCAGATCATCCTAGAGGGGATGAAGAATGCACATAGTAGTTAGAAGTCTTATGCTGACAGGAGATGGAGACCTCTGGAGTTAGAGGTTTGTGACCATGTCTTCCTTCAGGACTCAACATGACAAGGATTGCGGATATTTGGTCGGGGTGGAAAGTTATCTCTGAGGATTATTAGACCCTTCCAATTCCTCAGTAGAGTAAGAGATGTGGTGTCCCGCCTATCTCTGCCCCCTAAATTTCACCAGGTGCATGACATTTTCCACGTATCCCAGCTGAGGAGATATGTACATGGCCTTTTGCACATCACTGATGGGGGTGATCAGGACATCGAATATGGGGAAGCATTTTCAAAGGTTCCAATAGGGATTGAAGAAACGACATATGAGAGTCTTTTGTGGGTGTTCGATACCTCTTGTGAGCGTCTGTTAGTAGCACGAGAACATCCCTAATAGCACATTGAATCGGGAGGCTCAGATTAATGCTCAGTACCCCCACTTTTTTTCCAATTTTGTGTTTTGGACTTCGCGTATGGAAATCCATGTGGTTGGGAGAATTTAAATACCTTGATTCTCAAGAATTTTTTTTCATTATGAGGAATTATTATGAGCCTGCGAAAATTGACGGAGCATGATTCCGAGGCTCGGTGTGCCCAAAATTAATTTCTGATATTTTTTTCAGCAACGTTTATTAAAAAAGTTATCATCATTTTCTAACTTTTGAAATGGTGCTCAGAAAGGAAATCTGAGGACACCGTTGAACTAACAACTTCTATATTCCATTAATGAGACATTCACCTCCACCGTAGTAGGTTGAGTGTGAATGTTAGTGTTTCAGATTTTCATGGGAGAGTTAAAACAAAAATAATAAAATATAACAATAACATTTATTTTTATATATTTGAAACCTCTAACATGAATTTGGTGGTAGGGACCACCCGACCGTGAAACCCCTTTTTTTATTTTGAGGTAAATCTTGGTTTTTTCCAATTAATTAGAAAACATTTAACTTAATTAAGTTTGATCATAAACTCTTATGGTAGATGAATGGTTTCTAAAGGGGAAAACTTGGGAGAGCATTTGGAGAAACAACCTCCAACGAAGAAACTTCTGTAACGATGAACGATCCTTCGATGAGGACGATGCTTGAGCTCAAAATGGGAGCATGTTGCAGGAGAGATGAACATCGAAATCTTCATATTCATCCCCAGGACACCTACAATGATCAAACATGTGATGTTTTTTTATTATTATTCTTCATTAATTTACGTTGAATCATTCTTCTCGAGATGCATGATTTTAGTCTAGTGTGGTGGGTGTGGTCCAAAAAAAATGGAATGATCGTTCCACAATATTTGTCTTTTATTATGTTCTTAGCATGAAAACTCTAGGATGAGATGATGTCTTCCAGTACCACATCATCGGTGACCGATGCCGGAAGGGAACAAGGGGGAAGTCGACACTCCAGCTGGCCATGATGGCGGTAGTGGCACAACCGCCCCGCCGATAGAGGCCACGGCCAATCCGCCACAACAGTGGATGTGGTAGGTTGAAACCCTGCCAGCCACATGGATGCAGGGCGGTGTTTGTCTTCATCGTCGTTAGAGGAGGAGGTCGTGACTATCAAGACGAAGTGGCACACCAGGGTAGAAGGAACCTGTCGGCTATGGGAGGACAACAGCACCGTAACATCGCTAGAAGGGGAGAAGACCAGACATCCGGGTGGCCGCGTCACGCCGAGGTGAACCGCTCTGGCAGATCCCATGTTCCAGTAGGTGGCGCCACTAGGTGCCGATCGGTTGGCCGAGCCGAATGGTCTAGTGGACCTTTCGGAAGACCTGAGGTTTCCTTCCCCTTGGGTAGCAGCTAGGGTAGGCCCCACCATGATAGACTACACCTAACCGAGTGGACCGCGCCGAGCGGGCTGGGCCTGACCGCGGCATAGTGGGTCGGGCCCACTAGAGTCTGGTCAATAAGGGGGGACCGAAACCGGGTCGGGTAAGCCCAAGCCAAGTCGGGGCATGCAATCTTACTAGGTCGGACCGGACTCAGACCCATCTGGACAAAAATACACCTTTTCACCATATATTGAGAACTGGGCATCCATTTGACGAAGCATTTGTGGAACTGACATCATTTGATCGAAACTGTCCATTTTGGAATACATCACTTGAGTTTTGAATAATGTATAGTACATGCCGGTTGGATCGAACCCAAATCCAACCGGGCCCTCAAAATGGAAACAATAATAACTTACAGATCGGGTGCCTTTTGACAGGTTGTCTGTCGCGTTGGGTCCCTTTACCTATGTGGTATTTAACATAGTGGAAAAATAATTTGTGGTGTTACCATTGAGGTAATTACCTTCTTAATATTGTTATGTGTGGCTTTATCTGTTTGTTAATTCTATCTTTGGAGTATTCATTTGTGTTGCATTGCATGTGTTGTACTTCTATCTTCGTGGTATTCATTAGTGTGGAGTTACCTGTGTGGTACTTATATCTTCGTGGTGTTACATGTGTGGTAAATATATATTCGTTGTCTCAACTGTGTGGTACTTCTATATTCATGGTGTTACCCTTGTGGTGATTCTACCATTGTGGTGTTTCCTTTTTGTTATTCTCTCCTCATGTATGAGAATAGTATATATTGACAACATAGGTATATGTATGGTCATATACTTAAGTACAGTTCTGTTCTTCATTTATGTTTTATACTTTGTGGATTTTGAGACACATTTAGGGGTCTCAGGGTCCATTCTGTGTATTGTTATACTCACCCCTTCACGGGCTACACCCGCACCATGTTGTGTCTTGTGTAGATGATGGACAATGCTGATCAAGGTTGAGGGTACCAGGACTGGTGGATTCTCGGAGGTAGACATTAGACTGGATGATACATACAGACGACCATTCATGAACTGTAACTACCCTATAGATAGGATCCTCAGTGGGTGTTCTCATTAGCTGTATTCACTTTTAGTTGTACTTTCAAGTTGGGATTGTGTTCTGGACCTTTACATACTGTACACACCATGTTTAAAATATATTTTAATATGTTCATGTAACATTCATTGTTCTTTGATTTTGAGAGTTTTCAGGTTAAAATGGAAATTACTTCCCAGTTATAGGGATATGCCTTTCCAGTGCTAGTTGCCATCCCCTGGCCTATGGAAGGCAGGTTTGGGGTAGTCACCGCATGAGCCCCAGGGGATGGGTCATGGCATATATTTTCACTAGAATAATTGAGAATCTTTTAAACAACAGTATCTTATTCCTATTAATATTGATATTTATAAACATTATTCGTCAAAAATCATGAAGTATTACCATACCCCTAATCATCCAAATAATGAAGGTCAATATATCCGGAAAATGCTGTTGATTTAAGATCATACCATTAAACTTCTCAATATAATTTTCCTTGATGATCTAAATTCAAATACAAAAAACATCAAGGGACTTTTCAGTTGTAAAAAAAATAGATTGAAATCATTACTTCAATAGTCCTCCTCATGGTTCTGTAGAGATGGATGAAAAAAACTATTCAATTCACCTCAGATTTGGTCACCCACTGCATTGTTATATATCTATCGTGCATGAAAATCCTCTCTTTACCAAAAACCACAGTATAGAGAGGTTCTCAAAACTCAATCACCTAAATATAGGGTGGTGATGAAAATACTATATAAAACCTTAAATAGTTCCACATAAAAAATCAATATCCCATTACTGTGGTAAGTAGGCATCCGAGAAAAAAACATCTATGGTCTGACCATGATTAGGTGTAAAAATAAGATTATGAGGATTATAACATGTATATAGATACCGTGTTTTCTAGAAACATCATCCCAACCATATATGATATGACAGTTACCCTTTAGACCATAAATACAAACATATTTATGTTGGACATGGATACATTATACATATCCTATAAAATGAGGATTGAAGAGAATGAAAAAAATCCTATGATGTGTTTTTCTTCATAACAAGAGATCTATTTTTCAACAGAGTTATAGTGCCCTATTAGGTATAAGTATATAAGGATGGGGAAATATGGATTATTTCACTCCATTATGTCCCAAAACTATAAACCCCTAAATATATGGAATCATATGATTTTATCAACTAATATGAAATAAGAGGACTATATGATTAACATGTCATTTGGTCCATATAAATACATACACCATCAATAACGATGGGAAACTATCTCAAATCAAGGGACAGTGATGTAAGAATACATATAAGCTAGGCTCCATGAAATAAAAGAAATAAATTAAAACATAGTAGTTATGATTGTGGATATCTTACCCATAAAACTAACCCATGTAATGTGATTCCATTGAACCCAACTCACACATGATCATCATTTCATGAAAAAGAACATGTTTTATTATCATTTTCCATAATATCCATATTTGAGTGAAACCATTAAATATGGATGAGGGAATATTTTCAATCCCCTCCAACCCTGTGTTCGTCAAGACCATATAAGATTTACGAAATATCAATGGAACCAGAAAACAAGCAGAATTCAATAAGTCTATGGGAATATCATCTCAATCTCCTCCATTGGGTTTAACACTCAACTAGAGGGTCTTATAAAAGTTAAAGTCATTTCAAAAAATACAATACTATAGGGTTAGGGGAATTTATATATTAATTTAGGTCTCATTAGCACTAAAAATTCAACAAGAATTAAAAAATCACAATCCATATTATCAGTTAGTTCCAATAGAATCCTCAAATAATTTATATAATATAATTTTGGGGGTAATTTATTTCATTTTCATCTCAATAAAATAAATCTAACTTCTCACAGTTGGGATATATATAATGATGTTCTACATTAAACGATTCCTCATGCCAAAATAAAGACCACTTCTATTTTGGTACAATTTGAAAAAAATAACATTAACTCCCTCATTATGACTATTCACTAATCGAGATGGGATGAATTTATTGTGAATGTAAAAAATTGTCATAGTGGTTGTAAGCTTAAATGGTCTAATATGTCTAGTGGTTAGATGAATGATCTAAGTTCAACCCTTGAAGGAGGATTGTATGTTGAAGAATTTTCCTAATATGTATAAATTATTGGAATAACATCCATTTCATGATATACCATAATTACCTGTTTCACTATATATAGAGAAGATGATGAAAACCAAGATGAAAATTTAGAGAGTTGAAATGAAGAAACTCAACCTAAATAAGAGGGTGACCTAAATGAATAAACATAGGCTCCATGTATGTGTAATTAAACAATCATCCATAACATAGATTTTCCCAATAGTTATTTTCAAAATCTATAGTGAAACACGACAATGGATAGAGGTAAATGTGTGTCCAAATCCCACTTATGGCCCATAAGATTCAAAATTACCTCAATGTAGAGATGTAAATAAAAATATGCAAACGAGATACAGAATCTATGAATTCTCAATGATGAATAACATAGTTGAAATATTCCTTATGGGAATTATATTCAAGAATAGATGAATATTCCTTATCCAAAAGATTAAAATATACCTAATTAATCAATTTTAATTGAATATAAGAATCAAGAGGGCTCTAGATCAAGGTATCCAATATAAATTAATGAGGAAGTTGAATAAGATCATGAATGTACTCTATTATGGAAATAGATTCTACCATATCGGGGTGATAATACCTTAATATCATGGATAGCAATTGGTGGGATATGACTATAAGTCCACCTCATCAATCCAAGACCACTCTCTATAGACTATTGGTAGTCTACAAACATTTAGTTCTTGAATTTATCAATGTAATTGTATCCCTGTCTTCTTGAATAGAATGCATTGAATGGAGACATTCCCTGGTTCATCACTGTATAAAGAAGTATCTCAAATGGGTGGATGGAATATTATCACCAACATTTTTTGTAATTCCCACATTCTCAACTTTTTATGAGGTGATAGATAATGAAAAACATATCAGTCAAATTATTTCTCGATGTACACTGATAATGGGCCCTCATGATTAGAAGGTGGATATGAATCTATGATGATTTGTATAGAATCTGATAGGGATTGACATTTTTTTGAAAAATAATCCTTCTTGTGTGATGAGTTGTGTAATAAGAAGGCAATAATCATTAATTAATCTCTCATTACAACTCCAATCTTCATAAAAAATAATTTTACCTTCTAAAATATAATACAACATGATATTGAAAGTGTTTATGAACCCATATCATGGTTGAATGGTCTAACATATTCACTCAGTATCAATTTCTCTCAAGGGAATGATATGGACCATTATGTTTAAAATTATAGGGATGAGCTGTAGAGATCTCATATACTAATGAAGCATCCATTAAGATTCGATTATTCTGAAAAATGGATAAAAATTTTAAACTCACCATTTTGTGGTCCAGATAAATGTCTATCCTCATAACCTAGGCATAGAAAAAATTAAATGCTAAGGTAGGTACCATTAGTATTACCATAAAACTATATATGATCCCACTCAAGCACCTAGGAAGGCACTGAATCATTATACACTATACATTGAGACACCATAGAAACAAAATTAACATAAACCAAATGAAAAAGGAGAACGATTACATTAAAAATATTAGAAAAAGATGTATAAAACATACTCTTTCCAACATGAGAGGGTTTAACTTTATTTCTATATACCCAAGGATTATAACATACATAGGCTACTACAATCGATGAAATCTAATGATGTAAAACTCACTGATCCTCCAGACTTATCCCCATTCAAGAGGTGGCTAGGTCACACTATACATGATATTTTTCATTTAAATAATTCCCCCAAATAAAGAGTCAATTTGGTGTAGGACAAGAGAGATAGTTCTTTAGGATAAGTGACTTGTGTAACCATCACCCAATATGAATATGGGGGTAATTAGAAAGATGTTATAGATAAAAATGTATATATTTTTGACAATAGGATGACTGGAAAGATAGTTTACCATGTGCATGTCACACATAGAAAACAACATCTAAACCAGTAATGATACCACCAAATTGGGAGGATACATTCATTACCCCTCATTGGAGTTGACATACTCAACATAAATAGTAAGGGATTGAGGCGGAAGAGTCGTATTCATCTCATATGTAAGCTCTAACATATGAAAACATATTTCCATCATCATTCATTGAATGGGAAACAACAAAAAGATATGGAACCCACTTCATATGAAGATCTCACATTTTGTTCAATTAATGTAGTCTAATTAACAGACCTCATCCTGCTCATTAATACACCTCCATGTGTGATCCCCACATACCTCAAAGGGGACCTAGAGGATGAAGGCCTAGGATACTATTATGAAAAGGAATGTGCGGTCATAGTTGAACACAAATTGAAATTATATCCCCATGATGTAAATTTAAATAGTATGAGACACATTTTAAGGAATCCATAAAGACCAACATAAACAGGGAGGGGTCCCAAATCCATCCATTGGTCATCCATGCCATGTTATCTTTTATAAATTAACTAGTGGGGTGTGATTTTGTTGTGAGTATATACAAATGGGATGGATGGAATAACTAATTACTCATTAAATATATTCTCTGTCATCCTATTCTCTTGTAAGAAGTATCACCACATCAAATAACATAGTTTTAGAGACACGCAATAGGGAGAAGCCAAAACAATGGAAGATACTACATTTGGCACATAAGTACAATGTTCTGAAAGAATCATATGTAGTTATATATGATCTATTGAATCATTGATTCCCTCCATATTTAAAATAACTCATAGAGGCTCTCATTGAGACCTCTATATATAATAAATGTTTGAGCTATATTATTTCAAAAATAGTGAATTGAGTAGAAACTATTCCACTATATTTATATGTAATTATCTCATTCAAAAAACATGGTCAGGAGTAGTTCATATAGGGAGATATCAGTAACATTAATTTTATTTGAAAAACATGAAAATTTATTCAACCAAGTGGAATAGATGGTTAATGGTCTTGTTATCTAACACATCATAATTTAGAACCACCATAATTAGGCATATATCAAGATAGAATAATATCTTAATAACGTAACAATTAATGGGTATGATATGAGTGAGAAATGACTATTAGAGATGATCGAGATCAAGTACTAGTATGGAGAAAACATATCTAATGATATTTACATGGTTATACTACAAGCCACATCATATAATTTCACAAATATATTACCTAGTACTCACATCCTTATTTAGGAAACATCAACATTTCAATAATTTATGAAATACCAAATGGATTGGAATTTCACCATACCACATAATAATGGGCTTCCCTTCAAGTCATTCAAATCATTATATTCTGGGAAAGGATTCCATAAAAGTGTGGGAAAAACAATGGTGGTTGAAATTATGTTATTTTCATTCCCCAATGTATTATGGATGGCCACATAAAATCCATGTGTTATACTTAATGGAGAATTTTTTCTACCAATTATTTTGATTGTGGAAATCAAATTAATCACAAGTATGTTAAAGATTCTTTAATACCCATTGAGAACATGAAAAAAAAAATATCCATAATATCTATGTAAAAATTCCAATAGTTTGTGGCAACATTTAATATTACCATGGACTCTCTAAACCTGATAGTGGTAGATAGACCCCAAAATTACAAACAATTTCTGAAAATGAATTCACTGTCCTAGAGGTGGAATAAGAATATGATTACCTAAGGAATACCCATATATCAACTACGAAAGTTGTGTCAAAGACCATCGATGTTCTCATTATGGTTAATCTCGAAAAAGTAGTCTTCAAACATAAATTTATTTATTTAGAACCAAACTTTCAAACATTAACATTTGATTACATATGCATAAAACATTAAATTTGTATAAACACATTCTTGAATACCGTAGTTGGTATTGTTCCTTTAGAAACACTAAATCACAAAACTAGTACATATTTGAGCTAAATTATCTCCCACTAGGTTCTTCACGAAAAGAACCCTTATTACATACATTAACCACAATAAAATATTCATAAACAGGGGAAGAAAACAAAAAAAGGGTTGAGCTAAAATACCGAGAAAGGGTAAACAAGGTATAAATTTAAGCATAAACATCAACATAAGGGTATGAGATCATTATCATGGAAATAATAGATCATATAATTTATATCAAATATGTCATACAAGAGTCATTCCATAATTCTTTGCAGTTTGAAATACATGAAAAAATGTAGTTATGGACGTATGTTGTTAAAGCATAACAAAGGAGTAACACATGAAATTGTGGATACACAAAATCAAATACAAATTCCCATGGTAGCCAAGTAATTAGTGGAAAAAACAATCATAATGGAAAATGTCTTTTACTGAACCTGTTGAACCCACATTCCATCCCATAATTATTGAACTGATTCAACCCTCATTTCAGCCTTGTATTTCTGATCCATGTAAACCTTGTTCAATCCCAATATTTCTAATCCAAATAAACCCTCGTTCTAGTCCTTTATATCACATGAGATATCAATCATTGCACAATTCATTATAGGGATATATATCCAAACCGTAACATAATGAATGCATGCATACATGTTTCACAAGATCATAATTTAGAATATCATAACCAATGAAATGGAATGGGTATCACAAACATTTAATCGTATCAAAACATGTGTAAATATATAGGATTCATATTCATTTGATCATAATAAAAACTTGTTAAATGAAGTGTGTTTTACAATCATATATTCTGTGAAAATGAGAACAAATTTATAGACATCATGAAATAAATAATTATTCTTTTTAGATAATTAATATGACTGGAAACATTGAATAACTACTCCATAAAGTCATGAGTAAAATAAATGCATTATCATATTATATCAGAAATATTTTTTAATATCCTTGAAAAATATTTCATGTAGAAAATGTCTTTTCTTCATAAAAAATTATTTTTATAACATTAATCATTTTTATAAACATTTTCATTCAAAAATTGTTTGAAAATATAAAAAGTAATCGTTTAAAACAATAAAACAATTTTAAGATCCCAATTCCATGAAAATTATCTTCATGGAACTTTTTTAAATATTTCTGATGACATTTTTTAAAACATTGTTTTGGAATACAATAAATTTCGGACTCAAGAGAGAGATGGTTAGATTTTACTAAAAGAGTCATATTTAGTATCAACAAGAGAAAAAATGGTACTAAAAATTGTGGATATTTTGAATAAACATAGTAGAGTGAAACTAATTAAAAAAATTAAAATATTTCATCCATGGAAGCATATTCATAAACAATCTTGAAAATGATCTGGATGTCTCAATAAACTGTTATAATTTAGTTACTTGGGATCACACTATCAATGTAAGAAAATTAAATTACATTATGATTAAGATATCATTAGAATATAGTTTGGATCATTATATAACATTTACAATTTCAGTAGATACACCACAAAAAATCTTGTGGGTGCACAAGAAAACATGGTTATCCAATAAGGAAGATTGAGACAAAACATTTTTACTGATTTTGTAACTTCTTAATGTTAAACCGCATAACAGAAATATCATTTGATGGATATGTGAATACCCATAAATTTATTTATATGATTCATATAATTAAATAATGGGAAGTACATACTCCACACAAAAGGAGATTGTGATTATCAAAACATTAATCTCACATAAATTATAAGTGAGATTAAATTCCCCTTACCTTATGTATTGACTCACTCTATAGTCATACAAGATTCATGTATAATAAATATATTTTTATTATAAATAGTTTAAAAAATAATATTATTATAAATAATACAACATATGGGTTGATTATGACCCTATATTACCCACATGTTAATGATCCTATTTTAATGTTTTAGATTGTAATCATTTAGATTGATCTTCGCATTTGTCTTAATTTTTTATAGTTTTGGTCGTTAAACTAATATCATGATTCCAGAATGTATAAAATGATATAAAAATAAGGTAGATATATTATATTTATATTATAATAATTTTTTTAATGATCATTGAAATTGAAGACACTATTCATGGTGATGGTAAGTCATTCATACACAAGAACACTTTTTCCATTTTTATTGTCGTATTTAATGAAATGCGTACAAAATAATTGTGTGTATATATATATATATATATTATATTTTAAATAATATATAATAAATATTATAAACATCCATTAAAGCCATCCTTAATACATTCTATGTGGTGTGTGAATGAATCACCTCGCTTTGAGGTGGCGGTAGTCCACACTTCCTCAAATGATGTTTTTATATTAACACCAAATGGAAGGGAAAAAGTTGTGTTTTGTAAACTGAATATAGAATTTTAAATGGCAGTCTGAGTGTAAGTGTAGGTCACAAAAATTTCATAACAACATTAAAGTATATTTTGGACATTTTTTTTCACAAAATCATGAAATTATGAAAGTGGAGGGGGAGGAGAAGGATAATAATGGAAAGGACATTGAATGTAGACGTTACCTATAAATCAGATAACTCCATTTGGTCTATACTAAAAGGATTCCATGAGGGGGTTTGTGCACATTGGGAGGCTTCAAATTATAATGGAGGATAGCTTAGATTCAATTTTTGTTGGGATTATTGGAACATAAGAGTAATGATAGGTGTGAAAGATGGGTGTAGGTGGTGTCCTTTTGTAGGGAAGCAATGACACTGGCATGTAATTTTGAGAAAAAAATTAGGTTTTCATATGTTCTTACAAAAAAAATATTAAACAACCAAAAAAACTCAATAATAGATGGTTCATTGAGTAAATATGGGAATCCAATGGGTGTTGAACAAGTTTATAGGTCATTTGGGCCATTAATTTTATGGTTTAGTCACTAATTAAGATTAATTTTCCCTTAGTTGATGTGATTAATTTTAATCACTATTACTAATCAT
The DNA here is from genome assembly GCA_963277665.1 of Viscum album. Lineage (NCBI taxonomy): Eukaryota > Viridiplantae > Streptophyta > Magnoliopsida > Santalales > Viscaceae > Viscum > Viscum album. Next base: position 722,510,012 of record OY728141.1, read on the forward strand.
TTTGTTAAAAAATTAACATGGACTTATTGGAGCCTAAATATTAAAATTAATACAAAGGTGTATGTTGGATTTTGGTTATTCACTTCTATAATGTGGAAAAATTATGATTATGACCAATTCCACAAATGGGACGAAATAATGGGTTTTTAAATTAATAAATGGTTCAATCGTTTGTTATGCTTTTATATTTAGTTTCAAATTAAAAATTATTATAATTAATTAAATTTTATTAATATGTGAAATATTCATCTAATGTGACCTTAAATAATATTTATAATAAAATTTTTAATTAATAATTAATTAGAAACAATGATGTTTTTATCTAAAAAGAATTATTTTTCACTACTCATTAAAAAATTATTTTTCTTAGAAAAATCCCAAAAATTCACCCTAAGGTCATTTTGAAACTATAAATTCAATAATGATGTTTATCTTTTCAATTAAAATTTATAAATTTTTATAAAACTACATTCATTTTTATAATATGTTCATTTGAGAAAATGATGTTTCTAAACATAAACAAGACTTTACGAAAAATAATATCATTCATTATCAATATTATTTATTATGATAAAAAAATTAGAAAAAATATTTGAAATGTTATTATTACTCTTTTTATTATTATGTTTAACCACATGGATATAAATAAATTATTTAAATAATTTAAATAATATGAATAATATATATTACCTAGAAAATAAGTGTTGTGTGCATCGTACGCCACATCAGTGTGGCATGAAACGTATGTCGATTCAGTTTAGTGTGAAAAGAATATTTCACTTAGTCCTTTGCATGATACTAATGAAAATTTAAAAATTTTCAAAACAAACATGTCCATAAAAAATTCGGGGTCTTATATTTTACCCCCTTAAAAATGAGATTCTCCCTTGAATTTCATCACTCAGGTAAAAAAAGTGCTCATACTTCTGAATCATCATATTATCATGTTCCCATGTAGTTTATATTAAATGTTGATTCATCCACAAAATAATGACCATGTGAGTGGTATTTTTTTCTAGAAATTTTTATGACCAATATAGAATTTTAACAGGTTTCACCTCATAAAAAATATCCTTCTCCACCAGTATGACCTCTAATTTCCGTACATTTAATGGTTCAGTATGTACTTCCTCCAAAGCGATACATGGAACACATCATGGACTTGAGAAATTTTGAGGAAGTGGAAAGTGATAGGATATTGTCAAGATAAAATCATGAATTTCACAAGGGACAATATACCAAGGGATATGTTTTCCCTACTTCCTAAATCTCATACCATTATAACCGGGTGATATTTATAAGATCATATTTTTTCTATCTTCAAATTCCAGATCATGATAATGCTTATTCGCATATCTTTTCTAATAACATTTAGAATCCTTGATATGATGATGAATGGTTCTTACCATCTAAAACAATTCATCAGCGAACTCAAGCCCTAAAAGCTTTCATTCTCCAACCTCTTCCTAGAACTTTGGAGCTCCAAATGTCTTCCCATATAGGGCTTTATAAGGTTCCATGTGAATAATTGAGACAAATATATTATTGTAAGAATAATAAACTAGTGGAAGGAGTTGATACCATCAACCTTTGACATCCAGAGAACAAGATATCAATATATTCTATAGGGATGGAATTGTTCATTCGAGCTGACCATCAGTTTTATGACGATTATAAGTGACAAAACTAAATTCAATATCATCTTCTTTCTATAGACATCACCAGAACATTTTGGTAAACATAAATTCTCAATCTAACACAATAGAACTATTTACTCCCCCAGAAACCTAACCAATTCTTTAATTTGTATTTCATAATGTTTTTAAATGTATAAATATTCATTGATATCATTGAATAATGTTGAATTAGTATGTTGATCGACTACAACTGATATATGATTAAACTAAATAGAGTATTTGGGTATTCCAATGAAAAAATAAATATTGATGTTCTCCCTATTCAATTATGGAGTGGGTTATTGAAGAAATGTCCTTTTAGAAAATTTTCATTCATCCTCATCATTTTAGAATACCAAACACCATGAAAAAATCTCTGATATATATCTCTTCATGATGTACCACCAGATGCATTCCATCAATTATCTATAGATATTTCTACATCCAGGGTGAATGAAGATGGATGCACTATGAGATTCCTCAAATTACATTTTATTCAAATCTTTCTTGGAGGGAACACATAAAATGTTCCTGAACATTATCATTCAATCCCAATCAAGGTCACACTCAGGAGCATTCCTAGCCCCAATTTGCAGCTCTTCATTATCATTCTACACCTCATTAATCATCACTAGGATGTATATATTATCATCCATTTCATAAAATTATTGTTTCCACCTTCATCTACGATTTCTAGATCTAGCCTTTTTAAATATTGAAATATTGGAACTTTGATCATACTATTCATGGATAAGCTTGCATGATCTTTCAGACTCAAAGCATCAACCACCTTGTTCTTATTCCTAGGGTGGTAATGTATTGAGTAGTCATAATTTTTTATCAACTCTTACCATCAATCCTACAGCATGTTTGACTCCCAATATGTGAATATATATTTCTGACATTTATGATTGACTTATATATAACAATTTTCTCTATAACTATAATTCCTCCATATCTTTAATTCAAGGATCACCACCACTAACTTAAAAACATGAGTTTTATAATTTTTCTCATGAATATTCAACTACCATGAGGCATATTATATAACCATGTTATTTTTTAGAATCACACATATCAACCCCTCCATTTATGCATCCCAATATTTCACAATCCCTTCTTCACTACATTGTAATGTGATAACATTTGCAATAATGGACATCCTATTTAGTTCCTTGATATTTTTCTAACACTCATCTATCGATAGGAAATTCACACCCTTCCGAGTTAACATAGTTTAGTATTAGTTTTTAATGATACATTATCCACAAACCGTCCATAATATCTATATAAATGATGAAAACTATGGATCTCAGTCACCGTGGTTGGACTATACCAGATTTCAATAGCATCCTTCATTGACAGATCTACAATTATACCATCTACCTTGATTATGTGACCAAAAAATGAAACTTTTTTGACAAAAAATCTTACACTGTATTTTTTTTATTACAAATTATCCTTTATTTGGGTCTTCAGTAAAATTCTCAATTTATCTTCATGCTCTTCCAATCTATTTGAATAGACTATAATATCATCTATATATTATTCCATAAAAAATCAAGATAATCTGTAAATACTCTATTAATTAAGTCAATGATGATTGTATGGGAATTAGTAAGACAAAAAATAATCACTATATATTCATTATCGCCATACCTTGTATGGAATTACATCTGGGTATGTCCTTCTTATTGACCACAAATTCATTATATCATGAATGAAGGTAAATCTTGGAAATGAATTGTGCTCCGCAAAATTGATCAAACAAGTCATCAATACATGGAAGTGGGTACTTTTTCTTGATTATGATATTGTTCAACTCCCGATAATCATTGCATAGCCTCATTGACAACATTTTTTCCCACAAAAAAGAATCATTTAACTCCATGGTGACACCCTTGTCCAAAAAAATTTCTTATCAATGTTTTCATGGAGTTTCTTCTCAAATTAATGAAACTCAATCGGGGCCATTGTATATGGAGTATTTGAAATTGATGTTGTACCAGGTATAATTTCTTCTAATAATTCAACTTCACATTTTGGAAGATTACTAGGAAAATCATTCGGAAATACATACAAAAAATCTTGAACGAAATGAATATCATTTATATCAGTCTTCTCCCCAACCATTTGAGATAAAAAACCATTTTAAAAGGTAATTAACTCCCATAGAGTGGATGTAATCTCCACAGGTAGTTCAGAAATATCGACACATTGATGGATGATCATAGGAGGGTTTGAAATATCGATTGTAACAACCCTTCAATGTCAATTGATGTGGTATTTATGTAGATAAATCCAGTGCATAACTAATATGAAATCTCATTCGACCAAAGGAAGAATGAAATGATTTTTAGTAATCACATTCTCATAATCATCAACTAGAGATGAATCATAAACCTGATAAGCAATCATCATATGATTATGGGTTTGCACTACTAATTCCATAGAAAATTATTTTGGAGGAATTTATACATACATAGAAAATCATCATATATGAATGAGTGGGTAGATGCAGAATCCAATATGAGATTATTATTTCTAGAGTTGATGGTATGTGTACCTTTCACAATTTCGCTATCACACACCTCACTAGATATAACGATTACATGAGAGTTTCCTTTATCCCATGTCTTAAGAGGTTACTGATATTAATCATACTAACCAACACTTACATTTGAGAAATTATTAAAAAATTCCCATTCTCCTTTCATTTTTAGCACTGAATACTGGGAGGTTTATTCTATGTGTAATTCTCTCAATTAACATTTTGAGAAAACTTATTCCCATCACCTCACCAATAATTTATCTTATGGCCTTACCTTACACATTTAAAACAATTATTATACCCTATGTAAATTTCCTCTATTTTTCTCCCCAAACATGGTTCATAAATGGATGTTTGTCTTCTTGCCTCCATGGTTTTTTGAGTTTCCACTATAATCTATCTTCCTCTTCTTGTCAAATCCATTAGATTAATATGTGACTCGAAAAAAATTTAAACCATTGTTTAAAAATGAAAAATCTCTTCATATCTACTAATGTTTCTTATAGACAATGCCCATAAAATTTATGGATTTAAAAAACCAAAGAACCTATCAACTATACATTCAGGTTGGATGATAATTCCTGAAGCATATGCTGCATGTCTCATGAAATTTGACTCGTAGGAACCAATAGACTCATCATCACATTTCTTTAAGTCAATGAACTATTTCTCCATCATTGTATAAATAATTCAATTAAAGTACATACTCGAAAATATTATATTGATCTCATCCCAAACCATGGATTCATTCTCATCCTGATGCCTCATATTATTGATTAGATTCATCCACTAACATCCATAAGCTTCCAAGAGATAAACCACCAGAATTAAACTCCCATGATTGACCAATAAATAATATTTAATATATTTTCAAAGGTACTAATTTAATTTATAGAAAATAGTGGACTAGGATCCCCACTAAAAGAAGATAAATTTTTCCTCATGAGAGACTCAATAAAATGTTGTTACCTTCTATTATTGTATATAATTCCACTATGATTCATATAATGAGAATTTTCCATGCCCATAGAAACATGGTTTTGCATTCGAGTTCACATATCATTTGATTTATCAGGTGATAAATAGTTGAACTTTTTATCACAATTGATATCAACATGGATCCTTAGGGTTCTATTCATTGGATAAAACTAGAAGCATAGAGAAATAAATAGTTATCATAATGAAGATCCATATAATCATGAAAAATAACATATAGGATGTCTAACATATGACATACTCCTTAATCTGTGATATCATAGGTTTATCCAAGGTTATTCATAGTCAACATAGGTTTATGTACTTCATTATTGTTAATGTCGGGTTTTTTAATTATCAATGCTTATCCCGAGAGAGTGTCATATTAGGAGTGCAACAATGCCCATTGTCATGTACCTAATTACCCCGAATCAAGGTGAGAATATCTTGTCAGATTTTTCCCTCTACGTACATCTATTTCAGATACACAACTACATGTGATATATAGATGGGGTTGTATTTCTTGGAAACCACTCTCTCTATCATTCCCCAATATTAAGGGATATTTTCTTATACATTTCCTTGTACAGATAATTACCCTTATAGATGTCCTTTGGGTTCCCACAAGGGTTTTCTCATCCATGTTTCTAAAGGTTAATAAGATATTTTATCAAATATGTTCTATAGTGATCCTCACTTTTTAAATATTTACATTGAATTATATATGTGGTATACATAAACAATATACAAATAGACTCCCAAATTCCTTAGTTGGTTTATTTCCTTTGGAAACATGGAAACATAACACTAGTGCATATGTGAGCTACATTAACTCCCAATATATACCTCATGACTAGATCAATTCTTAGAAAAATCAAACATAATATATATCTTCATAACCAGTCAAAGGAAACACAAAATTTGGTGATATAAAATTCTAATTAAGGGTAATCAAGAGAGACAAGTTATCAGAAACCTGAGAATAAGTTTATGTGAACATGATCAAGAAAAAAGAAGATCATACCCTTCATAAGAAATATAATATATATGGATCATGGAAGAAATCTTGAATTTTAATAATACATGAATCAAAAAGATGTAAAGGAAATAATCCATGAAAGAATAACATAGTGGTAAGACATGGAATTATAGAATCACATAAGCAAATACTGATTTTCATAGTCACCAAGGAATCCATGATAATACCATTTTATTGGACATTGTCTATTAACAATTTGGGTATACCCTCGTTCTATCACTATATTACTGACATGAGTAAACCATCATTCCATCATTGTATTTCTAAATCAAACCAGACCCCATTCGAGTCCTGTCAATCTCATGTGATATAATTTATTACCTAACGCATTGGTGGGAGATATAGGTCCCACTCAGCACATAATAAAATCATAAATACATGTTCCACATGATCATAAATAACCATATCATTACCCTTGAAATGAATTGGGTATTATAAACATGTAAATATATCATAACCTGTAGAAAGAGACCTGTTTCATAGTCAATTATTCAAAAACATAACCCGTGAAAAGATGTGTCTTTCATAATCATATTACCCTTGAAAGATAAATGGGATTCAAAAACCCCATACCATCAAAACATAATCCATTAAGAGATATAATATTATTCGGAAAATTGAATAATTCTACTAGAAAAGAAAGAGAAACACCAATAGATGTTAACATAGATGTGAACTAATTTTTAATGGTATTTGAAAAATATTTCTTAGTTATAGAATCTATTCTAATTTTAAATTTTTTTATAACATAATTTTTTTAAACTATTTTATTTGAAAATGTACTTTAAAAAATATAATGGAATTTTTGATAACATAATATTTTTTCAATTCCACTTTCTTTGAAAATTTTATTTGAATTATCTTTTGAAAATGATTATGAAAAAATGTTTTTTATATAGAATAGACTTCCAAAAGAAGAGAGAGATGGTCATATTTTAGTAAAAGCATAATATTAAGTACCATATAGTGGAAAAATTGTACTAAAAATGATAATATCTTGATTAAATATAGGAGAATATAAATCATGAATAATCCTGAGATATTTAATCCTAGGAATCATAATCATAAACAATCTCGAAGAATAATAAATTTCCCTCACTAAACTCTTATAACTTTATTTCATGTGATCACACTCTCCATATAAGAAACAGGTAATTACATGAGGATTATGATATCATTAATAAAAATATTCATGATATATCAAGTATAAGCCTATAATACTTATGCCTAGTGGCCTTGTATGGGTTCCATATCACCCCTTGAAAAGAGGATTATCAAAAAGATTATAAAAATCGAAGGCCTTTGGGCCATTGGTAATGGTGATGTACATGTGATGTATATAAACCTCAAGAAAAATTAAGGTGTATAAAATAACATCAGTCTACATGAATGAAAATTGAGAAAAAATTATTTTTACGAATTTGTATATTTTTATAGTTAAACCCCATGAAAAAAGGTCATAGAATTGATATGTGAATACACATCAATTTATGTAATATATACATAAAATTAAATCATTGTAATTAAATAAACCTCAAAAAAGTAAAGAGCGTTGATCATAATAGTAATATAACAGAAATTAAATGTGAGTTGAAATTTCCTTTATCTTGTGTCTTGACTCTCTCCGTACTCAAACAAGCATCCAGAATATAAATATAAATTTATTATAATTAATTAAATGAACAATATTATAATAAATAATAATGTATCTGGTTTTATTTGGACCTTATATTTGATATTTTTTAATGATCTATGATAATATTTCACTTCGGGTAACCATTCACTATGTTCTTCCCATGCGTCATAATTTTCCATAGTGATAGTCCTTATTATTAAATCATGATTCAAGAGTGTAGAATATTATATAGTTATAATTTATATAAGTTATATTAATATTATAATAATTTTTTCATATAAATATGTATGAAATATAATTAACCATTCATGGAGATGGTATGTCATTCATACATACGATATACATTTCTGTTTTTATGGTCGTATAGAAATACTGTTTTTAAATGAAATAGGTATACTTATCTATATCATTATTATATTGGAATTAGTATATCATAAATATCATATATTATCATCAAATTCATCAATAATACATTCTATGTGTTGTGTGAATGAATCACATCACTTTAAGAGTTCATTAATCCGAACTCCCTCTAACGAGATTATCGTATTAACTCCAAATTGAAGGTAAAAAACAATTGGGGAGTAAGGATTACAGAAGCTTAAATATATAAAAAAAATAAAATATATTACCTATATAAATAGTTTTTCCATCATAATTTCTACTTTTAATGGTGGTAAAGGATAAATGAACAATCATAATTTATTGAGGCGGTAGTTCATTGTACAATGGAATAATATGTTCTACATTCACTAGATTGATTTTTTTGTATGTTTAGGTAATAATATTTTCATAAATAAAATCCTAGTATCTGGAATGTAATGTTTTTTGACATAATTAGTTAACAAATAGAGTGGTTGGGAAGGATAATGAAAATAAAGGAAAGGAGATTGAATTAAAATGATACCTCTTAATCACGTAACATCATTTGGTTTGCACCAAAATATTTCCACGAGAGGGTTTATAACCAAACAGTGGCTTCAATGATTAAGGGAGGATTAATGGGAGGAAATTTTGGAAGGTATTCCCCGAACATAAGACTTCTGAGAGGTGTGAGTAATGGGTAGAAGTGGTGTCAATTTATAGGGAAGGAAAATGACTTACAAAGAATAATATAAATAAATTAGGTGTGGAAATGTTCATACAAGAAAAAATGACTTAAAAACCAAAAAAACAAAATAATGTAAGTCTTATAGAAAACTATATAAATTAAATGGGTGTTGAACATGTTTCTTGGTCATTTAGGAACATAATTTTGTCGTTTAGTCCCTAGTAATGCTTAATTTGGCCTTAATTATAGGGATTAATTTTAATCACTTTTACTAGTCATTTTGGTCAATAATTTGCATGGTCATATTAGAATATAAATATTAGACAAAATATGATTTTTTATGTTGGATTTTAGAAATTCACTTCACATAAGTATCAAAATTAATATCAATATTAATAACAGAGATGAGATGAAATAACATGGTATTAAAGTAGGAAAAGGTTAAAACATTTGTTAAGAGTTTATATTCAGTTTCAATGTGAAAAAATTTCTAAGGAATTAAATTTTATTAATATATTTAATATTAAGAAAATTTTACCAAAAAAATAATATCACTTAACATTAATAATTAATAAGACAATAAGGATATTTTTAACTCAAAAGTTTTATTTTTCAATATTCATCAATAAATGAATTTTCTCATAAAAATACAAAAAATTCACCCTAATAATATTTCCACAGTCAAAATTTAAAAATGAGCTTTATTTTATCAAATTAAATTTATAAATGTGTATAAAATTAAATTAATTATCAGAATCAGTTCATTCGAGAAAACGATGTTTTTAAACAAAAAAAATCATTACCAAAATTTATATATTTCATTATCAATATGTTTTATTTATATAAAACAATTATAAACCATAATTTAACTGTATTTATTACTATAAATATAGATGTTTTTAACCTCTATGTTATAATTATATAATTTAAATAATGAATACAATAAATAATTATATTTTTTAGAAACTCAGTGTCGTGTGAATCGCATTCCAAGTCAATGTTGCATGGAATATACCCCTAGGCAGTTTAGTGTTAAAGGAATAATTGAATTAGATCATATGGAGATATTAATAAAAATTTAATTTTATTGTAAAAAATAGGTCAATAAAAACATAGGGTGTCACATTATTAGAGTATCCATGAATCTCAATGAGAATGAGATTTATATTTAACTTCAAAATTCTCATCTATATCAGTTTCTTTGGAAGTAGATGGAAATTATTGTCTTGGCCCTCGATAGGGATATGAACCATATTGTCTTTCTTGTTTAGCATCTTGGTTTCAATAAGGATTCAATGGATATTCACCCCAATCATTATAAAAAGGTGGAATCATAATTCGATAAATTTATCATAGGAAACATTTTATGGTTACTTATGTCCTGAAATGGATAACCAACAAAATTCATGCCATAAAAAATAGATATATTAGGATCTGCATTGATTTAAGATGCAATAATCACAATGGCGTGAAGGAATATTTCCCAATTCCATTACCAGAAATCATGATTGATGAAATTGATTAATTTTAAACACTTTTCATCATTGATGGGAATTCTGGGAAAATTCAAATAAATATATCATCAAAATAAGTGAAGGCCACCCCTTTCATATCACATTAGAGAATATTTTTTTATTCATCTAATACACATATAAGTAATAAATGTTGATTATACTTACTAAATCCTCATCCATCATATCATTATTCCCATTTTGGTTGTATAGAGAATTTTTTTTTCAATGAGCAATTCTTAAAATCTAAACTATTATGTGGTCACATCCGGGATCTTAAACCAATATTTTTTCATGTTATTCCAAAATAATTTGAAGATTAATTCATTAAATTTTGATATTGGGGAATAATTATGAATATTCTATATCGTTATGGAATTCCATAATTGAATCAATGGTGACATAGAAAAGAGTAGTGAAATCCTATAAATTACATCCACTATGAATCATAAATAACTAAGGGGGTCCTGGGGATCCTTGATTAAATTAAGATATTCATAGTTATCATGGATTGAAAATCAATCCTCTTAAAAATGTTAATTACGTCATGAGCATACTACCAATGTGACAAGGGTTACTATGACTCAATTTTGAATATCAAGAAATACATGTATTAGAAACCAATCATGATTTCAATGGTGGATGTAAAGCCACTGATATTATATGTGGTCTCCATGGAGTGATCAACTTGTTTCCTGCCAACAACGAAAATGTATTCTACAAATTCAACACTATATAATACATCTTTATGATTAATCTATGTACAAATCCATAATGTTATGATATCGAGAATAAAATATTCACACAGAGCAATGAATTAATAATTTTAGCGATTACTTAAAGAATCAAAATGATCACTTGGTATCTGTTATTGAACCACTCATGTACAATATGGTACTAGAATATCCCACAAAACTAAGAGGTTTAGATACTGTTGAAAAATGTTAATATAATATTATGTGGAGATCTATTGTATATTTAATTCATTCTAGATTCATGAAAACATAATCCAATAAACCCTATAATTTCTACATGTAGATAAATATTCCTATAAAATTTTTAAATAAGCAGTGAATATTTTGGAGACATATATTCCAAAAAAAATCTATGTTGTTTTACAAAATACATAAAAATGTACTACATTTTCAATTTTTATAAGAAAATACCCCCCATGGAATTAGAGAATAATAATATCGTTTTGTACAAAAAATCATACTTTATCCCTGGATTTAGATTCTATCACGCAATATAGAAATAAATGACCCAAAATGTTTTCATACTAGTTTATGAAATTTTACAGTGACTATAAAATCAAATTGAACCATTTATTCATCTATAAATAAAAATAAAATTAATAGATAGATTCCTTCAATAAGATATTATAAAATTTACTTCAGATGATGCACGATAAGGACACAATGACTATGGTGGGCAAGCTACATTATGATTTACTGTCCTACAGAACCACCACATTCACTACTATAAATAGTAATTTTTATAATTATTGTAATGAAAGAAGTAAGTATTTCCAATATAATTATATTTAACCTTCATTTTCATATCTATTTATAGAAAACTTCTAGATATTGATAAATACGAAAATATTGTGATGATTCTTCAATAGATCAATTATTAAATTCTTTGTACAGAAAAAAATCTCAATATCCAACAGATTTATATCACACACACCTTAAATAAAAAAGGTTCACCACCATGCATTACATAGCTGAGAAATTTTATTGTCTCATAGAATTCAATGATACTAGTATGTAATCCTCCAAATATATAACCCAAATTTGAAGGTCCTTACATCATACATAAGGCATATTCCAATGTGTCATAATCATTGGAGAATATGGATGAGGAATGTGTCATGCCACCATCCAATGGAAGTTTTCTATAGATATTCATTTCATATATATATATATAAACCTTCTACATCCTGGAATAATAAATTTAAACATCAAGGAAGAAATAAATTCAACATGATGTAAAACATAGAAGAAAACTACCTTGTGTCATGCAGTTAAACAGTATGACACATACATAAATACAATAAGATTTTATATTACATGGAGAACATCACATTAATGTTGATTCACAAAAAGTTATATAGATCTATGGAAAATATAAAATATGTCCCACATTCCAATTTTTTAATTAGATAGAAATATATCCAGTTTCAAAAACTATGCATGGTCTTATTCATACCATCATAAGATATGTAGTGATTCCCATATCCCAAATCCAGGGAGAAACCACTATATATTCATAAAATTAAATAGATGTAAAACTATGACCAAAATTTAATTACATGACATTAAAATTTATTCATACCCTATGCACTATGTATTTAATTCATTTGGAAACTATATTAGGAAATATCATAACACAAAAATGGGATTCCTCTCCAGAGATGACTTTCTAAATTTATGAACATCATTTATTGAGATTAATTCCCTCTTCATCACATATGAGACCATTGCACTATGCCACATGATGATAAATAAAATAGTTACCCAGGAAATAATTATGAATTTATTCTAATCACAATTTTATATATAGAGACTCCAAGATCATATATCATTTCTAAACCACCATATGATATATAATTCCAACTTCATTTTATATCTGATGTGTTGTGAAAAAATTATTTTCATTTCATTATATGAAAAAAAAATAATAGATAATGATGGATTATGAATTTTGTTATGGAAATACTTTCATGATTGAGACATATCATTTCATGTTAGGGTTAGCATGGTCATGGATGTAGGGCCATGAATGGAACACCAAAAATATTTACCACATGACAATAAATTACATTGTCGATTTGTCATTAATGAAATATAATTGTGCATTAAAATGGACCACTATTTAGCAGACCACTATCATTTTGGTTAGTCTCTCATCATAGCTCACTTTATGAACAACATGTGTCCAAATTCTATTTTTCAAATGATACATCATGATACCTAGTTCTCCAATCCTATAAAAAAATTTTGAAATCAATGAGAATAATGTCCCTTATGCATAATGGTCAAAAAATCATGGATAATATCGTATCTAAGAAATACACATGCCTTGATTACTCTCATAATAGAATATGTAGTGATTCTAGAATCTCTAATCCTCAGTCATCACATAAATATCAAGTGGAATAATGCCCCCTCTACATTTGGGTTAGACCTGCGTCGAGAGATTCCAATTCAAGGTCTTCGTGTTGTTGATTAATTTCATCATAAGATATATATTGAATCATTTAACCACAATCCTAGGTATATATTCTATAATAAATGGGATGAATTTCTCCCATTCGTATGGTTTATACCTACAAGGTTAGTTTCCCATTAAAGAACAATATTTTTTTTGATTCCTATCATCGCATGAGGCATTGTAACCTTAAGATATCCATTTTTACCAAAAAATTATAATAAATGGGAGACAATACACATATTCATCTGATTGATACATACATGGAGATTTTTTTGATTTATATGTAGTTTTGTGATGATTTATTTCATTGTTATATATGTAGTGATTCACTAAACATTATTCTATGGTACAACAATGACAATCAATGGGAACAAGTACACCCACTATGTATTGGGGATTTCTACATAGAGATTTCCCCATTCAATAACTACATTCAGCATGACTCATGTTATGATAGGTTATGTAGTCACATATAGATTTCCAATCCTTGGTCCTTCCAGTAAAATCAATGAGAATAACTCCCCTTTCATATATTGGTCAGAACTGTATGGAGATTTTCCCATTCAAGATGTACTTTTGGCTTGATTTCTATAATCATAAGATACATAGAGATTCTTCAATCTTCAATACATGGTCCACCTGCTATAATCAATGGGAACAATTTCCACTCTCTGTATGGTGCAAAAATGAGTGGGGAGTTTCCCATTCAAGGAAAACAAGTGGATTGATACCTATCATCACAAGCCACATTGTGGCACTAGAATATAAAATCCAAATTCCACCATCAATTCTAAAGGGAGAAAATAACAAATTTTTAGTATGGTTTAGACCCAAGTGGTTAGTATTCCACACAAGAACTATATGTTTCATGATTCTATATATAATTTGATACGATGTGATACCCAAATCTCATATATCTGTTCTAATTATGATATCAATGATACAAATGATCCCCTATTGGATATGGGTTGTACCAATGAATTTATTTATCAATAAACTTGGTCTTCATGGATTCATACCATCACATGATACATACAGACACATGGATCATCTACATTAATGTTGATTATGGTTTGGAATCTATCCCAATCACATCACCTATATATATGTTAGATCTACATTGAAGAGTGTAATTAAATGATTTTATTTCAAAATTATTCCTACCAATTAAATATTTATTGGTATACAAAGGGATTATAATCAAAAAAATTCAAATTTTCATCTATATAATGATCATTGAGTCATAAAAACATCCTTTTTGACACATAATTCAGATCTAAGTAAAACTTTCTAACACTATAGATAAATACTCCCAATATTTTATCCATCTTATGAATAGACATTAATAATCATATGTATGGTCAAAAGGTGTTCCCAACATATATGTTTTTTAAAATAGTGGAATGTCTCCCTATGGATATCTTACACAACATGAATATGTTTCCCACTTCCATACTATGTGACATTAAACTGCATGGAAAAAATCACTGTCACATGATGTTAAACTACCTAATATATATGTACTTACTAAATGAACATAAATTGTGTAGTTCATCACCCATAATAACTTGTTATCAAAGGATAAAAATATCATGGAAATGGTATACTATTGTATTGGGTGATTCTGTCCTCTTTTAATAAACTCAACCCATAAATTACACATTATTATTTGTGAACCTTGAGTTTCTGAAAACCATTTATTTAAATTGGAAAGGAAAAGTGATATATCATTTTGAAAATGAATAAGTTGAATTTTGATATGGTATTGACCTAAAAACTAGGGAAATTATAGAGTGGCTATAATTTATTTCGGATTATTGTGATTGTAACACCACTATAGTAGAAATCATCAACATTGTTTTTTTGTGTCATCCACATCTTGATTGTAACATACCATTAATTATATTCCATGAACCATGATGTATCGTGAAATATTGTATTCTAACTATAGGTCCACTGATATGGTATCCAACATTACCTCAAGTGCACATAACTATACAGAAGAGGATGTCGACTAGTAGTCAAGGATTAATATTTAACACGAGGATACTACATATTCATTATCAATGTAGAAAAATAATGAAAAATAAAAAAATAATTTAAATAATAAAAAAAATTCATATGAATTCCAAAAAAATTATAACACATGACAAAGAAAAACATTTAAATAATACTCAACTAAAAATGAAGATTTTTCATTCCATATATATATCATGTCTCAATATGAAAAACCCAAAATAATGGAATAGTGACTACTCCCAATCATATCTTGATAACATATTTTTTTCCATCCACCAAGACCCAGCCCAAATCATCCATATAACATAGGGATACTTCTCTTATCATGTCATTCAAACATGATATTTATTTTTGTACAAACTAGGAGGAACATGTGTTTTCTGAGTACAACTTAGTAGGCCACCACCAATGACCTCGAAAAAATATATATTTTATAAAAGTGTATGTAGATGTATAAATATTAATTTAAATTAAATAAACCAATTACCATGATTTATTACTATGTAATTATCATTATAAAGCACCTGGGTTTAGGATGATATCAAATAAACATTACCTGCTTTGGTTTATAAAGAGGTTTGAACCATATCACAATGAGAATCACAATTAATTAACAAATGGTCTTTCCATTTCCATTTAATTTTATGTTTATAGTTATGGGATCCTGTAAACACTAACTAATGATGACATTTTTCCTATAATTCCATTTCATGTACCTTATGGTATTTGAATCATCAGTCTATGTCACACAATATAATGTTATTCCATATCAGATTTTAATGATTAGTTCATGCCCCACACACCTATATCAATCAGTCACATATGTTATTTTGAATCATTCATCTATTTCCCAAAAAACAATTATATCACATTTACCATACTAAAACATATATAAAATTTCAAATCCATTGTACCTAAACATCATTAACTATATCATCAAACATTCTCACTAAATTTTCCCTTATCATTTTTAAAAAAATCATGGTTTATACATTTAATTCACATAGAATAATATTATAGTTCACCATTAATCCATTCAATACAATTAACTATTATCGGAATAATGTTAATCCAACCACACTTCAATTATCATTATTAATCATATCATATCACATTAATCACCAATTTCATAACGACAAATAATGAATTCAATTCCTCTAATTCACACTATTTCATTATCCGAGGGTAATTCAATTCATCAATTCCTTTTTTCCGTTAATAAATTAACCAATTAATTAATCGATGTCCACATTAAGATTCCAAAAAATGGAAATTCAAATTCCAATATACATACATGAAATTATAATTCCAGACTATAGAATTTGAAAATTTACCACCCAACTCGAGGTCATTGATGTAAATTTTATGAACCAAAAACAAAAATTGATGGTAGATGGATGAATGTATTATGGCTAAGTCAATTGAGGGAAACAGTGGTATCTTGCACAAAAATGGATTGATCTAAGATGATTAAATCACTCCAAATCCACTATGATTCATCCTTGCGTCATGAGGAGGATGGATGCAGGAAATAAATAAATCAAAATTAACTACATGGCACATTTAATCTGTTACTCATAGATTTACCTAGATTTTAATTCCATTACTCATATTGTAATTCTTTTTAATGGGTTATTTAAGTAAACCTATTTGCTCAGGTGAATATATCATGATTAAAATTTTAAATTAGGTCTAAAATTATAACATGACATGTAAATTTTATGATGTAATTCATTCCAAAATTTATACATATAATAATTGAAACCACCAAATACATCCAAAAAAATCAAACCCTTTTTAAGCCTATAAAAATGAGAATTCTAACTCATGAATTTATGTGGAAAATTAATTGGATCATTAAATTACCTAAAATTTTAATATATCATCCTTGAGATATACACCGAACCATTTATAAGACCCTAATGAATAATGGTTTCGATAATGATCCTTCAAATATGTTACCATATCAAAGGGTTCCTCCTAAAAATTATAATGAAATTATAATACTCTCACTCTCAGAACTGTGTTTTCCCTCCACACTTTATCATTATGATCCATTACATGAATCAGATTCCTCTCAGAGGATGCATAGACCTCATGTTGATCATCATCCACATTGACCACACATAAATGGTCAAGGTGAAACATATGATGTTGTGAAACCTGATAAATGACATGCATTGAACTATACCTATAAGGAATATGCAAATGATATTCTACTGGAATAATTATCACTAAAACCTCAAAAGGACCAACAAACCTGGGTTCCAACATTCCTTATCTGTATTTCCTATGGTAACCCATTCTAGTAGACACCCAAACGAATACATGGTTACCCTATGTAAACTCAAGGGGTCTCCATTGTATATGAACATATTACATATACATAATTTGATCATTAGCCATACATTAATGGATTTGATAATCCTGCTTTGTCATCTCATGATTGAGACTTTGTAGAAACATATTTGGATATGATTCATCCATCCAACAAAGAGGTTGTAGAAACCCAACCCCAGAAACCATAGGAGTTGGTGCCTTCTGAACATGATGTGTTATATTAAAAAAAATACACTTTGTTAAAAACACAGCATGTCCCATACAGAGGATCGTGTGCGGTTCGGGTTCTGGGAAACCGGAAACTTCTGAAACAATTCATCTTTTAAAAGCTTATACCTAAAAATTTTAAATCAAAATGTAGAGTGAGCATTAAAATACTCAGTAAGGGGTTTTAAAAAGAAATTAAAACACTGAACATTTGGAAACATTCTTTTAAAAGAGATTGAACACTTATTAAAGGAAAATTATAACACATAACATAAAAAATGCTCAATCAAGGTTTTCAATAAGAACATGAAACAATGATGTTAATTCTAGAAGGAGTAATAACAGTTATCAAGAAAAATTACTACATGTGATTTACTTAATCATAAATTAAACAGTTAAAAGTAATGCATAATCAGAGTTGCACATAAAGGAAACATCTAAATTTTCATATGCTGGTTACTATTCTATTAAGTGAAAAACTCCAATCATGCTTCATGCTTATACCAGTGAAATAAGAAATTTATGAAAACTTTAAGGCATTAGTTGTGAAAGAACCTTATCTTGGAACGAACTTTTTTACATAACATGAATTATGTGGCATCAACATTTAACTTAGACAATCATGAACATATCACCATGGTCAATCCCCAAGGTGTCATAAAAAAAATTACCAAGGTTATTCACCAAGGTATCAGTCTAAAATGTAATCTCTAGAGATTAAGTCTTTTCCCAATGCATTGGAGCGCTATCAGGGTGCACCCTTAAATCTGCCTTTATCATCATGTGATCCACATCGTTCATGCTTTACTTAAATGGTTAAGTATATTCAAGATGTCCCATACCACCTTGAATATCTCATTCATTTTCATTTTACCCAAGGTGTCCCATACCACTTTGGGTAATCCAATTTCATAGTTCATTTAATGATATGTCATAAGCATGCATTATGTACAACAATAAATAATGAACCACCACAAATCATTCTAATACAAGGTATGATGGTTAATTTTCAAAATGTATCAGTAACTAATCAAAGGCATACATAGCTTAGTAAAACATCCTTTACACTAAAGAATATGATTAATGATATACTAAATGATGAATCTTTGTCATTATAAATCCATGGAAAAAGAGTGCTTAAGGAAAACTCTTGAAATTTTTTATGGTGATAAATAGGCCCTTGATCTTGTAAATAAATTAAATCATGACTTGATTAATTAATACATTCAACAAGGTAGGTTCATTATGTATTAAGATAATACATTAATACAACATGATATCATGATCCATGAAATCATAAATCATCTAATACATCTTAAATCAAACCAAATTACACCCTTCATGGTAAAATGCATCATGAGCGATGCCCGGTATGTTTATTTATAAAACATAGTTCACATAAAATAAGGATTTACTTAAAGGTTGGTACCCACCCCTTGAAATCATAAATTCGATTTGTATTAGTCTACATGTTTATGTGTACATAAATATATATAGATACTAAGTTTGCAACAACGGGTTTTCATGGTAAAACAGTTTCAATCAAACCACATTAATATTTAATGCATAGCATTACATGTTGGATCATTTTGAAATTTGAAAGATTGATAGAGTTTTGGTTATCAATATCTGTATATATATATATACATAGAAAACTTTATATTTGTATATATATAGGTTTTAGGAACTATAACTGGAAGAGTACAATTAGAACATAACATCCAAATACCCTGTCCAAAATAAAAAAAAGAAAGGGAAAGGAAATACCATCTATGTGTGTGTATATATATATATATATAAGGTAACCCATATATATATACAAAACATATTTTTAAGGGTTGGTTTAAAACGAAGTATGATAACGATTTTCCCTTGTCACCATTGTATTAAACATTAGGAAAGAAAATCCTTTTTGAAAACATCACCACACGAGGGGCGTATATTCAATTATGCACATATAAAAACTATATATATATATATACCAAGAGTAAGTCGATATGGGTTTCTTCAAAGGAAAACAATACCAGGAACCATGCTTACACATGCACCCTACTAAAAACACGAAGGCTGATTCCTTGAAGGAGATACCTTCCGAGGGGTATATATATATCATGTATATATGTATAAATGTAAGATGTGTATATGCCAAAGGTTCCTTTAAAATAAGACAAGCATGAAGGGACCCTTACATAGCTTGAGGAGGAGCTCGGACCAGGTGAACCATGCTGATCTTGCTGGAAGTTCGCGGGAGAGGAAGGAGGAAGAAGAAGAAGCCGCCAGGACATCAAGAATCAGGGGGGGTTTAAGTTGGGATTTGGTGCACAGAGGGTGACTCGACCCATGCGTAGACCGACGTGGGGAATAGGGGAAAACAGGGACCTAGGAGGGCGGTGTTTGGAAGTCAAGGGAGCATTGCGGGGGAGGAGAGGTCAAGGTGTCCTTTAAGCAGGCCTAATGGTCGGGAGCTTCCTTGAGGAAGAAGACGGTGGGGGGGGGGTCGACGTGGTAAAGGAAGGGACGACTGGGATTAGATCTCGGCGAAGATCAAACGGCTGAAGGAGCGCGGAAAAATTTAAAGAGATCGAGGGAGGAATCTGACAGCTTAGATCGCGCAAGATGCATCTGATGGTCACGATCACGTCTTGCAGAAAAATCACATTCCCACATCGAAACAGAGCGCGGTTGGGGCGTAGTTTAACAAACAAGCTCCGCAGCTCCAAGTGCAATAACACGAACACACGCACACCGGGGCCTTATACACGGGCCCCATGCGGGCTTCGGCCCACCCCTACGCACCGCGCACCTCGGCCTTACACACGGCCTGCGCACGACCTGAGAGACCTATGCGCATGGCTTGCGAAGCAGTTTGGACACCCACTGAGCGCTTGGGGACCCCGAAGGTCGAAAACTAGGGTCCCTTGGGGCATGGTCTTGGCCTAGATGTCTTGTCCCTTAAGGGATTCCCTCGGCTTGGTCGGGCCCCTTCCTATTTTTTTATTGAAAACTTATTTTAAATTTATAAACAAACCTATTTGAAATTTATAAAACAATCAGCATAAGTATACTTGTTTTCAAAATGAAGTGTGATATAAATATTCATATAAAAAAAGGGTTCATTCAATACAGACAATTAGTTTTAATTTAAAAAATCGGAATTCCTTTTACTATTTTTTGTAATATATTTCGTATTAATATAATTTTTCTATAAAAAGAAAATTTATTTAGACTTTGGAAATAACAAGTTTATGTATGCTTAGTTCAAAATATAAAAACTTCCACAAAATGAGTCAACATACTATAACAAAAAATAGTTTTAACTTAAAATTTAAATCCCTTTACCAATTTATATATAAATAATTTAAAAGATATACCTTTCTTATTTTACATACAACACCATCATAATTATTCAGATTGTTACTGAAATTCCAAAAGACTACTAGTTAATTCTAAATCATAATTTAGAGCTCAAAAGATATTATTATTGATACCCTTTAAACATATAGGAAGAATACTATGTTTTTAATATGCAAGTATCCATCGAGATCTTGTGAAAACAAAAGGATTTATTTCCGAGAATACTCCTTTTTATTTTAACAATATAACTCTTTTGTGAAATATATTCTAATAGTTGAAATATTATAATATTATAAGAGCATTAAAACAGGTTTTAATATAAAGATAATCATTATCAACAGAAACCCAAAGGTTGATTTGAAAATCTAACGGCTATTTTCCAACGGTCAATATTTATAGGACTATTATAAAGGCTGGGGAATTTTACAAGAACAAAACACTTGAACCAGAAAGGATGGCTCTCCTCATACCATTGGTGTTGAGCATGTGTGCTGTGGCCTTGGCTGTTATATTTTTCACGCTGATGGACTTTGAAGACAAGGACTATCCAATTACTCGAGTTGTGGTTCTTAGTAGTCTTGTTGTGGTTGTGTTAGGTCTTGTGCATGGTATTTTCAACTAGTTGGGTCTCGTTGTAATGTAATGTTTTAATATATATCAGTTTACATTATTCTCCATGTTTATTTTTTTTCAAATTCTTTCTTAGCACAAAAAAAACAAGAGACATCATTAAAGGAATAACATTTCTTACTTGTACTGGTTCATAAAACCTGGGGCGTCACATTCCACCACTTTAGAAAATTGTGTCCTCACAATTTATTTCACAGCACTACAAGGTTCAGCAAAGTTCCTACCACCTCCACCAACGAATAGGGTAAATAGGTGCATTGAGAGGGATCCTCATAGCGAAGCTCACCTCTTCCAGCTCCCTAATCCACATACACCTAAGAAAGGAGGGGTTTCACTTGTGTTCCCGGCCTTCAGGCCTCCAAAGGGAAGCTCAAATAGTACAATGTTCTGAAATGACTTTACAGACCAAAGTACGAAGGACTCACCAAATTATGTCTCGGTCAAGGACATTGAATCCATAGATACGGTCAAACATGATATAGCTAAGAAGTTGGAGCACATAAGTCACATAATGATTTCCCTCCAACGCAGCCTCCTGAAATTTCACTCTGGCCGTGTAGTTTCGGCCTAGGGTGAAACATAGAAATAGCCCTTCATGGTAACTACCTCGTCGTTCATGTCCGGCTAGCTGTGCAGAGCCAATGTGGTAATAGATGGAGGCATTCGCCTGGAAGGTGCGGAGAATCTCCGAACCATTTGTTACCTCAAACCACTGCTTGCACGTTCTTCACAAATGTGTGAAGGGGTCATACTCGTCCTCACACATTTTGATCACAATGATTTCCAAATCTAAGTGGGAAGAGATAACAGGTGGGTTTGTCCTTCCATCTGAAATTTTTAAGAAGAAAATTTAAACACGTGAAAATCATTCAAGGATAAAAACAAAGTAACGACAAGGAAATGGTAAAGACAACATTTTAATAAACAAACGTTTATTATTATTAGTGCTTGAGTTTCCCTTATCCATTGACTAAACGAACTCCACACAGAGAAGCAAAACTCCCTAACTCCTCGAACAAAACATAGGCCGAGCATTCAGGGGAAAAATCATATGGGCACCTATGAAGTCTTATGATTCTAGCATGAGGTGTATGAATTTGAGAGAAATCTTCATACACTTGTCCTCTGCAAGATAATCGGGTGGACTCATCTTCTAACCTTACGAAGTCCAACAACTGACCCCAGAAGCCATAGTTTAGAATCTGACAAAGGTAGCCCCCTCGGAGGTCTCCTTCAGCAGGATCTTCTTGAAAAGGGTTATCATGCATAGTGCCAAAGCTCTCACCTACCGTGAAAATCCGGAAAAGTCCCTTATGGTACTTTCCCCGACGCACATATGAGGGAAACTGAGTTATCATCATAAGGAGGTAATGTATTCCTACCCCATGGTGTAACTGAAGCACCCGTGGTAAATTGGATACGTCGTAAAGGTGTTTGCATGTATTGCGGATATGGGCATAGTTTAGAAAGTCCTCACGGCTAGCTAAAGACACAATGGTCTCTAGGGCCTCTGTGGGGTGAGGTAACAGATTTGTGCCTTCGTTTTCCATCTAAAATTTAGGAAAACCCAATTTTTAATAAAACTGAAATACATATATATATATATATATATATATATATATATATATATTTGTTTCAGTTTCTTGCATTCCAGAGTTATCCAAACCGAACCTCTGATACCAACTATAGAGACCCAACCCTAGAAACCATTGGAGTCGGTGCCTTCTGAACATGATGTGTTATCATAAAATAAAATACACTTTGTTAACAACACATCATATCCCATATAGAGGATCGTGTGCGGTTCAGGTTCTGGGAAACCAGAAACTTCTGAAACAATTCATCTTTTAAAAGCTGATACCTGAAAATTTTAAATCAAAACGTAGGGTGAGCATTAAAATACTCAGTAAGGTGTTTTAAAAAGAAATTAAAACACTGTAACATTCGAAAAAATTCTATTAAAAAAGATTGAACACTTATTAAAGGAAAATTATAACACATAACATAAAAAATTCTCAATCAAGGTTTTCAATAAGAACATGAAACAATGATGTTATTTCTCAAAGGAGTAATAACAGTTATCAAGAACAAGTACTACAAGTGATTTACATAAGCATAAATTAAACAGTTAAAAGTAATGCATAATCAGAGTTGCGCATAAAGGAAACAAATAAATTTTCATATGCTGGTTACTATTCTATTAAGTGATAATCACCAATCATGCTTCAAGCTTATACCAGTGAAATAAGAACTTTATGAAAACTTTAAGGCATTAGTCATGAAAGAACCTTATCTTGTAATGAACTTGTTTACATAACTTGAATTATGTGGCATCAACATTTAACTTAGACAATCATGAACATATCACCAAGGTCAGTCCCCAAGTTGTCATAAAAAAATTACCAAGGTTATTCACCAAGGTATTAGTCTAAAAAGTCATCTCTAGAGATTAAGTCCTTACCCAATGCATTGGAGCGCTATCAGGGCGCACCCTTAAATTTTTATTTATTATCATGTGAGCCACATCATTCATGCTTTACATAAATGGTTAGGTATATTCAAGATTTCCCATACCACCTCGAATATCTCATTCATTTTCATTTTACCCAAGGTGTCCCATACCACTTTGGGTAATCCAATTTCTTAGTTCATTTAGTGATATGTCAAAAGCATTCATTATGTACAATAATAAATAATGAACCACCACAAATCGTGCTAATACAAGGTATGATGGTTAATTTGCAAAATGTATCAGTAACTAATCAAAGGCATACATAGCTTAGTAAAACATCCTTTACACTAAAGAATATGAGTAATGATATACTAAATGATGAATTTTTGTCATTATAAATCCATGGAAAAGGAGTGCTTAAGGAAAACTCTTGAAATTTGTTATGGTGATAAATAGGCCCTTGATCCTGTAAATAAATTAAATCATGACTTGATTAATTAATACATTCAACAAGGTAGGTTCATTATGTCTTAAGATAATACATGAATACAACATGATATCACGATCCATCAAATCTTAAATCCTCTAATACATCTTAAATCAAACCAAATTACACCCTTCATGGTAAAATGCATCTTAAGCGATGCCCAGCATGTTTTTTTTTATAAAACATAGTTCGCATAAACTAAGGATTTACTTAAAGGTTGGTACCCACCCCTTGAAATCATAAATTCGATTTGTGTTAGTCTACATGTTTATGTGTACATAAATATATATAGATACTAAGTTTGCAACGATGGTTTTTCATGGTAAAACAGTTTCAATCAACCCTCATTAATATATAATGCGTAGCATTACATGTTGGATCATTTTGAAATCCGAAAGATAGATAGAGTTTTGGTTATAAATATCAGTATATATATATATACACCGAAAACTGTATATTTGTATCTATATAGGTTTTATGAACTAAAACTGAAAGAGTACAATTAGAGCTTAACATCCATATGCCCTGTCCAAAATAAAAAAAAAGAAAGGGAAAGGAAATATCATCCATGTGTATATATATGTATATATATATATAAAGTTAACCCGTATATATATACAAAACATATTCTTAAGGGTTGGATTAAAACGAAGTAAGATAACCATTTTCC
This sequence comes from Viscum album, assembly GCA_963277665.1. Classification (NCBI taxonomy): domain Eukaryota; kingdom Viridiplantae; phylum Streptophyta; class Magnoliopsida; order Santalales; family Viscaceae; genus Viscum; species Viscum album. The sequence goes on from OY728141.1 coordinate 722,535,826, forward strand.
CTTGTCACCATTGTATAAAACTTTAGGAAAGAAAATCCTTTTTGAAAACACCACCACCCGAGGGGCGTATACTAAAGAATTCACATATAAAAACTATATATATATATACCGAGAGTAAGTCGATATGGGTTTCTTCAAAGGAAAACAAAACCATGAACCATGCTTACACATGCACCCTACTGAGAACACGAAGGCCGATTCCTTGAAGGAGATACCTTCCGAGGGGTATATATATATATATCAAGTATATATGTATAAATGTAAGTTGTGTATATGCCAAAGGTTGCTTTAAAAGAATACAAGCATGCAGGGATCCTTACATAGCTTGAGGAGGAGCTCAGACCAGGTCCACCACGCTGTTCTTGCTCGAAGTTCCCGGGAGAGGAAGGAGGAAGAAGAAGAAGCCGCCGGGACATCAAGAAGCATAGGGGTTTTAAGTAGGGATTTGGTGCAAAGAGGGTGACTTGACCCATGCATAGACCGAAGTGGGGAAGGCGGGAAAACAGGGAACTAGGAGGGCGGTGTTCGGAAGTCACGGGAGGAGTGCGGGGGAGGAGAGGTTGAGGTGTCCTTTGAGCAGGCCTACTGGTCGGGAGCCGCCTCGAGGAAGAAGACGGTGGGGGGTCGACGTGGTAAAGGAAGGGACGGCCGGGATTAGATATCGGCGAAGATCGAACGGCTGGAGGAGCGCGGAAAAATTTAAAGAGATTGAGGGAGGAATCGGACGGCTCAGATCGCGCGAGATGCATTTGATGGTCACGATTGCGTCTCGCAGAAAAATCTCATTCCAACATCGAAATAGAACACGGTTGGGGCATATTTTAACAAACAAGCTCCGCTGCCCCCGGTGCATTAACATGAAAACACGCACATCGGGGCCTTATACACGGGCCCCATGCGGGCTTCGTCCCACCCCTACGCACCGCGCACCATGGCCTTACACACGGCCTACACGTGACCTGAGAGACCTATTCGCACGGCTTGGGACGCGGTTTGGACACCCACTGAGTGCTTGAGGACCCCGATGGTCAGCACCTCGGGTCCCTTGGGGCTTGGTCTCGGCCTAGAGGTCTTTTCCCTTAATGGATTCCCACATCTTGGCTGGGCCCCATCCTATTTGTTTATCAAAAACTTATTTGAAATTTATAAACAAACTTATTTGAAATTTATAAAACAATCGGCATAAGTATACTTGATTTCAAAATGAAGTGTGGTATAAATATTCATATAAAAAAAGGTTCATTCAATAGAGACAATTAGTTTTAATTAAAAAAATCTGAATTCCTTTTACTAGTTTATGGAATATATTTTGTATTAACATAATTAATCTATAAAAAGAAAATTTATTTAGACATTTGAAATAACACGTTTAAGTATGCTTAGTTCAAAATATAAACACTTCCACAAAATGAGTCAACATACTATAACCACAAAATAGATTTAACTTAAAATTTAAATCCCTTTACCAATTTATATATAAATCTTTTAAAAGATATACCTTTCTTATTTTACATACAAAACAATTATAATTATTTGGATCTTTACAGAAATTCAAAAGGACTACTAGTTAATTCAAAATCATTATTTAGAGCGCAAAAGATATTATTATTGATACCCTTTAAACATATAGTAAGAATACTATGTTTTCAATATGCAAGTATCCATCGGGATCTCGTGAATAAAAAAGGATTTATTTCCATGAATACTTCTTTTTATTTTAAAACTATAACTCTTTTGTGAAATATATTATAACAATTGAAATATTATAAAATTATAAGAGCATTAAAATAAGTTTAAAAAGAAAGATAAACTTTATCAACGGAAACCCAAAGGTTTATTTGAAAATATAACGGCTATTTTCCAATGGTCAATATTCATAGGACCATTATAAAGGCAGGGGCATTTTACAAGAACAAAACACTTGAACCAGAAAGGATGGATCTCCTCATACCATTGGCGTTGAGCATGTGTGATGTGACCCTGGCTGTTATATTTTTCACGCTAATGGACTCTGAAGACGAGGACTATCCAATTACTCGAGTTGTGGTTCTTAGTAGTCTTGTTGTGGCTGTGCTAGGTCTTGTGCATGGTATTTTCAAATAGTTTGGTCTCGTTGTAATGTAATGTTTTAATATATATCTGTTTACCTTATTCTCAATGTTTATTTTATTTCAAATTCCTTCTTATCAAAACAAAAAAAACACAAGAGACATCATTAAAGGCATAACATTTCTTACTTGAACTGGTTCATAAAACCTGGGGCGTCACAGAGGTGATCTTCATGAACTACCATATATAACCTCATATATATCCGAATGAATATTTTTCAAATAATTTTTGATATATGAGAAGTGAACGAGCTCTATTTGATTACCCCAATACCCACTAAACTCTAAAATTCATAGTTATATCATGTTATCTAAATCCTATTTAATTTTTTGGACTTCTCAAATGTATGTCAGTGAAAATCTGTTCTCAGAAATACATTATCACTTAGAACATTTTGCATGACTTAATAGAATCACAAAGTGAAGTGTGGGGAATGGTAAAGAACTGTGCTTCTTCATACCATATAAAGGCATAATATCCCCAAAAATTCATATATCCCATGTTATCCACTATGAAATTCTCTCATATAAGATATAAATTCACTACCATCATTATTCGGTCTATAACCACTAAAAATGAGTCATTATTACAATGCTTCCTTAGAAGACCCACCACAAAGTCAATAATAACTTCATCCCTATTAAATTCCAAAATGGGAAATAGCTATACTAAACCACTTGGTCTCTGATGCAGGAAAGTCACTTATTTTTATGTTTACTATCATTTCATGAACCCTACTACGCCCTTATTCATTATTGGAAAATAGTACCATCAATTTAATTAAGAGTGCATTTTTTTATCTAAGATTCACCTCCCACTCCGATGAATGTAATTCCTGCATTAGATCTTCCCATATACATGTAGGCAGAACAAAATGACACATGCATATATGATCTCACCCATGTATATGGTGAATTACAAATGTGACTCCCCACTATCAAGGATTTCTCTCAAGGACATGAATTAGATATCATCATAAATCATTTCTATGAAGTGACTCAAGAAATAGAGGCAGAATTGATACTGACATGAGTTTCCTCTTCTCCTAGACCACCCACAACAATCCATGGATTTGTTTTAGAAAAAATATTATTTTACAATAAGAACTAGAATCTTGAAATCCTTGAGTCTATGTTATACTAATTAATTAGTTCATTACACTATTTCTATTCCATTAAAATTATGCTATCTCAAAATAAGAAAATGAATATACTCTACCCATATCTATTGTTGTCGGTTCAAATCTCATTGGGTAATGATTTACATTATCATATATTCCTTTATATATATAAACTATACTCTTATACCGGTAATAAAATTTCCCAAACATGTCAATGCATGAACCACTATTGCTAACATCAGATCGTATATAGTGTAGTTCATTTCATGTGGCCTCAAATATTAAGCCCTTTACACTAGAACTCGACAGGCCATCATATAAAATTCCCCAAGATTGATCCCTGCTTCATCACAAAACATTGTATACTCCATCCTTAGATCATGTAGAATCAAGATCAATGTAGTAGTCAACCACTTCATTAACTCTTATAAATCATTTACACATTCTCTCGACCAATAAAATTAAACTCTCTTAACAGTAAATCCAAAAAATGTTGATTACAAGTGAAAAAAATAATGGATGAAACTCTCATAGATTCATACTAAAACCTTGAATATTCAGATGAAAAAATGGGATTCTCCAAAGAAACAAAATCCTATACCTTTTCAATGTCCATTTACACACCATACCATGAGATGATGTGACATAAGAGCATTATTCATGCTGAACAGCATCCCAAAACTACCAAAAACTGTTCTAGATACATTTGGTTGATTTGATTAATCAAATCCATAAAAACGCAAGATCATTCATTAGTCCCAAAACATCAAAAAAAACGCATATAGTTCTTATGTAATACAAAATTATTTTCATTGTATATAATAAGTCTTAACTCACAACTGATGATAACACGATCCCAATTGAATTATTGAAAAAACACAATATTCCTTCAACTGGGCAATGGAAACATTGATTTGTGGGACTGGATATCGATTCATCGATGTAATCTAGTTCAAATTATGGTAGTCAACCCACAAGTGAAAGGACCATTGAACAATTTTTAAAAAAAACAAAAGATCTCAATGGTGGAATACTCAGATGAATAAACCCCTTATATGTCAACTCATCCAGTAGAGTCATAATCTCTTTTTCTTTGTTGGTTCCATTTAGTAAGATGCAATGGAAACTGGCTCATCTCACGAAATGTGCTCAATAATAAATTATGTATATCTATCAGGTGGAATCCCTAATAATCCATTCATACTAATGTTGTAGAACCTACCAAAAATAGGTGTAATACATTATGATTCAAAACCTCATAATCAAAAAACTGACCAACTACTTGGGCAGTGAGCTCCCTGAATAGTTGAAGAACATTTCCATCAAGAGCAGCCTTGAAATCCCACACTACACAATAAAAATAGTTTTCACCATTAATAGATTTAAAGGTAACTATAAGAAGAAGAAAATCAGTTTTGGATCAATATGATACTAACAAACCAATAACATGAATAATGTGAAATCCAAACATATCATGTAACACACCATGAGTTTACAACATGCCATTTTTTAAATTCAACTTCTTTGATATCTTACGAGCTTAAAAAATTATTTAAATGTTATTATTTAATTATTATATTAATATCCTTTATATTTTTAATTTTTTGAATGAATTAGATTATGTAAATTATGAAAATAATGACAATACATTTTTGTAAAATTAATATAACTGTTTTTAATTTATTAGAAATGCGAGAAGATTTATCATAAAGGGTGAATTTTTTAAGAACTATTTTTCCCATAATTAAATTTTATTATATTAGTTACTATTACAAAAATTTATTAATGAATTTTATTTATTATATGAAATGTTTTTACATTCATCAGTAACTTTTTCAGAGGCAAAAGATATGAATAAATCAAATTTTACACATAAAAGGTTATAGTTTTATAAAATTAGTTTTACAACCTTTTAATGGAGAACTAGTTCGAAATATATTTTTGGATCCCTTAATAAATTATAATTTACAAAATAATCATTATATTTCAATGAATTTCAGAATAGTAATGTGAATGTACGAATAATAATGGAACCATTATGAATATTAATATTTTTATTAGAAATATAACCTCTTATCTGAAAGTATAAATAAAATTTATGCATCTTATAAATGGTAATGTGATATAATTATATCAAAGTATAATTATATAAATATTTTATAATAATAGTAACAAATTTTTAGTTTATTTTATATGTCATAATTATTTAATTACAAATTTATATTTATGAAAATTATTTAAAAAAATTACATTCGTTAAACATATTTTTAAAGTATTTTTTTTTCTTATGATGTTATGATAATTTTATGAGATATTAGTTATTGTATAAAAGTGTTATAAAATAATTTGAAATTTTAAAAATAGTATTTTTTTGTTAAAAAATTGATTTCATGTAAAAAATATATCATATTTAGAAAATTTTTTTCAAAATATTGATTCCTAATTGGAATTATACATAACAAAAAAATGATACAGTGAAATTTTGGTAATTTTTTTAAATTCATGAATTTCATGTGAATAGTAAATTATGGTAATTTATAGTATAAATAAATTATAAGATAATTAAATTTTTACTTGATTCATGAATGATATATGCACCAAAATCACAAATATAACATAATTATTTAAATTTATTTTATTATAATGATCAATCTATTCATATTATTGAGAAAAAATAATTAAAAAAAGAAAAATATATTTTTAAAACACCCCTCTCCTCGACATTAAATACCACCCCTCACCACCAATCCTCCTACCCCCATCCAAGCAATAAGTGTTTTAGAAATTTTTCAGAATACACTTATGAATCCCCTCCCCTACAAACATGATCTCTTATTCTCATAAAAATCGAAAAACCAATCCACTTAAGGAGGATATCATATAGGAGAAATCAAGAGGTAAAAATACTCTTTCTTTTCTATTATTTTCAATTCAATTTCTTTTATTTTATTATTGTTACCCAAAATCCACTATTCAAAGAGACATTATATCTATAGTATCGTTTAGTTACTATAATTTTATCATGTTAATATACTATCAATAATCAATATCCTTTCTCTCCATATTATATTCTATAAATGAAATCATCTCTCATGATGTGTCAATTTACCGGCATCATTGATGATGCATTTTCATTTTCAATTAATACATTCATGGATGGTCATAAAACTCATATTTTTATTAAAACCTAATTTATTATAAATATTATAAGTTTTCTAGTAATTTTTAACCAGTATATACATATGATATTTGTAATGTTCCGGACCCTCCGGGCCCATTACATTTCCAAAATAAGGCTCCACCGAAATAGTGGCACCATGTCCTCACCTAACCCTCTATTTTCATTTTCCAGTCCCACTCCCGCAAAAATATTTTTGACGTAAATTAATTCTTTTACTTCTCTTAAAGACATTTAATGCCCATAATAAATTCCTAAAAATCTGGAGAAACCTCCCCGATGGGGGATATTAAATAACAACTTAATTCCATCGTACGTAACCGCCAAACCACGTGGGAAACCATGATCCAACTATCCATGAATTCAAAATTACCATATCCCTTAACAGGAGGATCTTATCTATATATCACATGGGAAGATATTTTTCCTCTTCTTTATTTGGTCGGCTTCGTTCTTCCCCCTTGTGCACCTATATTCCCATCATCCCATGGCTTGTGGTGCGCCACTTCTGGAGATTTCTGCACCCATTGGATTCCACGGAATTCCTCCCATGCAAGCCATGCATCCCCTATTCTTGGCGCATGGATAAAAACATCGATCCTTGATCAATCAGGTAGGGATTTTACTTCGCCTCTCCTTTCTTTGTATCATGCGGAGTGCGTACGCTTTTGTCTCTGTGGGAATTGATTAATCCAAACATAATGAAGATACTAAATGAAACATAATGAATAAAGTGTGTGTGATCGATGTTCTGTTGTACTCTTTTATGTTGATATGTTTTTTGAATTGTGCGGTCCAATTATCAATAAAAATCATGGCTGTAGGTGGTCTTTCTTTGCACAATAATCAACCATGTCTTCAATGATAATTAAATTACTTAACATGGAATTTGGATAACCAATTAAACTCGTCTAGTTAAATAGATGTTTAGTAAAACAAGAATCCATGTGTGATCACCCCTGTTAATAAATAAAGAAAAGAACCTAATGAATGATGTGATGAACCTAGATGTTTTCCTGCGCTGTTTAGGTAGTGGGCATGTTGCTCTGTTTGATTTCCTATGGGGTGATATGGGTGATTATGGGATCCTCTGTTCAAGTAAAGATGTTGGCTATGAATCTGAAGATGTGCAATTTCTCTAATGTGACATGAACTTGGGTGGGATCCTCTATTGTTTGGAAATTGTTGGTTCCTAGTTTTGGGAACATGGGGATGTGTCTCAGGGTTTTTATTGTTTCTCGTACTTTGAGGAATCTGAATTATCCCTTTTTGAGGTTTTATTTGTTAACACTACATTGAGGGATCTCAGTAATCCTATTTTGTTATTTTTACTTCACAGGTGAACTGGGTGTGAATGCTTAAATTGTTGTTTGGATTTTTGTCCTTTGCTGGCTTGTTTTTATGCTTGTTAGTTGCCCGGTAGTGCAGAATTCACCTAAATGGGATCACATGAACATGAAAACAAAAATGGTTTAAATGGGGAATTGGTTTTTGGGATAACTTGTGACTTGGTCATGACTATCGTGGCATCTTTTGTGAATGAATAGTAACAAGAATGATTTTTCTTAGGTTTTGGAATCCCTAGGTTGGGATGACTATTTGTTACCTTTACGTATACCATTAGATTTTATGATTCTTATTCGCTCCCCACCCAAGTTGAGCACTTAGTGTCGAACTCCCCATTTCACAGGGAATGTGTTTATCCCAACAATCCTATGAGTGGTTGGTTATTAGCTCATTTATGATACCTTTTCTGAATATCCCAAGACTTTTCGGGCAAGATGTGATGGCATGAAGTCCATTATTAGCCCAAGAATCTTTAAGTAGGCTGTGTTGGCCTGAACTCCATTATTAGCCCATGAATCTTCATGCAGGGTAATTCTAGTGGTTAGAATAGGTTTTTGTGGGCAGGTTGTTTGCCGAAGTGTCTTAGAGATAAGGCCTAGGTGTCTTCAGGCGTGGCAGTAGTTGTTCTGGCCCTGATGTCTTCGGGTGTTGGTACGCATAGTGGTTATTAACCAGGTTTCTGCGGGTGGGGTTTTGTAGTGGGACTGCAGTGAGGTTATGGCCTTGGTGTGTGCTGGAGGGGTTTTCTAGTGGGACTGCGGTGAGAATGGCAGGATTGGTTCAACGTGTAGGATGTATTGAATAACAAATGGGAAAGTGGCGCGGGGAACCCAAATATCGATGTGTTATTACTATACATCACTTGCCTTGCGTTATTTGGGGTGTGTGACTTGGTGAGGCTTGGGTGGGTAGTTTCCCTTGCTAGGTGTATGGTTTTTCTTTTCTCACAGGGCATTATAATGCCTCCCTAATTGTGAATGAGAGTCTTTGGTTTTCCCTGCTAAGTTTACTTGTATGCTCACCCTACGTATATAAAACTACTTTCAGGTTTTCAGGAGGACATCAGGGATCGTGTAGGACCATACTAGCTCGAACCTTGGTGCAATTTCCGTTGTCGTTTTCCTTTTTCTTGGTACATTAACTTTGTATATTTTTTGGATTGTATCTTTTACTATTGAACAAGAATATTGGAATGGGTTATTTTTATATTTACCTTTAATTTCAACTTTGGTATTGTTCGGGTTTCTATTTTATCTCTCGATCCTATAAAAATAAAAAGGGTAATGCCTTCCATTTTGTTTCATGTTCTATACCATCGGTGCTGGTCGCCACTCCGGGACCTATTGGAGGCGGGTTTCAGGGTTCATTATCTCTCATTTAACATAAAGAAGGAAGGGACTCGCAATATGATGTCCCTTCCCTCCTTTTGGTGAAGGTGGGTCGTGGATGAATGGTATCAGAGGGAGTTTGGGAGGTAGATTGGAGATTGGAGCTAGGCACAGTGAGGATTGAAGGGGGTGGTAGGGCGACAATATTTCGGGGAGATTGTTGCGTGAATTAGTCCTTGGACGACCAGCTAGGACACGGGATTTTAGGGCCCCCCATGATCTGATGCAAGGACTCTGGACCTACCGAACGACCAAGTGAAGCTACACTGATTGTAGGGTAGAGACCCTAGGAAAGGTAATGCATCATAATGACTTGGGGTTCTTATGTATCATGGGTGTCTTGGTGATTAAAAATAAATAAATAAATCTATGTAAATTTAAGAACTATATTCTACACTACTGGGGCTTAGGAATTCCTTGTTTACCTTGCAACAATGGCACCTGGGAGGCAACCACGAGTAGTGCGGGCGATCGAGGCCCAGAAGGTTGACTAGGCCAATCGGAAGGGGACCGACTAAGAGGAGGAGGATGATCAGTGGAAGAAGACACTTCGGGCATTTCACCAACATACCCTTGGAATGTACGAGGGTAGCACCTCAGATATGGAGATGAAGAGCTGGCTCGAGGAACAAGTGATCACTTTTGGAAAGATTCATCCTCTGATGGAGTATTGGGTTCCACTGACCATCAGCAAGATGTGTGGAGTAGCAAGACAGTGGTAGGCACATTATCTTGGAGAAAAGAGGTAAGCTGAGGATGTGTGTCATGACTTCAAGAAGGAGTTTCAGGATGAATTCAACTCTTCCACGATGAAGGCCGAGAAGTGGCAGGAGCTACTCGCCCTCTTGTAGGAGTGTATGTCAGGGAGAGTGTTGGGGATCATGTTCAAGGATCTACTTATCTTTGCACCGTACCTCTTTCCGGATGGGGAGTCTCAGGAGAGATGTTTAGAGGAGGCAATCTGACCTTCTCTGCAGTACGTTGTCACTCCCTTCACCCTACCAGTATACATAGTGGTGAAGAAGAAGGATGAAGTGGTGGAGAGGATGAACATGCTAGAAGGTGTGTCACGATAGGGAATCCAATGGGGCCCATCACAGGGGAAGGCTGTCAGCAGTAGGCCTCCATCATCAGGGCCCTCTAGATTCCGACCGGTAGGGAGCAGGCCGCAGTTGTACCAGTTCCGATCTCCCAGTCTTCGCCCTTTTCCATCGGGCCCGGGACCAAGGTGATTTGTCTGTGGAATCCATGGGATCCTTTGATACTAGTGCCCGGCCAGAGTACAGTACGGTGGAAGTGGGCAAGTTCAGCACCCACCTCAGCAGCAGTAGTTTCCAACTGGGACCTTTCAGCAGCAGTAGGGGCAGCAGGCTCCCACCCCTCCGAGGGAAAACATTTCAGGAGGAGGCTGACCTTAGGGCGCTCCTCAGGGACCTCGACCATTGAATGTTTGGGGAGGTATTCGACATCCAAGATGTAGAGGAGATGGGTGTGGGCAGTTTCACGCTGTGGAGGTAGCAGTTACAGCAGGGCCAGAGGTCGTTTGATTTACGATCAGCTTGTTTAGTACACTTGTGTATGCATTTTTTGATACAGGAGCTTCACACTCCTTTGTTACACCAATTCTGTCCCATGCTCTAGGTTTAGATGCTGAGATACTTCTAGTGCTCCTGGTGCTGAGCACACCAGTCAGAGGTCAGACAGACTTGTTTTATGTTTGTCGAGGATGAAAACTGATAATGGGACCACATCAGTTAGTCATGGATATTCTACTATTTCAGATAAAACCATATGATGTCTTCCTAGGAAATGAATAGTTGTTCTCTGTATGTGCCTTCATTGATTGCTTCCAACGATTGTTTGTTTTTTCAGACATGGGAAGCTGAAAGGTGACTTTCATTGGATAGTAGAGTTTCCAGGGGACCAGCAAGCGAGGTGAACCCCTCCTCTCCTTGTTAGCTGACCTATCAGTGGAGTCAGTAGATGTAGAAATGGTGGAAGTCCCAGGAACCGTCAGTGAGTTTAGATATTTCTTCCCTGAAGAGGTGACAGCTCTACCACCTCGATATGACATCGAGATTGGGATAGACTTGCAACCTGGCACTCATCTGATTTCGATGGCCCCCTACCGGATGGAACCTTCGGAGCTACGGGCGTTTTGGATTCATATTGACGATCTGATGAAGAAGGGTTTTGTTCGGCCTTGTTCATCTCAGTGTGGTGCTCTTTTTTTGTTTGCGAAGAAGTTGGAAGGTGGTATAATGCTGTGCATAGACTATAATAGACTGAATCATGTAACGGTCAAGAATTTCTACCCTATCCTATGGATAAACGATCTCTTTGACCAGTTGAGGGGAGCAAGTAGGTTCTTGAAGATCGATCTACGGTCTGCATATCACCATGGGAGGGTGAAGGTGGGAGTCATCGCAAAGACTACATTCAGGTGAAGATTTGGTCACATTGAGTTTGTGGTTATGTCATTCATCATCCCGAGCGCTCTTACTGTGTTCAGGGGGCTCATTAACTTTGTATTTCAGGAATATATGGACCAGTTCGATGTCTTTTTTATTGAAGACATCGTGATCTACACAAGATCAGAGGGGGATCATGATGAGCACTTGAGAATGGTTTTAGGGGTCCTCTGACTGCACCAACTCTATGGGAATTTGTCCAAATGCATGTTCTGGATGCGGGAAGTGCATTTCCATCGGAACGTGGTGTCCGATCAGGGGATATCAGTGGAGCCATCAATGTTCGAGGCGGTTTATTCTTGGGAAGCGCACATGGACAGGTTAGAAGTTCGTTGTTTTCATGGTCTGGAAGGTTACAACTGGAGGATCATGCCCAACATCTCCTGAGTTGTAGCACCTTTGACAGCCTTGACCAAGAAGGAACAAGAATTCATGACGGATGAGTAGTGTGAGGCAGTCAACAGCTATCTAATGAAGAAGTTTTTTAGTGGCCCAGTGCTAAGGTTTCCAGAAGAAGGGGCAGCATATGTGGTGTTCTGTGATGCTTTAGGTCAAGGCCTCGGAAGTGGGTTGATTCATAGGCAAGGGGTGATCTCCTATGGGTCTACGTAGTTACATACCCATGAGAAACACTATCCCACCCATGTTCTAGAGCTTACGGTGGTCATGTTCGGACTAATGTTGTGGAGGCACTGCCTCATTGGCGAGCACTTCATGGTCTTCACGGATCACAATAGCGGGACGTACAGATTCTTCTTGTGGGACCTGAACATACGATAGCGAAGGTGGATAGAGTTCCTTCAGGACTACATCATTGAGATTTTCTATACCACAGGAAAAGGGAATTTAGTGTCTGATGCCCTGAGCAGGAAGATACAGAGGGATGGAGTTTAGTAGTCGGCAGATACTTGGATGGTGATGGAGGAGTTGGCTACCCAGCACCTGGATTCTAGGATCGAAGGTGGTAGAGGTTTCATGAATCATATGATAGTGCAATATTCTCTATTGCAGTAGGTAGATGAGTCCCAATGGGGAGAATCAGAAAGTGAAGTGATGTGTGACCGAGTTGACAAGGAAAATTCTTCGAAAGGGTGGATGGAGGGTGGTCAGAACCAGATGCTTTTATGAGGAAATTTGTTTGTTCTAGAGGCGATGCGTGTCAAGGGACCACATGTTCAAGGTTTCCCCTCAGCGTGGACAACAGAGGTTCGGTAGGGGGTTCATACTCTATCCTAGATTCATCGGACCCTTCGAAGTGTTTTGGCGGGTCGAAGAAGTGTCTTATCAGCTAGAGTTACCACCTCCACTACTGAGGATACATGATGTCTTCTATGTGTCCTAGATTCATTAGTATCTGCACGACGATTCACATGTCCTCAATTGGGGAGTGGTGGATATTGATGGCGATGTGACCTTTGTGTAAAGACCAGCAATGGTCGAGGGTCGTGAAGAGAAAGTACTACATGGATGGACCATTCCTCTGGTTCATGTGTTGTGGAGGCATGGTGGGCTCGAGGTATTTACCTGGGAACTGGAAGAAAAAAATTGTGACCAGTACCCAGTATTTTTTTTGAGTTTTTTGTTGTTCTATTTTGTACTTGTTTGTGATGGAATGCCTTACCTTGTTGGCTATGAAATATGTGGTTTTCCTTATTCTCTTAATTTGTGTGAAAATTCCTGGGTATGGGGAGGGGAGGAACCAATCCTTAATCAAGAAGGAATAATGTGGATGCGATTAAACCCATGCGGGCAATTCAGTGCCGACCCAAGAAGATAGTATCTTGACACAGAGGAAGAGACTCCCCAACCGATATGACTGGGCAGTTTGACACTAGTATGTTTCCTGGTTTCTTTAGGGAGAGGTGTTTCTAGATGACAATGAGGTTCACTCTTGAGAGGTTTCTTTCGAGGTGGTTTTTTGGACCCTCACTTTTCTTCTGTTTTTTTATTCTTGAGTTCTAGAATAGTTTGAGAGGTATCTAATGTAATGGACCAAACCCTCCTAGACCATTACTTTTCCAAAATAAGACTCCACCGAAATAGTGGCACTATGATAGTGGCTCCGGTCATGGTGGCACCGTGTCCTCACCCAGCCCTTTGTTTTATTTTTCTAGTCCCGCTACCACAACTTAATTTTTGATGTAAAATAATTCTTTTACCCCTTTTAAATCCATTTAAATCCCATAATTAATTCCTAAAATTTCCAAGAATCATCTCCGATGGGGGATATTAAATAACAACTTAATTCCATCATGCATAACTTCCAAACCACGTGGGAATCCACGATCCGACTTTCCAGGTGATCAAAATTCCAATATCCCTTAACAGTGGGATCTTATCTATATATCACACGAGAAGTTAATTTTCCTCTTCTTCCTTTGGCTGGATTCTTTCTTCCCCTGAGTGCACCTGGAGTCCCTTCTTTCCACGACATGTGGTGTGCCTCTACTAGAGCTTTCTGCACCCCATGGAGTCTATGGAATTCCTCCACTGCATGTCGTGCATCCCCATTTATTGGCGAGTGTAGAAAAACGTCGATCCTTGATCAATCAAGTAGGTATTTCTCCTTTGCTTCTCCTTTCTGAGTATCATGCATGGTTGGTACACATTTTCCTCTATGGGAATAGATTAAACCAAAATTAATAAATATAATGAACAGACCTTAATGATTTAAGGGGGGTGTGATCGATGTTCTGTTGTACTCTTTGTTGTCGATATGTGTTGTGAATTGTGCAGGGCTATGCTCACCAAAAATCATGGTCGTAGGTGGTCTTTCCTTACACACTAATAAACAATGTCTTTGGTGATGATTAAATTATTTAACATGGAATTTTGTTAATCCCTTAAACTCGGATGGTTAAATGGACTTTCAGTAAAACAACAATCTCTATGTGATCACAGCGATTAACAAAGAGAGAAAAGAACCTAATAAATGATGTGTTGAACCAGGATGTTTCCCTGCTCTATTTTGGCAGTAGGCGTGTTTCTCTGTTTTATTTCTTATGGGGTGATGTGGCTGAGGATGGGTTCCTCCGTTGATGTACGAATGTTAGTTGTGAATCTGAAGCTGTGTGGTTGCTCTACTCTGACATGAACTCGGTTGGGATCCTCTATTGTTGAGAAATCAGTGCTTCTTTGTTTTCGGAACATGGGGCTATGTATCCTAGTTTTATTTGTTTCCAGTATATCGAGGAATCTCACTTATCCTTTTTTTTGTGGTTTTTATTGGTTCCAGTGCTTTGAGGTATCTCACTAATCGCATTTTTTTGTTGTAACATTACAAGAGAACTAGGTGTGAATTCTTAAATTGTTGATTGGATTTTTCTCCTTTCCTGGCTTGTTTTTATGCCTGTTAGTTGCCCGATACTGTATAATTCACCTAAATGGGACCACTTGAACATGAAAGCCATAATGGTTTAAATGGGGAATTGGTTTTTGGGATAAGTTGTGACTTGTCCGTGAGTGTCGTGGCTTCTTTTGTGAATGAATTTTCACAATGATGTTTGTGCATAGGTTATGGAACCCCTAGGTTGGGATGAGTGTTTGTTACTGATACATATACCTATATATTTTATGATTATAATTCGATCCCGACTCAAGTTGAGCACTTTGTGCCGAACAACCCATTTCATTGGGACGATGTTTTTCCCAAAACTCTTATGATTGGATGGTTATTAGGTCCTTTATGCTCCATTTTCTGAATAGTCCAAGACTCTTCGGGCAGGCTGTAATGTCCTGAAGTCCATTATTAGCCCAAGAATCTTCAGGTCTACTGTGAGGGCCTGATGTTCATTATTAGACCAATAATCTTCGGGTAGGGTAGTTCTGGTTGTTGGCCAAGGTGTTTGTGGGCAGGTTGTATCCCAAGTGTCTTCGGGGTGTGGCACATGTGTCATTGTGCGTGGAAGTAGTTTTTCTATCCTAGGTGTCTTCAGGTGTGGTTACACGTGGTGGTTATGGCCCAGGTGTCTGCGGGAAGGGATTGGCAGTGGGAATACGGTGAGGATATGGCCCAGGTGTCTGCGAGCGGGGTTTGGTAGTGGGACTGTGGTGAGGTTATGGGCCAGGTGTGTGTGGGCGGGGATTTTTAGTGGGAATGTGGTGAGAATGGTGGGATTGGTTTAACGAGTAGGATGTCTTCAATAATCCGTGGGAATGTGGCGCGGGGTACCCAAATATCGATGTTCTATTAATATACATTACATGCCTTCCGTTATTTGGGGAGTGTTCCTTGGTGAGTCTTGGATGGATAGTTTCCCTTGCTAAGTGTTCGGTTTTTCTTTTCTCACACGACCTTGTAATGCCTCTCCACTTGTGCAAGAGTGTCTTTGGTTTTTTACTAATGAGTGTACTTGTATGGTTATCCAACGCATATAAAAATGCTTTCAGGATTATAGGAGGTCTTCAGGGATCATGCAGGACGGTACTAGCTTGTACCTTGGGGCAGTTTCTGTTGTTGTTTTCCTTTTACTTGGTACTTTACTTTTGGAGTTTTTATGGATTGTATCATTTACTATTTAACATGCATATGGGAATTGGTTATTTTTTTCATTACATTTAATTTTATCTTTGGTATTGTTGGGGTTTCTATCTTATCTCTCGATTCTATAAAAATAAAAATGGTAATGCCTTCCATTTTGTGTGAGATTTTATACCCTTGGTGCTAGTCGCCACTCCGGGACCTATTGAAGGCTGGTTTTAGGGGTCATTATCTCTCTTTCAACATAAATAAAGAAGGTCCAGGAAATCTGCTATCCCTTCCCTCCTTTTGGTGAAGGTGGGCTGTAACAATATTAATTAGTATGAACCAACTATTTCATAATGATTGAACCACCGCTAAAATGATCTAAACAGATATCATTAATTTTATATATAATGAATCATACTCATATATGAAAATAAATGACACATAATACAAATAAAAATCATGGATGTACATTAATAACATAAAATTCCATTTCTATAGAATGACAAAAATTTTAAATGAACTTCATTACTTTTAAAAATGTGATCCATTCATGAAAACCAAGAATATGAATGCTCCAATGGAGTTAAATTAAACTCCATAACTGATCAATAAGGACATACATGTACTTTAAAAAATATAATGAAACAAATAAATGTATAAAATATTTTTACATTATTAATTAATGAATTTAATTTATCATCTATGAAATTACGGTGATGTGTATAATACATTTGTACATAAGTTAAGGGTTTGTTCCCAAACGTCTATTTTCATTTGGGTTATGATTTTTCCTATATACGAAAATGAAATTCTAAATTATTTTTATATAATTCTTATAATTTCTATTTATACATTCAAAAATCATGTTTTTAAATTATTTCAACAATATTATGCAATGAATACATTTTTTTTCCAGGTTCCAATCTCAATTTGTCCTGATACACAAGCCCGATTAAATCGAACATCTTGATATCATAACCATTTTCAGGTACCATCCATAATCTGTATTGGGACACTATTATTTTTATAAAATTATTAATTTTTTCCTGAAAAACTATGTTTGTTATTTTCTATTCTTATACAAATAATAATGACAAATATATATGATTTTTTAAAAAGAACTCTTATTTTCAAATTGAAATGTTTTATTTCTCTCAAGAATTCATCGATGATTTTCCAATAGTATTTTTTTCTATTTATAAACCTAATTTTATTTTTATTTGTTATTTATAATTAACTATTATGATTATCATCTACAATATTTTATTAAATTGTTAATGATTCGTTTGACTATGGGTGTGATATCTTGATACCAGTCACCTTACAACTCATAATGGTTATTAATTTTGTTTATAGATTAGGGAATGCTATTTTCTTTAAATATGTATATGTGTATTATGAATAACCACATTCATATGGGAGATCAATTGGACATATTGTTTGATTCTTAGGGATTACTATATCCTCACTATGTACTGTGATGTATCATGAGACAAAATATTTGGTTTTTTTGGATACAACAACCATTTATTAAATTCGTTCTATGAATCCTTGAAAGTAATAGATTCATGGAATGAATCATTGATTTGTATATTTATGATGTACACAATTATGAATTAACTAATTATTATATTTAAATCAATATCCATGTGAATATTAGTCTAGTATAATCTCAAAGGCTATGATATTTTCCCATGTGATTATTTTTATGTAATTATTTATTCACCTATTATTATTTCCAATATATTATCTAGATTGTGTTATAATAGAATTTTATTTTTAGTCTTTAATGATGTCACATTGTTAATATTAGCTTCCACTATTTTACTTACCCTTACTGATAATCTGATCCCACCCCTTAATTATGATTTCCCCCAGGATGTGATATTGAATATTATGAATGAATTACATTATCAATAAAATATTTTTTGGGTTTTAAACATGGAGTTTCAATGTTTCTTTTCCTTTCAAGATATAAATTAATTTTTTTCTATTTAATATATATTAAAATAATACTAAAAATATAATTCCTCTTGGATTATTGTCTTTTAACTATGCTAATGAATTAATATAATCCAGTAACTCTTGGATACTGGGGTCAGGGTCTTTATTGTTGGTATTATAAAATTATATTAAAATCATAGGAAACATGATTAAGAAAACATAGACTCGGGAACACAACCATGAGATATACTTTGAGGATATGAATAGAAGATCATACTGTAATTTTTGAAATATAGAGACATGTGGGTATTTATAAAAATACATCCTTGTGTGGATATAACAAATGGACAATGATCTGGTATAGAAGTACCTATGGGTTTTAATTTTGAAATGGTTTCTTGGGTCTAACTCTAGGTAACCTGTTACATGCCAACATGCCTTACATAACACCTATTATGACACTCAGGATAGATATTCAATGGATAAATCACATTTTATTTTCCAATAATTTTTAATTACGTAAAAGTAAACATGTTCTCAATTAATCCATGTTAGAGATTATTATATTAGCTATGAATAAATTCCAATTTATGTTAAGTGTTTTTATAGATAAGATTAATGTATTATTTTTCATAACCTAATTTTGTGAGATCCATTATTTTGAAATGGTTTATAGTGGAAGGACTGGAAGTTGTATCAATGTGATACTGCTTCATGCAACTATATCCACTATCATTCAATGGGAATACAAACGCATTTATAGCTATGAATGGGATATGTTTCTTGGAAAATATATTTCTCACTTTGTGATGTAATGAAGGAGAGAAGGATACCATGGTAGTTTCTCAAATCATATGACATGTGGATTAATTGTGGTTATTAATTATAACTGTAAAGAGGAAGATAAAATATGAAAAATGAAATGGAATTATATTAAAGATATTCTATCAAATAAATATTTCCCTCACAAAAAGGTGGATATGGAGAAAAAAATTTCAAATATACGGAAAATGGAGGTTGAAAATGTTGCAAAATATAATGCTATCTTTTCATGGTAATCAAGGAATTTTTCAGATTTGTAAGAAATCAAAAATGAATTATTTATCAATTTATAGATGGGTTAAAATCATTCAAATTAAGGTAACTGATCTGCGAAATTTTTAATAATATGAATATATAGTATTATGTGCTATCAAAATAGAGATATAATTACCCAAGTGTTATGAATTTGAAAGGAATAATGATAACATGTTGATGGTAGAGAAAAGTATGGACAATGATTCAGGGAAATAAGGATTTCCACACCTATGGTAATTGTAGAAAAAAACACCAATGTTATTTCTTAAAAAGAAAAAGAGTTTTCTTTATGTATTGGAGAAAAGGTCACCATGATCATGATTTTAAGGAAAATAAAAAATTATCTAATATCCAATGAGTCATATGTACGGATATTTGAACAACATATATTAATATCCCAATAATTAAGGGAGTAAAACTCAGAAGAAGGGAAGGGATCAAGGTAAAGCATTTGTTGTTAAAACAATTTAAGTGGAATAGTTAAAGTATTTTTTTGGATTCCACAATTATGTTATCATATTCTGGTTATACGAATCATGAGATATATAAGGATATTTCTACAGTACTTTTTCTTTTGTAAAGGAAGGAACAATTTTTTTCACTAATTTTTTAAGGATATTTAGCTATTCAAATTTTTGGTATGTGATAATAAGAACTATTGTACTTGGGTAATCTTCAATTAAGTTCATTGTGAATATATAGTGAGATTCCATTTTTTTATTGAATTTGTAAATGGAGGATTTGGATGAGTATTATGATTAACTACATTTGGAAAGGAAAAAATTTAAGTTGTTTAAAATATTTCATATTGATAATATGTGTTAAAACTCTTTATTTCATTGTAAAATTAATTGTCGAAGGAATGACATAAGGACCATGTGATTTGTCAAAAGTGTTTAAATATTGACAAATTAATCACTAACCATATTTTTTTGGTGTGATAGATGATGGGTATATAGATATAAGAAAAATAAATGGATGATAATATTACATGGAAATTAATAATCTATATTTATTTCCTCATGTGATTTTATGGATAGTAAATGAAACCATCAACTCTGGGAACTATATTTTGGAACAATAACATTATATGTTTAATTTTCAATCTATGAAATTAGTTGTCCTTTAATAGAACACAGATTTATGTTCCTGTGATAGATAAATTTTAGATTACCATTTATTTTGTCACACAGCATCAGAACATGATTGTTATATTTTTTTTATCACTCTGCATAATTTCAATAATTCTCTCCTATTTTAGGATCATATTTTTGTAGTGACCTTTGAATTTCCCTTTCCCAATTTTCAAGGGGATATATTATTAAGACTATTTCAAATGTGGATTTCCCACAGAGAAATTTAATTTTTTCATCCCTTGATTTTCTTTGTAAAATTTCAAATTGCAAGGAATCAATTTATTAATGGATGGGATAACTCAACACCCCTAGATTTTACTATATGAAACTTTTTAAATTTAACTTTTTTGATAACATATGAGATAAAAAAATGATTCAAATATTTTTATTTATTTTATATAATTATTCTCAAATGTGGGAATAGTAGGAATGAATTATATTTAGTAAATTATGGAGATATTGAGTACACATATTTATAAAATTAATTGACTGGTTTCCAATTAATTATAAATAAAAACCAATTGATCATAAAGGAAATTTTTTTATGAAAACTATTTTAATGCTAACAATGAAATTTATTTAAATCAATCACAATATGTAAAAGTTATTAATTAACGTTTTATATAATATCAAATGGTTTTACATTCAGCCAAATCATTTTTAAGGGCACAAGATAAGAATAAAGTCAATTTTATTCAAAATTCTGTATTTTAATATATGTTTTTTTACCACCATTTAATGATGATCATATTTAAAAATATAAACTTCCAAACATAAGTAAACAATATTTGATAAAATTGAATATATTTTTTTTATTGCATCATCATAATTTTCTTTTCCTAAATTTATGGTATTCTTCCGATAAGTTTTATTTTTGATGAATAATACTATGACTGATGGAACATCAATGTGACCATTTGGAATTGTAATATTTATATTAAAAAAATAAAATATATTAGTAAGTATAAATATTATATATTAATCTTATAAAGGAAATATTATATAATTATATCATATTTTATTTAAATAAATATTATTAAAATTATTAATTATGTTTTTGTATATTTGTATGTCAAGAATTTTTACTATAATATTCTAATTAATAAAATGATTTATAAGAAATTTATTTTCCTAATATTTATTAATAGATAAATATTTTATTTTCGTATGAATTTTATTTACTTTTATGGGCGTTTATTATGTTTTCAAATTATTATAAAATCAGTTGTTATTTTAAGAAATGTAATCTTTATGTAAAATAAGTTTTTAATTCAAAATAAATTTTCTCATAATTTGGAAACTAATTTCATAAAATAGATCTTATTTTATGATTTTAAAAAGTAAAAAATTGGTTAGGTTGAGTATTTGGTATTTTATAAAAATATGTAAATGTTGCCTGAATAGTAAAATATTGTGATTTAGGGTATAAATGCATTTTAAGTTAAATACACTATTCCTTGAGTCATGAATGGTATAAAAAACCAAATATCAATGTCAAATTAATTATTTTAATATATTTCCTAATAGTGATCAATCTATTCATAATCTCAATCCAAGATAATTAAAAAAGAAATCAAATATTCGAAAATCCCCTCTCTTCTATAATAAATACACCCTCACCACCTCTTATCCACACACCATCCAAGCATCAATAGTTTTCTAAATTCTTACCAACATTATTACCAATAAAATCCATTATTTTTATGAGATCATTGTATCATAAAAATACTAAAACCACTGCATTATGGTGGATATCATGGATGATAATTCAAGTTGTAAAAATCATCTTCCTTTTAATTAATATTCATTTTAATTTCATATTTTTTCGTATACATCCGTCACATACCCTTTCCAAGAAGATGTTATAAATTTAAAGTAATTTATTAGCTATAATGATATCATGTTAATTTAATACCCATAATCAACATAATTTTTATCTATATCACTCTTTTTTTATAGATGAAAAATTTGTCGACGATGTGTCAATTTACCAACGTCATGGATGATGCATTTTGAATTTCCCTTAAAACATCAAGGCTGGTCAAAACACAATAATTATGGTAGAATTATATTTTCATATATATATATATATATTATTTTATCTATTATTTTTTAACCAATATATATATATGTGATATTTAATAATATGATTAAACTATTTCATGACGACCAAAAAAATTCGAAAATGATCAAAACGTTTATCCTTATTTTTATATTTAATTAAACACCCTCATATCAGAAAAAATTTATATATTAGACCATTGAATGATATTAATTTTTATTAATATCATATAATTATAATTAAAAAGAATTATACCCATTTTATATGAACTTCATTACTGATAATCATGTGAACCAATCATGAATACAAAGAAAGAAAATGCTCACAAATAATGAAATTAAAATATATAATAGATAAATAAGGCCATAAATGAACATAATAAAACATTAAAGAATATAATATGTGAATTTAATGTTCTTAATTTGTTATTTAAATTATTTAATTTTATTATCCATGACATTAAGGTCATGTTAATAACACATTCATATTTAAGGTAATTATATCTTCCAGAACCACCATTTTCATTCGGGTTATGCATTATTCGTTTATACAAAATGTTATTTATAAATAATACATTATACATCATATAAATGATGTGTTTACATTACAGACTATTATTTCATGACTACCTCTACATTAAATTATCATAAATCTATTCTTTTCAAGGATTCCTTCTCAGTTCATTCCAATATAGAATCCTGGATAAAGGGAACAACTTTATTTGTTGCCCAATTTCAGGTACAATCCAAAATATAATTTTATAAACTATTATATTTATAAAATAACTAATTATGTCATAAAAAATTATATTTGTTAGTTTCTATTTTATAAAAATAATAATGGAGAATAAAAATGATTTCCCCAAAATAACTATTCTTTGAAATGTGAAAAGGGGTATTAATCTCAATAATTCATCAATGATTTTACAAGAGTCTTTAATACTATTTCAAATCCTTTGATGAATTTTATTATTTATCTGGATTTATATTTTATGATTATTATATAACGTATTTAATTTAATGGTTTATGATCAGTTTGAGTATAGATGTTCTATCTTGATACCTTCATAGTGCTACTCAGAATAGTTAATGATTATGTATAAATATTTGAGAAAGTTATTTACATGTTATATATATATATTGTTTATGTTTTACCCCATTCATATGACGAATTAATTGGACTATGTATGTGAGGGATGGGGATTTCAATAGCTCCTCTATGCTTCAGTAGGACTCATAAGAGAAACTAGATTTGGTTTTGGTCGGCACCTCAACCATTTATTACATTTTTATCATGAATCCTTGACTATAATTGATTTGTGGAAAAAACAATTTTTGTTATGTTTTTGATGTGAAAAATCATGAATTCCATCATTATGATTAGTAATTGACTATCCATGTGAGTATATAACTAGTATAGTTTCCATGAATATTCATTATGGTCTTGTTATTATTTATATAGAATTATAAATTCACATTTTATTCCTAACATATTATCCCCAAGATTATGTTATCATGTCATGTGTTTTTAGTCATTCACAATTCCTTATTGTTTATATTATATTCCACTATATTACATTACCTTATTGAGTATTTTATATCATCCCTTTGTTTCTTCTTGTTTTACCCGAGATGTGAAAATGAGTATTATAAATGATTTATTGTGCTAATTTAAGTTTTTTTTGGGTTTTTTCTAATGGAGTATGTATTTTATTTCGTTCATCTTGTAATGAAATGTAAATGTATGTAATATAGTATCTAAAATTAATAAATTTATCATTTATTTAATATTGGATTCTTGTATCTATGCCAATGATTTAATATAAGGCATAGTCTCTAGGGTACTAGGGTCATGGCCATTATATATCCAGAATATATATATCCTAAAGGAATTTCTACTCCCAAACAACAAAAATGCATCCCTCCCAGAAGAATATGTATCTCAGCATTACTCCCAAAGGTGTATCTATTGTTCTAAATCTAATAAAAACTCCACTACTATTATCAGAGAATTCAAAAGTTTGAATATATAAAAGAATGAGAGGATATATTATAAAATAAGTAACTAGAAAGATAATATTCTACATGAATAGTTCCTTTATAAGTCAATGGTCCTTCCTCCCTATCCACCATTGTAGGATGAACTGTATGAAACTACCCTTCCCCTATTCCATGTGATGTAGTATGAGTCCCTTGATCAGCACCACTCTAAATATATGAGAACTTGTTCCCTGAAGTAGCACATCCACTTCATCGACCCACGCAGATAGTAGAACTATAATTCCTAGACTGGGATATTGTATAAACCCACGTTCTATACTTGGGTTCTACCTAGATAGTCTTTAACTACCCATATATCTTGCTTTATTTTGAAACTATAGTTGATTACCCATTATTATTAGATATTGGAACTCTTCCAATCATTGGGGAAACATTCAATGAATCTGGAAAGGACTACTGCACTAGTCTGAGATCACATAGGTAATGTCATGGATAACTGATCATTCACACTAGAAACTCTACATTCCACCACTTTGGTAAAAATATTCATACCAAGTATTACTACTCGTGAAAGAGGTACCACCTTTTCATACAATAGAAACAACCTATATACAATAGATGGCCTCATTCAAGATCCACACATATACGATAGCCTGATAAAATAAGTTAAATAACTTCATTAACCGAAATATTTTAACTCGGGACATAATATTATATTGAATCACATCTTGAAAATGTGTTTCCAGGGTTTTATAATCCCCTAAAAACAATTTAGAAAAGAGCTACAAGTCGGTAATGTGACCAACATAGTCTGTCACATTCAAAATACCTTAGGATAGCCTCATGAACCATGTTACCCTATCTTGTAATAGTATCTCTAGATAATAGTTATCAGGTAACATATCTTGGATATCCTTCCGATCCTTTTGTTCTATCATTTCACTATGAACATGAATATCCCACAATTTCTTCATTGATCCTCACAATAAATAAACTAGTAGTTTGACTATTCTCTCATTAGGAGTCTCTTAGTGGTCAAGGATCATATGGATAGATTTGATCCAATACACAGATTCCTCTATACCACCACTACTAGTGAAATATGGAGGGTCCTATAACGTGAATTCCCATTAAATGTCATATATACCATACAAATCACTCCCTAGGTCTCATTACATTAACCACATAATATGAAAAAATTTCTCATTGAACAATTATCTCGCTTGCCAACCTAATGGAATCAGGGATTCTGGATCTACCACTCCATCCAAATTTCCATCTATGTCCTCCTATAATCCTCTAAACAAGCACTATCATGGAGTAATATATATATATATATATATATATATATCCTATAACACTTCATAAGAAAATGAAATCCATATTGTCACATTAGTATAATACAGATTCATATAATTCAATAATAAAAATTTCTCAATACCCCACCACATTGGCTAATCCATGTATCAATCAATACCATCAACCATCCCTCACATGGATCAAGGATCTAATAGGTTAAAACATTTTTAAATATCATTCTTCGCTTTAAATAACTGTTTTTCTATTTCAGTTATAATATTCAACATCATTTTACAAATTTCTATTTTACATTAAACACCATATTCATGTAAATTAAACTAGTATTGAAAGACATAACCATTTAAAACATTATACAAAAACTGTATTTTCAGTGTACTACCAAAAATGATGCATGTAAAAATAATTTATGAGTGCCTATAATGGTAAATACATAAAACAACATCAATACATAATGTTCAATAAATAAAATCTCATAGAAAAATTGAAGGACCCCTGGAACCCTTGAGAGGGGAGGGGTGAATCAGGGTGACAACTTTTTCTTTTAATGTGATTGACCTTGTTCCCTCGTTTGTAGGAACTTGTTGAGCCTATATGATGAATATGATCAGAAATCAATCATTCACATGCACAGAGAAGACACAACACTTTTTACTTCGTTTGCCAATAAGGGCTACGTCCAAGGAGCATACGCCGACAAGTTGTTTGTCGTACCAAATTCCACTAATCTTCACTAGATGTGGATTAAAATGGTTCGGGCATAGTCACTATGTCCCAGGCTCACACCCTTTACAAAGGTTCAGGGATAGCTCACTGCTTCCCTCGGGTCACTCCCATTGACTCCCCCTAGCTCACTGCCATTGGTAAAGTCACACTCAGTTTATAAACGTGAAGTTCTCTTCATCATTCCATAAGAATGCATCCTCGGTTGAATTTAGATGATCTGTTGAAGTTCAAATCTCACCAGAAGTAAAATCTCACTTTGCACTGAGGGTACTGGTTGATCATCCAGCTTTCGTGCATCTTCAAAAGGACATATGTACTTTAATAACCCTGGCGTGCTTCTCCAAGCCCGACGTGCATGTTCCAAGAATGGAGCGCAAGTAACATGGGTAGTACAAACTCGGCACTCAGGTGACTCCAATGCACTTGCCCGACTCTTCCTCTTAGAGCTCCAAACTTGCGCGACTCAGCACCTCTATATCCCAAACCACTTTGGTCGCGAAACTAATAACCGGAGCGCAGCCTCTTCTTATGTGACCCAAAAACCACTTGCATTACTCAACCACTTGCGCGACGAGAGATCTAAAAATCTCTAAGTCTTGAAATTTGTTACAAATGTTGAGGGGGACCTCTATTTATAGGAAAACTAGATGGCCTGCACGCTGGCATGAAAGTCTTCCCTCGGCGCGCAGGTTCCGGCGCACAACTCATCCTCCCTAGCCTCTGTCGCACTACTCACTTGCACAACCACACTGATACTTGCGCAAACTTCTTTACATTTCCATATAATGAAGTTATAATCTTGAAAAAAATAGGCTCTCATGTTTCCAATCCTCCTAGGTATCGCTGTGCAAGTCTCTTCACGGCGCGTAGATCACTTGTGGGACCGCACCAAAACATGCGCGACCCTTATCACTTTTTCATTTTACATGTTCTGATCCGGAAAAACATATGGCGCACATGTTTCTACTCCTTCAAGTACACGAATCGCACGTATCTTTTCCAAAAACACTTTTCTGCTTGAACTGTATGATCTCTTTGCTGGTACACATTCTGAACTTCCACTGAGGATTGACAATAAACACAAACCATACTCCAAATAATGCATAAAAGACCATGGTTCCAAAAATCTCCCCCTTTGGGTTTTTTTGGAAATCACAAAATAAATTCAATAGATCTCCATCCATGTGAAAACCAGAAACACAAGAATCAACTCAGCCAACACTCTAAGTCTACGTGAGCAATGCTCAGTGTAGAAAACAATAGAGGAAGATTCAGTTGGGTTCCAATATTTTGTAATTCTCAATAATGACAAAGAATCATTACATGACTAATGAATTACTTCTTATTCTTCTCATCATATCACTAACACTGAATTCACATTGTGTCACAAGAGTATTATAGTCTGAACAAGCCTGAACTTATTTTTTTCTACCCCATTGACAATAAACCCAAATCCTGGTAATTTTTTTCATTGTTCAGCTCAAACCATACTCCCTCTAGATATTATCTCCCCCAAAAACCTGCATCACATCCATAAACAGAGAAAAAAAGTTATCATAATCAGGGAGAGGGGTATTGCATATCCTCTTTATGCACTAGGAGGTGGCTGAACACCAAGGGTCAACCGATTCTTCTCAAACACAGCCGCTAACAGTGGCTTGGTTAGGATATCAGCCACTTGCTCATCAGTTCCCACATGATCCATTCTAATCACCCCTTGTTCAAATTTTTCATTGATACAGTGATACCTGATTTCCATATGTTTCATACGGGAATGCTGAACATGATAAATTTTAAGATAAATTTTGCTCTTGTTATCACAGTAAATCACCAGTGGTTTATTTAACTCATCACCAATATCTATTAATTGATGCTTCATCCATAGTAGTTGAGTGCATTCCTTTGTGGCGGAAATATACTCAGCATCAATAGTACTAAGAGAAGTAATTTTATGTTTCTTTCTCAACTAGCCAAAACATTTTCTTCCCAATATAGAAGGCTCCACCACTAGTGGACTTTCTGTCTACTACATTACTAGCCTTGTCAGCATTAGAAAACGATGATAATTCACTATCCCTACCTGCAGAAAATAATAACCCGAAATTATGTATACGTTGAATGTACATCATGATTCTTTTTTCTATCGCCATATGTTCCTCCTTTGAATTACTCTAAAAGTGGGCTGCAAGGCATGTGGCAAAGAGAATATCTAGTAATGTCGCAGTCAGGTACAGTAGGCTCCCAATGATCCTCCTGTACATGGTGGGATCAACATAGGCCTCATCCTCATGCTTTCCAAGTTTTGTTCGAACTACAATCGGAGTTGACATTGGTTTCGAGTCTTTCATATTAAACTTCTTTCAGCAGCTCTCTTGCATACTTTTCCTAAGAAATGAATGTGTATTCCATCTTTTGAATCACCTGCAACCCCAATAAATATGTGAGCTCCCCAATCATAGGCATTTAAAATTATGATTTCATGTGGTTGGAAAACTCGTCCACTGATTTCTTCCTGCTGCCACCAAATATGATATCATCAACGTCGAATAGAACCATGAATTGATCTTTTGGAGACTTTTTAACATAGAGATTTTTTTCTACTACTCATCTTTTGAATTCCTGCTTCGTGAGATATGAATCCAGGTGTGAGTACCACACCTGTGGTGCCTGCTTCAAACCATATTGAGCTTTCTTCAGTTTGCAGACCTTTGTTTCATCAGTACCCAAAACAAAGCCCACTCGTTGTTCAATGTAGAATTCTTCATCGAGTACACCATTCAAGAATGTTGTCTTGTCATACATTTTATATACTTTATATCCTCTTTAGAGTTACATGGGAAGGAAAATCCTGATTGACTCCAGTATAGCTACTGGAGAAAAGGTTTCTTCAACATCAATTCCTTAAATCTGGGAGAATCCTTTACATACCAGTTGTGCCTTATTTCTGATGAAAAATCCATGCTCATCAATGTTATTATTGAAGATCCATTTGGTACTAATCACATTGTGACCATTGGGTCTCTTGAAAAGATCCCATGTCTGATTCTTGTCAATCTCATCTAATTCATCATTCATGGATTTCACCCAAGATTCATCATTTGTAGTTTCTTAGAATGAGGACGGCTCTACAACTGAAAGAAATGTAGATTGTATGTTATTACTCATCATTCTTGTTTGAGTGGGTGCACTCCTGTCCCAAATTATGTTGGATGGATCAATATCAGCTATTTGATTTCTCCTATGAGGTTCAGTTGCATTCTCTTTAGCCATAGTTTCTTCTTCATATTCTTCTTCTAAGTCAACATCATGATGTCACTGTTGATTGTTTTGTACAACTTCCTATATTTCTACATTTGTATTTTCTTCACGATCACTTTTATTCCTAACGTTCTATCACATCAGCATAAGATGACCTTGAAGCATTTGTGGTTTTCCCTTCAATTATCTTAACATAACTAATTTCTATAATCCTTCCTAAACACTTGTTGAAACATTTGTAGGAATTTCTGTTCATTGAGTAACCGAGGAAAATTCCTTCATCTGCATTGTCTCTATACTTCCCTTGATTTCCTTCTTTTTTCCTCATTAAGAATTTACTTCCAAAGACCCAAGAGTAATTTAAAGAGGGATTCCGTCCATGCCACAATTCATATGGTGTCTTCGTATCACCCATATAAAGTACTTTTCGATTACGAATTTACAATGTATCTTGAACAACCACTTTCCAGTAATGTCGTAGAATACGACTCCCAATCAGCATAGTTCGTGCCATGATGTTCACCTGTCGATTCCTACTTTCAAAAACACCATTTTGTTGTGGAGTTCTCACAGAAGATACTTCATGTTGTATCCCATGCTTCTCCAGATAAATTTCAAATTCAATGGACGTGTATTCTCCTCCATTGTTTGATCTCAACACATTTATTGTTCATCCAGTATCATTCTCGGTGATTCGCCGATATGATTTCATGCAGTCAAGGACTTGTCGTTTCCTGTGAATGACAATCACACATGGAATTCTACTGTAATCATCCAAGAAAAGGACAAAGTACCTTTCTCCATGAGTTCTAGCAACATTTATCAGCCCACATAAATATTTTTGAATCAGATCAAGAAGGTGAGATGCCCTTTTCTTCTTTGGACGATTTGAATAGTAGACCATCTTCCCATGAATGTAATCATCACAAGATTGTTCACGATCATGCTACAGGTTGTGAATGTCAATGACAATTCTCAGTGATGACATTTTCTCTATGTATTATGAATGATGTGTCCCAGTCTCTGATGCCACGAAATGTTTTCTTCTTCAATGGTCATGTAACAGACATTTTCTTCACTATCAACCTGATACAAGTTACCTTCTATTATGCATCCCTTCATAAGTGAATTTCATGGCATTTCCTTGATAGTGCAGCATTTCTGATTAAAAGTAAATATAAGTCCCGAGTCACAGAGTTGACTCACACTGAGGAGATTGTGACGTAGGCCATCTACGTAAAGGACTTCAGTCTTCTTTAGTTCTACATTATCTAATTCGGTACTTCCGCTCTCTTTGATTTTCAGAGCTCCATCATTAACAAAACATATTGTACCATCAAAATTCCTTTTGATATCTATTAGTAGGCCGACATTTCCTGTTATATGAGATGAACAACTGCTATCCCGATTCTAGGTATTTTTCTTCTTTGTAGCTTTGAGAGCCACATCAGTAAGGTTGGATTTATCAATATTCTTCCTTTCCATCCATGAGACATTGGATTGAGTATATAGTAATGATGGCATTTCAATTATCTCTTCTGCATATCGAGGTTCTTCTTAGTGGAAATCTTCTTTGAGAGGAGAAAACCTATTTGAAAGAGCAACACTGTCTTGCTGACGAGACTTGACTTGTCTTGAACATCAGTATGAGTTGTCCATGTCCCTTCTCTACCTGCAATTTGCAGCCTTATGACCAAATTTTGAACAACGATAACAATATCCATAGAAATTTTTTCTTCTATAAGAATTAGGATATGAATTTGTTCTCCTTTGTTGAACTTTTATATCTTCTCCATTCATATAGCTTCTTGCCTTTTCACAATAAGACATGGTATGGCCCAGATAGCCACATAACTGACACTTCATGAGAGGGAATGTCCTCTCACTTGAATTCCTCCTCATATCTTCTTCCTTGGGAGAATGGTTAGATTGTCTGTCATTTCTGAATGTTTGAGGATAATTTTCAGTTATCCTTTTAGTTTGGATTGAGGGTTCCTTTTTCAGCACTTTAGGCAACGTTTCAACATGTTCAACTTTCATATTATATTTCATTTGGATCTTTTCACTTCTAGCAGTTGATGTCTCAGCCTCACAGCCAATTCCACTCTTTCCCATGCAAGCGGTTCATTGTTCACACAAGATTTTTCCAACCCCATCTGAACCACACTTGGATATTCCTAGTAATTCCCCATCTAAGAGACTTACAAACTATATTTTCTTCCTCGATTCTTTTGGAATTGATTCAGTCTCAAGTTTACTCTTTAGTGTAACAACATCCTCCTCACTACCCTCATCAGTCGTGGATTTTTCATCTAGTCTAGAGGTGAGGTCATTGATCTATATGCCTTGAATGGACAGTGGCCATCAAACCGATTCATCTCGGGATCTACAAAATTTCTCAGTTGTTTTTCCCCACCAGTATCTTCTGACTTCTCAACAGTAGCCATCATGGATGCATGGATCCCAGTTTTGAATTCTTGTTCTTTTTTATCACATAATTCCTTATAATCTTCTTCCTCTTCACAGACAAAACTATTCCTTTTCATTTTCTTTCCTGATTTGAAGTCTCCATTTTTGAAGAACCTTCTCTGAGGCTTCTCGATGCTTCCATCTTCACTATCTTCATCATTGATATTTCTTAAGCACGGAGAGGCAATGTCCCCTACTTTTCCACAACGGAAACATGTGAGTGGTAACTTCCCTTTGAATTTACCTCTCCCTTCTGGAACTTCTTTGCAATGAGAGAAAGAATTTATTTTTCTTCGTTATCTTTACTACTACTATCTTTTGAGATTTTTAGTTTATCCATGGCCTTGAATGTCATTTACTTTCTAACATGAGTCATAGCATATTCTGGTTTGACTCTCATTTCATATGCAACCATGATGCTTAGTACATCATCCAGAGAAAGTTTGGAAAGTCCTCTTTCCTCAAGGGATGACACCATTGCATTATACAGATGTGGAAGTATTCTTAATATTTTCTTTACAATATCAATGTCTTTGATTTCATCACCTAGACCTCGAATTTCTCCAAACACATCAGTAATTCGATTGAAGAATGATTTTGCATTCTCGTCTGGATGCATCTTCAGATCATCAAACCAATTGTGAAGCACTTGCAGTTTCGCCAACTTCACTTTTCTATCTCCATCATAAATATAATCGAGTTTATCCCACATGGATTTTTCTGAGGTGAAATTCATCACCTTTAGGTAGATCTGATCAGAATGGGCTACAATGAGAGCATTTTTTGATTTGGCATCTGCATCAAGAATTTTCCTGTCTGTTTCAGTCATATCCAGGCCTGTTGGATCAGTGACTTGTATTCCTTGCACAGTAGAAAATAGAACATCCATTCCAAGATATATTATATGAGATCTCATTTTGTTCTACCATATCTGGAAATTACTTCCATCGATGTGAGGGACTCCCCTAACATTTATTTCATTCTCTATGATGATATAAGACTGATTCAAAACCTGAAACCTTTACGCTCTGATACCAATTGAAGGACCCCAGGACACCCTGAGAGGGGAGGGGTGAATTAGGGTGACAACCTTTTCTTTTAATGTGATGGATCTTATTCCCACATTTTTAGAAACCTGTTGAACATGTATGATGAAAATGATCAGAAAGAAAACATTCAAATCCACAGAGAAGACACAACACTTTAAACTTGGTTCACCACTAAGGGATACGTCCAAGGAGTATATACCGAACAGTTCTCAGTCGTACCAAATTCCACTAATCTTTACTAGGTGTGGATTATAATGTTTCAGGCGTAGTCACTCTGTTCTAGGCTCACTTCCTTTACAAAGGTTCAGGGATTGCTCACTACTTCCCTTGGGTCACTCCCATTGACTCCCCCTGGCTCACTGCCTTTGGTGAAGTCACACTCAGTTTATTGACGTGAATATCTCTTCATCATTTCATAAGAATGCATACTCTACTATATTTAGATGCTATGTTGAAGATCAACTCTCACCAGAAGATGAATCTAACTTTGTGCTAAGGGTACTGGGTGATCCTCCAGCTTCTGTGCAGCTTCAAAAGGACAGATGTAGTTTAACAACCCTGGCGTACTTCTCCATGCCCGACGCGCATGTTCCATGAAAAGAGCGCAAGTCACTTGTGAGGTACAAACTCGGAGCGCAGGTGACTCCAAACCACTTTCATGACTCTACCTCTTTGAGTTCCAAACATTCGGGACTCAGCGCCTCTAAATCCCAAACCACTTTGGACGTGCAGCCAACAACTGGCGTGCAACCTCTACTTGCGCGACCCAACAAGAACATGAGTGACTCAACCACTTGCGCAACGAGAGCTCATAAAATCTATATGTCATGAAATTTGTTACAAATGTGTAAGGGGTCCTCTATTTATAGTCAAACTGGACCCCCTACGCGGTGGCACGCAAGTCTTCCCTCGGCGCGCAGCTCATCCTCCCTAGCCTCTGTCGCGCTACTCAGTTGTGCAACCACACCGATACTTGCGTGACCTTCTTTCCTTTTCCATATTATGAAGTTATAATCTTGAAAAACAATAGGTTCTCATGTTTCCAATCCTCTTACGAATCGCCGCATAGGTCTCTTCATGGCGTGCAGGTCACTTACGCGACCATCCCAAAACTTGTGCGGCCCAAATCCCTTTGCCATTTTCCATGTTCTAATCTTGAAAAACATATGGTGAACATGTTTCCTCTACTTCAAGTACATGGCTCACAAGTCTCTTTTCAAAAAACACTTTTCTCCATTTCTTGATTTTCAGGCCCAATAATATGGCAACCACTGGGAAACGACGCCAACTTCAATACTGTTGTCTACTTGAACTGTATGATCTCTTTGCTGGTACAAATTCGGAACATCCACTGAGGATTGACAACAAACACCAACCATACTCCAAATCATGCATAGAAGACCATGGTTCCTAATAAAATAACATCACAACACAAGTTCATCACTATATATTAAATAATATAAAACTATAACAACATGAATCAATAAAAACAATCCCATCCTTGGCAGTTGGCTTTACGCCTATACATGGGATATCTAATCCCTTGACTGATCTCTTGACCAAGGCTCATTTCAATCTATTCTTCTGTTTTCATTTCCCAAATAGTAAGGGAAAATAAAATAAGTGAAAAACTTTATTTTTTACAACTTTTCATGTGCCCACTAGAATGACACATAACAGTACCCCAAGATGGTCTACTACAAGATCTTATGTTCCCCTTCCCCTACACAAGAAGCTTCTGACTAGCAGCGAGGGTCTAAAATATAATATGTCGTAACTATATGCTTTTTTTGAAGAATATCAACATACAGATATAAATAAATAATATCTAATAGATATAAAAAGTAACCATAATAATTATATAACAATTTACAATCCAATAATATATGATAAAACAAAACAGTAAAATAATAGTAAAAAAGCATAAAATACTTCAGGCCATATATGTACCATGAGTATAAATGAAAAACCCAAAATAACTTCACCGTAAGAAATCTAATGTGGTTCTAAACACTAATCCATGTTCCCTCTTTAATGATCTATCCCATACCATTATTTTAACATAGGGCACTTGACCTCATCTTATCCAGCAAACATGATGTCTATTTGGGAACCAATCAGGTAGCCTGAATAGGGTATGAGAACCACAATGTAAGATACCACCAATAGAATCTAAACTAAAATCCAACCATTAAATGTTTATATACTTATATAAATAATAATTTTCCATAATTAAAATCGTTATCATATTTCATTATTCATTATTGAACAAAATAAATCACATGTGTTCATGATGGCACCTAAACCATCAATACATACTTTGGACCATGGCATATTATGAACAATATCACATAGATAATCATAGTTAATTATAAAATGCACATTAATTAACCACTTATTTTCAATTTTATATTTATTGCCTCTTGGAACTAATATCTAATGAGACCCTGTTCGGCATATACAACCATGTCTAGCACCAAATGGGTATTTGATTCATCAATCTATGTCCCAGAAGCTATTGTTACCACTTATGGACAATGTAATCATCAATACATGTCCAAAACGTGTATATTAGTCAATCACATATGTGATTTTTAATCATCAATCCATGCCTAACACACACATAACACATTTATCACAATATCACATATATAAAAATTTCACATATATCACGGTTAATAACCACCATCCTTCTTATCAAATATACTCACTAAAGTGTGCCATTATGATTTCGCAAAAAAAACGTAATTAATATTAATTGAAATTGAATAATAAGACAATTCACCATAAAATAAATCAATAATATAAACCTTTAATACCTTAATGATAATCCAAACTTCTCTGAATTCAAATTATCATTCCAATAATATCACATTAATAATAAATTTCATAACCATAATAAATAATTTAAAATTCTCATGTTCATCGCATTTTATTATCGCATTTAAATTTAACATATAAACTTAATGATTACAAAAATTTATTACCTAGTCAATTAATCTTATTCATGAATAAATTTACTAATTCCGAAATTGAAATAACAGAATAAATACAAAGAATTATTATTAATTACTATTGTAATTGAAATTAATACCACATACCTCAAAGGTCATTGATTTATGTTCACTATAATGAAACCTATGATTGATGGATAATTTTTTAATATAAATCGATTAAGATGATTGGGAACAAAACTGGGTTTACTTCACCAAACTGCAATGATAAGACATGATGAAATTTCTACAAATCAACTAGTATCCTCTGTAGGTTTAGTAGGATGACATCATCATGAAGTAAATAAACACAATGAAACCACATGGAACATTTGATATGATGCTCAAGGAATTACATGTTGTCTAATTAAATTACAAATCATGTTACATTAAGAAACCAATTATATCATGAATATTTTACCTGATTAAAATATTACAATATGTGTAATAGCAATAAAAAACATATAAATTTTTATTATATAGTTTTAAGAAATAAAATTGTATATAAAATATCTATCCACCTCCAAATCCTTTCAAAACAGAGGATCATAGTTTTCAACCATATAACAAAAGTGAAACTAAAAAGGGAATATAAAAATGAAAATAAGTATTCATACAGATGATCAATTATTTACAATATTTTTAAATCCCACTAAATAGGATGTTTTAGTACTCATGACCCTAGTAATCCATATTAGTCTTTTTTGTAACATTTTCCACATACTAGGTCAACATGAAACATGACCATAAATTGTTTTCACTTTAGCCTAAAATTTATGTCATTAATCTATATGCCTTGAATGGACCAATCCCCTGACAATTAAACTTCTCATTAATTTGACATAAAAATGTATATTTGAAAACATAAAAATGGTTGCTTGAATAATATTAGAGTTTCTACAAAGAAAACACTTCATATAAAGTGTATAGGAAAAATCTAGAATATAAATAAATAATTATTAAAACAAATATGATCAACCTTATGGTACTAGTAAATTACAATCCATTCTCAATGGAAACATTGTCTATGGAAATTAATGAACAATAATTTTTCACATCATTTTGAGGAGATAACATTTTCACTTGGCAGTGGAAAATTTTATTGGGTGCTCAGACACTTATTGATTATTATACATTTCGTATTTGGAATTTGTTCCCCTGAGGTACGATGTGAAAAAAATTGATACATGAGATGAAATAATTATCTTTTAACACAATGTCCACTGGGATTCATTTATATTTCATTTTCCTGGATGAAAATTTATAATAATAAATGGTTCATCTAAATATTATATATGGTCCCAAGAATTCCCAACATAAATAAAGGAGTTAGTTCCATGACCACAAGGAGAATTATGGTATTTCTCCATTAATAATCATTGACTTGTACAAACTAGTTCACCACCGAGTTAACATCGAAATTATTAGACAATGATTTACAATTCGTATACCCTGCCTATTTATGTGGATTCGAAATCCTTGATGTTAATTACAATGTATTTCAATTTATTCTAATGAATGAATGTGTACACCATTCTTGAATATTTTTATTGAATGCACCATGTGACTCAATAAAATATAGTATAGGGACATAACAACCCATATAAATTCTAAAATTCCCTTGGGTTCCAAAAAACCTTCATGGAGTGATATTTTATCCACAACCAACATCATAGTCCACAGGGTTGATTCCTCCCAAATATTTTATGGAACATGGAAGAGGATTTTTATCTAATTTACTTTACAATTAATATATGAACTATATATTAATTTTTTATTTCTTATGACATAACATCTATAGTTATACCATCATTGTAGGAAGGAAACACTAATCCTCTTGATCCCTGGTATCATTGTGGAGGAACTCAGTACTTCTGGATGTTTTGGATTAACCATAGTAGATGTACCACATCCCATATTCATGAATTAATGGTCCTATATATTTAAAAAACAAAACACAAATGGAATCTATCCTAGTTCATTCATCTTCGGTAATATTTTTACTAGCCACCAATACAATCATCACAAAATCACTAATTAGTTTTTCAGAAAGAGAACTAATAACAATTAATTCTCCATGAAATGAATTATTATGGACCCATATATACGAGACTATAATAAAAAAATAGAGGTATCCATGCCTATTATGAAAGGAAATGAAATCCTCGTGACCACTAAAGTCACCATGGAGGAACTCTGTAATGTATGATGTTTTGGGTCATGTGAGGAGAATATGACCCACTTCCTTATTTGATTAACATTTCATCAATGAAATACATTAAAATAATTATATTTTTGATCCTTTATTGCAAAAAATTTAATGTACTCTAGATTTATCTTTAACACATTATGTTAAACTACACTGAATACTTCCTTACAACAATATATTAAACCTCATTAATGAAATCCTTAACAAATTACATTAAAATGTATAAAATTTGTCCCTAATGTTTGAAATTAATCTACATAGAGAAAATTACTTCGTAAAATGGAGTATTACTATTTGTAGGTGGTCTGATCTAGAATACCAAAAAATAACTCTAAAAAATATATATTTTGAATTACTGTGAGATATCCAATTGAATGAGATGAATATCTCACCTGTTTGAAAACTCAAAATGTATTTCTAAGGGGAAATTATATTTTCT
This sequence comes from Viscum album, assembly GCA_963277665.1. NCBI lineage: Eukaryota > Viridiplantae > Streptophyta > Magnoliopsida > Santalales > Viscaceae > Viscum > Viscum album. The sequence goes on from OY728141.1 coordinate 722,574,586, forward strand.
ACCAACTAGACAATCACTTTGTGTGATCTAGGTAATAAAGATAACAAATAAATTGGAAATAACTCATAATAATTATCATCTTATGAACTTGTAGGATGGAAAATGAGAGGAATACAGGTCAACTAACACTAAGTTTTTCCCATGTGGATCATATTGGAAAATTAAGGAAATATGATAAGAAGATGTTTCAATGCGTGTAAGAATAATCTTTTTAACCAATAAAATATCATGCAAGGATCTCTATGTCTACTAACATAGGGAAAAATTATATTATTCTACCACATAAACTTATATCATACCAAAGTTATCCTTTTAAATTAGGTGATGTTAAGATAACTGGAGGAGGTAAAACAATGGGGAATCTCATGTCGGTTGGAACTCATGAGAAATTCTCAAAATAAATATATTTTGAATTATGGATTTTAATATATAAATTTTGGTTAACATGGTCTTATAAAATGTATAGGTATCATTGATGAACCATGAGACAAAAAACCAATATAATTTCATTCACATAATAAATGAAATAATTTTAAATAATTACATGAATTGATGAGAATATTTATTCATTAAAATCATGAACAGGAAAAATATCTCAATTCTAGAGGATCTCCATGGATTATATAAAAAAATAATTTGTTGTGTGACTATAACAACATTAGATTTGATGAATTTTTCAAATCATTTGCAGTGTTTCTATAACTATAAACAGAGTATAAAATTGATGTACCCCGTGTTTTTTCAATATTTTCCCCTGGATGTAGAGTTTTGGTAAAATTGGATAACTCCTAAAATTATTTCGTTGTATTCACCAATAAGGATGTTGAAAATGATCATACATTGACTTAGCTATAATATACCCCTATTTTTCTATCTTCATGCACATATCAGACATATTGATGTGATGTTGATAGATTTACCGATTTATTTATTCCAGCACCTCTAATGAATTCATTATTAACAAAACTAGAGGAGTCCCTTAATATAACCTCACAAGTACCGTCGCTACTAACTAATTTTTTTCCACTTTAGTATAGATTCTACATTATATCATAAAATTGATGTATATCAAATCATTTTTCATTATATCACAATAAATCATGACAATGACTTATTCTGGGACATAAAACATTTACATTGGGTTTTTTTAACTATGTCTTGTTATTTTGACTAGATTTTATATCATGATATTTGGATCATGGTAATACATGGGGAGGTAATTTTAGAAGGAGTAATTGTTTGATTATATAACTAATAAGGTGGAGAGGATTCATTATGTGATTCCTCTCAGTTGATGCATCGTCTATCACTTACCTATAAGGAACATGATTTCCAAAATACTGAATAATCTCCATGGATGCTACTAATTAGGGTTTGGTGAAGCACTTGGGTTTTCCTCTAAATAAATCATTTTTTTCTGAACAATACATAGGTAGTCGTCAAATGTAGGGAAAAAAATAATGTGATAAAATATATGGGTACTAACAGATTATAGAATAATCTCAGCAATTCTTCTACATACGCCTACATAATCCAAAATTGGTGGATTATCCCATTATAAGGTTCTCCCCTCACACTTGATAATGGGAGAGGAGATACCCTATGAATTTAGCCAAATATGAGAGAAATATTCCATGGTGTATATGGCTAGTTAAAAATAATCCATCCTATATGCGCTAACAAGACTCCATCCAAAACAGTTTTTGTAGTAAAAATCATCATGAGACCCACTACTTTGATAAATTAGTATCATTGTCACTATGGGATAGGGAATTATGTTCAAATGATTAGGACATATCAATATGTTAATATCCTCATCATGGCCTAGTGTCATCCCCTTAACCATCAAAATATTCAGTAGTCTATTATAGAAAAACCATTACGGATCCCAATTGTTTTAGAATAGTTAGGACAATGGAAATTCTCTCATATCATGCTGAATAAGAACTATAATGGGACTACAATACGTTAAGGGATTCATCCTATAGGTATATTTCCATGGAGTTGGTTGAGACGATTGAGGGTCAATACAAATAGGTTAAGAAAGAATACATATTTGAAATAACATTCCCTCACAAACATTCCTACCACAATTCCAATTCATTTTTCATGTTCCGGGGAAATACATCCATTAAGAAAAATTTCTAAAACATGTACTAGGTGAAGGATTGAATATTCCTTTGATCTCACCCAATATCCCTATTGTGGAATTCTCCATAGCCTCATGTATTTCCCAATACGAGCTTGTGCAATAACAAACCTATCAATAAGGGAAATTATGAGGAAATGTAGAAGTTGTTAGAGTCCATCTACAACATTTGAAGATATTGATCAATTATTTTACGGAAGGGAGAAAAAATATTTTCAAATCCTTCTATAACATATCAGCAACAATGGTAAGAATTTCACTTTCTATAATCATATTTTTTGCCTTGTCGTCCCAAATTTCTAAGGTATAAAGAAACTCATCAAGAATATCTATAAGATGAGATACCAATACCTACCAGTAAATGTCCCAATTGAAGTTAACTAATTTTCCTTGAGACATATGCAGTATTTAGTTCTAGGGTTGAAATTAGTAATAATCACTTTATTAATTCCTTACTAATGTGACATTATTAATTGAGGAATCAATGATTCTTCATAGAGATTAATAGTGAATAGATAGTTTATTAATTTTAAATAGTTATTCTAGACATAGATTACCCATTCTAATTTATCAGAGATGTTACTTCTAGGTTTTTTATAATTGCTAAAACTCCAAATAATTCTCAGAGTACTCGTGAAGGTGGTGATTATGCAAAAAAAGATGTTACTAATTGGTTAGTGGGGAATATTGTAGTCATCTAATACCCATGGGGAGTATTCTAACATATGATATAATCCATATTGTGGAGAGGAAGAAAATCTATCATACCTATTGTTTATTTCATGATTACACACATATGAATATGATATCAAGAAATGTGGTAGAATTTAAATATGTTAAAAAAGAAGTCATATAGTTGATCATTCCATACATCGGATGTCATTGTGACAGGGGACATATATGTTGTTATAAAGGAAGAATCTACATCATAGAATAATTGACATAGATCTCATGATACTGCGTATCAAAATTTGGATTTTATCATGTATAACCCTCTTCCTAATGGTGTTGGATGATATCTATAAACGCGAATCTATCTATAAGAAAACATTGATCACATGTCAGATAAATGAGGAACCCAACTAGTGTATGTTCATAACATAGAAAAAATAATGTGAATCCCATGAATTATCAAAGCATTATTTTTTTCATGACCTGCTAGAGGTCATCTGAATTATAGGCCCCATGTTGAAAATCATGACCACATGATCTGTTATAAGACCTATGATCTTCTAACCATGATATTTTCAAAAAAAAACATGTAATTATCAAGAAATAATTTGAACTATCCTATTTATCCTATGAATCCTACAAGGCATCCATGTAGCTGAGGACATAGGTCATGTTAAAGGAAATTATCAAGAGATACTTCATAGATTTTTAAAAATGTACATATTCATTAATAACGAAATGTGTGATCTTTTAATCTAGTCATATGAAGTTTTATTGCTATTGGTTCTTATGTATACTTTTTTCAAAGTGGATTCGATAAAAAATTCTTGAGAAGCTGTTATGCGGTGGTAGAAATATAAAGAGATGTGGATTTAATATTAAGTAGTGGAATGATCCACCCCTCAGAAACATATTTATATGTTGATTCCTAGAATACCAAAGGTCACCTAGATAACTACAAACTATAGGTGATGTTGGGTAGATAAAACCCCAAGGACTCATGAAATCATTGAATCTCCATATAATATAGTCATTTTCTATCAAGACCTCACTTCTAAGGGAGATAATATGTTGATTCCTTCCAAATTATCATTGAAATAAATATTATTGAATAAATACCTAATTAGTGGGTATAATTTCTCCATATATATTATGGATTAGCAGGAATATAAGTTTTATTGGCTACTAAAACCTGTAGATTCGATCAATAGTTAGAGGAAACACAATTCCATTACAACAGGAAGGTCATTTGAATAGATCATGCACTACTCATGATATATTTACAATCACCTGAATCCCCTCTAACAGAACTCTTGATATTGTAAATTCTTTCATACAAGGTATGATGATCATGATAAGGAATCCAAATTATTTCCTCTAATCATGTGACTTGTCAATCCATAGGTTCCTAAAAATCATCCAAACCCCATTACAAAATAAAGGCGTGAAAAGTGGAATATTAATTCAATTGAGGGTTACATGGATTTTCATGCAATGTGTTTATGATATTTTAAAGACATCATGATTCCCCCTATTGACTTGTCAAACTTGTATCAGGAGAGGGCTTGTTGGTGTATCAGATTCTTTGAGTAAAATTACTATGACACATCTATATGATAATATGAATGGTGTTTGACTCTAAATACATGAATATGCATTTTCCATTACAATTCTCTCACACCATTAGGATATCCATCAATGATCATGTGATAGATCGTTGAAATAATGATAAATTATCGATGACAATACATTCCTTCCATGGATAGATCCTCTACTAATTACATGACATCTAGATGGAAAACCTATAGGAAAATACATTAAATATTATAAAATAAGAACTAAAAGTTTGAAAAAAGGATTTAACATCTCATTTAATAAAAAATAGGTTCATTTTATTTTTAAGAGGTTATGTGCCTCATGTTATTGACATTGATATCATGAAGACCCTTTGATAAGAAAGTTTGATCTTATGAGTATCCCTTAACATGCAAACTTGAACTTTCAAAAGGTCAATTAAAAGACGTATTAATTTCAGTATGGACACTAAAAAGGTAATATTCAACCACAAGAAGGGAAATATATTTGTATCTTGACCTCTTGAAGACTATAATATATGTTCTCTCAATTGTGAACCATTAATTTAACATCTAAATGAGAGTATGTGAAATCCATTTGAAAAGAAACATGTCCAAAAAATCTGGTGATGACAGTGTGTTGTTTTTGACACAAATTCTCATGAAACTCCTTGAATAACCTAGATGAAGATCATGATAATCTTATAATGAGATAATCCCTCATTAATTTCCAACACATAACTTTGATATATGAATTGTACATGATGTTCTGTAACCAAGGATGTGAGACCCACAAAATCCCCCCCCTCATAACAAAACAATAGGGAGCCATATGATAGAACTACATAATAATATAAGAAATATTATCAGATTGGAATGCATCATTATCACAATGTCCCATGACTAGGTAAAAATATATGTAAATGCCTATGGGATCAGACAACATGAATATGTACATCACATGATCTCTTGATAAATTATTTGATGTATTTCCAATGATCTATATGGATTATGATATGGAGGTTCAACATGTATACATGGTCAGAAAAAATATGATTTTCTTTTATAAATCATGAGGTAGATATTAGATGATAAAAAAATATGGAAAACTTGTTGGAATATGGATACACTAACATTATTTAGAATTCATCTATGCATATCACCCCATGTATTGAAATTTACTCTAGATGTATCAAATAATTAATAAAAAATCCACATGACATGTCACAAATGCCTTTTGAAGTATACTATAGATTTTACCCAAGTAATTGAATGAAATACAGACAGATCACTTATATCATTCCTCGTACAATAGAACCAACATCCAGGTCTTGTGAAAGCATTCTAACATGACATCATCGATTATGAAACACCCATGGACACATCTCTGCAGATTATGGGAATACTGTAAGATGTTTCAAACATTTCACGTGACTAATAGTTTGACTTATCTTCCATATCATGTGGATACCTCTATAATTTTTACTATAAACATTCATAACACCCTGATATGTGTCAGCGTTTTCAAAAAGACATTTCAGAATTTTCAACAAGGCAATGAAGACATTATATGAAGAAACACTTGGATATGATATCATTGAATATTAGAAATATCCATACATACCACAAACTAATCTATGAATATATTTATTCATGTCTATAATATATATGTGGTATATCTTCCAATAACTTGATCTCTAAATGTAAATCCACATTGGCTTAAGCCACACCATCTATCAATTATTTTAAATTGTGAGAACCTAACCATCATATTGGTTCATCTTTCTTCCATATGGATAGAAATCTATAGCAAACACCTCATTAGGGTTTCACTAGAGAGTAAATCCCACAACCATGTATAGTGATTCTGATCACTTCTTATCCATTATTCCCCACCCTGACCTTAGCTATTGTGGGAATGGTGATTTAAAAAAATAATATAAATGACATCATAAATCATCCCTTACTTGGTAATTCTTAGGGTGTATGCCCCATTCAGTTACACAAAATGATTTACCAATAAAGGATATCCATCATGGTGTTTATCCTGATGTAATTAAAATACTCAAATACCATACAGAAATTAACCACTTGAGTATTAACTATCAATCACAATCCATCAATAGGTAGAAGGTGGATTAATGTAATATGAAAACAATTTCTTCCATAATTAGGGTACATGGGATTCAATTCTATGGCTTGATCTCAATACAAAATAGCTATGTTGTCACGAACCAACCTGGGTCGACCCTGAACAGGTCACCCGAGTAGGTCCGCGACATGGCCCGAGAGGCGTTCCCGATCCTCCCGGGCTGGGGACAAGCGCCAGGGCATCAACAGAGGCTATGGGAACGATTTCGCCGAATATAAATAAATAAGACAGCGAAAATAAAACAGAGCAGCGCAGAAAAGATAAACCAAATAAAGTGACTAAACAGGAACAAACAGGAATCAAACTAACCAAACACGACGTCCGAAAAAACTCCATGCGACCTCACGGGTCTCTCTCTGACTCAACGATCGAGCATCGCCCTAGGCGAGCGCACTCAAGCTATAGCCTGCACAAACACTAAAAACAGAAAAGAACTATAGGCGTGAGTATTAAAACTCAGTAGGCTAGCCCGATATCTATTCCCAATCCACTACCTTTAAAATAAAAGAAACATCATTTCAAGTTTGAACTACAATTTATAAAAGTATGTTTTTTCTATGAATTTTACTTAAACACAAAGTACGAACCATTTCCCTTAGACATTTTCAAAATTCGGGTTCATTTCATTAGTTTCAATGACATTTCAGGAAAAGGGGAAAGTGATGTTTTAATTTTCAAAGTTGTACAAAGGGGATTAAACACTTTTATTTGAAAACAATTTTTTTTAATCCTAATCAAAAGAAATTTACCATTTTCCAAAGAAGACAATACACCAGAATGCATAATGTAAAACACACAGCAAGGGAAATGTAGGTATACATGTGAGCATCATAATCATTACTGCAGGCTACAAAGGCTGAATATACATGGGTGAACCTAGGAGATCGAGAATAAACCATAAAACACAAATACATGAGAAATCATCCTTATCGACATGTCACGATGAAATCAAAATGCACAATATGCTCGACCATCCACTCACAGGCAGGTCAAGGGAAAATCGCATAGTAATAAACCCAATATATCCACCTACTATGGGCCACTGGTCAGTACCATAACCTACCAGTGCAGCAATCATTCTTTGAATATTCTCTCAATATGCCAGATTCCCATGTCTCAAGTGTTTGAAAAAGGGGTGAGTCAACTGATGCAAACCGAGCATCCAATCATATATATATATATATATATATATACAAAGCACAACAAGCATCACCCCGAGCCACTCCGTGGAACAACCTCATGCCTTTAAACTACTAACGTACCTGGGAGCCACTAAGCGCGGCCTCCCAAACAATCAATTACAACTATGGAATGAGAGTCATCCTAGAGGGTTTTATCAAAACATTTTCATCGCTTTCCATAAAGTGCCAAACGGGAATTTAATACAATTCACAAACGCTACTCAAAAAAAAGTACAACATCTTTATAAGACCAAACCTAGTTTAAAACAATTTAAAGAACCCACAAAACACTACTTCACAGGCTGCCAATATTTTTATAAACCAAACCAAACCATTTTCTTATTCCAAATAATCTTTAAGAGCCAACCGGGAAATTTCTCAAACGAACCAAAGTATTTTTTCACACTTCAAAAGAAATCTTTTCTCATTAAACCAGAACTCTATTTTATATTCCGTGAATTATGTTTAAAATCCAAACGAGCATTCTTTCATTATTGGGTTTCTGCTCGTCAAAAGGATGTTTCATGTGTCGTGTATAAAATAAACGGTTCCTTTTGACATTAAATAACCATTTAAAAATTAACCCTATTATATGAGAAATTAATTATCGTATGTTATCTCATATTTATTAAAATTAATAAAATGTTTATTTTGAACAATTAGGGTGCGCAAACAGCATGAAATAATATAGCTTAAATTTTAAAAGAAGTGCAAAGGGGACCTACCTCAAGATCAAAGCGCGACGACAAAACGACTTTGGAAGCAGGGTGCGATGACACAACGTGTGTCTGAAACCATGTGACAAAGTCTAACACTCTGCACAATCAAAATGAAGGACTCAGACACATCCAAAACTCACCAGAGCATTAGAAACCAAGCGGAAGAAAGAAACACTCACCTCGGAACTGAAGCGCGACAACAACGGAACCTCGGAGGCAAGTTGCGGTGATGGCGCTCACTCGGAAACACCCTGCACGGGTCCTAAAAGTCCTAAACCAACAAATAATAACCAACCATCAATTAAAACCCATGAACCAAAAAGAGTACGATGATGAAGATAATAATAATAATATTATTATTAATAACAACAAAATAATAAAAATAATAATAATAATAATAACAATAATAATAATGATAGTAATAAGATTAATAATAATAATAATAATAATAATAATAATAATAACAATAATAATATTAATAATATTAACATTAATGATAATAATAACAATAATAAGAATAATAATAATATTGAAAATAATAATAATAATAAGAATAATAATAACGATGATAATAATATAATAGTAATAAGATAAAACAAATAAAATTAAAAGAGGAAACCTGGAAGGGGGAAAATGTCGGGAAAGGAGTGGCGCACGACGGAGTAAGCAGGGTGGGGGGGTCGCGTGGGCCGGCTGGGTTCAAGGGTCATGCGGGAGAAGAGAGGAGGCGCTGGCTGGATGCGGGACACAGGGGAGCAGTCGCTGTTGTGTGAGGGAGCGAGGAAGGAGGCGCTGGTTGTTGAGGAGGCTGAGCGAGGCTGCTATATGCCAGAGAAGGAGAGGTCTGGTCGGGGGGTTTCAAGCTGTATGAGGGTAGGACGGAGGCACGGCGGAAGGTTTCCGGGCGCCGGAAGAAGGCCAGCAGGGGGGGCTGGTCCGCTACGGGTGCAACAGGGGAGCGGCGGTGTGTGAGGACAGCAGTGGCGTGCAGGAGAAGCGCCAGGGTGAGGGGGTCCGCGGCAACAGAAAGGGAGCAGGGGTGCTGGTGGCTTGGTGCGGTGTGCGGTGGAGCAAGGAGAAGCAGGGGAAGATGGGGAAGATGGGGAGGAACCACCGGAAAAAAAATAATGATAAAAAAAAAGAAAATTCGGGATGGGGGGGCTCCGCCGCTGGAAGGAGAGGCAGGGGTGCGCGCTGAGCCGAGGGGACGCTGCGGGTCGAGCAAAGAGCGGAGGAGGAGGAGCTGGGAGCTGCGAGCGCCGGAAGAGGGAGTAGGCTGGATCACCGGTGTAGGGCAGTGACCTGGGGAGAGCCTGGTGAGCGCGGAGGCCAAGCCGAGGCGGCACTACAGGGGGGAGAATAATAGAAGGAGGCAGCGGCTCCCGCGGGGCGAAAGAAAAAAAGTATATATATAAAGGGGGGCTAGGGTTAGAAGAAAAATAAAATAAAACAAATCAAAATCATAATAATAATAAATTACTATAATAATAATAATAATAATAACAATAATAATAATAGTAATAATAATAATAATAGCAACACTAATAGTAATAAAAATAATAATGATAATGATAATCATAGTGATAAAATAAAAATGATAAAAATATTCATTTCGTCTTAAATAATAAAAAAAATTACTAACTTATAATAATAGATCTGTGCGTTAAATATAAAGACTCTATTTAATATTTTTCAAAGACAACGGGATGCACAAACACACCGGGCAGGGACGCGCGGGGCTTCCAAAACAGGCTCCGCTCATGCGCCCAAGGACGTCGCGTCAAGAAGCGCACTTTTTAACAAAAACTAAAGAACATAGTCCGATACTGAACACGAACCGCAACAAAATAATTTAAAGCCAAAGAAATCATAAATAAAATAAACACACAGGTCGGGGTGTGACATTTGTTGCCACAAAAATTTCAGCTCCACATGATGTTATAAATACCAGAACTAAATGAACATTTCGTCTGTATTTCATCAGGTAAATAAGTTACATATGACACCTCATAATGGTTCAATAACATACTCAGAATATATATTTCCTCCGTAGATGGAAGATAATTGATGAGATTTAGTTCATATAGATTGAAAAATTAAAAAAATATCCATTTCTAGTAAATGACTAGATAGTGATTAAGATATTTAGATACATATAGATAGAATCATTAATAATGCCCCATTTATTGGAAAAATTATTTGACTCCCAATTGTATCATAAAGGTAAAAAGTCGTGAATTGGCATTTGGAAGGGATTCAAAAACATATCTAAAATCTATATGTTAGTACCATAAAATGAATTAATTCCCTAAAAAGAGTGTGTAGAAGCTATATTCACATTATCTTGGCTAATGTTATTTCTTGTTGTCCATTGTGTTTAAAACCCCATATGACCAAATACCTTTGGAATGATGTTTTATACCTTGTTATGGATGTGGGATCTATAGGGAGATCCAATGAAAAACGTTAAATCATCAATAAATTATTGTGAGATCATACTTGAACCCCCACAATCAAATTCAAATGGGAAAAAATGATAGGCCCAGTGTGGAAGTATGTAATTAAAGAATAATTGAATCATTATAGGCACCAAAAACCATTCCTACTAAAACATATGGAACCGGTTATTTCTATATGATAAAATGGTGTGTACATACTACTTGAAGAAGAACTATATATTCCTTTATTCGAGTGTGGTTTTTTTAGTCAATGTGGTTGTCTTGGATCAATGATTTTAGAAGTAATGTTACCCCAATCATTATTAACCAAAATTTTCTTTCCCTGATTGTTGATTTAATTATTCTTCAATTTTTTTTATTTTTATCCTATTTTATAATATTAGTATAATAATTTTTTTCATTATTAAATTGGAATATTTTATATTAGTTTATTTTTATTTCATTTTCTTGTGTAAAATTGAAATCTATAATATATTGAAAATATTACCTCATGAGTTGTTTAAATGGTTGTCTTATTAAAGAGTGTAGTGGGACTATGAAATTAGTTCATAGTTATTAGTTCAATTTATAGAAATATAAAATATGGTAATAATTGAATTATCAGTATTATGCTGTATTTAATGTTAAATTTTTAAAAAATAAATGTATTATTTGTATTACATTATATCCTTAAATATATCATTTATTTAAGGTCATATTTCAAGGGTTTGGTTTTCATTTTCATTCCTAATAAGATTATTACTCATTATTGAAATTAAATTTGAGTTTTAGGTTTTGATTTTACACATAAAACATGTTTTTGTGATGAATAGTTTATTCTTGGTTGGAGGTACATAGGGTCACATAGAGGAATGTGACCTTTTTTAATTTATATGACTCAATAAAATTCACCAGTTGGTAAATTTTATTATTTTATTTATCCCATTGGAGTTTAATTGTATATGTGGAAGAAATAAGAATAGTATATAAGGGATTTTAATTGATCATGGTTGGGAGTTGTGAAATTTTCAATTGATGTTTAGTTTTTTCATTTTTTATATCATATTTGTTTCTAGAATGGATGTTTTAATGACCATAATTTAATTTCACAAAAATCGTACTACTTGTTGATTATATTATTTATAGATTTAGTGTCTTTCATGAACCCTACTTTCCAACATGGGGCGATCAGGAAAGGGCCTCATGTATATCATTTTTCAATTAATGTATTAGATGGAAGGATGAGTAATGTTGGTTTGGGATATATTCCTGATTAAATAAAAATTTTAATTACAATAAATATTTTTATAATATTATTCCTCACATTATTTGTATCAGTTATTATATATTCTGTAGTCACATTCAATTTAATAATAATAATAATTTTTCTATTTAAAAAATCATTTATATGTTAAATAATTTGTATGAATTTAATTACAAGTATTCATTTAAAATTTTACATCATAAAATTTGGAAATATAATTTTTAGAACTTATATATTCTTTTATATCATCAAATGAATAACAAAATAGGTTGAATTTATTGAAATTTTTCCGAAATGGATTCTTTTTTGTGTAAATAGTTTAAAAATATTACATTTATAATAAAGTTTTGTAATGAATCGAATCCAGAGAAACTCAACGGGTGCCCTGTACCTGGTTTTCGACATGACCTCATGCGTGTTTCCCCAAATTCCAGAGGCTACCGACTAGTAGCGAGGGACTTGGTGAGTCAGTGGGGATACTATGCCCGCATTTGGTAAAGTATGTTGTGGAAGGAAAATAATAAACAATAGCAGAAGCAGTATACAGTATACAACAACTAAAACAAAATAGTACAAGCAATGTATAATATAATAATGATGCATCATGGTACCTGTATCTGTGTAAGGTAGTAAACAAATAAACATGTTGAAATACAACTGAAACCCATGTACTAAAATTAACCAGTATACTCCAACAACATCGCAATCCTATTCTCTGTCCCATGCTCTCTAGCTCTAACCCACAATCAAGAACCTGAGGTATAAGGGCCACAATCAATGTCCACACCTTGAACCATATAACCTGTTTAGGCCGAAAAGCAGGACCCAAATAGGGTGTGAGACTAATCCCAGAAGGCAACCACCACAAGATATGTGCCCTACTGTCAGTGAGCAATATAGAAAATGTAATTGAAATAAATGCAGCAGGGAAACAAGGGTGAAATGAGTAAACAATCCTACATGACTCCATTCACATTTATTCATTAATTTAATTCAACCATTTAATCATCAACCAATGAATCTATCAAAAAGCTATATAATCCAAAGGCATAGAAGGTAACACAACATGTATCTCAACAGACTACCTAACAACAAATAGTACAAACCCAAGCTTGTTCTTTGGCTTGGTGGACTCATCACAACCAACCAACATTAATTTATCACGCTGACCCTCTGGGTGGCCCACACGGGTAGACCCCTATGGTCAAGTATTCAACAATGGAAAAGACAATATAAGGATGCACTCATCGTCAATTCCTCCTATGGTCTTTTAGCGATACTACAGACTCTCTAATGAATCACTTCTATCTAATTACCCCTTTAGTCTCTATTTGGTAATTATCATACCCTCTGAGAGAGCACAAAGTCAATCTACCATATGGTATCGTAGTGGTAATAAATAAACAATACATCTAAGGAATCACTCAACGTAAATTCCCCTTATGGTCTTGCAACACCAGGATCCCGTCGTCTTGAGTAAAACTAATCGTATGTAACTGATTCGTAATTGCCTTATGTATGTTCAACAAACTACATTGAAAATAGATACAATGCATCAAAAACATTAAAACTATAGGCAACACATTCAATTATTCATATCAAGGCAGTCAATCAGTGTAACACGGTTTGCCTCATAGGCAACCTAAGACAAACGACGATAAACATCCAAAACAAGGAAACCACCCATAGTGTGACCCTCATACCTAAAACAAGCAATCATTATTCATCTAACTGCCTCAATCACACATGTAATCTAAGGAAGATAATATTATATGATCAAAACCATAACCCATGATACCTGATACATGGGTATCCGTCACTTTTGCACAAAAACTGAAAGACATTTAACCTAAGGCATCAAACCACCTACCTCGAATGTTTTGATGAAAAACCCAACAACAAAGAATTCAGAAGAGACTGGGGTTTATTCTCCATGAAACCACCATATATTCCTTCCCCTAACAAGATCATGACCCAAAATCATCAAATTTGGCATCTGCACACTTAGATCTACCCACAACGGGCGTAGATCTAAAAAATGAGGGAAGAGGAGAAGTAGATCTAAGTATATTTAATAAAATGATCAAGATCGAAAGGGAACGATCACATACCTCAAGAATCTAGCTTTGATTTTCCAAGAGATGCCTTCAAATCACCTTTGGAATGCTTGGGATATTTTTTCCAACCTTAATGGGAGAGTAATCATGACTTATGACTGTTTAAGAGATTAAACGAGGCTATTATAGTAAAAAAGATTTAGATCTACAATTTAAGGATCTAATTTAAGTACTTGTATTGTTTTCTCTCACGGTTAGACAAACTGTGCGCTAACCGTGTGCTCTGTACTGCCTTGACAAGACTCCTCACATAGTCTCTTGGCATGGTTTCACTTAACAGTGCGACAACTGTGCGGTCGCCACTGCCTTGAGTGCCAGCTACGCACCTTCTGGCCACACGGTTAGACAAACTATGTGCCGCCTGTAAAACACACCATTTTTCCTCAAAACATCATTTCATGTTTCCCCGAATCTCCCAAGCATAATCCTTAACATTAAAACCAAGAAACACTTCAACCAAGGGGTCACATGTCTGAAAAGATGATCTAGGTTCTTACAAACTTCCCCCCTTAAAGAAATATGTCCCATAATTTCCTAATGCTATTTAGAAGAAGAAACCTCGAACAACTCTAGCCAATAAGATCTTATATCAGCCTCCATCTGCCAAGTATAGACATGTACTATCTCGTGATGCCATAACACCCATACCATAAGAACCTACCAGCCACGTAGAACCTTGGTAATACAATCATCAATTCTGATAGGATGTTCCTAGAAAGACGCATCTTGCACCAACTCAAACTCCTCGGGTTGAAAAACATGAGACATGTCTGAGAAGTACCGTCGAAGTTGAGAAACTTGGAAGACATTGTGCAAAACCTGGTACCTCTGAGGTAACTCCAAACTATAAGTAACCAGCCCGACTCTCTCCTGAACCTCAAATGTTCTGACGTATCTCGGTGAAATATTTCCCTATCTTAAAAATCCTATTATGTCCTAACCTCGGGGTGACACATAGGAAAACCTGATCTCCATCCATAAACTCCAAAGGTCGTCTCTGCAGATCAGCATTAGATTTCTGTCGAGATTGTGCTATAGACATCCTCTTCTGAATCAACTCCACCTACTCTGTGGTCTTCTGAACATGATAAGGTCCTAGCATAGCTACCTCTCCTACCTCCAGCGAACTCAAGGGTGATTGGCACAACCAACCGTACAAAGCCTCATACGGTGCCATCTGAATAGTTGCATGAAAACAATTATTACAGAAAAAATCCACTAGAGTTATATGTTTCTCCCATGAACATCTAAATTCAAGAACACATGCTCGCATCATGTCCTCTAGCACCTGAATTTTGCGCTCTGACTGGCCATCTGTCTGGGGATGGTATGTTGTACTCAGAAGTACCTGTGTACCGAAATCCCTCAATAGCACCTTCTAGAAATGTAAAATAATGTGGGAGTCCGTATCTGAAATGATAGTGTTCATAACCCCATGAAGTTGTACAACCTCATGAATGTACAACCCCCCATGATCATCCACACTGAATGTCTCCTTGATCGGAAAGAAATGAGCAACCTTGGTAAGCTAGTCAACAACAACCCAAACCACATCATTCCCTCGAGGAGACCTCGGTAACCCTGTCATGTATTCCATTGCGACATCATTCCATTTCCACTCAGAAATCTGTAACTGCTGCAAAATCCCGGCTGGTCACTGATTCTCAGCCTTCACCTGTTGACAGGAGGAACACCACATAACAAAAACAACCACATCCTTCTTCATACCAGGCCACCAATATTGATTAAGTATGTCTCGATACATCATTGTGACACCATGATGAACTACCCAAGCTAAATCATAAAGCTCCTAAATCACCTCATCACATAAGTCTGCTGAAACCCAAACACGACCATGAAAACGTAACACCTGATCATCACCCACTATCCACCCAGAAATTAGGTCTCCACCAAACACACCGTCCCATAAGACTAGGCCTTCTAAGTCTGATAGATGCCTCATTAGAACTCGATAAAGAAGAGTAGTGGTAATAGTTATAGAAGAAATAACTGGCTGACCCTGGTTGTCATGCACCTCAAAATGCATCTCATAGAACCGAACAATAAGCCTCCACTCACTACTGGCCTCCTGAGCTTCCTATAACTGAGTCCTCCTGCTCAGTGTGTCAGCTACAACATTGCCTCTTCCAAGAATATAAGAAAGATCAATGTCGAAATACTATAGGTACTCGACCCACCTCCACAGTCTCAGATTTATGTCCCGTTGCATGATGATATATATGAGGATCTTGTGGTCAGTATATACCACAAAATGCTCTCCCAAGATAAAATGTCTCAAACAACGTAAGGATTGAACAACTGCAGCCAACTCCATGTCATTTGTAGGATAATTTTTATCATGTGGCTTCAACTCCATGATCCATATGCAACAAGACAATCCTCCTGCATGAGCACTTCTCCAAGCCCGATTCCATATGCATCACAGAAAACTGTATAACCCTTGCCCGATTCTAGCAGAACTAGAATCGGTGCTACAGTCAATCTCCCCTTCAGCTCCTGAATGGCTGAATTTAAGGATTCTAACCAAATGTACTTCACCCCCTTCATATTCAATCCAATAAATGACACATATATGCATGAGAATTCATGTATAAACTGTTTTTACTAACCATCCTGTTATATAAAACTACATACCTCAAAGACATTCTTCGGCTGATCCCAGGTAACTACTGTGCTTACCTTCTCCGGGTCTACTGATACTTTTGTCTCTGAGATTACATGACCCATGAAGTGAATCTCATCCATCCAGAAGTGGCACTTTGGGAGCATAGAATAAAACTGTTGCTCTTTCAATGTACTCAATACGATCTCAAGATGGGAAGCATGGTCATGTCAAGTGTGAGAGTACACCAAGATATCGTCCACGAAAACCACCATGAAGGAATCCAATTAATGAAGAGAAACTATGTTCATCTGAACCATGAAATTTTTTGGCACGCTCGTGAGACTGAACGACATCACCGAATACTCATACTGACCATAACTTTTCCAGTAGGCTGTAAGAGTTATATCTGATGGTTTGACGCACAAATGATGATTGTTGGATCTCATGTCGATCTTCAAGAACAACCTGAAACCTAGAAGTTGATAAAAATGATCATCAATACTTGGTAAGGGATATTGGTTCCTACCATCAACTGGTTTAGTTTCTGATAATATATACAAATCTGTAATGTACCATCTGATATCTTCGCAAATAAAAAAGGTGAACTCCAAGGAGAAGTACTGGGTCGGATAAAACCCATTACCTGAAACTCCTCCAACTACTTCTTGAGCTCTTGGAACTTAGGAATAGCCATTCTATATGGAGTTATGGATACCGGTGCAACACCTAGCACAAGATCAATAGGGAAATCCACTTCATGCTTCAGAGGAAACCCTGAAAAGTCTTCTGGAAAGGCATCCGAAAACCGATCAACCACTGCATAATAATCCATCTGAGAAGACCCCTGATCATTCAGATATAAACTAGATGTATTAACTGTAAAGCCTCCCACCCCATGATTCTTGGGCACATCTCTGCTTGCCTGGACATCCAATTCACCTTTGTGAAGAAAACGTATTCCCCCAGGGTGACGTGAAACTCACCATGCTCCTCCTGATGAGTCTGCTCTACCGCAAAATTCGGGCCTATACCGCGGCCTTGTCTAGCAGCCATAGATCCCTGAGCCTGACCACCATGTCTATGGCCTCTACCCTGGCCTGAACGACCCAAAGAACTCTAGCCCCCATTATGCTGTGGAACTGGTAATCCTGCAGCAGTACACAGAGTCGAAAGAGATCAACCTTCACTAGTTGTTGTAAGAAGAATCTTGCAAAACCGCTGCAGGTGACCCATCTTGCCGCAAGCTAGGCACTCCACTGGGTCCCTCGGGCACTGTGTCCTCTTATGAACATCCCTCCCACACTGGTAGCACACAACATTGCTACCTGAAGGAACATATCGCTTCCTTGAGTCACCTTGTGTAGACTCTCGCTGATGCTTCCTGCTGTTAGTAGAAAGAGTACTAACTCTGGATGCTGAACTTCCCTGTCTCACTGCTCCAGTATCCCTCATATTACTCTCCATGATTAATTCCTATTTTACTATCAATGAAATATAAGTCAATAGGAAGACATTAACCTATGATTTGATCTCTAGTCTAAGGACCTCCTAAAACTTCCTCGCTAAAAGTAGCTCGTCATTCCCCAGAACATGGGTGAAATGCTGTAACATAGTAAAATGGGATGAATACTCCATAACTGATATAGTACCATGCCGTAGGTTCATGAACTCTCTGGCTCTGTCAGCCCTCAGCGTCTCTGAGTAGAAGTAGTCATAGAACATACACTGAAACTCATCCAATGATACTTTCTGCTGACGCCCTACCTGAGAAACTACATCCCACCATCTCATGGTGGAATCTCACAGTATGTATGTTGTGAGCTTATCCCTTATATCTGGGGGTGTCTCGAGATGGTCGAAGGTATAAACCATAGCTTTGAACTAAGATTCAGCAGCCTGAGGTCCTCCATCCCCAGAGAACATGGTAGGATGCTGCTTCTAGAAGAATCGTGTAAGCTCTACCATAGACTAGGCGGGATGCTAAACACCCTGAAAGCTCTGTATGAACATCATGAATCCCTCACAGAATTGTGTGTCTTTAACAATAACCATGATAACTACCAGTTCCATATCCGGTGTATGATCATTGTTAGACCTCTGACGTGCCATGGGAAAACGTCTTGGCGGCATGATTCTGCAGGGTCAAGCACACCTTTATCAATGATGAGCACAGTTGCAAACATAAAAGAGTAAAAACGGAATTGAAGATAAAAAACTCTTAAGACTGGAAAAACCTTGTTACATGGCGCGTAGTCTCTATACATGGCATGTTCCAGAAACATTTTACTTGGGTGTGTACACCGTCCAAACTGGTTGTGTAATTCCAAAATACACGGCGTGATCTTAATGATTTTTCACGTCTATGTCATTAGTCACACGGGGTGGTACACGAGCCCCAAATACACAACATGCAAAAAAATGTACATGGCATGTTGTCCCTATTATTTTCAAACCCATGTATTAAATTACACTGCTGGATCACCTAGAAGGAAAGAACACGACGTGTACTTCAAAGAACATGACATGTAACCGTGAAAAGTAGTTCTTCCCGATCTAAGAACACATGGCCTATGTTCATAAGGACACATGTCGTGTTATCTAGGTTTCTGGGTAGTAGGCATACCAAACTCCCCAATACCACTGAAATGCACTGAAAAACAGCACATATGTGTCAAATACTGATTTGTGGGTGGCCATACTCTCTGCGAATCAATGTTTCACATCATAATAATGCATATAAAAAGTAAACAGTATGATAACCCCATGATCCTAAAAATTCAGATCCTCGAGGGCCCAAAACACCACTAAGACCATAGTGTGGCATCCATGTTAAATAAGTTGTAAGATAAATGACACTCTATCATCATAGCAGGTATCTCTATCATAGAAACTATCACAACATCATGCATAATCTATCACGACATCTACCAGAATAGCATGCAATTTTTAATGCACCCTATATGGAATTGTAAAATGCATGATATTTGATTTTATAACTAATTCCTATATGATCTTTGAGATTAGATACCATCATCTCATCGAGTTGCATCGAAATAGAACCACAATCATATGGACTATAATAGCACAAAAAACGTGCATCACCCAATGGTGATATATAATCAACTGTAACACAAGAAAAAAAAATAAAAATTGCAATCATGAGGTAATATATATTCTCCCTATAAACGGGTTAATTACTCTCGGGCACTGTTAAGTACCAAAAACCCATTACTTCTTATACCTTTCTATTGTCTCCAAATAGTAAGGAAATACAAAACATTGAAAACTCCTCTGATACCACATTGTAACGACCTGAATCCAGAGCCACTGAACTGGTTCCCTACTCCATGTTCTCCAAATGACCTCAAGTACATTTTACCAATTGCCAGAGGTTGCTGACTAGTTGTAAGGGCTTTGGTGAGTCATTGGGGAAACATTGCCCCCATTTGGTAAAGTGTTTGGCAGAAGGAAAATAATAATCAATAGCGGAAGTGGTAAACAGTATACAACAACGGAAATAAAAGAGTAGAAGAAATGTATAATACAAAAACGATGCAGCATTGTACATGTATCTGTGGAAAGCATAAAACAAAGAAACATGCTAAAATACAATTGAAACCGAAGTACAAAAAGTAAACAATAAACTCCATCAGCATCGCAAGGCAAGGCTCGGTCCCATTATCTCAAACTCTAAGCAGCAATCAAGCACTAGTGGTCTAAGGGACACAATCCTTATCCACACCTACAACCATATTGGTTGTCTAGGCCAAAAATCAAGACCGGAACAGGGTGTGTGACTAATCTCTGAAGGCAACCACCACAAGATATGTGCCCTACTGTTAGTGAGAAATATAGAAAAACTAAATGAAATTAATGTAGCAGAGAAATAAGAGTATACTGAGTAAACAATCATAAATACTCCATTCACATTTATTCATTAATTTAATTCAATCATTTAATCATCAACCAAATAATCTTGCAAAATCCCTATAATCCAAAGGCATAGAAGGTAACACAACAAGTATCTCAACAGGCAACCTAACGACAGGCAGTACAAACCCAAAAGTGTTCATTCGCTTGGTGGACTCATCACAACTAAACGACATTCATTTATCATGCTGACCCTCTGGGTGGCTCACGCGGGGAGACCCCTATGGTCATGTATTCAAAAATGGAAATGACACTCTGAGGAAGCACTTATTGTCAATTACACCTATGATCTTGTAGAGAAAAACTTATGTTTAATTCCCCCTTTAGTCTCGATTCAATAATTATCAAATCCTCTGAGAGAGCACAAAATCAATCTCTCTTATGGTCTCGTAGTTGTAATAATTAAACAGGCCCTCTGAGGAAGAACTAAATAGCAATTCCCCTTATTGTCTTGCTAAACCAGGTTCCTACAGCCCTGAGTAGAATCAATTGTATGTAACCAATTCGTATCATCCCTAAGTATGTTCTACAAAATACTTGCATAATATCTACAATGAATCAAAAACATTTAAACTGAAGGCGACACATGCAATTATTCATATCAATTTAGGAAATCAGTGTAACAAGTTTTGCCTTACAGGAAACCTATGCCAAACTGCGATAAACAACAAAAATATGGAAACCACCAATGGTGTGATCCTTAGACATGTAACAATCAATCATTATTAATCTAACAGCCTCAAGAACACATGCAATCTGAGGAAGATAATAATACATGATCAAAACACTATCAGGGGATACCCGATACATGGGTATCTGGCCATTTTGAAAAAAACTCAAAGCCATTTAACGTATGGCATCAGACCAGATCCCTCGAAGGTTTTGATGAAAAATCCAACAATGAAGAATCCACATGAAAATCAGGTTGATTATCCAATAACCCTCTTTTGATTACGTCTCCTAACAAGATCAAGACACAAACTCATCAAATTTGGCATCCACACACTTAGATATACCATAACGGGTGTAGATCTAAGAAACTGAGGGAAGAGGAGATGTAGATCTAAGTATATCTGAGAAAATGATCAATAAAGAAGGAGAACGATAACATACCTCAAGAATTCAGCTTCGATTTTCCAATAGAAGCCTTCAGATCGCCTCAGAACACTTGGGAGAAGTATTCCAACCTTCAAGGTAGAGTAATAAAAAGTTATGGCCTCTTAAGATCTTAAACGAAGAAATTAGAGGAAAATAGAGATAGATCCAAAATTTAAGGATCTAATTTATGTGCCCGCACATTTTTCTCGAACAGTTAGACAAACTGTGCGCTAACCGTGCGGTCTGTACTACCTTGCCAACACTCCTCGCACGGTCTCTTCGGACGGTATCCCTTAACCGTGCGATAATCGTACAGTCTACACTACGATGAGTGCCACCTACACACATTCTGGCCGCAAGGATAGACAATCCTTGTGCGACCCGTGTAGCTCCCATTTTTTCCTCAAAACATCATTTCATGTTTCCCCGACTCTCCTAAGTATCACCCATAACTTTGAAACTAATAAAAACATTAACCAAGGGGTCACGTACCCGAAAAAAAGATCTGGGTTCTTAAAAATCAATTTTATTTCATATATTTAAAAATTATCATAAAAATATCACATTATTTTATTATAATATTTTTCCAATTTTACTAAAAATATTAAAATTAATTATATATCATTGGAAAGTATTCCTTATTTTGGTATAAATTCTTTTTTTGTCTTTTAAACTCATTTTACAAAATATCATTTTTTCGTTGCATTTTTTCACACTAATATAAAGTTCATTTTAGTGTCTAATACATATTTAAGACATAAAAATAAATTTTTTATTTTATATAAATTTTATGAAATTTAGCGTTGATGGGAATTAAAATTTTATTGATAATGAGTAATATCCATGATAAAATTTTATCCTAATTATTATGGGTAAAACATGTCAATTAAGGATAAAACATAATGATTTGGTTACAAAAACAATCCTTATATATTATTCGATGAGGGTATTCTGACCCCAATCATATATTATTCTAAATGGGATAAATTTTAGGATAGATTCAGATGATAATTAATTTATGGTATGTTGAAATGTTTAAAAATAAGTTGAATTCAATTCCCCTCACACATAATTGGAAACCCCATATCAACTCTTATAAGCATTAATTGAGAAATTTATGTTGAGAAATGTTTTCCCAAATAACATATCAAAATATTTTCACATGTCAAAGAATTCAGGGTATCACTAAATGACCATCCTATGAAGTCTAAAGATTCATGTCGATGGTGATATTTCAGAGAAAATATAAAATTATTTACCATGTGTATCTGGTTCATTTCATCTTATATCGGCATAAAATATTCATTAGTGACTCTAAAATAAAATCACATATACATATATTTATTTGTAAGAAAAAATAATAATTCATGAGATATGTAGTGATAGACATCAAAAATTTTGTCACAGTATTTTGAGTACTATTGTTTTGTTTATTAGTTGAAGATTATTTTGGTGATTGTGAGAAATTTAATTGGAGAGATGGTGGTGCATAGTTTGAGAATAGGTTTTTGAATCTATGCGCCTTATAACATGATATTATAAAACCATTGATAGGGAGATTTTTCACAAATGGGGCATAATTTTTCAACCCGTGCACCAATAAAGGAGAGTCTAAACAACCCCTAACAGAGGAACATTGTTAAGGAATACAGTTAATGGAAATAGTTCATCGCTTCCCAAAATATTGTGTACTAGAATTAAATGTATTTAAATATTATTTTTTAAATTTGGGAACCCCCTATATTAACCTAAAATTGACCACAATTCCAAAAACTATGTTTCTGGTTTTTGGAGGATCCAGATGGATTCAACGCCTTCATGGCCTTCATTCATAGAGAATCAAAAAGTGGAATGAAAATTTAAATCTTATTGAAGAACTTGTTTCTTCCTGATTTGATATCTATTTCTATCACACTATTCATCGCAAATAAGAACTGGATTTATATCTGATTTTATTTCTAGATATGTATATATGATTGTTACATCTAATTTTTTTAGCATGGATTTTTTTGGATCTTGATCTAGATCATCATTACATTCTTGATAATTCTATTTGAAATAGGTGATATCCATCGGCATGTGTTCATCACATTTTAGTAGTAACTGGTCTATAATTTAAATCCCAATGTATTGATTTCAATAACATGTTTGTAACTGTAAAATTTCTATTAGATGTTTGGAAATTGAGTTCATGATTGAAATAACTATTTGTTTCAATTTACTTTTTAAGGAAATTCTAAAATTTGGGATAATGGAATTATTGATGTTAAATAATTAATTGTTGAATTAATTACCATGAACCTGGGATTTTAATGTTGATTAATTTATTTTTATTTTAATAATGATGGAATTATAATTATTGAGTTGAATAATTTTTTTTGAATTCATTATGGGTGATTTGGGATTTTTCTGTTATATAATTAATTGTTGAAATAATAATGATAGAATTGGGATAGATGAGTTGAATAATTAATTGTTCAATTAATAATGGGGAAATGAGATTTTTGAATTAAATAATTAATTATTTAATTAATTATGATAATATTTGGATTTTGATTTGATATTATTGATTGTTGAATTAATTATGGAATGATTTATAGTTTTGAAATTGAAAAATTCATTATCGAATTAATTATTGTTTTATTAAATATAATGAGATGGAAAAAATAATTGGGGTTGTTGAATTGTTTGAATTTGAAAAATGAATTCATTAATTAATTGATGTTATTTAATTTTTTAACAATGAAAATTTAATTCATAAATTAATTAATGTATATAATGTGATAATTTAATTATTGGATTAAATAATGGGACTTTTGGGATTATTTAATTGATTAATTAATTAATGAGTGTATTGTAATTATTTAATTTTGAAATAAAACTATTGGAATGATCGGATTAATTTCCTTATTATTAATTAATATAATTGATGTCATTATTAAATTAATGAGTTAAAAATTGGGATTGATTGGAATACATAATTGATTAATAAAATAACAAAAGTAATGTGATTATTTATTTATGAAATTGATTAATATGATTCTTAGGATTAATTACATGATGACTTAATAAACAGAAGTAACATTATTACATAATTATTGAATTAATTAATTGAATTTTTGGACTTATTAATTTATTATTTATAAAATAGATTTAATCTAATAAAGAATTATTAAATGAAATAATGGGAATGTTAGGATTAATTAATTGATGAATTAATTGATAAAAGTAATGTGATTATTTAATTTTTGAATTATATAATGTGATTTATGGGAATAATTAAATGATGAATTAATTAATTGATGTAATGTGAATATTAAATTGATTAATTAAATAATGGGATTTATGTGATTAATTAATTGGTAAATTAACTAAAAGAAGTAGTGTGACTATTTAATTTTTGAAATAAATAAATGGATTGTCATGATCAATTAAATTATGAATTAATTAATTGAATAATTGTGATTATTTATTCGTTGAATTAAATAATGGGATTTATGGGATTAAATAATTACTGAATTAATTAATTGGAATTATTTTATTATTTAGTTATTGAATTAAAAAAGTAATTGATGGGATTTATTAATTGTTATATTAATGATTGTAATCATTGTAAATTTTTAATAATTTAATTAAATAATGGAATATTTTGGATTAAATTAGGTGAGTAATTTGAATATATAGTTATATAATTAAATAATGGTATTGATTGGATTAAATAATTAATTCATTACTTAATGTATGTAATGTGATTAATTAATGGTGGGATTTATTAATGGAATTGAAACCGATTGTTAATTGAAGATTTAATTAATGGATGTGATATTTTGTTTATTGATTTTAGATAATTGATTATTGAATTAATTGTGTGATATTGATATTGTTTCTTTGAGATAAATAATGGATGAGTTAAATAAGAGATATTGAGATTATTGAGTTTGGAATAATTAATTAATGAGTTAATTATCAAAATACTTAATTATGAATTGATTATTTAATTTTTGACATAATAATGGGATAATGAGATTGTTATGGGAGTAAATAATTTTTTATTTAAATATGGTATATTGATTTCATGAATATTGATTAATTATTTATTGAATTAAGTAATCAGATTCATGATCATAATTAATTAAAAAAATGATTTAAGGGGATTAATTTGATGAACTATTTTTCGAATTAGTAAAAATAATGGGAAGATTAATTAGTTATTGAATTAATTAATGGGATGATGTGAGTATCCGGTTATTTAATTTGATTAACTATGTTTTGAATTAATTAATATATTTGATGTGATATATGTGAATTGTGATAATAAATTGAAACATGGTCATTAATATATGTATTTATGATATATGTGATATAGTTATTCATGTAAATGTTTCATCAATTTTATTTTGTGGCATTTATTGTGGGGAAATCCTTGCAGTGTCAAAATCCCATAATCTGGAAAATGACTATCATGTGTGGAAAAAGACCTCCTACGTCACAATCCCATTTTGATAAATTTGTATTCATGTGTGGGACATGGTCTGCTGCATCAAAAGACCACGGGGACCTAGGCATGGCGACCATGACCCATAATGTTGTTAATGGACCTTGGTTCTAATTAGTCATATTTTGAATTGAATTAAAAAGGATAATAGAAGGGTATCTATGATAATTAAAATGTGAATTGAACATGTGATTCAATTTATTCTTAGGTACAGGGACAATGTAGGTATTTATGATTTTGCGTCTTTGGGAATATATGTGTTTATGAATTTAAATAATTGATAATTATAAAAATGTAATGTATTTACATTATTGATTGTATTTAATTTTTTATAAAACTGCATACACATTATGAATTGATATTGTTTTAGATTCCATTTGAGGTGGGAGACTAATTTGTAATCACACCTTACTTAGGATTCATGTTTAGTACCTGAATAGATTATGTAATTTCATTATTGGATAAAGGAAAAGGTCATATGTTAGAGCGATGAATATGATGAAGTATGGAGAGGGAACCAGAATTTGTTTTAGGACTCCCTTAGATGAGTTTTAAATGTATTTACTTATCTTGGGTTATTCATATTTACTCTTGGATAGTATATAATAACGGAATATCTACAATTTATTATTGATATTGTCTTTCCAATTTTGGTTCATCTAGTGATGTTGATATTATTTTGGACTTTTTATATTATTTCTATTATTTCCTTATTATTTATGATGGCGTATTACCCTGAAAAATGTTAGTACATTCACCCCATGATCTATATTAGATGGTAGATACTATTTGGAAACCATGTTCATATAGGGTGGTGGTCCCGAGGTCATGTGACTATCCGATATGGGGTACTTGTGTGCGACACCAATTTTGCGATATTACAAATTATTATAAGAGCCTTATTTTATTTTCTTTTTATTTTCTCTTGCTATTTGGGAATGATAGACATGAGACTATGAAGTTCCATTCCTTAGTTATAAGCTCACTCATGGATGTAAATAAGCCATATATGGGAGAAAACCCATGTACTATTGGTGGTATTGTAGTTATTATTGTTTGTTGTTATAATTGGATATCATTTCACCTTATATTATAAACATATTGTCTGAAGTGATTATTGTTTCTAAATATTATAGATATTTGTCTCAAGCCCCAGTATATCATGAGAGTACATTTACATGCATCATTATAGGAACTCAAGATTATTGTGACATACATAATTTCAGGTAAGCATTAGAAAATTGTTTTTGGTAATGTTGTTGAAAATGAATTTTTCTCTTTTCTTGTGTGAACTAATGGAAAATTGTTCTTAATTGAAATTGAGAATTTTAAAATTATGAATGATGTTAATAATTAGTATTCTAATGTGAAAACATGAATACTGGGAATTTTTTCCGTTGGTTAACCATGAACATTATGTAAGATTTATAAGGGTAGTGATGGCGCCTTTGTTTTGATTGTGTGTAAGGGTTTGGTGGAAGTGACACCCTGGGTGAGGGGTGGTGACTTTGTTGGGATTGATTGGGAAAGTATAGTGTTATTATGTGAAAATATTGGTGTACTTCTACACTTTATATGATCACGAGAAATAAAATAATATCTTCATGGGTACATCAAGAGAGGATTGGTTATATGCATAGATTCTAGAATGTTTTTCGGTAAGATATTGGGAATCATAGTGGATTCACATATAAATCCACACATGTGGAACTTGATAGTTAGAGGTAAAAAATTTATAGAATCTCTTTAACATCACTCCAATAGTGGGGATATATGGGTTAGTAGTATGTGTTTGGATAAAAAAAGGATTGGAAGTCGTGGCATGTGAAATCCAATGAAGAACTAGTTTGGTGCATGTTTAAATCCGTTGGGGAAATTCAAAGTTGGCCTTATTTCATGTGGGTTTGTGACCATTATTAGATGTTTTCATGGAATGGATGAGTGAAAAAGTTTGATGGCATTCTTTTATTTGTTAGGAACGATTATTAGGGAAACAAATGGTTAGATTGTTGATGTTGAGATTCAGATGGATGAGACCTTTAAGGAGCATTCGATGCGTGTGTTGGAACCTAGTAAGGAAGTGTTTTGGGGAATGATCTTGCTGATAGTTAATTTATTAGGGAATCATAGATGTGTTTTGGAGGAAACATGGGAATGATAAGGGGATATTTGGGCCCAATGCCATGATATTTTTTACACAGAATCATTGTTATGTTTCATGGAATAGCTTGAGCATGAGCTGTTATAAGGTGGAGAGATTGGAAAACCTCGAAAATTTCTATAAAATTCTCGTGATCATTTTCAGGTGCTCGATCACTAGGTTTTGAGAATTTTTTCCGTTATTATTTGAGGATTTCTATGTCATATATTAGAAATTTATGTTATGGTAGGGAAGTGCACAGTTGGCGTTGGGTTTTCCCAAAACATACACCCCAGCCATGAAAACTGTGAAGCCTTATAAGGAGATGGTTTTCATAGTTGGCACATGGTTTTTCAAATTTTAAGAAATAAATGGAGAGACTTTGAACACCCTAGAAGATCTGAAAAATTATGTCACACTATTATGGGATACTTTCCACTACTATCCATCCCACAATTTGAGGGATTTATTTTAATAATAAAATTAGTTTTCAAATTACCGAACACCTTATATTTACCCCAATCCAACCCCAACTCATCAATAACATATTTTCTCATTTTGGGAGGCTCCAGAATGAATTCCATTCCCTTACGACCTCTACTCATGGTGAATCAATAAGCAGACTAAAGATATGAACCATCCCTTGTATGTTCATTATTACCATCTACATCTCTATTTTTCTAATACTACTCTTCCCAGAAAAAGGTGGGATATGTAACAATTTTTGGATAAAGATCAAGATCTATATTTATTAAATATTTATTCTTTTAATAATAGATCAATGTTATGGATCTAGATCCTGATCTTTATCACATTAATGATTATTCCATTTTAAATTGGGGGGATATTTC
Organism: Viscum album; assembly: GCA_963277665.1. Classification (NCBI taxonomy): domain Eukaryota; kingdom Viridiplantae; phylum Streptophyta; class Magnoliopsida; order Santalales; family Viscaceae; genus Viscum; species Viscum album. Next base: position 722,603,992 of record OY728141.1, read on the forward strand.
GGGTAGATTTCTTCACTCTTTCAAGGAATGTGGTATATAATTCAAATCCCTAAGACTAGATTCCAATTAAATATATGTAATTATTCAATATATTTAGATGTTTATAAAATGTGTTATTTATTGACAGAATTTATATAGTGAATTAATTAATTACAGTAATTGTGAAATTATAGATAATGGGATTATAGATACTGGCTAATTATTTATTTTATAAATTATGAGGGAATTGGAATTTATGTGGCAAATAATGAATTGTTTAAATTATTACGTTGGAATTTATATTTCTGATTCAAATAATTTATTTCCGAATTATTTAAAATGTAATTTAAATTGTTTATTTGAGTAAATAATTGTTGAATTAATTATGATGGATTTGGGTTGATGGGTTGAATAATTAATTATTGATTTAATTATAAAGAATTTGGGATTCTTAAACCAGATAATAAATTTTTTAACAAATTATTTGAATATACGTATTGTGATTTGAAATAATTAATGGTTGAAATAATTATGGTGATATTGAGATTGTTGAAACTGAATAATAAATTGTTTATTTAATTATTATTATATTAAATCATTTGTGATGGATCAATTTGAGGAAAATTAATTAGAGATACTTATTTATTTGAGATGGGATAACTAATGGATGAATTAATTGGGGTTATTGTATTCTTGGAGTTGGAAAAATTAATCGGTTATTTAAGTAGTTGAATTAATGTGATTATTAAGTTATTGAAATAAATATTATTATTATTGGGATTAATTATTTGATGAATTAATTAATCGTTTTAATGATATTAATTAATTATTTAAATAAATAATAAGATTTTTGGTATAAATTAATTGATTGATTAATTAATAGAGGTAATGAGAATATTTAACTATTAAAAAAATAATGGGATTGATGGGATAAATTAATCGATGAATTTATTAATAGAAATAATTTGGGTATTTAATTGTTGAATTAATTAATAGTATTATTGGGATTAATTTGTTTATGAATTGTTTAATATATGTAATTTAATTTTATAATTGTTGAATTAAATAATGGAATTTTTGTGATCAATTATTTGATGAATTAATTTAAAAATGTAACTGTTTGAATGAAATAATGATATTTTTGGAAGTAATTAATTTCCAATAATGTGGTTAATTGAGATATTACCTAGCTTGATGATTTTCCTACTGATATGATCCAGCTTCCTTACAAATATTATAATATGTTTCTCTCTTTTAGACTATTGTTTCCACTTTCTTTATAATAATTGTGCCTTTTTATTCTGTCCAGGTATCACCTTCATAGAAATTGGGATTGATGTGATTTATTAATTGATCAATAAATTAATGTATGTGATATGATTGTTTTATTGTTTAATTAGATAATTATATTTTTGAAAATAATTAATTGAGTAATTTATTAATGAAATTATAGTGGTTATATAATTGTTGAATTAAATATTTGTGTTGTTGGAATTAATTAATAAATAAATTAATTGGGCAAATCTTATTGGTTATTAATTGAAACAAATAATGGGATTGATTTGATTAATCAATTGATGAATTAATTAATGTATATAATGTGATATTAAATTGGGGAATTAAATAATAGGATTACTGGTACTAATTGGTTAATGAATTAATTAATGTGAGTAGTGTGACTATTCAATTCAACAATAAAATAATGGGATTGATGGGATTAATTAATTGTTGAATCGGTTAATGGATGAAATTTCATTAATCAATTGTTGAATTAATTATTGTAATTAATATGAATAATTATTTGGTGAATTAAATGATGGATGATATGTTTTGATTATTGATTTTTGTAATTAATTACTGAATTGGTTATGTGATATTGATATTGTTGAATTGAGATTAGTAATTACTGAATGAATAATGAGAAATTTAGATTGTTGCTTTGGGGATAATTAATTACTGAATAAATTATTAAAACATTTGAATGTGAATTGAATAGTAAATTATTGAACAAATTATAGAATTATGAGATTCCTAATATAATTATTAATTGATGAATTAATTATGAAATTTAGATTTTGTTAATATTTATTAATTATTTGGAAAATTAATTATTCGAATTGATGTGAATAATTAATTGTGTAATTAAATAATGGGACTAATTTGATGAACTAATTATGGATTTAGAATTGAAAATGAGAAAATTAATTAACTGTTTAATAAATTAATGTGATGATGTGAATATCCATTTAATGAATTTGGTTAATTAATTTCATAATATTTTAATATATTGTTGTAATATATGTGAATTGTGATAATGAATGGTATCATGGAAATTCATGTGTCATATAATGAAATATGTGATATAGTGATTCATGTGAATTTGTGATGGATGTGATTTTTTGATATTCATGTGTGAGATAGGGAACGTTGTATCAAAGTACAATAGTGATGAAAATTGATATTCATGTGTGGGACAAAGCCTACTAAATAAAAATCCAATATTGATAAATTAATATTCATTTGGGGGACATGGTATATTGCATCAAAATCTCATGGGGTCCTAGGCATGGAAACCATGATACAAAATATTGGTATTGGAACATGGTACCACATAACTAAATTATGAATATAATTGAAATAGATAATTGAATCCCATGTGTGATAATAATATTTTTTATTTGACTATGTTATGTGGTTTAGACTCTGATTTGTGCTGAAGCAATTATAGTGGATTTGGATTCCTTCGGAACCTAGGGGTTTATACGGTTAGATAATGTATAATTGACTAAATTTATACTGTTTATTTTATTTCATTTATCATTCTCATTATATAACTATGTAGTCTATTTCACTAGATATTGATTAAGATATATTTTGTGGTGGAAAATTGAGTTATAGCCACACCCTACTCGGGCTACCTGAATCGTACCTAAATAGATTGGATTAATTAAAAATATGATAAGGGAAATGGATGTATTTTATAGGTACGATTTGGATGAATAATTATGAGGGAATAAATCTTGGTGTTAGGACCCTCTTAGTGTATTTTTCGAGGCCATTATTTTATTTGGGTTTTACTTATTAACACATTGAACATACATTATAATGGAAAAACATCAGTTCAGTTTTGATATTGACATTCTTCTTTTGGGTCACCCTGTGATGTAGATATTATTATTGATATGGTAATTCATTTCTCATATTTTTTCTATATAATTGTGTATTATAATGAAAAAATAGTGTATAGCCTCCCCATAATTGATATTAGACCCTTGTTTCTAGTTGTAAGCTTCAATGGTATAGAGAAGAATGCCTGAGGCCATGTGACCAAATCACATAGGGAATCTGTGTGTGAACCCTATGATGAGATGTAAGAAATACAATAAAATTATATTATTATTATATTATAACACTATAAAAAATCATTTTCTATCCTATTAATTGCGAATACATCTTTTGTTTAGACGGGGGGTGGGGACTACTACCTCAATATAGTTTTGGGAATATTTTATGATCACTACATAAAAATGTTCATTATTATAATCGATTTAATTAATAATCAATGTATTAATTACATAATTACTATTTATAATGATAATATATTACATACCCTGTTACATTTCAATATATTGTAAATTGATAATGTTTCACATGTACATGTGTAGATCCCCACCATTGCAATGATAATCAATTTTTTTAAAAATATTATTAATTAATGATATTTTAACAAATAGTATTTATTTTATAATAATGAAAATGTGTCATGGTCATAATTATAGTGATTATGTAACATGTACCATTTTTTATGGTTAACCATTTGATGTTTTTAGGATATTAAGAAAAAATCATCCTTACAATGTTTGTCATGAAGCTAACAACATTATTATTTTAATATGAAATAGTAATAAATGTAATAATATGGATATGAATTTAATAATAAATTAATAATAATAATAATAATAAATTATAAATTAAATATACTTGTATTATTGTGGGGTTTTAATTCATGTTGAGTCAGAATCAAGTAATTTTATTTTTATTTATATTATATTTTTCAATATTTTATTTTTTTCATGTATTTTTCCACCCTATCAATGTGAATTTAAATGACTGACATATTCATTTAATATAATGACATAAATTTTTTCATTCATTTTAATAATTATTTTTCTTTCTTTTTTAATGTTCTTTTAATCTTATATATAACATTTCTTAAATGGGTTATTTGGGAAATTTTTTTATATAATTATGAAATGAATTTTAACAAATATTTTTTAAGAGGTATTGTAATCAATTATAAAAAATATTCATTAATATAATTCCTATATTTATTTAATATTTTTTTTAAAATTTTATCATATTTCTTATTCTTCTTTTAATTTTTATTTGAGGATTTCTCAAAGAAAAATTTATTTTATAATTTTTTTTTGTGAACAGTGAATGTGATTACGCATAAGTGATAAATAAAATAACTTCAGTTTTTTATGATAATAATACTATATTATATGTTATTTATTTTTTAGTGTTTCTTTGGAAATATTCCAAGTAATGTGTTTTGCTAATATATCCCTCCATTGGATTAGTAATGCTTTTAATTTTTGGGGAATAAATTTGGGAATCAACCAGAAAGGATATTAAATTGTTGATAGTTCATTTAAGGGTAATTATTTTTATAATATTTTAAATATGAACTATGGTACCTAAATTAATAATTAATTATTTCTTAATTTTTCAAAAATTTGTTTTGTTTCAATAGTGTACGATTATGAGATTAATTTTAATTGAATGTTTTTCCTTTCATGGTGAATAAAATGTTTTTCATGCAACTGATTTTATGTGTACCCAGGTTCAATGAGAAACCCCAACGTTTATTATTTAAAATTTTGATATATCATGAAATATTTTTTTAAAATCATTTGGGAATGAATATATTTTTTATGAGTAATAAAATAATTATTTAAGAACATTTTTTATAATATAATATGAAAAATAATTGTTACATGATTTCAAGACATATATAATTTATAAATTAATGTCATAATTTTTTTATAACATGTAGATACATTTATGATGATCAAAATCCTCAAAAAATCACAGGATATAAGCATTATTATGACTATACAGAGTTATATCAATCCAATAATAAGACTTTTCCTAAAATAACAGTCTGAGTTATTAATGAATCAAGAGATTTAATTTAAGAAACAATTTTTTTATAAAAAAATTGTTTTTTGTAGAAGTTTCCACCTGTAATTTCCATATCATAATTTATAATTGAGTCTCATAATTATCTATGACTCTAAAGATAAAATATCCTTGAAAATTAAGAAATCTTAACCACTCTTGAAAATAATATAATTTGGCATTTTTCATGTTATGGGGCCTTCTACATGGAATCTAAAAAAATTAGATATATTTAGAGGGACATATAATATTGAAAGAATGTATTTTAATATATAAAATTTATCATCATGATAAATTTTTTAGTGTATTCACATTTCATCATATTTTCTGTGTTTTTTTATATTAATTTTCTACAATGGAAGTATAGTTAATGAAATGTAATGGAATTAAGAGTATAAATACCATCAAAATTAAAAAACTAGAATAATGATAATTCTGTAAGAATAGTTTTTAGTTGTTTTATCCTGCTTTATGTATACTATTAATTCTCCCATCAATTCCAAAGAGGGACATAACTCTCCATTTATGAACATTACTATTCTGGATCGTTTTTAGAAACTCCATCCCTTGATATTTTATATAACCTCACATATTGTGGTACCCAAAGGATAGAAAAATTATATATATTGGGTATATGATTTTTATGAACATTCTAATACAATAAGTTAATTTTTTCATCTAATGTTTTATAATGAATCTTACATGTGGTATTCATTAATTTAAAATATTATGGAGAATAATGATTTTTATTAAATTTAGCATATTTTTATTTAATAAATTACCTAATAAGTATTTTTATATATTTTTTTGAAATATAAAAGAATATAATTTTTATTACATAACAATAAGAATGAGAAATTTATTGTGGTATATGTAGAAAATTATATTAATTTGTTCATGTTTGATATAATTTTCATCATTGAAAATCATAAAATATATTTTATTTTTATAATATTGAAAACAACTTTTTCACTAGCATTTGTCTCATGAGAATTTAAATATTATGATATTTATTAATTTGTTTATATGATATAAAAAATTGAATTTAATGAACATTATAGTAATATTGATAAAAAGTTGTCTAATTCAAAATTCATGGGAAATCAATAGTCAAATAATTTTTATGGTATGTCTTCTAAATTTCAAAAAAAAAAAATGGAAAGAATATTCCTATTGAGTTTAAAATTACGTGAAAAGGGTGTTATAATTACAATATTATAAGGAAATTAGCTAATTATATAAATGATAAAATTGTGTTAATGATCAAAAAAAAATTTATAAATAAGAAGTGCGGTGTTTTAAATGTAATAAATAGGGAATTTATGCAGATGTGTGTACCATGAAATGAATGAATTTTGGTAATTATCAGTCACTAAGAGAATAGTTTCGTGGAAATGTTATTTATTACTACTTTGGAATATTACAAACCATTATATTACATGGCAACGGGAATACACATTATTTAAATATGTTATTAAAAAATAGTTTCTGAATAATTTCTACATATTATTTTATTTTAATTAATTTTATAGTAATGTTGGATTATTATCTCATCAATGAGGGAAATAAATATTATTAAAATTTAATGGTAGAAGTATTAATGAAAAAATATTCTATGAATCTTGTTAAGATTCTCTGTTGAAAAAGTGTATCTTAAAATCTTGTTTTCATTACAATAGTTATATTTTATGTAATTATATATATTTATTAGGTGTTAGTATATAATTCTATAATATATTTAAGAGATAAGTATGTTATATTTTTTTTAAAAAATATGATTTAATTTTGTATAAGATTACGTTCACATCATTGATAAAATAACCAAAAACTGATATAACGATTAATAATGGAAATGAAGGAAATATTGACATGATTATTAAAAATATTGATGTTGTTCAAATTGGTGATGTAACAGGAGTAAACGGATAAATATATGTATTTATCAATGATTATCGTAGTATTATAAAAAATTACTAAATTGAATTTAATATTGAATGAGTTTGTGGTTATAATCCACTTCTAATAACCAATTATGCAGTTACTCTATTATATTTAATGAAATTGAAATATAATATACTAAAGAATCATAAAAAGGGAATTATTCATCAAATATATTCATGATGTGTTGATTAAAATTTATTTCTAAAAATAAATTAATTTTCATTAAGGCTTCATATTGATAATTTATAACTCATTAATATTATGGTTAAGAAAAATTATATGTTACTCCATCTATATAACATGATTTATCTTCCTCGAAGGGAAAATACTTATAAAACAAATATCCTAAGATCTCAAATCATAATATTATGTGGATGGAAAAATATTAAAATTTAATTTTAAAAAAAATAGTTGACCTATAAATTTGTCACCATCGCCTTATGATTTACAAATGGATCCACATTATTCATTGATGATATGGATAAATTCTTATTTTATTCTATGTAATATGTTTTGGTAATGTGTATGGATGATTATATTGTATTTTATAAATTTAATGATGATCATGAATTTCTTCAATGGATTGATCTATAGACACTCAACCAAGTGATGTCAATTTATAAATTTATCAATCATTATTTTTGATTAAATTTTTTTAATTGTTCAATTTATATTAAAATTTGGTATAAATATGATACTTTTAAAATAAAGGATCTTGAAGAGATATAATAAAATATAAATGTCACATAAATTAGATGTTTTTATGGATTATCAGGTTTATACTAATTTAGTGTGTGAAAAATATCTCTGTTTTCTACCCATGATTATAAACATGAAAATGATTTTAGTTTAGCTGGAAAAATTAATGTGATATACTCTATTCTAAATTGAAATGTAAATTAATTTATGATTATGTGTTATCAATTCCATATATAATATATGAATTTCTTATATATATTTTTTCTTCATTTTTGGGACGTTTTTTTGTCTTGGATCTAGATGATTGAGTAATAACATATGCGTCATGAAAATTAATAATTAATTAATAGATCTACCCAATGCATGAGATCAATATTTTGTTAGTATTTTTTCATTATATATTAGTATATAAGTTTTATATTCTGTAAAATTTGAAATATATTCTGAACATAATAGTTTACATTTTATATTCAATCAAATGGTTTGGATCATGATGAAGAGAATATGGTGGGATCATATAAAGGATAGACATTACAAAATTCACTCTCATATGGGATAAAACACATAATCCAATTCCATGACCCCAATTGATAAATCATAATTAGCTTATTTACAATTGACAGAGTATCAGTCATATAGTTATATAATGAAAGATGAATATGAAATTATTCATTAAAAAAGTACCACTTGATTTGTTTAAATCTTATTTCAGTCTACCTAGTAAGACATAATTAAGAACACATTTAATTAATATTTAGGTATGAAAAAAAGAATAAGGATCATTGAACAGTTAAGTTTCCAAATTTTATTTTCAAAAATATGTTGTTTTAATATTTGGAATAATGTTGTCGAATTTTTGTTAAACAAATTTTAAAAAGGAGTTTATTAGTGAATCACCTAACTCTAAATTATTTATTCATCCAAGATATATTAAAATGTAATTTCTTCTTCAATAAAATTAAATATTGAAAACCATAAAGAGGGATATTAATTATTTTTATAGGAAATGATTTAATTTTTAGAATGGTAGGTCTAATTAATAAAAATTTTAGGGGATACTATAGTATATAGTAATATATCAATGGAAATTAGAGAATATGACCATGATTTTTATAGTGTGAGTACAATGAAATCATATAATAATAAAATGGTTTTAGTTATTATTGGACATTTAATAAAATTATGAATATTATTCCTAAAAAAATTAATTTTTATTTTGATATTAATTTTTTTTAAAACATTATCTTCCATATTGGGTGGAATTTTGATGTAATAAATGTATTCATTCTAGTATAGAGAAGAGATATTTTATTTAATTATGTAGAAATAATTTATTAACTTCAAAACATAGGAATGCAATTTCTTAAATAATGTTTATTTTACTAGAACATGTAAAATAAGTGTATGAGATGTTAAATATGATTCAGTAGAACATGTGTGTTTATCAATGAAGGATCATTTATTATTAAGATAAAATGAGGCATGATAATTCATATGAAGTGGGTGATTATGCATTTATTAAATTATATACATGGAATGGTTTTATGAAATTGGGTAAAAGGGAAGACTAATCACCTTGTTTATTTACCCATATAACGTTTTAGAAAATATTCGATAATTTGTGTATCGAGTAAGCTTACATCAATGTTATTTATAGGTACTTCATGTGTTTCATGTTTTTCTGTGTTGTAAATATGGACAAGATGAATCTCAATTTTTTAACCCATTAGTGGTATATTTGGAATAAAATATTTATAATAAGGGAAATCCAATGAGCAATCTAGATGAAATAGAAATGGTGTAATAAAATATTGAAACTATATTTGTTAAGGTTTTCTGGAAACCCCAGAAAACAGGGATGAATCATGGTAACCTAAAAATTATAAAAGGTAATAATATGTGTAACACCCTATGATTCCACGGTACGTTACCCTTTGAATAATGAAATATCTTGAATTGAATGCTACTTTTAGATTCTAACACACTACGACCAATCAAAGTTGCCGTTATGAATAGTAATACACACTTTTTGAAATTTTATAAATTTAATTCTTCAAATTTGAATTCATTTTGGGATTTTTAATATCAAAATTATCTTAGGGTTAATTTTTTGTAATTTTTTGAGAACATCCATTTGTGATGAATAGTAAAAAAAATACAAAAATATGATTAAAAAATGATTCATAATAAATAGAATTTAGAGTGACAAATTATACTATTCAGTGGATTAAAAAAATAAATAGAATATATTTTTACCATTTAATACAGATTTGGTCATTGGACGTAATTTCACATTTAAATTGGGCATAAACAAGGGTCAATCTTTTGATAGTTATTATTTCTTAAAAACAACTTTTTGTTCTGACAACGGGAATTAATTTTAAAATAATTTCTTCCTTTTTAGTTTATTGAATTTAGAAAAATGGATTCCATATTAAAAATCAGGAGGTTTAAATTGTGTAAATATGTAACTTTTATTTTTATACATTTTGAATAATTACTTTGATAAATATTTTATATATCATGGTTAAAGGTTAAATTTGGTAAATTAGGGTATGAAAAATATTATAATAAACTTTTATAACCATAAAATGAGTCCTAACCCTATTCTATTATACATTTCCAACAGTGGGCATTCCTGGGTCAATTTTGGTACTCCATGGAGGCACTTGTAAGTGATAATGACACTTTATATTAATTAAGATAACGTAAATACAAAAATGACATAAGCATATATCTTTTATTAAAACAATTTTTATATTGGGTTATGTATGTTATCTCCAAGACTATAAATATTTATTATAATGATAAAAAAATTCAAACATAATGGTATTTTATTTTTTATTTTTAGACATTGAATAATTAAATTAAATGATGACACTATAATGATGCGTTATTTTTCTTATTAATCAAGGTATCTAAAAAAATTGTATTATAAAGGTTAAAATAAATATAATTTGAATGTTTATATTCCATACAAGAATTTTCTAGGTTAATATGACATTCTAGGATTTATTAAATTAATTTATTTCTAATTAATAATGTTTTTAGTCATTTAAAACATCAATTATTAAATATTGTCAAAATTGACAAAAACGAGTTCTTAAAACCAATATTATATTATTAATTGATATAATATTACTAAAAATATAAGGATAATCCAAATGACTTATATAATGATATTTATATAATTAATGAACAACTTGGGGCTGAGTTGATGTTTATAGTAAATTTTTTAGCAATAAAATATAAAAATAAAAAGAGACATGGTAAGTGTCAAACTAAATAACTAAGAGTTAAATTTAGATGATAAGGTTAATATTGTTACCCAAACCTGTCAAAAACATATATGTTGAGATGATTTTTACCCATACCCAACTTATCTTTGAAATAAATAACTTTGGAGACCATAGAAATAGAAAATGATTTCTTAAAAAATAATATTTTATGGTTTTTCTAAGATGCCACTCACCCCGCTAATAAAAGGGAACTCCCCCTTTTCTCAATTTCACACCTAAGAGCCATTTGGCTCACCCAACACTGTCCCAAATATTCTCCCAAATTCCCCCAATTTAACATATAGGCCTTACTTTGGTCTTGAAGCCAACCTATGTATGCCTTTTGATCAATTCAAAATGAAACTCCTGAAGAAGAGGAGGTTAACCTACTCTCGACCAAGGAAAATTACAAGGTAAGGGGTTTTCATCTCACTTTTTATTTCCTTGAGATCCATTCTATAATTGCCATTATTTCCTTTAGTGTGGTGTACGCACTGCCAATGATTATATTTTTTGTGTAATATACATCATCTTATGGGTATTTACATATTCATTGTATGATCCTTCATTCATGGGGTGTATATTTCTTAAGTTACCAAATCAGTAAGGGTTAATTTCACAATCGCATTATTATCTGATGTTGTTTTTATGTATGTATGTACTAGGACCTATTTATCATTCACATCCATGTTTCTAAAAATGTATTTCAAAACATTTTTACTATTTACTAGATAATGGGTTAAAGTCATTTATACCCTTATTTGACCTTATATGTTTTGGAAGGAAACTTTCTGTTATTTTCCAAAAACGGTACATCATGAAATTTTCAACAAAATTAATGTAAGAATGTTTTTTAAACATATATGGTAGGTGCATCTATTTTCTCTATTAAATCATTGTCGAAGATTCCCATTCAAGCTAATAAGAATATTTTAAAAATAAATGTTTTCATTTATAATTATGTGACATTAAATGTTTTGAAAAAAAAAATAGATATTACTCTCATATAGTTTTGATTTCATCCATGTCAACATCCATTGATGGATTTTAGACTAGTTTTAAGATTATTCATTATGATAAAAATCTTCCATGTTGTATTGAACGTTCAGTGATTTGTTTGATGGTGGACGTGTTATTTTTATACCATTCATGGTTTATGGATAATGTATTGACATTTCATATGCTAGTTTTTATACGAATGATTATGTTATATTTCAACCTTTTCATATGAAGAATTTATTGGACTTATTATGTGATGGGTGGATCCCACTATAGCTCCTTGATGCATCGATAGATCTCATGAAACAATTAGATGTAGAAATGGCTGAGGCCTTTCCCAATTTGATATCTGGTTTTGGCCAAGGTCTAAATCATTTTTAGACGTCTTGTCCAATGCCTTGACAAAATGTTTCAGAATGATCAGCATTATTCATTCCCTCATTATGAAAATAATATTAATGGTTCATGGGGTCATTCGACTATTAGAATACTCGTGATTATGTTTTATTATGGAATTATTTACTCAAATCATATTCCTGCCACAAAAGTGTTCATGTTTATTATTTGTAAAGGCATGTTTTTTTAATTATTGAACATACATAACATTAATGTTATCTTCCACTGTATTGTTTTCCCTTACTGAGCGATTGAGCTCTACCCTTTCTTTTGTTTTATTTTCCCAGGAAATGAAGAATTTAGTAATATGTGGCTTGCAGGCATAATCTAGGAAACTGGGATGTTCTAATGGAATAAATTAGTGTTTCATTTCTTTTCAAGTTGTATTGTGGAACATATGTATGAATCTTGTTTCCAATAATGCTAAACTTATCAGTCATCCAAGACATTATTTCCTTGTGATCATGCCAATTTTATGTAATAATTCACCGAATCAGGGTAACTGGGGTCGAGGAATTATAGTGTTTATCAGTGGAAAATTAGTAAAATCCGTGGAAACCAGATTTATATAAACACTAATTAGAGAAAATTACCCTAAGATAAACATTGAGAATTAGTATAGAAGAACTTCCAAGAATTTGTTTATTGTAGAGATTTAGTGAGTTTTTTGAGCAATAAATCCATGTCTGGATACAAGAAGGTAGAGGTGGCTCTATCACAGATGTAACTAGGGGTAAAACCCGGAAACACCGCTTTGAGCTAGACTCGAACGGGAATTGGTGCATGACAATGGGCCTTTCTTCACTATTGGTTATGACACTCCTTGGAGATATGCTTAGGAAAATTCTCATTTTATTTACAACCCATTATCGATGATTAATGAGTATATACCTCCTCAAAGAAAACATTTTTGTGAGTATGTAATATATCCACAAACTGGTCAATTTATGTTAAGTGTTTTAAAAGTTTTGGATTATGTATTGTGATTCATAAACTAATCTAGTGTATTCCAGTGTTTAGAAATGGACCCTAGTGGACGAAATGGAAACTGTATCAATGTGGATAATCCATGTAGGGATTTCCATTCTACTCAAGATAATTATATCGGAGCTGGTGATGCAACTAGTGTTGATCATCTTATCACCATAATAGGAAAACTCAAGCAGGTTATGAATGATAACCTTACCCATATGGAGCACCCTGATCCACAACACATTAGATCAATGTTAGACCGATTCATGAGGAAACAATCACCAACATAAAATGGGAGTACAAATCTATTGTTAGATGAGCAATGGAGAAGTCACCTTGAGAAAATATTCCATGCTTTGGGGAGTAGTGAAAGTGAAATAGATGTGATGGCATTTTATCGCCTCACTATAGATGTTGATCAATGGTGGTTGTTGATTCAAAACAAAAAATAGGATGAAGAACTATCAAGTGTGGAATGGAGTGAGTTTAAAGATATTTTCTTAGAAAAATACTTTCCTCATGACCATCGAGCAGATATTGAAAGACAATTTCCCAGTCTAAGTTAAAAAGAGGATGATAATTTTGCAACATATGTGGCTAACATTATAAGGAATGAAAATAATGATGCAGATTATATACGTAACCCCAGAATTAAGATAGATCATTTCTCTGATGGGTTTGTTATATATACAAATTTCTTAAATGAAAGGAATTGGTTTTTCCTTATGCATAATGATAGGCTTATTGCCTATGCATCACGACAGTTAAAAATAAATGTGCAAAACTATCCTACTCATGATCTTGAGTTAGCATCTGTAATCATTTCATTGAAGATATGAAGACATTAACCCTATGGTCAAAAATGTGAGATATATATACCGATCACAAGAGTTTGAAATACATTTTCTCACAGAAATAATCTATCATAATACAAAGGATATGGATTGAACTTCTCATGGATTATAATAGCACAATACACTACCACCTGGGGAAGGAAAATAAGGTGGCAGATGCTTTGAGCAGAAAAGATTATTGAGTTTTGAACAATTTGAGAGTTGAAATGGATCGTATTTTTTAGGATCTTGTAATGATTGATATGGGAATAACCATGGAAGGTGAAACATCATTAATTTTTCAAATGGTTTCCAAACCTTCTTTACTAGAAAGGATAAAAATATCTCAGGCTGATGATGAGTAATTTCAAAAAAAGATTAAATATGTGAATGATGGGAAATTGATCAACTTTGTATATGAAGATTGAATTTTGGAATTTTTAAAGAGACTTTTTGTTATTGATATACATCATCTGATATGGGAACTGTTGGATGATGATCATAGCTCCAATTTCTCTGTACACCTAGGGAGAAACAAGAAGTATAATGATTTTGCGGAATATTTTTGGAAATCTTGAAGAGAGAGATTGCTGATTTTGTGTCAAGATGTATGGTTTTTCAACAAGTGAATGCTAGAAGGTAACATCTCGGCAAAGTCATGCACCCTCTTCCCATACATGAGTGGAAATGGGTTAATGTTACGACGGACTTTGTCATTGGACTACCAAAGACACCAATAAGGAATGATGTAATATGGGTCATTGTTGATCGTCTTACCATGTCAACACATTTTCTTGCTATAAGAGAAGATTTACCACTTTAACATTTAGTAGAACTGTATATTAATGAAGTTATGTGACTTAACGGAATACCCTTATCTATTGTTTTTTATCGTGATCTCCATTTTACAACAAGATCCTCGAAAAGTATTTAGAAATCCCTAGATACTAAACTTCTTTTGAGCACTTTGTACCACCATCACACTGATGGACAATCAGAATGGAATATTCAAACCTTATAATACATGTTGAGATCTTTCTCACATGACTTCCATGGTATATGAGATCAATATTTACCTCTGGTAGAATTTTCATATAACAATAGCTTCGTTTCAAGTATTTAGATGGAACCATATGAAAAATTATATGGAATGAGATGTCACAGACCAACTTTTTGGGAAGATTTTTGTGAAAGAAAAGTCATTGGCCCAGAACGTGTTTGGGAAATGATTGAAAAGGTGATGGTAATCCAAACCAACATAAAAGCAACTCAATGTTGGTAGAAGAGATACATAGATAACCGATGGAAGGATTTGGAATCTCATGTAGGAGATCATGTTTTTTTGAAGGTAACTCCATGGATAGGAATTATACTATTCGGTAATAAAGGTAAACTGAGTCCAAGGTACATCAGATATTTCGAAATTCAAGAACGAATTGGGTTTGTAGCTTTACCGTTTGGCATAGCCGCCAAATCTCTCCAAAGTTCATGATGTGTTCCATGTATCACTATTGGGAAAATACATGCTTGATACAACACATGTACTCACCTATGATGAATTTTCACAGGAAAACTATTTTCCATATTGTGAAGAGAATGTCAAGATTCTAGATACCAGAGATCAAGTGTTTGGAATCCGGACGACTTTTCTGGTAATATATCTAACACACCGTGACCAATAAAAGTATGTATTATGAATAGTAATACCCACATTTTGAAATATTATAAATTTTATTATTCAAATTGGACATAATTTTTGGATTCATAATATCAAAATTATATTAGGATAAAGTTTTGGTATTTTTCCTGTGAACGTCGATTTTTGGATGAATATTAAAAAAATACTAAACTTTAATTAAAAACAACTTTTTTAATCAAAATAATTTATAGTGATAATTTATACTATAGAGTGGTTTAAAAGTATAATTATAAGATATTTCTACCGTTTAATTTAATGTTATTAATTGGACATAATTTCACATTTAATCTGCACATAAACAAGTTTCAATCTTTTGATAGTTATTATTTCTTAAAAACACACTTTTTTGTTTTGACAACAGAAATTAATTTTAAATAAATTTCAGCCACTTCTGTGTTCTGAATTTAGAAAAATAGATTCTATATTTATAATCAAGAGGTCCAAATTGTGTAAATAGGTATCTTTTTTTAAACAATTTGAATAATTACATAATTAAATATATATTTTACTATGGTAAAAGGGTAAATCCGATAAATAAGGGTAAAAAATTATTATAAAAATAATATTAAACTACCCTAACACGTTTCCTAACCCTATATAATGATACATTTCTGACCATGGGAATCCTTCAGTCGATTTTGAGACCACATGGATCCACTTGTAAGTGATAGTGGCACATTATCTTAACAAACTTAAAGTAAATAAAAAAATGACCTAAGCATATACATTTTATTAAAACAATTATTACATAGGGTTATATATGTTATCACTTCGACTATAAATATTCATTAGAAAGCTAAAAAGATTTCATACATAATGGTAATTTATTTATAATTTTTATATATTGAATATTTAAATTTATTTATGACACAATGATGATGAAGTATTTTCATTATTAATGAATGAATCATATAAATAGAATTATAAATGTTAAAATAAATATAATTTAAAAAATCTGATTCCATCCAAGAATTTTATAGGATAATATGACTTATTTGGATTTATTAAAATAATTTAGTTCAAATTAATAAAGTGTTTAGGACTTAAAAAAAATTATTTACTAGTGTCAAAATTGACATAAACGAGTTTATAATTTTTTTTTATTAATTGATATAATATTCCAAAAAATTTATTGTTCATCCAAAAGACATATATAATAATATTTATATCATTAATGAACCACATGAGGTTCTCTTGGATGTTTATAGTAATTTTATTAAACATATTATATTAAAATAAAAAGATACATGGTAAATGTGAAACAAATTAACTAAGAGTTAAATATAAAAGATATGGTTAATATAGTGACCCAAACCATTATAAAAACAAATTGGTTGAAGGGAGTTAGACCTATACCCACATTATACTCGAAATAAATCAATTTGGATAAATTAGAAACCGAAAATGATTTTATTATAAAATAATATTTTATGTTTTTTCTAAGGTACCCCTCACCCCTATTATAAAAGGGAACTTCCCCTTCTCTCAATTTCAAACCATCAAAGTCATTTGGATGGGCCAAACCCTCCTCAAATATCCTCCCAATTTCCCTCACATCAACATAGTGTAATTTATTAGGTCAGAAACACATATTAAGGATCCCTTTTGATCAACTAAAAAGGAAACACCTGAAGAAGAGGAGGTGAACCTACCCTCGACCAAGGAAATGAACAAGGTAAGGGGTTTTCATCTGACATTTTATTCCCGTGTGATCTATGATATAATTGACACTATTTCATTTAGTGTGGTGTCTGTACTGCACATGATTTTATTATTTGAGTAATATTATATATCTTAATGGTATTTAAATCTTCATTGTATGATGCTTCTTTCATGGGGTGTATGTTTCGTAAGTTAAAAAATTGGTAAGGGTTATTTTCACAATCTCTTTATTATCCAAGATGTTTTTACGTAAGTATCTACGGAGACCTATTTATCATACACATCCATGTTTCTAAAAATGTATTTCATAACATTTTTACTATTTTCTATACAATGGGTTAAAGTCATTTATACCCTAATTTGACCTTATATGTTTTGGAAGGAATCTTTTCATCATTTCCAAAACATTCTACATTATGACCATTTTGAAAATATTAAGGTTTAAATGTTTTTTAACTTATACAATGGGTGGGGATATTTTTCACTGATATAACATTGTCGAAGCTTCCCTTACATGGTTATAAGTATATTTTCAAAATAAAATATTTCTTTTATAATTATGTGACATTATATGATTTAAAAAAATGGTATATTTCTCTCAACTAGTTTTGATTTCATCCATGTCAACATCATTTAATGTATTTTATACATGTTTGATAATGATTCATTATGATAAAAATCTTCCATATTTTATTGAAGGTTTTGTGATATGTTTTACTATGGATGTGTTATTTTTATACAATTCAGGGTTTATGGTTAATGTTTGGATATTTCATTTGCTAGTTTTAATATAGATGATTATGTTATATTTGAATATTTTCATATGAGAAATGAATTGGATTTTTTATGTGATTGGTGGATCCTAATATAGATCTTTGATTCATTTGTAGGTCTCATGACACAATTAGACATGGAATTGGCTGAGGCCTTTCCCAATTTGATATATGGTTTTGGCTGAGCCCTAAATCATTTTTAGACGTGTTGGACGACGCCTTGAAAAAATGTTTTAGAATGTCCAGAATTATACATTCCCTCTTTATGAAAATAATATTGATGGTTAATGTGGTCATTTTCTATTATAATACACATGAATATATTTTATTATTTCATTATATAATCAACTTATATTCCTGCCATAAAAGTGTTCATGTTTATTTTTTGTAAATGTAACACCCCAAGATTTCATAGTGTGTTATTTCTTCAAAATAATTCAATAACTTGCACTACACGCAACACCGAGTTCAATCACACCATGACTTAAAAAAAATCCATTCAAAAGAGGTTATGAATAGTATTAACTAAATTTTAAACTTTATATAATCCTTATAATTTTAGAATCCATATTATTAATTTCTTAGTCATAATGCAAGAACAGATTCATTTTCAGTATTGCAATTTTATCAACTTTTAATAGTGAAACCTTTTTAAATACAATATTTTAAACTTTTTGACTAAATGGGGACATCAAAAATTTTAAAATGAAACATCCCAAGCTTCCACGGTATGCTTTCCTTTGAATAATACAGTAGCGTGTGTTATACGCAACTTCGAGTTTTAACACACACCACAACCAATCAAACTAGACGTTATGAATAGTAATACATACTTTTTGAAATTATATATATTTTATATTTCAAAATTGACATCATTTTTGGATTCGGAATATCTAATTTAGCCTAAGGTGAAATTTTGGTACATTTCGGATAACTTTCATATTTTGATGAATAGTGAAAATTACTAAATTTTAATTAAAAACAACTTTTTTAATCAAAATAATTAATAGTGATAAATTATGAATTTAAGTGGTTTTAAAGTATATTTAGAATATATATTTACCATTTAATATAATGTTGGTCATTGGACATAATTTTACAATTAAACCGAACATAAACAAGTGTTAATCTTTTGATAGTTATTATCTCTTAAAAACACGCTTTTTGTTTTGACAGCGGGAATTAATTTTAAATTAATTTCTGCCACTTATGTGTTTTGAATTTAGTAAAATGGATTCCATATTTGGAATCAGGATGTTCAAATTGTGTAAATAGGTAAATTTTATTTTTAGACATTTTGAATAATTACTGCGGTAAATATTTTATTTACCATGGTTAAGGGTAAATCCGGTAAATAAGGGTTAAAAAATAATATTATAATAATACTAAATTATCCTAAAACGTGTCTTAACCCTATTGGTTGATACATGGTCGACCATGGGCATCTTTGGGTCGATTTTGGGACCCCATGGATCCACTTGTAAGTGATAATGACACTTTATTTTAATTAAGTCAAAATGAATACTAAAATGACACAAGCATATATCTTTTATCAAAACAATTGTTACATAGGGTTATATATGTTGGATTTTAGATTATAAATATTCATTAGAAATATAAAAAGATTTCCTACATAATTATATTTTATTTATAATTTTTAGACATTATATATTATATTTTATTTATGACACAATGATGATGCAGTAATTACTATAATAGTGAACAATTAAAATAATTGATATTATAAATACCCAAATAAATATAATATGAAACTTTTAATGAATTAAACTAATTTTCTAGGATACTATGATATATTAGGATTGATTTAATAGACTTTGTTCGAAGTAATCAATCTGTTATGAGTTTCAAAAAAATCAACTATTGAATAGTGTCAAAATTGACATAAAAGAGTTTTTAAAACAAATATTATATTATTAATTGATATTAAATTCCAAAAAATCTAAGGTTCGGCCAAGAGACTTATATCATGATAGGTGTATCATTAATGGACCACTTGTGGGTCTCTTGGATGTATATAGTAAGTTTATTAACAATATTATATAAAAATACAAAGAGACATTGTAAAAGTGAAACTAATTAACTTAGAGTTAATACTTAAAGATAAGGTTAATATAAGTACCCAAACCTGTCTAAATTCTATTGGTTGAGTTGTTTTCGACCCATCCCTACCTTAACCTTTGAATAGTCAACTTTGGAGCCATTTTAAACCTAATATGAATTTATTAAAAACTAATATCTCTAGCTTTTCCAAAGGTGCCCCTCACCCCTCTTATAAAAGGGCACTCCTCCTTCTCATTTCTTCACACCTTCAAAGCCTTTTGGTTCGGCCAAACTCTGCCCAAATACTCTCCCAACATCCCTCACTACAACCTAGGGGCCTTAGTTTGATCATAAATCCAACCTAAGGAGCCCTTTTGATCAAATCATAAGGAAGAACCCGAAGAAGAGGAGGTTAACCTACCCCAACAAAGGAAAAGTACAAGGTAAGGGGTTTTCATCTCACTCCTTATTCCCATGAGATTCATGCCATATTGCCACCATTACCTTTTGTGTGGTGTATGTACTGCCCATAATTATATTCTTTGTGTAATACACTCTAATTTATGTGTACTTACATATTCATTGTATGGTACCTCTTTCATGGGTTGTATGTTTCATAAGTTACCAAATTGGTAAGGATTTATTTCGCAATCTCTTCATTATGCAAGATTGTTTATACATAATTATCTACTGGGACCTTGTTATCATCCACGTCCATGTTTCTTCAAAATGTATTTAAAAACATTTCTAATATTTAAAAGAATATGGGTTAAAGACATTTATACCCTTGTTTGACTTTTTATAAGAGGTTTATAAGGGAATCTTTCCGCCATTTTCCAAACAAGGTGCTTTTTAACCATTTCGACAGAATTAAGATAAGAATGTTTTTTTAACTTATACGGCGGGTGCGGTTATTTTCCGCCTTTATAAAATCGTCAAAGCTTCCCTTACAATCCTATAAGAACATTTTCAAGAAAATGTTTTATGTTATATGGCTCTTAAATGATTTCAAAAATAGAAAGAGATATTTCTCTAAAAAGTGTTTTGATTTCATCTATGTCAACATCCTTTGACAGATTTTACGCTTATTTGAAGTTGATTTATTATGATACAAAACTTCCATATTGTAATAAAGTTTTGTGATATGTTTTACTGTGGATGAGCCATTTATATAGAATTCATGTTTTATGAGTAAAGTATTGACATTTCGTATGTTAGTTCCAATAAGAATGTTTATGTTATATTTAAACCTTTAATTCATATGAATGTGTTGGACAAGTATGTTCCAGGTTGGGGACTGGTTAAAGTAAGCCCTCCAGGTTGGGGACTGGTAAAAGTAAGCCCTCCAGGTAAGGGACTGGTAAATGTAAGCCCTCCGGTTTGGTCTTCGGTTATTAGAAGGACTCCGGGTTGGTGTCCGGTCATTAGAGGCACTCCGGGTTGTGTCCGGTTATTAGAGGAACTCCAGGTTGGGTTCCGGTTACAGTTAGCCCCAAGGTCTTGGGATGAGGCCTTGACAAAGAAATTAAAGTTCAGCATTATGCATTCCAACATTATGAAAGTGGTTATTGATTTTTTCATGTGATTATTTAATTAGTATAATATCCATGTGAATAAGTAAATGGCATTATTTCATTTTACTTTTGCCATACTATGTTGAAGATCAAGTTTAAAAGGCTTTTGTTTTAGTAATTCATTGCCTTAAATATTTATGCTTATTTTTGAATGTTTTGCTATATTGTTATCCTTACTGGGCATTTGAGCTCACCCCTTTTCTATGTTTTATTTTTCCCAGGATGTGAAGATGTAAGTTATGAACGACCTGCAGGGATATTATGAGGGGATTATAGTGTGGACTGTGGAAACATTATGTTGTTGTAGTAGTTTTTCATTTTATGATGTAATGTAAAACATATGAATATATCTAGTGTTTCCAAAGCTACTAAACCAATCGATATTTCGATATTTGATCTTTCTTGTGATCATGCCAATGTTATGTAATAATGCACCGACTCTGGGTAACTGGGGTCGGGGCGTTACAGTTGGTATCAGAGGAAGTTTAGTACAAACCTTGGAAGCGAGATTTAGATAAACTCTGCTTAGAGTACGTAGACCTAAGATGAACTTTGAGGATTAGTATATAATAACTTCCTAGAATTTTGGTATTGTAAAGATTTTGTGAGTTTTCCGAGCAATACATCCCTGTCTGGATACGAGCAGGTAGAGGCGGCTCTGGCACAGATGTACCTAGGGGTAAAACCAAAAAACACCGCTTTGAGCTAGACTCGAACGGGAACTGGTGCACGACAACGGGCCTTGCTGCACTCTTGGTTACGACACTCCCGGGGGATATGCTTAGGATAATTCTCATTTTCTTTACAAACCATTATGAAGGGTTTATGTGTCTATACATCCTCAAATGAGACATTTTTGTGATTATGGATTATATACATAAATAGTTCAATTTATGTTAAGTGTTTTATAAGTATGGGATAATGTATTTTGATTCATAAACTGATCTAGTTTATGCCATTGTTTAGAAATGGCGCCCAGTAGAAGGAATGAGAACTCCAGAAATGCACATGATTCAAAGAGAAGGAAGGATCATATCTTTCATGGTCTTAAGCTAGAATTTATATGAGAAATAGTCTCCCATGTATTATCATCATATGAAGAAATAATATCATGTTTTGATAAGATAAGTAAAGAGTTTACTAAGTCCTATGGCTTTGAAGGGAAGCAAGAGAAGAAAAGGATGGAAGAGAGAAAGATGGATAAAGGAAAGAGGGAAAAGAAGAATTTTCCCATATGTGGTAACTGTGGAAAGAAACACCCTGAAACTTGCCTGAAAGGAATGAGAGTTTGTTATAAGTGTGGAGGAAAAGGGCACAAAGTACGCGACTGCAAGGGTAATAAAATGGTTTCAAATGTACAATGCTTCATTTGCAAGGAGTTTGGAAACTACACGAACCTATGTCCCAGTCATCAGACTATGCCGCAAATGATGCTATTGGATAATAATCAAGTTATGATACTACCACATATGAAGAGGAATGATTAGAGTTCTTATGTTGATTATGTCAATTGAGTGTTGTATCAACAATTTACTTGTTATAATAATTATGGAGTATATAAGGATTGTACTGCAGTACTATTTCATTAAGGACTTGAGATTGTGTGGAACAAAGAAAAGTGACTCAATAGAAGGATAAATTTTTGGAAAATATATGGTTGAGAGAATGATAAATCATAATATAGTTCTGATACTGAGGTAGTGATTTTGGAATAATATGTGATTGTTTTGGATAAATTATATTGGATATTCTTGACTACCTTGGAACTGATTAATGATTTGTATATTCTATCATTGTTGGGGTTTAAAATTTTTTTGGATTAATGAAGTATATCCAGCATTCTATATGGAATAAGGGAGAATTAATGTAATCAATAAGGAATATGGTAATACATGATGAAGGTATTCATATGCTATTACGGGGTAAAAAGGATCTATATTATGTTTACCTTACTTATAAATGTTGGACTGTGAGTTTGGAAAGAAGTATTTTGGATAGTTCTAGTTTGGATTATTTTGGATTTCCATAAAAGGACAACCCGGAGGTCGGGCGGCAACTCGTCGCGTCCGGCAAGGCTGCGAGACTTGAACCCGCAACCGAAGGGCGACAAGGGTGTATCACCTACCACTGGCCCACGAGATGTCCAGGATTAAATAATGTAGTTTTTATTAAAAGATCTTGTAGATGAATTATAAATTCGTTTATTTTGGAACCCTATACAAATAGTGTAAATAGAATTTTTTTACATTCTATTATCTTTTAGAGTGAAAGATGAGTTTGTGGTAGAAATTTATTAATGGATAAAACTCTAATTATAAAGTAAGTATATCTCCTTATGATCTTATCCAATCTCATAAATAAATTCCTCAACATTAAGAAAAGAAACTTAGAACAAAAATGTTTTCCTATATGGTACCTTAAATCATCACTAATTTATGGCTTTGGGATTGTTGGCCTTTTCATATCCATGTTCTCTACCACTCTCCATCAGATAATTGATTGTTAGATTTTTCTTCCATATCCATATTTTCCTACATGGAACCCTAGTATGTGTTATTTTCGGTAATCCTCATACTTTTGACTCTTTATTTTAAATAGAGGCCTCATTAACCCAATTTCCGATGTGGGTTTTCCCAAAAATATATTTTCTATTTTCAACCTTTTATTTTCTAAGAACAATTTCAAATTGAGAGGACGCAATTTATTGAAGGAGGGGAGAATGTAACACCCCAAGATTTCATAGTGTGTTATTTCTTCAAAATAATTCAATAACTTGCACTACACGCAACACCGAGTTCAATCACACCATGACTTACAAAAAAAATCCATTCAAAAGAGGTTATGAATAGTATTAACTAAATTATAAAATTTATATAATCCTTATAATTTTAGAATCTATATTATTATTTTCTTAGTCATAATGCAAGAACAGATTCATTTTCAGTATTGCACTTTTATCAACTTTTAATAGTGAATCATTTTTAAATACAATATTTTAAACTTTTTGAATAAATGGGGACATAAAAAATTTTAAAATGAAACATCCCAATCTTCCACGGTACGCTTTCCTTTGAATAATATAGTAGCGTGTGATGTATGCAACTTCGAGTTTTAACACACACCACAACCGATCAAACTAGCCGTTATGAATAGTAATACCTACTTTTTCAAATTATATATATTTTATATTTCAAAATTGACTTCATTTTTGGATTCGGAATATCTAATTTAGCCTGAGGTGAAATTTTGGTAC
The DNA here is from genome assembly GCA_963277665.1 of Viscum album. Lineage (NCBI taxonomy): Eukaryota > Viridiplantae > Streptophyta > Magnoliopsida > Santalales > Viscaceae > Viscum > Viscum album. The sequence continues at coordinate 722,629,295 of OY728141.1, forward strand.
TTTTCGGATAACTTTCATATTTTGATGAATAGTGACAATTACTAAATTTTAATTAAAAACAACTTTTTTAATCAAAATAATTAATAGTGATAAATTTTGAATTTGAGTGGTTTTAAAGTATATTTAGAATATATATTTTCCATTTAATATAATGTTGGTAATTGGACATAATTTTACAATTAAACCGAACATAAACAAGTGTCAATCTTTTGATAGTTATTATCTCTTAAAAACACGCTTTTTTGTTTTGACAGCGGGAATTAATTTTAAATTAATTTCTGCCACTTCTGTGTTTTGAATTTAGGAAAATGGATTCCATATTTGGAATCAGGATGTTCAAATTGTGTAAATAGGTAACTTTTATTTTTAGTCATTTTGAATAATTATTGCGGTAAATATTTTATTTACCATGGTTAAGGGTAAATCCGGTAAATAAGGGTTAAACAATAATATTATAATAATACTAAATTACCATAAAACGTGTCTTAACCCTATTGGTTGATACATGGTCGACCATGGGCATCTTTGGGTCTATTTTGGGACCCCATGGATCCACTTGTAAGTGATAATGACACTTTATTTTAATTAAGTCAAAATGAATACAAAAATGACACAAGCATATATCTTTTAGAAAAACAATTGTTACATAGGGTTATATATGTTGGGTTTTAGATTATAAATATTCATTAGAAATATAGAAATATTTCCTACATAATTATATTTTATTTATAATTTTTAGACATTAAATATTATATTTTATTTATGACACAATGATGATGCAGTAATTACTATAATAGTGAAAAATTAAAATAATTGATATTATAAATACCCAAATAAATATAATATGAAACTTTTAATGAATTAAACTAATTTTATAGGATAATATGATATATTAGGATTGATTTAATTGTCTTTGTTCGAAGTAATCAATCTGTTATGAGTTTCACAAAAATCAACTATTGAATAGTGTCAAAATTGACATAAAAGAGTTTTTAAAACAAATATTATATTATTAATTGATATTAAATTCCTAAAAATATAAGGTTCGGCCAAGAGACTTATATCATGATAGGTGAATCATTAATGGACCACTTGTGGGTTGATTGGATATATATAGTAAGTTTATTAATAATATTATATAAAAATACAAAGAGACATTGTAAAAGTGAAACTAATTAACTTAGAGTTAATACTTAAAGATAAGGTTAATATAAGTACCCAAACCTGTCAAAATTCTATTGGTTGAGTTGTTTTCTACCCATCCCCACCTTAACCTTTGAATATTCAACTTTGGAGCCATTGTAAACCGAATATGAATTTATTATAAACTAATATCTCTAGCTTTTCCAAAGGTGCCCCTCACCCCTCTTATAAAAGGGCACTCCTCCTTCTCATTTCTTCACACCTTCAATGCCTTTTGGTTCGGCCAAACTCTGCCAAAATACTCTCCCAACTTCCCTCACTACAACCTAGGGGCCTTTGTTTGATCAGAATGCCAACCTATGGAGCCCTTTTTATCAAATCAAAAGGAAGAACCTGAACAAGGGGAGGTTAACCTACCCCAACAAAGGAAAAGTACAAGGTAAGGGGTTTTCATCTCACTCCTTATTCCCGTGAGATTCATGCCATATTGCCACCATTACCATTTGTGTGGTGTATGTACTGCCCATAATTATATTCTTTGTGTAATACACTCTAATTTATGTGTACTTACATATTCATCGTATGATACCTCTTTCATGGGTTGTATGTTTCATAAGTTACCAAATTGGTAAGGATTTATTTCGCAATCTCTTCATTATCCAAGATTGTTTATACATAATTATCTACTGGGACCTTATTATCATCCACGTCCATGTTTCTTCAAAATGTATTTCAAAAAATTTCTAATATTTAAAAGAATATGGGTTAAAGTCATTTATACCCTTGTTTGACTTTTCATAAGAGGTTTATAAGGGAATCTTTCCGTCGTTTTCCAAACAAGGTTCTTTTTAACCTTCTCGACAGAATTAAGATAAGAATGTTTTTTTAACTTATACGGCGGGTGCGGTTATTTTCTGCCGTTATAAAATCGTCAAAGCTTCCCTTACAAGCTTATAAGAACATTTTCAAGAAAATGTTTTATTTTATATGGCTCTTAAATGATTTCAAAAATAGAAAGAGATATTTCTCTAAAAAGTGTTTTGATTTCATCTATGTCAACATCCTTTGACGAATTTTATGCTTATATGAAGTTGATTTATTATGATACAAAACTTCCATATTGTAATAAAGTTTTGTGATATGTTTGACTGTGGATGTGCCATTTATATAGCATTCATTGTTTATGAGTAAAGTATTGGCATTTCGTATGCTAGTTCCAATAAGAATGTTTATGTTATATTTCAACCTTTACTTCATATGAATGTGTTGGACAAGTATGTTCCAGGTTGGGGACTTGTTAAAGTAAGCCCTCCAGGTTGGGGACTGGTAAAATTAAGCCCTCCAGGTTAGGGACTGGTAAAAGTAAGCCCTTTGGTTTGGTCTCCGATTATTAGAAGGACTCCGGGTTGGTGTCCGGTTATTAGAGGCACTCCGGGTTGGTGTCCAGTTATTAGAGGCACTCCGGGTTGGGTTCCGGTTACAGTTAGCCCCAAGGTCTTTGGATGAGTCCTTGACAAAGAAATTAAAGTTCAGCATTATGCATTCCAACATTATGAAAGTGGTTATTGATTTTTGAATGTGATCTTTCGATTAGTAGAAAATCCATGTGAATAAGTAAATGGCATTATTTCATTTTACTTTTGCCATACTATGTTGAAGTTCAAGTTTAAAAGGATTTTGTTTTAGTAATTCATTGCCTTAAATGTTTATGCTTATTTTTGAATGTTCTGCTATATTTTTATCCTTACTGAGCATTTGAGCTCACCCCTTTTCTATGTTTTATTTTTCCCAGGATGTGAAGATGTAAGTTATGAATGACCTGCAGGGATATTATGAGGGGATTATAGTGTGGACTGTGGAAAAATTATGTTGTTGTAGTAGTTTTTCATTTTATGATGTAATGTAAAACTTATGAATATATCTAGTGTTTCCAAGGCTACTAAACCAATCGATCTTTCGAGATTTGATCTTTCTTGTGATCATGCCAATGTTATGTAATAATGCACCGACTATGGGTAACTGGGGTCGGGGCGTTACAGTAAATGCATGTGTTTTCAATTATTCACCATGGTTAGTATTTATGTAATCTACCGATGTATTGTATACCCTAAAAGAGTGTTTGATCTCACCCATTTCTTATGTTCCATTTTCCGAGGATATGAAGAAGTTAGTTCTGAGTCACCTTTCGGCATAATCTAGGAGGCATGGATGTTCTAATGGAATAAATTAGTGTTGTATTTCTTTTCACGTTGTAAAGTTGAACTTATATATGAATATTGTTTCCAATAATTCTATACTTAATGGCCTTTTAGGAAATTTTTTACTTGTTATCATGTCAATGTTATGTAATAATGCATCGACTCTAGGTAACTTGGTATGAGGAGTTACAATATCTCTATATTTTTATCTGACGAATATAAATGTGTGGAGACAATTTCATAAATAGATGAACTAATTTAAAAACTAAGGTAATGTTGATAAGAAATAAAATTCATTTATTAGTTACATTCAGTAATATATTTTGTAATTTCATATTTACTATAATAATTTAATTTAATTTAAAATTTATAAATAAACAAGCTTATTTTCTCCAATGTTTTTTTGATGTAATATATATTGTTATAAAAAATACTAAATTTATGAATTTTAAAAATTTATTTGGATAAAATAATTTTATATATTTATATTCACATATTCTATATGTGGTGTGGATTTGATATTTTTTGGAATTTTCTAAAATGAATTTTTTTTCACTGCATAGTCAAAAACAATTCTCTTCGAAAAACTCTAATTTCTTTTTAAGTATTTAGATGGCAGAATTTTTTTAAAATATAAAATAAGTAATATTTAATTAGTATTAATATAATTATTGGCATATTTATAATAATTATTCATCATATTACTAAAATTGATATTATTGGACATAAAATTAAAATATCAAATTAAAAGTTTTCTATTAAATTTTTATCATTTATATTAAAATTCTTTTCATTTTATTTAATAAACTCATTTCTAAGAAATTGGAATTCATTATTTAAATTGGGTGGTTAATTGTTTTAATAAATTCATTTTTAATTTGTGTTATAGTACACAATAACAATGTTAAAAATCATTTACCATTGTAAAATGTAAAACGTCCTAATTACAGATAAAACAAAGAAATTAGGTAAACAAATATCATCTTAAATATTATTTAATAAGACAAATTCAAAAATTATCATCACTGAATCTGAATAGGTTTTATTAAACAACACATTCCACTTATTATGAATATATAATATTTTTATATTTTGAGAAATCACAAGAGTGTCACTTCTCTCACACATGAAAGGGGTCCCACTATCCAATCCTTTTTAGTCACATTTAGAAATTTATTTCACACTATCCTTAAAAAAGGTAAATATCATCATTACAACGTCTCCAAATATATTGGTATCTCCCACGGTCTATCATACGATTTCTTATGGTGTAATTGAAGGGATGTTTTCCATAGAAAATGTATCACTCATTAGCGGGTGTATCTTATTTTTATACATGATACAGATAAAAATTATTTAACATTGATGCATTAATATCATTTATATCCCACATAGACTAAAATGATATTACGTATATGGTTGATATTTGTTTCCATATCTATTTCAATCCAATGGATAATGAACACTTAAAACATGTGTAATGATGAATATGACCTCCATGAAGTGTTGTGTTTTCGTTTCCATCTCCAACATTGAAATATAGTAATTACTATGGTTTAAATAAATTTATACTATATTAATGGTGTAATATTAATTATTGAGAGAAAATATAGAACATATACTCTTACCTTTATATCCATTTTATGATGACAACATCACACATGAGTTTTTGTAGATTAACAACACAATGAATTGATGTCATTAGTTTTTTATGTACAATATTCATGAATGCTAATAAAAATTATTTAATATATTTTCACCACAAATATTTCAATATTAATATTCTATTGATGATGTAATAATGACCTATATAACAATTTTCATCTTATTGATGTGATTTTCAAATTAAAAATTAAGCATTATCAGAAAATAAAAAATGAAATTAACTTTGTTAGACATTATATTAGTAATGGTAATAAATTAAATTAAAGAAATAATTATTGAAGAATAATCCAAAAGGGTTATTTATATTTATTAAAAAATTTATACGTTAGTTATATATGAATTAATTAATTTTAAAGGTCAAAAATGGTGTTGGGGATTTTTTATTAAAACAATATTGTAAAAGAATATTTTTTATTTTATTCCAAAAGAGTTTTTACTATATTTTTAACAAATTTTTAAACAGAACCATTTTTGACATTAATGGATTGATATTAATTTTAAAAAATAATTTCATTTTTTCATTAATATTCCTCTTATATAATTATTCTTGGTTTTGTAAAATAATAATATATATTTATTTTTTTCATATTTCTTTTAAATAGATTTCAATGAAAATGGATTTGTATCTTTTTTTACATTAAGTATGATAGTCCCATAGAATATTATTAAAATTAAATAATCTATGGTATTTTATGATTCCAATTGTTTATTTTTAGTTTGTTTTTATTATATGGTATGTGGATGTTATTCATGTTGATGGGTGAGAAACATATACCACTGTAACATTTTGAGTAATGTTTTCTCATTATAGAATATTCTTTTCAATTAATAGAATATGTTATTAACTATTTTATGTTTCCATGTGTTATTTATCATAATAGTTATATACACATGATTCTTGAGGTTTCTTATTTGACTATTCTATGCTTTAAAATTACTTTCCATGTCATTATTTTAATTTTAAAATGTATTCTTATGATATCATATCTAAATGAATTTTTATTCCTCTATTAGTTATGAATTGTTTTTATAAATTTAATCACGAGGACATTGTTTTTCCAAAAACCCTTTTGTTTATGATTTATTAAGAGGTGTTTTATAATAAATATTTTTAAATGAATATTATTTCATTTTTAATAAATTAATTATTTAATATGAAATTTTTTTATTAAAATTTTATTTTTTATCTAGAATGTAATGATTTAACAAAATAATTAATAATTAACTTTTTATAACATATATCTCCAGAATTGTTTTTCCAATATAATATTTCCCAAAGAATATATATGTTTTATGGAGAAGTAAAAACATTATAATTATATATATTTTAACTATATAGATTCCACTATAAATTTTAGAATCTGTTTTAATTAAATTGTTTGTGTAATTAAAAGAACCTTGTTTTGAACAGTAATGGATTTTAAGTGGATGCATACAATTTTTATAATAAAATAATGATATGTAAGTGGTTTTCTTATTTCAATAAATATTTAAATATAAATTATCATTTATATGTATAAAAATGTATCCATTGTTTAAAATTCTATAATTTTGTGTTTTTAATGTTATATATAATTAGGAAAACCATGATAAAACCCATTAGTTCTATCATAAATATTTTGTACAACCTAATGAAACTGTTATACTAGAATCACCTACTATAAAACTAAAAATAATAATATTCGAAGAATTATATGAAATTTTTGTGTGTCATAAAAAATGAAAAGGAAATAATTTCATTTGATAATTCTTACTTCTATGACCATCATCACATAATAGACAGATCCCCATAGATGATTGGGTACATTCCCCATTTACTATAATCATTGGTGGGCATATGCTATTAGTGGAATGGTTCCGCTATGAAGTCCCATATATGTTGTCGTATTATATATAGTGTAGTATCCAACGAGCTATTGATATATATTTAGATTAACCATTAAATATGATAAACAATAAAATTATATTTCACATGAAATTAAGAATAATCATCATTCCTTCATAGCATAATTAATTTATGGAATGAAATTTGTTTAACGATAAATCTATTACATCATCATAATAGTACATCCAAAAAATATTATTTAATGGAATAATTTTATCATATTTATATTAAATAAAAATAATCATTAAAATATATTTAAAAAGGTAAAATTTTATTTTTAAATAATTATAAAAAATAAAAAATTTAAAAAATATCCTTCTATTTTGATACCTTTTAAAATTATAAAAATACATGAAAATTATGAATTTTAGTTTCCTAGAAAAGACAATAAAATATAGAAGACAAACATCATAATAAGGAACTTTAATTATTGATGGATGATATTTTATTTAAATAATTAGTATAAATTCAATATATTAACAAATTTTAAATGAAATTCACAACTGACACACACATTAAATTATTCTAATGTTTCATTAGAAAAAATAATGATTGTAAAAAATATTTGAAACCCAATTAAATTAAATTTTTACCAAATTATTGTAAAAATATAGAATTTATAAATATATAATATAATAATTTTTTAAAAAGAAATATAATAATTATGGTAATAATTTTCAATAAAACACCATAAAAATTTTGTAACATATTAATCTAAATAAACTTATAGGGAATTGATTTTTGGGTATTTTAAAACACAGAAAACATTCATTATTATTGTAAAGAATTTGAATTTCCAAGGAAATTTATTTCCTAGTTCTTTGAAATTTTATTAGTCTGTGGCTTCTAACAGAACATGATTATGAGGACCATTGTTCCAAGAATCAATTTCATAATTTTTGTTAATGTAAATTCAGTAAACGTTTGTGTGGGTTTTTCCATCATTTGAACCGGTTCTTGGAATTGAAATCTGAGCACACCGATGAACTCGCAACGCCGGTAATTGCTTAAGGGGACCTTTACCGCAGTTGTGTTTTTTGCGGGTTGAAAGTTAAAATTTGGGGTTTAATTAAAAAGTTAAATAAATTTGATTGGATCAATTTTATTCATCGTGGAAGTTTTATACTTCATGGGGAAGGTATTTGTGGGGCCCACACCAACATAACTTCCCATGTGTGGATATTTGTGAGGTGGGGCCCACAAGAGCCCCATCCATTCATCTCCCCACACCACTCTTAAACCCCCAATTAACTCCCCTTATTTTTTATGACAAATCCCCCTTATTGAATGTGAACTCTTCCTATCCCTCACTCTCTCTTTAATATTTTCCATCATTTGATAATTAATGAATTCAAAATCTTCAATTAATTAATTTAAGGGTTTGAATTTAGAATTACATGGGTGAATAAAAATAATAGCCTCAGCTATTATTTTTACTTTGGGGAATTCGTTGTGTGGAGAGGATTTAGGAAAGCTCTTGATTTTTTTTAACAACACCGACCCTCCATCGAAGAACGACCTTCTCCTCGACGAAGAACACTCTGCGATTCGAAGAACGCAAAGTCACCAATGATGCTTCCTTTTCAGGTGCACTCTGACGACGACATAATAAACATTGTTCATCCATGATGGCCGACTACTGTGAACCTTATTTCTAGGTAGGGGTTTGTTCATTTTGAAGTGATTATTTTTTCGTACCTCATTCTTCGCGGTAATCATAGTTTATTTTCTTCCAACTACTACGACCAAATACGGAGTGTGCGGGACAAACTCCCATGGCCAGACGAAGCTCTGTAGTATATTTTGATTGTGATGGAAACCATGATTGGAAGGTGGCGATGAACGGAGAATTGGATGTCCTGCACCGGCTGCGTGCAGAAGAACCGTGGCCCACAACAGTGGGCCACTTAACTGGGGAATAACAGGCCGGCTAAAGCCGACGGGGCTGAAGGGAGGAACTGTGGTGCCCCACGGCACAACACTGTGGAGAACCGCATCCCACAAAGGGCATGCTTATTTAGCAGTAGAACTGTCAGGCTCTTCAGCCGAGCGGGCGGAGGAAGGACGCGGTGCTAGGTGTTCGCTGTGCTGCAGAACCCGCGGCCCGCCCAAGCAGGCCTCTTGCACCTAGTAGGCTGGTCGGCTTTGGTCGGCCAGTTAGGGAGGGTGGTGGCGCCGGTTTGGGCATTCGGGGGGTCACGCCCACCAACTCGGACCGCTCGGCCCGCAACGCGCCGGGATGGCCCATGCCCCACCAGGCCGGGCCGCGCCCCGCTGGGCAAGGCCGTGCACCCTCGGGTCGGGCCACACCTCTTCGGGCCTGGCTGTGCCGCTCGGGCCAAGCTGTGTGTTTCATCGGGCTGATCCGACACCCCTGCCTGGTCGAACCTGCCAAAACTGGGTTGACCCGACCCGCCAGCCCACAGGGCTTAACGGGATGGGCCTATTTTCAGTTAATGGTGAATATCGTAAAGATTGCGTGTCAGATCGAAGCTTCGTCTTCTGTAATGGGAAACATACATCGAGGTGGTTCTTTTCGGATAATATATGTGAGACTTGGAAGACTTTTGAAAATGGTCGGGTTTTGAAAGAGTGTATTTCCAACCGGGCCCCTAGAACAAAAAGACAATAACTCTCAGACTGAGCATCTGATTGACATGTCATCTATCATGTTGGGTTCCTTTTGATGATATGGGACTTCGGGATACATCAAATCTGGACCTCGTGACAGTTGATGTATTGAACCGCTTGGCTCGAGGAGCGGACCCTCTCAGAATCGAGAGTGCTCTGTGCGGGAACCCTAGAGATTGTTGCGACTATAATGAATATCTTGTTTGAATACTCCATGGTTCGATGATGATGTAAAATGTAATGTAATCCTCCATGGGATCGATGGAATTGATTTCTATTCATGTATCCTACTTGGGTCCGATAGTTCAACTATTGTACTTGTATCCTACAGGGGTCTGACAGTTTGACTTCTGTTCTAGTATCCTACATGGGTCCGACAGAGTAGATGGTCTAGTATCCTACGTGGGTCCAACAGCTTAGCTGGACTAGTATCCTATGTGGGTCTGCCAACTTAGTTTAATCAGTGACTACTTCTGATTATCTTTATCACTTTACGAAAATGTATAACTATGTGAGATGAGTCTTGACATTCAATCATTATCATTGATGTGATTGACTTATTTCTTGTGTGGACAGGGTTTTACTTGGGCTCGAGAGTTCGAGCCAAACTGGGATTGATGACATAGGTGTATGTGTGGGGATATACCTAAGAAGGGTTGGATGATACTTTGTGATCATATATTTTCTTTGTGCTTTATCCTTCGTGGATTCTACAAGCCCTTCAGGGGTATCTGGGTCCTTATTGAGTATCGTTACACTCTACCCTTCATGGTCTATGCCCACACTACATTGTGTTGAATGCAAACGATATACAACGCTGATCGTGGTAGAGGCTTGTAGAGCTGAACAGTTCCCGGAGGTGGACCACTTAGTGAGTCATACAAAGAGCAGACAGTCGGACCCGAGGTATTGAGGAGACTATCTGTACCCACCCGTCATGTGGGATTTCCAGAGGATGACTCATTGGTTTCTGCATTACATTACTGTTGTTTTACTAGCATTTCATCTATTTTGTTCTTTTAGATGGGTTTGTATACTAGCCCGTTTACTATAAGCACTTACCTTTTGTACTCAGATTACAGAGTGCTTACTTGTGTTATATACTCTGTTGTGATTGTTTACTATATAAAGGAAATTCCTTCCTTTTTTTCGGGATTTACACCATGGTGCTAGTCGCCAGCCCCTTGGCCTATAGATGGAGGGCTTTGGTTAGTCCCGCCACGAGCCCCAAGGACGGGTCATGACAAATTGGTATCAAAGGATTCGGTTCTACCGCAGAACATAGGACTCTGATCATTCTTTATGTGAAGTAATAGTGTTAGGATTATTGATTGTGGTTTTCAGTCCAGGAAGTCTAGTGTTGGTGTGGTGGCCGACGTATCCATGCACCAGGACCCTGACCAATGATTTCTAACTCAGTGCACAAAAACACTGATCACATGTCTATTTCAATATATTTCATTATGATTACTTTATGTCAGCTCACCAGGTAAATTTTATTAACCGTGGAGCCCTTGTTAATTTTTAGTATGGCCCCTTGAAGGCAGCCGACTATGGTTCCGAGTTACGTGCGAGATGGTAGCCCACCGACCGGTGAGGCCTCAATGGAGGGCTCCATCACAGTGGAGTCACCAACGGTACCACTACCTGCTGGGCCACCGATACCACCAGCCCCTCGAGTGGAGAGTGCACAATTCCTGAGTGCATTGCATGAGTTTCAACAACCGAGGCTGCCCAGGTTCTGTGGAGAGATGACCCTCAGGCAACTGAGGATTGGCTGGCGGCCATCGTTAGTGTCATCAGATTTTTAGGGACACAAGCTGAAATTATGGTGATCATTTCCATGAGTCTACTGCACACAACATCTGGTAGATGGTGGGGCTTGATTCTCCAGGTACATGATGAGGCATCTCTACTTTGGACAGACATCGAGAGTCTCTTCCGATTGGAGTTTGTTCCATCCACATTCGTGCGGTGCGCATCGAGTACTTACTTCATCAGCGGTAGGGATGCATGACAGTAGCTCAGTACTCAACGAGGGTTACCGACCTCTTGTGCTACTCCACAGACATGGTACGGGACCCATTATTCTGGTCCCAGACCATTGAGAATGGTCTAAGGCACGAGATATGGGCTTCGATGAATGCCCTCAGCATTCCGACACAGGAGGGTGTGCTGTAGTGATCCCATCTTATGTAGAGATTTCTCATTGAGCTGACACCTATAGTGAGACCCACTATAGGGAAACACATAGCAGAGTCTTCAGCATCTGGCAGTAGATAGATGTCTCTGAGGTCCAAGAAGACCGGTCTATCAGGAGAGCGACCTCAAGATTTGGTTTTAGTTGTGCAGGACACCCTAAACAGAGCCAGCTATATGAGGAGTATGTAGTGCTATGCATGCGGTGGGTAGGGTCACATGGCTCCAGACTACCCAACCTTCCATGAAGATGAGCAGAAAACAATGGAGGTACCACCCATGTAGAGGCCTAGGTTTGACCGTGGTGGTCCTTATGGAGCTAGTGGACGAGGCCGAGGAGTTGGCCGAGGAGCGGTTGGTGGACGGCATTTTGAGAATCTACCACCACCACCACCACCAGGAGGTCCACCACGACCACAAGGAGCTGGTGGAAAGAGGGAGGCTCAGCTCTAGGAAGTGGAGGCTTATGACCATGGTGCACATGATATGATTCGAGATATTATTTTTGTCTATTCCACCCCTGCGGTAGTACTGATAGACACATGTGAGAGTCATTATTTTATTGTTGATTCCCTTGTTCGGAGCTCGGAAATTCTGATAGACCTGTTGGATCGATACATACAGATAGAGACTCCTACGAGAGTAGACTAGATGATTACACATTGGTGCCGGCAGTGTGAGCTTACTCTAGGATGCGAGATCTTCAGCTGGGATATTCTTGTAGTGGTATTGAGGCCTTACGACATCGTCTTGAGAATGGACTGGTTATCTACAGTCCATGCTTAGATCTACTGAATTAGGAGAAAAGTGTGGATTATCCACATGGATGGAAGCAGGTTCACCTTCACTGGCGATAATGGAGCATTTGCAGCATAGGATGGACTTACGTAGAGTAAAGGGTAGCCGATCACACATTAGTTGGCTAGTCTCATCCTCGGTGTGGTTGACGTGACGAGTCTGAGTTTTCCTGATGTGGAGGATCAGTATACAAACATTTTTCTTGATGAAGTTCCAGTACTAAATCCTCACAGAGAGGTAGACTTCTACATAGACATGTGCCCTGTCACAACACCGATATCTACTCCAGCATATCAGATGGCTCCAGTTGAGGTTCGTGAGCTGCACGTACAACTATAGGACTTATAGGGGAATGGATTCATCCGACCCAGTGTTTCACCCTGGGCTTCACTGATTTTGTTCAACAATAAGGTATATAGGATCTTTTGACTATGTGTCGACTACATTCGCCTAAATCAGGTTACCGTGAAGAACAAGTACCCACCCCCAAGGATTGACTGCCTCTTCGATCAGCTCAAGGGAGAAATACGGTTCTTGAATATAGTCCTCAGGTCATGCTATCAACACCTCAAAGTTTGAGATGAAGATGTGCATAAGACGACGTTTATGTGTCAGTATGGCCACTATGATTTCATTGTTAATTCCCCTCGGCATAACCAGTGCTGCCGTAGTGTTCATGAGTCTAACGAACATGATCTTTCTAGCATTACCTAGATCGTTTTGTCATAGTCTTCATCAATGCCATACTGATTTACTCGACTACTGAGGAGGAGCTCGCCTTCCACTTGTGGGTTGTACTGGATACACTCCGAGAGCACTAGATTTATGGTAAGCTCTTGAAGGGAAAGTTCTGGATTCGAGAGGTACACTTATGGGGACACGTCATCTCAGAGGAGGGGGTTGCAGGGGATCCTGCAAAGATCAAGGTAGTACTTTCTTGGGAGCCACCTAGGAGCGTGAAAGAGTTGCAGAGTTTCCTGGGTCTGGCTTGGTACAATAGAAGATTTTTGCCAGACTTCTCCAGAGATGGATAACTTCTTTCAGCTTTCATGAAGAATGGTAAACCCTTTGTTTGGTCAGAGAGATGTCAGAATAGAATTCATGAGTTGATATAGAGATTGATGAGTGCACACATAATGAGGCTGCGGAAGAATGGCGTAGGTTACGTAGTTCACTTCCATGTGTCATGGACCAGACTCAGGTGTGTCCTGATGTAGGGGTGAGTAGTGATCATATATGGTTCATGGCAGTAGATACAGCACGAGTAGAACTACGCTACCCATGACCTGGAGTTAGCAGCACTGGCCTTCACCTTGAAGTTGTTTCGACACTATATGATTGTGAGCACTTTACAGTCTACACTGACCACCAGAGACTCAGGTATATATTATCATAGAGGGACCTGATCCTGAGACAACGGTGATGGCTTGAGTTACTACAGGACTATGACTTTGAGATAGTCTATACTCATGCGAAGGGGGACGTTGTGGATGATTCTCTCAGTAGGAAATAGTGAATTAGGCTACAAGGAGAGGCGACAGAGTAGCTAGATGAATTGCATATATCCTTTGTGGAATGTGATGGAGAATCATTTCTACAGTCTATCACAGTCACTCCTCCACTCCTTTAGTGAGTCAGAGAGGCACATCGAGGGGACATTGACTGTGAGACGTGACATGGTTATATAACCCTAGGGAAGGCGCCTGATGGATTTTCTGAAGGAGGGGAGCACATAATCCTCTTCAGGGGACATACTATGGTACCCGTTTCACTGCAGGAAGAATTGCTGATGGAATTTCACACTTCCCCTCTAGCAGTACATCCAGGAGTGGTAAAGAAGTACCAGGACCTCAGATGACCGCACTGGTGACCGGACATGAAGATGGTTGTAGCAGAGTTTGTTTCATGATTCCTCACATGTCAACAAGTGACGGCGGAGCACCAGGTTCTAGAAGGCTTGGTACAACCCTTAAAGGTCCCGGAGTGGAAGTGGGAAGGGATATCCATGGAATTCGTGACGAGGATTCCACATACATCCAGGGGGCACAACACTATCTTGGTGATCGTCGACCGACTCACCAAGTCGGCCCCCTTACTACCGTTCCGAGAGTTGGGATCAGTAGAGATCTCGGTATGCCTCAACATTCTAATGATCAGAAGGCTTCACTGTCTTCCATTGACTATTGTATCCGATCGAGATAATCGCTTTACTTCCTTACTTTGGAAGGGGTTGCATGAGGCCATTTGGAAGGAGTTATGTCAGAGCACTGCCTTCCATCCTTAGACGGAAGGATATACTGAGAGGAACATACAGACCCTCGACGACATGCTCTATGCATGTGTCCATAACATTTTTCATAGCTGGGAGGATCACATACACTTTGTGGAGTTTGCGTACAATAATAGTTACCACTCCACCATCTGGATGGAACTATATGAGGCACTGTACGGGCAACCATGCAGATCACCTATGTACTGGACTGACCCTATGGAGTCAGCACTTGTAGGACCAGAGATGTTTCAGTCTACGACAGAGAAGGTGCAGATCATCCAGGAAAGGATTAAGACTGCACATAGCAGACTGAAGTCCTATGCTGATAAGATGCAGAGACCACTGGAGTTTGAGGATGGCGACCACGTATTCTTACAGGTCTCACCATGACAGGGTCTATTGAGATTTGGCTAGGGTGGCAAGTTATCTCTGCGTTTCATCGGACCATTCTGGTTTTTCATCTGATTAGGCGAGGGGGCTTACAACCTGGCCCTTCCACGTCAGTTGCACCGGGTGCATGACATCTTCCACATTTCTCAACTGAGGAGATATTTGCACGACCTGAACCACATCATCGATCATGGGGAGTAGGACATCAATGACAGGGTAACATTTGTGGAGTTCCCAGTGGAGATTGAGGATTGATAGGAGCGGGCCCTACGTGGACGATCAATTTATCTAGTGCGCGTTCTCTGGTAGCATGATAACCTCCAGGAGGACACTTGGGAGCGGGAGTCACATATGGTAGCTCAGTATACCGATTTGTTTTCCTAGTGTGTGTTATTGCTTTACGAGGATGTAAATCACTGAGTTGAGAGTAATTTAATAAACCATAAATTTAAAGTAATTTTTTTCATAATTATTTGGAATTTTACGAGTCTGTGGCTTCTGACGGCAATTGATTCTAAGGCCCGGGGTGCCCTAGAACAATTTCTGATGTTTTTTTGTGTTCTTTCAGTAAACGTAGGTGAGATTTTATCTGTCTTTTGAACCGATGCTCTGAATTGAAATCTGTGGACACCAATGAACTCGCCGTGTCAGTAATCGCTTAAGGGGACCTTTACTGTAGTTGTGTTTTATGCTGGTTGAAAGTTTAAATTTGGGGTTTAATTAAAAGGATAAATAAAATCGTTTGGAAAAATAGTTTTCACCATGGTATTTTATTCCAACATGGAGAAGTTATTAGTGGGTCCCACACCCACATAACGTCCCATGTGTGGATATTTATTAGGTGGGTCCCACAGAATCCCCAAAATTCCATCTCTTCACACTTCTCTTAAACCCCCAATTAACTCCACTTCTTTTATTATGAAAACTCACCCTATCAAATGAAAACTCTTCCTATCTCTCTCTCTCTTTAATATTTTCCAACACTTGTTAATTAATGCATTCAAACTCTTCAATTAGTAAAAGAAAAGGTTTGAATTTTAAATTACATGGGTGAATAAAAATAAGAGCCTTAGCGTTTATTTTTACTTTGGGGAATTCATTGTGTGGAGAGGATTTGGGGGATCTCTTGTGTTTTTTTAAGAACACTGATCCTCCGATGAAGAACGACCTTCTCATTTGATGAATAATGCTCTGTGATTTGGAGAACTCAATGTCGCCAACAGTGCTTCTTCTTTTAGTGCACTCCAATGAAGACAGAATCGACATCGTTCTTCCACGCTGCCCGACTACCACGAACATTATTTCAAGGTAGGGATTTGTTTGTTTTTAAGTTATTATTTTTTCATACCCCGTTCATTGTTGTAATCATAATTTATTTTCGTCCAACTTCTACCAACTAATGCAGAGGGTGCGGGATGAACGCCCACAGCCCGATGACCCTCCATAGTCTATTTTGATTGCGATGGTAACCGTGATAGGAAGGTGGGGACGAACGGAGAAGCGGCGGCCATACGCCAGCCGCGTGTGGAAGAACTGCAGCCTGCAAAAGCGGGCCGCTCGACCGGGGAAGAACTGGCCGGATAAAGCCGGAAGGGACGAAGGGAGGAACCGTGACCCCCCACAGCGTCATGCTGCGGAGAACTGGAGCCTGCACATGGCAGGCTGCCTCGATAGGAGAACCAGATGGATCGTCGTACGGTCGAGCCAAGGAAGGACACGGTGCTATGAAGGCATCGCGGTAGAGAACCGGTAGCATGCCTGAGATGACCGCTTGCTCCGAGAAGTCTGGTCGTCTTCTTCCGTCCAGTTAGGGAGGGAGGCGCCGCTTAGCCCCGCCTGTTCAGGTAGCCGGGGGGTCGCGCCCCCCGCCTCGGTCCACTCGGCTCGCCGGCCGAGCCGCGCGTTTCATCGGGCCGGTCTGACACCCCTACCGGGTCTGACCCCCCATCCCACTGGTCTTAACAGGCCAGGCCCATTTTCACTTAAGCGTGAATAACTTGATGACCGCGTGTCTGATCGATGTTCCGTCTAATGAACTGTGACCCTTACAACCAGGCGGTTCTTTTGCAATACTCTACGTTAGTTTTGGATAACTTTGGAAAATGCCCGGGTTTGGAATGAGCGTATTTCTAACCAGGCCCCATGAACGGAGAGGCCAATAACTCTTATACCAGGCATCCAATTGTCACGCCATCTCTCGTGTTGGGTTTCGTTTGTCGAGACGGAACATCAGGATACATCAACTATGGACATCATGAAAATTGATGTATTGACCCACATGGCTCAAGGAGCAGAACCTCTCGAAATCGAGCGTGCAGTTTGTAGGAACCCTAGTGATGATTGCTACTGCAACTACTTTAATGTTGGAATCCTCCGTTGGTTCGACAATTATAGAAAATGTACTCGAATCCTCTGTGGGTTCGACAACGTTCATTATTGTTCTTGTATCCTATGTGGGTCTGACCGTTCGACTATTGTACTTGTATCCTACGTGGGTCCGATAGTTTTACTTCTCTTCTAGTATCCTATGTGGGTTTGACAGAGTAGCCTATCTAGTATCCAACATGGGTCCGACATCATAGATGGACAAGTATCCTACATGGTTCCACCATCTTAGATGAATAAGTGACTACTTCGGATCATATTTATCACTTTACGAACGATGTATACATGTGCAAGATGAGTCTGGACTTCCAATCATTATCATTGATGTGATTAACTTCTTTCCTGAGTGTAATGGGTTATACTTGGGCTCAAGAGTTGGAGGCAAGTGGGATTGATGACTTAGGTATATTAATGGGGGTTGGATGACACTTTGTGAACATATATTTTCTTTGCGGTTTATCCTTCGTGGATTTTGGAAGACCTTAGGGGGTCTTTGGGTCCCTACTGAGTATCATTACACTCACCCCTGCATGGGTTATGCCAGCACTACGTTGTGTTGGATGCAGACGATGGACAACACTGATTGTGGTAGAGTCCTATAGAGCTGGACGGTACCCAGAGGTGGACCAATTGGTGAGACGTACTCGGAGCATATGAACAGACCCAATGTGCTGAGGAGACTACTTGTACCCACCCATCTAGTGTTATTTCCGGAGGACGACTCAGTTGTTGCTGCTTTACTATACTGTTGTTGTACTAGTCTTTCAGCTATTCTATAATTTCAGTTGGGTTTGTATACGGGCCCATTTAATATCAGCACATAATATTTGTACTCACTTTACATAGTGCTTACTTATGTTTCATGCTTTTTTGTGCTTGTTTACTATATAATGGAAATGGATTCCCTTTATGTCAGGATTTATGCCTTGGTGCTAGTCGCCAGCCCCTGGCCTATGGAAGACAAGATTAGGGTAGTCACGACACGGGCTCCGAGGACCGGTCGTGACAATTATTTTCATATTCATCATTCATGATAGGTTAATACAACACAACAATAAAGGTAGCTGATGAATATATAGCATTTCTCAATTTATTTAAAAATGAATAAAGTAGACATAAGAATATTATCAGATTACAATATATTTTATATAAATTAATAAATAATAGATGGGTTTTTTATAACATATTATTCATGGTACATACGTTAAAAAATAATATTATTATTTATAAAAAAATATAATATATGATAAATCTTGAATATGTTGAATATTGTAAAAGATAAAAATTTATATGAAAATCTATTAAAATTACTTACAATTAAAAAAATAATAAATCAATGATGTGATAATTTGAGAAAAAGTAAAAAAACTATTATTAATACTAGATCAACTAATAATAAATCAAAACACACACAATTATAAAATTGCTTAGTCAATGGAGACATAATATAACATAATGATTGTAAAATGCTTTAATATTCCTCGTACATTGGAGTTCTATTTTACCATACTAGCTCTAAGAATCTAAATAATAATTTTATAAATATTATAAACTATATAATAACAATATTTATATTTATGTTACTATATATAATGAAATTATAATTTTTGATCTCATATTTAGTGAATAGTCAATATGAAAATGGTTTTTTTTGTTTTTACAATATGGTTTTCCATAAATGACCCAATAATATGGATACAATAATTTTACAATATTATTGAATTAATAAAATAATTATTTTCATGATATTTTAGAGAATGTTTTGTATATATTTATGGTGTCCCAGTGTCATATCATGTAATATAATATTATAATATTCAATGATATAAAAATAATCTATTATTCGAGAATATTTTATACATAATACTATTGAAATTATTATTCAATAAAATGATATATATAACCAATATATTATCAATAAATTATATTAAATTCTTTAATTATATATATATTTTTGTATATAAGAATCCATTGCCAATTATTACATAATATTTTTAACAGTATATGTGTTGTTGGAAATCCCATCTGAATCATCAAGAAGTTATAATAGTTGAATGTGGATAATATTTTTCTAATGAAACTATAAATTTTATAAAATATTAACACTTATATATGAGAAAATATTATTTTTAAATTATTTTTTATTACTATCCATTTAAGATGGTGAAAAAAATGAATTCCCATCATTAATTGATGATGTTGGCTGAAATTACACACGATCCACACATTAATTTTTCCTTGTATTGAAACAAAATTAGTATGACAATTAATTAACTTTCATAGATTTATAATTGTCTCATTTATTTTATAATTATTTATAAATGATTTATTCATAACCATCTATGTGAGGTGGTGTTGAAAAATGAAGTATAGCAATTAAAGAGGTAGATGTATTCACATACAAATGGATGAAATTTTTAGTTTACTATAGATTAAAATGAGGTAAAAAATTGTCATTACATTAAAATAATAGTTCTATTTTAAATATGATTTATATTTAATTACTTGTTAAACTATATTTTTAGTTGGTGGAAAATATATAATCGTGAATAATCATAGATATGGGGAGTACATATTCCTTTCTTATCCTACATTGGATCTCAAATGAAGCATATTTGGGATATACATTTGAAGAGATAAGATTCCCTCAATAATGGATAGGTGTTTTTGTAGTGTTTTTTTAAGATCATGGATGAGATTAATAACTCAATTTTAGTACATAAGATATAGGGAGAGAGACTCATTTTATATATGAGGGGAGATACAACCTTGAAAATATTGTTAACATTATTATAATATAAAAGTAATTATGATGGTTATGTGGATTAAATAAAAACAAAATTATAATAAAAGAGATTATAGATCAATATAAACTCATAAATCCAATTTTATATTGTATTTTTTGATATTTTTGACCTTATCTCATAGATTTATCAATCATTACCTTTTTATCCATTAACACAATGACTATATTTTCAGATGGAAAGATACATTAATCACTAAAACTAAAATTAAACTCATTAATTATTTTTAATATATTAATTAATAAAATTTAATCATTTTTACATGATTCAATTTTAGTGGTTGAAATAAATAAATTACATATATATATATTAATCCCAATTTTCTTTTCCAGAAATTTTGTTTTTAATAAAAAAACATTTACACAAAAATATATTACATAATTGATCTGCATGATATAATTTTTTCATTAAAAATGAGTATAATGTGAATTTAAAATAAACAAATTTTTTTATGGATCTATGTGAACTATTAATTTAATGAATAATCATTCATATAATGAAATAATATATCAAAATAAAAAATGGAATGGTAAAACGATAATTCAATACATAGTCATTCAATATATAAGTAACACTATATTCTAATAACATTAATAATATCAACATTAATATGTGATTTAACCACTAGGTTTTTCTTATACAATTCACTATAAAATATAAATAATGATCCTATCCTTATGAAATAACATTAATCTTATAGTCACCAAATTATATTTCAATCCCACGATTATCTATACAATAAATCATGTTTTCCCATAATTTCCATGATTTCCATGATCATAAAACACTATCAATTATCAATAAATAAAAAATTCTGATTGAAATTTTTAATTACATAAATTATGTAATAGAAAATAATTAGATATACTTCAACATAATAAAACATCTTGTAAAATTTCATTAATCCCATTGATCTCTTATCAATAAAAATTAAATGGGGTGTCGAATGAAATTTATATTTTGATCACCCTTAAAATTATATACATAATACCATATCCATAACTCTTATTATGAAATAACATGAATATTCTTTAATGTTAGATGTTACAAAAACCTATCATATGATACCCAACATAAATGCCCAGAAACCGCACAATATGACTGAGCTTTAAAATCCAAAACATTTCATTTTTTTTATTTTCTATTGATGAAGATTTCTCTATTTTTCAATACAATTGAAAAAAATAAAATGAAAAATATTGGACACTTACATCTTCAAGGATATGTTAGGATAAATATTTTAAATAACTGAGACAAAATGCTAACGTCAGAAAATCATAAAAGAAAGGTTCATATAGATGAAAATCATCTTATAATAACCCTAAATTTCATATTCTATAGTATTACATCATCATTATACATGTGAATCCCTTTTAAAAATAACATTTTAAAGCTAAATATTTATAACATGTGAATATTGAATATAATTTTTGTGATCTCAAATGATTAGTAATGGTAAATGGTAGAATTAATAATTCTATGTCATTAGGGATATTAAGAAGTGAATAATGATATTATAAAATAGTCAATGATAATGAGTATAAGTTATTAATATTTTGAACAAAAAATTCTTAGGTTAAAAAACCTGATACATGGCATCAGGATTTGACCATCTAATGAGTCATTCGAAAATAAAATCATGGTCCATGTGAAATCAATCTTGATCATAAGAATCCTTATAAAACCATATCAAGAATATATAAAAATTATTGGTATATTTTATAATTATATTCACATCACTTCTTCAAAAATGAATAAACAATATGTCTCAATTATTTCTCCTGAAAACTCTATTTATTGTAGGGCTAAAAATGACCAATAACTCATTGGTTTATCACAGAACCACTAATCCTTTGTGAATATTGTAATAACCTATCCCTAGATTACAAAATAACCAATTTCCACGGTTAATAATAGAAAAACTATCATTAAAAAAAACGTCCAAGAAATGTATCAAGAATAATTTACATAGGGAATTAATTATAATATAATCACATTGAAACAAATATTATTTTTATTCATAACATTATTGACCATGGTAAAGAAAATAATTCCATAATAATATCTCTGAAAAATTATTAAACCATGGAAATGAATTAGTTTAAATAACAATATCTTGAAACATCATTAAACTATATAAAATAAATGTGTTATATATAAATACCTCGAATACATTATTAACCCATAGAATAAAAATGAGTGAAATAAAATTTACATTGAAATATGACTATATCATAGAAAATAAATGAGTCAAATAATTATTAGTTTAAAAAATTCATAATCTATGTTGAGATGTAATAATGATAGTATCATGTAAAAAATTCCATTAGATCATAAGTAAAAAATACATTTTTTTGGTTGATTAATATAAATACAACTATAACATAATTAAAACCCATTTTTTTGGTAAATTAACTTTTCATCATAAATTTTTTTTAAACTAATAATTTTCAAAATATTTATACTATTAATTTATTTTTAAAAAAACTTAAACATATAATGTATGTTGAAACCAATATAATTTTAATAGTTGTGTGAGAATATATCCATGCTTTCATTGATAAAAATAATAATTAGTATCAATACATTTTAATAAATTGATTAAAAATTAAACCATTTTGTAGTGTATTTCAATTATACATTAACAAAATTCTAAAATATTATACAATGTAATATCATAGATCGTTAGAAAATAATTTATTTGGATGGAAATTGTTTTTTACATGGATATATAGGAGATAGAGTACATATTTAAATGAAAATAAAATATCTTTTTCACTTATAAATGATGTTGTTGAAATTTCATCAATATATAAAATAGAAAACAAAAATAAAATATCTTAAAAAATTATAAAAAATAGAGAAAAAAATATATGAGGTTTTATAATATTTAATCACATCCATTCCAATAAAATAACCATGAACATAAACAAACAAAGAAGAAATAAGAATGTAATATAACGCATCTCCCACGTTGAAAATGCTTCAAACATAAGCCCCACGAAATAATAAAATCTAATGGTACTTTAGATTTCTCCAATATAAGTTCATTCAGGATATAACATGTTAAATGGATATATATACACATCACAAATGAATATATGTAAATATCATAAATGATTGTCATACAAAGGGAATTTTGTTGTGAATAACACTTACAAAAAATATACTATTAAATTAGAGATTTATCAAATGAATTGATTATGAATTTAAAACGTTTATCCACTTAATAAAGGGTAATACAAAATAATACATCCAAAACTCATTAAAACATAGTAATATAATCTCAAATAGAATAATAATGTAATATAACTCATTGATGAAAGTTGAGTTATGAAATTATTTACCAAATGGAAAAATTTAATTCGAATCCCCTTGGATGAAATATTTAACGTTGAAACTAAAAATACCATGATTTATTAATTATTCGAGATATTAAATGAAATTTTGTATTTTTATACATCATATAAAATAATATTAATTGAAAATAATAATGTACAATTTAGTGAAATTAAATTAAGATACAATCCACTACTTCTTTTATAATATATAGATAAAAACATCAAGAAAGAGAAAACATCATATATATTCCCAAATAAAATTAATTTTAATTAATATAATAATGAATTGTATTAAATTTCATTATATTCACATACCAGATAAAAAAATTAGAGAATAATTCCTTTTTTACATAGAAATTTATTTTTGGATCCAGAAAATTTATACATCTGGTATAGAAATTTAATTGTATTTCATTTAAATATATTGTAGTTAGGTCACATCTATTAATTTATTTCATAATAAATTATTTAAATTTTAATATTTTTCAAATATATCAATTATTTACTTCACATGAAAGTCATATTTAAATTTCTAACCAGTTAAATCAACATAATGTTTTTTGAGGATATATCCTTGTTTGTTTTAAAACATTTTCAGTGTGATAATCACGGTAAAAGAGGTCATTATTTACATATATAAAGAGTAGTAATCATGAATGAATCATTATATTTTTTATTAATATTATTTATTAAAAAATAATTGTTGTAAAATTGTTTTGAAAATAAACTACACTAAGAACATGGAGATGAAAGTTTATACATAAGAATGAGTAAATATTCCATTTTCAATGATAATTATTTAAAGATGAAATGTAATAATTTATAATTAAATAATTTTAATAATATAATATATTCAACTTTAATTATTTAAATATAATAATATATTACATTCATATGATGCAGTGATGAAAAAAGAATCATATCGCTTCATGGAGGTGTTCGACCACACATACATGAGTTAGATACGAATTTTCCAATGTTAGAAAGAAACTGATATTTTATCCATTAATAATGATAAATATGTAATTAATTTAATTATTTTTTAAATTACATCACATAAATTAATAATTATTTTCCTTATTATATTCCATTCTACGTGTTAGTGAAAACTGAATCACATCACTTCGTGAGACGGTATTCCACCGCACACATGACTGATATTGTTTTGTCTGACATGAAATTGAAATTAAAATGGATTATGTGATATAATATGTTGATAAATATAAATATTTTAAATATTATATATATTTACATATATAAAATCAACCATTACAACAATACATGATAATCGATGATGGAAAATAATGACGCCACTTCACGAGTCTGTAGTACGTACTACACACGTTTGATGATTTCATTCACCCAATTGATGGGATTAGAGGTATTTTATGGTTAATTAATTAATATAATTATAAAAAATATTATATTATATATTTGTGATACTATATGATCCATGATTAATATGACTTTAATTGTGTGGATGATGACATAATACCAAAACACATTGTTAGTAATTTTACCTCTTCTCAGACAACTCCTTTTAGCTTATACATTAAATTTTTCTTCAATAACTATATGTTTGAACCAAGGATTATGGGAGTAAATTATTGATATTGTTATGTTACTTGGTATGGTATTTGAAGAATTGCAATGTATTTAAGGTGTGAAGAATATAAAATAGTGGGTGTCCTTTTTTAAGTGAGTTGAGTGAAACATTTGTATTTTTGAAAATGAAAAAGGTGTAACTAATGTTTTAAAATGAAAATGGTTCTTGAAATGATTTATTATATATCATAAAAAATAATAATGTCTAAATATGAACATAAAATTGGTTTTATATATGTTTATATGTAATTTTAACACTTATCTTTTTAGTTTAACTCCAGTGTAATCCTATTTTTACATTATCCATGGTAATTTACTTTTACATTATTTACCATTAAATATGGAACAATGAATATTAACCATATTATAAAATAAAAATAATGGAGATATAAAATATGTAATCCATTTTACTTGATTCAATTGTGAGAATTATTAAAACCATGTTAAAAACAAAACACACAAAAAGGGAGAAAATGTGTTGTTTCAAGAAGAGTACCATTCAATATAAATATGATTTTATATTACCTTTTTTATTATAAACATACATTTTATTTGTTAGGACCAATAGGGGCCTATATACCCTGAGAGGGGGGGGGGGCGAATCAGGGTATGGATATTCTTTTTCAAAGTTCATCCTGGCCCACTAGATCATGACCTCCTAATTAAAAGTGTCACATTGTTTTCTCTTTTTTGTTTATTATGATCACTTATTCTCTTATTTATCTAATGATGATGTGTTAAATGCAATGTAGGGAAGTAAGAAGGCAGACACATAGATTTTTACTTGGTTCACCTTCACTGGGCTACGTTGAAGGAGCATACACCGAAAAGTTGCCGGTCGTACCAAATTCCACTAAACTTCACTAGCTGTGCATTACAAGGTTCAGGTATAGTCACTCTGTCACAGGCTTACTTCCATTACAAAGTTTAGGGTCAGCTCACAGCTTTCTCAAGAGTCACTCCCGGTTTCTCTCTCTCTGGCTCACTGCCAGTGGAGAGGATCACCTCCTTCTTCTTCCTTTGCTCACTGCTACATAAAGGATCCACTCACAATTTATAGACCTGTAGGTATCTTCATTTGCATGAAGGAATGAATCTTTCTCTTTATTTATATTCTCTATTGAAGCCCAACTTTCACCCATAGATGAATCTCTCTCTGCACCGAAAGTATCAGGAAAACATCCAGCTTCCACGTGGCCCAAAAATACGGTCAGGGACTCAACCTTACTTGGCGCGCAAGTCTAACTCCGCGTGAAAGTATCGGCGCGCACGTCACAAATTGCGCGAAAGTCTTCCTCAACCACTTGCATGACTCAACCTTATGTAACTCCAATCCTGAGCGACTCACATCCTTCCTCGCCTAAACCACCTCAGGCGCACAACTAACACATGGTGCACAACTTCCAACACTGACGCGCAAGTCCCACTTTCACGAAACACCGCCATTTGCGTGACCACCACACCTACGCGATGGGATCTCGGATTCTTCAATGTCTTGAACTATGGTGAAGAATAAAGAGGGGTTTTCCCTTATTTATATTCATTTGGCCACCCCTACGCGACGACACGCAAGTCTTTCCTCGATGCGCAAGTCTCGGTGTGCAGATCTCTTCTCCTGCAAGTCACTTGCGTGACCTAATTCCCAACTTGCGCGAACATATTTCCATTTCCATATTTTGATATTTTGATCCTGAAAAACCACAGGCGCACATTTTCTAAAGATTCCAAGGTATCAATGATCATGTCTCTTTCACGGCGCCCAAGTCACTTGCGTGACACCACCCATAATTGCGCGACACATGTCCCTTTTCAATATTATGATGATCTGATATTTAAAAACATATGGCACGCAAGTTTCCAAGCCATCAACTACACGACGCACAATTCCCTTTGCCAAAGACCACTTTTCATCATTTGACGATTTTCAGGCCCCAAATTTTTTAAAACACTGGAAAATGGTGCCACCTTGTTTCTGTTATTTTGTACCGCCATTATATCAACCATTCCTCTTGTTGAAGTTCTTGAATCAAACATGGATCATTGACCTCAGCTCCTGAACTCAACATTCCATCATGAAATCCACTTTTTCAACAAATTAGTATGTCATTTTTTTTCTTTGTCAACAATCACCACTCTGATGTCCACTTTGTCAATAAACACAATCTCCTCAAAAATTTCATCAATGATACCTTGATGAATTTTTTCCAATAGTCTACCCCTTTGGGTTTGTTGACTACTCTTCCATAAAAAGATACATTATTGAATCTTCAGCAACCATTTGCCTCATTGTGATTCTGATAACAATCAAGGATTTAATCAGCACATACTCTTAGCCCACATGAGCAATGCTCGGTGTGAGAAACAAGAGTAAATGAAAAGTTAATCAGTGAATCACTTTAACTCTAACACCCTCTGTTGACACCAAACTGATACCAATACACAAATTGATACCAATTGTTGATACTTCACTGATACCAATTTTTTTAAATATTTATACCACATTCCAACACCACTCGTCTCTTATGATTTTATCACGATCCTCTACTGTAGTGATATCTATTCCTTGATCGATCACTTCTAGCATCGTTACATTTAAAAATCTCCCCTTTCTCATTTCTCCCCATATCTGGCTGCTCCACTGGTCAGCTTCTCCCCGTATCAATCATGATTTGTCAAATTGCTATACTCCCTCCCCCTTGAACAATCACTATTTTCTCCCCCTTTATCACCAACCCAAAGGTCACTCCTTAGCAGTCTGTAACAGAGTAGAGAACACATATCAGCAAATTAGGGAAAACACATCATACCTCAGGGAGAGGGGGTGGGGTTTCCCATCCACAAACTTTTAAGTGCGGGGAATCGACTGAAATCCCAGATCCAGTCAATGACTTTCGAATTCTTCCTTGGGTAAGGCCTTTGTCAGAATATCTGCAACTTGTAACTCTGTAGGCACATACTCCAACTTCACAAGCACTTTCTCCACTTTCACCTTGATAAAATGTTATTTTATCACAATGTGCTTTGTCCGTGAGTGATGAACTGTATTTTTTCTAAGATTGATAGCACTTGAGTTATCACACTAGATTCCGATCGGAGACTTCACTTCAACTACCATATCTTCAAGTTTCTCCTTCATCCAAAATACTTGTGTGCTTTCTTGAGGGTCCGCAATATACCCAGCATCTGCAGTGCTCAATGAAATGCAATCCATCTTTTTTCTAATCCATGAAATACACAAACCACCAAGATAGAATGCACCACCTGACGTTGATATTCTATCATTCGCTGAACTGACCCAGTCTGCATTAGTATACCCCAATAACTCTGTCTGAGATTTGTCAGTATATGTCATGCCGAAATCCACAATGCCCTGTATATACAGAAGTATTCAATTCACTAAAAGCATGTGGCATTCCTTGGGATTACTCTTATATCTCACTGCTTGGCATGTGGAGAAAACAATATCAGGCCTAGTTGCGGTAAAATACAAATGACTTAAAATAATTTGCATGTATTCTGTGATATTAACTACCTTGTCATCCCCATCTTTGGAAAATTTCTTCCGGGTAGATACTAGAGTCCTCATCTCCTTGGAATTGTCCTTTCCGAATCATTAAATTACCTCCATGGCATATTTGGTCTGTGAAATGAATGTTACATTCCTTCCTTGTGTCACCTGTAGACTAAGGAAAAATGTGAGCTCACCAATCATATACATTTCATACTCATTTTTCATGAATTTAGAAAACAATTTTCACTGTGCTTCATCTGATCCGCCAATGATTATTTCATTGACATAAAATAGTACCAACTTCCTTTTATTACTGTTGTGGTTGAAATAGATATTGCAATCAACTCCACCACATTTGAAATCATGTTTCTTCAAATACCGATAAAGCCGTAATTACCATGCTCCTGGTGCTTGTTTCAGCTCATACAATGCCTTCATCAGCCTGAAAAATTTGTTCTCATCATCATAAATGATAAAACCATCTGGCTGGTCAATTTACAGCTCTTCATCCAGAACCCCATTTAGAAATGCAGATTTGACGTCCATCTGGAACACATTGAACTATCTTTGCAGTGATATTGCAAAAAATAATTGTCTTTATCATTACAACTGGTGAAAATGTCTCATCAACATCAATTCACTCTATCTAGGAGTATCCCTTGCACACTAGTCGTTCTTTGTTCCGAATCACTATGCCATATTCATTCATCTTGTTGTGATAGACACATTTAATCCTGATGACATTCTTATCAGCTGGCTTCAAAACAATCTCCCCCGTCTGATTCTTATCAATCTGATTTAGCTCTTCATTCATTGATTGAACCTAGTTGTCATCTTCAACTACATCACCAAAGAATTTTGGCTCAACCTGAGATAGAGAAGATGCTTGCTATAGTGATTTCATTTTCCATGTCTAAACTGGAGATGACTAATCACTGATGATATTCTGACTATCAATTTCAGCTCGACTGTTTGGCTTTTGTGCAGATAAGAATTTTACATCCGTGTACACAACATCCGTATCTTCATTTGGATCAACATCAGCCACTTCGTCTCTCCTTGAGTCTGTTACCACATCCTCAATTTCAACAGAAAACTTTTCACCGTGTCACTATTTAATGACGTCATTTCTTTGGACAACTTCTCTAAGATTTTTGTTGACACACCTTGGATTCTCTCTTGCATCTTCTAGGTATCCTGAAAGCAGTCTACTGATACCACGTTGTTAGAGAAAAATAAATAAGAATGAAATGGTTGATTATTGCTGCTTCCACTGAAATATTTCTTCCCTTCATATATAACACTTGATTCGAGTCATGCAATTATTTCATTGATGGAACTTGCATCTGATTTTGTTATTGAATGATCCCCCTATGTCATACCACACTTCCTAGGTTAAGGCCCACTAAAACATTATTCTTCTCCAGCATCATTTATTATCATCTTCAACCCATCATTGAGCCACTAACAAAATCTCTAAGCCTACTGAGTTGGAACTCGGTGTAGGAAACAAGAGATAGAGTTAATAACACAATCACTTCCCATTGTGATATGTTTATCCATTTCTCCTTAAACTTTGTTACATGATTTGAGCGAATAGAAACTCTGAAGCATACCACATCTCCACATTTCACCTTTAAATTACACTACACCTTGGATCATATCTCCCTAAACCTGAAACACATGAATCATCAGTTAATAGAATTAATATACATAGGGAGAGAGAATCTTCTGGACTCTTCAAGATGAGGATTGTGGTTGATCCTGATGGGTCAACCATTTGATTCATTCTTGCATAGCATCATACTCTTTCTTTGCTTTTTCTAGATGCCTAGAAAACTTCAACTTTTCTGGCCATATGACTAAGAATTCATTACCCACATTCTGAGCCTTTTTTCAAAATGTAAAATCTGCAGGCTTTCCCATTCTCTACATTAGTGGTTTATACCCACTAGTGCACAGTTCTGTCTTTGATGTTCCACCAAAATTCCATTTTACTTGATTATTTATCTGAACATGAGTCTCTTTGCTTGTCATCTTCCCTTGATTATTCTACCATTGCAAGGATTTTCCTTTTTCCTCCAGTTATCTCTGTGGTACACGACATGCAATGTTTTCAATGAATTCATTGTTTATCTTGCTTTTATCAGATTTATGAGTCACCACACTATTTTGTGTTGGTGGTGGGTCCTACACTGAATGTACATTCTTCTTACTCAAAGTTGTACCGTTTCATCCGTTTTTCTTCCAGATATGTTCATGTTCTTTCTTAGGGAGAGGTTGTGAGTGTGACATAGTAGGTGATAGATACATATTTAGTTTAGCTCCAGGAGATTCCCCTGAGGCTCAAAGCCTATTCTCTAACTTTACACTTTGTCTCCCAATGTACGATTTCTCATTATGCATCATTGGAGTAGAGAATCTCATTTCAAGTTCCTTTCCTCTTCCTGGTATCTTCTTACTGTAATTTCAGGCCAAATGTCCATAATTAGAACATATAAATCATTTTCCATCAATGGAATACCTTGTTTCATCATTTCTATATCGAGATGCTGATACACCTTGAGTTCTTCTTCTGATATTGGGATCTTGAGCTTCTGACACATACTCATGGTCTGTCCCTTTCTTCCATAGTAATAGAATCTAATGGATGATTTCCTTTGAGAGACTCTTCTCTCGGATTTCTCATGACGCTTCTTCTTATTCTCAGATTTATCAAAGTTTCTATTTTCAAAGCATGAAATGTATTCCATATCCTCTGAACAACAGCTTGATGTGTGGACATGAATCCCGTATAAATAGGACATGTCATCACTACTTCTTGCAACTATCCTCTTATGTCTCTCTCCAGCACCTACATGATTTTATCCACATCTGGAACTATTCACAACACTTTCACTATCATGTGTGGGAGGAGATTCTTAAAATCTAATAATAGTTTTTCCCAAACTGTATGGTCTTTGAGCTGAGAAAATATTTTGTTTTTTCTCCTCAGAAATCTCATAATTTATTTTCATTTTATCATCACCTTTAGAAGGACAATTCAATAGTAAGTGCAGTGTATCCTTCAACATAGGTTTTCCTTTGTCTTTTGATATCTCCATTTCCTTCTTGGATTTTCTTTCTCTTCCTCCAATTGTTGAATCTTTTTATCTTTTGAGTCAAGTTGAGAATTGAGTTCTTTCTGAGATTCTTCCCACTTCTCAACTCATCTTCTAGTTCACGTTTTAGCTCATCCACCATGTTACTCTGCTCCTTTACTTTCAATTTTTCTTCAGAAATAGATTTAGAGACATATTCATTCCCTTGTTGTAGCCTTCGATTCTTCTAAACATTTTAAGACAACTGTGTTTCTAGATCATCATTTATTGCTTTTAGATTCATAACATCATCTGAATTTTGATTCTCTTAATAATCACCAGCCTTTTGTTTTCCTTTTCTTTTAGACATCATCTGTAGTTCTTCGGCATGTGAATCATTCTTCTATGTTAGGTCAGTAACAATACCAATAAGCCTTTTATTTAATCCACTTATATTTTTTTACCTTAGTTTCCAATACATTGATCCCAATATCTTTAGATTTGAATTCTTCATCCATCTTATGGTCCTCTTATTTTTTTCATGTTGACAACATCTACTGGTGGCCTCCTTATTGAAACTTCATCATCATCAGTTGTTCGGGAATCACTTTGATGTTCATGTACTTCAATCATTCCAACACCTTGATTGAGTAAATCAATCTTTTCCCTGTCATATTCATCTATACCTTCCTTCAGTAAGTTGTTTGATTCTTTTAATTGAATCACACTTTTCCCATAAACACTTCCACACTGAGGGATACCACCTGACTTTTGATTCATCGTTGATGTTTTTCCCATTTTTATGGCACACTATGATCGAGAAAACAAATCTAATAAAGGAAACCTATCCCTTTGATACCAATTGTTAGGACCAATAGGGGACTATATACCCTGACAGGGGGGTGAATCATGGTATGGATATTCTTTTTCAAAGTTCATCCTTCCCCACTGGTTCTTGACCTATTTATTACAAGGGACACTTTTTCTTTCACTTTTGTGTTTATTATGATCACTTATTCTCTTCATTATCTGATGATGATGCTTTAAATGAAATTCAGTGAAGTAACCAGGCAGACACAAATATTTTTACAAGGTTCATCCTCAACGGGCTACATCCATGGAGTATACGCCGACAAGTTTCCGGTCGTATCAAATTCGACTAAACTTCACTAGCTGTGGATTACAAGGTTCGGGGACAGTCACTCTGTCCCAGGCTCACTGACATTACAAGGTTTAACGTCAGCTTACTGCTTTCCCAAGGGTCACTGCCTATTTCTCTCTCTCTGGCTCACTTCCGGTGGAGAGGATCACCTTCTTTCTCTTCCTTTGCTCACTACTCCGGAAAGGATCCACTTAAAATTTATATACCTGTAGGTCTTTTGATTTTCATGAAGGAATGCATATTTCTCTTTATGTAGTTGCTCTATTGAAGCCCAACTTTCACCTGTAGATGAATCTCTCTCTGCATCGAAGGTATCGGGAAAACATCCAGCTTCCACGTGGCCTAAAAATACGGCCTGGGACTCAACCTTACTTGGCGAACAACTGTAACTCGGTGCGCATGTATTGGCGCGCAAGTCACAACTGGCGTGCAAGTCTTCCTCAACCACTTGTGTGACTCAAGCTTATGTAACTCCAAACCTGTGTGACTCACTTCCTTCCTCACCTAAACCACCTCAGGCATGCAACTACCACTTGGCATGCAATATCCTACACTGGCGGGCAAGTCCCACTTGCGCGACACACCAACAATTGCGTGACCACCACTCCTGTGCGACGGGAGCTCTGAATCATCAAAGTGTTGAACTTCGGTGAAGAATGAAGAGGGTGGTCCAGTATTTATAGGGATTTAGTCACCCCTGTGTGACGGCGCACAAGTCTCTACTCGACGCGAAAGTCTCGGGGTGTAGATCTATTCTCTTGAAAGTCACTTGCGCGACCTATTTCCAAACTTGTGTGAACCTCTTTCCTTTTAAATATTTTGATCTTCTGATCTTGAAAAACCACAGGCGCGTAAGTTCTCTGCATTCCAAGGCATCGGCGCACAAGTTTCTTTCACAGTGCACAAGTCACTTGCACGACACCACCAATACATCCACGACACTTGTCCCTTTTCCATATTTTGATGATCTGATCTTGAAAAACATATGGCGTTCAAGTTTCCAAGCCATCAAATAAACGGTGCCAACTTGTATCTGTTCTTTTTTACTGCCTCCAGATCATCCATTCCTCTTGTCGACGTTCTTCAATCAAACATGGATCATTGACCACAGCTCTTGAACTCAACATTACATCATAAAATCCTCTTTGTCAACAAATTTTTATGTCATTGTTTTGCTTTTTCTAAAATCACCACTCAGAAGTCCACTTTGTCAACAAACACAATCACCTAAAAAATTCTTCAATGATTACTTGAGGGATTTTTTCCCATCATTATTAATATAAGATAATATATATTGATATATATTATATAAATTTTATTTTATAATTTCCTCATTGAGGATAATATTTATTTATAAAAAAAGGGAATCATTATTAATATTATAATCAGTTTTTAAGATAATTTCTTAACCCAAAAACAAGCATATTGAAATATAAATATAAAATTTGATTAAAAATAATATAATATATAAAATTAAGATAATTATTTATTACATTAAAACATATTGTAACTAAATATTGACTTTTTAATTACATAATTTTGAGAAATTATATGACTTTTTATAATAATGTTTATTTTTTCCCATTCAGTGAAAAATCCAATATTTTTAAAAAAAATTAAATTTTCCCAATATAAATTTATATATTACATTTTTAAAAATAAAAGTTAATTTTATTGTAAAAATATTATAACTTATTTTAAAATGTATAAAAATATGTTTTATATAAAATTAATATATGTTATTTTTGAAACTAATATATTCTTGAGTAATAAAATTTATTTAATAAAATTTATTGATTATTTACTGAACATTTAATAGTATTTTATATTTATAAAAATTTATATATATATAATGTCACCCCATGAAATTAAAATATTTTCTTCTTAGAATAAATATTTTCATTTTATAGATTGACTTATATGCAACACCATATTATGCTAACACTATATGAAACATTTTAAATTTTTTTTACAGGAAACACAATTCTTATATTTTTTTTTGTGTTACCTAGAGTTTGGTTTCCATTACATACAACCAATAGTTTAACTAGATAATGTTAATATTAATATTTAAGCTGATAATTACAAATTAACCATTAAATTAACTTTTATGACTATGATTAAGTATATAATGAAAATATTTATTTTATACTAATATAATATAAAATAACTATATGTATATAAATTAAAAATGAATATAAATTCCAATTGAATGCAGAGGAAATGTTTATATAATAAAACTAATTTAATGCACCAAAAATGATATTATAATAATAAATTAAAAGAACCGATATTAGTTAATAATATTAAATATATCTATATATTATATACGAATCCAATGATTTCACATTAATATAACATATTTTATAGACATAATTTAAGACCATACTCAATTTTATGCAGAAAGAATTATATTTTTTGTAAAATATTCCCTTCCACCATTTAATAGAAAATATAGTATAATTTTTTTACCTTATATAAATTTCATTTGTAAAAATAAACATGATTTTTTAAATTTAAATCATAAAATTATATTATCATGAATTTTTTATTTTTTTAGAGAAGTTTTGTTTTTTAGTAAATCATGTCAAAATATGAATTTTAATTTAAAACTGGTTGTTAATCTTAATTTTTTTATAGTGTAATACTATTTTAATTTAAATTTAATGTATATTTAGTTAAATTATTATTTAAATAATAAAATTTATTTCATTAGAAACAATTTCACATTGAAATTGTGTATAAAAACATTACAATAAGTCAATATTTTTACATTAAAATCCCTTTGTATCATCCAATATAAGGGATTAATTTTTAGATATTATCTAACAAAAATGTGAACAGAATTTTGAAAAAAGGTTTTCAAAATTTTTTATCATAAATATTTATAATTTATAGTATTTTAAAAAAAAAATTGTCCAAAAATGTTAGTTAATTTTATATAAATTAAAAATGGTGACTATCGGAAAAAAATATGGGTTTAAATTGTGCATTAACATTAAGTGGAAAGGGCCAAATGAATATAATACATTAAAAAGTAAATTTATTTGCTATATTTATACTATATTTGATTTCATATATAACATTTTTCATTTTAGGAGAAACATGGTTCAAGAGAGCCCCCTAACTGCGTTTACATTTTTATATTTATAGGAATTCCACTCCTCCTCCACTATAAAAACGAAGTCACCCCTCCCACATATTCACACATATGAAGCCCATTTAATTCTTCAAACCCTACCCAAATAATCTCCCAACATATATACCCTCATTATAACACCCCAAGCTTCCACGGTACGTTTCCCTTCGAATAATGCAATAGCGTGTGTTGTACGCAACCTCGAGCTCTAACACACACCACAACTAATTAAACTAGCCGTTGTAAATAGTAATACCTACTTTTTGAAATTTTATAAATTTTATTTATCAAAATATACTTCATATTTGGATTCGGAATATCGAAATTATCTTATGTTGAATTTTTGGTATTTTTCTGAGAACTTCGAATTTTTTATGAATAGTGAAAAATATTTAAAAACAACTTTTTAAATCAAAATAATTTATAGTGAAAAATTATACTATATAGTGGATTTAAAGTATAATTAGAATATATTTTTACCATTTTATCCAATGGTGGTCATTAGAATTAATTTAAAATCGAAATCGGACATAAACAAATGCCAATCTTTTGATATAAATTGTTTCTTAGAAACAAGCCATTTTTTGTTAGAGCGGGAATTAATTATAAAATTAATTAATGCAACATATATGTTTGGAATTCTGTAAAATAGACATCATTTTTGAATTCGGAATATCAATTATAGCTTAGGGTGAAATTTTGGCTTTATTCTGAAAAACTTCAATTTTTTATGAATAGTGAAACCACTAAGTGGTAGTTAAAAAACTGATTTTTCATTTAAATGAAATATTACCACTTCTGTGATTTGATTTTAAAAAATCCGACATACATGGTTGTCATTAATAAGTAAAATGTGGTTCAATGAGATTAAAATAAATTTTTGGTGAATATTAACTTTTAAGTTCTTAATCGCGATTAGAGGTAATTAGTGTAGTTTAAGGTACAAATAATGTTTTAATAATATGAGATGAGAATGAAACTTGTCCTACTCCTATTGGATGAGTCATGGCCGACCAATACAACCCATGGGTAAAATTGGGGACCCCATGGAGACACTTTAGTTGGAAAATGACATTAATATATATTTATTTAATGTTAAAAGTAAATTGACACAAACATGAGTTGTCATACTAAAACAGTTTTTTAGTGGGGTTACAAAAGTCCAAATTTTGATTATAATTATTCATTAGAAAGATAAAAAGATTTCCTACATCTTAGTATTTTTTTATAATTTTTAGAAATTAAATAAATTTATTTATTTATGACATCATTATGATGCGGCGATGACCTCATTATTTAATGATTTAAATAAAATGAGAAGATAATGCAAAATCCAAGGCTTACACATGTCCAAAGCCTATTGGATGAAGATATTTCGAACTATTATCACCTTATCCACGAATTATATAAGTGTGGGACCTTTAGAATCCGAAAAGCATGGTATAATAATGTAACATTTCAATCATTCCAAAAGAGCCCCTCCTCTCCTCTTATAAAAGGCCCCACCTCTATCACCTTATTCACACTTTCAAGCCTTTTGGGTCGGCCAAACTCTGCCCAAATACTCTCCCAACATTTCTCCCTTCATCCTAGAAGCTTTACTTTAGTCAGAAAGCCATCCTAAGGAGTCCTTTTGATCAAATCAAAAGGAAGAACCCGAAGAAGAGGTAACATTTTCATCACCCTCTTTCATGTTTCTTTCTTCTTCCACTGCCACATTGTCTATTATTTCAATTATAAAATTATAACTCCAGTATATTCTATATAATGTGATTTTATTATAAATATGGAACATCCATATTCAGTATTCTACCCATCATTTGAATGACATGTCACCATACGTGCGTACGTACGACTTACCGTCTCCAAGTCGTGGTGTAATTGTTATTCAATATATTATTATTTAGATGGGTATAATAATGATATGTAATTCATGTAAATAATAAATATAACATGATAATGATTCTGTATATATGATATACTATCCAATTATATATTATTTTAAATTCAAAATAAGGATATTGTCGCTCGTGCGTACGTACGGACTACCGTCTCCACGAACGCGATGAGATTCATTCTCCGTCGTATCCATTCAAGTATAATTATCATTTGATAATTTAAAAATAATGTTTAAGGACATGATATCATTCTGGATATGAATAAGATACAACCTATCCATGAAAAACATGACTTACGTAACAAAACATATAAGAAAATGAGCAAGTTAACACCCGAAACAACGATAAATCTAAGATATTGTTAACAAAGCAATGTTAAAAGATCATATATGATATCATATGAATGTATATGATTCTCGTATAATTTAATAACAATTATTTCATCATTATACAGGAGGTTAACCTACCCCAACCAAGGAAAAGTACAAGGTAAGGGTTTACTTCACAACCTCTTCATTATCCAAGGTTGTTTATACATAATTATCTACTGGGACCTCGTTATCATCCACATCCATGTTTCTTCAAAATGTATTTAAAAACATTTTTTTAATTTTCAAGAATATGGGTTAAAGTCATTTATACCCTTTTTGACTTTTTATAAGAGGAATCATTCCGTCGTTTTCAAAACAAGGTCCTTTTTAACCTTTTCGATAGAATTGAGGTAAAAATGTTTTTTTAACTTATACGGCGGGTGCGGTTATTTTCCACCGTTATAAAATATTCAAAGCTTTCCTTACAATCTTATAAGAATATTTTCAAGAAAATGTTTTGTTTTATATGGCTCTTAAATTATTTCAAAAATAGAAAGTGATATTTCTCTAAAAAGTGTTTTGATTTCATCTATGTCAACATCCTTTGATGGATTTTACGCTTTTTTGAAGTTGATTTATTATAATACAAATCTTCTATATTGTATTGATGGTTTTTGTGATATGTTTGACTGTGGATGTGCTATTTTATACCATTCATAGTTTATGGTGAAATTATTGACATTTAGTATGCTAGTTTTAATATGAATGTTTATGTTATTTTTAAACCTTTTCATATGGGAATGCATTGGACTTAATATGTGACGGGTGGAGCCTGCCATAGCTCTTCGATGCATTATTAGGTCTCATGAGACAAACTAGTGTCTTGGCACAAGGCCTTGACAAAATCTTATTTGTAGTCGTGGCACGAGGCCTTGGCTATGTGGTTATGATAGTCTGGCATTATGCATTCCAACATTATGAAAGTGGTTAGTGATTTTTCATGTGATTATTCGATTAGTAGAATATCCATGTGAATGAGTAAATGGCGTTATTTCATTTTACTTTTCCCATATTATGTTGATATTCAAGTTTAAAAGGCTTTTTTTAGTTATATATTGCCTTAAATGATTATTCTTATTTATGAAAGTTTCCGCTATATTGTTATCCTTACTGGGCATTTGAGCTCACCCCTTTTCTATGTTTTATTTTTTCACAGGAAGTGAAGAAGTAAATTATGAATGACCTGCAGGGATATTATGAGGGGATAATAGTGTGGACTGTGGAGACATTATGTTGTTGTAGTATTTTTTCAATTTATGATTTAATGTAAAACTTATGAATGTATCTAGTATTTCCAAGGCTATTAAACTAATCGGTCTTTCGAGACTTGATCTTTTGTGATCATGCCAATGTTACGAAGTAATGCACCGGCTCTGGGTAGCTGGGGTCGGGGCGTGACAATTGGTATCAGAGGAAGTTTAGTACAAACCTTGGAAGCTAGATTTAGATAAACTCTGATTAGAGCACATAGACCTAAGATGAACTTTGAGGATTAGTATAGAATAACTTCCTAGAATTTTGGTATTGTAGAGATTTTGTGAGTTTTCCGAGCAATACATCCCTGTCTGGATACGAGCAGGTAGAGGCGGCTCTGGCACAGATGTTCCTAGGGGTAAAACCCGAAAACACCGCTTTGAGCTAGAATCGAACAGGAACTGGTGCACGACAATGGGCCTTGCTGCACTCTTGGTTACGACACTCCCGGGGGATATGCTTAGGATAACTCTCATTTTCTCTACAAATCATTATGAAGGGTTTATGAGTATATACTTCCTCAAAGAAAACATTTTTATGATTATGTATTATATCCATAAATAGTTCAATTTATTTTAAGTGTTTTATAAGTATAGGATTATGTATATTGATTCATAAACTAATCTAGTTTATACCATTGTTTAGAAATGGCGCCTAGTGGAAGAAATGGAAACCGTATCAATGCACGCACTCCATGTAGGGATTGCCCTCCTGCTCAAGATAATTATAGTGGGGCTGGTGATGCAACTGGTGCCGATCAACTTATTACCATACTGGGAAAACTCACTCAGGTTATGAATAATAACATTACTCGTATGGAGCACCCTGATCCGCAACGTGGAGGATCAATGCTAGAACGTTTCATGAGGCAACAACCACCAACCTTCAATGGATGTACAAATCCTATAGTAGCTGAGCAATAGAAAAATTCCTTAGAGAAAATTTTCCATGCCTTGGGGAGTAGTGAAAGGGAGAAGGTTGTCATGGCAGTTTACCGCCTCACTAGAGATGCCGATCAATGGTGGTCACTAATTCAAAACACAAAGGAAGATGATGAATTAACAAACATGGAATGACAGGAGTTCAAAGAGCTGTTCTTAGAAAAATACTTTCCTCTAGATCATCGAGCGGATATGGAACGACAATTTCTGAGTCTGAGGCAGAAGGAGGATGAGAATGTCGCAAAGTATGAGGCTAACTTTACAAGGTTAGCAAGGTATGCTGCAGATTACATACGTAACCCAAGAAGGAAGACTGATCGTTTCTTTGATGGGTTGAAACCATTTCTCCGTCGAGCTTTAGTATCACAAACCTTCTCTTCATACGAAGGTATTGTCTCGTGTGCTATCAAGACGGAAAAAGAATTCTCTAAGTCTTATGACTTTAAAGTGAAGCAAGAGAAGAAGAGACCTACTGATCAATCTGGGAATAAAAATAAAGGGAAGAAGGGAAAGGTTGAATATCCATCTTGTGGTAAATGTGGGAAGAAACATCTTGGTACTTTCTTGAAGGGAATGGGAGTCTGTTACAAGTGTGGTGAAAAAGGCCACCAAGCTCATGATTTCAAGGGGAAGAAGGAAGCTACCAACGTTCGTTGCTACAATTGCAGGGATATGGGGCATTATGCAAATGAATTTCCTAAGCATCAGAATAACTTACCTCAGAAAAGGCCAAGGGATCAAGGCCAGGCTTATGCTATCACTACTGCTGAGTTAGAAGCTCCTAAAGACGTGGTGGCAGGTAA
Source organism: Viscum album (assembly GCA_963277665.1). Lineage (NCBI taxonomy): Eukaryota > Viridiplantae > Streptophyta > Magnoliopsida > Santalales > Viscaceae > Viscum > Viscum album. The sequence goes on from OY728141.1 coordinate 722,670,770, forward strand.
TTTAATGGTTTCCTCAAGATTAGAAAATGCATTATTTGATTCTGGATCATCGCATTGTTTCATATCTTCCCAGTTTCCTAAGAAAATTATATATTTCCAATTTGATTTAATAAGGGAGTTGTCGGTCAAAACCCCTAAGGGAAGTATTATTGCAACAATGTTTTGTCGATTAGTTCCCATTAGAGCTCCTAAATGTTCTTTACCTGCTGATCTCATCGTCATACCCATGATTGAATATGATATAATCCACGGTATGGATTGGCTTTCGGACCATGATGCAAAAATTTATTGTAAGAGGAATGAGGTTACGATTCTTGATAATGATGATAAGGAACACCTTATCTTTAGAGCCAAATCGTCACCACATAATTCTTATCTAGATCCACCCCCAGTAGCTCAACTAAATTCAATTATTGGGGAGGAAGAGAAGGAAATTACTGAGGGTGAGGAAAGGAAGATTCAAATAGAGGATGTACCTATTGTGAGATAATATGTTGATGTTTTTCCGGAAGATTTACCTGGACATCCTCCAGAACGAGAAGTTGAGTTTTCCATTGATTTAATTCCTAGATCAAGGCCCATATCGAAGACCCCTTATAGAATGGACATTGTGGAATTAGTTGAACTAAAGAAACAACTAGAGGAATTGAGTAATAAGGGATTTATTCGCCCTAGTGTTTCTCCTTGGGGAGCCCCTGTTCATTTTGTTAAGAAGAAAGATGGATCTATGAGGTTGTGCATTGACTATAGGGAGATCAATGCTATAACAATAAAGAACAAGTATCCCCTACCTCGCATTGATGATTTGTTTGACCAACTGCATGGAGCTCAATACTTTTCAAAGATTGACCTTCGGTCTGGATACCATCAGTTGTGTGTGAAGAAGGAAGACGTTCCAAAGATGGCATTTCGAACAAGGTACGGGCATTACGTGTTTACAGTAATGCCTTTTGCATTGACTAATGCACCCTCTGTTTTCATGGATCTGATGAATAGAGTTTTCAAGGAATATCTTTATGACTTTGTAGTGGTATTTATTGATGATATCTTGGTATACTCCAAAAGCCACGAAGATCAGGAAAATCACTTACGCATTATCCTGAAGACTCTTAGAAGACATGAATTATATGCGAAATTTAGCAAGTGTGAATTCTGGCTTCATGAGATTTTTTTTCTTGTCCATATTGTCTCTAAGGATGGAATTTCCGTTGATCCTTCTAAAACCAAGGCAATCCAAGAATGGCCAGCACCAACAAGTATAACTGAGGTACGCAGTTTTATTGGTTTAGCAGGTTATTATCGACGTTTAGTCCAGAATTTTGCCAGATTGGCTAACCCATTGACAAAGCTCACACATAAAGGGATTAAATTTGTCTGGAAAAAAGAGTGTGAAGAATATTTTGAAGAACTAAAGAGAAGATTAGTCAATGCCCCTGTATTGAATCTACCATCAGGGAATGATGGGTTTGTTATTTATAGTGATGCATCGAAGAAAGGACTTGGTTGTGTCCTTATGCAGAATGATAAGGTCATTGCCTATGCATCACGACAACTAAAAATTCACGAGCAAAACTATCCTACTCATGATCTTGAGTTAGCAGCTGTGATCTTTGCTTTAAATATATGGAGACATTACCTCTATGGTGAAAAATTTGAGATTTATACTGATCACAAGAGTTTGAAGTATATTTTCACACAAAAAGAACTCAACATGAGGCAAAGGCGATGGATTGAACTACTCAAGGATTATGATTGCACGATACATTACCACCTGGGGAAGGCAAACAAGGTGGAAGATGCTTTGAGTAGAAAAAACCATGGAGTTTTGAATGTGATGAGAATTGAAAGGGATCCAATTTTCTTGGATCTAGTGAAGATGGACATGGGAATAACTAGGGAAGGTGAAACATCAATGCTTTTTCAAATGGTTGCCAAACCATCATTTCTAGAAAGGATTAATAGTTCTCATACCAATGATGAATAATTTCAGAAGAAGATTAAAGATGTGAATGATGGAAGATTGAGGGACATTGTGTATAAGGATGGAATTTTAAAATTCAGAAAGAGGCTTTGTGTTCCCGATATAACTGATCTAAAAAGGGAATTGCTGGATGATGCCCAAAGTTCCAATTTCTCTATACACCCTGGGAGCACCAAAATGTATAGAGATTTGAAGGAACATTTTTGTTCGGACAATATGAAGAGGGAGATTTCTGATTTTGTGTCGAGGTGTATGGTTTTTCAACAAGTGAAAGCTGGAAGGCAACATCCTGGTGGAGTATTGCAAGCTCTTCCCATACCTGAGTGGAAATGGGATAATATTACGATGGACTTTGTCATGGGACTACCAAAGACTCCTAGAAGGAATGATGCAATATGATTCATTGTTGATTGTCATACTAAGTCAGCACATTTTCTGGCTATACGGGAGGATCTACCACTTGAACGTCTAGCAAGATTATATATTAATGAAGTTGTAAGACTTCATGGAGTACCCCTACCGATTGTTTCTGATCGTGATCCTCATTTTACTTCAAGATTCTGGAAAAGTCTTCAAAAGGCCTTGGATACTGAACTTTGTTTGAGCACTGCCTATCACCCTCAAACAGATGGAAAATCAGAACGGACTATTCAAACCTTTGAAGACATGTTGAGATCATGCTCTCTTGACTTTCAGGGTATGTGGGATCAATACTTACCACTGGTAGAATTTTCCTATAACAATAGCTTCCATTCAAGCATTCAGATGGCACGTTATGATGCGTTATACAGAAAGAGATGTCGTACACCAACCTGTTGGGATGACGTTGGTGAAAGAAAACTTGTGGGACCAGAACTGGTGGAAGAAACAATGGAAAAGGTGAAGGTAATCCAAAATCACATCAAATTAGCTCAAAGTAGGCAGAAGAGCTATGCCGATAACAGAAGAAAGGTTTTGAATTTTCAGGTGGGAGATCATGTTTTCCTAAAGGTATCTCCATGGAATGGAGTTATACGTTTTGGTAAGAAGGGTAAGTTGAGTCCCAGGTACATCGGACCTTTCTAAATTCTAGATCGTATTGGGGATGTAGCTTATCGTTTGGCAATGCCGCCAAATCTCTCCAAAGTTCACGATGTTTTCCACGTATCTCTGTTGAGGAAATACATGCCTGACCCAACGCATGTACTCACTTATGAGGAATTAGAACTGGAACCTGATCTTTCCTATTGTGAAGAGCCTGTCAGGATTCTTGATGTGATGGAGCAGGTGATGAGAAACGGGACGACTCGTTTGGTAAAGGTTTTGTGGAGAAATCATAAAATGGAAGAGGCAACATGGGAACCGGAGGAACTTATGATGAAGAACCACCCGAGACTTTTTATACCCTAGAAATTGCGAGGACGCAATTATTTGAAGGAGGGGATAATGTAACACCCCAAGCTTCCACGGTACGTTTCCCTTCGAATAATGCAATAGCGTGTGTTGTACGCAACCTCGAGCTCTAACACACACCACAACTAATTAAACTAGCCGTTGTGAATAGTAATACCTACTTTTTGAAATTTTATAAATTTTATTTATCAAAATAGACTTCATCTTTGGATTCGGAATATCAAAATTAGCATATGATGAATTTTTGGTATTTTTCTGGGAACTTCGAATTTTTTATGAATAGTGAAAAATACTTAAAAACAATTTTTTAAATCAAAATAATTTATAGTGAAAAATTATACTATTTAGTGGTTTTAAAGTATAATTAGAATATATTTTTACCATTTTATCCAATGGTGGTCATTAGAATTAATTTAACATTGAAATCGGACATAAACAAATGCCAATCTTTTGATATATATTGTTTCTTAGAAAGACGCCATTTTTTGTAACAGCGGGAATTAATTATAAAATTAATTAATGCAACTTATATGTTTGGAATTTTGTAAAATATACATCATTTTTGAATTCGGAATATCAATTATAGCTTAGGGTGAAATTTTGGCTTTGTTCTGAAAAACTTCAATTTTTGATGAATAGTGAAACCACTAAGTGGTAGTTAAATAAATGATTTTTCATTTAAATGAAATATTAACTCTTCTGTGATTTGATTTTCAAAAATACGACATACATGGTTGTCATTAAGAAGTAAAATGTGGTTCAATGAGATTAAAATAAATTTTTGGTGAATAGTAACTTTTAAGTTCTTAATCGCGATTAGAGGTAATTAGTGTAGTTTAAGGTACAAATAATGTTTTAATAATATGAGATGAGCATGAAACTTGTCCTACTCCTATTGGATGAGTCATGGCCAACCAAGATAACCCATGGGTCAACTTGGGGACCCCATGGAGCCACTTTAGTTGTAAAATGACATTAATATATATTTATTTAATGTTAAAAGTAAATTGACACAAACATGAGTTGTCTTACTAAAACAGTTTTTTTGTGGGGTTACACAAGTCCAAATTTTGATTATAAATATTCATTAGAAAGATAAAAAGATTTCTTACATCATAGTAGTTTTTTTATAATTTTTAGACACTATATAAATGATGTTATTTATGACATCATTATGATGCGGCGATGACCTCATTATTTAACGATTTAAATAAAATGAGAAGATAATGCAAAATCCAAGGCTTACACTTGTCCAAAGCCTATTGTATGAAGAGATTTCGAACCCTTATCACCTTATCCATGAATTATATAAGTTTGGGACCTTTATAATCCGAAAATCATGGTATAATAATGTAACATTTCAATCTTTCCAAAAGAGCCCCTCCTCTCCTCTTATAAAAGGCCCCCACCTCTATCAACTTATTCACACTTTCAAGCCTTTTGATTCGGCCAACCTCTGCCCAAATACTCTCCCAACATTTCTCCCTTCATCCTAGAAGCATTAATTTAGTCAGAAATCCATCTTAAGGAGTCCTTTTGATCAAATCAAAAGGAAGAACCCGAAGAAGAGGTAACATTTTCATCACCCTCTTTCATGTTTCTTTCTTCTTCCACTCCCTCTTTGTCTATTATTTCAATTCTAAAATTATAACTCCAGTATCTTCTATATAATTTGATGTTATTATAAATATGGAACAACCATATTCAGTATTCTACCCATCATTTGAATGACATATCACCATACGTGCGTACGTACGGCTTACCGTCTCCACGTCGTGGTGTAATTGTTATTCAATATATTATTATTTAGATGGTATAATAATGATATGTAATTCATGTAAATAATAAATATAAAATGATGATGATTCTGTATATATGATATAATATCCAATTATATATTATTTTAATATCAAAATAATGATACTGTCGCCCGTGCGTACGTACGGACTACCGTCTCCACGAACGCGGTGAGATTCATTATCCGTCGTATCCATTCAAGTATAATTATCATTTGATAATTTAAAAATAATGTTTAAGGACATGATATCATTATTGGATATGAATAATATACAACCTATCCATGAAAAACATGACTTACGTAACAAAATATATAAGAAAACGAGTAAGTTAACACCCTAAACAACGATAAATCTATGATATTGTTAACAAATCAATGTTAAAAGATCATATATGATATCATATGAATGTATATGATTCTCTTATAATTTAATAACAATTATTTCACCATTATACAGGAGGTTAACCTACCCCAACCAAGGAAAAGTACAAGGTAAGGGTTTACTTCACAACCTCTTCATTATCCAAGGTTGTTTATACATAATTATCTACTGGGACCTCGTTATCATCCACATCCATGATTATTCAAAATGTATTTCAAAAAAAATTTATTATTTACAATAATATGGGTTAAAGTCATTTATACCCTTATTGAATTTTTATAAGAGGAATCTTTCCGTCGTTTTCAAAACAAGGTCTTTTTTAACCTTTTCGACAGAATTGAGGTAAGAATGTTTTTTAACTTATACAGCGGGTGCGGTTATTTTCCGACGTTATAAAATATTCAAAGCTTTCCTTACAAGCTTATAAGAATATTTTCAAGAAAATGTTTTGTTTTATATGGCTCTTAAATGATTTCAAAAATAGAAAGAGATATTTCTCTAAAAAGTGTTGTGATTTCATCTATGTCAACATCCTTTGATGGATTTTACGCTTATTTGAAGTTGATTTATTATAATACAAAACATATATATTGTATTGAAGGTTTTTGTGATATGTTTGACTGTGGATGCGCTATTTTATACCATTCATAGTTTATGGTGAAATTATTGACATTTCGTATGCTAGTTTTAATACGAATGTTTATGTTATGTTTAAACCTTTTCATATGGGAATGCATTGGACTTAATATGTGACGGGTGGAGCCCGCTATAGCTCCTCGATGCATCGGTAGGTCTCATGAGACAAACTAGTGTCTTGGCACAAGGCCTTGACAAAATCTTATTTTAGTCTTGGCACGAGGCCTTGGCTATGTGGTTATGATAGTCTGGCATTATGCATTCCAACATTATGAAAGTGGTTAGTGATTTTGCATGTGATTATTCGATTAGTAGAATATCCATGTGAATGAGTAAATGGCGTTATTTCATTTTACTTTTGCCATATTATGTTGATATTCATGTTTAAAAGGCTTTTGTTTTAGTTATATATTGCCTTAAATGTTTATTCTTATTTATGAATGTTTCCGCTATATTGTTATCCTTACTGGGCATTTGAGCTCACCCCTTTTCTATGTTTTATTTTTTCCCAGGAAGTGAAGAAGTAAATTATGAATGACCTGTAGGGATATTATGAGGGGATAATAGTGTGGACTGTGGAGAAATTATGTTGTTGTAGTAGTTTTTCAATTTATGATGTAATGTAAAACTTATGAATGTATCTAGTATTTCCAAGGCTACTAAACTAATCGGTCTTTCGAGAATTGATCTTTTGTGATCATTCCAATGTTACGAAGTAATGCACCGGCTCTGGGTAGCTGGGGTCGGGGCATTACACTCATCATATAAGTCCCACATTGTGATTAAATCCATCCATGTTAGTACATTGATATAATCCAAAAAGAGTTACTTGGAAAAGAGGTAACATTCTTCAACCATAACTTTAGTTTTGTTTAATTCTATGCTACTAAAATTATTTAAAAATAATAATTATATAATTATATAATTATATTAAATATAATATAATTTTTTTCATGAGTTTAAAACCTACACCTTGAAAAACTTCCATCAAATGGGATACAGAAATCATTTTTTCTTTTCTACAGCCTACTACCACCTCACGAACCGTTGTTTTTCATTCATACACGGACACCTATAATGGTCATAATAATGAAATAATTTTTATGTACAATATATATTATATATTATTATTTTATTATTATATAGTTTTTATATAAAATATTCATTCATGATTTACATTTCATGAGAATACATTAACTTCGTACGAAGATGTTTGGACTATAACTTCCTCAATGTGAAGTGATTCATTCATGCACTACATAGAATAAATTAAGAATTCATTGAATTAAAATATTTGATATATATTACATTAATATGATATCGGATTTATAATTTTAATGTATTTCATTTATTTTCTGTAATTTAATTATAGAATGAAAATGGGATCATCGTTCAAGCGTATGTATGACTTACTAACACCATGAATAGTGCATTTAATTTTTTGTCTCAAAACATTATGAAATTATATAACTACTTATATAATTAACACATAAAATATTTAAGTAATGTTTTATATTATTTATATTACTAAATCATGATCTATTTAATAATAAAAAAATAATTCATGTACAATCATACAAAAATAATAAGATGCTTTACACAGAAAAAGATGAAAATGATGAAGGAATATAAATGAAAAGGCAATAATATTTTATAAAATGAAAATATATCAAATAATAAATGTTAAAACGTTTCAATTAAAAGTAAATTAATTTTATAATACCCTTATAATATATATTTAATAGAGTTCAACCGAAATAGTGAGTAAGGTACGATATTCTCATCTAAATTTATATATATGTTAGAGAATTATCATATTCACAATATAGTTATTTTGTTTGGTATATGTACTGAACCTTTTTACATATTATATCATGAATGATTTAATCATAATTTTATTTGGGTTTTCTTTAAATTTTATCATCCAAGGTTTTTAATCATATAAACTACTAATTACTAGAATTAATGATGCAATATAACATTCTTTTGTGATTGTTAACATTCTATTAAAACATTGAAATTTTCATTAAAAAATTTCATTGGATGTTATAATTAATTATGATATTAATATTATTTTATGATGGATATGATTATTTCCTGATCATTATATCCTTTTTATGTATGGTTTTACACTAATTTTTGTTTTATTTTGAGGAAAAATATTGATAAATATGTTTCCTTTAATCATTAAAATATTTGATAAAGAAGAAATTTTATGAATCTAAATTGAGTTTTAGATTTATTTGGAATGATTTGGATATAAAAATCATGTTTTGGAGACAATATGATAAAATATATATGGGTTGGGGACTGGATAATGCAAGCTCTACTGGTCTGGGAACGATTAATACAAGTTGTGTGATGCATTAGTATTCTCAAGATACAAATTAGTTGGACAAATATTATTAGTTTCCAACACTTTTGTTTGAAATTATCATACAAATTATTATAAAGCTAAAATATTCATGTCTGTATGAAACATGGCCTGTAATATTTTTGAATTTATAACATTTATAATTCAGTTTTTAATACATTCATTGATATTATTTATTAGACAACATATTTGAATGAATTTCATGCTAAGTTCAATCATTAAAATGAATGTGTTTTGGGTATTTACCTTTCTCTATTGATGATTCATTATAATGTATTTTATATGAAAGGCGTTTTATGTTATAACCTTGTAATACTTATTTTTCATAGTTAATCCATGATATCTTCTACTAAACATAACCCATATTCATTATTTAATCTCACACTTATTTTTTACCATTTCCATGTTTATGATTAATAAATCATTTAATAATATTTTATTGATGTTTTTCATCTCATTTTCTGTTGGATTATGTTTTCTTTTCACTTTTTCAATATAAAATTTGTATCATATATGTAATATTATTTTTAAAAACTTCTTAACAGATCAGTTTGTTGGGATTTGGTTCCATGTGATAATTTCAATGTAATAATGTTAAGAAATGTCTCTCTGATCATGGGGTCATTGTATTGTAGATGTAATCAAATTAATTATCATAGAATACATGGAAACAATATCAAAAAAAAAATATATTTTTGAACATAAAAATATGATATATATTTAAAAAAATATTCCAAGAAACCATTATTACGATTACCAGATAAGATTCACAGAAATCGTTCAAATTTTGTTATGTACTTAAATAGTTCTAGGATTGTAATTTCTGTTTCATATTGATATGTTCTAATATAGTTTTTGTCTTTATTTATAAATGGAACATTAAAGAATGAATTTGAACCCCAAAAATTTTCAATATCAAATTAAAAATAGTTGTTGTATTTTTTAGGGGCTCAATAAAATATTTTAAAGGGAACTAGTATCTAAAAAATTTTCATCATACGAGGACATAATATCATGTTAAAATTATAGAAATAATTTTTTTATCTATGTATTATGGCATAGGGAATGTATACATATAAATGGTCTGTTGAGATATATATGGATATTTGGATTATTGGAACGAAGTATTCTCACACATGTTATAATAGTCGAATGAAACACCATTAGAAATTCTAAAAACGGTTGCAGGTTTGTTATAAGTGTGTATTTATGATTCAGAAGTAAAATGAATAAAAATTAATAACGGAAAAAAATTTATTTAATGTTAAATATTATAGGATATGGGAAACGAATCAAATGGATTCCCTAAACATCAAGGTAATAAACCGTAGAAGAAGATAAGTGATCAAGGTCATGTATTTTTCACAGATATAACAGAAGATGGATGATTAATGTACTAAGATTTTTAGAACATTGGAATATTTTTTTAAAAGTAATTTTTAGATGATATTGTCATCGTAATATTATTGATATATATTCGGATTATATAGTACAATGTAATAGGGTATTTTATTGAATATATTTAATGATACCATGAAAAGTGATTCAATTGGAAGTTGAACTTTTTGAAAAAAACCTGGTTGAGGGAAAGATAATCCTTAAGATGAACTTGATGTATATATAATGAATTTTTAAATATATATTTTTGATATTTATAAATTAAATTGGATACTAATGACTACTATAGAAATGATTCTAATGTGTTGGATTATAGTCTTTTATAAATTTTAACCATTTATAAAATGGGTTATGTTTAACATGCGATATGGTTTTAAAGTTTAATGTCTTATATCACCCTATGATGAAAAATGTGAAATGTGTAGAATTAGATATAGTTCAGGACACAATAAAATGGTAATATTGTGCATATAAAAAATAATAATTTCATGAAACTATATTTCCTTTCATAATTATTGATTGAATAGTTCCCCAAACTCAAGGGAAATCGTATTGAGGAAAAGGTTTTTCATATTATCATAATTTTTTACGATATCAATAAACTTATTAATATATCTATTTTATTGATTTTTGGTCAGTAACATACTCCCAATCATTTTGAATATAATTCACCATCATAAAATGATAAGTATATTTCTCTTCCATGTCTAGGTTTTTTTTGTTCTTCTTCAATTCGAAATAATATATTTTTGAACATATTAAGAGGATGGGTTAATAAACATATTTATGATGTGGGTTTTTTTAATAATAATATTTTAAAATATCATTCCCTCAAATACCTATATCGTGTTTGAATTATGAGGAAGAAATTTATTGTAGGTTTGGAGAATGTAACACCCCAAAACATTAAAATATTTTTATTCCATATTGAATTATCATTTTTTTGCATTATTTATTTAAACACATCACGGAGTTAGTCCTAAATTACATGAATAATTCAGATTATATATTTTTACATGACACACTATACTTATCCTTTATGGTTCTGGAACCCCACATTTATCTTGTGTTACATGAAACAACAGGTTTTACTAAATTCTATTAATATTATAAATATAAATGAGAAATACCAAATAAATGTTAAATTATAAGTTATTAATATGATTAAAAGACTTATGAAATTATATGGTTTTAAAAAATATAAAGTTAATTCCTTTAAAAATAAATAAATTTAAAGATAAAACTAGTTAACTATAAAGGACATGTTTATTTTGAAAAACCATTTGTATAAACCCAACAACATTTTATCATAATAAATGTAAATAATTTAAATTAGTGAATGATATTAAAGATATTTATATTTTATATCTAAATAATTGTTCTGACATACATATTATATATTTTACTATTATAGGATAATAACAAAGCAAAATTTTTGAATAAAAACCTATATTTTTCTATTGAAAAGTCTTCTTCAATTTAATTGTGAACCTATATGAAGTCAAATATTTATATCCTTTGTAAATATTATTTTAATAAATGAAATATTTGTTTTTTGGAGATTTTTTATTTTTTATTATGAATATTGAATATGTTGAATTTTAATGAAAAATTATTATTTTTAAATTATTTATATAGTAAATTATTTTAGATATTATTTTATTTATTTTTTAGTATAATTATAACTCAATTAATCTAATTTATGTCATCTGATCAAATATCAGAATAAAATTGGACTTTGATATATTTTAATTTTTTGAAATATTTAGTATAGAAACTTGTTGTCTTATACTATATGTTGTATTAAATTTAAATTATTTTTTTCCAGTAGTGTGAATAAAATTTTGAAGATGAATTTAATATTTAGAAATTATATATTTTATAATTTCTTGTTATTTTAACATAGTTTTGGATAGAAAATTTTCGATACAATATTTTAAATTAATTATTTCGATTAATGTAAAAATGAGTATTGTTAGTGGTAAATATTTAACATAGATTGACCAAATTTCGTAAAAACATGTTAAAAACCAAATACAAGGACAAATCTCATACATATAATCCATTTGATAGGGTTTTGAGACTTATTAGTGGGAATGTAGGTAATAGAGACCTATCAATATTGTTTATGTTTTTATATTTTCATGAATGACTCTCCTCCCGTAAAAAAGGAACCCACCCATCACACTTATTCACAAATCTCAAGAAAATAGGCTCATTAAAAACCTAAAACAAAATATCCAAAAGTTACAAATATCTTCATATAATCCTTAATATTGTAATAAATCCAACCGTGTAATTCTTTTGTTTTTATGCAAAAGGAGTTACCTGAAAAAGGGGTAACATTCTTCAACGACCACTAATTATTTAATTCAATAAAAATGTTTCAATATATTTTATTTAATATTTATATATTACTATTAGTTTCTTTAATATATTGATATGTTTTAAATTTCATTTTATTACATACACCTTTACAAATTTCAATTAAATGGGATACAAAATCACATTTTATGTGTATGGTAGACTACCACATCAAGAACTGGCGTCTTCTAGTCAACTAGTACCACCCTTCAAGGATAAAATACTGAAATTTTTATAGATATTAAATTATATATATATTATTATTGATGTATTTATGATTATTTAATTTTATATAACACATACATTCATGATTTCCATTTTTTTTTGGAAAAGATAACTTTCATTGTTCACTTTTGGTGTACCACATTGTCACTAAGGTATGATGTATTCACAAAGGGATGGAATTTTTTAAGGAAGGTTTTAATCAATAACCCATTCATTATTATGAATTTTATATATGAATTACTTATATTTTAAATTTTTTATTACATATACCTATTACATACCTTAATATTATCAAGTTATAATATACCCCTTCCAATATCTTTAATCCGTACAATGATTCAAAATGTACCCCTAATAACATTTCGAGACAACATTGAAATTTTTCCGTACGAAACAATTTTATTGTTAATCACATAACCTTTTAATCTTATTAATTTTCATATATAAATACATAAACTTATTTTTTTGGTTTTTTCATTTTTATGTTCCACCATCCTTTAACATGTAATTAAATTTTATGAAATATGGCCCTATTTTGAATGATCTATATGGAATAATTATGCATGTGAATTATACTAATGTGAGGGTTGAACCGTAAATTATGTAATAATAAAATTAATTAGGTAGTATTTTACACTAATGAGAGATCAATCAAGAGATTTGTTAGAATACATAACCCCCTGTGGAACTTTTAACATAATGTTGTTATTTTTTTATAGTTAAATTGACATATGTTTATGATTGATGTTTAATGTTTATTCTATATTACCATGTTTTCATTTTCAAATCATGTTATATCGTGCCTACATTTGTATTATTATGATTCATAATATATTTATGTAATATTAAAAAATTTATTGATTACTATGTAATAATTTCATCATGATATTATTTTTTATTCCATTACTAGGATTTTTATGTCACCAAATTCTTATGTATTTCTACATGTTATCCCATAAAATTTTAAGAGAAATGACATTTTAGAGAATTTTATTTATGTTTTAAAACATGATGTAGTATTCATGTATTATAATAATGTTTTATATACCTAATTTCACATACATACTAGGAATAATGATAATATGTGTCATAATAAGTGTTTCACTATACATTAAATCATTAAATAAAGTGGGTTAGTGACATGGAATTTGATAATAACTATCTAAAAAATAGATCACAATCAATGAGTCATGTGCCAAAATAATAAAATATTAATTATGGAATCATTATCCATGAGACATTGAATCATAACATTCGAATAGTAATATAACATACAAATGTTTCGAAAAAATAATCATATGAATTCATTTTCATTATCATGTCTCACTTACAATACATCACATGGTATACATTATCAATTAGGTGATTGGGCTCACCATGTATTCTATTTGATTCTATGTGAAAAGTGTCACGTAAAGGAATTGTTTCATAACCGAGTGAAATATAATGAATCTAGTGAATTATATAGTATATACCAATGAATTGGAAGGGCTATAAAGAACAAAAATATCAAACAATAATAACAAATAAAAATATTATTACATTTAAACAGAATAAAGTTCATCATTTATTTATTTCATTGTTAAAAAACGGGACGATATAAATTTCATTAAAATTTTCATAATAAATTACCCTATTCCTTCTTTAAGGAAAAAGGTTCAGGAGTAATAAAATAATATACCCCTCAAATCATAGAAAAAAATAAGGAATGTTGAAAGAATGAGAAACATCAATGTAAAATAATTATAAGTCAACATTTAGAAAACTAGAAGAAATATCCATTACTTTATATAAGAATTAATATATAAATACTCATAAAACAATGAGAATATGATGATCTATAAAAATAATGAATAATTGAGTTGAATTTAAAAAAATTATGAGTATATATAATGTATGAATGGTATGTATATTCAATTCACAAATAATTAAGTGAATAATATATATCATATCAGCAGGAGGTGAAATTTTAAATAAAAACACCCTTATGATCTTTAATGCATCAAAATTGGATCATATTGAAAGTGAAAACAAATTATTCATATATTTATCATTATTTCATTATAAATATGATGAATGTATCTTGTTATAATTACATCCACCCCAAAATTGAAAAAAAATAATGCATAAAGAACATATTATAATAACATGAAATTGAAATATAAACAACGTTAAAAGTTGTGATATATTTTATATGATTAAATAATTGAATTTTTTATGTGATAAAACTATTTAATCCACATAATACATGTTGCAATAAAACCAAACCCATTCATAGGTCGAAACTCACAAAATAATAGCATCCCATAGTCATTAGATATATAATAGAGTACACATAAAGTAAACTAAACAAAGAATCCCAAAATAGTGGTGATATTCTTAGTCAGACATAGGATGAAAACACGTATAATTTATATTGGTTAAAAATAAATCATTATAATAACTATATTTATATTTATACTATCATATTTCATTCAATTATATTTTCATAGTATCTATTTATTAATAATTCATTGATCATATAAATATTTTGTTTTAACTAACTAGTAATCCATGCATGTATCAATTTTGTTGTTTTGATACATGGACATTAGACAAGGATTCATTATATATTTAAATTTCATGAGGTCTTAGAGTATATTTTATTTATTTATTGGCTCTCATAGCCATTTAATTGAACATAGTTTGATGAATTTCATATTAAAAATAAAAACAGATTCCATATAAATTTTATTTAACTCATAAGAATATATTTTATCAGTAAAAATTGATATAAAAATAAATGAATAATTATAAAATTGAGTAAATTACTTAATTTTATATAGTATTATAAGAATATAAAATTCCAATTTCATTTTTCTCCTAAAATTTATATGGTCATCCAAGTTTGTGGTAAAAGTAACCAAAATAAGAACATAGTACCATGAGTGAATGATGAAGAACATGTAATTTTATAATCATAATATTATTGTAAATATATAATAATATTGTAATTAATATTTTTTTTGTTTATTTAATATATTTTTTACATATCAATATATGACAATGATGAAAATGAAATACATTATCCACAGTAGGAGTGGTGTGTATATACACATGATCATTTTTTTAATTTTTCAATTTATTGAAGGGAATGATATAAATAAGTTATTTATCATTAAAGAATAATTATTATGTCATAGATAACATAAATATTCATAAAAGTAATTTTTATGCACAATAATATAAGGTGGTTATGAAACATAAAATAAAATGTTAAGAGGGGTGACATCTCACATGTATAAAGTGACAATACTTATATTTTTCATTAGATGAATATGTGGTAGATAATATCTGAAATATTACCATTGTAAAAATTTTAATAATAATTTTTTATAATATTTGATTTTTTTTGAATTGTAAAAATAGATTTAGCTGTTGTAGAAACAAAAAGAAAATACAATTAATATTATTATGATGATTGGAAGAACCTTTGATATCATTTTATGAATCTTTACTTAAACAATCAAAGGACTTATATTTTTTGATACCATAACCATTATGTACTGTATATTGATGTTAGGGAATATTTATTTAGATCTTTGTTATTGAAATATTAGAATTTTTTATAAATGTTATGTGTTGAGGGTATCATTCTACATAACGATGGAGTGGAAAACATGTAAACATATAAGATCCAGTCAAAGTAAATGTCTTTAACAATGTCCCATGGAAGTATAGAAATAATGATATTCATAAGATTATAATGTTCTAATAAAAAACATAGAATAAAATTTACATGATCCAATTTATATAGATTGAAAAAATTAATTTTAATATACATATTGAAATGACATCGAATATAATTTTATTTAGTGAAAACTGTTTTTTTAGAATGACTTTTTACACTAGAATCATATAATTTTTTTAACATATTTAAATTAAATATTTTATAAAATAGAAATTTATAATATATAAACATAAATTTAAAACATAGTAGATCATTATGAAAATTTATTAAGGAAAATGGAAAAACTATTATTTTGTTATAATAAATTTTTACTTAGGTTCTAAAAAGGCATGCATGAGATTTTAAATTTAAAATAATATTACTAAATGACATATTTTACTCCCAAAAAAATTACATTGTTAATAAAAATGCATTATATAATTTCATTTTATAAAAATATAATAATTATTTCATATATGATATGGTATTTTTGTAAAAAAATAATTTCATTACTCGCCAAAAAATTATTCACTAAAGAAAATAACATAATTTTACTATTAGATAATCTCGAAAGAATTAACTAAAACAATTATAATATATTTATATTAAAATTAATTATTTCTAACTATTATAATTTAAAAACAAAAAATACATATATAATTTAACGATATTTATTTATCCATGAAAAATTTATTTAGAATTCCTAATCAAAATATAATTATTTTATGATACGTATTTATTTACAGTGCATTGAATATTAAAAATGACGTATTCTGAGGATGTAAAAATAATAATCTATGACTAATTATAATACATGGTTTTATGTCAAATCATTTTAAAATTTTATTATTTACATGCGGTTTTATTAATATAGAAACATTTATAATAAATTTCAATATTGTATCATTATAATTTAGTTATGATTATAATTCCATACAATTAGATTTATTGTAATTGATTTTTTATATTCTATAACCTACTTGATAATATATATACAAATAATGGTAATCACATACTAAATTTCTAGAGTGTTTTATTGAATTTATCAGAACTAGAAGAAATAAAAACTTGAAAAAGGTAAATTTTTATTAGTAGTGATGAAATTAGTCATGATAATCGAAATATATAATGAATTTACCGATGAGCAAGGAAAAAATAGTGTTCATTGATATTGGTTGGTTAGAGTTTACTGAGGTGTAAAATTTGAATGTCTGAATGAATACGGCTTTTGAAAAATGAGACAAGAATGGATCACTATGATCATTAAAATTATAATGTGAGAGAATATTTATCATTATACCTAAAATAGTTTGAAAGGAATTCATATCATGGGGAGTGAAGCCTTAGCCGTTAGAGTTTATAATCATAGTATTCGATGAGTTTTTTTAATAAATCATTATATACATTGGAAACCGTGGTTTTGAATAATTTATTATTTTATATTGACACTTGGTTTGGATTTATTGATTTAATTAAACATTTGTATTCATGTGATGTATAGATAATGGGTATCGAATATTAGGAAATTTGTATTAGCATTGAAATTTAATGGACACCCATATAGCCAAAGAATCTAATTAAACTCTAGTGAAACAGTAATTATGTTGAAAGGTAATGGAAGTGGTGAAATTGGTTGAAGGGATGTTTTGAAGACACTAGGACTCCAATGGTTTAGGAATATATTATTTTGTTAGGTAAAATATTGAATAATATATTTTACATTTTCATATGATGTTAGATGAATATTGTTTTTCTGCATATAGATCGAGTTGGAAAATAGTTTTATTTGGAAGTGAGTTGTATTATATGTATTTTAGTACTCATGTATTTAATGTGTTAATGGAGTTTTTTGGGATATGACTTTTCATTGGAATGATTTTTGTGTAATCTAAGAGTGAATCAAAATTATGTTACCTTATAACTCATATATGTTATATAATGATTGATATCATTAAATGAGAAATCATATATGTAATTAAATTGTATATTTGGTTCTAATATTGGTTAGGATGTTTTGATTAATTAATTATTCCCTATAATATTATGTTATCCATATTGGGAGATGTAATGGTTATTCAATGGTTTTGTAATGTAATTTTTTGGAATTTTTTAACAGTGGAGGCTTGATTCATTTTTTAAATTAGATACATTTATAGGGAAATAATATTTGTTTTTATTATTATATATATTATATCAGGATTAATGGATAAAACATGGGAATTTGGAAAGAAATATAGATCATCATTGGTTGGTGTGTGTGTAGTGAAAAAAAATTCATTATTATCAGAATATATAGATTCAAGTGTTATTATTTTTAGATAAATGGAATTTAAATTGGAAGATAATAATGAGAGATTATTGGGAATGAATATCCTAATTTTATGGTGCTAAAAATCTCCCATATATATATATTTTTTAAAATTATTATGTTGAATATTAATTTTAATCCTTATGTATGGGTCTATAGTTAACTTCGAATATGATTGGAAAGTAAAGAGTTTAAATTGCATAATTTTTTTATCATTTTCATCTTCTATTATATAGAGACCCATTGGAAACCTAGTGTATTATCCAATAGATGTGTTGGTATTGGAGAACTAAAAACCAACCAGGGGGTCCTCTACGTGTTTAATGGAGTACTACATACCTGGTTCATGATAACTAGGTAACAAGTGGATTTTTTTGGTTATATATTTATTGTACAAAAGATTCTCACCACGATATTAATATTATACTTTACCTTAATTGTCTCATCCTCTATTTTAATAATCTACCATGTGGGATACATAAGATTCACCTTATGAAAAAATTTCTCCCTATATCTATAGAGGTTTTCGTCCATCATTTTTTTATAGGAATAAATTCAACATTCATCCATTGTTAATACATCACTAATATTTCTAATAATTATTTGTGATTATATTCTAGGTAATGAGTGATTTTAATAATGAATCAATGAAAAACCATCCCATAATGTCAAAATAGACTATTTATAGGTTATAATATGTTATAGGACGATGAATGATTATTTATTTTAAGAAAATCAGATGATGAATTCCTTTTAGTGAATTAATTTTTTAAAATAAATATAATTGGATTTAATGTTTTATTTTTTAAAACCACTTGAAATGTTTTTAATCATTAGGATCCATTGATTCATTATAGACAATACATGATTTTTTGGTAATTGTTTTAGTATCTCACAACTAACCATGGGTTTTCTTAGGTTATATTACATGGATTTATTTTTAATTAAATATATTTGTCATAAATTATTTTTATACATGTTATAATAGTATTATTGATAATTTATATGGATTTAATAGATTTTTCTAGGGGGTCCATTGTTAACATGACTCTTCTAAGATTCATAGTGCCAATAATAAGGATAATAACTCTATATTTAGGTATATCGACCCTATAATACATTATATTACTATTTTGATATATGATTTCCCACTAATTTATTAATATTTGGGTTTTGTGTAATTTTATAAGAACTGAATGCTCTCAATTGAGGGTGATATGTTTGAATAAAGAATACATTTTTGGGATAAAATCCTCAATTGTGAATTTTATAGTGTTGAATCACACAGACATTATATAGCTAGGGTTTTGGGTAACTAAATTGTTTTTGAAATGTGTAGATTAGTAATTACGGTTGGATTATGATGGAAACATTCTATGATGAATGTTCATGGGGGTATTCTGAATTAATTTGGTCTTTAATCATATGTAGGATGGGTTAGATGACCATACATATCACACATAGTTCTTAATACTCTTTAATGATTTATTTCAAAAAATTTGTTTGAGATGTGAATATTATGTCACTATAGTCATAATAGGGACTGACATGGATGGAATCCATTATATGAAGGGATAAAATGATATCCCCTAGTAAATTATATAAAAAACTCATTATTTTCCTTGTATTTTCCATTGTATCATGGAAATTATACTACTTAAGGAATTAATAGTTTTTTAATGGAATGGTTTATGGGGATCATGATGAAGATGTTGAAAAGGGAATTGCAATGTAATTGGTGATAAGGTATTTTGTCGTAATCTACAATGGTATTGTGGGAAATGGTATCTTCTTATAATAATTATTGTGAGATGGTATTTTTGGGAAATATAGTGTTATGGATGAAGGAACTAGTTGAATCCAAAATGGGTCGTGAAAGAATATTGATGTGTTTATCATGGCATGCATACATGGGTGAATTATTTTTTGGAAAATATAATAAAATTATCAGTGTATGATAGGTTGTTATTTATGGTTTTTACTAGGTCATGGGGGATTATTTCTATGTTGTGAGGTGAGAATATGATATGTTATCTGTATGTGATATTGTCCATGGGAAAGGGGTTGTCCCTATAGGGCGTGCTGTTTATTTTGGAATGATGTGTGTTAATTTATGTTTTTTTTCATTGAGTGTATGAGTGTGGTCCTATTGTGGATGAGAAGACAATATGTTTATATTTTCCCTAAAAATTGTTTTTTCATGGACCACCCTAAGTAACAGGCTTCCGGTCTATTATATGGTTTTCTTAACAACCCTATGTGAGAGGGGGAATTCATTTTTTTTAAAATTAATGAGGTTTGAATACCTACCTAATTAAATGGGGTGTAGATGATGTGTTGTAGTTTTTGAGATATTATGAGAACCACCATGTATTATAGTGTATCTACGAGATGTTTTTTCATATATTAAATATTATTTGAACCACATTCAGTGAGGTGTGAGTTGTAAATATGTGATGTTATGAGACACGGCGTGGGACCTCACCATGAGTAAGAGGGTGGTGGTATCTATAACTTATTGTTATTTTATATTTTACATGGAATTTTTATAAGACCATAATATAATTTACAAATCCTTTTACACATTTCATTACATTATATGGAGCCTAATTGTTAATTAAATACAAACAAATTAGCGAAAAGCCTAAATAATTGAAATACTATGTACTTAATTATTAAAAATGAAACTATAATGAAAACAATACTATTTACTAAATAATTGGATAATAACTCCATTTAATCTCAAAAAACCACATTGGATAATATGGGGAAGTACGTAGAAAAATGGGGGGAGCTAAATATCATAGTAGGGGAATAACCATGGAAAATAATCATATCATATCCGTCGGAAAGCAGAAAATGATAACATAAAAGGAATGGACCATGAATTATCATATAGAGGATAAAATATAAAACATGGAATCATATTATCAGCATTATATATGAATATTTATGAAAAGTATATCATAATATAAAGATGATGATGGCTAACTACCAAGATGATATCACAATGTGGACATAGTCCCATAATGGAGTATGGTGACTACCTAATACCACAAATAAAATATAATGAGATGGTAAAATTACCCAATTAAATATAATTATATCAAGGTGAATCCATCAAAACATTTACATTCGTTATATTATCCCCATAATTATATCAAATAGAAGGAGTATATATGAAGGAAAACCATGTAAAAATGGGTTTCGTAATCATATCATATGGAATAACCAAAGGTTGTATCATAATAAAATTGATGAAAGATGGGATTAAATTATTCATGGACCACAATAAACTAATTATTATAATATATCATGAATAATAAATCCCAACTTATGTTTCAAAAAAATAGTCGCCAGTTAACTTTATAAATGTTCCACATATACACAGTTTTCGGGAAACGAATAAAGGGACCTTATAGAAAATAAATGAATAATTATTTCCAAAAAACCACAAAAAGGAACTAATTTTTTTCCCAAGATAAATTATTTTATTTTATAAAAACGGTTGACATAAATTATTTAATCGATTGTACATTAAAATTTGTATGATATTGAGAAGGTCTATTTAATTAGCTTTTGTTGATGACAATAAATTAAGAGGGAACCTTTTATAAACATGTATTTATAATGAAATAAAAATTAGTTGATCTAGATATAAATTATTCAAAATATATAAATAATTGGGTAGAATTATTTAATAATAATTAATAGATAAACTGATGAAAAGAGAGTTAAAGTGTTACCCAATAGAAATATAGAGGTTCAGAAAATTCACTTACCTTGTGTCTTAATTAGTTTCTCAATTTACCTTAATGATCAAGAAAATAAAATTATTCTCATTAATTACTTAATTAATAAAAAATTCACAATTATTTTATTTATTTTAATTTTTATGTCCATTTATTTGAATTTTAATTAGTTGTGATTTTAATTTTATTGTTTTGGGGCTATTAATTTCATGGTTTAGTTTTCATTTCACATTTTCTTAATTATGGATTTTCTTGTAATATTGTAAAAATAATGAATAGGTGAAATATATTTTTATTAATTCACATACATATTTATAAATGGAACCATATATAATATTTTATGACATGGGGATGGTTCATTTAGTAGAAATATTATCTTTATGTGGTTAGTTAATTTATGCATTTTTACAGACCATCATGAACTAGATTCATTAATTTTTTATATTTTCAATACATATTATTTAAGAATAATAAATAATTTATATTTCCATTGTTAAAATTTTACTCTACCAAAATAATAATAATAATTAAATATGTTATGATGCTAATTGAAAACAAATAGTAATAATCCACAAAGATGATTGACGACCAAAATTTGGATGATAGTTTCATTTCATTTAATACATTGAGATGAAAAAGGTCATTATATTATATGTCAAATTGTAAATATAAATCTCCAATGTATACATGATTTATTATTTATTATTATTTAATGTAAGAAGGTGGTGTGGAGTGGGTAAAAGAAAAAGAATATACTAAATGATATAGTTTGACAATGTTACCTCTTAAATATCACAACTACGAAGGAAAGCCTAAAGAGCATGGAAATGGAATTTTATTGAGACAATAATCCCTTTTATTAGATGATAACAGGTAGTAGAGGATTTATAAATGGTTTTGGTTTATTTATAGATCAGAATGTTTGAAAAAAAGTTGTACTAATGGATGGTATTTATAAAAAGAGGGGTGTTTTATTATTATATTCTTTATTTTGTTATATTTTTTAATTCACAATCATTATAATTGATTATTATGACCATTTAAATAAAATAAATCACATGGGATCGAACTAATGGGAATTTACATCATTCATTACTATATATTTCATGTATCTGGCTTATAATGTTAAATATCGTAAATTACTGTATTTCACTATTCTTGAAAAATTGAATAGTTTTATAAGAACAGCACTGAAATAAATTTAACCAATTTAAAAAAGAAAAATATATTCCAAAAAGTGATACAATACTATTATAATAATTTAAAAAATATTATAATTTAAATTTTTAAATAAAATCCCCATTTATATTAAAAATATGATACATTATATTATAATCGACTTTATAGACCTTTTATAAATTTCACATTGTATTATTAAAATGACATAATATTATAATAAAAAATAATTTTATATTACAAATCATTTTAATAAAATAAATATTCCATTAAATAATTGAATAAATGATAAAATTTCAAACAAAACAGTTATAGATTATAAAAGTACAATAATATAATTTATCCTATTTAAAATATTTATTTTTTGCACCATTATATTAATATATCTTATATATATTTTTTAATATATGTAGATAATATTTTATATTTCAATTGTTGAGGATACTATTCAAATTTTTAGATTACAATTCTTAAGGGTCAGATTACTATTCCAATGGTTAAGTTACTCTTTGGATGGATATATAACATTTCAACAGTTAAGGATACATAGTCATATGGGTTAATGAAATTCTATATGTACCTCTTATTCAATTAATTATTCCTTTACATATATTTCCTCTAAATAATATATATATATATACATTAATCATCATCACAAGTATTTAATTATTAAAAAAAATTTAACAGAATTTCGCATGAGTGAGATAATTTTGGTGGGTCAAGAAGATAAAACAAACCCTATTATTATTCTCTTATTCTATATTTATTGTCCTGTTCTTATATTTTGAATTCACGTTGATTTAATTTTTGGCTAATATGTCATTCTCTATTTCTGAGAATAATTTTTTTTGGTTTCTCTATTTGATGTATATGATTTATACCATATGACTTTATTATAATAATGTAAATATAATAGGTATAATTACAGGTCATTACATTCCTCCGCAATTTTGAAACTTTTCCATTAAAATTTCATTTTACAAAAAAGGATGAATATATGTTATGTTAAATACCCAATATACTTTTCCCTTTATCCCATGTTGCATCTATAATTTTATTTTTCTACAAAATTATACTGACATCATGACTATTATTTATATGATAACATTCTCTATATCTTAAATAATCTTCAATAGATGCTTATTAGAAGACAGATCATATTCTAGATGCACCTCCTCAAAATTTAATACATGTGAGGGATCCAATATGTTATTCCATAAGGGGGATACCTTGAATATATCTTAGACATAAGACATAGTTGGTGGAAGTGATAATAACTTTGAAATTGATCTAATGAATTAGAAATATCAAAGGGGATAGTGTACCTGAGATGTATATTTACCTTCTTCGCAAATCTCATTATTATCATCATTAAAGTTAGGAATAAAAATAACATATCTCTAACCTAAAACTCCTGGTCACATCAATGAATTTATGGATTTTTCTTCTGGAAAAATTCTGCAGTCATGATGTGTTTATAAATGTAATACTCTATATTTACAATTTCAATGACCGTCTTAGATCCATGAATATAAATTTCACTAACAACATCATGATATTGAAGAGTTATGTAACTTTTCCAATAATGGTATTCATATAGAGGATTCATTTGTATACTAGATTGAAGAATATTGTTTCAATATAATTCAACCAAATGAATGTGTTTTCCCCATATTCAATTGATTTTCCTCAAGAATGTTCTCAACAAATCATTTCATTTCTTATTATTCCAATAAGATTTTTCATTCAACTGGGGGTGATAATATGTACCAGTGTTCACCACATTATTTGTGGAATTATGGATATTTTTTATAACATTGATTTAAATATCATAGATCGATAAAATATAATAAATAATGGAACTCCATGAAGCATCACAAATTATAAGATGTATCCCCCTTCATGATGATTGAGTGAGAATTCTTCTTGAATTACAATAATGTATAAGTCATTTTAATAAAATCCACTTCATCCCATATAGTATTATTTCCATCGTTGTCTTCATAACTCCATTGAAGATATTTATCGAGATGTTTCCCCATCTCTGTGAAGGAATGAGTATTCATTTCATCATCACTATATATGTTTTTATTTCATCCATCACTTGCTCTCTTTACATTAACAATTATTTATATTTATCGATCGATTTCATTATATTGTCTCCCTATTCTTACTCTTTAATATTTTGATACATCATTTTACACCATAAGGCGATGTAGAAGGTCGAGATATGTGAATAATTTATTATGATGCTATTTATATATGTTTTCGATGATACCAATAGTCATAAACCAAATAATAAGACTCATCATAGTTTAATTTTTAATTATGAGGATTCCCCATTAATGATAGATTCTTCTTTCTTCTGAATTTCAATATTATTTTCTACAATAATATTATACTAGATTGATATGTCATAGTCCTTCAAGATCTCTATCCATTTTCAATGGTGGACATTAATAACCTTCTTTGTGAATATATATATTAAGATATTATGGTCAATATATATCTCACACATCTCCCCATATAGATAATTATAAAAAATATTCAATGTGATGATCACATCCTCCAACAATAAATAATGTGTGGGATATTTTTTGACAATAAAAAATCAAATTCCTTGACACATATGTTATCAATTATTTATTTCTCATTAGTACATAGCTGAATCCATTTATCTATGTCTCATTGTATTGAACGAAGTGATCCCGACATGAGGGTAGTGTAAGTACTAGTGTTGTGAGAAGCATATTTTTCAACTATTTGAAGTAGTATTAAAATTCAATGGTCAATAAATTACTTAATACCTTCTAATTAATATCATTTAAGGGGTTTTAAAATACTGATAAAATCATAAAAAATATTCTATAATCCTTGATAGACAACGAAAACAATTAATCATCATTATAGTTGTTTTTCATGTGCACTCTTCAATTTCTATAATCATATAAGGCTCTACATGTATACATGGTCATAACATGCACTAATAATGTTTCTTCATATATAAATATTTCACATTAACATTACATTTCATATATTTCCTCCCACTATAAATTCAATAAACGAATTAAAAAAAAGATCATGATCACCCATGATCAGGTAGTATATAAGAAAATCATCTATAATGACAACCAAAAACATTATGAGGTAATCTATAAAGATGTAATTAATTATGACCAAGATAATTTCTATAAAATTTCTGAGTTTGAAGAGAATCACATTAAACTCACAGTTTCCAAACCACATTCAAAATGTATTTGAGGGAATCTCATCCATCGTAAAACTATAATATGTGATGTCCCATCCAATGGACCTCCTTAATAAAATAAATGGTTGTTCATAGTTGATCAGTCAATTCATATATCATGTGTTTGTGAAAAAAATTTATAATGATTTTTCTGATATTATAATAGCAAATGATGAGTTTCTGGGATCCATTATTCTTTTTGAGAATGTGGACTAGCTCACCTCATGCTAATGAACATAGGCATAGCAACCCATTTCCTATATTATCGTGTATCTTTTTATTCAGTTCATACAACATATTGGTTTCATCATATAAAGAACCATTTATGTTGAAATATATCCAATTATATGAACAATTGAGAAATCAACCTCCCAGTTAGGATGAATATTGGGAAATTATTTCAGGATCCCATTAGTGTAGTCCCTCATATTAGGCATGTCTTCAATCATGAGCCTCTCATTTGTTCAAATAATTAGATCAAGAAATAGATTCTCACTAGGAAATATTATCCAGGATTAAGAGGTATATTCTAATGGATATTAATCCTCTTTATTAAATGTATGTAGAATTTAACGATTCCTCAGGTTGTGGAGAGTGATATCTTACTACAAAAAGGTGAGGTTGTATTTTAATTATGATACACAATTCAATACCAATATTGCATCAAACTACACCAAATAAATTATAATGTAGTTTTTTGGATATTTTGTCAATAATTATTGAATGGGGAGGAGTCAAATATTATTGATGAAATAATTTAACCACTCATTTTTCTCTTTGGTATCTCAAAATCCATATTTTGAGGTGGATTTTGAATGGATATACTAAATCAATATGATATTATTTTTTTAGTATGAGAATAAAATGCTATATTTTTAAATAATTAATGAAAAACCCTGATATCAAT
Organism: Viscum album; assembly: GCA_963277665.1. Lineage (NCBI taxonomy): Eukaryota > Viridiplantae > Streptophyta > Magnoliopsida > Santalales > Viscaceae > Viscum > Viscum album. The sequence continues at coordinate 722,698,419 of OY728141.1, forward strand.
TACTGTATCAATTTTAAGATCTACCACAAAAAAGTGATAGAAGATTCCCTTATTATCATCCTTTTATTTAATTATCATTAATTGTCTCCATCAATGAATGTCTTAGTGAATTGGATCACATAATATCTATGATATTTGTAGTTGAAACAACATATTTCATGAAGTGTTTTTATATGACACTTGACTTATTCTTCATCATTAGTGGAGTTCTTCATATTCCTTCGGTAATGAATTTCTTGATGCTCAACTTTTCATCATTTTTTGTATCTCATAATTCCATTTAGATAGTTCCCATTATTATTATTCCACTATTTTTACATTTGGGATACTGGGTATTCATTTTTACATGGTATTAATCTATTCATCCTAACATATTAAACTCCATTTTCATTTTTTATCTCTATTCCCATGGGACCAAATATATTATATGATATGCTTCTCAACCTTAAAGGAAAAACAAACAATACCAACATTGTAGTCAATGTCTTGAATCACAATTGTTTTCATATAATCATATTATAATCCACTAAAGATGAGGGCCATAATTATTTTAGTGGTCATTATAAATTTGGAGGAATATTTTGATATCCTTGTGATGTTTTTATGATACTATACAATAGACTCATCTTCTATTCCATCAGTCTGAGGAACTCATTATCCATTTTCTAATAGTGAATTCATAGAAAATATTTTTTGGAAACTATTTTCCTGAATCATTTCCATTAAATTTAATACATTTTATCTTTATACATTTTGTTTTTGTTATCATCTACAACTATATATCCTCCTCATCAAATTGATGGGATCCCTATAAGACACTATATTTTTCTGAGCACTAGACGGTAGAGAATATATTCTCAATATATTTAATCAATTGTTGCATGATTATGTAATAAAATTACCCAGTAATTATATGGGGATTTTTTTATAATGTGTATAACTGTAAATTTATCTATCATAGGATAATGATGGAATTCCAAAAAATTAAAATTATTATTCATTCTGTGACCATGTTTATTGAACACAATCATTATGTTCTAAGATCCAGTTTCTAATAGGTTTTGTGTAATGCCCCATGATTTGAAAAAATAATTCAAATTCATGAAACCCTTTTCTATACATAAGGAAACTTTGTTTTATGTAGACATTTATAAAATAAATGTTAAAAATTATTGTGGTACTTCTGTGATTTCATTTATGAGTAAAAGAAATCAATTTTTGTGATTATTAAGTTATTTAGAGACTAATAGAACCAACATGTTTTTGGTGAATAGTATCATGTTTATAAGTTAATTTGATATTGATTAATTTTTCAAGGTGATATGAAATGAGTTATAGTTTTAAAATATTTATTTTTGAAATAAATTAAATATTTAATTAAAAAATAATTTTATCATATTTATAAAATAATTTTTCAAAAATGGGGTTCATTTTAATGGTCATGTTTTAAAAAATAGACAGGGTGCCTTTTGGGATTTTTTTAAGATAGTTGAATTTTTTGTGAATATTAAAAATACGGTTTTAATTTATCATCGTGTTTACTTTCGTCATAATGATGTAATCATGATGTAATCATTATAGTAAACTCTTGAGGATTAAAAAAAGATATGAGGTGTCCCTACTGGCCAATACCAGAGAAAAAAACATAGGAAATTCCATGGTTTTCATATACCCACAATGAGGGGTCCATTCAAATTAATATAAATCTACCTCACAAGGATACCACCCTAGCCACCTCTTACACTCACACATCTCAAGATCAGAGAATTATAGAAGTTCTATATAATCAGCTTCCCATGGCTCTTCCCAATGTCCCCAACAAGATGGTCTCTCCAAAAGACAAATACCAAGGTCATTAAGGGGGTTCTCAAGGAAAAGATATCATGATGTATGTATCCTCTTTCATTTTCCTATGTTTAATATTAAATTATTTTCTCTTATTATAATCTATTAATATTCCCTTATCCATGTGTCCTGAAAGATCCACTATTATATGTATATTTTGTATTTCTGTCATGTTTATGTAAAATTTCATAACCATTCATTCTCTCCACTTCCTTGTATTCTAAAAAGAAAACATCATCTGTGATGTGTTTATTTATTGATATTGTGGATGATGTGTCTTAAAAATAATTTTCATCCCTCAAATATATTTATAAATCCATTTTAATTGTTAAAATAGTTTTTTAGTGCATTATATGACCTCTCTTATATTATATTATTAACATTATGGCATAATATTAATTTTATATGATGAAACAAATTTTTTATTTTCGTAGAACTGCCAAAATGATCTAATGAAATATCACTAGTGATTTATCTAATGATTCATCTGTGTAACTTAAAATAATTATGATTTTCAAGATCATTTAATATTCATGAAACATATTAATAACAACTTAATCCACTTCTTGAGATTTGATTTCATTCATTATAAAAATTCATTATAATCCAACTATTGAAATCATTTAATTAACACACCTGAAACAATGTAAAAAATATATATTATTAATGTATGGGTGTAATGATACTAAAAAATGATCACATAAGGTGTTATAAAAATTAATATTTTCTATAAAATATAAATAAAAATATATTAAACTTTATATATAAGGTTTAAATAGGTTTTATGTATGAAGAACCTGAGGTAATTGAATTCATAATCCAATTTCTATTCATTGGGTTAGCCTTCTACTTCTTTGATTACGAGTCACTATGATTATTTTAATAATTATTTTTTATTACTTTTTATAATGTGGATATATTGTTTATATACATATTACATTCATTTTTTATTATTATATATATTATATGAAAAATTAATTTTTTTTTAATAAATACTCTTTTAATCATTTATTTTCTAAAATACTAAATTAATATTTTTTTAAATTATTATTGTTTATTGATTATGTTATGGTTTTTGGGAAATGATTATGATAAATTTGGAACCTTTATCTCCCTCAAATGCGTGAGGTATATGTATGTTGGAGGTTGTCCATATGGTTACTCTATGTGTAATTATGATGGTTACTCCATAAGGGTTCCATGAGGGTATCATTGTAATGTATTCGTGAGGGTTACAAATCATAAGGTAGCCAGGATGGTTACAATATTAGTATAAATTAAACAATATAACAATATATTTTTATATATGTTATTTATTTTTAATGGAAATCTCATGTTTCAAAATGTTAGTATATATGGTTGAGAAGTATGTCTGTGTGAAAATGATTTCCTATGTTTTTATGTATTCATGGAATAATGGTTCCTTTCATTCCATTTGTATCCTTTACATGTAATTTTATGATCATCCAATTTTTTTTAATTTCTTATCACAGGTTATAAGGATTTGTAAGAGAAATAAGGAAGTAATGATTTATCAAAGAAATCATGTTTTGTATCATGTTATAAAATTTATGTTTTGAAAAATTATATATTATTATTAGTGTACCCACTTTGTATTCATGTGGGATACTATATATGAGTTATTAAATAAAATTCTAAAAATATAAATAAAAAAGATCATTTATAATTTAAATAGGGGGAATTTAGTTGAAATATTTTGATTTTGGTATTTTTAAGGATGGGTCCTTTATGTTTTTATCATAAAATAGTATAGATAAAATTAGGAGTTAATAAGATGATAATAAAATACCATAAATGAATATAAATTATGATTAAATTTAAATTTATATGAAATTTAATGATTACCAAGTTACTTCATCTAGTATATTTCAGTTTTGAATGCTTTTCTGCAGAAGAAATAGGGAAGCTGAATTAGGAATAAACCAAGATATTGATATCCTCTCGAATCCACAACCGGTAATGGAGGGAATTGTAACAGATAATTTTTGCTAGTAGTGGCTCTGATTATATAGGAAATATATGGTGGTGGGATCCAAGAAAGAGAAAACCCAGATCTTCCACGATGGATTGTGACTATAGTGGAACATTTTATGCAGCAAGACCCTCCTGCATTCAAGGGATTTTCAAATCTAGTTGTGTGTTAATTACCGATTAAAGAACATGAAAAGATATTCTATGATATGTTATGTTCATATAATCAAAATTTTAATAATTACATTTATCATTTTGAGGTTGAATCTTATTTATGGTCGCCAATGGTTAAGAATATCATGGACAGAGAAGAGATTGAAACATTAGGGTTCGATGAATTTAATATTTTCACCCTTGAAAAATATTTTCCTAAGGTTTTTCGACATATGATACAAAACAAATTTAGTGAATTGAGGAAAAAGTAGGAAGATTCAATTTCCATTTATGAAGAAAACATCACTATAATTGTGTGTTATTCTCCTGATGATATTCTAAATCTCTATATGAAAATCAAAAAATTTCACTCTGCATTGAAGGCAAGATATTGAATTGCATTGGCCGCTCTAGAATTCATGTGTTTTGAGAAACTAGTTGAATGTGCTGAGAGGGTAAAAATTGAGTACAATTATGGTCACATTTACTTTTATAAAAAATGATAAGAACAATTCTAGATGGAAAGATATTGGTAAGAATCAATCAATGATATTTGATCATATGAATGTTCAGTTTCATGTTATTGAAATGAGTAGAATAAAGGACCATAGGGAAGGACATAATAAAACTCGGAAGTGTTTTCCTTGTGGTTTTTATTGAAATATGGACTAATTTTTTTATGAAAATGATCTAAATACAAACTCTGATAAGAAAATTGAAAATAGTTTCTGTTGAGGCGAGATGGGTTATTAAGAAAATAGTTGCACAATGAGTGATAAAAATTAGGGGATACTCTATACTATATAAATAATGGTGTACTGAGATCCATTGTGACTATATTAGAATATGTGAGTCCATCTAATAAAATGCTATCAAGAAAATTTTTTATGTACTCATATTTTTCTAATGTCTTATTTAATACTTGTTATATTAATTCTTTATTTCTGATAAATATTATACTAAATTTTAAATATCATCTCATAAAATGAGACTATAACCTATTTTTAAATCATAAGGGAAATATATTATAGTAAAATACATTATAATAAAAATACCATTGTTATATTTAGAAATATATTAGCTGAAAACCTTGTTTTCCCATTAGTAGTGTTTGATGACATTCTAGGTATGGATTGGCTTTCTATTTTCCGTTGGAATATTTATTATAGATAAAAGGTTGTTTTTTTAGAAAGAGTTGTTGATTTTATATAAGTCATAATCCGTACTATTTATTATATATTAAAAATTTGCGAAACTATTGAATTATGTAAATGAATCTTATCTTGTTCATATAGTTGAAAACAAGGGAACTGTTTAGATGAATTATGTTCCAGTGATAAATGAATACATTGATGTTTTTTATGATGAATTACCTTTTGTAATTCCTAATTTGGATACTTAATTCACAATTTACAAAGTTTTTGTTGCTATGGAAATTTCAAATCCCTGTTATCGAATCATTTAAATGGAATTTCATTAATTGAAAATAATGTTGTAGGAGTTTCTTGATTAATGTGTCATTAATCCTAGAACTTCACTATAGGGATCTCATTTATTATTTTCTAAAAAGTAAATATGGTTCCATGAAACTTTTCATTTATTATATATAATTGAATAACATTACTATTAAGAATAAGTAACATTTTCCTAAGAGTAATGAATGTTTGATCATCAATAGGGATATCAGTATTTTCCCTAGATTAACCTGAGATCCGGGTACCATCCACCTATGGTGAAGGAGGATGTACTTCAAAAAATAGGTTTTACAAATATATATATATTTTATGAATTAGTTTTTATTCCTTTTAGACTAACTATTGGAAATTCTATATTCATGGATATTATGAATATAATATTTTAAGAGTTATTGGATATGTTTTTGGTTCTATTTATTGATGAATGCATACTAAGTTCTTGTAGTAATGAGGATCACTAAAAAATATAAGGTTTTTTTATTCTATCAATAAACGAAGAGAAAATAAATGGAAATTATAAAACTTGTGAATTTTGTTAATAATGATTTTCATTTCTTGGTCACATTGTATCTAAATATGGCACAACAGTTGATCCTGCTAAAATGAATATTGTTGAATAATGGTCAAGACCCACAAATATAAATGAGATTCTTAGATTTAATGGTTTGGTAGCCTATTACCAGAGATTTTTTTAAAAAACTACATTCTTATCTAGTCCACTTAATATGTTAACACAAAAAGGAGTTAAACTAACATGGAAAAAAGAATGTGTTTATTGTTTTCAGAAATATAAATGAAGATTGGTGAATTCTCTAGTTCTAACCCAACCATTCAAATTTGATGATTTTCTCATATGTAGTTATTTTTCATTAATTCGACTTGGTTTTGTTATAAAGGAAATGATCAGGTAATTTTTCATTCATTAAGACAACTAATGGCTCATTAGTTACTTTATACCACATATGTTTTTTAATTTTTCAACTATGGTTTTTTCTTTAATAATTTGGATTCGTCATTTATAAGTAGCCAAATGTGAAATATTTACTAACCACAAAAGTATGATATATATATTAAGTCAAAAAAATTGAAAATTAGACTGAAAAAAATCTACAATTTATAATGGATTATAATTTCATTACAATTACAATCCTAGAAAATCATACAATTTGGTGGATACCTTGAGATAAAAATATAATTCATCATTAAATATGTTATGGATAGAACAAAATGATTTTATTAATTATTAGAATAATTTTTTCTTGGATGATATTGGTTTAGGAAATTCTAATATTCTTTTTTAGGTTTTAATATAGTCATATTTGTTATACATATGTAATCAAGCATTGAAGGTAGACACATAGCTTTAGAAAAAGGAAGAATTTTTCAAAATGGGTAATTTTATAGAAATAAACATTGATAATGATTTTGTTTTGAGATTTGGAATATTAATATGTCTGCCTTTTGTTTCCCAGTTAATGAAATAAGTGTTGTGTGACACTCATAGTTCTCTATTTTCATTTCAACATGGTAGAAAAAATATATAGATATACTTTTTGTAGTATTACAGGTGGGATGGAATGAAAAGAGATATTTCATATTTTTCCAAGAAATGTTTATTATATGAATAGTTTAAAGCAGAGTAGAAGTTACCCAAGGGGATGCTACATCCTTTACTATTTATTGAGTGGAAATGAGTTAATATATACATGGACATCATTGTGGGATTACCAATGACATGTCAAGGTAATAGTGATATCATGGTTATTGTAGATATACTGACTAAATCTTTTCATTTCCATCGTATTTTTTTTACTATGTATTGGGAACAACTTCCTCGGTTGTACATAAAATGTATTACTAGGTCATATGGAGTTCCTATTTCTTTTATATTGGACTGTGATCCTAGGACCACGTCTATATTTTGGAAAGGCCATCAAAATTTGTTTGGAATATAATTAAATTTTAATAGATATTTTCATCCCCAATAAGTATGGAAGTAATAACTAACAATTAATACCTTTAAGGACACTATTTGGGAATGTTCAATGTACTACTAGGGATGTTGGGATCAACATATTTCATTAGTTGAGTTTTCCTATAATAAAATCATTCAGTCCAGTATATCGATGTCAAATTTTCAATAATTATATGGGATGAAGTGTTACAGTCTTGTATTTTGGGATGATGTTTGGGAACAGAATTTGATGGGACTAAAATTAGTAGAAAATACGGGTGAGAACATGAAGATGATTATGCAACACATGAGGAAAACTCCTAAAAGGAAGAAAAGTTATACAGATAACATGAGGAAAGTCTTTTTTTTCTAGGTTAGTGATCATGTATTTCATAGAATATCACCATTGAAAAGGGTTATGAATTTTTTCTAGAAGGGAATGCTGAGACCATGGTTCCTTGTACATATTGAAATCATAGAGAATTTTATATTGGCTTCCTACTATGTACGTAGCCTCTAATTTAATCTCAGGTAAACAATATTTTTCATGTTTTTATGATGAGATTGTATGTGGTAGTTTCATCTCATGTTTTGATCCCAAAGGAACTCATCTTTAAAAGAACCAATATTATAAAGATAAACTTGCTCAAAATATTGATCAAATGGAAAAAGTATTACAGAATAATGTAATCCACCAGTTAAATATTTTGTGGATAAATCATATGGTTGAAGAAAAGGCAGAGGAATCTAAAAATTATATGTGGTAAAGGTACCCTTACATATTTAATAAGTAAATAAAATTTAATGGATGCAATTTCTAGAAAGTGGGGAGAATGTTATTCAACATGAACCTAAAAATGAATTGAAATGCATTAAATACATATCCTTTACAAAATGAAAATTTATTTTATTTTAAATGGTATAAAAATGTTGTTAATGAATTTTTTTTCTTCTTCTAATATCTTAATTTCGAAGAAGAAACATCTACGGTTGTTATCAGTACGTTATTGGTGTCTGATCGAACAAGGATGTTTTTGGGGTGAATAGTAACATACACTTATGAATAGAAATGTGAATATTAATATAACAGTTATCAATGGTAAATAATAATATTAATTATTTTCTTATGGTAATATGATAATGAGATAATGATTTATTTTTCAAGGTGATAACCAATGTGTTATAATATTAAAAAAAAATTTGGGAATAAATTATTATATTATTTAAAAATTAATTTTATCTTATAGAAAATATTATTTAAAAAAATGGTGTTCATTTTTTTTGAATTATACTTGTTGATAAATGGTTAGGGAAATATTTTGGATTTTTTTGAGATATTTTAATTTTCTGTCATTACTAAATATACAGTTTTAAGTTTCCATGTTTTTAATGACATATTAAGGATGTAATAATTATTTAATCAATATGGAGGAATCATAAGGATTGATATATGATATTATTTGTACCAAGTGTCCAATACCATGGTAAAACCCAATGGAAATCACCTGGATTTTATAGCACTACTAATCAGATGTCCTTTGAAATTATTTAAACACACCCTCACATTCACTATAAATTCTACCCTCACCCCCTCTTCCACTCACATCTCTAAAGATTTTTTAATTTTATAAATTCTACCTAATCTTATTCTCAAGTCTCCCCCCCCCCCACATCCAATACTTTCTGGTCTCACAAATATGCCAATATGAGTGGCATTTCGCAGGGTCTCAAGGACAAGAGAGAAGGAGGTGAAAGTCCTCTTTCATTTTATTTTGTTATCTTTTAATTTTTTTTTCTTATAATCACCTCACCTCCCATTAAACAAGAGGAATAATAGATTTAATATTATACATATTCAAGATTTTTTTTCATGTTTATGTAAAAATCCATTATCATTTCTCTTCTCCTCTTCTTCTTATTATCAAAACAAAAACTCCAACAGTCATGTGTCAATTTTTTATAATCGTGGATGATGTTACTTCAATTAAAATTACATCCATAAAATATTGTTTTAGCACCATTCTAATGATTAAAAAATATTTTATAGTGTATCATATGACCTCTTTTTAGTTATATAATTATTTTCTAAGTAGAATATTAAAGTTATATGATGAAATGACTTCATGATTATCGAAGAAATCGAAAAATGATCTAAACAAATATCTCTAATGATTTATCTAATGATTCATCCTCATTACATATAATAGAAAATTATTATTGAAAAATTTAATATTCTGGATTCATATTAATAAAAAAAATTCCAGTTCTGGGGATTTTCTACTATTCGATAATAAAATCTTTTATGAACCAACCACGAAAACCATGTAATGAATGAGCCTAAACCAATAAAAACACCAAAATATTTTTAATTAATATGATGAATTATGATATAAAATGATAATATAAGTTGTTATGACCATGAAAATAATTTTGTAATGTATTAAAATCATAATTTAAACCATTATAACATATATTTAAACAATTTTCAAGTAAGATGAACGTGAGAAATGTGAAATCGAAACATAATATCCATTGATCATGATAACATTATACTTTTTTGATAATGATTCACTAATATTAATTATTTAATTAATTTATTCAAATTTTTTTGGATGTTTATTTACAATTTATACACATATTCTATTCATTTTATTTATTTTCATATCACATATATTATATCTATAACAGACTTCGCTTATGAAATCCTCTTTTAAACATCATGTTATACAAATCTCAAAATGAATGTTTCTATCCAAGTATTATTATTGAATGATTATGTTATGGTTGTTGGGAATTGAATACTAAGAAGGGTTTTACTTATCTCTCCCTCTAGTGTATTTCATATGAGTATGTTGTAGGTTGCCCATAAGGTTACTCCATGTGTAGCTGTAATGGTTTCACAATAAAATAGTTATGAGGGTTAGATTGTAAGGTCGTTATATTGGTTAAAAATCATAAGGTACGTGCAATGTTTTCAATCTATGATGTAATTCCCGAATATAACATTGTGCCTTTATATGTTTTCATTAATATTTTATAGAAATATCATTTTTCAAAATTAAATTTTATATGGGTGAGAATTATGACAATGTGAAAATGATTTCATTTGATTTTCAGTATTTTAGGACTAATTGTTTCATTAAATCATTTTATATCCCTTACTATAATTTTTATTCGAATCATAATTTTTCATATATTTTAAAATGTTATTATAATGTTTAAGGGAAATAATGAAAGATAATATTTCTCAAATAAATCATGTTATTGTTTTGTGTTGAAAATATTATATTTTGGAGTAAATGGATAATTTTTCAATGGAACAACTTTGCATGGTTTTGGGTTTATATGTATGAGTTATGTCCTAAGAATTTGAAAATCTAAACTGAAATGATCTTTTGTAATGTAATGATATGGAATGTAGTTTAACTTTTTAGATTATGTAATGTTTAACTCTAGACCAGTATATTATTCATCCTATTAGGGCATTCATCACGTTTACTATCACATGTGTTTTTGGGAATGGGTTCAAATTTTCAGGCCATAGGATAAATATAAAATTATAATTAAGGTGCTTTAATACATTTTAAATTATAATAAAAAAAGGAAAATATATTCAATAAAGGAATACTATATAGTTGAATAGAATATCATATGTATGATTCCATAAGATCAAATCATTATTATATCTTGTCAAAGAAATATCCCAAGGGATCATTCTAAAGATTCATATTCATAATCCTAAAAAAATAGAAATTATGTCATATGATAGAAACTATAAATGTAAAATATATTTTTCATATTAGTACGTGATTTTAATCAGTGATATCAATTAAAAATAGATCAAATACGATAGTGTCTTTGGAAGATTGGTAACATAATTAGAAAATAAGAAAATATAATATTTTTTATTAATATACATAATGATCCATTATCACTATTTAAGATCCACCAACATCATTGGATAACCTAGAGAAATAGAAATAAAATGGGGATGAGATGATAATCCTTGTAAGGGAATAAATATAGAAAAGAAGAATATCACATGATCCAAATGAAATTTTATGATGATAAAATTTCACTTGAGTAAACATATAGATAAATAATATATAGACCGTGGAATAATATTATCATTGAAATATATAATTGTGGAAGGAAAAATATCATGACATAATCACAATTCATTAATAACTACCCAATACATAATACATGGTGGATAGAGTCCCAAAATGTATTAGGTTTTCTCCTGAATCTCATGCATAATTTATTATGAGACTAAAGGTTAACATGATGCATTATATATTTATCTGTATGCACCAATAATAACATGTTCGTGTATATTTTATCCACATAAAAAATAAAACACACTGAATAAGTGTAATGGTTACACATGGAATGAAATGGGGTTTGTAATCTTGTCATAAGGCATTACCATTGGGTGTATCATAATGGTATTCATGAAATAAAAGATTAAATCAATATTCAAAATTCATTATTAAATTAAAATAATAGATCACGAATAAAAATATAAAAATGAATATAAAACATTAAAATAGCTTTTAGATATCTTTAGAAATTTTCAAATTAGGCATTGTTTTAGGTAAAATAATAATGTGTCCAAAAATAGAATAAAACAACAACTACATTCTTAATACCATAAAGTTACATTATTTCAATATAAAATCAATTGTTATTTAAAATAAATTTGTCTTAATATTTATTATATTGTACATGATATTGATTAAGAATCATAAAATTTCCAATTATTCGATTTTTATGTTCATTAGTAATTGATATGATATCATTTTTTAAACTTTTATTTCATATAATAGAATTTTTATTTAGTGATATATATTTTTTATTAATATTTTACGAATATAGAATATTTTGTTGAGAACAATGAAGAGAAATATTTTCAAATAGATAGGTAAATCACTACCCAATATAAATAATGACGTACACAGATATCCAAAACCTTATGTCCAAATGCTTTATTCATATTCACATAATGTCATTAAAAGTCAAATTAGGTTCATTAAATACTTAATTCATAACCATTTATACTCATTTTTTAATTATCATCATTTTATTTTTTCCATTTATATCAATTTCTATGAGTTAAATTGTTACATTTTGTTATACTAGAAACTTTTGTTTTATGGTTTAATAGTCGGTTCACCCGTGTAAAATTAATAATTTTCTTATATACTTGAATTACTAATCAAGAAGTGAAATTAAATAGAATTATTTCACTTATATATTTATTAATGGTAACATATTTCATTTTTTCTAAAATAAGTACGGTTTTTTTGGTAAAAATACTATATTTATTTGATTTTCTCATTGAAGTTGTATTATTGAACATCACGAAAATGTTTCATTTTATATAAAATTATTTATATATATAAATTATGTAACATTAAATAATTTATAATATATTATATTAAATATTATTTAATAATAATAATAGTTTTATCATCATTCTTGATGGTGGTAATGGAAAATGCAAACTCATTATCCACAAAGGTGATAAATTGCCATAATTTGGACAACAGTTTCATTTCATTAAAAAGGATGAGAATAAAAAGTGGCTTGATAAATGATATTATATTTCAAATATAAAATTAAAATATATAAATGATACGTTTTATTTAAATATTTTATAGATAAAGGTGGTCAGTTTATTCTATAAGAATAATATAAATTAAATTAAGTTGTTTAAGAATGTCACATGTTGAATATCACCTCCTTGAATAACCCAATGAAAAACATTAAAGTAATATTTTAATTATATTAGAAGATAATTATTTTTAATAGATTGTGGAGTATTTGATTTGGATGAGATATGGGAGAGTGTCATATATTTTATGGTTTGTGGGGAAAGGGTGGTGAGATGTGGTATTTACAAGGTTAAGAGAGGAGTGTTTTTATTATTATATTCATTTGTTTTTTTTGTTTTGGAAGAATAATTTAAATAGAAATTTCTTGATGAAAAAATATATAAAATTATTCATGTGATTAAAAATAATGGTTTCTTACATCTTCCATGACTCAAAAAATCAGGACTTTTTCATATAATATGATATACCATAATTTACTAATTTTCACTATTCACCAAAATTCAATTATTTTTAAAATATCTGAAAAATTTACAGTAACAATTTATCTAAGGGTATATTTATGGAATTAATGCATTTTTTTTTAATTATTTATCTAAAAAAGAAAATTTTTTATTCCAAAATAATATCATCATTTAATTGGAAATATTGATTTTATTATTATATTTGATTATAAGAAACTATGAAGAATCACTTATTCTCCCATAAAATTTTCATACCATTTTAATAAAACAAAATGAATGTTTATGAAACCATTTTAATAAAATTATATTGATTTCAAATAATTGTATTGATTAAAAAATAAAAATAAAATAATTACATTTTAAAAAAAAACCAACACATAATTTGTAATTTATATAATATTTATTTACTACATCCTGAATATAAATATATAAATTATCATTTTAAAAGATACCTAAATATTATTTTACACTTCTATTGAATATTATTCATTTATTAAATTCATATTAATTTTCATAATGGTAATATTACTGTACTAGTAGTTGGGATTCAATTCCAACATTTAAGTTACGATTCCAATGATTATTATAATGACCCGCCAACTCCCATAGGCTTGAGAGCTCAAGGAGTCATTACTATTACATAAGAGAAATCCCCAAGACACCAAAGGCTATCAATAATTATCGATGGAAATCTAATAGAAGTTGGGGATGATTTAACGTTTAATAAAATAACTCATAAACCAACCGTAACCAAACATTCACTATATGATGCATGAAAAAATGAAAGTCCAATAAAAAATTCATTAATAGAAAACTAAATCAGAGCACACAACAATGGAATACCAAAGTATGTGTCAAAGTGCACAACAGATAAACAACCCAAGAATCTCAAAGACACTAAGACTCTTCATTCCACAAGCTCCAAGCTCCACAACATCTCCCAAGCATAACCAGGATCCACTAACAATATAGTTTCATTACATTTACCAGTAACACCCCAGGTAAATAAAGAGTATGACATTTTAACATTTATCCATATTTGTGAATAAAATATTAATATGACTTTAAAGGGGATGATATGCTCGATGGCGTACCCAACACGCAACAACAGGTTTCTTGGGAATCTTACGTTGCACTCTAATAATAAAATAATATTATTTTAAATAGTAGTTTACGCCTAGCCATTATAATGGCAGGAATGAACAGAACTAACTACAAAATTATTATATATGTCAAATATTTTTACTTTTTACAATAAATGTTAGAGGATTGAAAATGAAAATGAATCCAATTTTAAGCGTAAACATTATAATATTATTTAAAAGGTCGGTTAACCGCCTTTTGATGGAGAACCTCTTTTAATTATACTTTTTGACAATTTTATGTGTTATATTTGACAAAATAAAATTCTTCTTTAGAATCAGGACATCAATATTTACTTTGTGTAAATTTTTGGTATTTTTCCGAAAAAGTTCAATTTTTAACGAATAGTGAAAAATGTTCTATTTTAATTCAAAACAACTTTTAATCTAATTTATTTATATGATTATATTATCTTTTGAATTGGTTTTAAAGTGAAATTAGAATATATTTTTACCATTTAATCCAATAGTTGTCGTTGTAATTAATTTCACTTTGAAATCGGACTTGAACTACTGTCAATCTTTTGATACAATTTGTTTCATAATAACACGCTATTTGCTTTGACAGTGGGAATTAATTATTAAATTAAGTAATGCAACTTATATGTTCTGAATTTTGTAAAATAGACATCATTTTTTAATTCATAATATAAAATATAGCTTAGGGTGAACTTTTGGTAATTTTCTGAAAAACTTCAATTTTTAAACAATAGTGAAACCACTAACTGGTACTTATAAAAACTGATTTTCCGTTTAAATGAAATTTTTCCATCATTGTGTTTTGAATTTAAAATATCCAACATACATTGTTTTCATTAATAAGTAAAATTTGGTTTAATGGGATTAATATAATTTTTTGGTGAATAGTAACTTATTATGTTTTTAATCGCGATTAGAGGTAATTAGTGTAGTTTAAGGTAAGAATAATGTTTTAATAAAATGAAATGACCTAGACACATGTCCTACCCTCATTGTATGTGTCATTTCCGACCAATAAAATCCATGAGTCAACTTTAGGACCCCATGGAGCCACATTGGTTGGAAAATGACATAAATATCTTTTTATTTAATGTTAAAGTAAAAACGACACAAACATGAGATGTTTTACTAAAATAATTTTTACATGGAGTTATACAAGTAAGATTTTTGACTATAAATAATATATTTAAAGATAAAAAGATTTTCTACATTATAGAATTTGTTTAATAATTTTTATACATTAAATAAATTAAATTATTTCTGACATCATGATGATGCAGCGATGACCTCATTATTTAACGATTTAAATAAAATGGAAAGATAATGTAAAATCATAGACCTAAACATTTCAAAAACCTATTTGATGGGTGTATTTCGAACCCCTATCACCTTATACTCTAATTTTATCATTGTGTGACCTTTTAAATCACAAACGCATTTTAAAATAAAGTAACATTTCTTTACATTACAAGAGTGCCCCTCCTCTCCTCTTATAAAGGGCCCCCACCTCTACCTCTTTACCCAAACTTCCAAAGCCTTTGGCTCATCCAAACCCTGCCCATTTTGTCTCTCCACATACTTATCTAACTCCTTGAAGCCTCATGTTGGGCTGAATTCTTCCCAAGGATTCCTTTGAGCTCAAACCAAAGGGAGTTACCCGATTTTAAGGTAATGTCTTCACTTGTGTCCTTTTGTTTTATTTTGCTTCTCCAACCCCCTAAAATATTTTTATTAATTACTTTTGTAACAACTACAGTATCTTCAATATACTAGGATGTTTTGATAAGAAGGATTCGAGCTACACTTACACACAACTTCATCTAATGGTTAAAGAACATATTGTTTCTGTGGTTGGTGATTTTCTGCCTCACGAAACGATGATTGTTCAATATTCTTTTAACACATTTAAAGGTGGCCATTATGATGTCACTGTATTTATATATGATATATGTGGTATATATGTTTACTATATTCTTCTTTATTTTATATTTATACCATAATTTTATTCTTTTCATGTTGTGTAAATGCGATAATTTCATACGAGGAAATGTGGACTACCACCCCCTCAAGTGATGTTACTCGTACATGCAATACATAGAATGTATAATGAATGAAATTAATGATCATATGTGACCTATATAAAATATATATTATACTGGAATTATAATATATATATATATATATATATATCATTCATTTTTAATTCCGTTAATAATACATAGAAATGAAAGTAGCGTTCATGCGTACGTACGGCTTACCGTCTCTATGAACGGTGGATTTCATTTCTTATCCAAAAATGTAATTTACTATTATAAGTACAGATATATAATGGATATATATGATTTATGTTACATCTAAATGATTAATATAATTCTGGATTTAAAATATACATACCTCTCATTTAGTTTTAATTCCATTAATATAACATAGAAATGAAAGTAGCGTTCATGCGTACGTACGGCTTACTGTCTCAATGAACGGTGAAATTCATTTCTTACCTCTAAATGATTATGTGATATTATAAATACATGTATATGCTTGATATATATGATATATATGATATCCAAATCAGGAATGTCATTCTGGATATAAAGAACCTTTGACCACACGAACAACATGTAATTGTAAGAAGTCCACTTTTGACTTAAGAAACAAATATCGACAAAACAAACATTATTAACTTAAATGATTACATAATATTTATTTCATTTCAATAATTTAAATAAAATTAATAATTAACTTGAAAAAGGTTCTTAATTAAGTATAAATTAACTCAATTTTATTATTCAGGATGTTAAAGAACGATCGAGTCAAGTCAGACCCGAGGTAAGGGATCCTACTCCTCTCTTTCTTTTAAAGTACACTCTTTTATGACATTCCTTATAAGCTCATCTTTATTGTGATTGGGATATTATTTTATATTACTCTTACATTAATTATTAAGTTCATATGATGAGAGACCCTATTCTCTCCCATCAATCCATTTTGGAAGTTTTCAGTGGCGCCGTTAGGCTGCTGAATTTTCGTAAGAGATCTAACATCTCTCTTTCTTTTTATGTACTCTCCTTTATGTCACTTTTTTTAAGCTACTATTTGTTATGTTGGGGGATGCTATTTTATATTCCTCTTTTTGTAAACATTATATTAATATAATTGGAGACCCTATTTGATCTCATCAATCCATTTTTGTGGCGTCGTTAGGCTGCCGAGTTTTCGTAAGGGATTTTTCTTCTCACTCTTATTCCCATGAGATTTATGATACATTTTCCACAATTTCCTTTGAGTGGGGTATGTACTGCCCATTAAATTACTCATTGTGTATAATACTTTCATTTATGAGTATTTACATCAATGTTGTGTTGTCCTTCTTTCACGGGGTGCATGTCTCGAAAGATACCCATGTCGGTAAGGGAACCATTCACCCTCCTGTTTTTAAAAGACTTATTTTGTTGGGTCTTTTAATTTATATATTGTTATATTGGGATACGTTCTCATATAACCTTATTGATGTAAATTTTATTTCCAAGTGACGAGATACCCTTTTTATCTCTCATCAACTCATTTTCTGAATTTTGTAGTGATGTTGTTAGGCTGTCATATTTTTGCAAGGGAACTTGTTAATCCAAATTTGATTCTTTGGGATAATCTTGTACTCATTGAATATGTCATTATATGAATATTTGTGAATAACATCTGATTGTTTTACAGTTAATATCCACTTATATTGTGCGTATTCTTTTTTCACACATAATTATGTAATTGACTTATCCTTAAACCAAGGATACCGTCTTTGTAAGGGACTTCGTCTCAATCTCCTTTCATTGAGGCATATTTCGTTTTATACACAACTATCTTTTATATGGTGTATAAACCCCTTTTACTTTTACTTTTATACAAAAGGAATCTTTTTCTACGAAGTGTTTTACTAAATGACAAAAAGGAATGTTTTTTTTACCATATGCGGTGACAATGACTTTTTCCGCCGCCATGAGTATTGTTTGATCTTTGGCTTCTTCAACAAGCTGTAATGTTTTTAAAATAAAATAAATACCATATAATCTTTTATGTATTTTGTTATTGAAAATGGTTTTGATAAATGATTTTATTATGTCAATATATTTAAATGATATATTGTGATCGAAATGTGGAAGTGTTATCATTTTTTTATATTGATTTTATGTGTTATAATTTTATAATGGTACTTGGACATATTACGGGTGGTTATGTGATAAACCATATGACGGGTGGTGCCGTGAATACCAGGACGAGTGGTTATGTTATAACCTCCAATGCATTGGGTATGGAAGTCGGCCATATGGCTATTCCATTAAGTATGTGTGGAAGTCGGCCATATGGCTATTCAATTAAGTATGTGTGGAAGTCGACCGTATGGTTATTCCACTTAAGTATGTTTATGTGCCAAGTTACCTTTATATGTTATGTGATCTTTATATGGGTTTTATAGTAATCTTTTGGGTATAGGAGGGTAAGTAATGAACTTTTATTCCGTGAAGAGTTTTTACTACTTCGAAAAGGTGAAAAGTATTACTTTGATAACGTATACATGGTTTACTTGTTGTTTTGAAAAACTAACAGTTTTCATTCTTTGTGTATCCGTTACTGAGCTTTTTATGCTCATCCCTAGTTTTTGAAATGTTTTTCACAGGACTTAATGTTGAATACGGTCAGGGGTGGGATCAAGGGAAAGTCATGAAACCTAAAACATGGATCTGGACATGTTTCTTTTTAAGAGTTTTTATTTTATTGAAACTTAGTAAAAGTTTATACTTTGTAATCTTTTGAGATGTAATAGTTATGTCCTAATTATCTAAAACTCTAAACATAAAAAGATCCTCAATGTGAATTATTCATTTAATTCAATATTATGTAAGGTTTAAGGTTGGGGTCTTATAGTTGGTATCAGAGGTCAGTTTAGATAACTTTAGAGGTTAGGGTATTCTTTAAGCATAAGTGACATGACCATAATGGTTAGGATTTCATAAACAGACTTAGTTTTAGATAAAGTGAATGAGTAAGTATATCTTAGTGTTTATATTCCTCTTTAGTACATGATGGTTTTTTTGATATACTCACACTAACATTTTTGGTTTTAGTAAATGGCTGGATCTAGAAGGCACCAAGGTAACGGTGGAGGTGAAGGAAACTGTGACAGTTTTCTAAGCGAGGAACTGAATGATATGGAAGCTGCAATGAGAAATCTTGTGTTTATCCTCAACTAACTATCTGGAGTCATTATTGACCACCTAAACCTTGAGAAATTCTATAAGGCATCATATATGCGAGAAATAAATCCCTACGGAACTACAGGTAATAATCATAATGGTTAGTGTGCTAAAAAACCTATGTGTCATAGATGTGGAAAGAAACACCGAGGAAAATGTTTCAAAGGGACAAAAATATTCTATAGATGTGGAAATGAAGGTCATAAAGAAAGAACCTGCCATGGAAAAAGGAAGCATCCAGTTGACTTGAGGAAAGGGAAAGAAGTTATTTCTGAGGGATCAATTGAATGTTTTAAATGTGGTGTTCATGGTCATTATGCAAACACATGTACTATGAAGAAGTTTCGTGAATGGGATCACCATGATCATACAAATACTCGTTTACCAATACCTAATGCCATTCTGATTCAGGATGAAGAAACTGACAATGACCAATCAAAGGTATGGATTATTTCTTAACTTTTGTTTTCTATTTTGGAATCTTAGGATATGATTCATGATTTTGTTTGTAAGAAAGAAGTATTTCAGAATATGTTGGAAAGGAATGGTTAATGGATCATGAAGAATGTTGAATGAGTAAGAATTCAACATATAAGGGCCTCAAGAGTTATGGTGAAATTCTTAAGAGTATTAAGTGTCTTTTGATGATGGGGTACATTAGAAGACTTTTTATAGTATGTGTAACACTGATGTTTGATATATGAAAATTTTATTCAAATAATAGTAATCTTTTCTTTTGTGGTCATAGTTATAAAGAACAGTTTGGGTTTATATGATCCTTACTTTTGAGGTAATTATGGGTTACTATATGTTATGATGGAAGTGAAAGGCATGAGATTAAATTGAGCTTAAATTATGTTACGATTATTTTTGATGATTTTATCTCTTTTTGGGATTAATTTTAGAATTATATAGTTTTGGAAAAAGGACAACATGAAGACCGTGTGACAACACGCCGCGTCGGACAAAGCTGCGGGAATCGAACCCACAACAAAAGTGCGACTGGTATTTATCGCCTACCACTGGACTACGTGAAGTCCCTATTTATTTTGACTGATTATTTTTAGTTAGATGATTTTATGAATTAAGAGTAAGTTGATTTTCAGTTATCTATGGATATTTATTAACCTATCATAGAGGATATGTGATTAGGTTAATTCTTTTCAATACGAGACATTAAGAGAAACTGATGTTGTTTGGAGATAAATGTTACGATTTAACATGGAAAACTGTGTGACTAAATCCTTCAAATATTTGGGTTTCAATATTAGTTTGGTTTACATTGAAGTATTTTATGGACAATGTTTTTATCGAATAGTCCTCGTTGAAATTTGGGTTTTGTTGGACAAATTTTGGAGATTAAGAATAAATTTTCTTTTTATAAAGGGTTATCCATTTCTGGATTATCTGATCTTGTACTAACCTTTTTGGTTTTGGTTTTGGTTAGAGTCTAAAGACATGGGAAGTATATAGTTCTCTATTGTGGATTAGGTGATTCTATAGAAACTGATTATAGTACTCTTAATGTGAAAAACTCTTCCTAAATACTCATCTTTTGGAGAAAATATGAGTTTGATTAAGGAATCTAGTAAAAGTTGAAAGTCAACATGATAAGTGATTTTGTTTCCATATGAATTAATTCCTCAATAAAATGTAACTTAAAAAAAAAATTTCTATTAACTTTTCCTTCTGGGGAATCAAATACTATATAACCCATCACAAGTTTGTGATTTTCTTATGGTTAACTTTCTCCTAGACATGTTTACTATCACTCTCCATCAGAACATGACCCTTTGTTTTTTCTTCCATATCAATATTTTCCTACATTGAATCATAGTATGGGTTAACTCGGCTGACCTCTGTACTTTTCACCCTTTATTTTAATGTGATTGTTTTACCGACTCTTGTTCTGATGTGGGTCATTCAAAGATGTTTCCGAGACCAATTTTAAAATTGCGAGGACGCAATTCCCAAAAGGGGGGAAGGATGTAACACCCCGAGTAAATAAAGAGTATGACATTGTCACATTTATCCATATTTGTGAATAAAATATTAATATGACTTTAAAGGGGACGCCATGCTGGATGGCGTACCCAACACACAACAACGAGTTTCTTGGAAATCTTACGTTGCACTCTGATAATAAAATAATATTATTTTAAATAGTAGTTAATGCCTAGCCATTGTAATGGCGGGAATGAACATAACTAACTACAAAATGATTATATATTTCAAACATTTTTACTTTTTACAATAAATGTTAGAGGATTAAAAATGAAAATGAATCCAATTTTAAGCATAAACATTCTTTTATTATTTAAAAGGTCGATTAAATGCCTTTTGATGGATAACCTCTTTTAAATCATCTTTTTGAAAATTTTATGTGTTATAGTTGACAGAATGAAATTCTTCATTAGAATAGGGACATCATTCATTACTTTGTGTAAATTTTTGGTATTTTTCCAAAAAAGTTCAATTTTTAATGAATAGTGAAAAATGTTGTATTTTAATTCAAAAACACTTTTAATCTAATTTATTTATATGATTATATTATCTTTTGAATTGTTTTTAAAGTGAAATTAGAATATATTTTTTCCATTTAATCCAATAGTGGTCGTTGGAATTAATTTCACTTTGAAATCGGACTTAAACTAGTGTCAATCTTTTGATATAATTTGTTTCATAAAAACACACTATTTGTTTTGAAAGCGGGAATTAATTATTAAATTAATTAACGCAACTTATATTTTCTGAATTTTTTAAAATAGATATAATTTTTTAATTCAGAATATCAAATATAGCTTCGGGTGAAATTTTGGTAATTTTCTGAAAAACTTCAATTTTTGATGAATAGTGAAACCACTAAGTGGTACTTATGAAAACTGATTTTCCGTTTAAATGAAATTTTTCCATCATTGTGTTTTGAATTTCAAAAATACTACATACATGGTTGTCATTAAGAAGTAAAATTTGGTTCAATGGGATTAAAATAATTTTTTGGTGAATAGTAACTTATTAAGTTTTTAATCGCGATTAGAGGTAATTAGTGTAGTTTAAGGTAAGAATACTGTTTTAAGAAAATGAAATGACCTAGACCCATGTCATACCCTCATTGGATGTGTCATGGACGACCAGGAAAATCCATGGGTCAACATGGGGACCCCATGGATCCACTTTGGTTGGAAAATGACATAAATAACTTTTTATTTAATGTTAAAGTAAAAAATGACACAAACATGAAATGTTTTACGAAAACAATTTTTGCATGGCGTTCTACAAGTCATATTTTTGACTATAAATAATAAATGGAAAGATAAAAATATTTCCTACATCATAGTATTTTTTTTAAATTTTTAGACATTATATACATTAAATTATTTATTATATCATGATAATTCAGCGATGACTTCATTATTTAACGATCTAAATAAAATGGAATGATAGTGTAAAATATAAGATGTAAACATGTCAAAAACCTATTGTATGGATGATTTCGAACCCTTATCACCTTATAAATTAATTATATCAATTTGTAACCTTTTAAATCTGAAACTCATTTACAAATAAAGTAACATTTCTTTACTTTCCAAGAGTGCCCCTCCTCTACTCTTATAAAAGGACCCTACCTCTACCTCTTTACCCACACTTCCAAAGCCTTTGGATCGGCCAACCCCTGCCCATTTTGTCTCTCCAAATCCCTCTATAACTCATTAAAGCCTCAATTTGGGCCGAAATCTTCCCAAGGAAGCCTTTGAGCTCAAACCAAAGGGAGTTACCCGATTTTAAGGTAATGTCTTCACTTGTGTCCTATTGTTTTATTTTGCTTCTCCAACCCCCTAAAATCTTTTTATTAATTTATTTTGTAACAAATCAAGTATGTTAAATATACTAGGATGGTGTTATAAGAAGTATTCGAGCTACATATACACACACCTTCGTCTAATGGTTAAAGAACATATTGTTTCTGTGGTTGGCGATTTTCTGCCTCACGAAACGATGATTGTTCAATATTATTTTAACACCTTTAAAGGTGGCCATTATGATGTCACTGTATTTTATATATTATATATATGGTATTTATGTTTACTATATGATTCTGTATTTTATATTTAAACCATAATTTTATTCTTTTCCTCTTGTGTAAATGTGATAATTTCATATGAGGAAGTGTGGACTACCGCCCCCTCAAGTGATGTGAATCGTACATGCAATACATGGAACGTATAAAGAATGTAATTAATTATAATATGTGACCTATATAACATATATATTATACTGGAATTATAATATATATATATATATCATTCATTTTTAATTCTGTTAATATGACATAGAAATGAAAGTAGTGTTCATGCGTACGTACAGCTTACTGTCTCCAAGAACGGTGGATTTAATTTCTTATCCCCAAATGTAATGAACTATTATAAGTACATATATATAATGGATATATTTGATTTATGTTACATATAAATGATTAATATAAATCTGGAATTAAAATATACATACCTCTCATTTATTTTTAATTCCATTAATATGACATAGAAATGAAAGTAGTGTTCATGCATACGTACGGCTTACCGTCTCCATGAACGGTGCATTTCATTTCTTACCTCTAAATGATTATGTGATATTATAAATACATGTCTAAGCTAGATATATATGATATATATGATATCCAAATCAGGAATGTCATTCTGGATATAAAGAACCTTTGACAACATGAACAACATGTAATTGTAAGAAGTCCACTTTTGACTTAAGAACCAAATATCGACAAAACAAACATTATTAACTTAAATGATTACATAATGTTTATAACATGTCAATAATTGATATAAAAGGAATAATTAACTTGAAAAAGTATCTTAATCAAGTAGAAATAAACTCATGTTTATTATTCAGGACGTTAATGAACGATCGAGTCAAGTCGGACCCGAGGTAAGGGATCCTACTCCTCTCTTTATTTTTAAGTACACTATTTTATGCCATTACTTTTAAGCTCATATTTCTTGTGATTGGGGTGTAATTTTATATTACTCTTACTGTAATTTTTATGTTCATATTATGAGAGAACCTATTCTCTCTCATCAAAATATTTTGGAAGTTTTGAGTGGCGCCGTTAGGCTGCTGAATTTTCGTAAGAGATCTAACATCTCTCATTCTTTTTATGTACTCTCCTTTATGTCACTTATTTTAAGCTCCTATTTATTATTTTTGGGGACGTTATTTTATATTCATATTTCTGTAATATTTATGTTAATATGATGAGAGACCCTATTTGATCTCATCAATCCATTTTTGTGGCGCCGTTAGGCTACCGAGTTTTCGTAAGGGATTTTTCATCTAACTCTTATTCCTGATATATTTATGCTACATTTGCCACAATTTCCTTTTAGTGGGGTATGTACTTCCCATTACATTACTCATTGTGTATAATACTTTCATTTATGAGTATTTTCATCAATGTTGTGTTGTCCTTCTTTCACGGGGTGCATGTCTCGAAAGATACCCATATCAGTAAGGGAACCTTTCACCCTCCTCTTTTTAAAAGACTTATTTTGTTGGGTCTTTTAATTCACATATTTTTATGTTGGGATACGTTCTCATATAACCTTATTGATGTAAACTTTATGTCCAAGTGATGAGATACCCTTTTTATCTCTCATCAACTCATTTTCTGAATTTTGTAGTGACGCCGTTATGCTGTCATATTTTTGAAAGGGAACTTGTTAACCCAAATATGATTCTTTGGGATAATCTTGTACAACTTGAATATGTCATTATATGAATATGTGTGAATATCCTCTGACTGTTTTACACTTAATATCCACATATATTGGGCGTATTCGTTTGTCACACATAATTATGTAATTGACTTATCCTTAA
The DNA here is from genome assembly GCA_963277665.1 of Viscum album. Lineage (NCBI taxonomy): Eukaryota > Viridiplantae > Streptophyta > Magnoliopsida > Santalales > Viscaceae > Viscum > Viscum album. The sequence continues at coordinate 722,724,167 of OY728141.1, forward strand.
ACCAAGGATACCATATTTGTAAGGGACTTTGTCTCAATCTCCATTCATTGAGGAATAATTCGTTTTATAAACAACTATCTTTTATACGGTGTATAAACCCCTTTGAATTTTACTTTTATACAAAAGGAATCTTTTTCTACGAAGCGTTTTACTAAACGACAAAAAGGAATGTTTCTTTTATCGTACGCGGTGAAAATGACCTTTTGTGCCGCCGTGAGTATTATTTGATCTTTGGCTTCCTTAACATGATGTAATGTTTTTAAAATATATTAAATAGCATATATGCATTTATGTATTTTGGTATTGAAAATGGTTTTGATAAATGATTCTATTATGTCAATATATTTAAATGATATATTGTGATTGAAATGTGGAAATGTTATCATTCTTTTATATTGGTTTTATGTGTTATTATTTTATAATGGTACTTGGACATATTATGGGTGGTTACGTGATAAACCATATGACGGGTTATGCCGTGAATACCAGGATGGGTGGTTACGTTATTACCTCCAATGCATTGGGTATGGAAGTCGGTTGTATGACTATTCCATTAAGAATGTGTGGAAGTCGGCCGTATGGATGTTCCATTAAGTATGTGTGGAAGTCGACCGTATGGTTATTCAACTTAAGTATGTTTATGTCCCAAGTTACCTTTATTTGTTATGTGATCTTTATATGGGTTTTATAGTAATCTTTTGGGTACATAAGGGCAAGTAATGAACTTTTATTCACTGAGGAGTTTTTACTACTTCAAAAAAGGTGAAAAGTATTACTTTGATAAAGTATACATGGTTACTTGTTGTTTCGAAAAACTAACAGTTTTCATTCTTTGTGTGTCCCTTACTGAGCTCTTTATGCTAATCCCAAGTTTTTGAAATGTTTTTCACAGGACTTAACGTGGAATAGGGTCAAGGATGGGATCAAGGGAAAGTCATGCAACCTAAAACATGGAACTGGACATGTTTCTTTTTAAGAGTTTTGATTTTATGGAATCTTAATAAAAGTTTATACTTTGTAATCTTTTGAGATGTAATAGTTATGTCCTAATTCTCTAAAACTCTATACCTAAAAATATCCTCAATGTGAATTATTCATTTAATTCAATATTATGTAACGTTTAAGGTTGGGGTCTTATATTACCTCTATCCCAGAATATGAAACATGCAAAAGAACCAATGTACCAAAGTAGGGGTGAGTATAAATACAATAGTTTACCCCTAATTGCATCCCTACTCACGCAACTAGGATAGAATAGTTAGCAACAATTATATAAATACAGTTTGTATAAAAAATTTCTCAAATGAAATTTATAACCGAATATAAACATATTACCAAAACCATTCATAACCAAAAGCATCCAAGAGAAATTGATAGAAATTTTCCCATATGTTATTTTTTCTAGAAAAATAACCAATCTAGTTTTTGAACCATTTTACAAAATCTCATTTTGGCATACCCAACCATATCACAGTCCCATGCAAACCAACCATGCAAGCTACATGGAAGAGGGTAGAATCCCTAACCCTTATCTATCCAGACCATGATGGCGGAGACTTCATACCCTTATCCAACCCAAATACACATGAATCCTTGATAGGGGAGAGCCCTAACCCTTATCCATCCCAACACTGATGGCAGAGACCCCTAACCCTAATCCGTCCCGAATACAATATGAATATTTTATGGGGGCGATCCCTAACCCTTATCCATCCCAACACTGATGGGGGATGATCCTAACCATTATCTGTTCCACATGCCTATTAATACAAAAAACCATCATATCCAAAACCAAGTGTGTTCAACCAATTCAACCCATTTCAATGCTTTACCATTTCAATTCTAAATCATTTCAATAAAACTCCCTTTTTATAGAAAAAATCATCAATGTCATTTCAATATCAAACAATTTCAATAAAACAATATTATTATTGAAAAGCATTTTTCATAAAAAATTTAGAATTTATGAAAATCCATAACATAAAATCAACATTTTAAATTCAACAAGACAATTAATTTTGCACAAAATTTCACCATGGCTTCACAATCTCATCAATACCATAAATCATAAATAAATAAGAATTAATCATTTCATTTCAAAATCAAATCCCTTCAAATAGACCAATTTGAATCTAATCCAATCAATTATAATAAGAGGAGTAGAGAGTGAAGCCTCCTACCTCAATGGTTTTGATGAAAACCCCAATGAACGAAGAACACACAAGAAAATACAGTCGATTATGCAAGAATCCTCTCAAGATCTCTTCTCCTAACACAACCAAGACTAAATTGTATCATATTTTGCATCCACACACATTGTTCTTACCATAACAGGCATAGATCTAAGAAACCGAGAGAAGAAGAGAAGTAGATCTAAATTGATTTATGAAACTGATCAAAAACTATAACATACCTCATGAATTTGGCTTCGTTTCTCTAAGAGAAGCCTTAGGATCTCCTCTGGAATGATGGGAGAAGCCTCTTTGACCGTAGGAGAACCAAAATCCCGAGTTAGGTCCACATAGGAGTTTAAATAAGTCATTTAAAGGCAAAAAGGCATGAGATCAAAAATTTAAGGATCTCATTTAAGTGTCTTCATGGTTAGTTCACACGGTTTGACAAACCGTGAGCTAACTGTGCCTTAGCTACTACCTCAACCGCCCATCTCGCACAGTTGGGTTTCATAGTTAGACAAACCGTGCGCCGACCGTGCAGATTCTACTACCTCCGAGACCCACTGCGCATGGTTAAGCCGCGTGGTTTAGACAAACCATGCACCGCCCATACGACTTACGCTTTGCCTCAAAACATCATTCCATGTTCTCCCGACTCTCCCATTCAATACCCTTAACTTTAAAATTGTGAAATAAATCATGTAAGTATCACATACCAGAAACCGGGTGTAATACATTCTCCCCACCATTGGTCTTTTCATACTTGGAATGTAGAAAACCTTCAGCCAACTGAAAGAGTTCCGGCCACTACACATTCATTTCCTTTTCACTATCCCAAGTCTCTACCCGAATCTGACCATGGTGCCATAAAACCCGCACTAGACCAATGCCTTTTTTTCACGCCAAACATTCTCTTTCCTATCCACAATTCATATCGAGATATGTATAAGCGATGCATCTGGATCTCGGTCAATGTGATCCCATCTAATCACATGATATGGATCTGGGTGATACTTTTTCAATGAGATACATGAGACACATTATGCACCGAAATAAACTGTGGTGGTAATGTCAATAGATATTCCACCTCTCCGACATGTTGCAGTATCTAAAAAGGGCCAATGTATCTAAAGATGACAATCCTTGCTTCCCAAAATGACGATGTCCAACCCATGGAGAGATCCTCAAGAAGACACGATCACACAAAATGAACAACAACAGTCTTTGATAGTTAGCTGCATAAGATTTCTAACAACTAGGAGTCGTATCTATCCTCTTTATAATCAACCCAATCTTCTCCATTGTTTCATGGACAAGGCTCGGCCCCACTAGTGAAGTTTCACTAGTTTCCACCCAACATAGTGGAGATCAAAAAGGACACCCATACAATGCATCAAACAGAGCCATGCATATCGAGGCATGATAGCTATTATTTTATGAGAAATCCAGTAAGGGTATATGATCCTCCCATGATACACCAAAATCCATTACACAAGCCAACAACATATCTTCTAATGTTTGTATCGTCCGCTCGGATTGTCCATCCGTCTGAGGATGATACACCATGCTCATAGTCAAATGAGTTCCAAGGGATTGCTGTAATGATTTCCAGAAACAAGTTTCGAACCTCGGATCTCAATCTGAGACGAAAGACACTAGTACAAAATGCCTCTTTACAACTTCTTGGATATAGATTTTTGAAATATCTTCCACCGTATGAGTTTCATGAATAAGGATGAAATGGGATGACTTGGTTAGACGATCCACTATCACCCAAATGGAATCATGTTTCCGGACCATTCCTAGAAGACCTATAATGAATTCCATTATTATCTGATCCCATTTCTGGACTCTTATAGGTAAATATTGTAACATACCATCAGGACTCGGATTCTCTTCTTTATCCCGATGATAAGTTAAGCGCTGTGAGATGATCTCGGCCACCATCCTTTTCATGTTGTTCCACCAAAATTGTGCTTTCAATGTCTTATACAACATCTGTGTACCTAGGTGTACAACCCATCTTGAATGGTGATATGTATGAATGAGTTGTTCCTGAAAAACCATAAGTACAACCATCTGATCTCTACAACATAAAACTGAACCTCCATCTAGTTTCCATCCATCACTGGTCTCCCCGCCATTAAGTTATGAACAAACCACCAGACATTCTACATAAGATGTTTTTTCTTCTTTGATCATATTTCCAAAATAAAGAACAATTGTAGCTAAATAGAAAATAGCAACATCACCTCAGTCTTCACATTCCTCATGCATGTCGGCTAAGACCAACATCAACTTCAATACATTTGAAGCTTCATTCACCAACTAATCATATGAATTTCTATTCAATGAATCTACCACCAAATTTCTTTTTATGGGTGTGTACAATAAAGTCAAAGTCATACATTTAGAGCTACTCCATCCATCTCCTTTTCGTTAGATTTAAATCTCGCTGTGATAAAATGTGTTTCATGCATTTGTGATCTATAATCATAATAAATTTCTCACCAATGAGATAATATCACCATGTTTTCAGATCCTGCATGACTCCATCCAAGTCCAAATAATGTGTTTGGTAATTAATCATAAGCACTATAAACTGCCTTGAACCATAAGCAACCACATGAACTCTTTGAATTTGAACACAAACAAACCATGATGATGAAGCATCACAATACACCAAATACCTTTGTCCTGATTCTACCAAGATCATGATAGGTGCCGATGTAAGCTGAACATTCAGTTCCTGAAAGGATTTATGACATTATTTTTCCCACTGGAAGAGAGAATTATTCCTAGTCAGAGCTGCCATTAGTGAATCTAGTAATGAGAAATCATGCCCAAATCTTCTGTAGTAACATGCTAGACCAAGAAAATTGTGCATCTTGAACACATTCTTCGATGGTTTCCAAGAGATAATGGCATCTATCATTTCAGGAAGAATAGAAATTCCTTTATCCAAAATTACATTTCCATGGAAACATACTTCCCATATACAAAAATCACACTTTAATAATTTTCATACAAACGATGATCTCTTAAGATTTGTAGCACTATTCCCAAGTGCAACTCATGATCAGCCCTTGTCTTTGAATACACCAAGCTATCATCCACAAACCCCACAACAAAAGAATCTTGATATTGCTAAAAAATCATATTCATCTAAGCCATGAAGACTGTCGGTGCATTCGTTAGACCGAAATTCATGACTACATATTCATATTGGCCATATCTACTTCTGAAAGCTGTCTTTGGGATATCATTTTTCTGAACTCGCAATTGGTGGTATCCTTATCGCATGTTAATCTTGGAGAACCACTGACCTCCGCTTAATTGATTTAACATATCATCAATGAGTGGAAGTGGATATATATTCATAATAATAACATGGTTAAGCTTAAGATAATCAAGACACAACTGAAGAGTTCCATCATCATTTTTCATGAAAAAAACCCGTGTTGTCCACAGAGATGTACTTGGTCAAATGAGACCTTTTATTTCCAGCTCCTCTAATTGTGATTTCAATTCCTGTAACTCTATTGGTGGCATACTATAAGACGGAAGGGAAATATGGCTGGTCCCCAGAATGAGATCAATCGTAAACTCTCCTTCCCATAGTGGTGGTAACCCTGAGAAGTTATTGGGAATGACATAAGGAAATTGATCCATAATAGCTGGAAAAATAATTTCCTTAATCTCTCCCATTGATTCCAAAGTCAAATCTGCATGTTGGGGAGAGATTTTTCCCACCATTGGTTCCAACAAGATCTTTTCACCTCTCTTTTCCATCATCTCTCCATTGAAGAGGTGGTGGATGTCATCCTCAGCCATCAAACAAACCGTTCTCCTATAACTGTTGATGTGAGCCTTAAATATTGTCAACCAATCAATACCAAGGATTACATCATAGACATCCTTGTCTAACATAGAGAAGTCCTATTTTAACTCAGCTCCATCAACAATTATAGTACAAACATTACACACAAAGGCTTGACATTATCTTTCACCAAGAGGAGTTTGTAGTTTCAAAATATAAAGCATCAACTCTATTTTTAAACATAGAAAGTCAAGAACACGAGAAGAAATGAATGAATGTGATGAACCATTATAGAATATCACTTGTACAAGGGTATAATTCAAAGGATTTGTACCTCTCACCATAGATGGTATATCCTGATCATCGACTATCATCTGCTCATCTCCATACAATTACATTGTCGCTGTGCTATTCTCCTAGTTTCCTTGATGAGATTGACTTGGTTTTGGATTCATGGTATTTTGAGAATAACCATGGATAACTCTATTATGGTGATGAGAATGATTCTTCTTTCCTCGTCCTGTCAAAGCATATCATACTTGCGACACCTTAGAAGTGTCATGTGAACCCTACCTCAGAGCATTTCTACACTAGCACTGTAGATGCCCCATCTGCATGCATTTGTGACAAGATCTAGGTTGTTCCATACAATCTCTCATTTTGTGGTCAAGAGAACCACATTGAAAACAAAATTCTTTTCTCTGGGGATGTGGAGGAAGGTTCATTGATCCTGCCGTCTGGTTATGATTTCCACTTGCACCATAGAATTAGGTGTCCCATTTCCTCTTGTTCCCATCGATTGAGTTCCCACCGTTTCACATAGGTATCATCATTCCTCCTACTATAGATCCCGATATATCACATTCATCAACTGTCACTCTTCTCACCATCTTTGTATAATCCGTAATACAGAGCTCTGCAATATTCGATCGAATCTCCTGCCTTTTCCCCAATTAAATGTAGATTTCCTTCAACGACGCACTTTTTGCAACCACTAGTGCAAAAGAGACTAAATTTAGGAATTTATCCACATACTCTATGATAGAGAGAGTGTCCTACTTCATGTTAATGAAGTCCATTGTTTCTGGATATTGAAGGGGTGAGTATAAAAATCTGTAGGTTTCCCCCAATGACTCTCCTACTCATGCCACTAGGATAGAAGAGTTAGCAACAAATATATAAAAATGGTTTGTAAATTTTTTTTCTCATAAGTAGTTTTTAACTAAATATATACATGTTTCTAAAAGCGTTCATAACAAAAATCATCCAAATGTAATTGAAACCGATTTTCTGACAAGTTATTTTTCCAGAAAATAAACAATCCAGCTTTAGAACCATTTCACAAAATCCCTTTTGCATACCCAACCATTTCACATTTCCATGAAACAAACCATGCATGCTACCTTAATGTGGGGAGAATCCCTAACCCTTACCCATACCAACCATGATGGAGGAGACCTCTTACCCTTAACAAACATGAATTCACATGAATGCTTGATGGGGAGAGAGCCCTAACCCTTGTCCATCCCAGCATTTGTGGGAGAGACCCCTAACCCTTATCTGTCCCGAAAGCAATATGACGTTTTGACGGCGGAGTGCCCTAACCCTTATCCATCCCAACATTGATGGGGGGAGAATCCTAACCCTTATCTGTACCACATGACTGTGACCACACACATCCATATTATCAAAAAACGAAGTGTGTTCAACCAATTGAACCTATTTCAATGCATAACCATTTCAATTCTAAATCATTTCAATACAACTCTGATTTTATTGAAAACCAAATCAATCAATGTCATTTAAATATAAAAACATTTCAATAAAACACCCTTTTTATTGAAAACCCATTTTTCATCAAAACATTTTCAATTTCAACCAATCCATAATTTAAAATCAAAATTTTAAATTTACAAGGCAAATCATTTTTTCACAACAATTCGCCATGGTTATACAATCTCATCATAACCATAATTAATCAATAAAAAATATTTATTCTTTTCTTTTCACAATAAAATACCTACCAATAACCTAATTTTAATCTAAACCAATCAATTATAACAATAGGAGTCAAGAGTGAAGCCTCCCACCTCGAAGGTTTTGACGAAAACCCCAACGAACGAAGAACGCACAAGGAAACTGGGTCGATTCTCCGTGAATCCACCTTAGATCCCTTCTCCTAACACATAAAAGACCAAATATCATCATATTTGGCATCCACACACTTTGATATACCCATAACACGCCTATATCATAAAATCCTAGAGAAGTGGTGAAGTAGATCTATGTATATCTAAGAAACTGATTAAGAAAAATCACATACCTCAATAATACAGCATCGATTTGCCAAGAGAATCCTTGTAAATCTTCCGGAATGATGGGAAACACTCTTTGACCTTAGGAGAACCAAAATTCTGATTTATGGCCCCATAAGAGTTTAAAGGAGGCATTTGGAAGAAAAAACGCGTGAAATCCACAATTTAAGGATCAAATTTAAGTGGTTGCATGGTTAGTTCGCATGGTTTGACAAACCGTGAACAAACCATGCGTTATCTACTACCACAACCACCCTTCTCGCATGGTTTGGCCACACGGTTAGTTAAACCGTGCACTGACCATGCAAAAGCTACTGCCTCCAAGACCCACTGCACACAGTTTGGCCGCATGGTTTAGACTAACTGTGTGCCGCCCGTGCGACTTCCCCTTTGCCTCAAATCAACATTCCATGTTCTCCCAACTCTACAATTCAATACCCTTAACATTAAATCCATGAAAATCATCAAGTATGTATTACATACCGGAAACATGGGTTACTAAAATTATGATTTTATTATTCACATAGGTTCACTATAGCCTATAGATACGACATGTTCCATTTATTATTCTATCACGAATATTTTCAATCCAGAATATATATAATTTCATCTTCATAATTAATATTTTACTTTTTTCATTACATCTATTTATATAGTTATGATCTTTATTTTGGTTATTTTGTTGGAGCATTCAGTTTCAAATTACTATATTCAAAATTTATTAATCTGTATTCTTTATTCCACTATAATATATGGCATTCCTATTGGTCTATTTTATAAATAATTTACCATTATTCATTTATGATAATTATTTGTTAATGTGTTTTCTATGTGATGTGTGCTATTTGTAATTATGAAATAATTTTATGAAGGGATATATCATGGGTAATATTTTGGGTCATTACATGTAACCATATAAAAAGAATAGTTTTTCATACATGTTAGGATACCCATGCTTGAGTATTATACAACATGTTGGCCTATAGATTTATATGGATTTTTTGTATTAGGGGTTGAGGAATATATGACTGGTTCTCTTAATATCATGGTTAAAACATGATTAACTCACATGTAAACTATATTTTTCTTGATTCAATAAAATTTTTTATGCAAAAAATTTGATTTATTTGATATTTTATATTAGTTCTACATTGTGAGAAACTATTGTGAATTATTTTTCAAACCAAACATATAAATAATGGTTCATGTGAGTAAATTTTTTCTAGTGTGTCATATGTGAATAATTTTGATATAATATATTACGGGAGAAGTAGTAGATAGAATTAGAGATAGTTTCAAAATGAGGATCGATGTTGTAGAAGGGATTGAATTTTATTTTATTACTTATCAGTTTTTTATGTGGGATTTAAATGATGGGTAATCATTTCGGATATATGATTTTCCTACATGTGTTTAATATTTTTATAACATGTAGTTTTATTAATTTTATTATGGTTTGGAATGGTTAAATTTCATTATTATGTTCTGAGATCCAATTCTTAATAGGTTTGGTGTAATGCACTAGGGTTTTAAAAATTAATTGAAATCCACGAAACACTGCTATATACAAAATGAAACATTGTTTTAAGTAAATATTTATAAAATAATTATTAAATATTATTATGGAACTTATATGATTTCAAATTAGTATAACCTAAATCTACAGTTGTGATTATTATGTTATTTAGAGACTAATAGAACCAACTTTTTTTTGGGGAATCGTAACATGTTTATATGTTAATTAGATATTGAATAAATTTGTAAGGTAATATTAAATGATTTATTCTTTTTAAAATATTTATTTTCGGAATAAATTTTGATTTTATTTAAAAAATAAGGTTTTCATATTTATAAAATTATTTTCAAAAATTGGAGGTCATTTTTGAAATCTATATGTTGAAAAATGGATTGTTTTTTATTTTTCTATAATAGTTGAATTTTTAGGGAATATTTAAAATACAGTTTTATTTTTTCATATTGTTTAATGTTGTCATAATGATTTAATAATGATGTAATCATTATAGTAAAATTTTTAGGATTAAAATAAGATAATAGGTGTACCTAGTGGTCATTACCATATAGAAAAACAATAATATATTCCATGGTTTTTCAAATATCAGTAATGAGGCATCCTTTTAAATTAATTAAAAACTCCATCACATAAATACCACCATAGCCCCCTATTCCTCTCACACTTATCAACATATTATAATTGTATATGTTCAATTTAATCAACTTCCCAAGGATCTTCCTGAGGTACCAAACAAGATGGTCTCACCAAAATACCAAATCCAAGGTCCATAAGGGGGTCTCAAGGAAAAGATATAAGGAGGTATGTATCCTCTTTTATTCTCTAGTGTTTTATTTTAAATTATTTTATTTTCTTGAACTCTCTTAAACTCCCCTTATCCTAGTGGAATGAATGATATAGTATCATATATTTATTCTGGATTTGTATCATGTTTATGGAGAAATTCATCATCATTCTTCCGCTCAAATTCCTTGGATTCTTAAAACAACATCGTCTGTGATCTGTCAATTTTATGAAATCATGGATAATGTGTCTTAAAAATTATTTACTTCCAACAAATATAGTTTTAAAATCATTTTAATGGTCAGAATAGTTTTTTATTGCACAATATTAACTCTCTTATATTCTATAATTAACTTATTGGCATAATATTAATGTATTATGATGATACAAGTTTGTGATTGTCGACGAACAACCAAAATAATCTAAACGAATATCACTAGAGATTTATCTAATGATTCATCCACATAGCATACCATCCAAATGATTTATGGAATCCTTTAAAATTCCAGAGACATATTCATAATAACTCATTCCACATCTCTATATCTGAAATCTTTCATCATGAATATTCATTACAAACCAACTATTGAAATCATATAATGAACGCACCTGAAACAATGTAAATAAAAATATATTATTAATGTATGTTTGTAATGATATTAAAAAATGACCATATAAGGTGTTATAAACATGAATATTTTTCTGTAAAATATAAAAAATAGTATATAATAAAATATATAGAAGATTTAAATAATATTTATGTAAAATTAACCTCATGAAATGGAATTAATATTCCAATTTCTATTCTTTGGGTTAACCTTCTACTTAAATGATTATGAGTCACTATGATTATTTCATTATCAATTTTTTATATTACTTTTTATATTGTGGATTTATATTTTATACACGTATTCCATTCATTTAATTTTTTATCATATTAATTATATTATAATTGAAAAGGAATTTTCTTTTAAAATATTCTTTAAAACATTTATTTTTTAAAAATACAAAATTAATTTTTTTAAAGTATTATTGTTCTGTGATTATGTTATGGTTCTAGGTCATTGTTTACGATGATTTTGGAACTTTATCTGAGTATAATTCTTGGGGGTTGTGTATGTTGGAGTTTGGCCATATGGTTAATATATGTGAAGCTGTGATGGTTACACCATAAGGTTGCCTTGGGGGTAACATTGTTGTGTATTCATGAGGGTTTCAAATCATAAGGTAGCCCTGAGGGTTAAAATATAAGTATGAATTAAAAAATATATAATATTATGGTTTTATATATATTATTTATTTTTTAATGGAAATATCATTTTTCAAAATTTATGTATATATGGCTGAGAATTATGTCTTTGTGAATATGATTTCATATGATATTAAGTATTCATGGAATGATAGTTCCTTTCATTCCATTTGTATCCATTATAATGTGTTTTATGATCATCCAATTTTTCTATGTTCTAATAACAGGTTATAAGTATGTGTAAGAGACATAAGGAAGTAATGATTTTCCAAAGAGATCATATTTTTTTTAGTGTTATAAAATTTATGCTCTGGAAAAAATGGATACTATTTTAATGGAACCCACTTTGTATTCTTGTGGGTTGGTATATATGAGTTACTCACTAACATTCAAAAAATATAAACTGAAAAGATCATTGAGAATTTAAATAGGTGAAATCTAGTTGAAATAATGAGATTATGCGATGTTTAAGGCTGAGTCTTTTCAGTTTTTATGATAAGATAGTTTAGATAACATTCAAATTTATTATGATGTTAATTGAATTCCATATATTATTTTGAATTATGTTTACATTTAAATGATATGGAATTTAAATATTATCATGTTTCTTTACCTAATATATGTCTATTTAGAATGATTTTCTATAGAAGAAATAGGGAAGGTGAATTTGGAATGAATTGAGATGCTGATGTCTTCCTGAATCCACAACTTAGAATGTGGGGAACTAGAACCGAGTATTTTGTGATAGTAATGGATCAGATTGTATATGAAATATATGGTGTTGGATCCATGAAAGAGTAAAACTAGAGAAACTACAATGGAACATGGCAATAGTGGAACATTTTATACAGCAACACCCTCCTGCTTTCAGGGGATTTTCTAACCTAGTAGTATGTTATGTATGGATTAAATAACATGAAAAGATATTATATGTTATGTTATGTTCAGATAATCAAAATCATAATAAATCCATTATTCATTTTTAAGTAAAATATTATTTATGGTGGTCAGTGGTCAAGAATATCATGGATTGAGAAGATATTGAAACTTTATAGTGAGACGAATTTAATATTTTCATCCTTGAAAAATATTCTCCTAAGGCGGTTCAACATAGAATGGAGAAAAAATTTTGTGAATTGATTCAAAATGAAAAGATTGAGTGGCCATTTATGAGTAAAACATTACCCTACTTGTGAGTTATTCTCCCTATTATATTCTAAATATCTATAAAAATAAACTATTTTCACTCGGGATTGAATCCAAGATATATATTGTAATTTACCACTCTAGAATTCAAATATTTTGAGAAAAATCTAGAATGTACTGAGACGGTAAAAATGGAGTTCACTGATGATCACATTTACTTTTATAATAAAAGAGAAGAGGAGTTCTAGATAGAAAAATATGGGTAGGAATCAATAAATGAAATTTGATGGTATGAATGTTCAATTTCATGTTTTTGAAATTTGTGGAAAATAGGAACTCAGGGAAGGCCATAATAAAAGTGAGATGTTTTTTCGTTTTGGTTTTTTTGGAAATATATACCAATATTTTTATGAAAATGATCTGAAGAAAAATTTTGATTAAAAATTTAAAACTGTTTCTAATGAGTTGATATTAGTCATTATGTAAATAGTGGCAAAACGAATGATTCAAATGATAGAAAACTCCATTATATAAGAAAAAGGGTGTACTGAGATACATTGTGACTATGCTAGTATATGTCAAGCCATCTAATTAAATATTATCATGTACATTGTTTATGTACTCATATTCTTCTAACGTCTTGTTTAGTACTGGATCTATTCATTCCTTTATTTATGATAAATTTTATACTAAATTAGAAATATCCCCTCAAAAAATGACACCATAAAATATTGTTAAAACATAAGGGGGGTATATTATTGTAAAATTCATTATAATAATAATATTATTATTATCTAGAGAAATATATTAGCTAAAAACATTGTTGTTCTACTGTTAGTAGAGTTTGATTTCATTCTTGTTATGAATTGGAATTTTTTTTATCATTGAAATATTGATTGTAGATATAGAGTTGTTGTTTTTTAAAAATAGTTATAGATTTTATATAAGATAGAACCCATATTATTGATACCGTATTAGGAATCTGAGAAAATATTGATGTATATTAATGAATGTTATCCTCTTAATATTGTTGAAAAAATGTAATCATTTAGTTGAATGATGTTCCATTGATAAATGAATACAATGATGTTTTTTCTGACGAATTACCCCGTGTAATGCATAATTTTGATTTTAATTAACATTTTAATTAATTCATAATGCTAATGAAATTTCAAATCCCCCTAATTTAATGATTTAAATTGAAATTCATAAATTGAAAATGAAGTTGTTGGAGTTGCTTGATAAAGGCATCATTCATCCTAGAACTTCACTATATGGATCTCATATTTTTTCATAAATATTAAATATGGTTCCACAAGTCTTTTAATTGATTATATATCTTTGAATAAATTTAATATTAAGAATAAGTATCTTTTCCTTATAATAATGACTATTTGATCATCTCCAGGGAGATCATTATTTTCCCATGACTGACCTCAGATCCAGGTACCATCAGCCGTTGGTGAAGGAGGATGTACTTCCAAAAATAGCTATTCCAACTATATTTGTCTGTTATTAATTTGTTTTTATTCCTTTTATATTAAATAATAGACATTATATAATCATAGATATTATGAATATAACAGTTTTGGAGTTATTGGATATGTTTGTGGTTCTGAATATTGATGACATTCTAGTATATTCTAGTAATAATTTGTGACATGAAAAACATATAAGGGTAGTTGTTTCCTTCCATAAATGAGGATAAAATAAATGGAAATTATAGAAAGTGTGAATTTTGGTAATAATAAGTTTCATTTTGTGGTCACATTGTATCTAAATATGGAACAACTATTGATCCTACTAAAAGTAATGTGGTTGAATAATGGCCAAGACCCACAAATACAACATAGATTCATAGTTTTCATTATTTGGTAGCCTATTAATATAGAATTTTTTAAAACATTTCATGCTTACCTAGTACACTGAATATGTTAACACGAAAAGAAGTTAAAATTACCGAGAAAAAATAATGTTTTTATTTTTTTCCTAAATTTAAATGAAGTTTGGTGAATTCTCTAGATCTGACCCAACCATCTCGAAATGTAGAGTTTCTCATGTATAGTGAATTTTCATTAATCTGACTTGGTTGTGTTATGATGTATAATGAATAGGTAAATTTTCATTCTTTATGACAACTAAAGGCTCAATAGTTAAATTAAACCACATATGTTTTAAAATTTTCAACTATGGTTTTGTCTTTAATAATTTGGAGGCATCATTTTTACATAGCCAAATTTGAAATATATTCAAACAAAAAAATTAGGATGTATATATTTAGTTAAAAGGAATTAAATATTAGACTTAGAGGAATTCATGAATTTTATAAGGATTAAGATTGCATGACAATTACAATTCTAGAAAATCTAACAATGTGGTGGATTCCTTGAGCTACAAATATAATACATAAGTAGTTTTTATGTATAATGATTAGGTAAATTTTCATTCTTTATGACAACTAAAGTCTCCTACTCATGCTACTAGGATAGATGAGTTAGCAACAAATATATAAAAACTGTTTGTAAATTTTTTTTCTCATAAGTAGTTTTTAACTAAATATAAACATGTTTCTAAAACCGTTCATAACCAAAATCATCCCAATGGAATTGAAACCGATTTTCTGACAAGTTATTATTCCAGAAAATAAACAATCCAGCTTTAGAACCATTTCACAAAATCCCTTTTGCATACCCAACCATTTAACATTTCCATGCAACAAACCATGCATGCTACCTTAATGTGGGGAGAATCCGTAACCCTTATCCATACCAACCATGATGGAGGAGACTTCTTACCCTTAACAAACATGAACTCACATGAATGCTTGATGGGGAGATAGCCCTAACCATTGTCCATCCCAGCATTTGTGGGAGAGACCCATAACCCTTATCTGTCCCGAAAGCAATATGACGTTTTGATGGGGGAGAGCCCTAACCCTTATCCATACCAACATTGATGGGGGGGGGGAATCCTAAACCTTATCTGTCCCACATGACTGTGACCACACACATCTATATTATCAAAAACGAAGTGTGTTCAACCAATTCAACCCATTTCAATGCATAACCATTTCAATTCTAAATAATTTCAATACAACACTGAATTTATTGAAAACCAAATCAATCAATGTCATTTAAATATAAAACCATTTCAATAAAACACCCTTTTTATTGAAAACCCATTTTTCATCAAACCATTTTCAATTTCAACCAATCCATATTCTAAAATCAAAATTTTAAATTTAAAAGCCAAATCATTTTTCACAACAATTCGCCATGGTTATAAAATCTCATCATAACCATAATTCATCAATATAAAATATTTATTCTTTTCTTTTCACAATAAAATACCTACCAATAACCTAATTTTAATCTAAACCAATCAATTATAACAATAGGAGTCAAGAGTGAAGCCTCCCACCTCAATGGTTTTGACGAAACCCCCAACGAACGAAGAACACACAAGGAAACTGGGATGATTCTCCATGAATCCAACATAGATCCCTTCTCCTAACACATAAAAGACCAAATATCATCATATTTGGCATCCACACACTTTGATATACCCATAACACACCTATATCATAAAATCCTAGAGAAGTGGTGAAGTAGATCTACGTATATCTAAGAAACTGATTAAGAAAAATCACATACCTCAATAATCTGGCATCGATTTGCCAAGAGAATCCTTGAAACTCTTCCGGAATGATGGGAAACCCTCTTTGACCTTAGGAGAACCAAAATTCTGATTTATGGCCCCATTAGAGTTTAAAGGAGGAATTTGGAAGCAAAAAACGCGTGGAATCCACAATTTAAGGATCAAATTTAAGTGGTTGCACGGTTAGTTCGCATGGTTTGACAAACCGTGAACAAACCATGTGTTTGCTACTACCTCAACCTCCCTTCTTGCATGGTTTGGCAACACGGTTAGTTAAACCGTGCACTGACCATGCAGAAGCTACTGCCTCCAAGACCCACTGCACACAGTTTGGCCGCACGGTTTAGACTAACTGTGTGCCGCCCGTGTGACTTCCCCTTTGCCTCAAATCAACATTCCAAGTTATCCTGACTCTACCATTCAATACCCTTAACATTAAATCCATTAAAATCATCAAGTAAGTATTACATACCAGAAACATGGGTTACGAAAATTATGATTTTATTATTCACATTGGTTCACTATAGCCTATATATACGACATGTTCCATTTATGATTCTATCACGTATATTTTCAATCCAGAATATATATAATTTCATCATCATAATTAATATTTATCTTTTTTCATTACATCTATTTATATAGTTATGATCTTTATTTTGGTTATTTTGTTGGAGCATTCAGTTTCAAATTACTATATTCAAAATTTATTAATCTTTATTCTTTATTCCACTATAATATATGGCATTCCTATTGGTCTATTTTATAAATAATTTACCATTATTCATTTATGATAAATATTTGTAAATTTGTTTTCTATCTGATGTTTGTTATTTGTACTTATGAAATAATTTTATGAAGGGATATATCATGGGTAATATTTTGGGTCATTACATGTAACCATATAAAAAAGAATAGTTTTTCATACATGTTAGGATACCCATCCTTGAGTATTATACAACATGTTGGCCTATAGATTTATAAGGAATTTTTGTATTAGGGGTTGAGGAATATATGACTGGTTCTCTTAATATCATGGTTAAAACATGATTAACTCACATGTAAACTATATTTTTCTTGATTGAATAAAATTTTTTATGCAAAAAAATTGATTTATTTGATATTTTATATTAGTTCTACATTGTGAGAAACTATTGTGAATTATTTTTCAAACCAAACATGTAAATAATGGTTCATGTGAGTAAATTTTTTCTAGTGTGTCATATGTGAATAATTTTTATATAATATCTTACGGGAGAAGTAGTATATAGAATTAGAGATAGTTTCAATATGGGGATCGATGTTGTAGAAGGGATTGAATTTTATTTTATTACTTATCAGTTTTTTATGTGGGATTTAAATGATGGGTAATCATTTCGGATATATGATTTTCCAACATGAGTTTAATATTTTTATAACATGTAGTTTTATTATGTTTATTATGGTCTGGAATGGATAAATTTCTTTATTATATTCTGAGATCCAATTCTTAATAGGTTTGGTGTAATGCACTAGGGTTTTAAAAATTAATTGAAATCCACAAAACACTGCTATATACAAAATGAAACTTTGTTTTAAGTAAATATTTATAAAATAAATATTAAATATTATTATGGAACTTCTATGATTTCAAATTAGTATAACTGAAATCTACAGTTGTGATTATTATGTTATTTAGAGACTAATACAACCAACTTTTTTTTTGGGGAATCGTAACATGTTTATATGATAATTAGATATTGAATAAATTTGTAAGGTAATATAAAATGATTTTTTCTTTTTAAAATATTTATTTTCGGAATAAATTATGATTTTATTTAAAAAATAAGGTTTTCATATTTATAAAATTATTTTCAAAAATTGGAGTTCATTTTTGAAATCTATATGTTGAAAAATGGATTTTTTTTTATTTTTCTATAATTGTTGAATTTTTAGTGAATATTTAAAATACAATTTTATTTTTTCATCATGTTTAATTTTGTCATAATGATTAAATAATGATGTAATCATTATAGTAAAATTTTTAGGATTAAAATAAGATAATAGTTGTACCTAGTGGTCATTACCATATAGAAAAACAATAAGATATTCCATGGTTTTTCAAATATCAGTAATGAGGCATCCTTTCAAATTAATTAAAAACTCCATCACATAAATACCACCATAGCCCCCTCTTCCTCTCACACCTATCAACATATTATAATTGTATATGTTCAATTTAATCAACTTCCCAAGGATCTTCCCAAGGTACCAAACAAGATGGTCTCACCAAAATACCAAATCCAAGGTCCATAAGGGGGTCTCAAGGAAAAGATATTAGGAGGTATGTATCCTCTTTTATTCTCTAGTGTTTTATTTTAAATTATTTTATTTTCTTGAACTCTCATAAACTACCCTTATCCTAGTGGCATGAATGATATAGTATCATATATTTATTCTGAATTTTTATCATGTTTATGGAGAAATTCATCATCATTCTTCCGCTCAAATTCCTTGTATTCTAAAAACAACATCGTCTGTGATCTGTCAATTTTCTGAAATCATGGATAATTTGTCTTAAATGTTATTTAATTCCATCAAATATAGTTTTAAAATCATTTTAATGGTCAAAACAGTTTTTTATTGCACTATATTAACACTCTTATATTCTATAATTAACTAATTGGCATAATATTAATGTATTATGATGATACAAGTTTGTGATTGTCGACGAACAACCAAAATGATCTAAACGAATATCACTAGAGATTTATCTAATGATTCATCCACATAGAATACCATCCAAATGATTTATGGAATCCTTTAAAATTCT
The DNA here is from genome assembly GCA_963277665.1 of Viscum album. NCBI lineage: Eukaryota > Viridiplantae > Streptophyta > Magnoliopsida > Santalales > Viscaceae > Viscum > Viscum album. The sequence continues at coordinate 722,743,654 of OY728141.1, forward strand.
AGAGACATATTAATAATAACTCATTCCACATCTCTATATTTGATTTCTTTCATCATGAATATTCATTACAAACCAACTATTGAAATCATATAATGAACGCACCTGAAACAATGTAAATAAAAATATATTATTAATGTATGTTTGTAATGATATTAAAAAATGACCTTATAAGGTGTTATAAACATGAATATTTTTCTATAAACTATAAAAAATAGTATATAATACAATATATAGAAAATTTAAATAATATTTATGTAAAATTAACCTCATGAAATGGAATTAATAATCCAATTTTTATTCTTTGGGTTAACCTTCTACTTAAATGATTATGAGTCACTATGATTATTTCATTATCAATTTTTTATATTACATTTTATATTGTGGATTTATATTTTATACACGTATTCCATTCATTTAAGTTTTTATCATATTAATTATATTATAATTGAAAATGAATTTTCTTTTAAAATATTCTTTAAAACATTTATTTTTTAAAAATACAAAATTAATTTTTTTAAAGTATTATTGTTTTGTGATTATGTTATGGTTCTAGGTCATTGTTTATGATGATTTTGGAACTTTATCTGAGTATAATTCTTGGGGGTTGTGTATGTTGGAGTTTGGCCATATGGTTAATATATGTGGAGCTGTGATGGTTACACCATAAGGATGCCTTGGGGGTAACATTGTAGTGTATTCACGAGGGTTTCAAATCATAAGGTAGCCATGAGGGTTAAAATATAAGTATGAATTAAAAAATATATAATATTATGGTTTTATATATATTATTTATTTTTTAATGGAAATATCATTTTTCAAAATTTATGTATATATGTTTGAGAATTATGTCTTTGTGAATATGATTTCATATGATATTAAGTATTCATGGAATGATAGTTCCTTTCTTTCCATTTGTATCCATTACAATGTGTTTTATGATCATCCAATTTTTCTATGTTCTAATAACAGGTTATAAGTATGTGTAAGAGAAATAAGGAAGTAATGATTTTCCAAAGAGATCATATTTTTTTTAGTGTTATAAAATTTATGCTCTGGAAAAAATGGATACTATTTTAATTGAACCCACTTTGTATTCTTGTGGGTTGGTATATATGAGTTACTCACTAACATTCAAAAAATATAAACCGAAAAGATCATTGAGAATTAAAATATGTCAAATCTAATTGAAATAGTTAGATTATGCGATGTTTAAGTCTGAGTCTTTTCAGTTTTTATGATAAGATAGTTTAGATAACATTCAAAGTTATTATGATGTTAATTGAATTCCATATATTATTTTGAATTATGTTTACATTTAAATGATATGGAATTTAAATATTATCATGTTTCTTTACCTAATATATGTCTATTTAGAATGATTTTCTGTAGAAGAAATAGGGAAGGTGAATTTGGAATGAATTGAGATGCTGATGTCTTCCTGAATCCACAACTTAGAATGTGGGGAACTAGAACCGAGTATTTTGTGATAGTAATGGATCAGATTGTATATGAAATATATGGTGTTGGATCCCTGAAAGAGTAAAACTAGAACAACTACAATGGAACATGGCAATAGTGGAACATTTTATGCAGCAACACCCTCCTGCTTTCAGGGGATTTTCAAATCTAGTAGTATGTTATGTATGGATTAAATAACATGAAAAGATATTATATGTTATGTTATGTTCAGATAATCAAAATCATAATAAATCCATTATTCATTTTTAAGTAAAATATTATTTATAGTGGTCAATGGTCAAGAATATCATGGATTGAGAAGATATTGAAACTTTATAGTGAGATGAATTTAATATTTTCATCCTTGAAAAATATTCTCCTAAGGCGGTTCAATATAGAATGGAGAAAAAATTTTGTGAATTGAGTCAAAATGAAAAGATAGAGTGGCCATTTATGAGGAAAACATTACCCTACTTGTGAGTTATTCTCCCAATTATATTCTAAATCTCTATAAAAATAAACTATTTTCACTCGGGATTGAATCCAAGATATATATTGTAATTTACCACTCTATAATTCAAATATTTTGAGAAAAATCTAGAATGTACTAAGACGGTAAAAATGGAGTTCACTGATGATCACATTTACTTTTATAATAAAAGATAAGAGGAGTTCTAGATAGAAAAATATGGGTAGGAATCAATAAATGAAATTTGATGGTATGAATGTTCAGTTTCATGTTTTTGAAATTTGTGGAAAAAAGGAACTCAGGGAAGGCCATAATAAAAGTGGGATGTTTTTTCGTTTTGGTTTTTTTGGAAATATATACCAATATTTTTATGAAAATGATCTGAAGAAAAATTTTGATTAGAAAATTTAAAATTGTTTCTAATGAGATGATATGAGTCATTATGCAAATAGTGGCAAAATGAATGATTCAAATGATAGAAAACTCCATTATATAAGAAAAAGGGTGTAGTGAGAGACATTGTGACTATGCTAGTATATGTCAAGCCATCTAATAAAATATTATCATGTACATTGTTTATGTACTCATATTTTTCTAATGTCTTGTTTAGTACTGGTTCTATTCATTCCATTATTTATGATAAATTTTATACTAAATTGGAAATATCCCCTCAAAAAATGAAACCATAAAATATTGTTAAAACATAAGGGGGGAATATTATTGTAAAATTCATTATAATAATAATAATATTATTATCTGTAGAAATATATTAGCTAAAAACATTGTTGTTTTACTATTAGTAGAGTTTGATTTCATTCTTGTTATGAATTGGAATTTTGTTTATCATTGAAAGATTGATTGTAGATATAGAGTTGTTGTTTTTTAAAAATAGTTATAGATTTTATATAAGATAGAACCCATATTATTGATACCGTATTAGGAATCTGAGAAAATATTGATGTATATTAATGAATGTTATCCTCTTAATATTGTTGAAAAAAGGGAATCATTTAGTTGAATGACGTTCCAGTGATAAATTAATACAATGATGTTTTTTCTGACGAATTACCCCGTGTAATGCTTATTTTTTATTTTAATTAACATTTTAATTAATTCATTATGCTAATGAAATTTCCAATCCCCCTAATTTAATGATTTAAATTGAAATTCATAAATTGAAAATGATGTTGCTGGAGTTGCTTGATAAAGGCATCATTCATCCTAGAACTTCACTATATGGATCTCATATTTTTTTTCATAAATAGTAAATATGGTTCCACAAGTCTTTTAATTGATTATATATCTTTGAATAAATTTAATATTATGAATAAGTATCTTTTCCTTATAATAATGACTATTTGATCATCTCCCGGGAGATCATTATTTTCCCATGACTGACCTCAGATCCGGGTACCATCAGCCGATGGTGAAGGAGGATGTACTTCCAAAAATAGCTATTCCAACTATATTTGTCTGTTATTAATTTGTTTTTATTTCTTTTTTATTAAATAATAGACATTATATATTCATAGATATTATAAATATAACAGTTTTGGAGTTATTGGATATGTTTGTGGTTCTGAATATTGATGACATTCTAGTATATTCTAGTATTAATTTGTGACATGAAAAACATATAAGGGTAGTTGTTTCCTTCCATAAATGAGGATAAAATAAATGGAAATTATAGAAAGTGTGAATTTTGGTAATAATACGTTTCATTTTGTGGTCACATTGTATCTAAATATGGCACACCTATTGATCCTACTAGAAGTAATGTGGTTGAATAATGGCCAAGTCCCACAAATACAACATAGATTCGTAGTTTTCATTATTTGGAAGCCTATTACTATAGAATTTTTTAAAACATTTCATGCTTACCTAGTACACTAAATATGTTAACACGAAAAGGAGTTAAAATTATCGAGAAAAAATAATATTTTTATTGTTTTCCGAAATTTAAATTAAGTTTGGTGAATTCTCTAGTTCTGACCCAACCATCTCGAAATGTAGAGTTTCTCATGTATAGTGAATTTTCATTAATCTGACATGGTTGTGTTATGATGTATAATGATTAGGTAAATTTTCATTCTTTATGACATCTAAAGGCTCAATAGTTAAATTAAACCACATATGTTTTAAAATTTTCAACTACGGTTTTGTCTTTAATAATTTGGAGGCATCATTTATACATAACCAAATTTGAAATATATTCAAACAAAAAAATTAGGATGTATATATTGAGTTAAAAGGAATTAAATATTAGACATAAAGGAATTCATGAATTTAATAAGTATTAAGATTTCATGACAATTAAAATTCTATAAAATCTAACAATGTGGTGGATTCCTTGAGCTAATAATATAATACATCATTAAAAATAAAATTGATAGAAAAAGATGATTTGATTAATTATTAAATTATTTTTTTCTTGGATGTTAATGGTTTTAGAAATTAAAATATTATGTTTTTGGTTTTAGGGTAGTAATATTTTCTATACATAAGTAATAAAGAAGAGAATATAGACACATAGGTATATAAGGAAAATAGAATTTTTTAAAATGGGTATTTTTTTAGAATTTATCTTTAACAATGTTTTTGTTTCGAGATTTGGAAAATGATTAGGTATGCATTTTGTTTCCATGCTATTGAATGTTGTGTTGTGTGACGCGAATAGATCTCTATTTTTAGGTCAACCTAGTAGCAAAAAATATATAGAGAGACCTTTAGAGTATTACTGGCGGAATGGAATGAAAAGAGATATTGTAGATTTTACCATGTAATTATTATTATTTGAATTGTTTAAAGCAGAGTGGAAGTTACCAAAGGTGATTCTAAACCCTTTATTAGTGCCTGAGTGGAAATTAGTAAATAAATCCATGGACTTCATTGTGGGTTACCAATGAGTTCTCGAGGTAACAATTAAATCTAGGTTATTGTTGATTGACTTACTAAATTTTCTCATTTCCTTCATATTTGTGAAACTATGTATTTGGATTAGCTTTCTATACTATACATAAAATAGATTTTCAGGTTACATGGAGTTCCTATTTCGATTATATCAGACTATGATCCTAGGAACACGTCTATATTTTGGAACATCCTTTGAATTTGATTGGGAATAAAATTTAATTTTTATACATGTTTTCATCCCCAATAAGATGGGTTGTCAAAACTGAAAATACAAACCTTGACAGATATGCTTTGGGCATGTTCAATGTACTTATAAGGATGTAGGGATCAACATATCTCATTAGTTGAGTTTTACTATAATAATGTTTTTCAATCTAGTATATCGATAGCACATATTCAGTAATTATATGAGAAAAAGTGTTGAAATCTGGTATTTTGGGATGATGTTGGTTGATGGAAGTTGATCGGAATATAATTCGAAGAAAATAAATGGTGATATATTGATGATTATTCCGAAACACATGAGGACAGATCATCGAAGGAATTAAAGTTAAACAGATAACATGTGGAAAGACTTTTCTTTCTATGTAGGTAATCTTGTATTTCTTAGAATATCTCCATTGAAAATGGTTAATAATTTTGTTATGAAAGGAAAGATGAGACCATGATTTATTGGACATTTTGAAATCATATATATTGTTATATTAGTTTCCTACCGCGTACCTATACTCTAATTTTATATCAGGTACACAATATTTTTCATGTTTTTATGATAAGAAAGTATGTGTTAGTTTTATCTCATGTTTTGATCACAAATCAACTCAGATAGAAAATAACCTTTCTTATAAATATAAAATTGTTCAAATAATTGTTCAAATAGAACATGAATTGTAGAAAAAGTAATCTACTAAGTAAATATTTTGAAGATATATTATATGGTTGATGATGAAATTGGGGAATCTAAAAAGGCTATGACGTAATGGTACCCATTCTTGATTAATAAGTAAATAAAATTGTATGGATTCCATTTCCAAAATGTGGGGAGAATGTATTCCACAAGGTCCTAAATGTGAATTGAAATTCCTTATATAATTTTGCTTTACATAATAATTTTTTTATTAAAATGTTATAAACATGCTGTTAAACATTATTTTTCTGCTCTTATGGTCTTTATTTCTAAAAAGAGACATATACATTTTTTATTAGTACGTTATTTGTAGTCTGATAGAACCATCATGTTTTTTGGTGAATAGTAACATACACTTATGAATAGTAATGTGAATCGTTATATAACCATTATGAATGGTAAATAATAATAATATTATTTTTTATTAAGGTAATATGATAATGAGATCTTGATTAATTATTCATGGGGATATTAAATGTGTTATTGTTTTATAATCTATTTATTGGGAATAAATTATAATTTTAGTTAATAATTATTTTTATCAAATATAGAATATTATTTTAAATAAATGTATTTCATTTTTTAATTATACATGTTGATATATGGTAGGGTATTTTTTGAGATTTTTTTTGAGATAGTTTAATTTTTTGTGACTACTAAAAATACTGTTTTAGGATTCCCTATGTTTATTGACATCTTAACGGTGTAATAATTAATTAATCATTATATATAAACTATTGAGGATTAAAATATGATTTGAGTTGTCCCATGTGGCCAATACCATGGAAAAAAACAAGGTAATTCACATGTTTTTTATAACACTACCAATCAGGTGTCCTTTTAATTTAATTAAACATTCCCTCACATTCACTATATATACCACCCTCACCCCCTCATCCTCTCACACATCTCAAGATTTTGTAATTGTATAAATTTAACCCAGTACAATATCTATGTATCTTCCCCAAATCCAACACCTTATTGTCTCACCAAAGTCAAATATAAATGGCATTTAGGAGGGTCTCAAGGAGAAGGTGAATGCCCTCTTTCATTTTATTGTGTTTTCTTTTCAAATATTTATTCCTATACTCTCCTCACTTCTACTTATCTATGAGGAATAAAAGATCTAATATTAAATATATTTTGGATTTTTTTCATGTTAATGTAAAAATTCATCATCATTTCTCCCCTCCTATTCTTAATATTGTCAAAATAAAAACTATTAGTGTCATGTGTTAATTTTATAACATCGTGGATGATATGACATCTATTTGAATTACATCTATCAAATATGGTGGTAACACCATTTTAATGGTTAAAAAATATTTTAATGTTCATTATATGACCTTGGTTTAGTTCTGTAATTATCCTATATGCATAATATTAAATGTTTATGACGGAACAAGTCTTTCATTATCGAAGAACAAGAAAAATGATATAAACGAATATCTTCAATGATTTATCTAAATATTCATCTTCATTAAATATAATCAAAATTAATTATTGTAACATTTAATTTTTCAAATCATATTAATAAAAAATATTTCCACATATGGATATTTTCATCATTTCGATATGAAAATCTATTTTGAACCAACCAAAGAAACCATGTAAATTACGCTCCTAAAGCAATGTAAATAACAAAATATTTTTTATGAATATGTAGAATGATGATATAAAATTATAATATAAATATTTATAACCATGAATATGTTTCTATAAATTATTAAAAACAGTATTTTAAACAATAAACCAGATATTTCTAAAAATTTCAAGTAATATTAACCTAAGGTATGTGAATTCTCAACCAAATTTTCATTCCTTAGGTTTACCTTAAACTTCATTGATAATGATTCACTAATATTAATTTTTTATTTAAATTATTCATATATTTTTCTATAAGGTGTATTTATAATTTATACACATATTCCATTTATTTTATTTATTTTCATATCGATTATATTATATCTATAATGGACTTATCTTATAAAACATCCTTTTAAACTTCATGTTTTACAAAACACAAAATGGAATTTTCTATGAAATTATTCTTCTTGGATGATTATGTTATGGTTATTTGAAATTGAATATGAAGAAGGGTTTTACATATATCTCCCTCTAATATATTGGGTTTGTGTATGTTGTAGGTCAGCCATATGGTTACTCCATGTGTAACTAATATGGTTTCACCATATTGTAGTTATGTGTGTTACATTGTAAGGACATAGTATGGGATGCAAAACATAATTTAGCTGCAATAATCTCAATCTATGTAGCAATTCCATGTTTATCTTACTATATGTTTCCTTTAATTTTTTAATAGAAATATCATGTTTCAAAATTAAATTACATATGGTTGAGAATTATGCCTTCGTGAAAATGATTTCATTTGTTTTTTTATTTTTATTGACTAATTGTTTTGTTCCTTTGTTTTTTATTTCTAGCTATAAATTTTATTCTAATATTAGGTTTTTAAATTATTTTCAAATGTTATTTGAATGTTAACGAGAAATAAGGATGATATGATTTCTGAAATATATCATGTTTTTGTTTTGAGTTAAAAATAATACATTTTGGATGAAATGGATTCTTTTTCAATGGAACCCACACTATATGTTTATGGATTTATATGTATGAGTTATTTTCTAAAAATTTGAAACTCTAAATTGAGATGATCCTTCATAATGTAAAGAGGCGGAATTTAGTTTATATTGCATGATTATGAAATGCTTAATGACATATCCTTATATTTTTCATGTCACTAGGGAAATCATCATGTTTACTATCACCTGTGTTTTTTTTCAATGGGTTCCAATTTTCACCCCACTAGATCAATATAAAAATATAATTATAGAGAATGGATACTTAAAAATTGATAATATTAAATGGAACACATATAAAATTATAAAATATAATTTAATTGAAAATAATATACAACCTTTTGATCCCATAAGATCCAATATTTATATTACTATTTCATAGAAATATCCTAAGGGATCTTACTAAATATTCACATTTATAATCCTCGAAAAATATAAAGTCTGTCGTCTGATGGACACTATAATTATCAAATCATTTTTACATATTAATACATGATTTTAATCAGAGTTATCAATTAATAAAAGGATAAAAAAGGATAGTGTCTTTGGAAGACTGGGTATATAATTAGAAAATAAGAAAATAGAATATTGTTTTATTAATATACATATTGATCTATTAACACCCATTATTATAAATCAACTTCATTGGATAACATGGTGAAATAAAAATAAAAAGGGGATGAGATCAGAATCCAATTTAAGGGAATAATCATAGAGAAGAAGAATATCACCTGAGCCTAATGGAATTTTATGATAAAAACTATCACTTTAGTAAACATATAGAAGCATAATATATTGAACATGGAATAATATTATCGTGGAAATATATAATTTTGGATGAAAAAATATCATGACATTAGTAGAAGTCATGGATAAATACCCAATATATAAAACATGGTGTATAGAGTCCCGAAATGTATTAGTTTTACTCTATAATCTCGTGCATAATATATTATGAGACTAAAGCTTCACCCAATGAATTTGATATTTATATAGACACACCAATAATATCATGTACATGCATATTTTATCCACATAAAAAAATAAAACCTAATGAATAAATGTAATGGTTACACATGGAATGAAATAAGTTTTGTAATGATGTAATGAGGCATAACCAATGGGTGTATCATAATGGTATGCATGAAATAATGTATTAAATCATTATTAAAAATTCATAATTCAATTATGATAAAATATCAGAAATAAATATTTAAAAATAAATTTTAAACATGAATAATAGTTGTTATATATCTTTAGAAATTTTAAACATAAATAAAAAAGATTCCAAAAATAGAATAAATGAACAACTACATACATGAAACCATAGAGGAACATTTTTTCAATGTAAAATCAATGATTATATAAAAAACATTTCTTATAATTTATTTTATATTTTAATTGATATTGATTAAGAAACATATAATTTCCCATTATTCTATTTTAATTGTCAATAGGAAGTGATATAAGTTCATTTTTTAGACAAGTACTTCATATTATAGAATGATTATTAATATATAGATATGTTTTATTATTATATGATTTAAAATTTATATTTTTTTACGAACAATGAAGAGAAAATTTTAGGAATAGATATTTAAATAAATACCCAATGTAAATAATGATTTACACATATATCCATTAACTTATGTCCAAATGCATTATTCGAATTCACATAATGTAATTAAAAGTGAAATTATGTCAATTAAATACTTAATTCATAACCAATTAAACATATTTTTTATTTATCATTATTTTATTTTTTTCATATATATCAATTTCTATGAGATATATTGTTAAATATTTTTGTTCTAGAAGAGTTTGTATCATGGTTTCATAGTCGGTTCAGCCTTCTAAAATTAGGAATTTTCTTGTCGACAGGAATTACAAATCATGAAGTGAAATTAAATGGAATTATTTGAATTTCATATTTATTAATGGAATCTCATGTCATTTTTTCTAACATAAGTATGGTTGTTTTGGTAAAAACTATATATTTATTTTATTTTCCCTTTTATTTGGTATTATTGAACATCACAGACAAGTTTCATTTTGTATAATATTATTTATAAATATTAATTCCATAATAATAAATAATTTATAATATAATATGTTAAATCTTATTTAGTAATAATAATATTTCTATGATCATCCTTGAAGGTGGTAATGGAAAATGGATACTCATTATCCACAAAGGTGATAAATTTCCATAATTTGGGCAACATTTTCTTTTAATTATATAGGATTAGAAAAAAAATATGTTGATAAAGGATATTATATTTCGAATAAAAAATTCTAATATATAAATGATACCTTCTATATAATTTTTTCAGGGGTAAAGGAGTTCAGTTGATTATATGAGAAGAATATAAATTAGAAGAAGTTATTTAATAATGTCACCTCTTGAATATCACCTCCTTGAATTACCCCATGACAAACAAAAAGTGATATTTTAATTATATTACAATTTAATTATTTTGGATAGAGTGAGGAGTATTGGATTTGATGAGATATGGTAAAGGGTCAGTATTAAAAGGTTTGGATAGAATGGGCGGTGAGATGTGGTATTTTTTTAACCAAAATGAACTCAGAATCGATAAATCACTCATTCCCTATAACAAGCCAAACAGTTGCTCAAACATGAACCAACCCTTCACTGGTTAAATTTGGAATTTTTCCATTAAAGCCCCCCACTCCATTAAAAATTTCATTCCCATTTGGAATTTTTCCATTAAATCCCCCTACACCATTACAAATTTAATTCCCATTATTCCACCATAGCTGCCTCGATATCTTTAACTGATGATTTTATATTAATTTTACCTTTATTCTTTAATTTTCTATGATTAAGATGCTTCTTGCTTAAGCAAGTTTTTTAGCCCCTTTTTAAATGGCCTGTGATGGTCCTACATCTTCAGAAATTATCATTTTTATGTCTTCCATGCTGACCAGGCCCTTCTCCACAAATTCCTTCTACTCCCTGCGCAATTTATTCCAGAGCATTCACTTGCGTTTTCCAAATATCGAAAGGGACAGGCTTCTTGTCTTTAGATTCCCTGTAACCGGGTCATCGTAACAATCCCCCCTACATTCCTTCTTCTCCCTGTACCATAGGAGTGTTTTTTATTAACAAATTTGTTTGTTTTTATTATTGGAAGAATAATTTAAATAGATTTTTATTTGTGAAAAAATATATAAAATTATGCATGTGATTTTGAAATAATGGTTTCTTACATCATTTGTAACTCAAAAATTCTCGCATTTTTCATATAATATAATATACCATAAATTACTATATGTAACTATTCACCCATATTCATTTATTTTAAAAATATCTGAAAAAATTAATGTAACCATTTATCTAATTGAATATTTAAGAAATTAATAAATTTTTTTAATTAATTTTCTAAAAATTAAAATTTTAATTTCTAAATAATATCCACATTTAATAGGAAATTTTTATTTTAATATTATAAATGATTTTAAGAACCGTTAAAGAATCACTCTTACTCCAATAATATTTTAATACCATTGTAATAAAACAGAATGAATGTTTATGAAACCATTTTAATAAAATTATATTGATTTCAAATAATTATATTTATTATAAAATTGCAAATAAAATATTTTTTTACAAAAAAACCAAAACAAAATTTATAATTATTATAATATTTATTTAATTGTTCTAGAATATAAATATATATATATATATATTAATAATATACCTAAATATTATTTCACACATATTTTATAAATGTCACTATTATTAAATTCATATTACTATTTCTAATGTTCATATTACTATACCAATAGTTGGGTTTCAATTCCAACATTTAGATTTATATTCCAATGATTAGGATTATAATATTCACATTGGTTCACTACAACCTATAGATACAACATATTCCATTTGTTATTCATTCACGTATATTTTTTTTGTCATGAATATATTTAATTTCATCTTTATAATTTATATTTTACTTTTGTCATTATAATCTATTTATGTAGTTATGTCCTTGATTGTGGTTATTTTGGTGGAGCATTCAGTTTCAAATTACCATATTCTAATTTTATTATTCTATAATCATTATTGAAATAAAATATAGGGAATTCCAATTGGTCTATTTTTGAAATAATATATCATTATTCAATTATGAGAATTATTTGTTATTGTGTTTTCTATTTGATGTATGTTATTTTTAATTATGAAATTATTTTTTTAAGGGAGATACCATTGATAATATTCTTGGCCGTTACACATAAATAGATAAAGATATATGTTTTTCATACATGTTAGTATACCAATCCTTGAGTTTTATACAACATGTAGGCATATAGATTTATATGGATCTTTTGTATTAGGGTTGAGGAATATATGAATGGTTCTCTTAATAGCTTGGTTAAAACATGAGTAACTCACTTGTAGAATTTATTGTTTTTTTGATTCACATAATTTTTTTACACAAAAATATTTATGTATATGATATTGTATATTAGTTCTCCATTGTGAGACCCGAATGTGATTTATTTTTCACAGAAAACATTTAAATCATGGTTCATGTGAATAAATTTTGGCTACTGTGCTGTATGTGAATAAGTCTGATCTAATATATTATAGGAGAAGTGGTTGATAGATTTAGAGAAATTGTTAAAATGGGGATCTATGTTGTATATGTTATTAAATATTTTTATTTTTCAATAGTTTTTTATATGGGATTAGATTGATGGGTAATCATTTTAGATATATGAATTTCTTACTTGAGTTTAATATTTTTATAGCATGTATGTTTTTTAATTTTATTTTTGTTTTTAAATGTTACATTTCATATATAAGTTATCTAATATAAGAAATTGGATGATCATTTATAATTTTAATTGTTATTGATGGTTATGAAATTGTTTTTAGAGTTTCCCCTATATATAATTCATGAAAAATAAACTATTTTTAGTCACTTATATTTGGGGAGTTTTTTATAAGGAAATGTGGAAAACATTATTGATGTATATTTAAGTCATTTTATTCAAGTCATTAAATAAATCTCAATAATATATTGTAAAATACAATACAATTAAATGAATGATATATTTTTCATCCGAGAATGAAATTTATATCATTATAATTATTTCTACAATCATTGATTTAGTTTATTATTTTCTATAATTATTATATATTGTTATTTGAATCATTTATATATGTAATATCATAAATAAATTAATGTCTAATATCCTTTTAATGTCATGTAATTAAATATGTAACATCATGATATGTTGGTTATTATATATCACATCAAATTTATCTTCATAGCTTTTATATGTATATTAATTTAAATTATTTTGGAGATATTTAATATGATGAAAACTTATTTTAATATAAGTTTTGGAATAAACTAGTTATGTTAATTTTTATGGGAGTAATGATAGTATATATTAAAAATGTTTAAAGAAATGATTTTTTGTGAGCTGCTGATAGTATTTCCTAAACCATATATTCATACAAGGGGTAACTATATGAATAAAGAAAAATATTACCATAATGAGGTCATTAAATTCTTATCATTGTAAAATATTTTGTTTTCTAGACCTTTGGCATCTCACATTGCTATCATATCATTGATTTTAGATAGATCATTACCATGGAATTTAGAAATTAATAAAATTAATGGACATATTTTAATAAAAATATCTTTTTATAAAAGAAATATTAAGTAGTATTTTAATGATGATTTGATATAATAAAAATTTGTTACCATTATATATTTAATTTATATTATAAAAATATGATATAAGATTTTATAAAGAAAGTATTATGTTTTTAATATAAAATTGAGGGTTGCACTATCCATCAAAATAAAATTAAAAGCTAGATAAAACATGAGTAGTGGATACCAAAAATCTATAATAACCTTAATTTTATATTACATGAATTAATATGTATTCTGTTTAGAATTATTTTTTACAAAATCACTTTATGATTTATTAATTTAATATTTACAAAATCACTTTATTGATCTCTATGAATTATATGATTAATAATTACATTCGTCCTTATGTGTCCACTTATGATTAATTTGACTTAACACGCACAATTTTCATTGTTGTAGATCCCAAGATCCATATAATAATTCTCTAATCCACCTCTTATGTGGTCAATACCGACTAGAACATTCGTAATTATTCCATTGAGAAATCATAGGCCCTTTTCATTGCATTTCACTCTCATATTCAAATTAAATATCCATAAAAACAGAGGTCTAATTTTTCACTAAACATTAAATCACAAAGAGATCCCAAAATTCATCCTCACGTGTAGAATATTTTTTTCAATAATTATAGGATCTATATATTTTTAATTGTAATAATTTTCTACTTCAATGAAAATTTGGGTCTCCCATATAAAATCCAAAAATCCCACATTCCACATTTCACATGAGTACATAAAAATTTCAATCATATTATTTAGACCACCTCCCTAAATTAACATTTATTTCATCCATCCCTACTGAGAAAGAACATCATAGATGTCTATAAACACTAATTATTTCAAAATGACTATCAATATGTAAGAAAAATAATTAAAATAAATTTTATTATCAATATAACCTATAATAACTCACTATGTGGGGTATTCACAATAAAACCATTAAAATTAGAATGGTAATAGTAAATTAAATTTTGTCAATCATTCTACGATCTAGAAACCTGTTTTTTATTTTAAATAACAGATAATATAATACATTATTTTATTAAAAACATTGGAAACTCAACTGATCCATTTGTGTATTAAAAATATAGATAAAAAATACTAATGTTTCCTTGATGAGTATCTTCTCAGAAACAAAATCATGAAATCCCATCATCATGAAGTGATTGTACTATACTACAAAGAAGTATTCTAACGAAATACCTAATTACATCCAAAAAATTAATGAATCTCAAGTATACTACGAAATTACGTAGTATAATATGAAATTTTCATTAATAGACATACTTTGAAATTTTATGAAATCGTGGTTCAGGAATTTCCATGATGAGGAAACTGATAAGTAAGAATTGAAACCCATTTTTATTTGTTTGGTTTGGGTAAAACAAACTAAAATATTCCAAAAAAAACCACTAAAATTATAGATGGATTACCTTTAAAATATTGGTCTAATACTCTCATAGAATTCTCAATTGTCTCTCACTAGGAAATTGGTAGTATATATAGATCCAAATGGCTTACCAAAAAAATTCTAATTAAATGGGTAGTGGTAAAAATGGAAATATTTTAAATAATCAATGTGGGATTCCACCATGACCCAATATTCTCTATGATTGTCATCCAAATATATTTTTCATAAATGAAACCAAAATAAATATGTTTTTCTCACTATATATTACACCACTATAATATTTATTTATATATTGAAAAAATATATCTCTTCTGATTTAAGTGAAATCCAATTATAAACCTGCTAAATCTAGTTCCATTAGTATATAAAATTTCTATAATATCAAGAGTACTGGGAACTATATGTCACTAAAAACACTCCGACATAAAAATTATTTTCCCCATCAAACCCCATCGAACATCTCTAGTGAAATTCACTTGATATTATGATATGATTCACACCATTAATTTATAGTTCTTCTATACATACAATATTGTTTTCAATAAACCATAACCATATTATCTAGATCATATTTTAATGGTCTCTCAATGATATCAAATTACAGATATATTATTCATTAAAAGATATGTCTAATCCAAATTACATGACATATCAATGATAACACGTCGACTGAATTAGTAAATACTATATTATACCATCATCATATAAAATCATAATTATATGATGCTAAATAATTTCAAAAAAATCATAGTTTCCTTAAATTATAGAGTACCCTTCATGAATTTATCAAAATAAATAATAATTAACTAACATCTGTTTCAATGTATTGATGTTAGTAGTCAATGTAAGACCAATATTTCTTTATTAAACACATTTATATATTAAACATATTTAAAAAATCTATATTCTCTTATTTTAGAACCATACCTATATAAAAACCACAGCTTATTGAATCTGTTGTCCTACCTATCTCTTGAGTACATACATTATTTAATTTCAAGTATCACCATCAATATTCATAAAATTCATTTCCTAATCTATACCAACCACACTGACTATAATACAACACCACCATTTAACCCCTAAATTTGGTTTTTTTTCATGAACCTAATACTAATCTTATGATTTCATCCTGATATCTAAATTGATTCCTCAATTTAAAAATTCCTTATATTCCACATGTATAGTCATCAATATTATTATAAATTTACTTAAATATGGATTGTAAAAATGATTGAAAAATAAAAAACTCCCAATTATTGATTTTCTCATATGGATAACAAACAAATATTCAGAAACCCAATGTCTAATATCACATAGATATCGGTGATCATTAAACACAATCATTAATTTTAAACAATCATTATCGAAATATCCACATTATGATCCAATTACATTATTATTCTCTAAGTGAATTTTTTTTTAATCATAATCACTATGTCATCACTATGATAATTTGTTACAATATCTAGAAATCTATCAACACATCATATATTACTCACCTAAACAAAAAACCTCCTTCTCTATTACAAGAAACATTAATTCTCTCGATTTGATATAAGGTGTCAATACATAATAAATCATTTAAATCTAGATTTTTTCACTCAATACCCAAATTCATCATCATAATTAACTACTTAACTTCTTGTGATATATATTTATAATTACAATTATTGTCCTAATGCATTATAATTATGTAATTTTTTAACCATTTCCTTCAGTTCTTATAATAAACAATATTTCATACTCTATGTTTTTATTTTAATCTTTTTTTCTAGACTATCATATACATTATTGTAAAATATTCGTAAACATGGATTTTTTTTTAAAAATTCTATATATTATCTAATTCTCAAAGTGTTTTATAGGAAGTTTTCATTTTTTGATGAGAATCCATATACACAACTGCATAAACGCTCACAATCCCTTAATAAAGTGTCCCATAGTATCATTGAATCCTTACTGAAGAGGTCATTATTACTACATTGTTAAACAAGGAGTCATCTCAATTATATTCACTGGACATTACATGATTGACTGAGTATCAAAAATCACTCTATAAAAAGTAAAATTATCGTATTTTAATTTTATAATGATCTATACTTCCATCCATTTTTTATTCTCTCCTGATTATGTGTAATCATAATATAAAACTAATATATTGATATTTACTTGGAATAACAATCCATACCATCATAAATGACACGCTATAATTTTATAATGTAAATTTTATTTTCATTCTAAAATATCTCACATATCCTTTGCATAAAATTCCTCACAGTGAAGAATTATTTATTGTCATAATATTTGTAACATAGTACATGATATTAAATAATTTTTCTTTCTACGTATACTCACATTCATGGTTTTAATTGACTTATAATATATATAAAATTTAATAATTCGATCATTTGATGAGAATATTCTCAATAATCCATTAAAATACACTGTATAATCTATGTAATTTACATAACTCTTCATTCTAGTTATTATTGTTGGGATTCACTATGCTAATAATAATACATCCTATAAGGATTAAAACCATTCCATATATGTGGTAATAAGTCTTATCAGACACACACTCCCCTAAATTACATTATAAAATTCCCAATTTCAATTCTAAAAACAATATTATATGAATAAATTATTTATTTGACCCATTAATGTCAGATAATTAGTAGAACCAAATCCTATAAAAACTATAATGTTGAATACAATTATGTGTGTATACTCTCTCATACAATCCTACTCTAGACATGTTGAATACTACTGGGATTCATATCTTGCTATCACTAGGTTCACATTTCTCGTAAATTAGGATTAGAATCAAACTTATCAAACCATTAATGTACCTCATGTAAAACTTATAATAAACATTCCATCATTTATATTTCCATATGTATATATGTAATTATACATTATATATCAGAAAACAATTGGGCTTCTAATGCACCTTAGAAATATAATTTTATAATAATTTAAATATAAATATTTCAATATAAATAAAAATCCATAGACATGGGATTTAATGATTTATTATCCTATTCTCTATAGTTATCACATTAAAAAAATTATCAAATCCAAATATATCATGTAGTACAAAATCAAAAATTATTTATTTTACAATAATAAAATTAATATAATAGTAATTAATTTTACTAAAAACATTAAATATTTTATTATTGAAATTTTACCTAACCGATAATACAATAAAAACTTATTTGGAAAATTGTTTTGATGAAAAAAACAATTGAATATACACAAAATTATTCACAATTCATTTTAAAATATTTTCATTGTGTGATAAATATAGGAAGACTATCTATTTAAAACAATCCAATAGTATGGAAAAAAGTAATAACACATATGAAATTACTTCATTACACTTATAAACTCATAATAATAAAAATATATTTGTACCCACACATGAAGGAATATCATGAAATTATAGAAATATATATACCGAAGTTATCCCTCATGCCTGAACAAATCATACTGTTAAATATCACTTGTAAATGATTCAATTAACAGAAATGAATCCACATTAATGTAATATTGACTCTCTTGAGATACAATGACATATAACAGCACATCCATAAATGAAAAATATAAGTTTCCTATAGAGATTAAGAAGTTGTTTTAGAGTTATGGTATATAATGCTTTGTTTTATTGAATGGTAGGATTTTTAATTGATGGTAATGAGATGAGGAAAAAATATATGATATCTGTGATGACACATGTAATCAAAATCACTGTGAACCATGAATCACAGTTAATTTAATTATTTATTGTTTTTATTTATATAAAAAAAATGTTATGATATTTTAAACTGTTTAAAATATAATCAAAGTTGAATAGGGTAGTTTTTGATATATTTTATGGATTTAAAAATAAATAACATAATAATAATATTAATTATATTGTGATGTACTTTATATATTAGTCCTTGAATAAAATGAAAACATGTCACACTATAAAATAATGAATTATTACATGATATTATTTAAATAATTAATAATGATTAATATCAAAATGATGACATTTTCATCGTTATTTATTTTATAGGCCATGATTACATACCGTATAAATATTGATTATATCAACATATTATTACATTAATAATGTTGTTTCCCTATAAATCACACAATTATATTGCAATGATATTATATAATATACGTTTAATAATTATGAAAATTATGAATCATACTATAATAATATTTTTTTGCCACACTCATTATTTGACAAGATTCAATTTATGAATAAGTTAAATATATATATTTAAAAACAAAATATTTCACAATAAAGTATTATATTACATCATGACTCAGGTTTTGATACAATTTCATGATGATTTAAGGACATTGATTTACATAATCAACATTATATACTCAATATTTAATCTTTATGTAACATAACGTGGGTAACCAATGAAAACAAATTGATCTAGTGAATTAAATTTATGTGGTAAAATTTGATATTTTATTTGGTTACTAAATTTGATGATGAAATTTAAATTTATTTAAGTGATGAATATTTTTTCTATTTTATAGTGTTATGAATAAAATTAAAACATTTCACAAATGTAATTTTAATGGATAGAAGAAGTATAGTAAACTGTCAAATTTTTCTACAATAGATTTTAACAATTTCATGTAATGTATTATTTATATGGTGAATTTTATATGTGTATTGACAATGTTAAAAATGAACTATACAACAACTTATTCATAACTCCACATTATCTAGGGTTTTATTCTATTAATCATATGCAATTGGATATTTTCATAAGTTAGAACAAACACTTTTAATAGGTGGTTTCCCTTACTAGATAAATATTAATTAATGTATACAATGAAAAGGAATCTAAGAATCAATTAATGTAATAGTGAATAAGAAAAAATCATTGGTTAGATATGTAACAATGATTCACTATTTATTATTCAAACACCCTACTTTAACATGGAAATTAGATAATTTTCCCCTATACACCACAAATTTATCCACAGACACATGTTCCCCTATCTTGGATCCACCATATCACAAAATAGATCATCGTAGAAATGATATTCACCATAAGAAGAAAAATTATTTTACAAGTGATTTTTCCTCATTCACATAATCCCTATAAAACATCATATGGGTTCAAACTACATGATCTCTACTCCATTCCAATAATTCATAAATGTTGTGTTATAATCTGGTAGGCTAATGAAAAGAAATTTCCACCTTCTCGACATTAGTAGTAACATATATAATTTTTATGTCCACTTTTCAAGGAGTGTTACACTCTACACCCTTTTAAAAAAATATGTCATTATTTTTGAGTTGACACCTAGAAATAGAAATTTCCACCACACTCCGGCAAGGGTATTGGCTTTAAAACCATTTTACATTACCCGACCTACCTTGGGACATTATTTTTGATATTTTTGTCAATATTATTATTGTTAGATGTATATATTTCAAATCTATTTTGATATATCATTATTGTAATTAATTAGTTTAATTGAGAATATTTATGTGTTTTATATAAATAATGATTATAACTAATGTGTTATTCTATAGAAAATGTATTGTTCTACAACAGTAATACAATGGGGAAGTTATAGACTAATTGGGAGCCTTTGTGTGATCCCACATATTGTCTATGAATTGTCATTTTTTAATGTTCTTATGATTACAGAGACGCGAGATCATGAGTCCAATGGCAGAATAAATTTGACTATATGGTTCTTGAAATAATGATAGAGATACATCTTATTAGTTATAAGTCAATAAAGAGGGATAATTGTAACATCATCAATTTATTTATGATATGTAAATTGACTTCATTAAAAAATGATGCATATTTTTATTGGAAAATGAAAAATGTTAATTAAAGTCAACCTCTTTTTTCCATGAATTACTTTGGAATATTCCATGTAACAATTTTTGAGTATGGAACCAAGTTGATGTGAGATTTTAAGTCAGATATAGCCTTATATATGAATGAATAGAAATAAAATATATCACCTTAAAAACACATTAGTTTTCGATAAAATGAAATATATCCCAAATAGTGTTCCATATTTCATATATGAGACCACCATTAGGTCAATGATGATGGATTTAACATAGGCATGAAAATAAATTATCCATCATTGAAAATATTTTAATATTACATAAAATAATTAAATATGTAATATTCTTATTATATATTCTACCCATAAATAAATGTATATCTACCAAAAGGTGCATCATATGTGAAATATGTGACAACTATTAGGTCTGGGATGCATGTTTTTCATTTGGAGAAACATAATATTTGTTTCTGTTGTTATTTTGGATATAATAAACATTTAAGAAATATATTTTACCCTAATTACTATTTATTTTTTATTATTATTAACTAAATAACATATTTTATTAATAACTAATAATCTCCAAATTACAAACCCACTATATTTTTGCCTTAAATTTCTAATACCCTTGGTTTTGAACTATTTTAACCAATTTCAGTCAGAAACCCATTAAATGTGTGAAAATAATGTCATGGTCATTAATTTTAGTTTAAAATGGTGTAATAATATTAATTATGAATAAAATTATTGATTGTTTATGTGTTTGATATTCTGTAAATCCAAAACACTCAAATTTTTTGTGTTGGTTAGTTTGATTAAGTCCATCCAGTTTTGGAACACCATGTCGTGGGATAGATGAATCTATTTCGATGTGTTTTGGGTTCCCACTGGTGATGTCCCTTCTACTCACTAGTGAATAATTCCTATATAAAAATGAGAGTTCATGGGTTTTTAATTTAAATAAATTTTATTTATTCAATTTATTCAATAATTCTAAAATTATTTTGAAGTGTTTGATTTGGATAAATTATAGAAGACCCATAATTATTGAGGGATAATTCTAATGAATTATCAAAAGATAGTTAATAAAAAACATATGAAATGATAAATTTATAAAATTTCCAAATGATAATTACACAACATTAACATATAAAATTGAATTTATTTGTCAAAAAATAACAATAAGGGATTAACAAGGATAATTGTGATATATTATGAAGGGATAAGTTTAAAAATTTACGAAAACAAAATTATTGAAAATTATCAAAAGAAATCCACAATGACTTATCAAAGGATACTGGCATGAGAATGACATAAATAATTAAAAATCGATAATTTAATATAAATTGACATGGTTTAATTAGAGAAGGATAACTTTAGAGAAATTAAAAGGAAGATAAATTAAGAAGGCTTAATTAATGATAAATTATCAATTGACATTTACAAATGGTTAATTCATGATAATTTATCAAAAGATATCATAAAGGTATAATTTATGATAAATTTTCATGAGATAATTATAATATGATGATTTATGAGAAATTGTAAAAATATATATATATATATAAATTTAATTTTGGATAAATTACCAGGAATTAATTATTCAAGGATGATATATAATATATGAAAATTTATCAAAAGAAATTTATAAATTTAAAAATTATAAAAATTATTCAATATATAATTATAAGCACGTATATTTTAATAAATTCAAAAATGATAATTATAAAATGAGAAATTATGAGAAATTATCAAATGATCACTATAATTGGTTAATTTAAAAAAATACCAAGAGATGATTATAATTGGAAACTTTTTATTAAATGATATAAATATAATTATTATTGAGGAGAATATTGGGAGGGCATATAATTTCCTTGGACGATAATTCATAAATTCACTCAGATATAGAATGTATTATCAATGGTGATATTTTATATCTTCATGAAATAAAATTAATGGTTTTTATAATAGAAACTCATGAATAAACCCAACTGACGATGTGTTAAGGGTTGAAATAAATACGGATATGAAGAGGTGTTCTTCGTTGTTTTTGTTTACAAATTATTTACACAACCCCACATGGTGTTTTATCCTTATCGTTGATGTCGATGAATTTGATACAGGTGGTTCCTTTCCACATTTTTCTCATGTTTGTAGTTTTTTCCTTTATATTAATATGTGTTTTATAATTTGATATTTATCTCGATTATGATCAAATGTGTGTATAGAATGTCATATCTATTGTGATAAATATGGTTTTCATTAATAATAATAGAATGACACTTTTTAGGCATCATGTTCTCAAATGGAGTTATATTTCTAATATATAATCATGATTCATTGATTTCCCTTCCTTCAATCCTTACAATGTAATTTCTATTACCATTTTATGGGAGGTATTACATTATAATTAAGACTCATGGACCATCTTTTTGTATAAACCCCATGGTGGGGGAGTTTGTAGAATGCGGCATAAATGATGAAGATCAGGAGCTTTGGGTATGGGCATGACTTCATGGGGCATGAATTATGGCTACATGTTAGGTGGAGGATGACATATGGGCCTGAAATGAGGTCTTTGATGGTCTTTGGGACTATACTAATGCATATTGGGTCATAACATATTGAGAAAATAAATGGGAAGTGAGTTTAGATTTTGATCCATGGGAAGTCATTGAATTGATTCCATAATATTTTCACATGTAGTATTTTGAGTATATTAGTGGTTCAAAATCCAAGAAACAATCATAAATTGATTGTGATCGCCATGTGTTGATCCATTTATAGATGGATTCCAATAACCATGCATTGGTCTATGCTTCTTGACACATCCAATTAGTATCATTCTGACATGTACTCAAAGAATGTACGGTTGAGGGTTTTGTAGAGGCGTGGTTAGTTAACTAGCTCTTTGTTTTTTAATCTATGTTATGACATTGGGTATTTAT
Source organism: Viscum album (assembly GCA_963277665.1). Taxonomy (NCBI): domain Eukaryota; kingdom Viridiplantae; phylum Streptophyta; class Magnoliopsida; order Santalales; family Viscaceae; genus Viscum; species Viscum album. The sequence continues at coordinate 722,767,905 of OY728141.1, forward strand.
TATAAGTATGAAATGCACATATATAGTTGGTTACATCATGTTAAGGCTACACAAGTAGATTCCAACAGAGTAATCAAACCCCACTATGTTATTTTAGTGTGCATGTAGATTTCATGAGGGACCTGTTGAAGGGATTGATACTTATGAAAGTAAGATGAGTATGGGATCACGAAGCTGGTGGTAGACTTTGATGGAAACTAGAGGATGAACAATAAATTTATTTATTTTTTCTTATTTCGTTACTCTAGACAATATTTCCACATTGGGAGATATTATTATTTGATTTTTATTTATTTAATTACTTTACACATGTTTACCATAATTATTTATTATTATTTTGATTATTTACAATACTATGAAAATATAATAAGGTTATATACTCCGCATATATAGACTCTGACCCTCACTGGTTGTTGTAAGTAAGATTCTTATGGGGCACACAGTAGTTAATTTGACATTCCATCTTGAATATGGAAGTTAAAGGTAGTGTGAAATAAAATTTACATTATAAAATTAGTGTGTCACACACAAGGATATGTTCTGGACTCACTATCTAGTATCCAACTACAAAATTTATTACAACATGACCTACAATAACCATAATATATAATAACAAAAAAATAAAACAAATATATTCCTATAATTTTTGAAAAAAAACAAACCCTAGAAACCATGTCTGCTGGATTTGAATTAGATGGTGTCAGAATATAACTTTCAGTTGGTAACCAATATTATTCCAACACAAAAGGAAAATACACTGGTGAATTCATTTAACATTTCTATTGATTAATATAACTTTTAAAAAATAAATTTATAATTATAATTCAATTCATTTATATAAAAGGATAACATATTGGTATTATGTCAAAGTGAATAAATATTTATATTAAGAATATATAAACATTATATACCTACATGATTCCCCATATTGAGTTATGATATTATGTTATGGATTATTCAGAATCATAATAATTAGTAGAACCACTAGTACATTACATATGTACACATAAGAGAGGGTGTATAAATACAATATTGGGTCTAAATGAGCCTTACCATATATAATAATTAGGCTCTTCCAATCAAATATATATTATAAACTGTCTTCGGTTATAATTGAATGTGTATAATGTGTTTTGGTGTTTCCATTCAATCCCATAAAATGTAAAAAAAATTATATCACATCCCTTAACTATATATACAACAATAATCAATGTACATTATGAAAATTTATAATGCATCAATATATCACTACTTAAAAGATCATAATTAAGTAATACAGTATCCATGAGAAAGAATAAATTTCAAATAATGTTAATTATTTTTTATAGCATTGTTTTTTGAAGTCACACAAAACATAATATATAATAATATACATAAAATAATATGCATGTCACATAAAATTTATATAAATCATAAGTATTTTCATTGAAAATATATCACATTACAGAATCATTTTTGATAACATAAATATAGAAAAATAGTAATCCAAGGCATGAAATATGCCTAAAATCATATTGGAGGTAAATATTATCAAACGGAAGTCATTTATAGTGGAATTTATTACATACTTTATAAATCCTATCTGTAATACCGCAACCCCAGTTACCTAGAGTCGGTGAATTATTACATAAAATTAGCATGATCCCAAAGAAATCATGTCCCAAAAGACCGATAAGTTTAGAATTATTGGAAAAAATATTCGTACATAATTTCAACGTTAGAACTTGAAATGAAATACAACACTAATTTATTACATTAGAACCACCAATACTCCTCTATTATGATTGAAAATCACTCATAAATTACAACTTCATATCATGGGAAAATTAATCATTAGAAAAAGGGTGAGCTCAAATGATCAGTAAGGCTAAACAATACAGCATAAGATAACATAAATATTAATCACGGTGGATAATTGAAAGCAAATACCTGTACAAATAATAAGCATGAAAACTATTATGGAATGAATAATAGCTGATTAAATAATTCCATAATACAACATAATCATGGGTATTCAACTAGTCTAATGACCACATGAACCGTCAATATTATTTCCATAATGCCGGGATGTATAATGCCATACATTCTAAAACATTTTTTCAAGGCCTTAGCCAAGACTTATGAAAATTATTTTTCCCATGGCCAAAACCATATATAAAATTGGGAAAGGCCTCATCCAATTACACATCTAATTGTCTCATGAGACATACAGATGCATCGAGGAGCTATATTGGGATACTGCAAACACATACTAAGCCCAACACATTCGTCATATGAAAAGGATGAAATATAACATAAATATTCATATTAAAACTATAATATGAAATGTTAATACTTTAACCATAAACCATGAATGGTATAAAAATAACACATCCATAGTCAAACATTTCCCAAAACCTTGAATACAATATGGAAAATTTTAATCATAATGAATCGTTATTAAACAGGTATAAAATCCATCAAAGGATGTTGACATGGATAAAATCAAAACTATTTAAGAGAAATGTCTCTCTCTTTTTTGAAATCATTTAAATTATATTAATTATAAAAGTAAATATTTATTTTGAAAATATTCTTATAATATTGTATGTTAAGCTTCGACGATGTTATAATGGAGGAAAATAGCCACACCCGCCGTATAAGTTAAAAAACATTTTTACCTTAATTTTGTCGAAAAGGACATAAAGTACCACGTCTGGAAAACGGTAGAAATATTCATTTCAAAACATATTAGGTCAAATAACGGTATAGATAACCTTAACCAATTGTAAATTTTTTTTGAAATGTATTTTTAAGAAAACATGGATGTGGCTGATAAAGAGGACCCAGTAGATACATACTTACAAACAACCTTAGATAAGTAAAGAGATTGTGAAATTAACACTTACCGATTTGGTAACTTACGAAACATACACCCCATGAAATAATGATCGTACAATGAAGCTGTAAATACCTATAATTTAATTTATATTACATGATTAATACAATCTTGGGAAGTACATACATTACACTAAAAAATAGTGGCAATTATATCATAGATCTCACGGGAATAAATAGTGATATGAAAATCCCTTAGCTTGTAATTTTCTTTGGTAGGGGGTAGGATAAACTCTTGTATAATAGTTAAATAAGTGATATTAAATTATTGATGAATAATATTCATAAATATGATATCATATATGATCTTATAATATTATTTTGTTAATAATACTTTAGTGTAATCGTTGTTTTGAGTGAAAACTGATTCGTTCTCCTTTATATACATGGTTACGTAAGCCATGTTTTTTATGAATAGGATATATTTTATTTGTATACAGAATTATATTATGTCTTTATTCATTATTTGTAACCATCTATTGAAAATTAGTCTTGAATGGATACGATGCGGAATGAATCTCATCGCGTTCGTGGAGACGATAATCCGTACGTACGCACGAGCGACAATATCATTCTTTTGATATTAAAAGAGTACATAATTAAAGTGTATATCATATATAAATAATAATTATCATGTAAAATTTAAAATTTATATCATTTATACTCATTATAAAATCTATCCAAATGATGATGTTTTTGAATAACAAACATCACCACGACGTGGCGACGGTAAGCCGTACGTATGTACGTATTGTGACATTGTCATTTTTTGGATAATTAGAATAATGACTAGTGTTGTAGAATTTTTATAATAACATCACATTATATATAAGATAATAGATTAATTATTTTATAATTGAAACAAAATTGAATGAGGAAGTGGAAGATGAAAAAAAACATAAAAGATGGTGATAAAATTATTACCTATTCTTCGGGTGTTTCCTTTAGATCTGATCAAAATTGCTCCATAGGTTGGATTTTTGACCAAATTTAAAGCCTCTCTGTTGAATTGAGTGAAGTTGGGAGGATATTTAGACCACAGTTAGTTGAGTAAAATATCATTAAAGGAGTGAAATTGACAGATGATGGAGTGCCCTTTAATAAGAGGGGTGAGGGGCACCTTAGGAAAAACATAAAATATTATTTTATACTAAAATAATTTTATATTTAAAATGTCTCATGAATGATTTATTTCTAGGATAGGGTGGTTATGTTTCGAAATAATGTAAATCAAAAGGTTTGAAACATGTTTGGGTCACTATATTAACCTTATCTTTTAGATTTAACTATTTGTTAATTAGTTTGACATTTACCTTGTCTCATTGTATTTTTATATTATATGGTTAATAAAATTACAATAAACATCAAAGAGAACCCAAAGTGGTTCATTAATTATATACCTATCATTATATAATTCCATTGGCTGAATATTAGATTTTTAGAATATTATATCAATTAATATTACAATATTTTATAAAAAAACTCTTTTTTGTCAATTTTGACACTATTTAATAATTGATATTTGATAAAGTCCTAAATACATTATTAATTCTTACTATATTGATTTAATAAATATAAAAATGTCTTATTAACCTAGAAAATTTGTGTATGGCATCAAAACATTCAAAATAATTTTTTTAACATTTATAATACCTTTTATTTGATTCGTTCTTTAATAAAGAAAATACCGCATCATTATTGTGTAATTAATAAATTTTATTATTAAATGTCTAATAATTATAAATATAATACCATAATGTAAGAAATATTTTTATATTTATAATAATCATTTATATTCCAAGTGATAACATATATATCTTTATTTAAGAATTGTTTTAATAAAAGATCTTCAATTATGTCATTCTTGTATTTACTTTAACTTAATTAATCTAATGTGTCATTATCACTTACAGGTGGCTCCATGTTGTCCAAAAATATAACCAAAGATACCTATTGTTAGACATTTATCATCCAATAGTGTTAGGACACATGTTAGGGTAATTTAATATTGTTATAATATTATTCTTTTACCCTTATTTATCAGATTTACCCTTTAGCCATGGTAAATAAAATATTTATCGAAATAATTATTCAAAATGACAAAAAATAAAAGTTACATATTTAAAAAATTTGGAACTCATGATTCTAAATATGGAATCTATTTTTCAGAATTGAAAACACATAATTGGAGGAAATTAATTTAAAATTAATTTCCATTGTCAAAATGAAAAGCGTTTTTTAAGAAATAATAATTATCAAAAGATTGACACGTGGTTAAGTCTAGTTTAAATGTGAAATCACATCCAACGACCGAAATTGGATTATATGGTAAAAAAATATTCTATTTATACATTAAAACCACTCAATAGTATAATTTAGCACTGTGAATTATTTTTATTAAAAAAGTTTATTTAAATTAATTTTTTTTATTTTTTTAACTATTCATCAAAAATTGGAATTTCTCAGAAAAATATGAATAATTCACACTAATCTAATTTTGATATTCAAAATCCAATAATTAAGTCCAATTTGAATAATAAAAATTTTAAAATTTCAATAAAAGGGTATTACTATTCATTACGGCTACTTTGATTGGTCGCGGTTTGTTAAATCTCAATGTTGCGTACAATGCAAGCTATTTCATTATTCAAAGACAAATGTATTGAGGAAGATTGGGGTGTTACATTCTCCCCTCCTTCAAATAATTTAATCCTTGAAATTTCCAGAGTATTGCAGCATAAAATGATTCAGGTGGTTCTTCATCATGAGTTCCTTGGGATCCCACATCGCCAATTCCATCTTACAATTTCTACATTAAAATTTTACCAAATGTGTCGTATGGTTTTTCAACACATTTTCTCTGGTATCCAGAATCGTGATATAAACTTCCAAATAAGATAGATTGGGTTCCAGTTTTAATTATTCATAGGTGAGTATACGCATTGGGTCAGGCATGTATTTTCTCAATAGTGATACGTGGAACACATCGTGAACTTTGGAGAGACTTGGAGGAATTTACAAACTGTAAGCAACAACTCCGATTTGTTCAAGAATTTCGAATTGTCCGATGTACCTTGGACTCAATTTACCCTTCTTACCGAATCTTATAATTCTCTTCCATGGAGATAAATTCAAAAAAAAACATTATATCATACCTTAAATTTCAAATCCTTCCTTCAGTTATCATCATTTCCCTTTTTCCTAATTTGAGCTTCTTTGATGTGGTTTTGGATTACATTCACCTTTTCCAACGTTTAATCAACATGTTCTGGGCCTATCAGTTTTATTTCACCAACATCATCCCAACAAGTTTGTGTGTGACTTCTCATTCCATTTAACTCTTCATATAGTTCCATCTAAATACTTTAATGGATGATATTTTTATAGTAAAATTCTATCATAGGTAAATATAGATCCCACATACCTTTACAGTCAAGTGAGCAAGATCTCAACATTTCTTATAAGTTTTGAATAGTCCATTCTGATTGTCCATCAGTTTGAGGATTTTAGTCAGGGATCAAACGAAGTTTAGTATCCAGGGCATTCTAAAGACATTTCCAGATTCCTAATGTAAATCATAGATCACGATCCGAAATAATCGATAGGGGTTGTAACAGCCCAAGATTTTATGAAAAATATTCTTTTTAATTTCACTAATGTCTTTTGTTGTACGCAACACAAAAAGGAGCTTGCACAACATGCATCCTTGACTTGCCTTTCATTACACGCAATCGCAACCTTCCTCGATAACATGTGTAGTACGTAATACTGAGTTTCACGAAACAACGATATGCTATTAAAATATTATTAAAACTAGCCGTTATGAATAGTAATAACCACTTTTTAAAATTTTATAAATTTCAGCTCTCAAAATGGACTTCATTTTTGGATTCGGAGTATCGAATTTAGCCTAAGGTTAAATTTTGGTACTTTTCGGATAACTTTCATATTCTAATGAATAGTGAAAATTACTAAATTATAATTAAAAACAAATTTTTTAATCAAAATAATTAATAGTGATAAATTATTAATTTTAGTTGTTTTAAAGTATATTTATAATATATTTTTACAATTTAATAAAATTTTGGTCATTGGATGTAATTTCACATTTAAACCAGACATAATCAAGTGTCAATCTTTTGATAGATATTGTTTCTTAAAAACACACTATTTGTTTTAACAGCGGGATTTAATTATAAAATTAATTAATGCAATTTCTGTTTTATGAATTTGGTAAAATAGACTTCATTTTTGAATTCGGAATATGAAGTATAGCTTAGGATGAAATTTTAGCATTTTTCTGAAAACTTTCAATTTTTGATGAATAGTGAAACCACTAAGTGGTAGGTTAAAAACTGAATTTTGCATAAAACTTAATTTTATCGCTTCTATGAATGGAATTTCAAAAATCCGACAGACACAGTTATTATCAAGGACTAAAATGTGGTTCAATGAGATGAAAATAATTTTTGGTGAATAGTATCTTTTTACTTTTTTTTACCACGGTTAATAGTAAATAGGGTAACTAAGGGTAAATATGATATTACTATTACCCTAACACATGTCCTAATTCTATTGGATATGTGTAATTCGACCAAAAACAACCTTATGAATATAATATAACCATTTAGGTCCACTTGGATTAGATTATGACATTTAATATTATTTTATTTAATGAATAGTTAAAATAGTTAAAATCAAAGTTTAATAACTAAAACATTTTAATATGGGGTTATACATAAGATAAATTCGACTATAAATTTTTATTAGAAAGCTAAAAATATTTCCTACATAATGATATTTTATTTATAATTTTTAGACTTTATATAAATTAATTTATTTATGACACAACGATGATGCAGTAATTCCCCCTTTAAGGAAATATTAACATAATTGATGTTATAAATGCTCAAATGAATGTAATATGAGACTTTTTATGAATTCCACTAATTTTCTAGGTTACTAGGATATATTATTGTTGACTTAATCAACTTTGTTCGAACATATAATTCTGTTATGAATTTCAAAAAAATAATATATCAAATAGTGTCAAAATTGACACATAATAGTTTTTAAATAAAATATTATATTATTAATTGTTATTTTATTCCTAAAAATCTAAGGATAGGCCAAATGACTTAGATAAGGATATATATATTAATAATAAACAATTTGGGGTTCGTTTGGCATGTTATTGTAAGTGTATTAACCATATAGTGAAAGAAAACAAAAAAACACGGTAAAAGGTAAATTATTTAACTTAGAGTTAAATCTAATTGATAAGGTTAAAATAATACCCTAAACTTGTCTAAATCCTATTGGATGATAGGATTTCGACCCATCCCCACTTTAGCTTCGAAATAAGACCCTTGGGAACCATTATAAACCGATTTTGACTTTAATATAAAATAATATTTTGAGATATTCCTAAGGTGCCCCTCTCCTCCCTTATAAAAGGGTACCTCCTCCCCCTCCTCCTCACACCAATTTTAGCACTCAATCTCGTCCAACCCCTTCCAAAATCTCTTCTCCACTTCCCTAGAATAATCCTAGAGGTCCTGGTATTCTTCAAAAACCAATCTTAGTTCCCTAAGTGGAGGATTCAAAGAGGCGTTCCAAAGAAGAGGTAATATCCATTACCGATCTTTTCAATTTCATTCTTCTTCAACTTCATCTTATTTAGTTGTTTCATTATAAAGTAATAACATCAGTGTTACTTACACACTGATATTTTATTATAAATATGAAACAACTCTAATTAACCTTCTATCCATCCTATGGAAAAAGGAAATCACCGCGCGTGCGTACGTACGGAATACCGTCTCCACGCCGTGGTGTAATCTAATTTCCGCCACCACCTTAATTGGATGGGTATAATGGTTTAATGTGTAACTATATATGATTATTATAAAGTCATATTGATACTGAAATAGTATACATACACTTCAACACAATTCCACGACCATGGGAACGATATCATCGCTCGTGCGTACGTACGGACTACCGTCTCCACGATGCGATGAGATTCATTCTCAATGATTAACCATTCATGAATGATTATAAAGTATATGTAATAAGTAATAATGAAATATATTACCTGATAATGATTCTGGAATTATTTATATTTATATGTATGTCATCTACTTAATTCCATTCAATTCAATAAGGAAACGAAAACAGCGTTCATGCGTACGTACAGACTACCGTCTCCATGAACGGTGTATTTCTTTCCATTTACTGATTTATTATATATATGTATATTATGAATATATATATATATATATATATATCATATTTTATATTCTGTAATTAAGTAATCATGATCTAAGTAATCATATGAATAATTACAAGTCAAAAAACAAACAAAAAATGAAACAATTTTACCCAAAATGCTCTTTAACATGGAATATAATGTCATAAGTGAACCATATATGATATCATAACAATGAATATGATTCTGTAATAAGTCAATGACATTATTTAAATCATTATACAAGAGGTTCGGACACTTACGAAGCAAATCGGACCTAAGGTAAGGGAAATATCACAATCTCATTTTTATCGTTGATTGTTTATTCGTAAGTATTTACTGGGGTGTATATTATTATCCACATCCATGTTTCATAAATATTTAATATTATTTCCATCCACCTACAATTGTTTAAATCCATTTTTACCCATTGGTGAGTTTTTAGTAATATGTATGAAATGAATCTTTTGTCGTTTTTCGTACGAGGTACTTTTTGACTTTTCCGACAAAAGAATGAAGAATGTTTTTTTAACTTATACGACATGAATGGATGTTTAAAACATTATTTCCAAGAAGCTTCCTTTACATGTTTTCAAGTTTATTTTTAATCAACTTCTTTTAGTTTAAAATTGTATGACATGTTAAGAAAGGAAAATTTTTTTGAAGTAGAAAGGATATTTTCCTCAAGAATGGATTTCAAGTGTTTTATCAAAATTATTTTCCATCTAAGATAATAAAGGGTTCTGTTTCTATCCCTATTATTACATGGATTTGATTATGTTGTGATGGAAATATTTTTTTGAATTCCTTTATCTTATATGAATTGTTTTATGATGTCATGTTATTTAAGAATCCCATTTTTATTACATGGGTTATGCAATGATGTATGATTTATGATTTTGTGGCACACATAAGAATGGTATCCTTATGAGATGGGTGGGACCTATATCTCCATCCAATGCATTGGGTAAAGATTTTATATCTCATGAGATAGACAGGGCTGGAATGGTAGGTTATACCAGTTCAGTGAAACAGGACTGAAATGAGGGTTACTCGATTCAGAAAGGGACTTTGTCCACTAAGAAAGTATTGGCAATGAGTCTTGACTAACAAGAAATGATTCTCTATGATTATGTGTGAATGCCACAATGTTTCATGTTTTATGTTATGATTATTGTGATTAAATTTCACTGCCATGATTTACCCCATGTTATGAAATTATGATCTCTTTTGCAGGTTAAGATTTCCAAAAGTTATGTGCTTATGTATATGATGTGATTGATATTTCTTTTGTTTACCCTTATTGAGCATTTGAGCTCACCTTTTTATGTTTTCTTTTCCCCAGGATATAAAGAAAGGTTTTAGGTAAAAAAGGAAGATCTTTATGGGAGATTTTGAAGATCTTTCACCACGACTAGAAGATTATATTCTGAGTTTCCAAAGACACTAAACTATTACGATCCTTGTGTGTGTGATTTTTTTTATGTACTAAGTATTCCGCAAATGTAATGTATTGTCCATGTACGTAAATATACGGGTCTCTACAGTTGGTATCAGAGGAAAGGTTTAGTCAACCTTTGGAAACTAGGATGCGAAAACGTTAGTGAGATCCCTAGAGATATTTCTACAGTATGTCTAGGGATGTCCCTAAGGTTAAGTATACGTATAGGTTTTAGTACAAGAACTACGCTAACAATCATAGAATTAAACCTAAGATGTTAGATATTTAAGGTACTCCCCCTTTATTATGTTGTTTTCCCTAGCATGATTTTTGACTCTCACACTATTCTTTTTGGGTTTTAGACGATGGCTGGAACCCGAAGGAACCATGTTGATCAATGCAATGGACAATGCAATGATTTTCCTCCTGAACAAACAAATGTTATGGGAGATGGAGTGCAAAATATTATTGCTATACTTACACAAGCTATGAATCATTCTGGACTTCCAAATGAGAAGAGAAGGGAACAATATTCTATTGAGTCCTTCATGAGGCAACGTCCACCTTCTTTCAGTGGGTCTTCTGATCCACTTGTTGCTGAACAATGGATCAGTACCACTGAAAAGATATTTTCAGTTCTTCAATGTTCTGAACACGATAAAGTCATCTTAGCAGTATATCGTTTGGAAGGTGAAGCTGATCAATGGTGGAATCTTATCAAGAATACAAGGCAAAGAGTTGAAATTGAGTCCATGGAATGGGACGAGTTCAAGAACTTAATTTTCAATAAGTATTTCCCTCGTATTCTTCGAACAAATATGGAGAGAAAGTTTCTTGAACTAAAGAAAAAGGATGATGAATATGTTGGTATATACGAAGCGAATTTTACAAGACTTGCAAGGTATGCATATGGCATTATCATCCAACTTGAAAGTAAAATTGATCGATTTTTCAGTGGCTTAAAACCAAGTCTTCGAAGGGAATTAGCTATAAGAGACTTTAGTAGCTATGAAGAAATTGTGCGTTGTGCTATCAAGGTAGAAATGGAAGTTGTTGTTACATATCCATCTCAGGGTTTTGACAAGAAACGAAAGATGGAGTTCAAGGAGAAATCTCAGAATAATGGTGAAAAGAAGATGAATGTTTCCTTATGCCCAAAGTGTGTAGAGAAGCATGGTGGAGATTGTCTTAAAGGGACTAGAAAATGTTTTAAGTGTGGAAAAGAAGGTCATCGAGTAGCTGAGTGTCGAAGTAATGGAAAAAGGGTTTCTAATGATGTGAATAAATAAAACACTGCATAGAACGCACCACCAACACTTCAATGCTTCAAGTCCAAGGAAATGTGGCATTATGCTAATAAATTCCCTAATCCAAGGGTTAGTGATGATCAACATGAGCAACCACTGAAGGCAAAGGACAAAGGGAAGTCATATGCGATCACTATTGGCAATGTTGAATATGACAACGATGTGGTGGAATGACTAAGTGTTTATGTAATGGGATTCCAAAGTAATGTTGTATCATTGAGTATTGCAATATTTATTGATGTGGTATTCAAAGTGATTGAGATATTTTTTGGAAATAAGATGATATGCGCATAATGAAGGGAAAACAAGAAAATGAAATGTTTAATAGTATTCATGAGCTCATGATTGATATAAGGACTAAGTGATATCATGGTTTGAGTATATAGAATTTTGAGGATTTTGGTATGTGGAAAGTGTTATCTTTAAACTGCATTCATGTTTTCACTAAGGTATTCAAGAGAATACATGATTAAGAACTTTGAATGTTTGGAATGTGACCAACAAAACATATCTTATGATATATAGGGATCAACGATGGTATTAAATCTCTGGTAATCGTTTTCTCTATGTTATGAGAGTGGACTGCAGTATTATGGATAATCCTAAAGATTGAAATGGATTATGGTGCACATAAGTGAGTATTGTTTAAGGATAGAAGTTTTTTTTCGATATTATTGATGGGATGTTATAGTAATGTAGTTTTAGAAAAAGGACAAGCTGTAGGACGAGCGACATCCCATCGCTTCGGACAAGGCTGTGGGAATCGAACCCACAACCGAAGTGCGACTGGCCTTTATCACCTACCACTAGCCTACAGGAAGTACCTGTTTAGTAGAAACTAGTTTTATTATATTAAGCAGTATGATATATGAAGTATAAATCCATTTTAGGAACCATATGTGATTAATCTCACTATAGATCGACTTATGTATATAATTTTTGCTAACCTTTTGTTTGAGACAGATGGAATGACCCTTCATTTTATCACATGATCAGCTAACACTTCACGAATAACAAATTCAACATCATTTATTTAAGAGATGAAGTGGAAATTGTTCAAGGCATGAAGAATAGTGAGATTGTAACAAAATAAAGAAAGTATTTATTCTAATTCAAATTTTCAACTTTAGGGAAATGATCTTGAAAACCAAAAATGATTGTCCTAGTGATCTTATACCTGATGAATCAGATGGTACCTTAGATCATCACAAATTTATGGATTTGTGATTGTTGTCTTTTCCATAGCCATGTTCTCTAACACTCTCCATCAGAACATGATGGTTAGATTTTTCTTCCATATCCATATTTTCACCAATGTGGAATCCCAGTGATTAGTTTATTTGTGTAACCGTTAAGTTTCATACATTTTTTTTAAAATATTTGTTTTGGTATTCCTTTTTACGATGTGGGTTTCTATTAAAGAAACTTTCGAATAGTAAACCATTTATAACCCCGACGAATTTCGAGGGCGAAATTCATTTTAAGGGGGGTAGAATGTAACAGCCCAAGATTTTATGAAAAATATTCTTTTTAATTTCACTAATGTCTTGTGTTGTACGCAACACAAAATGGAGCTTGCACAACATGCATCCTTGACTTTCCTTGCATTACACGCAATCACAACCTTCCTCGATAACGTGTGTAGTACGTAATACTGAGTTTCACGAAACAACGATATTCTATTAAAATATTATTAAAACTAGCCTTTATGAATAGTAATAACCACATTTTAAAATTTTAGAAATTTTAGCTCTCAAAATGGACTTCATTTTTGGATTCGGAGTATCGAATTTAGCCTAAGGTGAAATTTTGGTACTTTTCGGATAACTTTCATATTCTGATGAATAGTGAAAATTACTAAATTATAATTAAAAACAACTTTTATAATCAAAATAATTAATAGTGATAAATTATTAATTTGAGTTGTTTTAAAGTATATTTAGAATATATTTTTACAATTTAATACAATGTTGGTCATTGGATGTAATTTCACATTTAAACCAGACATAATCAACTGTCAATCTTTTGATAGATATTGTTTCTTAAAAACACGCTATTTGTTTTAACAGCAGGATTTAATTATAAAATTAATTAATGCAATTTATATGTTATGTATTTGGTAAAATAGACTTCATTTTTGAATTCGGAATATGAAATATAGCTTAGGATGAAATTTTGGCATTTTTCTGAAAACTTTCAATTTTTGATGAATAGTGAAACCACTAAGTGGTAGGTTAAATACTGAATTTTGCATAAAACTTAATTTTATCGCTTCTATGAATGGAATTTCGAAAATACGACAGACACGGTTAATATCAAGGACTAAAATGTGGTTCAATGAGATGAAAATAATTTTTGGTGAATAGTAACTTTTTACATTTTTACCACGGTTAATAGTAAATAGGGTAACTAAGGGTAAATATGATATTACTATTACCCTAGCACATGTCCTAATTCTATTGGATAAGTTTAATTCGACCAAAAACAACCTTATGAATATAATATTACCATTTAGGTCCACTTGTATTAGATTATGACATTTAATATTATTTTATTTAATGAATAATTAAAATAGTTAAAATCAAAGTTTAATAACTAAAACATTTTTAATATGGGGTTATACATAAGATAAATTCGACTATAAATATTAATTAGAAATATAAAAAGATTTCCTACATAATGATATTTTATTTATAATTTTTAGACTTTATATAAATTAATTTAATTATGACACAACGATTATGCAGTAATTACCCTTTTAAGGAAATATTAAAATAATTGATGTTATAAATGCTCAAATGAATGTAATTTGAGACTTTTTATGAATTCCACTAATTTTCTAGGTTACTAGGATATATTAGTGTTGACTTAATAAACTTGGTTCGAACATATAATTCTATTATGACTTTCAAAAAAATCATATATCAAATAGTGTCAAAATTGACACAAAATAGTTTTTAAATCAAATATTATATTATTAATTGTTATTTTATTCCTAAAAATCTAAGGTTTGTTTAAATGACTTAGATAAGGATATATATATTAATAATAAACAATTTGGGGTTCGTTTGGCATGTTATAGTAAGTGTATTAACCATATAGTGAAAGAAAACAAAAAAACACGGTAAAAGTTAAATTATTTAACTTAGAGTTAAATCTAATTGATAAGGTTAAACTAATACCCTAAACTTGTCTAAATCCTATTGGATGATAGTATTTCGACCCATCCCCACTTTAGCTTCGAAAGAAGATCCTTTGGAACCATTATAAACCGATATTGACTTTAATATAAAATAATATTTTGAGATATTCCTAAGGTGCCCCTCTCCTCCCTTATAAAAGGGTACCTCCTCCCCCTCCTCCTCACACCAATTTGAGCCCTCAAGCTCGGCCAACCCCTGCCAAAATACCTTCTCCACTTACCTAGAATAATAATAGAGGTCCTGGTCTTCTTCAAAGACCAATCTTAGTTCCCTAAGTGGAGGATTCAAAGAGGCGTTCCAAAGAAGAGGTAATATCCATTACCGATCTTTTCAATTTCATTCTTCTTCAACTTCTTCTTATTTAGTTGTTTCATTATAAAGTAATAACATCAGTATTACTTACATACTTATATGTTATTATAAATATGAAACAACTCTAATTAACCTTCTATCCATCCTACGGAAAAAGGAAATCACCGCGCGTGCGTACGTACGGAATACCGTCTCCACGACGTGGTGTAATCTATTTTCCGCCACCACCTTAATTGGATGGGTATAATGGTTTAATGAGTAACTATATATGATTATTATAAAGTGATATTGATACTGAAATAGTATACATACACTTCAACACAATTCCACGACCATGGGAATGATATCATCGCTCGTGCGAACGTACGGACTACCGTCTCCACGACGCGATGAGATTCATTCTCAATGATTAACCATTCATGAATGATTATAAAGTATATGTAATAAGTAATAATGAAATATATTACCTGATAATGATACTGGAATTATTTATATTTATATGTATGTCATCTACTTAATTCCATTCAATTCAATAAGGAAACGAAAACAGCGTTCATGCGTACGTACGGACTACCGTCTCCATGAACGATGTATTTCATTCCATTTACTGATTTATTATATATCTGTATATTATGAATATATATATATATATATAAATCATGTTTTATATTCTGTAATTATGTAATCATGATCTAAGTAATCATATGAAAAATTACAAGTCAAAACATGGACGACAAATGAAACAATTTTACCCAAAACGCTCTTTAACATGGAATATAATGTCATAAGTGAACCATATATGATATCATAACAATGAATATGATTCTGTAATAATTCAATTACATTATTTAAATCATTATACAGGAGGTTCAGACACTTACGAAGCAAATCAGACCTAAGGTAAGGGAAATATCACAATCTCATTTTTATCCGAGATTGTTTATTCGTAAGTATTTACTGGGGTGTATTTTATTATCCACATCCATGTTTCATAAATATGTAATATTATTTCCATCCACCTACAATTATTTAAATCCATTTTTACCCTTCAGTGAGTTTTTAGTAATATGTATGAAAGGAATCTTTTGTCGTTTTTTGTACGAGGTACTTTGTGACTTTTCCGAAAAAAGAACGAAGAATGTTTTTTTTAACTTATACGGCATGAATGGATATTTAAAACATTATTTCCAAGAAGCTTCCTTTACATTTTTTCAAGTTTATTTTTAATCAACTTCTTTTAGTTTAAAATTGTATGACATGTTAAGAAAGGAAAATGTTTTTGAAGTAGAAAGGATATTTTCCTCAAGAATGGATTTCAAGTGTTTTATCAAAATTATTTTCCATCTAAGATAATAAAGGGTTCTGTTTCTATCCCTATTATTACATGGATTTGATTATGTTGTGATGGAAATATTTTTAAGAATTCCTTTATCTTATATGAATTGTTTTATGATGTCATGTTATTTAAGAATCCCATTTTTATTACATGGGTTATGCAATGATGTATGATTTATGATTTTGTGGCACACATAAGAATGGTATCATTATGAGATGGGTGGGACCTATATCTCCATCCAATGCATTGGGTAAAGATTTTATATCTCATGAGATAGACAGGGCTGGAACGGTAGGTTATACCGGTTCAGTGAAACAGGACTGAAATGAGGGTTACTCGATTCAGAAAGGGACTTTGTCCACTAAAATAGTCTTGGCAATGAGTCTTGACTAACAAGAAATGATTCTCTATGAATAGGTGTGAATTCCACAAAGTTTCATGTTTTAAGTTATGATTATTGTGATTACATTTCACTTCCATGATTTACCCCATGTTATGAAATTATGATCTCTTTTGCAGGTTAAGATTTCCAAAAGTTATGTGCTTATGTATATGATGTGATTGATATTTCTTTTGTTTACCCTTACTGAGCATTTGAGCTCACCCTTTTATGTTTTCTTTTCCCCAGGATATAAAGAAAGGTTTTAGGTAAAAAAAAGGAAGATATTTATGGGATATTTTGAAGATCTTTCACCACGATTAGAAGATTATATTCCAAGTTTCCAAAGACACTAAACTATTACGATCTTTGTGTGTGTGTTTTTTTTATGTACTAAGTATTCCGCAAATGTAATGTAATGTCCATGTACGTCATGATATGGGTCTCTATAGGGGTACTCCATGAAGTCATACAACATCTTTAATATTCAGTATTTCTAAATTATCAAGTGGAAAATCTTATCTTATTGGAAGAGAATGTGATGAATTGTTAAGATGATCAATAATGACCCATATTGCGTAATTCCTTATAGGAGGCTTTTGTAGTCCCATGATAAATTCCATCATAATTTTATTCTATTTCCACTCTGGTATGGAAAGTGGTTGAAAGACTCCTCTGGCATGTTTCCTTCCATCTTTCACTTGTTTACAATCAATACATCTTGAAAAAAATTCAGCAATATCCCTCTTCATGTTGTCCCACCAAAAATGTTCCATCAAATCTCTATACATCTTGGTGCTCCCCGTGTGTATAGAGAAATTGGAGCTATGAGCATCATCTAATAATTCTATTTGCATATCAGTTATATCAGTAACATAAATTCTCATCCCAAAGATGAAAATTCCATATTCATATACGAAGTCGATCAATCTCCCATCGTTCACAGATTTAATCTTCTTTTTAAATTCCCAATCATTGTCATGAGAAGTTTTTACCATTTCTAGTAAAGATGGTTTGGAATTCATTTGAAAAAACATCGATGTTTCAACATCCATGGTTATTCCCATCTCCATCTTTACTAGATAAATGAAAATTGGATCATTTTCAACTCTCATCTTGTTCAAAACTCCCTAATCGTTTCTTCTCAAAGAATCTGCCAACTTATTTTCCTTCCTTGGGTGGTAGTATATCGGGCATTCATAATCCTGGAGTAGTTCAAATCATCTCCTTTGCCCCATATTATGTTCTTTCTGTGAGAATAATATACTTCAAACTCTTGTGATCGGTATATATATCACATTTTTACCATAGTGATAATTTCTACATATCTTCAAAGCAATTATTATAGCTACTAACTCAAGATCGTGATTAAGATAGTTTTGCTCAATAATTTTTAGCTGTCGTGATGCATATGCAATAATCATATCATTCTGTATAAGGACACAACCAAGTCTTTTTATTGAGGAATCACTATAATTAACAAACCCATCAATGAAATGATCAATCTTACTTCTTGGGTTACATATATAATCTACAACAATCCTTGCTAAACATGTAATTTTATCCTCATACATTGCAACATTCTCATCCTTCTTTAGCCTCAAACTGAAAAAATGTCTTTCTATATCCGCTCGATGGTCATGACGAATGTACTTTTCTAATAAAATCTCTTTAATCTCCCTCCATTCCATAATTGATACTTCTTCATCCTCCTTTTTTTTGAATCAATGGCCACCATTGATCAGCATCTCCAGCGAGGTGATAAACTGTCATCCCAACTTTTTCCCTTTCACTATTCCCCAATGATAAAATATTTTCTCTATGGAACTTATCAGTTGATCATATACCAATGGATTTGGACTCCAATTTAATATCGGTGTTTGATACCTCATGAAGTGTTATAACATTTATCCTCCATAATGTTGATCGAGGTGCTCCATATCAGTAAGGTTATTATTCATAACCTGAGTGAGTTGTCCTAGTATGGTTATAAGCTGATCTGAATTAGTTGCATCACCAGATCCACTAAAATTATCTTCTGTAAGAGGTAAATCCCTACATGGATTATGTGAATTAATATATTTTCCCTTCATTTCACTAGACTCCATTTATAAACAATGGGAAACACTAGATTAATTTATGATCCCAATACATAATCCCAAACTTGTAAAACACATAACATAAATTGAACAATTTTTGGATATAATCCATAATCATAAAAATTATTTCTTTGAGGAGGTATATAATCATAAATCCTTCATAATGGATTATAAAGAAAATTAAAATTTTCCTAAGCATATCCTCTTGGACTGCCGTAACCAAGAGTGCAGCAAGGCCCTTTTTTGTGGACCAGTTCCCATTCGATTCTTGCTCAAAGCGGTGTTTTCATTTTTTACCCCTAGGTACATCTGTTCCAGAACTGCCTCTACCTAATCATATCCAAATAGGGATATATTTCTTTGAAAACACACATAATCTCTACAATACTTAATTAATAAGATGTTCTTCTATACTAATCCTCAATGTCTATCCTAGGGTAACGTGCCTTAATCAGAGTTTATCGAAATCTAGTTTCCAAGGTTTTGTCTTAAACATTCTCTGATACCAACTGTAATACCTCGACCCTAGTTACCTAGAGTCAATTCATTAGTACATAAAATTCTCCTGATCACAAGGAAATTATGTCCCCAAATACCGATAAGTTTAATATTATTGGAAACACGATTCATACATAAGTTAAACATTACAACATGAAAATAAATACAACAAAAAAAATTTCCATTAGAACATCCATGCCCTAGAGATTATGCCTGCAAGTCACTCATAACTAACATCATCATATCCTAAAAAAATATAACATAAGGAAGGGGTGAGCTCAAATGCTCAATAAGGGTAAACAATACAACAGAAGACAACATAAATATTAAGCTTGGTGAATAATTGAAAACACATGCCTTTACAAATATAAAACCGGAACACATTTTTGTTAGGAATATGAGTTGAGTAAATAATTCCATAATAAAACATAATCATGTGTATTCTACTTGTCGAATGACCACATGTACCATAAATATTATTTTCATAAAGTGGGAATGTATAATTCTGAACATTATAAAATATTTTGTCTACGCCATGGCCAAGACGTCTAAAAATGATTTAGGCCTCGTCCAAAACCATATATAAAATTTGGAAAGGCCTTAGCCAATTCCACATCTTATTATCTCATGAGACATACTGATGCATCGAAGAGATATATAAGGCTCCTCCCATCACATACTAAGTCCAATACATTCCCCATTTTAAAAGGATGAAATATAACATAAACATTTGTATTAAAACTAGCATAACAATTTCAATACATTTAGCATAAAGCATGAATATTATAAAAATAACATATCCATAGTTTAATTATCCACAAAACATTAAATAAAATATTGATGATTTGTATCATAATTAATTGACATAAAAAAAGTATAAAATACATCAAAGGATGTTGACATGGATGAAATCAAAACTATTTGACAGAAATGTCTCTTTTTTTTAAATCACATAGAGTCTCATTATTATAAATGAACATAATTAATTATAAAATATTCTTATAAGATTGTAAGGGAAGCTTCGACGATGTTATAATAGTAGAATATAGCTGTACCTGCCATATAAGTTAAAAGACATTCTTACGTTAAATTTGTCGAAAAGGTCAAAAAGTACCTTTTTTGGAAAACGACGGAATGATTCCGTTCAATAAATATAAGGTCAAATCAGAGAATAAATAAATTTAACCGATAGTAAAAAAAATTTGAATTTTCTTTAAGAAAATAAGGATGTGGATGATAAAGAGGTCCAAATATATATTGAAGTAAAAACAACCTCTGATAAGTAAAGAGATTATGAAATTAACCCTTACCCATTTGGTAACTTATGAAACATACACCCCATGAATGATGGATCATATAATTAAGATGTAAGTACACATATGTTAAATTATATTACATGATAAATACAATCATGGGCAGTACATACACCACACTAAAAAAAATAGTGGCAATTATAGCATGATCTCACATGAATTAAAATTGAGATAAATCCCCTTTCATTATATACTTACTAGATCAAGGGTATGTTAACTTACTGTATAATAATTAATTAATTGATATTAAATTATACATGAATCATATACATAAATATGGTATCATATATGATACGTTCTCCTTTATATGCATGGTTAAGAAATCCATGTTTTTTATGAATTGGATCTTTTTTATTTATATACAGAATGATATTATGTCTTTAGCCATTATTTTTAACCATCAAAAGAAAATTAGTCCTGAATGTATATGATGGGGAAATAATCTCATCGAGTACGTGGAGACGGTAATCCGTATATACGCACGAGGGACAATATCATTCTTTTGATTTTAAAAGCATATATAATTGAACCATATATATTATATACAATAGTATTATCATGATATATTTATTATTTAAATTAGTTATACTCATTATTATACACTTCCAAATGATGAAGTGTTTGAATAAAAAACGTTACCATGACATGGAGACGGTAAACCGTACGTACGCATGTATGGTGAATTTTTCATTTATAGGAGGGATAGAATAATAAATAGAGTTTACCATTTTTATAAAAATATAAATATATTTAGATGATACTGGATTTATTATTTTAAAATGAAAACAACAAAGAAATCATAAGTGGACGAGGGAAAAAACAAGAAAGAGGGTGGTGAAATTATTACCTCTTCTTCTGGTGTTTCCTTTTGAGTTGATCAAAATGGCTCCTTAGATTTTCTTTCTGACCAAACTAATGACTCTAGGTTGAAGTGAGGGAAGTTGAAGGATATATTTGTAGCAGTTGGTTGAGGAAAATGGCATTGAAGCTGTGAAATGGAGAGAAGGGTGAGTTCCATTTTGAAAGAGGGATGAGGGCCACCTAAGGAAATAATTAAAATATTATTTTATAATAAAATCATTTACTCTTCCTAATGTCTCCAAAATTATTTATATCAGGGATAATGTGAGGATTGGTCAATGTACTATCAAAAAATAAGGTGTAGATAGGTTTATGTCACGATATTATCTTTTTCATTTGGATTTAACTCTTATTTAATTAGTTTGACATTTACCATTTCTCATTGTATTTTTATATTACATAGTTAATAAACATTCTATAAACTACCAAGCGAACCCAAGTGGATCATTAATGATATTTCTATCATTATATAAGTCCTTTGGATGAACAATATGTTTTTAGGAATCTTATATCAATTAATAATATAATATTTGTTTTAAAAACTCTTTTATGTCAATTTTGACACTATTTTATAATTTATTTTTTTACAGAATTAATAATTTAATAACTCAAAATAAATTAATTTAATCAATCCTAAGATGTCATATTAATTGCAAAAATTCTAGGATGGCATCATAAAATTATATTGTTTTTATTTTAACATTTATAATACCATTTATTTAGTTCTTTAATTAATAAGGAAAATACCTCCTCATCATTTCGTCATAAATAAGTTTAATTATTCAATGTCTAAAAATTATAAATGAAATACCATTATGTAGGAAATATTTTTAGATTTATAATGAATATTTTTGGTCGAATAGATGTCATATATAACCCAATGTAATAGTTTTTTTTAATAAAAGACACATTCTTATGTCATTTTTGTATTTACATTAACTTAATTAATATAATGAGTCATTATCACTTACAAGTGGCTCCATGGTGTCACAAAATCGACCAAAGGAAGCCCATTCTCAGACATGTATCAGCCAATAAGGTTAGGAAACGTGTTATTTCATGACTCATCCCCCATGGCCCAGGTCATGACTACCCCATTCCCGCCTTCCATAGGCCTGGGACTGGCGACTAGCACCAAATGCCTAAATCCCTAAACTAGGAATGCATTTCCTATAAAACTGAATAAATACACAACAATGTACATAGAAGAATACAAAACACTACGTAAAACTATATGACATGAGAGTTATAGAATGTAAAGGGGATGAAAATACAAGCCCAACTGTAAAATACAAGTACAAATGAAAAGGAAAAAATATTTTAAAGGTGAAAAGAAGATCATGGATCGTCCATCATGGATCCTACCTGAAGGGTAGTTACATATAGCCTCCTCAGCACTCCTCATCTTCTAGTCTCCACTGGTTACCATATCATCGTGAATTCCACCTCTGGGTACCATCTAGTCCTCATACACTCAGCCTCGGTCAGTGATGTACGTCATCTGCATGCAACACAATGAGGTGCTGGAATAACTCGTGAAGGGGTGATTATAATGATACTCAGTAGGGACCCAGAGACCACCACAGTCTCTCAAAATACACCAATTATAAACCTAACTGTATGAAAACAAAGTATATCTATTATTTAGGTATATGACCATACACATACCTAAGTTATCAAGTAACACATCTCAATATTGAAGAAAACACAGAAGTAACTAACTCTGCTCACACAGGTATAAAACTTATGCACTGAGATAGATATGATCAGTTGTAGCCACTGAATCATCAAAGATGGCAGACCCACATAGGATCAAGGACTAGTAGTTAGAATTATCAAACCCACACAAGATTTAGGTACCATAGTCGGTGCTGTCAGACACACACATGATCTAGGACCAGTAGTTAGAACTGTCGGACCCACAAAGGATCCGTGAATAGTTGTTTGAGATATCATACCCACGCAGTATCTTGGACAAGTAGTTAGAACTATCAGACCCTTACAGGATCCAGGAACTGATGTAAGAGCTGTCGGACCCACAGAAGATCCAAGACCAGCTATTCTATCGAACCCACACTGGATCCAGGAATAAAAGTCAGAACTTTCGGACCCACATAGGATCCAGGAACAGTCGTCCGAACAAAGCCAACCATAGGGCTTCCACAAAGCATGATTGATTCCGAGAGGGTCCGCTCCTCAAGAAAATAGTTGATACATCAACTTACACAATGTTCTATGAAGAAGTATCTGAGAGGTCCACCTCATCCTAGGGGTCTCAATGCAATAGATGGAACGTCAATCAGACGCCCGGTCTGTGAATTATTAGCCTTTTACTCATAGGAGTCCGGTTAAGTAGGTTTAGGATCAAACCTAACCGTATCTCAACTAATCCCAAACTCTAGTGGGGTGTACTAAAAGGGATGGATTTTCTCCTAGATTTCCAGTGTCGTTGGTGGATCATCAATCGGATGTCTGGTGCGAAAGATATGGCCAAAGGAAGTAAAGGGTCAGCAGTGGGCCCGGGTCCGGCCCAGCCTTGTCGGACCAACCCGGACTGACCCAGTCTGGGATGACCCAGTCTGGGTCGACCTGTCCAGACCTATTGGGTATGTTAGGGCCCATTGGATGGGCCATCCAATTAGGTTTGGCCTGGTCAGCTAGGCCCGACCCAGCGGACTACGGGGGCGGTTCAACCCGGAGGTCGCCACGTAGGCATCTCGGTCCGAATGATTGGGCCGGTTCAGCAAGCACCACATGGGGTGCAGCGAGGGTGGATCGACCTCGACGTTTGAGTCGGTTTGGCAAGAAACCCCATGAGGGATGTCGCGGGCTGGCACAGGAGGTCGGTAATACATCGCGCAGTTGGGCAGGGCTCCAGGCGGGCCGGTGGGGAGTCAGGCAGGGCGCGGTCGGCAACGGGCAGGCTGCGGGCAAGCCATTCTTGGCCCACGAGCGGCCATGGGTAGGTAGGACAGGGCACACGAGAGGCCTTGGGCTGGCCAGGCAGGCAATGGAAGGCCTCTGGCATTCCAGTGGGGCGCGGGCAGGGCCGGCATGGTTCAATGGGGTTCAGCTGGGGCCCACGGAATGCTGGTGCTGGGTGCAAAGGCCGCAGGAAGCACGACCTTTTTCGTCGGCGCCTTTGTCATCTCTTCACCACATCACCTTTCTAAAGAAACATCACAAATAGTTCAGTGGAGGGAGTCAGGCCTTGCTAGTTTGGCCCACACCCTCTTCATTTAGGGGTGATAACAATTGGTTCAACATTGGGGAAAATGTAGAACTTCATTTATTCTTTCAATCCTCTACAAAAATTACTTTAATTCAAAGAAGAAAATAGTAAATAAGAATTACACAAAAAACCCTAATTTTGATTAATCATTCGTCGTTCGTTGACAGTGTCATGGAAGATGGTCGTCGAAGACATCTCACAATGGTTGATGTTCGAGGAAGATGTTGAAGAAGGTCATCATTCTTCTTTATTTGTTCTTCTTTGGGAGATGGGGTTATTCTATGGATATCCCTAATTCTCCCAAGTCATCCTCTCAAAAGATCCAACAATATGAGAATTTCCAAGACAAAAAATAATATTAAATTGTCTATTATATTAGATGTTGGCATGAAATTCAAATGAAGAATTAAGTTAATTAGATAGGATCCATAAAATTAATGTAAAGGGTTGGAAAAAATTAAATAAAGGGGATCTGATGAGGCTCCCCTAATTTAATTGATGCATTAGAGATTCTACACTTTAATGTGGTGTTTCAAGGGGTTAAAATCCCAAGTGGTCCCCACCTAATTTATCCTTACATGGGAGGTTGAGATCGGGTGGCCCCCACCACAATAACCACTCATGGGAGGTTAAGTTGTCGTGGAACCCCTCCGACATCCCGGTGGAGGTTTTAACCACCCAACACTCACTTGGCGGATAAAAAAAAGTTATTCACCTTATATTTTATTCTTTTTCCATGAAAACCCAAATTATATCTTTTAAACTCAACCCACTACCGTCTAATTGAATGTATCCTTATGCGAATAAAGGTGTTGCGAGTTCAAAGGTGCCCTAATTTTTCAATTTCAAGCAACGATTCAAATGTTATACAAAACTGCTTGTACGTTTACTGAACGTACCCGAACAAAACTTCAGAAATTTATTACGGGCATACCGGGCCTTAGAATCATGTACTGTTAATTTTTTCAGAGATGTAAAATTTCCATGTATTTATGAAAAAATTATCATTGAATTTTGAGTCTTTACATTCTACCCACCATAGGGAATTACATTCCAATATGATACATCTCAAACTAAGGGAACTAGTGGGGGTACTAAGCACGAATCTGAGAAACCCAATCCCATGGGATCTCTGGGAGGGTCTGGTGCTACTAGCGAATTACCAATAGAGGTATCGAATGGCCACATTCGATCTGTTCATGTCGATCCTCAATCTCCACTGGAACCTCCATAAAAGTTTCCCAATCGTCGATTTCTAGGTCTTCATGGTTGATTATGTGAGAATGGTCATGCACACATCTTCTCAGCTGAGAAACATGGAAGACGTCGTGCAACAGGTTGAACTGATGTAGAAGAGCTAAGTGGAAGACCACCTCGCCAACTGTAATGAGGACCTTGAAAGGTCCGATTAATCTCATATATAACTTTTTGCATTGGAAAAATCTCTATAAACCACGTTGGGATGAAACCCATAGAAAGACGTTGTCTCCATCCTCAAACTCCGTAGGTCTCTTTCATCAATCGACATAAAAAATCATCCTACTATGTGTAGACTTCATCAGCTCCTCGATGATATGCACTATCTATGTGGTAGCTTGTACCATCTCTTGTTCCAGCAGTGCTTACTCCCTAGTGTCTCTCTAGCACAAGGGTGATCTGCAAGCCCGTCTGTACAATTCCTAAAAAGGTTTCATCCCGATGGTGGAGTGATAGATGTTTTTGTAGGCAACCTCAACCAATGGTAAGTGATACTCCCAACTACGACCGAAGTCAAGGATGCATGCAGAGATAATGTCCTCAAGAGTATGAATGGTCCTCTCAGTCTAGACATATTCCTGAGAAAGGAAGGCGGTGCTCAAAATAAGTTGCATCCCGATAGCCTCCTGCAACCGCTTCCATAGTCAGGAAGTATAATGTGTGTCATTATTGAAGAAAATCATCTAAGTTACTCCATGTATCCACACAATAACTGGTACGTAGATGTGTCCTATTCTCTCTAATGAACCATGCGCTTTGTTCGGTAGGAAGTGGGCCGACATGATGAGTCGGTGAACGACAATCCAAAGCGATTCATGACCCATGGCTTTACGAGGAAGACACATTCCGAAGTCCATGGATATCCAATCCACTTCCACTATGGAATAACTAAATTCTGGACCAAACCTATACGTACATGGTCTTCCTGCTTCACTTACTGACAGGTGAGGCATCGAGAGAGAAATCGGCTACTACTTTCTTTATTCCCAGACACCAGTGTTGTCTTCTGAGGTCCCGGTTCATCTTCACCAACCCCATGATTTACTACTAGAGGGGAAGTGTGGAACTCCTTCAACACTTCCTCTTGAATTGCCATTGTTACCAAGGTGCGTCCTCTTAAGTGGATGATGTGCTACCCACTTTTAGTAAATCCATCACAGTACTTCCATGTGGATATCTGAGCACATCGTGTCACATAGTCAACATCTCCATGTTGTGCTTCCCTCGCTCACTGAAGGAGTTAGGAAATGACTGTAAGTGACTGTAGGAATGTGGATCCATCTCTATCCACAAAGGATATCTATAATATAACCTACTGCACTGTCGCCTCTCCTAGATGTTGTATACTAGATCTCCTGCTGAGATAATCTTCTATAACGTTGCCCTTCCAAGGAGTATAGACTATCTCAAAGTCATAGTATTTGAGGGACGTGATCCATCACCAATGTCTCAGGTTCACGTCTTTCATAGAAAAGATATAACTGAGACTATGGTGATCAGAGTAGACTATGAAATGCTTTCCCATTAGATAGTGTCTCCACATCTTAATGGTGAAGACCACTACTGCTAACATCAGGTCATGGGTAACATTGTTTTACTCATGCTGTCTCAACTACTGTGAACCATATGCATTCACTGCTCACTCCTACATCTGGACACACACAGTTCTGGTCTTTGATGTGTCACTATAGACAACGTACCCTACACCTTCCTCTGGAAGCCTCAAGATGGTGGAACTAGTTAGCTTCTGCCTCAGCACCTGAAAGCTCTTCCGATATCTCTATAAACATAGAAAGGGTTGCCCCATCTTCGTCAACGATGATAGTGTTGATGCAACACTGAAGAAATCTAGAACACACCTCTGGTAGTACCCTATCAAACGAGGGAAACATCGTACATCTTTCACACTCCATGGTGGCTCCAAATCAAGTACCACCTAAATCGTCACTAGATCCAATGAAACTCTAGCTTCTGAGATGACCTGACCTAGAATGTGAATCTCTCATATCAAAAATAATAAATTCGTGAGCTTTCTATAATGTTGGTGTTATTGGAGTGTGTCTAGTACTATCCGAAAATGGTAGGTATACTCCTCCTCAGTAGTCTAGTATATCACTATGTCATTGATGAAAACTAGGACAAAGAAATTGAGATATTGCTGGAAGATCCTAATCAGGAGTACCATGAACACTTCTAGAGCGTTGATTATGTAGAAGGGGATAACCAAGAACTCATAGTGGCCATACCGACACGTGAATGTCATCTTCTACACATGATCATCTCGAACTCTTTGCTGGTGATATCCTTATTAGGGGTCTAACTTCAATAACCATCATGCTGCTTCAACTGATCAATGAGGTCTTCAATCATCGAGAGTGGGTAATTGTTCTTCACGGCTACCTAGTTCAGTCGACGGTAGTCGAATAAAATCCTTAAGCTCACATCCTCTTTCTTGGCGAACAAAATCGGGGATGCCTTGGGAAAAACATTGGGCGAGTTGAATCCCATCTCATGGAAGTCCTCTAGATGTACCTATAGCTCACGAAGCTCCGCAGAATCCATCCGACACGCTGGGATAGATATCAGTGTCATCCCGGTGTACATGTCAATGTACATCTCAACCTCTCTGCGAGGAGGTCGACTTGGGAAATCATTAGGGAAAACATCCGCGTATTGGACCACCACTACAGGATATATCAGACTCTCTACATGAACTATATTGTGGGTAAGGAAGGACAACTGATTAGTGATCGGCTGTACCCTCCTCTGAGTAAGTCTATCATGTGCTGAAAATGCTCCCTTCTCGCCAGTGAAGGTCAACCTAGTCTTATCCATGTGGTCACACCGCACATTTTGCCAAATATATTAAATCTGAGCATTGACTTTAGATAACTAGTCAATACACAATATAGTGTTGTAAGGCCTCGACGCCACTACGGAGATATCTCTGCCGAAGCTCTTGCCTCCTAGAGTATGCTCACACTGTCGGTACTTGTTTGTAATCGTCGTGTCTACTCACGTAGGAGGATTTAGCCATTAGGATAGAACTATCAACTTATTCGGAATCTCTGGGCTCCGAACGAGGGCACGGACAATGAAAGAGTGACTAGCACATATGTATATAATTATTGTAGCTAAGGTGGAGTAGACACAGATCATTCCACGTATAATATATGCATCACCATGATCGTAGGCCTTAGTTTCATGGAGCTGAGCTCGCCACTATCCACCTAATCCCTGTGGTGGGGGCGGACCTCCTGGTGGGGGTGGACCTCCTGGTGGTGGTGGATGTACACCTCGAATCATCATCCACCCGCATTTTCACGACCAGCTCCTCTGCCAAATTCTACTGCTCCCTATGGTCTGCCTTGATTGAATCTCTATCTCTGCCTAGGCGGTCCACTGACCATCTTCTGATCGTCATAACGGCGGGTCGGACAGTCACGAGCTATGTGACCATACCCACCGCAAGAGTATCATTTCCCGCTCCTGGAAGGAATGGATCTATCTCATGTGCCCCGCACAACTGAACATATGTCCTGAGGTCATCCACCGGATGGTCTGGTCCTCTTGGACCTCTATGATATTAGTATATTGACAGATGAAGAAGACTCCGTTGCATGACGACCAGTGGTTGGTATCACTGTTGGAGACTTCTCAGTAAGGAAACCCTCCACTATGAGAGCTATCTTTAACACCCCCACATGAGACATGATTCTTAGGGAGATAATTGAAGCCTTGATCTCTCTCTTGAGCCCCCAGTCGAAGGTCTGGGCCATAAAGAATGGGTCCCATACCATAACTGTTGAGTATCATGAGAGGTCTGTGGACAAGGCTGAGTACTGTGCCACCGACATGCTACCCTACTATATATGTGGCAGCTCCTGTATCTGCACTGCATGTAGGGAGGCTATGACAAACTCCTCCTAAAAAAGATCTCGATGACAGCCCAGAGTAGTGTTGTGTCATCATGCAGCTATAGAATCAGGCTCCACTAACATCCTATTTCATCCTGAAGGAGACTCACGACATTGATCACCATAAGGTCGGTTGGTGTCCATACTAGTATGAAGACTCTCACCACAGCCTCCAACCAATACTCAGCTGCCTATGGGTCCATCGCACCCTTGAAACTGGGTGGCCTCTAGCGCTAGAACTCGTGAAACATGCTCAATTGGATTGCACTTTCTAGTAATGGGTATGGTGGTATCGTAGCCCAATGGGTAGTGGTACCGCAGGTGCCTCCGCTGTGATAAGGATTTGCACTAAGGCCTCGTTACTAGGTGGGATGTCATCTCATACATCTCTTGGAACCCTATCTGTCTGTCTGCATGGGACAATCCTAAAATGATACTGGTGCACCACGGTCAATAAGTTATACATGGTGATATGAGTCAAAGAGACCTAAAAAAACACTTGAAACACATATGCAATCAGTGTTTTCGTGCACTGAGTCTGAAATTAGAAGCCATGTTCCTAGTGTATGGATACGTAGGCCATCGCATCCACACTCGACTATATGAACTAAAATCCACACTAATTACCCTTAACACTATTTCATCACAGAAAAGAATGATCAGAGTCCTATGTCATACGGTTAAACCTACTCCTATGATACCAATTTGTTACAACCCGTCCCCCGGGGCCCGTGTCGTGACTACCACAATCCCGCCTTCCTTAGGGCAAGGGCTAGTGACATGAACCAAAGGTGTAAATCCCAAAACTATAAAGGAATTGCATATATAAATGAAAACACACAAAATAGAGTACACAACTGAATAAAAAACACTAAGTAAAACTGTATAAAATGTGAGTGCTAAAAAGTAAAGGGGCCAGAAATACGAGCCCAACAATAAAGTACAAGTACAACTAATTAGGAAAAATTATCTGAAAAGTGAAAAGAATCTCCTGGATCACCCACCACAGATCCTAACTAAAGTGTAGGTATAGATATTCTCCTCATAACTCCACATCCGGCAGTCTCCACTGGGTACCAAATCATTGTGAGGTCGACCTTCGGGTACCATCTAGTCCTCGTACACTCAGCCCTGGTGAGCGCTTTCGGTCATCTGCATCCATCACAATGATGATCATGAATAACACGTGAAGGGGTGGGTATAATGATACTCAGGAGGGACCCCGAGACCACCACGATCTCTCATAATCCACCATGGATTATCCAAAGAGTATGAAAACAATAGATATCCATTAAATTGGTATATTCCCATACATAAACCTATGTTATCAATAACCCATATCAATAATGAGGAAAACACACAAGTCATTAACTCAGCTCACACAAGTATACAACCTATATGGAGAGATAGATATGATCAGGTGTAGCCACTGAATCATCTAAGCTGTCAGACCCACAAAGGATCTATTACCAGTAGTTTTAACTATCAGACCCACACATGATCCAGGTACAATAGTAGAAGTTGTCGGACCCACACTGGATCACGAACCAACAATTAGAACTGACACATGCGCACAATATCAAAGAATAGTAGTCGGAGCTATCACACCCACATAGGATCCAATACCAGTAGTTAGAACATTCAAACACACACCGGATCCAGTAAAAGTAGTCGGAGCTGACAGACCCACAAAGGATCCATGAAAACTAATCTTTCAATCCCCCATAAGATCCAAGAACCAAAGTCATTACTGTCGGATCCACACAGGATGTAGGAACATTAATCAGAGCACATCCATCCACATGGTTTCCACAAAACATGCTTGATTCTGGGAGGGTCTGATACTCAATCCAAGAGTCGATATGTCAATTTCCACAATGTCCCGCGAATATGTATTTCAATGGTTTTCCTCGTCATATGGGTCTCAATGCAAAAGACGACGCATCAGTCGGACGCCCGGTCTGTGAGTTATTAGAGTTTTAGTCCTAGGGCCCCATTGGATTCGTGTATGATCCAACCTGACCGTATCTCAACTAAACACCGAACACCAATGTTGTATACTAAAATGGACAGCTATGATCCAAGATTTATTGCGCCACTGGTGGATCGTCAATCGGATGTCGGGTGCCAATGATATGGCCACATGAAGTAAAGTATCAGTAGTATGCCCGGGTCCGGTCCGACCAGGTCGGCCTTACCCGGACCAACCCAGTGTTGGACGACCTAGTCTAGTTCTACCCGATCAGACCTATTGTGTCTGTCCTAGCCCATTGGGTGGGCCGTCTTGTTAGGTTTGGCCTGATCCTCTAGGCCTGGCCCAACGGACTATGAGGGCGGTTCGGCCCAGATGTCGCCGTGTAGGCGGCTCCGTCCGGAAGCCGGTTCGGCTAGCACTGCATGGGGTGTAGTTCGGGCGGCGTGGCCACGAAGGCTGAGATGGTTCAACATGAGACCTCATGAGGGATGCCACAGGTGGGCATGAGAGGCCGCGATGCCGGTGGGCAGGGCACGACTGACCGTGGGCAGGCCAGGCAGGGTGCGCAGGATGCCACTGGGAGGCCGGGCAGGGAACGTCGGAGGTTGCGAGCATGCCGGTTGGATGCATGGGGCACACGAGAGGACACAGTCAGGTCGTGCGGGGCGCGACGTGTTTTCTTCGGGCCGGAAGAGTGCGGGCAGGCCGTGGGCAGGCCGACGGGGTGCGTAGGAGGACCCAGGCAGGTCGGGCAGGGCGTGACGGGTCGTAGGCGGGCCGGCGGAACGCGGGCATGGCAGACGCGGGTCGGTGGGGTTCGGATGGGGAACATGAAAGGCCGATGTGGGATATAGAGGTCATGGTAAGCACGACCTTTGTTATCTCCACCTTCTTCGTCTCGTTGCCTCGTTTCCATGCCGAAGAAACATCACAAAGAGATCGGTGGAGAGAGTTGAGGCATGTTAGTTTGGCCCGCACCCTTTACGTTTAGGGGAGATAAAAATTGGTTTAACAAAGAGGAAAAATGATGAACTTAAATTATTAATTGAATCATCCGCAACAATTCCTTTCATTTGAAAAAGTGAAAAGGATAAATGAATTACACAAAACAACCCCCATACATTGGATTCGTCATTCGTCGTTCGTTGACAGAGTCGCTGAAGTCGGTCATCAAAAAGGACTCACGACGGTCAATGCTTTGAGAAAGAATTTGAAGAAGGTTGTAGTTCTTCGTTCTTCTTTATTTTTTGGGAGATGGGATTAATTGTTGGAGAAATCTAATTCTCCCATGTCCTCCTCCCAAAATCTCCGACCACATGAGAATTTCCATGCCAAAAATAATATTAGTTTGTCTATTATTGTTGATGTTGCCACAAAATTTAAATAGAGAATTAAATTTATTAGATAGGCTTCACCTAATTAATTTGAATAGTTGGCACAAATTAAATAAAGTGGAGTTAAAGAGTCTACCATATATTAATTGGATCTTGATAGTTTCTCAACATTAATGGGGAGTTTCAAGGGGTTTAAAGCATGGGTGGTGACCACCTCATTTATCCTCAGATGGGAGGTGGAGTTCGGGTGCGCCCCACCTCCATTACATCTCATGGGAGGTTAAGGTGTGGTAGCCTCACCTCTAAATTCCAAGATGTGGTTTTCACCACCCAACACTCACATGGAGGCTCAAATAATATAATGTGATGCTCACTTTATATTATTATTTTTCAATGAAAACCCAAAATCTATCTTTTATAATCGACCCACTACCATTGATGTGAATGTCTCCTAAAGAGAATATAGGTGCTACGAATTCAACGGTGACCTAGGATTTAAATTTCGAGCACAGTTTAAAATGTTATAAAAACTAGCTTGTACATTTTTTTAATGAACCTGAACAAAACTTCAGATACGGGTTCTGGGCACACCGGGTCTCAGAATCATGTGTCGTCAATTTTTGCAGACACATTAAATTCACATGTATTTAAGAAAAATTTCCACATAATTTCTGGGTCTTTACACGTAAGGGTAATTTAATATTATTATATTATTATTTTCACCCTTATTTATTGGATTTACCCTTTAACCTTGGTAGGTTAAATATTTGCCGAAGTAAATATTCAAAATGTATAAAAATAAAAGATACACATTCACACAATTCATACCACCTGATTCTAAATATAGAATACATTTATGTAAATTCAATACATATAAGTTGATGAAATTAATTTGAAATTAAATGTTTTTTTCAAAACAAAAAGTGGGTTTTTATGAAAATAGTAACCATCAAAAGATTGACACTTGTTTATGCCCCGTTTATATGTGAAATTACTTCCCATGAACAACATTTGATTAAGTGGTAAAAATTTATTCTAATTATTATTTTAAACCACTCAGTAATATAATATTTAACTATAATTTATTTTTATTAAAAACATTGTTTTTAATTGAAGATTAGTATTTTTACTATTCGTAAAAAATTTAAAGTTCTTAGAAAAATACCAAATATTCATCCTATGAAAACTTTGATATTCCAAATCCAATAATGAAGTCCAATTTGAATAATAAAATTTCTAAATTTTCAAAATTTATGTATTAATGTTCATAACAGATACTTTGATTGGTCGTGGTGAGTTAGAATCTCAATGTTGCAAACAATGCATGCTATTTCATTATTCAAAGGTAAATGTACTGTGGAATCTTGGGGTGTTACACTATCCTAATAATCACTGATTATATCATGTTTACCTAGTAAAAAACTAGTTTCATAGATTGAAGTGTACTGGTAATAATCAATTTCTATTATATAATTTTTTTGATGAAAAAAACTGGTATTGAATACTGAATTTAGATAAATGTTTAATGAAAAGCGTTCATTTAAAAAATGAAACACCATATTAAAAAATGTTACGTAAAATAGAGAAAATTTTGATTCCCAAAAAATGATTTTTTAACAAAAAGAAACATTTTATGAGAATAATGTTCTAATAAATTAAATTTGAGAATGTAAATTTATGAAATCAGTTTTTGGTTCTGAATATTTTTATATAATCAAATTTCATTCATTTAATTTAAAAAGAAAAAATTTATTTCAAAATGTTTTATTTATCATGGGTATTAAATCAATTATAATACCAACCATGTTTGTATTTCACATATTTCATTTCACCATAAATTAACAGACTAAAGATTTCATTATTCACGAAACTCTTAAGTAGTGATAGGTTTTTGTTGATTGACATATAACACATTCATTCTGAAATGGAATGTAACTATATCCCAATTAATGAAATTATATATTATAAAAGTCATTTATTCTATGTAATTATGATCACTCTAACAAAACGCTACCATAACCTATTAACTAATAAGATTATTCCTAAATAAATTAAGAACCAATAAATATTTGATAAAAACCCATAGTGATGTGGACTGACTGAATATCCACATTATTGTTTAGATAGTGAGACATGATAGGTAAAATTTAATCCCACTATGATGCATATGATACACATTCCAAACTATGTTTGGGGTTTAGTATGGTGACACTACAATTTTAACATATTTCAATCCTCTATAAATAATTCCCACTTACATACTTCCACATATAATAATTTATATTAATCACCATCATTATATTAAACCCGAATACATATTCTCTACCCTACCATTTATAATATTACATAGAGAAGTTAATGTTAAAGAATAAATTTTCATAATATAAGGAATCCTTAAATAACCTATATGTTTTTTAAAAACATAATATACTAATATATAATGACATTATTTTTTGTAGAATGGAAATTTTTTACAATACTTTCAATATAAATAATGGTTTAAAAACATAATGGCTAAATAAAATGAGTTCTATACAATTATTAAAAAATTACCTAAAAAAATTATATTATGTACAATTTTACAGTGAATTTTTTTAATTCATATGATAATATATTAAATCATATATTTTATTTTATAGAAACATGCGGTTGATAAATTTAAATAAAAATTGTAATTACTTATATATGGTTTATAGCCTCTGTCCAAGTGTGTAGTATTGAAATGTTTTTCCTCGTACTCCAACGGTACTATATAAGCCCTTAATAATCATCAAAACACATTTTATGCAGATTCCCAACAAATTACAATGGAAAAAATAACTATTCAACCAAAATACTTTTGAAAACAAACCAAATCCTATGTAGTCAACTTCAAATAAATTTCAAACTATTAATATGATGGAAAACCAAGTCAATTCAAACATATTGACAGTTGATTAATGTTTTTAAAATGTATTTATTTATAAAATAATAACATATTGATAATATATTTAAATATTTAATTAATAATTGATAGATGTTTCATATATGCCTTATATAACCCACACAATGTGATACTGAGGCATATAAAAATATTTCACAGACAAATGGTGAAATGATTATCATGGAACACTTTTATAGAAATGGATGATAAATAAAAGACTACAAATATGACAAGTATGGCTATAAAAGAAAAGAAAATGTATTTTTTAATGATTATACTAGGAAAATACCTTGAAGAGAATGGTCTTGAGGAGAGGGAGATAAGAACATTGAAAGGATATCAAAGTGATCAATAACATTATATGGATGATTTATATATAATTGAGGTGGATGTGAATTAAAAATATTAGAGTGAAATGAAAATATAGATATTTTAAATATAAAAAGTATCATGCACCAATCATGTACTTATTAAAGGACCACCGAGTTCCGGCTTCCATATCTAAAACTATTAGGAATATTCACAATACATAGGGAACACATTATACCTATAATATATTCTTCATTCCACATACAGTATCAGTATAAGGGTTCCAATAACCAGATCCTTCCAAAATTCATCAAACAATCATTTTATCCTAGAACCATTCATGAAACAACGTAATAGTTCATCCTCAAAACTAATATTCCTCCGCAAAATTAAAAAAAGAAAAATGAACAATCAATATAGAAGAAAAAATAAAATATACCATGCCTTCATGCCTAAATATCAAAAAAAAAATTAAAAACTAAGGCCTCTTTCATTACACAAGTCTTTCTATAATTTTTTTTATTATTGTGGTTGTTGATAGAGTTTCTATCATAGATCTTACCATTTTATAATTTAAAGATCATCTATACCATATGATATATTAGTTAATGAATGATGAAGATATTGTGTAATTATAGGAGGTTTATGATTGTTATATTTATATGATCCATTGATTTTATTGAATAATATCACATGGAACACTATTTAAAATGTAATTAAGGTTATAGTAAATCATATTTGTTATTTCATTCAAAATCATCCATAATGTTTTTTTCATGAATTCATTATTTTTTTGATAAATTTATACACATATTATATTTTAATATATACCATATTCATTTCAATAAATTCAGTTATTTTTGTGGGCCTTATTGTAGTGTATGACATCACTCCATAATAAATATATTACGGATCATTTTTAGTTATTTTCTTTTAACATTAATTCATTCCTACTTTTTATTTGGATGTAAAACATAAATCAGTAAACTAATTTATGAACATTAAAATGCATTCAGTGTTGGAGAATAATGTCACTGAAAAAATTCATGTTTCATTTTAGCTATAGATAAATAAGGATTGGTTTAAAATAAAAAAATAGTTTAGTCACTAATTTACTCCACTATCTTATTCAATACTCATGAAGGGCTTAAAAAATATAGGAGGAAGTTCCTCCAAACATTTCTATCAAATAATAAGGTTATATTTGAAGACATATGAATTTATTGTTATTATATGTGTGATGTTTTCTTTTTTATTTATTATTTTCGATTTGTAATTTATATTTTTATTATATATCCAACAAATGAATTCAATTGAAAATTAGTTCCCATATTTTATGGTAAAAAAGGAAATTTTATAAATGAAGGAATTCATTGATAATTTCTTTTTTTTGTATGTAATTAATTCTCATTATAACTGTTGGTTTTAATAATCACATATTAGATTGAGATGTGAGTCAAGACGAAAAGAAAAATATAATGAAAAAATGATTTTCAAGTAACTCTATCATCAATTCCTTTTTGGAGATATCGATTATAATAGTAATGGGGATCAATATATTTAATGGTATTTCTGATGATGTAAAAAATATTTATGATAGTATTATTTATATTAATGATGAAAAATATAGAATATATTGTTCTTGAAGTGGGGAAACATTTATTCTTTAAGGATAATCAATATATAACCTCTTCAATAGTTTTAATGATATCATAATATGATTTACGATTTAGAGAAACTATAAAATATTCAATTATATAAATTAAGTGTCATCAAATCATTCTATAGTGTTTTAATTGTTCTGTAACATCACTTAAATAATTTTATTTAAATATATTTCCATTGGATAACATGTATAGTTTTTTATTATAAAATAATGAAATGTACCAATATTATGAAATTATTTAATGAATAGAATTAAATATCCATTGAGTGTATGAATAATGGAATGTATTCCAAGGAGAAAAATGTGGTATGTGATGATAAATATTCTTATAGACTACTTTAATGTGTAATTTTATAATATTATTTCACATATAAGATTTTTTTAAGGAGAATATAGATACCATGATAAAATTTCATTGAAGTGTTTTATCTATGAATTAACAAGATATTTTACTAGATATTATCAGATTCTGAATGATGATGAATGTGGAGAAGAAAATATGTGATATAGATAATATTTTCAAGAATTTGGCTTCTTATTTATATTATTTAAACCCCATAAATCTCATATAATATATGCAATTATCAAAAATTTTGTTTATATGATTTTTTTAATTTAATATACCATTTTTTAATTTCTGATTTTCTGTGATTTAAATATTATTTGGTTGATATTTCTAATGGCCATTTTATTATTTGTGGGGATATAATTTCAAATCATATTTTAATATAATGAATTATTTTAATAATATGATTTCCATAAGTTGGATTAAACATGATGATTTCAAAATGGATCTCTACACATTAGAAATTGATGAAAACAGATGTGTAAATGGAAAATTTCTATGCATGTGGGATTATGTGTAAGTTATTTATTTCTAGAAAGTTGATGAATTTTTATAAATATTTACGTTTTTTAGATGTGGTGTTGATATACAGTTTATTTTAGTGCTTTTTTATCGATAAAAAATATATTTCTCCATGGATAACTAAAATTTGATCAGGATACATCTATAAGAAATATTTTATTACTTATATTTCAGGTGATGCATCTTTTTTTGTCAAAATGTAAGGTTCTCTACATCACATAATTTTTTATATATATAAATATAGAGAATATATAATATATTTTTGTCAAATAATAATGGATTCAAAATATTATTTACAAAACTGAATTTTCAATGATCTCTCATGTATGATGTTTTCATATTCGCAAATCTGTTAACTATAAAGCCTCACTATAAAGATAACTATTGTAAAATGATAGTCCATATATGAAATATATAAATGAAACTTTAAAAAAATACACCATGTAATTGGAATTCACATTATTATGGATTTTAGTAGTATTAATAATTTTGATAGTCCTACGATATGTTTATTTCATTTTTGATATAAAGTAAAAATTATAAGATGACATGTTGTGATATTTTATATTGAACTATAAAGTAATTCCCATTTATTTTTACTAATTATAATCTTCCAAATACATTTAATACACTTAAATTAACGATTTGTATTCAAATACTAAAGGAATAATCCACAAATGATTAAATTTAATTTCCAACAAAATAATATGTTATTTCTCATTCCAAGCATCTGAGTGGAAACTATCCATGGATAATTCCTTCCATAATAATGCCATCATTATTTGATAATCCATATTAAAATATTATTCCCATCGTTATAATGGGATGTTCATTAGGGGGTCTACAATGTTATTTTTATTATTCATAATTCCTGATGATCAT
The DNA here is from genome assembly GCA_963277665.1 of Viscum album. Taxonomy (NCBI): domain Eukaryota; kingdom Viridiplantae; phylum Streptophyta; class Magnoliopsida; order Santalales; family Viscaceae; genus Viscum; species Viscum album. Next base: position 722,808,144 of record OY728141.1, read on the forward strand.
AATAGAGTTTGATTTTTTAGAGTTTTAAATTATTTTATTCTACTAATTAACATCAATTCGAAAATATCAATGAATTTTTTTCATTGATTCTCCAAATTAATTATTTATCCATATTATGTAATCACTATGATCACTACTATTCATGATATAGAAAAAAAACCTAGTTAATCATTTGAAGGAGGAATCCAATTTAATAATTGTGTCCCTAATTATTTATATTGTATCTTATTTTATATTTTTTAGGTTATTTGGAGGCGAATCAGTAGTGGGAAATGGTGATATTATTTCCACAGTAATGTTTTCTATGGTTTAACAACATCTTATGAAAATTTATACATCATTTAAATTATCATTATGATATATTACAGAGTCCAGACAATTTAGTCTTGAATAGGTTCAATTTCATGTGTGTAAGGTGGTTTAGGGGGTTCTATTCTTTCAGATACCATAAAATTTAAAACCCTGAATGTGTTGGTTGTTTAGAGCACATGGAAAACATTTGGTAGACTATATATTCATAATCGAGGAAGAATAAAGTAAAAACATATATTATAGATCATGTTTGTTATGTAGGTATTAGACTAGGCATGAGACAATGAAAAATCATTTAGGTCATTTTTCATGGGGTTATTTAAATTATGAAAACCACATTCATTATATCATTGTATGTTAATATTTTTATTTTCCCAAATAATTTTTGTACCACTCTTTTTATCCATGAATAATAAATTAATAAAATACTAATATATAATAAGATAATATATTAGTGGGTGATCTAAATTATTGATCCTTGAAAGAAAACCTAGGATTTTAGTAGCACATTACTCAGATAAATTTACAAAATATTTTTACCATCGAAAGATATGTTTTGTGAAATTTCACACTATTTCATGAAAATGAATATACTAGATCCAATTCTATTTTGTTGCACATCCTCATGATAACAGTCCATTTTAATAAAACATGATTAAAAAATATAGTAATGATTGATTATAATTAAAATTATTATATATTGACTTTTCATTATTCTCAATATAAACAGGAATATTAAGAAATTTAAAATAAAAGATAATCATCATTAAAAATCATTAGTGAAGAAATATAGGAGGTAATAGACCAAAATAAATTGATAATTGAACATTTCCATATATTTAATGAATGAGGACTTGATAATCTAGAAATATAACAATTGTATGAATATATTTATCCACTAGACACATTCCATTGTTGTATACTTGAGAACTGAACTCAAATAGTAATCTGATATTTTATTTAACCAAATTTTAAATAATTTTTTAAATATTTAATTAACTATATCCTTTGACTATTTAGAATTTTTATATTCAAAATATAACATCGATTGACAATGTGATTGAAAATTAAAAATATATACATAATGAGAGACTCTTAAATCTCAGATCTTTTGATCATCAAGTGGAAGAATTAAATTATGAATACCTAGTATATTATTATTGGATATTGAGTCAAAAAGGTAAAACTTTATGGGGTAGATTTAAAAAAAAATTCAAATTATTTTAATTTAATTTATTATTAATTTTCACTAAATTACCACATTATAAATCTTTTAATAATGAGAAATTTTTGATGTCCCTATATTTATATGTGAAATCAACACAATTAGTGGTATCAGTGGTGGTGAAGTCATATGTTTTACTACACACACCATCCATGATGTAGATGATATATAAGTGGAATGATATTCATTAAATTATCCATGGGAATTCTATAATTAGTGAGAGGTTGTAAAAATGAGGATAAAATAAATTTTATTTGGTTATATTAAGAAAAAACCACCACCATTATATTTTACAAGACATTTTGGACTACCATTAGAGGGTATTTAATACCTTAATACCAAATTATGGGCTTAAAAAATTTTTTATACATTTTATGTTAATTTTATTTCATATAGGTATATTTATTTATTATAATAAATTTCTCATGATCTCTGTTTTAATTATTGTATTTCTATAAGAAGAATCAATGATCATTACTCATTGGTTCAACATTCAATAAACCATTCTGCATCAATGATTTTTCTATTATGTTATATATTAACTAATAAAAATTTCTGAAAATTGAAATAGAGATCATGAGTTAATCAAAAGTTAAAATGTAAAATTCTATGTTTTGGTGATTTTTTACTTTTGAATTTTATTCTTCCCTGTTTTGATTTTTTATAGTTTTTTATGTTTTAGTATATTTTCTATATTATTGATTTCATTGTAAAATATTTACAACCCTGATATTTTAAAAACACTGCCTGAATTTGAATATAAATATATTAAAATTTTAATGAAAAGGAATTTATTTCATCAATTACATCATGATTTAGTATGAAATCAACTTAAAATTTAAACTACTGTCAACTATTTCTATGTAAATTTTTTTCCAAACCTGCTATAATTAAAATGAGTTTGAAGTCTACTTATATATCCATTTTTATTAAGAATCTTGTTGATGGTTATATGATCTAAAACATGTTTTTTATTTTTTTTAATTATATTATAGGTCATGATTTTGTTCAAATATTACTGATGAACAACATTGATATCCTTTTTCATATTTGAAATTTGTTTGGATTCCACCAAATAAATAATAAATTTTTTTAAGACCATAGAAGGGATGATCATATTTGTTATATATCCATATTATGAAACAATAATCGCATTTGATTCCACTCAAGAAAGAAATTCATAATTATGATTGATTTCAGATGTGGTGGAGGTAGTTCATTGTGTGTGTGAAAATTTATAGAAGCTATATTGCTATTGCTACATTATTTTCATCTCTTACTTTTTTGGTGATATATAATGTCTCCAATGAAGGAAAAATCGAAACATATAACTTAAAAATTAAAAGTGGATGTAATATTAAATTAAAATATAAAAGGATTCATATATTTCATATAAATTTAAATAATATCATAAATATGAGCGTAAATTATTAATTTGATATGGTAAAAAGTATAATATTGACTATGGTTAGAGAAAAGAAAAAATGAATACAAAAAATTATTGATGATAAATGTGCGGATCTCTCGACATCCCATGTTAATAAAAAAGTGTTTGGATGTTATATTTTGAATATGGAATTGAGAGAGGTATCATTATTGAGTATAAATAGCATTCATCCAGTTAATACATTATATAATATCAAAAAATATCATCAATACACATTTAATCTTTTATCATTTAAAAACATCCAATTATTATTCATTGAACAACAGAAGTAAAATATGAATCATTAAAACAGATTGATGATTTTTTGAAGTTGATTTATTATAATGTTATCAAGCCTATAGAAATAATGATTTATTTTAAGAAGGATAAATGCTCCATTTCAAAATTCATGAGGGATGTGAGGCATATTTTTCTGGGATGTAGGTAAAAAAATAAAATGTGGATTTTTAAGAGATTTAATAGATATTATCATTAAGATAGGTTTTAGGAAGTCTATATTCATGGAGTAAGTATTTCATTTCCTTCTTTGAGATAATTAAATTATTGATGTCTTCAATACCATGATAACCCTATTTTGGTCATGTTATAAGATGATTTACATTAATTTAAATGTTAATATGTGTGGGAAATTAAATAGAATATATTTCCAAATATATCCATTTTTTATTCCTCGCGACTTGAAAATTTTATTGTTAATTACAACATATTATGTTTATAATAGTTTTTTTGACCTTATTGCATAAATGACATAATTTGTTAATTTCAATGAAATATATATATTTTTTAGAATCTTACATGGAACTATATTGATTATGTTTGTTTGATTTTGAATTAGGATTCATTTTCAAGAAGAATGACGTTGATTTGATGATCAAAAGTTCATTTACATGTTCATATTAATAAAATGTGATTCATAGATAATATATTGACAATCCCAGAGGATAAATTGGAAAATTCATGGGGACATTGGATGATAAAGAAGATAAATTCGACGAGGATGTGAATAATATAGGGTATTTCATGAGATGTATAAAAAGATTATTTTATATGTATTATATCACCAAAATGTATTATTAATATGTAAGTCATTTTTTCTTTGAAATCATTCCCCACACCCCCAAGTCCGATAAGAGGGATAAATAGCCACATAGGATCCACACTATATTCTTGAGGTTGTCAAATTTATGAAATGGTTTAAGACCCATAGTGGAGATACTAAACCCTCCAATCATATCATCGAGAGGATTAAAAAATAAAAAATATGACATTGAATGATTTGAGTAATCATGCTGATTTTTGAACTAAACATTTCATTTAAATAAATATGCCTCCATGTGGAAAGCATGTCCCAAATCTATGTATAATTTCCATTAATAGGTAATTAATTTAATATTCATATGTGGGTCCTACATAGTCCATCATGACTGTCTTCCACTACGTGATTCAATGTACAACCATCCACCTATATATATTTTTTTTCTCACTAACCATAGTATTGTCACACGCCACTGAATTTTATAACCAAAACCCATTATTTTCTTTTCAAAAGGTGAATAATGTTACATAATATGATATTTTTTCTCTCTAGTATAATTTTTGAATAATCAAATTAATCCAACATTTGAATTAACAATTTTCCCATAAATAACTATATTTTGATTATTTCATATAAAATATCTTTTTTATAATTATCTTCCATTAATTTATTATAAATAATCTTCTTCAAATTATAATTAAAATTCTAAATTTTAATAATATATTAAAAAAATATCATCTGTAATCATGGAGAGTATTGAAATTAATAGTTTTTATAAATAAATATATCCCATTTAAGAACACAAGTCTATAAAGTAATTATATGAAACATAAAGAGATTAACAAATTAAAAAAGATATGTGAATCATAAAAAGTATATACCAACATAAACTCTATCCATGATCTATTTCAAAACCATCCAACATAAGTCCCCTTCCCTTCAATGGATCCTAGGTATTGAAATATGCAATCTAACCAAAAGTACTTAGTTGTGTGTGAGTAAAATCGACTCATTAGGAAACCACCAATGAATCCTTAAAAATTTTATTTATGAATAAGAGTTTATGATATAGTTGATAAAAAATTCTAAATCAAGAAATAATTATTCCATGATTTCATGTGCTATCAATATCATCTCTTACCGATGAAATACCAAATTAGGAACCTTGTAGGAATAATATCTTCACAATCGTGCAAACCTCTCAATGTCAGATCCATCGTCATGATTCTTAATAGGTGTAAATTCACTGAGCACAGAAGTCTCACCACACAAGGTCATCCAAACACGATAATCTATTTAGGTCTGTTTATATAGGTTATATTGTCCAACAATTAAGACATAGGTGTAATAACTCAGGATCATCATACCACACAATAATCACATAGGGAACTGTTCACCTATGATCATGATTATGGTAAGAACCCAAATAGTTATTTAATATATGAATATTTATTATGGTTTGATTTATAAAGAATATGTAGATATGGGAATTTTCTACGTAAAAAATGTGTTCTTATGAGTACATGCCGTGAACCTAGGTACCACATAGAACTACTTATTTTCCGTGTAACAACTAAATAAATTATAGTGTAGGTGACATGGAAAGATTGCCGAAAGTGTGGTTCAGTTGAGGATAGAACATGGAGTGTTCATTAAACAAACAGACCATGTCATTTTCATTTTATTTCATATATTAGAGAAAGGATGCGTCTTATATCTAGAAACCACTTCTTATCCCCTATATTCGTAAAGGAGAGAGACATACGACTGAAGAACATCTAGATCCTCCCATTTCTCTATCTAGGATTTGGTTGAGACATCGCCAGGTGCATTGGAATCCCACTGGAAACTTTTAAATTCCCATATAGTGTTTTTTCTTAACTACTCATCTCTTTTTGGTTGTTCAATGTTGATATATTTCACCATTTTTATAGATATATGTCGTTCTAGGATGATTCAATTGCATTGTTCATGAGTGTTTATCGTACAAAATCAATGTAGGTGGGTTTTTCCTTTGTTTTCTTGTCTTTGGATTATATATGCTAAATGTTTAGAATAGACATGTTTTGGGTATTGTGTGTTTTAGAATTTCACTTTGTTTAAAAACTTCTATTATTATTTTGTCGATAATGGGTTATTGATTATATATAAGTTTTTAAACCATGATTATTGGGGTGTTTATATTTTTTGATTGATTGCGAACGTTTGGACTAGAATGCATGTGAGGATTTATCAGTTTTTCCATGCCTTGATTTTTTAAGGTGGAGAAACTGAATATATGAGATTCATGTGATTTGAATTGTCAATGTTTGACCAAGGGGGATTTTATTTGAGGGCTTTGTAAGGTACAATCATTTATTTATGAGTTTTTGTTATGTTCACTAGAGGTATTCATTGTGAGATAATCCAGGTGGACATTGACTAGAGGGGTTAAACAATGAGAGCTACCCAGAGGGTCTTTATTAAATGAATGTTTGTACCTAGGGAACTAACTATGAGAGCTGTCAAGTGGTAATTATTGTTTATTATTGGTTTGCATACTAAGAGAATATTGACTGGGAGTGTTACCCATGGGTTGTTTATAATTTCTTGATGCCAGGTGGAACTATGGTTATTATATATGAGAGCTTCCCATGTGGTCTTTTATAGTCGATTTTTGTTATATCAATCCAAAGGGGTTAGATTGGGAGTGATTTCCCAGACGGTTGTTGTGAATAATTAAATTATTGTGATGAGTATGAGAGCTTCCAATGTGGTATTTTATAGTTGATTTTTGTTATATCAATCCAAAGGGGTTAGATTTGGAGTGATTTCCTAGATGGTTGTTGGGAATAATTGAATTATTGTGACGAGTCTTCCATGACAAAGAATAGTTTTTTACTCTGTCTTACTTCATTGTTTATATGGACTTCTAATATGTCATTTGTTACTATTATATAGGGGGTTACATAGAATAGTCATGATACCAAATGAATATTATAAAATGGATTTAATAATTAACAAATGTAAATTATTGTAATTGGTAACTGTTGGATTGTATACAATTGAGTAATTCGTAGTTCTTTACCTCATTTCTGCATATTACCGTCTATATATATTCACAAATAAATAAGAATAAATCTTTTTGTGGTTTCCTACTTGGATTCATCTCATAGCCTATTTGGGTCACTCTTTTCAACCCTAATCAGATTATATTCTTTCGTTTATTGATAAGGGGACACAACCTTCTTCATCAGGTACTTGATTACAATTGGTGCTAGAGAGCATCAGACATTGTTTTTAGTATTTTATTTCTAGCATTGTGACATGTTTGGATTCATTCCTACCACATGTGATATGCATCATTTATATATATATAAATATTATTAGGCTTTCATATTCTTATCACTCTCACAATGTTTTCTTTTTCTATAGGGTATTACTGATTCTAGTATTTATTACTGATTGTTTCATCTGTGTTATACTAGCAATGAAGGAATTGTTTACCTACAATCACACCCAAGGCCCTCGCATTTAGTCTGTAGCCTGTGGAATTTGGGAAAATATTCTTGAGCCCATGTGTCCAACTGGGTATGAGGAACCATTGAGAGGAACCTAGATCTGGGATGTTATAAAGTGGTATCGATGTAATTTATTTTATGATTTCCCCGACTATATGGATCTTATAGACATGGATAGGAATGAATAGATATTCGACAATGAGTTTTGACCACGATTATAAAACCTTTGTACATGGAAAAGACATGTTACCTCAAATATTGAATTTTATATTATTTTTAAATTATTACAGATTGTTTGATTTCACTACTATTTGATTAACATGTTTTGTGATGTTAGGATTTATATCATAGTGGATATATTCCTATTCAAACCAGATGAAGAGTGGGTATTACATCTCATGTATCATATAGAAACTTGATAGATATCACATTCATGCATTCGTGTCACACAAAAAATGATGCATTGTTGATTTCATGATGTTGTGATTTATGTTGTGATAGATATACATGTTGTTCTGAAATTTGTCATGATATAATTCCTTTTATTTTTAAAGGGTATTGGTAATTGAAATATATTCATTGAATGGACGCCATTCATTGGTCCCTTTGTTATTGTGGGTCCTCTTGGATTATAATTTCATGGATCATGTTTTATCATTAATTTTAATTTTTCATGTTGATATATGAATAAAGATGCCAAACATTTATTCATGGAGAGCATGGGATCTCACATGTAATAAATTTTTATGACATGGACAAAATGTTATGTTTATAAGGGTTCCAGAGAATATTTGGATGCATACTATCTGGATACCTAGAGAACATAGTGTGTGGTGTCAGGAACATACGCCATGTGTTCTCTTGTTCTGAATGAAACAAATTTTATTATGTAAATGTTGTTTACCATATATACATTTCGTGTTGTCTTTGATAGAGCGACTAACTATATGAGTTGAGAATGGGGATGGTAGAATAGTTATAGAACATACCATGTATGGATTATATAAGCCATGTTGTAATGAACCAGATATCGGGTTGTCTGACTAATGAGACGGGTGGATGAAACATAAGTTGTACACGCAGTTTTCCATTTATGCACTCTATGTATAGTTGACCGTGTATCTAAATGTGTGTCTAAAAACAAGATAAGTATGAAAACAACTTGTATAGGACATTTATAGGGGGAACACACCATGTAGAGTTACCTATGAGGGAAACTTGTAGTTCTATCTGTGTAGAAGAACAATGATTTGTTGGAAAATTCTTGTGCAAACTGGGTCCCTGTTAGAACACACTGTGTGAATGGAGTGTTAAAAACCGATGTTGTCAAAGTTACACACCTATATGAAATACTAAGGGAAAACGGTGTAGTTGTTTGACATGCCCTGTAACCCTATTTTGTAAAAGAGGAATGATTTTTTCTCATATTCCCTTATTTCACATCTAAATTGCAGTTATTAATAATCTTGAATTAAGGTGATCTATTGAACTTCTAGATTCATGTTTTCTTCCAGTTGTACATTAGATACAAGGTGATGATCAGACACCAGAAATGGTAGATTAGGGACTTCCAGCGGATCCTCTTGGCATACCCATCTTACAACCAGCTTTTATACCAGATGCAGGTGTTGATGCACAGTTTCATGAAGGGTTTTTTAGTATTATGCATATTTTTTAGGGAGCACTGCATCCATCACCAACTATGGAAGAGTTGACATGGGTGTCCTAGTAGCATAATCCTTCCACTTTTTCTATGGATTGGGGACCACATGCTACAAATTCAAGGTTTGATCCCATGATTTCTCTTTTTAATTATCTGGAGATGCATTTGGAGTGGAGGGTGGATCTCATGATATATATCCTACATGATTCTACCATGATATTTTAAGATGCTATATGATAGGAGGGAAATCATATTTATATGGTTTGGGAAGAGTTGTAGATTATATTGTATGACTACTTGTCCCTTGATACGTTGAGGGCTGATCGGGCCTAAGAGTTCACACATTTGTTTTAGGGTGATCATTTAGTGATGTTTTACTCTTCATGTTTTACAGAGCATTAGTGATTCACACCTATATTTAGAGATGACTAGTTATCTTTGGCTCGTCGATTTGAGGATGGTATCAACTACGGCATCTGAACGTTGGTGATTACATTCAGGTTGACTTCATTGACTGCTATAGTGAATCAAGCGCTGATTACAGAGGGAAATTATATGGAGGTGGGATATACGAGTCATGTTGGTTCTTATTCTTGGTCTTGTAATCTTTTAAATGATAGTCGGATGTGTCACAAAGAGATTTCACATGATGTTTCCTTTGGTGTCATGGTGGTATGCTACTACTCTGGGAAGAGCGGGAATATGAGACCACATTGACCAAAGGACCCAGTCGGGTGCCCATATTATGGAATGATGGGTCATCATTAGTTTTTTCAAAATTTACTCCCGTGAAAAATGTGATAGTTGTTCTGTTATGAATTTATATTTAGGTTCAAGGCCACTAGTATCTCATTAGTTAGAGAACTGATGTTCGTTATGTCGTTCTGGATATGGAGATGGTTGGGGTCGTGGTTGTTAGGATACATGTATTCAATGATAGTAGGGAGGATCAGCTCAGGTTAGTTTGGTAGGGTTACATGGCCTTGGAAAAGGTCAATCTATTTCAGTGGAGACGAACCAAAAGGTGAAGGATCAATGACCCTCTACAGTTATTGTTACGATTCATCTTGCCTTTTTTTTCTTCTGCACTTTCTGATATAGGGGGTTCCCATAGTTTTATATTTTTTTTCTTGTGGTAGAGAACATTGTTCTGCATATATTTACTTCTTGAGGATATTATTATGCTAGACACATTTTTGGGGATCAGTAAAAATAGAATATGTTAGAGAAATGAGTTCCCTCTTGAGGATTGTGGTTTTCACCTCTTATGTGACTGTTATTTCATAGAGATTAAAGGATTTGATGTCAATCATAGAATGTACCGGTTGGTCTCGTTCTAGACCATTTTTGTTTGCTATTTCCATAGGGGGAGTTTCGTGTCACCAAAGAGTGGGTCTTTTATAAACATCAGCAAATAAGAAGTTTGGGCAAGCAAGGATGGATATGAGCATCATGGGTTGGGAGGAATTACCATCTTGATTCCAAGTTAACACATAGTTGACCTTAGGACTTCAGAGAAGTAATTTCCTCAAGTTCTAGATTGTTTTAGAGATGTATTTTTATATGAATTTTGGTTTAATTCTTGAGTGAGAGGTATATTTATCTACTGTTCTTGTTCTAGGAACGACACTGATGTCCATTCTTACTTATTGGATGGCTACACCAGTGATACAGGAGCTCAAAAAGATATTGTAGGATGTAATGGAAAATGGTTTCATCCGACTGAGTACATATCTATAGGGTTCACATGTCATCTTGGCAAGGAAGGTGGATAGGACCATCAGACTTCGTGTGTATTATTAGACGATGAACCTGGTGACGGTCAAGAACCGATATTCCAAGCCATGGAACGATGGTATTTTTCATCATCTTTGAGGATCTCATGTGTTGTCAATGATTTAATTGAGATCTGGTTATCATCATTTTCTCATTAGACCATAAGATATAACATTTACCACATTTCAGAGAAGTTATGGTCAATACATGTCTTTGGTTATGTCATTTGATCACACAAACAAGCCAGATGTTTTCCTGGAACTGGTGAACCGAGTGTTCAATACTTATTTGCGATCTCTTGTGGTTGTTTTCATGGATGATATCCTCATATACTCTCACTCTATACAAAACCATACCATCAATCCTGAGATCATATTGTGTACATTAATACTTAATAATTTAAATAATAATATCTCAAAATGCAACATTTGGATTGACCCTATCCACATCTTGGGTTATGTTATCTCAGAGGCAAGAGTATCATTAGATCTATAGAATTTGAGACAAGTAGTCACATGAAAGAATCCAAAGAAAGTCATTGAGGTAAGAGTCTTCTGGGGATGGCTAGTTACTATAGAAATTTCATTCCGGAAATTTTATGCTTAGTAGTGCCACTGAGGGGCCATACAAAGAAGGGAGTGATGTACATGTGGACATATTCCTATGATTTGGCCTTTCTAGAGCTGAAAGGGTGATTGAATTTAGCACCGATACTTATTTATCAATAGTTTGGCATTATTTTCACTCTTTACTATGATTCCTCATGTATCGATATGGGTTTAGTGATTAAGCATGGGGGAATAAGTCATTTAATATGGTTCTTGTCAGTTAAGGCCACATGAGAGGAATTCTCCAACACACGATCTCGAGTTGGCAGCAGTTGTGCATGCTTTACATTTGTGGAGATATTTCCTTTTTGGATAGATTTTTGTGGTATTAACTAACCAAAAATGTCAAAAGTATATCTTTACTCAACATTAACTTAATTTGATAAAGTGAAGTTTCATTGAGTAACTTCCATCTTTTAACATTGAGCATTTCTAGACGCCTTGTAATGGAAACACAGTGGTTTATCTGTTGAGTAGTAGGACTCAGATACAGGTAGTACAGGAGGCCCGTAGTGAGTGGAAGATTATGGATCTATTCTCTAAGATTCATTTAGAAGTGAATGATATACATGTGAAGTTATTTCATTCCTTAAAGCTATTACTTATAAAATTCATATCAATTCTGAATGAAGAAGCTATTAGATTCTGAAAGCCTTATCATATAGGTGAGTGTGTCAGGAGAGGCCCCTACACCTGGGTGGAACATAGGCGACGATGAGGACACGTGTCTTCATTGAAGTGTATGTGTGTTTTTATATATAAATGAGGAGTAGATGGGATAATTGCATGACTTATTATGGGCATATCATCCTTGTGTCGCCAATAATTATTGAGATCTACACTATCAGTATTTGTGTCTAGGTATAAAGAGGGATGTAACTTGTTTTGTTAGAATATGTTCCACCCATCAGTAGGTAAATGTGGAGGATCAGCGATTTGAATGGATTTATACCAGTTACCCATTCATGAGTGGATGTAAAATGATTTCGTGATGGATTTATTGATGTGTTTACCAAGGTATCAACAAAGGAAATTATGTGGTGTTGGTTGTTGGTGAAAGTTTCTAAAAGGGTTCATATTTCATTCCAATGATATAAACCATCAATTATGATGATATTGTAATGATATACAACTAAGATATTGAATGTTTTCATGGGGTCCTGCACAATATCATTTTAGATAGATATGCTCAATTTAATTATCATGCTTCTTAGTGACTACAGAGGGATTTGGGTACATAGGTACTTATGAGTATAGGTTTCCATTCCAGACTAATGGCCAGTCTGAGCACGTGATTTAGGTTTTGGAGGTCATGCTTCAAACATTCATCCTGGATATTAGGTGTTCATTGAAGAGACACATTACCTTATTGGACATTTCTTATTATATATTCTTTCAGGCGACATTATAGATGGAACATTATGAGGCATTATACGATAGGACATGTCGATCACCCCTATCGTAGCTGTAGGTAGCAGAGGCAGCTATGTTGGGACCTCCTCATGTCTAAGGGACCACTAAGCATGTGGGGTTGATTCCGAGGAGGATGGGTACTTTACAATCTTGGAATAAATCATATGTTGATCAGTAGAGATGACCTATGGAGTTTGAGGTCAGAGATCTGGTTATCTTACATGTCACACCAAGGATGGGAAATAAGAGGAATATAAGACAGGGGAAACGTTCACCAAGATATGTCTGGGATTTTTAGGTTTTAGAGGGAGCGGGGATAATTTCCTATCAGTTTCAATTAATTCAATGTTATCTGTCTATGAACAATGTAATTCATTTTTATCACCTGCAATTACACATTTGAGACCGGACTCATGTTTTGAAACCTGAGGAGGATGATTTGGAGGTGGATACATCCTTCATGGAGTAACCTATTTCGATTTGGGATTGCAACATGAAGGTTCTCCCTGGATGATCTATTACTCTAGTACATGATTTATGGTAGCACCTGTGAGTATATCATAAGAAATTTGAGAGTGAGGATGATGTATGATCCTAGTGGATGATGTTGATTGATTTTTTCTTATTCATAAACCATGTAAGGAAAATGTAAATATGACTTTATCTATGTCGGACAGTTTTTAAGATCCTACATCACCATTTCCATTATAGATCTTTATTTTAGATCTTTTTGAGGAAAAAAGAAGATTTTGAAATTTTCTACATACACGCCAAGTAATTAGGACTAAATGTAGTGTACACAGGTACCACGTATAGAAGTGTACTCACCAAGTAATGGCCATGTACATGGTCATGTAGGTGACCTTATAAACTACCTAATGCGTGGTCCAGTTCGGGCTAGTTTACAAAATGTAAATTAAATGAACACAACAGGTAATTTTCTTTTTTATTTGATATATCGGAATGGGGTTTCATATTGTGTCTAGAAACCACTTCATATTTTTTAGGTTCTTACAATATTGAAACATATGTCCAAAAAACTTTGAGATCCTCTCGGTTATCCATCTGAGCTCTGATTCAGACAATGTCAGTTTCGTTGAAATCCAACCGATGAGTTCTTGATTCCCATAGAGTCTTTCTTCCTGATTCTTATTCTCTTTTGTGTTGTTCATTAGTTAATTATTTTATCCTTTTTATTGAACTATGTAATTTTATGCTGAAGTTCAATAGTATAGATCGTACGAAATCAAGGTAGGTGTCTTTTTCCTTTAATGGAATTCTATGGATGATATATGCTAAAAGTGCTAAATACTTAGGTTTAAGGTATTTAATGTTTTGAAATTTAACCATGTTTATGATCTTCTATGGTTTTTTTCATTGAGAAAGGGTTATTGACTATGCTTAAGAATTTATACATTGATTATAAATTTATTTCCCTTATTTGATTGATTATGGCCATTTGGTCACGAATGACTATTAGTCTTGCTTAGTTTTCAAGGCTTCAATTTGGTAAGATTTAGTTTCTAATTATATGATAGTAATGTGATTAAAATTGTTAATTTTTGACTGTACGGAATTGATTGATATAGCTTCCCGGGGTGGGGTCATTTATATATGAGTTGTTGTTATATTGACCAGAGGAATTGACTATGGGAGCTGCCGAGTGGTTATAAGCTCGAGGGGTTAGACGGAGAGAGATTTGGAGAGGGATTTAATTAAATGAATGTTGGACCCTAGGTATTTGACAATGGGAGATTCCAAGTGGTCATTATATTTATTGCTTCTATGAAGACCAATTGGGTATAGACTATGATAACTACCTGGAGGTCAAATATATTTTACAGATAACTGGTGGACGTATGGGTATTGACCATCATAGCTTCATAGGGGGTCATATAAAATTGTTTTTTGTTATGTTATAAAAAATGTTTAGACTATGAGAGAAGTCGCAGACAATTTTGGTAAATAATTGAATGACTGTGACTAGTCATCCAAAGCCAAAACACAAGGTTTGACTCGGTCTTACTTGATTATTTAGATGGTCCACTAAGATGTATGTTGTTACTATTATACAAGGGGATATATTCCATAGGATAGATCCCAAGGATAATTTATTCAATGGATTGAATAATTAATAAATTTAAATGAATGTAATTGGAAACTGTAATATTGATTACTTCTGAGAACTTCCTATTTCATTGCCTCATTTCTTCGTATTACCATCTATATATATTCACTAACAATTAGACACAAATATTTTGGTGGTTTCCTACATTGATTCATATCACACCATGTTTAGGACCTACATTTCGACCCAAATCGATTATATGGTTGTATGTATAGTTAATTTGAAAATACCTTCTTCATCAGGTACTTGGTTTTTATTGGAGAAAGATTGTGAGGGACCATGATGAGGATTTTGATCTTGTTAATGATTACTTATTTTATGTACATTGGATTCAGTTTTTTATTTCCAGTATTGTGAATTGTTTGGATGATTTCCTAGGGACATGTGAAATGTATCATTTATATATTTTATTTAGATGTTATATTACTATCTATCTTCTGTTGTTTACATTTCCTATAATCTATTCTGCATTCTCTATTGATTCTTTTTTGGTTCTATTGTGTTACACTGCCAATGAGGGAATAGTTTTCCCACTATCATGCCCAAGGTCCTCGCTGAGAGTTGGAAGCCTCTAGTGTTTGGTGAAATGCATTTGAATCCATGTTTCCAACAAGGTACGTGGAACCTTTGGTCTAATCCGGGTCTGGAACGCTACAATTACCCTAGGCGAAGAAAAACTTGGCCATCATTCCCTATCATCCATATCGGTATCAAAATCATGTCATAAGTAGTTTCTGAACACAGTCCCCCTTAAGGGCTATCGATCTATGAAATGACATCCTATCAATTTCGTACCAATTATATCATAATAACCTTGTATTTTACAAGAATATCACAAGGAATGAATGGAATCCTATATAACATATCATGGGATTGAACTAATATATACATAATCACATGTAAGAAACTCAACATGGTATAATGAAGATAAACATTCATAACCATAGTATATTAATCAAGAATGTCTAATGGCTACACACACACACACCCACATGTATCACGTAACAAGCATTAGTTATTCAATAATTAATAATATATCATGATAAAATCATATACTTGTCCCAAAATGGTTAGGAACTCCATGTCTCATCGGTGTCGATGGAAATATAAAATTTCATCGAGCGTGACTTCACTTGAACCTCATTTTCACAATAACTAGAATAATTTACCAATACATAGACTTATATAACCAACACCAACTATTTTCGTTCCAAAGGAAATTAAATATTAAATTTGACTATACTTTCAATATATATGAGGATTTATGATTTTTAAATTTAGGAAAACACATGTTTTTAAATATCCACGTCAAGAATAAACAGCATTTGATAATTTCAAATAAATTATCCTTGTATAATGTATATCGAATATATTTTTATAAAATATATTCTTCAAGTAATCTTTTGAAAATTTAAAATAACTCATCGTTAAATAAAACATAAAATATGATTAGAAATTACTCTCTTCCAAAAAAAAATTCAGATTTGTCTTCTACTCATCGAGAAAATAATAATGAAAATGATGTTTCAAAAGTATAATCATAATTGGAGAATAAATTTAACAGAGAATTTATAATAATAATAATATGATAAATAAAAAATAATAACTGATAAATAGATGAAATGGGTGTTATGATAATTTTGTGGAAACCTCATATGTGTAATGCACACTCCTAATTCCCCCTATTTTTTTTATCTCTTGTTCCATTTATTATAAAATTCATTTTGTTTTCTTTCACTAAAATAATTCAGTCGATTCCCACACACAATCACCATATATTCATTTATAACCCATTATTAATCAAATTTACTAATTCATTTAATTTAATTTAAAATTAATCTATATGTATATATATATTTACATAATATATATATAAAAGAATTTATCACACCCATATATACATATATATATATATATATTCACACAAAGAGAAGTAATTTTATACCTTAATATACATATATATAACCCCTTTATATAAAAATTATATATTGACACATACATTAACACATATATAAAAATATATTCACATGAATATATAAAATTTTTACCCTAAAATATACACATTATATATATAAACATATATATATACATATGCACATGTAGATTTATATATATAAATTTATCCCATATATAAACACAAATAAATTTACCACACATAAAATATTTGACCAATTGGATAAAAATTAAAATATTCAAAAAATTGATATTTTTTTTAAATATATCATGTCATTATACTCATTGTTGATTCAATGAAAACCATCATTAAAAACCATAATAGTTTATATAGAAGAAGTAATATTATTACTATTATTACCACATACCCCTTTATATATTCAGCAATGGCGAAAAGACATTCATTTATTGGGAAAAATAATTAATCTTGTAATAACCATTTTATTATTCCATAATAATAATAATAATTATAATAATTATAATATTAACAATAACAATAATAGAAATACCCTTATATGTTTTGTAACGAAACACCTGGCATGCACAAATTAAATATCACACCTATATTCCAAAACTAATATTTTACCTATATTTTTCATAAGATACCACATTAGGGAGGTATTCCATTATTTTAGGAAAATATGTAATATATATTTCAAAAATTGACCTCACATGTGGTGTTTTGAAATGACTGACATGTAGAAATTTTATATTACGCTTACGGTAAAACGCTCATCTTGGACATAATAGTGGTCCAAAATTTTCTCATTAAAATATCCAATTTAATGATATTAAATATTTTCCTAAAAAAATAATTCATTTTTAATAATATATTTAATACATTTATTAATAAAAAATTGATGTTCTATATGCCTCTAAATTTTTTTCTATCTTGGTTTTTGAATTAAATAATATTCAATATATTATTTTGAAGTGTTGGAAAAATTATTTCCTCATATATAAATCCTTTAAAAATATAATGATATTAATTTAATTTGAATATTTACATTTTTCGCATAAAATGGTAGTTTTATTACCATTAATTTTTTGGTAGATTTTATGATTCCCACCCTCTATAAACTTCTCATCATTGAAAAGTATCTCTTGTAGTCATATTCAAACTACCCGTTCAACATAGATCATACATTAGAGTCATAATGCCATGTATTCACAAAAGGATGAAAATTATGAACATAAAAATTCATTAAAATATCTAAGGGATCACACATTGTTATCATAGGAGTCCACACATAAACCAAGTTACACCCCTCCTAGAAACAAACCCCATTGTTTTTCATTTTTTGTTAGAAAAAAAATCATATATATATATATATATTAACCCAACAACATGCATAAATAAACTATTTAATGAAAATAAGGATATAGCACATAATATGTCAACATATATATAACAAAAGGAAATTATCCTTAAGAGACAAACAAAAGCAATGAATTTAATTAAATAACTACAATGAAATATTAAAATTTTATTATATGTTTAAAATGATGATATGATCATATTCATGATTCATAAATGTAAATTAAATCTCATAATCACGTAACATATTCATGTGAATCACCTAAGGTGATTTTAATCAACTGTAATTGAAAAATATAAACTATAATTTTAAGGAAACATGGATATCCAATATATAGTGTGTTCTATGCACTGTCATAGTTACCCAACAGAACTCCCAAGCATCACAACACGTGTCTATTCTATCCCCAATTAAGGAATGATAAAAGATAGGTCTATAAACCAAGACCACTGATAAATTTTTTAGTATATATATCAGACATAGTTTTTTTGATGGGATGTTACATGGCATATGAGATATAATTGTTTCTCTCAAAATAATAAAAAATAAAAATTTATACATTGTTTCTCAGGAAATGAAAAATATCATCAACTAAAATGTTTTGTTTTCACACATATGTTAAAGATTCCACTAAGATGAAGGGATAATATGAATTTTATTTATGGAATCACAATCCATCAGCTTGATTTATAATTTATATTAATTTATTCTTTTCTCTCACAAATTATTTTTTTCTTTTTTCATACATGATAACCATAAGGCCACACCGCAATGATATCAATTTACCAATGATTAACATTAACTGAAAATATAATTAAAGGGAACTCATGGGGATTTCACTCATGGTGGATGATGTTTTGTAGTATTGGATTTTAAGTACTTATAGAACTATATAGAGGATTTGATCATTGTTAATTCAGTTTCATCTTGATGGAAGAAGAATAAGGCTCCATGTTGTGAGGTACTCTATTGTGATGCGAAGAAATTCATGATAATTTAGGATAATTAAATACATTTAAATCTTTTATCAGACACATGAACAAATTTAATGATTATATAAATCAATGAATCCCATATGAATAATTCCATGAATATTAAATTCAATTTCATATATATAAATATTCATCCATAAAATCCAAACATATGGGAGGAATCTATCTTTTTAGAAATATGACCTTGTTAAAGCTGGCCCATTTTTCCTACTAACTATTTAAATATTTATAACTTATTGATAATGGTGGACTATCAGGGATTCTCTATATATTTTTTATTTCTCTTATTTTCCCATTAATAATTTGGATATTTATTATATTTTATAAATTTTCATTATTATTTACATCATCAATAATATAAATTTCTATTTTTTGATAAAATAATTATAACTTTATAGTGGGTATATCATTTTCTTCATGTATTACTCACAATTATCTATAATCCTTGTTATAATAAAAAACTATCTTATTTAATCCTTAGGTGTAGGAATCCAATTTTAATACTAATTCAATACCCATTCATATATTAAATGTTTTCAACCTAGTTGTGGACATTTTTAGGGTCATTAGTACTATGGAATGTAACTACAAAAAAATTTTTATGTGATGTTCTTTTTGCGTTTAAATTAAATTCCCTATTATGTAATGTGGTTATAAAAAATCTTCCATTATTTTTGTAATTTTATACTATAATATGTTATATCCAATATGATTCTAAATACCATTAAGAAATATAAAAATTGATTATTTTTTCATATGATACTAATTATGTGATTAATATATATTATGGTTTGAGATAATGTCCAATTGTATATAAACAAAAAGATATGTTTTCAACTAGTAGGATCACAAACTATTAAGCCCATTTATTAAGGAATACATGGGAGAGAACATGAGTGTGATTTTGTCTCAAGACCATAATGAGAATAGATAACTAAATCATGAGAGAAACCATTTAAATTGGTATTTTATTCTCTTTAAGATCAAGACTAAATCCATATATGTCAATCCACAAAAAGAAAATATCACCATTAAAAACATACCATTTGGGAATTTTATAGTTTAATAATTGAATATGAATATCATCTATAATAGTATATACTTATATGCATTAATAATATAATGATTATATTTATCCTTATATTAGTTCGTTTTAATGATTATGTAGTATGATTTATAAAATTAATATTTTGATCTAATGAAACACAATTTTTTTTATGGAAAATATGTAATTTTATGAAAACACATTATTTGAAAAATTAATGAAATTATTAAATGAATGATATTTTAATAAAATTGATTATTGTACAATATTTATTATATTATTATGTTAACATAAATTTATGAAGTCTAAAATATGTTTTCAGATGGCTCAAAAAGCTTTTGTTGAAACAATCAATTTCATTTCCATAATAATGTATTTTTCATGTTAAATAAAAAATTATTCAGATATATAAATTTTTTTCATAAATTAAATACAACATTTGAATTAAAAATTTCAAAAATCAACCAACGTATAATATATCATAATTTTTAAAAATTGTCATTTTTTATGTTCAAAATTAATATAGTATAAATATACTATGTTTATTATGAGATCATAATGACAATAAATTCATATAATATATTCCTTACAAAGTATATATATCTACATTTATTTTAATTATTTAAATGTATGCGTTATTTTGGTAATTTAATAATTTATATAAACTCTTAATGATTTGTCCTAATTCAATACTACATTTTAAAATATTAAATTATATTATTTTTATAATTGATTCACATACACATAATCAAGGGTTTTATTTTAATGAGTTCAGTTCCTAACAAGTTAAATATGTAAAATTACTCTACTTCAGAAAAAACTATCAGAGAGTAAGAAAGTATGGTTTATGGTTTTTATTACTTTATCATATAGAGTCAAAACAAATGATTTGAATTGGATAACAAAAAATCCTGTGGTTTATCATAATTATTATCAATTCTCCTATGATGAGTTCATAGGTTATCACATGAATAAATTCTGCTATGATGATATGTCAAGCCTTGTTATTAAATATTATCATTCTCACTCCTAAAGTAACAACTTGATATACAGTTTAGCTCACATGTAATGATTTTTCATAAGATATTATATTTTTTATTACTTTACAAGGATTTATAGCTCACCCATTTCTTATATATGTTCATAGGTTATCACATGTATTTAAAAAAGATAAGTGGATTATTAGAATATTGATAAGGGAATTTTCAATAATGTTGTTTAATCAATTTTTAAAGTTGATATGCTAAGTACAAAATGTCTCAATGAAATTAGGCTTCATTTAAATCTGGGATTCTACGATTTCTATCTTAATGTAATAAATCATATGGTTTATCATAATTAGTATCAATGAAAAGACTATTTTTTGGGGATTATGATCTCAAAAATCATGTAAAATATAATATATATTGCTAAACATATATAAAAATAAAAATATTTTGTTAAAATATTGATTTAACTGTGTATTGGAGAAAAAACCATTTCTGGATACTACATATCAATTTCTCTGAAGAATAGTTTTATCAAGGGGTAATAACACCAAATTTGTGCATTGAGCTAGAGTAGATCATCATAAGGTGAAAAAATGGTCCTTAATTCACAACATGATTTACATTAACATTGGATATTATTTTTAAAAAACACAAGATAATTAATGAACCATTATTTTTAAAAAAAATTCACTTAATCTTCTATATTAAGAAATATATTGTGGATGACAGAAACTGAAAACCTCAAAATTCATAACATAATGATCTTATGTAATTTTTGAGTTATTCCTTTGATGTTAATGGATTCTTATTTATTACACTTATATTTTATTAATTATAATACCTATTCTTAAATATATTTTGTAAATTAATATAAATTTGATAAATTAAACCAACAAGTAATGCAAGGGGTAATATGATGGATTCTAAAATGAGATTCCCAACTAGTAGAAGATTTAATAATGAACATATTGATAATATATCATAAAATAACTTATGTTATGAAATATTAATTCAGTATAGAGGAACATTAAAATACACATAATAAAGATAATGTTTCAATTGAGACATTTTTGGGAAGAAATTATCATACTAAATAGATATTTCAATCTCTTAATTATAGAAAAACTGACCAACTCCGTTGAATTTGTCTTTTCAATCCATCAATTCTCCTATAATGTGATGATTGTACTAACTATTTATCATGTGTAGGGATAATATAATCAATTATTGATGTTGATAAAAAACCAAAATCCTGAATAAATTTGTGCAGTAAGGGAGTGGAAGGAGTTCTAAAAATTATTTGGTCGAAAATAATTTCATTTCACTATTTGACAGAAAATTGAGAAGGAATTTCTTATCCTCCCGATAAAGGATCATGATTACATAAAGGTGTATTTGTAAATCATCAAAGTTATTTCATGAAATGAATATATATTTTTCATTACCCACGAATGTACATTTGAAATCACATTGTTGGGTTGAATCCATGTCTATGAAAAGACTTAGCGATTCAGATCATTAATAACTATGAACAAATTTTATGATATACACTAAAATTAAAAATGGATGTTATTGAGTCTTAATGATATCATATATATAAGAAGAGTTAAATTAAACATCATTCTAGTGGTTTGATGGAGAAATATGGTGGAAATAAATACCAACATCCCACATGTCATAAGTGTGTGATGAATCTTCCACAGATTACCTAAAGGGAATACGAAAATGATTTAGGTGTTGGAGGGAAGGGAACTATGGTTTTAATAAATGACATGGGAAACCCAACTACATTATAAGAGAATGGAATATACCAGTAAACCCTTATCTAGTAGTACAATATTTCAATATATGAACACTATCATTATGAATTTTGATGGACTGTATTGAGGGTTATGACAGCCAATAAAAGAAGTCATCATACAAAGATAGAAGAGAGTGTGCATTTGATCATAGCAACTAAGGTGGATCCTAAAAATGAAGTGGATATAGGTAAAGCATTTATTCATTCAAGGATAGAGAACATAAATTTTATTATGGTTATATGCATTCCTTCATGTCTTGAAATCATAGTAGAACTATTCAAATATTACCAAAAAATGGATGTTGATTAGTTGGGGAAGATAATGATTTTTTTAACAATTTGATCACATGAATATAACTTCACCTATACATATTCCGATGAATAATCTGATACATCCATTTTTTCATTTTGATGAATTGAATACATGTTCATGGAGTAAGTTGACTATCATTTTGTGTCATGATTTGATTCCTATATTTTAATATCCTATGCGAAAGACTAATTTAATCAAAATCACTAAGACTATAGATGAGGTCATCCTTTATGAATTTCCCATTGTATTGTAATTGAACGACATGTTTCCCAAATAATTTTATATTCTTCCAACCTTAATAGAGGTTATCTTATTAATCAATCCCATAAAAATATATTTTTTAATTTCCCAGACTCCATATGTATTGGTTGTTTTTGAAAATGATTACTTGAAGAAGAAATTGAAGGATAGTAATGATAAAGGGTCAATATACCAAAATTCTCCACCATGGGGTGCACTGATCCTTATCATCAAGATTATGGATGGGTAAATAAACTTCAATATTTCTTAATATAACCTCAACATGATCATGATAATGATATCGTGACCTTTTCAACATATTGATGAAATGTTTCATCAACTACATGATGGAAAATACTTATTAATGTAAGACATTCGGTCAGTATATTATTAGGTAATGAGAAATATTGATGACAAACCAATTTTTCATTTTAATAAAATGTAATGACACTATGAGTTTTTTAGTGATTTCATTTGGATTCACTAATTCTATTGAAATTTTCATGTTCATGATGAATGGATTAATTGTAGATCACTTTTATATAATGTTTATAGTCAGTGTAAAAAAATATTTCAATCCACTCTAATAGTAGGATGGAAAATGAGGAGAATTTATATACTATATTGAAGTCCATACATTGTGAAATTATATTTGTGATGTATAATAAATTTTAATTCTGGTTTGAGAGATTAATGATATGGGTGTATGTTATCCTCATTAATGGATTATATATGGACCCTTAAAAAAATTATATTAATTGATGGTTGAGTCCAACTACTTTGACTAATATCTAATGTTTCCTTTGATTATATGGGAATAAAAATTTATTATTTATAAATTTATAATTATATTCAATACCACTAACTATGCTAACTGAAAATTAGAGGATTCATTTTTGATGAATAATGTGCTAAATGGTTTATAGAGTTGATGTAGAGTGAAATCAGTACATCTATGATCACATTACCCAAAAGTGGGTTTGGATTTCAAATTTATAGTGATTCATCCAAAAAGAGAATGGGTTAAATATTCATGAAGGATTTAAAATTTAATGCTAATGAATTCATCGAATGTATGATCCAATATAAAAAAACTAAAAAATTATTTCAAATTCACTATTTTGATATTCACACTGATGATTTATAGAAATTATATCTCTATTAAGAATAATGACATATTTATAGACCATAAAATCCTAAATTGTATACTCAAAAAAGAAGTACAATCCGTAAAAATTCTTGTTGATAGAATAAATAAAATAATTTTATTTTTTATGACTATTACCATACAAGGAATTCAGACAATGTGGTATATGATCTGGGTATAAAGGATCCCACAAAATTTTACATCCGGAGGATTTCAAGTGAACTAATATTATTGTAAATGAAAATGATGGAAATTGACTTAATAAACGGATAATTATAAAACCCTTCTAAAAAAACTCAACTATATATTATTAGTACGATCATATAGGCACAAACAGACGATTTGGTGCTACAAAAAATGTACCAAATATTTACATGTTCAACATTTATGAAGATGGTGTTAGTAGGTATAGAACCCAGATATGTGTCCCGTCAATACAGTAACTGAAGAAGGAAAATTTGGATTATGAAAATTGATCATACTTATATATTAATCTAGAAATATAGTGATATGATGCAAATTGTATCATGGGATGAAGGCAATGTTTAGTACTACATAAATCCACATCTTCAAGAAACATGTCTATATCTTAGAGGTAACATATTGACTAGAACTCCATCATAACATATCTCAAGTACATGATATGTTCCATGAATCCATCATTATGAAATATATAAAAAACCCCACTTGAAATTAATCTAAATTTGGTATCATTAAAAATGATCTTTTATATGTGGAGTATCCTATGAAAATAATATATTGTACAGATATGGTTTTCCAATGAATGAAAACTCACACGGTTTTTGTATTATGGAATAATCACAAGTTTGATGAAGTGACATGGGAACCATAATAGAAGTTATTATATAATTAACCTTGTATAGTTTACTATAAAAAAAAGAAATTCTAATGGTGAATATTTTATAGTGTTTATGTATGTTATAAATGAATATTTTATAATTGAATATCAATTGTTGATTAAATAAAATTCCCAATTATGAAATGATGTCATAGAAAACACATGAAATTATCTTTTTATTTTATAATATCATACATTAAATTTTGTTAAAGTTGAAAATTGTTTTTAATAATATTAAAAATTGATAATTAAACCATTTTGTAGTGATCATTTGAATAGTATATATTAATTGTTGTGATAATTTTTGATTGATACATACACAAATATTGATGTCCAGGACCTTTAGGATCATACCAAATAAATCCCATATATTATTGATTATAATAGAGATAAAACAACTAATATATTATATTG
Organism: Viscum album; assembly: GCA_963277665.1. NCBI lineage: Eukaryota > Viridiplantae > Streptophyta > Magnoliopsida > Santalales > Viscaceae > Viscum > Viscum album. Next base: position 722,834,324 of record OY728141.1, read on the forward strand.
ACTAATTTAAATATGAAATTCAAAAACAAAATCACGAGAGAAAATATTTTCAAGGGATGTTAAAGAAGATCATGATAACATCCCAAACCATGTGTGACCAACCACCATAAGAAAATATCATAATCACACATCATACACATAGGAAACTATATTGTGTAATAAATAGATATGTATCAAGATCATAAGAACATTAATTTTTATACTTTTATAAGATAATTATTTTCATTAACCAATTATTATTATAGAATAATAAACAAAAAAGAATATTTTAAATAATAAGTTTTCTATATAATGAAATGAAAATTTTATTACTAAGAATAATATTATTCCACAAAAACTTTCATTTTTTCTGAATTAAATAATTTTTTTAAATTAGTTATATTTTATAAAATATAAATTTCATATAAATATATATATATATATATATATTAATATAATTTAATAAACATAGAAATATTGTTTATAAGTGTCTGAATGCTGTTATTGTCAAAATGAACATGTTTTTTCAAATAAATGTCGATTTGTTATTTAAAATTTTAATTTCCCATAGTTAGAAAATTTTATGGACAAAATATACAATATCATTGAAGTAATATTGTCGGAATAATTTAAATGTTATTTTTTATAATTTTCATGGATCATCGAATATTTTGGTAAAAATTAAATATAGTATAAATATAATCTGTGGTTTATGACAGCTTAATGCTTCATATGTGATATAATATATGAAATTAAAGGTAACCATGACCAAATATATATTTCACCTTTAAAATAATCTTCTTCATATAATATATTTTTATTTCATTAAACCATTTATGAAGCCTCCATAGAATATATTCTAATTTAATTTATTATAATCAATCTTCTGAAAACATAACCACTTCCCCATCACCAAGGGTATTATTTTTCATATATTGGTTACTAAAGATGTTAAATAATAAGATATAATCCACTTATAAATAATATATGGGAATTAAAAATGAGAAGGTTTTTTAGTTTTTTTTACTTTATCAAATAGATCCAAACCCTATGTTTGGAAACTAATAATGAATCTTCTACTATTAAAAATATAATCTAAAGCATCAACTAATTAATAAAATCAATAAAAATTCATACGTATTTAGATTAAAATCACATTGTCTCTCTATTGTCCAAGGATGTCTCCCAAAATTACTTAGTAATCCAATCTTAAGTTTTAATAAGCTCCATCTCAATGTAATGGATCCTATTATTACCCAAGTTATTCAATAACCTCATGTATAACATGGCATTGTTTATAATTGCTAATTTGGGGGTATTATTTCAAATATCCTTCTTAATTACCTTTTTATTTTATATTTATGAGATAACCCTTGTTGTCCCACATACCCATTGAGGGTTCTTTATATACCCTCATTTTGTTTCTCAAATAATCCTGTGACTTTCAATTGTAATTTGTTTTGTATTGAATACTAATTCCAGTTTTCACTCAAAGGTATTCAACTAGGCTAACCTATCGATACTATATTTTTTATTTTCATATATTTAACCCACATTCAATTATCATGGGATTAAATGTGATAAAATATTTTGATGATATTTATAGAAAATATAATTATATACATTTAATGATGGGTGCACCCAAATAGTTTCGAAATGAATTGGGTAATGTTTTAGTCTCATGAGATATCATGTATTGGATTAAGTAATAAACCTAATCAGTTAGGGGACCTTTCCCCCATTTTATGATTTTATTGTGGTTACCATTGCCATATGTTAATGACTTCTTGTTTAATTCTATCACTACATTCACATATTTCATTTATGCCATCATGTTCTATCAATATTTATTGTGAAATATTATCATTATCACACATCATGAGTTTCCATTATATACCTATTTGGCTATATGTACTACATTAACTTGTGATATTATTTTTCAATACCCTTACTTGTATTTATAACTCACCCCTCTCTTATTTATATCACCTGGTTTTCTCATATAATTTATAATGTCATATTTAATTTTAAGAACAGACACAGAAATTTAAATAATATTTTCATATCCATGTTTCAGTTTGATGTGCTATGTACCAAATATTATAATCATAATAGGATTCATAATATTTTTTTTATTTTTTATGTATTCTAATAATTAATAAACAGTGAAATAAAATGTACTAAAAATTTGGATTTCAAAATGGAAAGGTGGAAATTTATCCTTATGATGATTATTTTAGGTTTTGGTTTTTATTATATTATAGTCTCAAAACCATTCCAAATTATTAGGTTTTATATAAGATCATTTTTATTATGTTTTTAATGGGTTTTATTTATTAAAAGAATGCTTGGTCAAAACATGTTTTTGATTTATTAGATATTTCACTTCTTAACCATATAGAAGGCGAAGATGCAATGAACTTGGAGAATGATAGGTATAATAAATATTCAAAATAAAGGTACAATAATTTTTGGAAAAATCATATGGAGTTTTTTATCAAATAGGAATGTGTATATTAATGATACAATAGGGGATCACTCAGGGAACTATTTCAACAAGTATTCACATTTATCTAAAATTAGTCATTCTATATGTATTTTTAGTTTCATTTTTACACTTACTTATTTCACATTACAAATTATTATACACATTTATCGATTTGGTTTATGAATATAAAAAATAAAATTTCCTTATAATTCAAATTATTAGTTTGCGGGAAAAATCTAGGCTCGTTGACGGATGTCCATAGTTATACATAGTTATGAACTGGAAATAATGTAATCAATATTTTATACCACCCCAAAATGGGTGTATCAATTTGTCATCCAATAGTTCTCCGGAAATTAAAATTCAAACTTTAGTTTACATAAGATATATTATAATGGATAGAAATTAATTATTTAAAAAATAAAAGAATATCTATTTTTAAATTATAGAAGAATTGGAATATGATGATAATGAATCTAAAGAAGATTTATGATCAAGTGTTCATAGTGAGACATTTTATTATCTCAATAGTAAATAAAAAAGTGTTATTTTTTGAAGGATATGGTTATAGAAATATTTATATAATTTATAATTAACAGTATGTTTAAATATTTTTTATCAAAATATCTTAACAGGAGATGGTTTCCAGGATTTTGGTTTTGGTACAACAACATCCAAATAATAATTACAAATCCCAAGTTTAAAAAAAGATATAGTTGCTAAAAAATTATAGATTGTATGTACATCAATTAATGAGAATAAGAATATATTAGATTCATTAATGGTTTAAATTAATTAATAATAAATAGAACATATTTATTAATATATGTTATATTTTCAATATTAATTGAAGAAGTACAAATTAAATTTCAAAAATTATATTTATGAAATTGGTTAAATAATGATTAATAGTGATATGAATAAATAAATATCCAATAATTTCAATGATAATTCAAATAATACATGATAAATTTCTATTTACTCAAAAATTATGGAAATAAATGGGAATATTAATAATATTAAAATTTATAGATATAATAAAAGGATGATAGACTATTCATAATGTGAATCAAGAATCATAAAACCATAAATGTTTTTAACTAATGTTGAAATCTATTAAAAATATAATGATGAAAAATCCAAAAAGAAATTCTAAATTATGTTAAATAAGTTCATAAAAACATGAGAAATTTTTTAAAAAAATTGATATCTAATTAGGTAAAAAAAGGGAATGGTTGGTTGATTGAAAATATGTTCAATGATAATTTTTTACTACTTGATTGTTTTTTTTCTGTCAGTGTTGTGATGGTTAAAATTATGTGGATTATAAATTCAAATTTAACAAAATATATCAAAAAAATTTCAATTTATTTTAAGTATGTAATTTATATTCATTCATTAATGAAAAATATTCCAATGATATGAATATATATATATATATATATATATATATATTATAATTTTAGATATCCATAATTAAATGAGAGTATATATTCATTGTGTATTTTGTAAATAGGGAATTCATTGGAACATTTCAAACATGATTTTTGTTTCTATATGTGAAAATATGATTTTTTATTCTTTTTATTAAATCTTTTGAGTTTCCTAATAGTTATAGAAGTAAATATTATCTATGGATGGAAATAATTATATTTATCAAAGTTACCCCAATGTAAATTTTTGGGATTCTTTGAGGAGTGGAATTCCAGAATAAATAGTTTTCTAGAGAATATGGTCTACGGACCGACCACCTTCCACCCACAATATTAATTCAAAAACCTTCACACATGAATATGGATATGTATGAAGAATAGGGAGATATCGATAGGTACTCTATGATGAAGATAATTAAAGCATACTACTCTCTGTAATGTGATTTATTTTTTGATGGGTCTATTTCATCACCATAATAGAATCAATATTAAATTCATCTAAAAAATGTGTCATCATATTGAACTCCATAAAGATACATGTATGTAGAAAATAAAGACAAATAATCATGGTTACTAGAGGAAATAATTAATTTTAAACTGGAAACGCTCCCCATTAAAAGAGAGACATCACTATCTATTGATATTTCAATTCTATGTATATAGGCTGGTGGTTCTCATGAGACTCCAAAATAGAGTAAACTTCTTTATAATGTGGTCTACAACCTTGTCACAATTATAGGGTATTAATAATAGGAGTTGAATGATCATGTATGTATGGACTACAGATGGAATATTATAGAGTATTCCTTCTGACCATGGGAATGAAAATTAATTTGCAAAACATAGGGTGAAACCCATGGTTGAAGTGAACAAGGATATAAATATGTTATATCAATACATTAGGTCTTACTATTATTTTTTTGAGCTTTGAAGTTTTAATATAGGATATTGATTACATTATTTTTTATTGATCGTGTAAATAAGGTATTAGGGTGGCTTCGAATACAGAAATTATTTATTATGTCCATGGAATGATATTATACATCCCAAAGGTAAGATATTCTTCCCAATCATACGTTGAGTCAAATGATTTTTAAGATTGAAGGTCCCACGTAGTGTAAGGATACTATTGCTTAGTAACGTGTTGAATTAATGACACATAACATAAAGATATTGAGGATTGATATCTCAATACAACTGATACATATGTTAGATAACATGAGGATCATATTGAAAAGAATGACCGTGGTCTATGAAATCTCAATGTTTGGGAAAATTAGATTTTTGATATCAATGGTCATAATCCTTCTCCACTTTCAATACCTATACCAACTGACTCAAAATTTAATAATTTTGTGATGGAAGTCCATTATCCTACCAACACACCTCTTGATTGACATATTCAACTATATTTATCCTCTCTATAGTTCATACGACATCCCTTCTTTTTATAACATAACTCTTCATTACATTTTACAAAACCGAGGATCATTAAGGTTTAGTGTCTTAGAAACCAGGAACTTAAAACAAGAAAATATTAAAAATTATTCCTAAACACTTGAAAGGCTTCTCCTTATGTTAATCCAAGGTTCATTACTGAATCTCATAACCTGGGGACATACATCAATATAATGGGTGAGCAGAAGGCCGAGTAAGGGATACAAAGGGAAACATTTAACATGTGAACTTGAGATATATCAACAATTTCATGAAAAATACATTAAGGCATGAGGAATAAATCATGAGGCATAATATAATAAAATTAACATATTTTATAATTTGAAGATGTGGCTTCAAAATTTAATATTGACAATCATTTCTGTTTCACCAAGGACCATCCCCATGGTGTCATTAAAAAATTACCAAGGTTATTCACCATGGAGTCGTTAAAAATGGTAATGTCTAGAGATTAAGTCTTTACCCAATGCATTGGAGTGAAATCAGGTCGCACCCTTAAATATGTCTTTATCATCATCTGATCCACATATATCATCATAAATAATTTCATAAACAACCCATATATCATAAAATAAATGGGTTTCATTTTATAATCATAACGTTTTAAAAACTGCTTTAATGACATGATCTTTATGTCAATTTAAACCCACGAAAAGGGAAAGAGGGTCACATGTATGTAAATCACAGAATTTAAAATAGAACAACATGGTATATATGTGAATACCCCTATAGAATAGTTATCTTTGTGTATTCACTTAATAATATAAAAGAACATTAGAAAAAGAGAGAGACATTTTGAGACGGAAATTCTGCAGCATAACGGCTATGTTTCAGGGTTTTAGAAAAATTTAAAAGAGAGGGGAAATGGGAAAAACATAAATAAATTACCCATAAAACAGTATAGAGACAAAATATGAAGGATATATGAGCATGTTAATGAAATTTTAAGGACATATGTTTTGAAATGAAAAAACATGGAAGGAAGTCAAAAAAATAGATTTCTCTTATGATAATTCGGCAGCCTAACAGCGTCACTTAAACATAAAAAAAATGAATTGACGAGATCAAATAGGGTCCCTAATCATATTAACATAAAATATGAGTATGATATATATAGAGATCATACCCAAACATAATAAAAAAGGAACTTGAAATACTTTACATGAATGTAGATATTTGAAAAATGAGAAAGGGGAACGAATCCCTTATAAATTCGGCAGCCTAACAGTGTCACTTATACATAAACAAAAATGAATTTATGGGATCAAATAGGGTCTCTAATCATATGAACATAAAAGATAAGTATTATAGATATAGAGATCATACCTAAACATAATAAAAAGTAACTTTAATGACTTTACATGAAAGTAGATCTTTGAAAAATGAGAAAGGTGAACGAATCCCTTAAAACTTCAGTAGCCTAACGGCGCCACTAAAACATCAACAAAAATTAATTAAAGAGGTAAAATATGGTATCTAATCATATGAAAAAAATGATCTGTATGATAGATATAGATATCATACCCCAACATAACAAAAATTTACTTTAAATACTTGACATGAAAGTAGAACTTTGAAAAATGAGAAAGATGAACGAATCCATTAAATATTCGGCAGCCTAACGGCGCCACTTAAACATTCATAAAATGAATTGATGAGAGAAATAGGGGGTATCTCATAATATGAACATGATAAGGGATGTAAAAGGAATATTAAAGAACAACCTACAAAATAATAGCATGGAGCATAAAAAAAATGACATAAAAGAGATTACTTGAAAAGAAAGAGAGAGTTATGATCCCTTACCTTAAACGTAACTCTTAAAACTCAATGGTTGGGAACTTTAGGGGTTGGGGGCACCTTGGTAGGACTCCTTGGGAGTTAAGGAGACCATGAATTTGTTGAGGATGATTTTGGAGTCGAATTGATGAGAGGATGTCTTGATATTTATAGGGAAAGTGAGGGGACATGGCATTAATGGACAAGGGACACTTCATTGGTGGTTTTGGAAAACCCATGGGCTTTCCCATGGTATTTTCCCAGGGAATTGGAAACATGGGACACCTCATACCGTATCTTAGTATTCATAAGTCTAACATATTGATTACATATTTAATACATCATTTAATGATGTCATTAAACACGCGGAACTTAAAAACTGTATTTGCACTATTCATGGGAAATTCTACTTTTTCAAAAATATCGCAAAATTTCACCTTAACCAAATATGGATGCTCTGATTTCAAATATGAACTCCATTTTATAAAAATATTTTTCTAAATATTTTTAATTTAATTTTTAAATAAATACATTATTCACCGAAAATTAATTTTTTTCAGAAAAATCCTCAAAAATTACCTTCACATAATATCGATGTTTTGAATTCCAAAATAAATTCCATTTTATAAAAATAATTTTCTAAATATATTTAATTTATTTTTTAATTAATATACACTATTCAATCGAAAAAAACTACTACTTGACTAATAATTCATGAAACCGTTATTTAACCATTTTATTGAATCACATTACTTAACCAAGGTTCCTAAATTATATTAATAATTTCATCAAGTGAAATTACTAATCCATTTGGTCACATTACTAATCCTAAGCATAAAATCACTATTCATAGTTTACTATTCATCAAAAATAATGTTGATCTTATTAGAATTTAAATTTCATACTAAAAATAATTGTAGAAGACCATTTTTTGAAAATCATTAAACATAATTTGTTATCTAAGGTTTACATAATTATTTTCAAATATACATTTTCTAGAATTCATCAAAAATATTCATACTATATTTATCCAGACATTTGAAAATTCACAAACTTCATCACAAGAAAAAATCACAAATTTTATTTAAAAAAATGGATTACACACGTCAGTTATGGTCGCCTTACATAGCCCCTTATAACACCAGCATAGGATCTAAGGGTAAGGTGTGCTAAGGTGAGAGAATGTTGGGCGGCTCGGCCAACACTGCACGGGTAGTAATTTCTATCAGTTTGAACTTCTCACAAAGCCAATTTCGTTCAAGCTTCACACGATGAAGTTTATCTTGGGTTTGCTATAGAGAAAAGCCCAGTGGTGCTACCTTCTTACCATGTTCGGTTAGATGGGATTCGATTGTCCTAAGACTACTGAATGAGGCCATCAAATTTTTTTTTTATATTAAATAACCAAGATCACTTGTATTTGGAGAAAATAATCGAAACGTTTAGTTTCAAGCAGTCATATTGACCAATTGTCATATAACAGTCAAAACCCAACAGTCTCATTTTAATTATACTCATTTTATCAAATGAAACTGTTTTTTTAGTATAAAAAAATAACACACAAAATTTGGAAACACGATTTATTCAAAATTTCAGGTCGTTACAATCTTCCCCACTTAAGAAATTGTGTCCTCGCAATTTTAAAAATCAGTTTTTGAAAATTGATTGAAATTCTCACATCGGAAAAGGAGTCAGTAAAACGATTACTTTAAATGAAAGAGAGGGAAGTACAAAGGTCACCCGAGTTAACCCACACCAGGATTCCATGTAGGAAAACATGGACATGGAGGAGAAAACAAAGGGTCATTTTCTGAGGGAGAGTGATAGAAAACATGATTAGGAGAAAGTTAACCATAAGAAAATCCCAAACTTATGATGTGTGTAAATGGTCTTTTATTACCTTGTAAGAAAAGTAAATCAAAAATGTTTTTGTTTTAGCTTCCTTTTAATAATTTAGAGTAATTCAATTACTACATAGAACAAAAACATAAGGAAATATATATACCTTCTTGTAAAGTTTAATCCTTTATTAAGTTTCTATGAAAACTAATCTTTTCTCCAAATGATGAGAACTCAAAAACACTTGGTCTCATCAAAACACAAGAATCATCTTCTTGAGAGTCATGTAATCCACAAAATATTATATATCAATTTATTCTATCTTTAAACATTATCCCAAAAACAGAAAGGGTAAGATAAAACCACTCTTCAAAAAGAATGAATCCCATAGGAAAGGAAACTACTTTTAAATCGTCAATGTTCCAGGGTACTACCCAAAGTTCATCATAGACCATTCCATAAATAACTGTCCTTAAAATTCCTCAAAATAAACTAAACTAAGATTGAAAACCAATTATAAGAATGATCTCATAACATAGTCTTACAAGATAGACTTTATCGTTCATCTGCAAACAATATCAACAACTCTTATCATCTTATAACAAAAGTAACTTACGTAATCACATTTTCCCCAAGAGAGGTTAATCATTTCCATATGTAACCTAAATTACTAAAATTCCTCTTTAATTTCATCGATTCTTCAAAATACAAGTCAAACTTTACTCCTAAAAGAATATTCTGTAGTAATCTATTTACCTTTATCATATTGGGTTCCCATAATAGTGAATGTCTTCCAAAATAATAATCATCTTTTAATCCCCTAATCACTTTTTTTAAGAATAACAGCTTCACTACATCAACATGTGGTACATAACAATAGATTTTTTCCTTAATGATATAAAATCATCTTAGGTAGTGTCTTGATGATTTTAGAAAACATAAAAGATATTCTCATAGAGCACGAACTTAAATACAACATGACATAGACAATTATTGTGAAGGAGTTACATATACTTAAGTCATCATGATCCATCTCAGCATAGGACATGCATTGTTACCTTGTCCTAGAATATTGTTGATGCTCATCATGCTTCTCAACCATTCCGATAGAGCCTTTCATTGGATAATGTCTAACCTCTCCACATTTATGACATCAAAATGTATAAGGTATATTAGATTGAACCTTATCTCCATTAATATCATTATCCATTTTTTTAAAGAAATTGGCTACATTATCCACTATCATCTCACACTTAGAAAATCTCTCGGATCCTTTGTGACATTCTCCTTAGTGCCTCTTCCCACACTTTTTGCAAAAAAAATAATCGGTCTTCTTTCCCTCATCAACTTTATCATATGAACATCCTTGAGACTTTTTCTTCTTCTTCCTTGATTTATTTGGGCATTAAAATAGGTACCAATTATTAATTGTGATTTTTGATAGCTGGTCTGGAATAATCACAATATGTTCGACTTGATCATTCGTCATCTCTGTCACATTATTAGGGAAATCGTCACATTTCCTATAACTTTGGTTTTTGGGACATGCTCTTCCATTTCCCGCCGTTAACTAAGAAAAGAACATATAATTAGGGGGGCATAAATACTTAGTAAATAATCATTAAAAGGAAATTATAATAATAGAAGGATAAACACGTAGAAGGAAAGTATACCCTAACTTGTGATCCCCTATGTACCAGTCTAGGTTATCAATGATCATATATTCTTATGTGAATCATTATATTATTTTATCTTTGTTCCTTTAATAATGGTTTATACTATGCTTATGAATTTACCAAAGCATATCCCCCAGGAGTGTCGTAACCAAGAGTGCAGCAAGGCCCGTTGTCTAGTACCAGTTCCCATTCGAGTCTTGTTCAAAGCTGTGTTTTTGGGTTTTACCCCTATGTACATCTGTGCCAGAGCCACCTCTACCTGCTCGTATCCAGACAAAGATTTATTTTCTTGGAAACCCCTTACTCAATACTCAGCAAAATACCAGGATGATTTCCTATATTATAACTTTTCTATAGACTTCTTCCTATAGTTTTCATATACTAATAACCAAAAATAACTAAACCATCATTTGATACCATCTATGGAATCCCACCTTTTTATAACATAACTTTTCATCACATTTTTCAAAACATATATCTTTATGGTTTAGTGTCTTGGAAACCAGAAACATAAAACACGAAAACATAAAATATTCTTCTTAAACACTTTAAATGCTTCTCCTTATTTTTATCCTAGTTTCATTACTGCATCTCATAACCTAGGGACATAAATCAAAATAAAGGGTGAGAAGAAGGCCCAGTAAAGGAAAAAAGGGGAAACATTTAACTACTGAACTTGAGATACATCAACAATGTCATGAAAAAGAACATTAAGGCATCAGAAAGATATCATGAGGCATAACATAACAAAAATAACATATTTCTTAACTTGAAAATGTTGCTACAACATTTAATATTGACAATCATTTATTTTTCACCAAGGTCCATCCCCAAGGTGTCATTAAAAAATTACCATGGTTATTCACCAAGGCGTCGTTAAAAATGGTCATCCCTAGAGATTAAGTATTTACCCAATGAATTGGAGCACCATCAGGGTGCTCCCTTAAATTTGTCTTTATCATCATGTGATCCACAGATATCATCATCAATCATTTCATAAACAACCCATATATCATAAATGAAATGGGTTTCATTTCATAATCATAACGTTTTAAAAACTATTTTAAAGACATGATCTTTATGTCACATTAAATCCTCAGAAAGGGAAAGCGTGTCTTATGTATGTAAATACCAGAATTTAATATAGAAAGACATTGTTTATATGTGAATACCCCTATATAAGAGAGTGCTTTTAGTATTCACTTAACAAAATAAAAGAACGTTAGAAAAAGAGAGAGACATTTTGAGATGAAAATTCTCCAGCATAACAGCTATGTTTCGGGGTTTTTGAAAACATTGAAAAGAGAAGCGACATGGGTCAAACATTCATAAATGACCCATAAAACAGTATATGGACATAATATGAAGGATTTATGAACATGTTAATGAAATTTGAGGGACATACCATTTGAAATGAAAAACATGGACGAAAGGCAAAAAATAGATTTATCTTATGAAAATTCGACAGCCTAACAGTGTCACTTAAACTTCATCAAAAATTAATTGACGAGATTAAATAGGGTATCTTATCATATATAAAAAAGTATTATATATATAGGGATCATACCCCAACATAATAAAAAATATACTTGGAATACTTGACAAGAATGTAGATCTTTGAAAAATTTGAAAGGTGAACGAATCCCTTATAAATCTGGCAGCCTAACGGCGTCAGTACAACTTCAACAAAAATGAATTGATGAGATCAAATAAGGTCTCTCATCATATCAAAATAAATGATCAGTATTATAGATATAGAGATAATACCACATCATAATAAAAATGAACTTGAAAGACTTGACATGAAAGTAGAATGTTGAAAAATGATAAAGGTGAACGAATCCCTTAAACATTTTTTTGCCTAACTACGCCGCTTAAACATCAACAAAAATGAATTGACGTGAACAAATAGGGTATTTAATAATATGAACATAAAAGATCAGTATTATAAATATAGATATCATACCACAACATAATAAAAATGACCTTGAAAGGCTTGGCATGAAAGTAGAACTTTGAAAAATGAGAAAGGTGAAAGAATCCTTTAAAAATTCAACAGCCTAACGTCGCCACTTAAACATACTTAAAATGAATTGATGAGAGAAAGAGGGGGTATCTCATAATTTTAAAATTAAAATGGCATTAAGATGAATATAAAATAACATCCACCATCATAAGAGCATGAATCATAAAAGAAATGACATATAAGAGATTACTTGAAAATAAAGAGAGAGGTATGATCCCTTACCTTAAACGTAACTCTTAAAACTAAATGGTTGGGAACATGAAGGCATGGGGAACCTTGGTAAGACTACTTGGGAGGTAAGGAGACCATAAATTCTTTGAGGATTATTTTTGACTCGAATTTATAAGAGGATGGCTTGGTATTTATAGGGAAAGTGAGGGGACAAGGCATTAATGGCCACAAGACACCTCATTATTGGTTTTGGAAAACCCATGGGCTTGCCCAAAGTATTTTCCCATGGTATTGGCCACATGGGACATCTCATACCTTATATTACTATTCATAAGTTGAAAATATTGATTACATTCTTAATACATCATTTAATGATGTCATTAAACACCCAAAACATTAAAACTGTATTTTCACTATTCATCGAAAATTCAACTTTCTATGAAAAATCCCAAAATATCACCATAACCAAATATCGATGCTCGGATTTCAAAAATGAACTCAATTTTAAAAAAATTATTTTCTAAATATTTTTAATTTAATTTTTAAATGAAAACACTATTCACCGAAAAATCATTTTTTCAGAAAATTCCCCAAAAATTAACTTAGCCTAATATCGATGTTTTGAAATAAAAAATAAAGTCCATTTTATAAAAATATTTTTCAAAATATTTTTAATTTAATTTTTATTTAAAATAAACAATTCACCTGAAATAACTAATACTTGACTAATAATTTATTAAACCGTTATTTAACAATTTTATTGAATCACATTACATAATCAAGATACCTATATTATATTAATAATTTCTTTAAATGAGATTACTAATCCATTTGGTCACATTTCTAATCCTAATCATAAAATCACTATTCATAATTTATTATTCATCAAAAATTATGCTGATCTTATTAGACTCTAAATTTTTTACTGAACATAATTGTAGAAAACAATTTTTTGAAAATCCTTACACCTAATTAGTAATCTATGGTTTACATAATTATTTTCAAATATCCTTATTCTAGAATTCATTGAAAATATGCATACTATATTTATCCGGACATTTGAAAATTCACAAACTTCATCACAAGGAGAAATCACAATTTTTATTTAAAACAAAGGATTACACAAGGCGGTTATGGTCTCCTTGCATAGCCCTTTATAACACCATCATATAACCTAAGGTTAAGGTGTGCTAAGGTGAGAGAATCTTGGGGCGGCTCGGCCATCGTTGCACGAGTAGTAATTTCAATCAGTTTGAACATCTCGGGAAGGCAATTCTGTTCCAGCTTCACACGATGAAGTTCAACATGGGTTTGGTCCAGAGAAAATCCCAGTGGTGCTACCTCCTTTACAAGTTCTGTTAGATGGGCTTCGATTGGCCCGAGACTACTGGATGAGGCCATCGAATCTTCTTTCTATATTAATTAACCAAGATAACATATATTTAGAGACAATAATCGAAACGTTTATTTTCTAGCGGTAATATTGACCAATGGTCATATAGAAGTCAAAACCCAATGGTCTCATTATAATTATACTCATTTTATCAAAAGAAATAGTTTTTTTTAGTATAAAAAAAATAACACAAAAAATTAGGAAACAAGATTTATTCAAAATTTCGGGTCGTTACAGTTCAAGACTAAAGACCATGACTTGGGACATATCTTACAAGTTTCATTAGAAGATTGATTATTCTAATATAAAAAGAATCTCACTGAACTATATGTAAAGGATTCAAGGATCCTTTTTTACCATCTATATTTCACTGAAATGATTATGATTATGATTATCAACAATGATTTAACTTGGAAATATTAGTTGGAGCCCTCAACCTTTAGTGTTTATAGTACATGATTTCTCTATTTTCATGTATTGAAAAAAATGGAAATGTTAGTGATACCAATAGATCGTAATAGTTTATAGTACATTATTCCTCCCTTATTTGGATTTTTTTTGTTCCTTGAACCAACATGTTCTTGCTCCCACATAATCTAAAATTATTCTTTTGGAAATTGTTTTTAGAAATATGTTGATGCGTTTATTGAGTATATCTTAGTTATTTATTTATTTAAAAAACTATAACACCAAATTTTTAGTTTTTAAAGTTGATATATAACTGATATATTTTTAATTATATTTCAATATACTTTAAAAATGGCAATATATTATTTTATTTACTATTGATATTATTCCATACCTAATTATTTTTCATATTGTATTATAACAATTAAATTATGTCTTAATTTGACTATGATGATGTTTTATATTCATGGTCCCACATGAATTTTTTGATTAATTGTGGGATACATTTTATTAATGGTTATGTGGAGTTGATGGATTGGGATATTGTTTTTGTCCTTTTTAAGAAACATAACATTCAAAAAATGAATCAAATTTAAACAATGATTAATTTAGATAGATTCAATGTGGTGAAAATATTTTTTAAATTTTGATGTTCTTATTAAATATTTAATTTTTAAGAATTAGTTTTTAGGGATTAATTGTGGATGTATAGTAAATCATGCCACATCAAATGATATTACATAATGATGTTTTTTCTAATAATTTTTTCTCGGATAAGAGAAACATATTTCACCATAGTTAGAGGTATTTCAACATCATTTTCTTCTTAAATATGATTATTCTTAATATGATATTCATGATTTATATTTCAATATGATGTATATAGTTTATTAAACTTGGAAATGATATCCCAAACCTATGATTAATGACATTTAGTTGTTACCATAACACCAACTCTCGAAAAATGTTTTCCCCTCACCACCTGATTTAAATGGTTCTTGATATTGATGATGTAATGATTAGATATATATTTAAAAAAATGACATGGAATTATTGGGAAATCACCTATATAATAACGTGGACAATATGTGGTGAACAATTACTGAAATCATATATTCCATGTTCTTACTATATTACCAATATTAATAAGGGTTTATATTATAATATTCACCAAAAATATAATTATATTAAATAATGGATATATTAAATATGATGATCAAAAATTTAATTTTATCCTCACATGCCTCTTTTATTTTTTTTATCTATGTAGAATTTTTTTTATTCATATTCCCATCAGAAATATCAACAGAGGTGATTGTGACCTTTTGTGGATTGTAACCTCTTTTTGAATTCATCCATTCCAGGAGTGTGGAAAATAATATTTTTTGAAATATCATGATTCCATAAGTGAAACCATCCATTGAGTTATGATGGAGGGATATAAAAAAACGAAAATAAAATTACAAAATTCTGTTATAGCACATTGATGAATATTTTTTCATGGTCTAGTGGACTGATTTGTGATGACTACCAGAATATCAGAACTAATAAACCACTAAATTCCTATTTCATATTGGATTTCAGAGTTCAAAATGAATAATTCATATTTTTACCAATATATATTAATATTTAATTATATGAACACCATTTAATAAAAATAGTTATGGTTTTTTATAATATAAAAAAGAGGCATGAAAAATCAATATATGACAGCAGTAGTATAATTGGTATACTAAGTGGATTATAGATAAGAAAAATTAAAAGGAATAAATGTTCATAATTTAAATAAAAACATGAATAAAATAACCAAATGATCTCATGGTCATGAAAGAATAATAAATATGAATTTTGTAGACTAACTACAATGTAAAAACATAGATAAAAATAAAGAGTAATGGAATATTGTACATTACTTTATTTTTTCTTAACGCTTGACTAATGTTCCTTGGAACCAAAGAAATGGGGTAGGAAGGTTGGTATTTATTAAAGAAAATTGAACGTTTTTCCTTTTAATTTTTAAATATATTCATTGGAAATATAAGTGGTGGAAAATGAAAAAAATTGGTATTCCAATGTTTCTAGCTTACGATTCTGGAAAAAATAAGATAATATATATATATAATTTTTTCTTAACAAAAATTCATTATTTTATATTATATTTATAAGGGGAAATAATTTTTCCATTAAAAAATATTTTTAAAAACATATTGTCAATTATAGACTTAGAATGATATTTTTTCAAAATTATTAATAATTATTTAAAATAAATTTTATAAATAGTTCAACCAGTTTTTATGTGGATTGTACAATAACATTTCTGTTGATATTGTTGCATATTTATTAAGGAATATAGCTTACGAAAAATGGAAATAAATTGTTTCACTATTCAATGAAAAATATAGTAATTTCGAAAATTTTAAAAAATTAAACATAAGATAAATTTACCATGATGTTCTCAAATAATATATTTATGTTATCTCAATAACATTGTAAATATAATAATATATTATTTAAAATAAAAAAAATTAATTTAAAAATCTGTTTAATAACGTAATCAATATTCTAACACTTATAAAAATTACACGGCACATTATAAAATATCAATATCATTTAAATTTAAATATATAGTGTTTTATTATATTGTATCCTAAAAATAAATTTAATTTAGATTAAATGAATTAAAACTAAATTTAAATATTTTTTATAGAAAAACTATTATTATATATATAAATATTCTTCGAATTCTTCTTACATTGAAGTGTATTTTATCAAATAAAATAAAAAGAAAATGAATTTAGAAAGTAGAATTTTCATTGTATAGAAAATATTAGACCTTATGAATGTTGTTTTTTATAAATATAACCCATCATTACACCAACAAACACCCTAAGGTTATGGTTTGCTGCAGTTTTACATTCATGGTGTTGATCGAATAACATTGAACAAGTGGTGATACACAAAAATGTTAAACATGTAATGCTCATAATTCCATGTAATATTTTTGAAAAATTAAATTGGGTTATTTTTGAGTCCAGACATTAAGACAAAACGTGATTCTGAGTCTTGGAGTGGCCGAAATGTATTTTTGAACTATTTTATGTGTTCATTTAATAAATGCGCTAGTGGGTTTTTATAACCATAAAATGGTGACTAGATCAGAATTATAAGGGTAACATTGAAATCATAGAATCATTATTTAACTAGGATGGTACTAACATCAACCGGTGTGGGTTTACCCAAAAATAATTCCTTCGGACTTTTCGGATGAAAATTATATTAACATAAATAGTTATTCTGTTATATTTTCATTTTTTTATGAAGCAAATCATTAGAGTGGTGTTGAATCAATGAGGAGATGATGAATCCAATTACAGAACGTCATTACTGAATAAACATGGTGACTCTACAACACGCACATGACTTCCTTCTTTAATTAAACATAGAATTTAGTGATAATGAACAACCCTTGAATTACACTAACAAACACAAAAGGAAGCTTCTCCAATGACGAACTCCAGTGACTCAGATGACAATGAAGACCCCCTTGGAGAGTATATTCGGGGATGGAGAACGATGGTCATTGAAATATGTCCATCCCCGAGAAATCTTCCTTCCCATATAGGGGGGTTTTCTATGTAATTTCTTTTTATCCATCCTTAATGATAAGTGACGAACACAGACCAACCTGCGATCATGTTGATATATGGTTTGATCATTCATGTGGGGTGGTTAATTATGTTTGATAAAAGGGATATTTATCATAGTGATAATTCCACATTATTATGGTTTTTCATGATCCTGCTCTCAATAATGCATCTTGGTTAACACAAAAAATACCTAGATCTTTCATTAGGTGTTATTGTGTTGTGAAACCATCACCAATTTTTTGTTTCATTCTTCACATTATTCATGGCTCTATATTCGGTAGAATTGGAATTCGTGGTCCATGAGGGACCATGATGGTGCATCAACTTGTGACTCTAGGAAATTATGGGCGTGGCCAGGCAGTCTGTGACATCGGTGAGAGGTCGTGAAAGAAGGTTGTGGCAGCAACACAAGGACGCGATACCCATACGCTGTGGTGACACTCAGGTGTGGAACCTAGCCGTGGTGGTGTAACCCAAAAAACAATTTATAGGAGGAGCCACTAGTACAAAGGCCTACAATTGATAACAGGAGTACTCGAACACCGGACCACATTTTAGGTGCCACACCATGCTAAATAGTGGTATACGGACCATGTCTGTGAGCTAGACCCATGGATTGTTGTGATTCACATGGAAGAACATGTCTACCTAAGCATAATTGTTGACCGAGGATGCGGCATCACAATGGCACCATGTGGTTGTGTTAAACAAATGTCGCATGAGGTCGAGGGTGGAGGAGAATCATTATGCCGATGCGGGATGTGTGATATGGGGAATAGGGATACTGGATGGCCTGGTCGGTCAGAATTGGTCCTACTATGTCAGATTGGACCCGATGAGATGTTGGCCACTAGGAAATTAGGTCGGCTGTACGGATTGCCTAACCATGCCTGGTCCTACAATGCCCAATGGGACTGGCCATTGGGCGAGGCCTGTCCGTTTTTGGCCTTAATGGGTCAGGCCATGATGGACCGTCAGGTCGGGTTTGTCATTTTGGTCTGACCAAACTAGACCATGCCTTAACACAACCAGACCTTATTTACTAAATGGAAAATATCATTCATACCGAGTATCTGATTGATGTACCGTCTATGGATTTGGGACCCTTGATGACAGATTGTTCTTTGTATAAAATCCAAGTGAGACTTCATAGTAGTTGATGTATGATCAGTGGCCTGAGTATTAGAATCTTCTGGAGTCAGGCGCACTAGAGAGAATGAATCCTACATATGATAGTGAGATGGAGAATATGACGAGTGGGATCTCAGTGTTCAAGGAATTGAGAATACATCGGTGGTTACGTAGCTCATCAGAAATGAGCGGTCTAGTAGTGGAGTGTAATGTCTTCGTCCAACAAATGAGGGGAACTCAGTGGTCCAGTAGACAAGCGGAACTCAGTGTTCCAACAACTAAGTGCACCTCAGTGGTCCATGAGCTCAGTGGACCTAAGTGGTCATGGAGAGGAGCATACATTAGAGGTCCAGTAAACGAGTGAACCAAACTGGTCCAATAGCCAAGCATTAATCACTGTTTTATTAGGAGTGTGGACAATAGTGGTCCAATATCAGAATGATCCTTGGTGACTCATTTCTGGATGATAACCAAAATAGTACAATATGATTCATCTTTACGACTGAGAATCATACTGTCATTAATTTGACATTTACCTGGTGTGATGTGTCATTGATTTATGGTATTTCGTTGTGGTCTTCAAATTTTGGATTACAGTTCTTTCTATGTATTATGTTACTCACCCCTATACGGGCTTTTCCCACACATGTCATGTCTCATGCAGGTGATCGACGAATCGATGATGACTATAGTGGTTAGAAACTCAGTGGTTCTCAGTGACACGGGGAAGAATGGTATACATCTATATCCATAGGTATCCATCCTTCACCTACCCTTCAGGTAGGGTCTCTAGTGGACGTACCATTGTATATGTACATTACAATGTGGTTATGGGCTTGTATTCGGGCCCCATTGTACTTTCAGTTATACTGTACAATTTGTAGGTGTCTCAGTGACATAAGAGGTTTACTTTGTGTTTAAATTTGGAATTCTGATCATCATGCATATTTATAGGTTTAAAGGGAAAGGCCTTCCATTTTTATCATCCTTTTCTTCACTTCTTTCCATCCCTCGGCCTAAGGGTGGTGGGCTTGGGATAGTTAGGGCATTGGCCTTAGGGGATTGGTCGTGAAAAAGATGTTTCATAGGGGGTTGGATCTATTTGAAGGACTAGATGTCTAAAATTTTTTATGTGTTAATAGTGTTATGTGTCCAAATATCATATTTCAGAATAGGGATTCATGTTTTGGTACTGTAGAGACCCGAAGCCTGACGTACATGGACATTACATTACATTTGCGGAATACATAGTACATAACAAAAACACACACACAAGGATCGTAATAGTTTAATGTCTTTGGAAACTCGGAACGTATTTTTCTAATCGTGGTGAAAGATCTTCAATATCTCCCATAAAGATCTTCCTTTTTTTTTACCTAAAAACCTTTCTTTATATCCTGGGGAAAAGAAAACATAAAAGGGTGAGATCAAATGCTCAGTAAGGGTAAACAAAAGAAATATCAATCACATCATATACATAAGAACATAGCTTTTGGAAATCATAACCTGCAAAAGAGCTCATAATATCATAACATGGGATAAATCATAGAAGTGAAAATGAAATCATAACTTAAAACATTACTCATTGTGGCATACACACATAATCATAGAGAATCATTTCTTGTTAGTCAGGACTCATTGCCAAGACTATCTTAGTGGACAAAGCCCCTTTCTGAATCGAGTAATCCTCGTTTCAGTCCTGTTTCACACAACCGGTATAACCTACCATTCCAGCCATGTCTATCTCATGAGATATAAAATCTTTACCCAATGCATTGGAGGGAGATATAGGTCCCACCCATCTCTTAATGAATCCTTTCTTATGTGTGCCACAAAATCATAAATCATACATCATTTCATAACCCATGTATTAAAAATGGGATTCTTAAAACAACATGACATCATAAAACCATTCATATAAGATAAAGGAATTCATAAACATAATTCCATCACAACATAGTCAAATCAATGTAAAAATATGGATAGAAACAGAACCCTTTATTATCTTAGATGGAAAATAATTTTGATAAAACACTTGAAATGAATTCTTGAGGAAAATATCCTTTCTTCTTCAAAATCAATTTCTTTTCACAAAACATCATGCAATTTTAAAAGAAAGAGATTTTATTAAAAATAGTCATGAAATCTTTTGGAGTAAGCTTCATGAAAATAAGGCTTTATAAAACCGTAAAAATCCGTTCATGCCGTTTAAGTTAAAAAAAACATTCTTCGTACTTTTGTCGGAAAAGTCAAAAAGTACCTCGTATGAAAAAGAGAGAAAAGATTCCTTTCATATTCTTTACTAAAAACTCACCGAAGAGTAAAATTGGATTTAAACTATTGTAAGTGGATGGAAACAATATTACATATTGAAGGAACATGGATGTAGATGATAAAATACACCCCAGTAAATACTTACGAATAAACAATCTCGGATAAAAATGAGATTGTGATATTTCCCTTACCTTAGGTCCGACTTGCTTTGTAAGTGTCCGAACCTCCTGTATAATGATTTAAATCATGTTATTGACATATTCCAGAATCATATTCATTGTTATGATATCATATATGGTTCACTTATAACATTATATTACCCGTTCTTTTGTAAATTCCATGTTAAAGAAGCGTTTTGGGTAAAATCGTTTCATTTATCTTAGGTGTTTTGACTTGTTGTTCTTGACATCATTATTACTTATATCATGATTTACTTACTTCCAGAATATAAAATATGATTTATATATCATATATAGTCAGTATATATATATATAATAAATAGATAAGTAAAATTAAAAACACCGTTCATGGAGACGGTAGTCCGTACGTACGCATGAACGCAGTTTTACTTTCCTTATTGTCTTGAAATGGAAGTAAGTAGATGACATACATATGTATATATACATAAATCCAGTAGCTTTATAATGTCATATATTTCATTATTATTTCTTATATATACATTATAATCATTCTTAAATGGTTAACATGGAGAAAGAATCTCATCGCGTCGTGGAGACGGTAGTCCGTACGTACGCACGAGCGATGATATCATTTCCATAAATATTGAACTGAGTTGAAGTGGATTATACAATATATCAGAATCAATATGATGTTGTAATAACTATGTATAGTTATTATTTACACCATTATACCCATCCATGTAAGGTGGTGGTGGAAAATAGATTACACCACGGCGTGGAGACGGTATTCCGTACGTACGCACGCGCGGTGATTTCTTTTTCCGTAGGATGGATAGATGGTGAAATAGGGTTGTTTCATACTTATAATAACATATCAGTATATGAGTGATACTGATGTTATTACTTCATAATGAAACAACCTAAGAAGAAGAAGTGGAAGAAGAAATAAAGATGAAAGAATTGGTAACGGTAATTACCTCTTCTTTGAAGTGACTCTTTGAGACCTCCTCTTAGGGCACTTGAATTGGTCTTTGAGGAATACCAGAACCTCTAGGATGTTGCTAGGGAAGTGGAGAAGAGATTTTGGCAGGGGTTGGCCGAGCTTGAGTGCTCAAATTGGTGTGAGGAGGAAGGGGAGGAGGTGTCCTTTTATAGGGGAGGAGAGGGGCACCTTAGGAATTCTTAAAAATATTAATTTATAATAAATATAACCCCACTTAAAAACCTCCAAAAATGACTCATATTCGAAGATTATATGAGATAGGGTTGTAATCTCATCAACCAATCAAATTTAGACATGTTTGGATATTATTTTAAACCTTATCAATTAGATTTAACTCTAAGTTAAATAATTTAACTTTTACCGTGTCTTTTTGTTTTCTTTCACTATATGGTTAATACACTTACTATAACATGCCAAACGAACCCCAAATTGTTTATTATTAATATATATATCCTTATCTAAGTCATTTGGCCGAACCTTAGATTTTTAGGAATAAAATAACAATTAGTAATATAATATTTGATTTAAAAACTATTTTGTGTCAATTTTGACACTATTTGATATATGATTTTTGTGAAAGTCATAACAGAATTAAATGTTCGAACCAAGTTGATTAAATCAACATTAATATATCATAGTAACCTAGAAAATTAGTGGAATTCATAAAAAATCTCAAATTACAATTATTTTGGTGCTTATAACATCAATTATGTCAATATTTCATTAAAAGATAATTACTGCATCATCGTTGTGTCATAAATAAATTAAATTATTTGATGTCTAAAAATTACAAATAAAATACCATCATGTAGGAAATCTTTTTAGATTTCTAATGAATATTTACAATCTAATTTATCTTATGTATATCCCCATATTAAAAATGATTTACTTATTAAACTTTGATTTTAACTATTTTAACCCTTCTTTAAATAAATTAATAATAAATGTCCTAATCTAATCCAAGTGGGATTAAATGGTCATCTTTTATTCCTAAGTTTGTTTTTGGTCGAATTACACTTGTCCAATAGAATTAGGACATGTGTTAGGGTAATATTAATATCATATTTACCCTTAGTTACCCTATTTACTATTAACCGTGGTAAAAAAGGTAAAAAGTTACTATTCACCAAAAAATTATTTTCATCTCATTGAACCACATTTTAGTCCTTGATATTAACCGTGTCTCTCGGATTTTCGAAATTCCATTCACAGAAGCGGTAAAATTAAGTTTTATGCAAAATTCAGTTTTTAACATACCACTTAGTAGTTTCACTATTCATCAAAAATTGATGTTTTTCAGAACAATGCCAAAGTTTCATCCCAAGCTATATTTCATATTCCGAATTCAAAAATGAAGTCTATTTTACCAAATTCATAACATAAAAGTTGCATTAATTAATTTTATAATTAAATCCCGCTGTTAAAACAAATAGCGTGTTTTTAAGAAACAATATCTATCAAAAGATTGACACTTGTTTATGTCTAGTTTAAATGTGAAACTACATCCAATGACCAACATTGTATTAAATTGTAAAAATATATTCTAAATATACTTTAAAACCACTCAAATTAATGATTTATCACTATTAATTATTTCGATTAAAAAAGTTGTTTTTAATTATAATTTAGTAATTTTCACTATTCATCAGAATATGAAAGTTATCCGAAAAGTACCAAAATTTCACCTTAGGCTAAATTCGATACTCCGAATCCAAAAATAAAGTTCATTTTGAAAAATAAGATTTACTGGATTTCAAAAGGTGGTTATTACTATTCATAACGGCTAGTTTTAATAATATTTTTATAACATATCGTTGTTTAGTGAAACTCAGTATTGCGTACTACACACGCTATCGAGGAAGGTCGCGATTGCGTGTAATGCAAGTCAAGTCAAGGATGTGTGTTGTGCAAGCTCCTTTTGGTGTAGCGTACAACACAAGACATTAATAAAATTAAAAGAATATTTTTTTATAAAATCTTGGGCTGTTACATTCTACCCCCCTTAAAATGAATTTCGCCCTCGAAATTCGTCAGGGTTATAAATGGTTTACTATTTGAAAGTTTCTTTAATAGAAACCCACATCGTAAAAGGGAATACCATAACTTGGCTTTAAAAACTAAAGTATGAAATGTAACGATTACCCAAATAAACTAATCACTGGGTTTCCACATAGGTGAAAATATGGATATGGAAGAGAAATCTAACCATCATGTTCTGATGGAGAGTGGTAGAGAACATGACTATGGAAAATCCAGTAATCACAAATCCATAAATTTGTGATGATCTAAGGTACCATCTGATTCATCAGGTATAAGATCACTAGGACAACATTTTTTGTTTCCAAGATCATTTCCCTAAAGTTGAAAATTTGAATTAGAATAAATACTTACTTTATTTTGATACAATATCACTGTTGTTCGTGCCTTGAACAATTTCCACTTCATCTCTTAAATAAATGAAGTTGAATTTGTTATTCGTGAAGTGTTAGCAGATCATGTGATACAATGACGGGTCATTCCATCTGTCTCAAACAAAAGGTAAGCAAAAGTTATTAAATATACATAAGTCATTATATAGTGAGATTAATCATATATAGTTCCTAAAATGGACTTATACTTCATATATCATACTGCTTAATATAATAAAACTAGTTTCTACTAAACAGGGACTTCTTGTAGGTCAGTGGTAGGCGATAAAGGCCATTCGCACTTCGGTTGTGGGTTCAATTCCTACAGCCTTGTCCGAAGCGATGGGTTGTCGCCCGTCCTGCAGGTTGTCCCTTTTTCTAAAACTACGTTACTATAACATCCCATCAATAATATCGAAAATCTTCTATCCTTAAACAATACTAACTTATGTCCAACATAATCCAGTCTAATCTTTAGGCTTATACATAATACTGCAGTCCACTCTCATAATATAGTGACAACGATTACCAGAGATTTAATACTGTCGTTGATCCCCACATATCATAAGATATGTCTTGTTGGTTACATTCCAAACATTCAAAGTCCTTAATCGTGTATTCTCTTGAATACCTTAGTGAAAACATGAATGTAGTTAAAAGTTAATACTTTCCATATACCAAAATCCTCAAAATTCTATATACTCAAACCATGATATCACTTAGTCCTTATATCAATCATGAGCTCATGAATACTATCAAACATTTAATTTTCTCCTTATCCCTTCATTATGCGCATATCATCTACATTCCAAAAATATCTGAATAACCTTTCATGGATAGTGGTACCATTAATCATACACTTTCATAACTCAAGGAAAGACAACAGTGTAACAATCCACAGATGTCTCTTTATTCCATAGTACCATGAGATTTCTTATACAACATTACACATGATAAACATGTAATCATTCCACAACATTCTTAAACCATTGACCGAGCATCAACAATTCTTTCATCTCACATATCATTTGTAGTCTCTTCATCATCATCCACATAAATACTACTCATATGACCATACTGATTCTCTTCATGAGTCTTTCCCTTAGGGCATTTGTTTGCATAATGCCCATACATTCCACATTTAAAACACTTAACCATTTTTGATGTCGTAGCAATACCATTATCCTCATCCATGGTGTTAACCGACCCTTTTCCTTTGCACTTACTTGCTTTGTGTCCTTCTTTTCCACACCCAAAGCATCTTCCAGTTCCCTTGAAACATTCTCCTTGATGCCTCTTCCCACATGATTTACATAGGGGATATTGAACTTTCTTTCCTCTATGATCATCATGGAACTCCATCTTTCTCTTATTAGTCGAGTCAGGAAACTTACCAAATTTTACTTTATTGATCATGTTGTGAGATTGCTGATTCGGCATAATAATGATGTTTGGACATCCAAATCCCATTTCATTTGGTTGCTCATGAAGAATATCATTCCATTGTCCATCATATCCTCTATTATTGTGAATCATCTTGTTTCCAGCCATTTTCTAAAACCCAAACAGGATAGTGTTAGATGCAAAAATCATGCTAGGGAAAACAACATAATAAAGGGGGAGTACCTTCAATATCCAACATCTTAGGTTTAATTCTATGATCGTTAGCGTAATTCTATTACTATAACCTATACGTATACTTAACCTTAGGGACATACCTAGACATACCTTAGAAATATCTCTAGGAATCTCACTAACGTTTTCGCATCCTAGTTTCCAATGGTTGACTAAACCTTTCCTCTGATACCAACTGTAGAGACCCGAAGCCTGACGTACATGGACATTACATTACATTTGCGGAATACATAGTACATACCAAAAACACACACACAAGGATCGTAATAGTTTAGTGTCTTTGGAAACTCGGAACGTATTCTTCTAATCGTGGTGAAAGATCTTCAATATCTCCCATAAAGATCTTCCTTTTTTTACCTAAAAACCTTTCTTTATATCCTGGGGAAAAGAAAACATAAAAGGGTGAGCTCAAATGCTCAGTAAGGGTAAACAAAAGAAATATCAATCACATCATATACATAAGAACATAGCTTTTGGAAATCATAACCTGCAAAAGAGCTCATAATATCATAACATGGGATAAATCATAGAAGTGAAAATGAAATCATAACTTAAAACATTACTCATTGTGGCATACACACATAATCATAGAGAATCATTTCTTGTTAGTCAAGGATCATTGCCAAGACTATCTTAGTGGACAAAGTCCCTTTCGGAATCGAGTAATCCTCGTTTCAGTCCTGTTTCACTGAACCGGTATAACCTACCATTCCAGCCATGTCTATCTCATGAGATATAAAATCTTTACCCAATGCATTGGAGGGAGATATAGGTCCCACCCATCTCTTAATGAATCCTTTCTTATGTGTGCCACAAAATCATAAATCATACATCATTTCATAACCCATGTATTAAAAATGGGATTCTTAAAACAACATGACATCATAAAACCATTCATATAAGATAAAGGAATTCATAAACATAATTCCATCACAACATAGTCAAATCAATGTAAAAATATGGATAGAAACAGAACCCTTTATTATCTTAGATGGAAAATAATTTTGATAAAACACTTGAAATGAATTCTTGAGGAAAATATCCTTTCTTCTTCAAAATCAATTTCTTTTCACAAAACATCATGCAATTTTAAAAGAAAGATATTTTATTAAAAATAGTCATGAAATCTTTTGGAGTAAGCTTCATGAAAATAAGGTTTTATAAAACCGTAAAAATCCGTTCATGCCGTTTAAGTTAAAAAAACATTCTTCGTACTTTTGTCGGAAAAGTCAAAAAGTACCTCGTATGAAAAAGAGACAAAAGATTCCTTTCATATTCTTTACTAAAAACTCACCGAAGAGTAAAATTGGATTTAAACTATTTTAAGTGGATGGAAACAATATTACATATTGAAGGAACATGGATTTGGATGATAAAATACACCCCAGTAAATACTTACGAATAAACAATCTCGGATAAAAATGAGATTGTGATATTTCCCTTACCTTAGGTCCGACTTGTTTTGTAAGTGTCTGAACCTCCTATATAATGATTTAAATCATGTTATTGACTTATTCCAGAATCATATTCATTGTTATTATATCATATATGGTTCACTTATAACATTATATTACCCGTTCTTTTGTAAATTCCATGTTAAAGAAGCGTTTTGGGTAAAATCGTTTCATTTATCTTAGGTGTTTTGACTTGTTGTTCTTGACATCATTATTACTTATATCATGATTTACTTACTTCCAGAATATAAAATATGATTTATATATCATATATATTCAGTATATATATATATATAATAGATAGATAAGTAAAATGAAAAACACCGTTCATGGAGACGGTAATCCGTACGTACGCATGAACGCAGTTTTACTTTCCTTATTGTCTTGAAATGGAAGTAAGTAGATGACATACATATGTATATATACATAAATCCAGTAGCTTTATAATGTCATATATTTAATTATTATTTATTATATATACATTATAATCATTCTTAAATGGTTAACATGGAGAATGAATCTCATCGCGTCGTGGAGACGGTAGTCCGTACGTACGCACGAGCGATGATATCATTTCCATAAATATTGAAATGAGTTGAAGTGGATTATACAATATATCAGAATCAATATGATGTTGTAATATCTATGTATAGTTATTATTTACACCATTATACCCATCCATGTAAGGTGGTGGTGGAAAATAGATTACACCACGGCGTGGAGACGGTATTCCGTACGTACGCACACGCGGTGATTTCTTTTTTCGTAGGATGGATAGATGGTGAAATAGGGTTGTTTCATACTTATAATAACATATCAGTATATGAGTGATACTGATGTTATTACTTCATAATGAAACAACCTAAGAAGAAGAAGTGGAA
This sequence comes from Viscum album, assembly GCA_963277665.1. Taxonomy (NCBI): domain Eukaryota; kingdom Viridiplantae; phylum Streptophyta; class Magnoliopsida; order Santalales; family Viscaceae; genus Viscum; species Viscum album. The sequence goes on from OY728141.1 coordinate 722,863,547, forward strand.
GAAGAAATAAAGATGAAAGAATTGGTAACGGTAATTACCTCTTCTTTGAAGTGCCTCTTTGAGACATCCTCTTAGGGCACTTGAATTGGTCTTTGAGGAAGACCAGAACCTCTAGGATGTTGCTAGGGAAGTGGAGAAGAGATTTTGTCAGGGGTTGGCCGAGCTTGAGTGCTCAAATTGGTGTGAGGAGGAAGGGGAGGAGGTGTCCTTTTATAGGGGAGGAGAGGGGCACCTTAGGAATTCTTAAAAATATTAATTTATAATAAATCTAACCCCACTTAAAAACCTCCAAAAATGACTCATATTAGAAGATTAGATGAGATAGGGTTGTAATCTCATCAACCAATCAAATTTAGACATGTTTGGATTTTATTTTAAACCTTATCAATTAGATTTAACTCTAAGTTAAATAATTTAACTTTTATCGTGTCTTTTTGTTTTCTTTCACTATATGGTTAATAAACAAACTATAACATGCCAAACGAACCCCAAATTGTTTATTATTAATATATATATCCTTATATAAGTCATTTGGCCGAACCTTAGATTTTTAGGAATAAAATAACAATTAGTAATATAATTGTTTATTTAAAAACTATTTTGTGTCAATTTTGACACTATTTGATATAGGATTTTTGTGAAAGTCATAACAGAATTAAATGTTCTAACCAAGTTTATTAAATCAACATTAATATATCATAGTAACCTAGAAAATTAGTGGAATTCATAAAAAATCTCAAATTACATTTATTTTGGTGCTTATAACATCAATTATGTCAATATTTCATTAAAAGATAATTACTGCATCATCGTTCTGTCATAAATAAATTAAATTATTTGATGTCTAAAAATTACAAATAAAATACCATCATGTAGGAAATCTTTTTATCTTTCTAATGAATATTTACAATCGAATTTATCTTATGTATAACCCCATATTAAAAATGATTTACGTATTAAACTTTGATTTTAACTATTTTAACCCTTCTTTAAATAAATTAATAATAAATGTCCTAATCTAATCCAAGTGGGCCTAAATGGTCATATTTTATTCCTAAGTTTGTTTTTGGTCGAATTACACTTGTCCAATAGAATTAGGACATGTGTTAGGGTAATATTAATATCATATTTACCCTTAGTTACCCTATTTACTATTAACCGTGGTAAAAAAGGTAAAAAGTTACTATTCACCAAAAAATTATTTTCATCTCATTGAACCACATTTTAGTCCTTGATATTAACCGTGTCTCTCGGATTTTCGAAATTCCATTCACAGAAGCGGTAAAATTACGTTTTATGCAAAATTCAGTTTTTAACCTACCACTTAGTAGTTTCACTATTCATCAAAAATTGATGTTTTTCAGAACAATGCCAAAATTTCATCCCAAGCTATATTTCATATTCCGAATTCAAAAATGAAGTCTATTTTACCAAATTCATAACATAAAAGTTGCATTAATTAATTTTATAATTAAATCCCGCTGTTAAAACAAATAGCGTGTTTTTAAGAAACAATATCTATCAAAAGATTGACACTTGTTTATCTCTAGTTTAAATGTGAAACTACATCCAATGACCAACATTGTATTAAATTGTAAAAATATATTCTAAATATACTTTAAAACCACTAAAATTAATGATTTATCACTATTAATTATTTCGATTAAAAAATTTGTTTTTAATTATAATTTAGTAATTTTCACTATTCATCAGAATATGAAAGTTATCCGAAAAGTACCAAAATTTCACCTTAGGCTAAATTCGATACTCCGAATCCAAAAATAAAGTTCATTTTGAAAAATAAGATTTACTGGATTTCAAAAAGTGGTTATTACTATTCATAACGGCTAGTTTTAATAAGATTTTTATAACATATCGTTGTTTAGTGAAACTCAGTATTGCGTACTACACACGCTATCGAGGAAGGTCGCGATTGCGTGTAATGAAAGTCAAGTCAAGGATGTGTGTTGTGCAAGCTCCTTTTGGTGTAGCGTACAACACAAGACATTCATAAAATTAAAAGAATATTTTTTTATAAAATCTTGGGCTGTTACATTCTACCCCCCTTAACATGAATTTCGCCCTCGAAATTCGTCAGGGTTATAAATGGTTTACTATTTGAAATTTTCTTTAATAGAAACCCGCATCGTAAAAGGGAATACCAAAACTTGGCTTTAAAAACTAAAGTATGAAATGTAACGATTACCCAAATAAACTAATCACTGGGTTTCCACATAGTTGAAAATATGGATATGGAAGAGAAATCTAACCATCATGTTCTGATGGAGAGTGGTAGAGAACATGACTATGGAAAATCCAGTAATCACAAATCCATAAATTTGTGACGATCTAAGGTACCATCTGATTCATCAGGTATAAGATCACTAGGACAACATTTTTTGTTTCCAAGATCATTTCCCTGAAGTTGAAAATTTGAATTAGAATAAATACTTACTTTATTTTGATACAATATCACTGTTGTTCGTGCCTTGAACAATTTCCACTTCATCTCTTAAATAAATGAAGTTGAATTTTTTATTCGTGAAGTGTTAGCAGATCATGTGATAGAATGACGGGTCATTCCATCTGTCTCAAACAAAAGGTAAGCAAAAGTTATTAAATATACATAAGTCATTATATAGTGAGATTAATCATATATAGTTCCTAAAATGGACTTATACGTCATATATCATACTGCTTAATATAATAAAACTAGTTTCTACTAAACAGGGACTTCCTGTAGGTCAGTGGTAGGCGATAAAGGCCATTCGCACATCGGTTGTGGGTTCAATTCCTACAGCCTTGTCCGAAGCGATGGGCTGTCGCCCGTCCTGCAGGTTGTCCCTTTTTCTAAAACTACGTTACTATAACATCCCATCAATAATATCGAAAATCTTCTATCCTTAAACAATACTAACTTATGTCCAACATAATCCAGTCTAATCTTTAGGCTTATACATAATACTGCAGTCCACTCTAATAATATAGTGACAATGATTACCAGAGATTTAATACTGTCGTTGATCCCCACATATCATAAGATATGTCTTGTTGGTTACATTCCAAACATTCAAAGTCCTTAATCGTGTATTCTCTTGAATACCTTAGTGAAAACATGAATGTAGTTAAAAGTTAATACTTTCCATATACCAAAATCCTCAAAATTCTATATACTCAAACCATGATATCACTTAGTCCTTATATCAATCATGAGCTCATGAATACTATCAAACATTTAATTTTCTCCTTATCCCTTCATTATGCGCATATCATCTACATTCCAAAAATATCTGAATAACCTTTCATGGATAGTGGTACCATTAATCATACACTTTCATAACTCAAGGAAAGACAACAGTGTAACAATCCTCAGATGTCTCTTTATTCCATAGTACCATGAGATTTCTTATACAACATTACACATGATAAACATGTAATCATTCCACAACATTCTTAAACCATTGACCGAGCTTCAACAATTCTTTCATCTCACATATCATTTGTAGTCTCTTCATCATCATCCACATAAATACTACCCATATGACCATACTGATTCTCTTCATGAGTCTTTCCCTTAGGGCATTTGTTTGCATAATGCCCATACATTCCACATTTAAAACACTTAACCATTTTTGATGTCGTAGCAATACCATTATCCTCATCCATGGTGTTAACCGACCCTTTTCCTTTGCACTTACTTGCTTTGTGTCCTTCTTTTCCACACCCAAAGCATCTTCCAGTTCCCTCGAAACATTCTCCTTGATGCCTCTTCCCACATGATTTACATAGGGGAAATTGAACTTTCTTTCCTCTATGATCATCATGGAACTCCATCTTTCTCTTATTAGTCGAGTTAGGAAACTTACCAAATTTTACTTTATTGATCATGTTGTGAGATTGCTGATTCGGCATAATAATGATGTTTGGACATCCAAATCCCATTTCATTTGGTTGCTCATGAAGAATATTATTCCATTGTCCATCATATCCTCCATTATTGTGAATCATCTTGTTTCCAGCCATTTTCTAAAACCCAAACAGGATAGTGTTAGATGCAAAAATCATGCTAGGGAAAACAACATAATAAAGTGGGAGTACCTTCAATATCCAACATCTTAGGTTTAATTCTATGATCGTTAGCGTAATTCTATTACTATAACCTATACGTATACTTAACCTTAGGGACATACCTAGACATACCTTAGAAATATCTCTAGGAATCTCACTAACGTTTTCGCATCCTAGTTTCCAATGGTTGACTAAACCTTTCCTCTGATACCAACTGTAGAGACCCGAAGCCTGACGTACATGGACATTACATTACATTTGCGGAATACATAGTACATAACAAAAACACACACACAAGGATCGTAATAGTTTAGTGTCTTTGGAAACTCGGAACGTATTCTTCTAATCGTGGTGAAAGTTCTTCAATATCTCCCATAAAGATCTTCCTTCTTTTTTTACCTAAAAACCTTTCTTTATATCCTGGGGAAAAGAAAACATAAAAGGGTGAGCTCAAATGCTCAGTAAGGGTAAACAAAAGAAATATCAATCACATCATATACATAAGAACATAGCTTTTGGAAATCATAACCTGCAAAAGAGCTCATAATATCATAACATGGGATAAATCATAGAAGTGAAAATGAAATCATAACTTAAAACATTACTCATTGTGGCATACACAAATAATCATAGAGAATCATTTCTTGTTAGTCAAGACTCATTGCCAAGACTATCTTAGTGGACAAAGTCCCTTTCTGAATCGAGTAATCCTCGTTTCAGTCCTGTTTCACTGAACCGGTATAACCTACCATTCCAGCCATGTCTATCTCATGAGATATAAAATCTTTACCCAATGCATTGGAGGGAGATATAGGTCCCACCCATCTCTTAATGAATCCTTTCTTATGTGTGCCACAAAATCATAAATCATACATCATTTCATAACCCACGTATTAAAAATGGGATTCTTAAAACAACATGACATCATAAAACCATTCATATAAGATAAAGGAATTCATAAACATAATTCCATCACAACATAGTCAAATCAATGTAAAAATATGGATAGAAACAGAACCCTTTATTATCTTAGATGGAAAATAATTTTGATAAAACACTTGAAATGAATTCTTGAGGAAAATATCCTTTCTTCTTCAAAATCATTTTCTTTTCACAAAACATCATGCAATTTTAAAAGAAAGATATTTTATTAAAAATAGTCATGAAATCTTTTGGAGTAAGCTTCATGAAAATAAGGCTTTATAAAACCGTAAAAATCCGTTCATGCCGTTTAAGTAAAAAAAAACATTCTTCGTACTTTTGTCGGAAAAGTCAAAAAGTACCTCGTATGAAAAAGAGACAAAAGATTCCTTTCATATTCTTTACTAAAAACTCACCGAAGAGTAAAATTGGATTTAAACTATTGTAAGTGGATGGAAACAATATTACATATTGAAGGAACATGGATGTGGATGATAAAATACACCCCAGTAAATACTTACGAATAAACAATCTCGGATAAAAATGAGATTGTGATATTTCCCTTACCTTAGGTCCGACTTGCTTTGTAAGTGTCCGAACCTCCTGTATAATGATTTAAATCATGTTATTGACTTATTACAGAATCATATTCATTGTTATGATATCATATATGGTTCACTTATAACATTATATTACCCGTTCTTTTGTAAATTCCATGTTAAAGAAGCGTTTTGGGTAAAATCGTTTCATTTATCTTAGGTGTTTTGACTTGTTGTTCTTGACATAATTATTACTTATATCATGATTTACTTACTTCCAGAATATAAAATATGATTTATATATCATATATATTCAGTATATATATATATATAATAGATAGATAAGTAAAATGAAAAACACCGTTCATGGAGACGGTAGTCCGTACGTACGCATGAACGCAGTTTTACTTTCCTTATTGTCTTGAAATGGAAGTAAGTAGATGACATACATATGTATATATACATAAATCCAGTAGATTTATAATGTCATATATTTCATTATTATTTCTAATATATACATTATAATCATACTTAAATGGTTAACATGGAGAATGAATCTCATCGCGTCGTGGAGACGGTAGTCCGTACGTACGCACGAGCGATGATATCATTTCCATAAATATTGAAATGAGTTGAAGTGGATTATAAAATATATCAGAATCAATATGATTTTGTAATAACTATGTATAGTTATTATTTACACCATTATACCCATCCATGTAAGGTGGTGGTGGAAAATAGATTACACCACGGCGTGGAGACGGTATTCCGTACGTACGCACGCGCGGTGATTTCTTTTTCCGTAGGATGGATAGATGGTGAAATAGGGTTGTTTCATACTTATAATAACATATCAGTATATGAGTGATACTGATGTTATTACTTCATAATTAAACAACCTATGAAGAAGAAGTGGAAGAAGAAATAAAGATGAAAGAATTGGTAACGGTAATTACCTCTTCGTTGAAGTGCCTCTTTGAGACCTCCTCTTAGGGCACTTGAATTGGTCTTTGAGGAAGACCAGAACCTCTAGGATTTTGCTAGGGAAGTGGAGAAGAGATTTTGGCAGGGGTTGGCCGAGCTTGAGTGCTCAAATTGGTGTGAGGAGGAAGGGGAGGAGGTGTCCTTTTATAGGGGAGGAGAGGGGCACCTTAGGAGTTCTTAAAAATATTAATTTATAATAAATCTAACCCCACTTAAAAACCTCCAAAAATGACTCATATTAGAATATTAGATGAGATAGGGTTGTAATCTCATCAACCAATCAAATTTAGACATGTTTGGATATTATTTTAAACCTTATCAATTAGATTTAACTCTAAGTTAAATAATTTAACTTTTACCGTGTCTTTTTGTTTTCTTTCACTATATGGTTAATACACTTACTATAACATGCCAAACGAACCCCAAATTGTTTATTATTAATATATATATCCTTATCTAAGTCATTTGGCCGAACCTTAGATTTTTAGGAATAAAATAACAATTAGTAATATAATATTTGATTTAAAAACTATTTTGTGTCAATTTTGACACTATTTGATATATGATTTTTGTGAAAGTCATAACAGAATTAAATGTTCGAACCAAGTTTATTAAATCAACATTAATATATCATAGTAACCTAGAAAATTAGTGGAATTCATAAAAAATCTCAAATTACATTTATTTTGGTGCTTATAACATCAATTATGTCAATATTTCATTAAAAGATAATTACTGCATCATCGTTCTGTCATAAATAAATTAAATTATTTGATGTCTAAAAATTACAAATAAAATACCATCATGTATTAAATCTTTTTAGATTTCTAATGAATATTTAAAATCGAATTTATCTTATGTATAACCCCATATTAAAAATGATTTACTTATTAAACTTTGATTTTAACTATTTTAACCCTTCTTTAAATAAATTAATAATAAATGTCCTAATCTAATCCAAGTGGGCCTAAATGGTCATATTTTATTCCTAAGATTGTTTTTGGTCGAATTACACTTGTCCAATAGAATTAGGACATGTGTTAGGGTAATATTAATATCATATTTACCCTTAGTTACCCTATTTACTATTAATCGTGGTAAAAAAGGTAAAAAGTTACTATTCACCAAAAAATTATTTTCATCTCATTGAACCACATTTTAGTCCTTGATATTAACCGTGTCTCTCGGATTTTCGAAATTCCATTCACAAAAGCGGTAAAATTAAGTTTTATGCAAAATTCAGTTTTTAACCTACCACTTAGTAGTTTCACTATTAATCAAAAATTGATGTTTTTCAGAACAATGCCAAAATTTCATCCCAAGCTATATTTCATATTCCGAATTCAAAAATGAAGTCTATTTTACCAAATTCATAACATAAAAGTTGCATTAATTAATTTTATAATTAAATCCCGCTGTTAAAACAAATAGCGTGTTTTTAAGAAACAATATCTATCAAAAGATTGACACTTGTTTATGTCTAGTTTAAATGTGAAACTACATCCAATGACCAACATTGTATTAAATTGTAAAAATATATTCTAAATATACTTTAAAACCACTCAAATTAATGATTTATCACTATTAATTATTTCGATTAAAAAAGTTGTTTTTAATTATAATTTAGTAATTTTCACTATTCATCAGAATATGAAAGTTATCCGAAAAGTACCAAAATTTCACCTTAGGCTAAATTCGATACTCCGAATCCAAAAATAAAGTTCATTTTGAAAAATAAGATTTACTGGATTTCAAAACGTGGTTATTACTATTCATAACGGCTAGTTTTAATAATATTTTTATAACATATCGTTGTTTAGTGAAACTCAGTATTGCGTACTACACACGCTATCGAGGAAGGTCGCGATTGCGTGTAATGCAAGTCAAGTCAAGGATGTGTGTTGTGAAAACTCCTTTTGGTGTAGCGTACAACACAAGACATTAATAAAATTAAAAGAATATTTTTTTATAAAATCTTGGGCTGTTACATTCTACCCCGCTTAAAATGAATTTCGCCCTCGAAATTCGTCAGGGTTATAAATGGTTTACTATTTGAAAGTTTCTTTAATAGAAACCCACATCGTAAAAGGTAATACCAGAACTTGGCTTTAAAAACTAAAGTATGAAATGTAACGATTACCCAAATAAACTAATCACTGGGTTTCCACATAGGTGAAAATATGGATATGGAAGAGAAATCTAACCATCATGTTCTGATGGAGAGTGGTAGAGAACATGACTATGGAAAATCCAGTAATCACAAATCCATAAATTTGTGACGATCTAAGGTACCATCTGATTCATCAGGTATAAGATCACTAGGACAACATTTTTTGTTTCCAAGATCATTTCCCTAAAGTTGAAAATTTGAATTAGAATAAATACTTACTTTATTTTGATACAATATCACTGTTGTTCGTGCCTTGAACAATTTCCACGTCATCTCTTAAATAAATGAAGTTGAATTTGTTATTCGTGAAGTGTTAGCAGATCATGTGATAGAATGACGGGTCATTCCATCTGTCTCAAACAAAAGGTAAGCAAAAGTTATTAAATATACATAAGTCATTATATAGTGAGATTAATCATATATAGTTCCTAAAATGGACTTATACTTCATATATCATACTGCTTAATATAATAAAACTAGTTTCTACTAAACAGGGACTTCCTGTAGGTCAGTGGTAGGCGATAAAGGCCATTCGCACTTCGGTTGTGGGTTCAATTCCTATAGCCTTGTCCGAAGCGATGGGCTGTCGCCCGTCCTGCAGGTTGTCCCTTTTTCTAAAACTACGTTACTATAACATCCCATCAATAATATCGAAAATCTTCTATCCTTAAACAATACTAACTTATGTCCAACATAATCCAGTCTAGTCTTTAGGCTTATACATAATACTGCAGTCCACTCTCATAATATAGTGACAACGATTACCAGAGATTTAATACTGTCGTTGATCCCCACATATCATAAGATATGTCTTGTTGGTTACATTCCAAACATTCAAAGTCCTTAATCGTGTATTCTCTTGAATACCTTAGTGAAAACATGAATGTAGTTAAAAGTTAATACTTTCCATATACCAAAATCCTCAAAATTCTATATACTCAAACCATGATATCACTTAGTCCTTATATCAATCATGAGCTCATGAATACTATCAAACATTTAATTTTCTCCTTATCCCTTCATTATGCGCATATCATCTACATTCCAAAAATATCTGAATAACCTTTCATGGATAGTGGTACCATTAATCATACACTTTCATAACTCAAGGAAAGACAACAGTGTAACAATCCTCAGATGTCTCCTTATTCCATAGTACCATGAAATTTCTTATACAACATTACACATGATAAACATGTAATCATTCCACAACATTCTTAAACCATTGACCGAGCTTCAACAATTCTTTCATCTCACATATCATTTGTAGTCTCTTCATCATCATCCACATAAATACTACCCATATGACCATACTGATTCTCTTCATGAGTCTTTCCCTTAGGGAATTTGTTTGCATAATGCCCATACATTCCACATTTAAAACACTTAACCATTTTTGATGTCGTAGCAATACCATTATCCTCATCCATGGTGTTAACCGACCCTTTTCCTTTGCACTTACTTGCTTTGTGTCCTTCTTTTCCACACCCAAAGCATCTTCCAGTTCCCTTGAAACATTCTCCTTGATGCCTCTTCCCACATGATTTACATTGGGGAAATTGAACTTTCTTTCCTCTATGATCATCATGGAACTCCATCTTTCTCTTATTAGTCGAGTCAGGAAACTTACCAAATTTTACTTTATCGATCATGTTGTGAGATTGATGATTCGGCATAATAATGATGTTTGGACATCCAAATCCCATTTTATTTGGTTGCTCATGAAGAATATCATTCCATTGTCCATCATATCCTCCATTATTGTGAATCATCTTGTTTCCAGCCATTTTCTAAAACCCAAACAGGATAGTGTTAGATGCAAAAATCATGCTAGGGAAAACAACATAATAAAGGGGGAGTACCTTCAATATCCAACATCTTAGGTTTAATTCTATGATCGTTAGCGTAATTCTATTACTATAACCTATACGTATACTTAACCTTAGGGACATACCTAGACATACCTTAGTAATATCTCTAGGAATCTCACTAACGTTTTCGCATCCTAGTTTCCAATGGTTGACTAAACCTTTCCTCTGATACCAACTGTAGAGACCCGAAGCCTGACGTACATGGACATTACATTACATTTGCGGAATACATAGTACATAACAAAAACACACACACAAGGATCGTAATAGTTTAGTGTCTTTGGAAACTCGGAACGTATTCTTCTCATCGTGGTGAAAGATCTTCAATATCTCCCATAAAGATCTTCCTTTTTTTTTACCTAAAAACCTTTCTTTATATCCTGGGGAAAAGAAAACATAAAAGGGTGAGCTCAAATGCTCAGTAAGGGTAAACAAAATAAATATCAATCACATCATATACATAAGAACATAGCTTTTGGAAATCATAACCTGCAAAAGAGCTCATAATATCATAACATAGGATAAATCATAGAAGTGAAAATGAAATCATAACTTAAAACATTACTCATTGTGGCATACACACATAATCATAGAGAATCATTTCTTGTTAGTCAAGACTCATTGCCAAGACTATCTTAGTGGACAAAGTCCCTTTCTGAGTCGAGTAATCCTCGTTTCAGTCCTGTTTCACTGAACCGGTATAACCTACCATTCCAGCCATGTCTATCTCATGAGATATAAAATCTTTACCCAATGCATTGGAGGGAGATATAGGTCCCACCCAGCTCTTAATGAATCCTTTCTTATGTGTGCCACAAAATCATAAATCATACATCATTTCATAACCCATGTATTAAAAATGGGATTCTTAAAACAACATGACATCATAAAACCATTCATATAAGATAAAGGAATTCATAAACATAATTCCATCACAACATAGTCAAATCAATGTAAAAATATGGATAGAAACAGAACCCTTTATTATCTTAGATGGAAAATAATTTTGATAAAACACTTGAAATGAATTCTTGAGGAAAATATCCTTTCTTCTTCAAAATCAATTTCTTTTAACAAAACATCATGCAATTTTAAAAGAAAGAGATTTTATTAAAAATAGTCATGAAATATTTTGGAGTAAGCTTCATGAAAATAAGGCTTTATAAAACCGTAAAAATCCGTTCATGTCGTTTAAGTTAAAAAAAACATTCTTCGTACTTTTGTCGGAAAAGTCAAAAAGTACCTCGTATGAAAAAGAGACAAAAGATTCCTTTCATATTCTTTACTAAAAACTCACCGAAGAGTAAAATTTGATTTAAACTATTGTAAGTGGATGGAAACAATATTACATATTGAAGGAACATGGATGTGGATGATAATATACACCCCAGTAAATACTTACGAATAAACAATCTCGGATAAAAATGAGATTGTGATATTTCCCTTACCTTAGGTCCGACTTGCTTTGTAAGTGTCCGAACCTCCTGTATAATGATTTAAATAATGTTATTGACTTATTCCAGAATCATATTCATTGTTATGATATCATATATGGTTCACTTATAACATTATATTACCCGTTCTTTTGTAAATTCCATGTTAAAGAAGCGTTTTGGGTAAAATCGTTTCATTTATCTTAGGTGTTTTGAATTGTTGTTCTTGACATCATTATTACTTATATCATGATTTACTTACTTCCAGAATATAAAATATGATTTATATATCATATATATTCAGTATATATATATATAATAGATAGATAAGTAAAATGAAAAACACCGTTCATGGAGACGGTAGTCCGTACGTACGCATGAACGCAGTTTTACTTTCCATATTGTCTTGAAATGGAAGTAAGTAGATGACATACATATGTATATATACATAAATACAGTAGCTTTATAATGTCATATATTTCATTATTATTTCTTATATATACATTATAATCATTCTTAAATGGTTAACATGGAGAATGAATCTCATCGCGTCGTGGAGACGGTAGTCCGTACGTACGCACGAGCGATGATATCATTTCCATAAATATTGAAATGAGTTGAAGTGGATTATACAATATATCAGAATCAATATGATGTTGTAATAACTATGTATAGTTATTATTTACACCATTATACCCATCCATGTAAGGTGGTGGTGGAAAATAGATTACACCACGGCGTGGAGACGGTATTCCGTATGTACGCACGCGCGGTGATTTCTTTTTCCGTAGGATGGATAGATGGTGAAATAGGGTTGTTTCATACTTATAATAACATATCAGTATATGAGTGATACTGATGTTATTACTTCATAATGAAACAACCTAAGAAGAAGAAGTGGAAGAAGAAATAAAGATGAAAGAATTGGTAACGGTAATTACCTCTTCTTTGAAGTGCCTCTTTGAGACCTCCTCTTAGGGCACTTGAATTGGTCTTTGAGGAAGACCAGAACCTCTAGGATGTTGCTAGGGAAGTGTAGAAGAGATTTTGTCAGGGGTTGGCCGAGCTTGAGTGCTCAAATTGGTGTGAGGAGGAAGGGGAGGAGGTGTCCTTTTATAGGGGAGGAGAGGGGCACCTTAGGAATTCTTAAAAATATTAATTTATAATAAATCTAACCCCACTTAAAAACCTCAAAAAATGACTCATATTATAAGATTAGATGAGATAGGGTTGTAATCTCATCAACCAATCAAATTTATACATGTTTGGATATTATTTTAAACCTTATCAATTAGATTTAACTCTAAGTTAAATAATTTAACTTTTACCGTGTCTTTTTGTTTTCTTTCACTATATGGTTAATACACTTACTATAACATGCCAAACGAACCCCAAATTGTTTATTATTATTATATATATCCTTATCTAAGTCATTTGGCGGAACCTTAGATTTTTAGGAATAAAATAACAATTAGTAATATAATATTTGATTTAAAAACTATTTTGTGTCAATTTTGACACTATTTGATATATGATTTTTGTGAAAGTCATAACAGAATTAAATGTTCGAACCAAGTTTATTAAATCAACATTAATATATCATAGTAACCTAGAAAATTAGTGGAATTCATAAAAAATCTCAAATTACATTTATTTTGGTTCTTATAACATCAATTATGTCAATATTTCATTAAAAGATAATTACTGCATCATCGTTCTGTCATAAATAAATTAAATTATTTGATGTCTAAAAATTACAAATAAAATACCATCATGTAGGAAATCTTTTTAGCTTTCTAATGAATATTTACAATCGAATTTATCTTATGTATAACCCCATATTAAAAATGATTTACTTATTAAACTTTGATTTTAACTATTTTAACCCTTCTTTAAATAAATTAATAATAAATGTCCTAATCTAATCCAAGTGGGCCTAAATGGTCATATTTTATTCCTAAGTTTGTTTTTGGTCGAATTACACTTGTCCAATAGAATTAGGACATGTGTTAGGGTAATATTAATATCATATTTACCCTTAGTAACCCTATTTACTATTAACCGTGGTAAAAAAGGTAAAAAGTTACTATTCACCAAAAAAATATTTTCATCTCATTGAACCACATTTTAGTCCTTGATATTAACCGTGTCTCTCGGATTTTCGAAATTCCATTCACAGAAGCGGTAAAATTAAGTTTTATGCAAAATTCAGTTTTTAACCTACCACTTAGTAGTTTCACTATTCATCAAAAATTGATGTTTTTCAGAACAATGCCAAAATTTCATCCCAAGCTATATTTCATATTCCGAATTCAAAAATGAAGTCTATTTTACCAAATTAATAACATAAAAGTTGCATTAATTAATTTTATAATTAAATCCCGCTGTTCAAACAAATAGCGTGTTTTTAAGAAACAATATCTATCAAAAGATTGACACTTGTTTATGTCTAGTTTAAATGTGAAACTACATCCAATGACCAACATTGTATTAAATTGTAAAAATATATTCTAAATATACTTTAAAACCACTCAAATTAATGATTTATCACTATTAATTATTTCGATTAAAAAAGTTGTTTTTAATTATAATTTAGTAATTTTCACTATTCATCAGAATATGAAAGTTATCCGAAAAGTACCAAAATTTCACCTTAGGCTAAATTCGATACTCCGAATCCAAAAATAAAGTTCATTTTGAAAAATAAGATTTACTGGATTTCAAAAAGTGGTTATTACTATTCATAACGGCTAGTTTTAATAATATTTTTATAACATATCGTTGTTTAGTGAAACTCGGTATTGCGTACTACACACGCTATCGAGGAAGGTCGCGATTGCGTGTAATGCAAGTCAAGTCAAGGATGTGTGTTGTGCAAGCTCCTTTTGGTGTAGCGCACAACACAAGACATTAATAAAATTAAAAGAATATTTTTTTATAAAATCTTGGGCTGTTACAGGTACGACAGCCAATGTATCCATAAACAAGGACATTGAATTTTGTATTCCAACTCGGTACATGAATACACTGGTTGTATGTGTATATGAATTTTTTCTCATGAACATTGTAAGATATAGGGATCTAACCAAGTTAAATATATTAATCCTGAATCATTACGATCTCTTTCAAGATGCCTCTACGTAGAAAATCATGCAGGATTCTAGTGTGTGACCAAGTGGATGGTCCATAGAGTCCTGAGGCTATGGTACAAGGATTGTTGCCAGAGATGATTCCTTATGGCGCTTTCCTAGTTCTACCACCATTCAATGATCTTTTATTAACACTGGCACTACCAGTATAAGACATATGTAGGATCAGTTCCTTACATGAGTTCCAGAGGTAGTGTCCTCAATGTTCAAGGGAGATATAGATCCTAAGGTAAATAACATTTGGAAGGAGTCAGTGAAATGAGTTTTTATCATAGTGTGGATGCCACTTCACCATATGGAAGTTATATATACATGCTTTCTATAGGGACCAACATGGAAGTGGTGGAGTGTGACAATATAGACGCCCAAGGAGGTGACCCACACCTGGTCTGACTTTGAGTGAATTTTTATAGAGGAGATATTCCCTACCACTTTATGCTCAGTAGGAATCTAAGAGATTCATTACCTATAGTAGGGAATCCTGGCAGTGGTGGAGTACTCTGCGAGGTTCATATACCTATCATTTTATTATGAAGATATGGTAGGAGAACCATTCATTAGTGTACAAACAATTGAATAGGGTATCCTATGGGAGATCATGGTTTGATTATTTCCCTCACTATCAATACACATGCTTGGATGTTGGAGCGAGCTCCACTAGTGGATAGCTTCGTCGAAGAGGGAGAAACAATGGTAAGAGCTACCACTTGGTGAAAGGGGGATGTTTCATCAATGGAGGGTATCCAAAAAATGATGTAAAGGCCCAAATGGGACAGAACATTTAGAAGATGTCCCCTTGACCCAGGGTTAGATGTACGAGGCTCTCATGGAAGTGGGACTCATCAGAAGAGCATAGTAAGCTACATGTGTTACAGGAATGAGCACGTGGACCGTGATTTCCTTACTCACCGCACAGAGGACCAACAAATGGTTGAGGGACTTCCAAGGCATCAGTAAAGATAGGAACATGGAAATATTTCAGAATACGAATGTGTCTATGTAACTGGATGAGATGGAGGAGGTGGGTATAGGTATGAGTTAATTCCACCACCTCCCCTAGGTTGTCCACCACGGGCTCTAGGAGAAGGTGTTTAGGGGAAGGCTTAGCTTCTCGCCATCGAGGCCTCAGGTGTCGAAGTTCCAGTGATTTCACAAGGTACGATCTCTGTATTCTCCACATTATTTGATGTTCTTGTAGATATAGGTCCTATTCACTCATTCCATAGTGCATACCATGTTCAGATTTTGGAGAATTCGATCTTTCCGTTTGGAATGAACCTTACGATTAGGGACTCTTATGGGAGGGGATTCCATGATCACATATTTGTGGTGACAGAGTGAAATTTCTCTAGGAGGTGAGGGATTCATCTAATATCTCTTATTATCATCATTGAGGCCTTACGATGTCATCCTAGTTATGGGATAGATATCAATATTTCATTTTTATATCGTCTGTATTAGGAGAAGAGTGTTTTAGATTCAGTGACGATCATGGTTATGCATGATTGGGAACCACCTATGAGCATTACAAAGATACAGAGTTTCCATGCGATGGATGGGTACTATTGGAAGTTTTTATTCAAATTATTTAGAGTAGAATCACCAATAACAACATTAAATACAAATAGAAAACCCTTCAAGTGGACAGAATGATGCAATAATAGCTTTCAATAGCTATGAAAGATCTTCATGAGTGCTCCTATATTGAGGCTTCCAGAGGAGGGAACCAACCATGTGGTGTTATGTGATGCATCAAGAATCATGATTTTTTTATGATGTTGTAGTGGACATATGTTCATGCTAATGGTTCAGGAAAAAGTAGACCGCATTTGAAGAATTTTGTGCCTCACGACCCTGAGTTGGAAATAGTAGTATTTTGACTAATTATGTAGCAGCACTAGTTTAGGGGAAAATGATTCATCATCTACTCTAACTACAAGATTATAAAGTATATAATTTCATATAAGGTTCCAAATTTGGCATAGAGATTTTGGATAGAGTTACTCTAGGATAATGACTTTGATATTATATTCTACTGGAAAGAGGGTGTGTTGGAAAATTATCTTTCTCATGGATCGAGTTACTAACTGTTGAACGATGCATCATATTAGTAGAATCCCATATAATATCCTTCGTGGAAACATAGGAGACATATTTTCTTCAGTCAATGGTATTTTCCCCTCCACTATTACAATGATTCAGGGAGGCACAACATAGAGATAGCAGCTACGAGTCTACTTGTTCCCAGTTGTCCACAGAGCATGCCCTTAAGAGATATTCTTTAGGTGAGAATCTTGTAATAGTTTTCAGAGTATGCACCATAACAACATTTTAGTTGTTGGAGGTGGTGCTGAGGGAGTTCTATATAACCCATTTTTTGATCATCTATGTGTGTAAAATAGTTACCAAGTCGTCCAAAGTCAGTACCAGTGGCCAGGAATGAGGAAGGAAGCAGAAGAATTTTTTTCGATGTACATCAGTTGTCAGCAACAGAAGGCTGAGCACAAGGTTCTAGAAAGTTTGACGTAATAGCTTGATCTAACATAGTGGAAATGTGATGGGATATCGATGGAATTCATGATGAGAATACCACATACGTCCAGGTGGCACCATACAATTTGAGTGATCATACACCGATTTATTATGTTGTCACACATCCTACCTATGTATAGGATTCTTGTATAATTTAATAAAAATTATTTAACTATTATACATGTTGTTATCCTACCCTCAACCAAGGAAAAGTAAAAGGTAACGGTTTATTTCACAATCTCTTCATTATCCGAGGTTGATTATACATAATTATCTACTCATATTTCTTTCTCATCCACATACATGTTTCTTAAAAATGTAGTCCAAGACATTTTTACTATTTAAAATAAAATGTGGTAAAGTCAATTATACCCTTCATTGTCTTTTTATAAAATGGTTTGGAAGGAATCTTTCCACCGTTTTCCAAACAAGGTCCTTTTTAACCTTATTGACAAAATTAATGTAAGAATGAATTTTTTATCTTATATGATGGGTTTGGCTATTTTCCGCCATTATAAAATCGTCAAATAATCCCTTACAAGCATAAACGAATTTCATCAAAGCAAAATGTTATATTTTATAATTATGATACTTTTAAATGATTTAAAAAAAAGAGATATTTAAATCAAATAGTGTTGATTTTATCTATGTCAACATCATATGATGCATTTTAATCTTTTTTGAAGTAGATTTATTATGATACAAAATTTCATATTGTATTGATGGTTTTGTGATATTTTTGTCTGTGGATGTGTTATTTTTATACCATTCATGGTTTATGGAGATTGTATTGACATTTCGTATGCTAGTTTTAATATGACTATTTATGTTATGTTTAAAATTGTTCATATGAGGAAAGCATCGGACTTATTAAGTGACAGGTGGAGCCTGCTATAGCTCCATGATGCATCCGTAGGTCTCATGAGATAAACTGTTGTCTTGGCACAAGGCCTTGAAAAAAACCTTATTTGATTCTTGGCACAAGGCCTTGAATATGTGATTATGATAGTCTAGTATTGTGCATTACATTATTATGAAAGTGGTTATTAATATTGAATGTGATTATTCGACTAGTAAAATATCCATGTTACTAAGTAAATGACATTATTTAATTTTATCTTTTCCAAATTATCCTGAAGTTCATGTTTAAAAGGATTTTGTTTTCATTATAAAATACCTTAAATGTTTATGTTTATTTACGAAAGTTGCTGCTATATTGTTATCCTTACTGAGCATCTAAGCTCACCCCTTTCAATGTTTTATTATTCCTAGGATGTGAAGTGGTATTTTATGAATGAACTGAAGGGGTAGTATGTGGGTATACGAAGACAAGATGTTGTAGTAGTTTTTTTCCCTTTATGATGTAATGAAAGACTTATGAATATCTCCAGTGTTTCCAAGGATACTATACTAATCGGTCTTTCAAGACTTGATATTTTGTGATCATTCCAATATTATGTAATAATTCACCAACACTGGGTAACTGGGGTCAGGGCATTATAGTTAGTATCAAAGGATGTTTAGTACAATCCTTGGAAGCTAGATTTTTATATACTCTGATTAAAGCACATAGCCATAAGATTAACATTGATGATTTGTATAGAATATCTTTATAAATTTTGGCATTGTAGTGATTTGGTGTTTTTATGAGAAATACATCCATGTCTGGATATGATCAGGTGGAGGTGGCTCTTGAACATTTGTACCTAGTGCTAATACCTGAAAACACCACTTTGAGCATGAATCGAATGGGAACAGATGCACAACAACGGGTCTTGCTCACCCTTGGTTACAACACTCCCGGGGGATATGATTAGGATAATTATCATTTTCTTTTCAAACCATTATGAAGGGTTTATGAGTATATACTTCCTTAAAGAAAACATTTTTATGATTATGGATTATATCCATAAACTGTTCAATTTATGTCTATTATTTTACATGTTTGGATTTATGTATTGTGATTCATAAACTAATCTACTGTATGCCATTGTTTAGAAATGGATCCTAGTGGAAGGAATGGAAACTGTATCAATGACTGCACTACATAGTTGTATTTCCATCCTAATAAAGATAATTATAGTAGAGCTAGTGATGAAACTGGTACTGATCAGCTAATTACCATACTGGGACAACTCACTCAGGTTTTGAATAATAACATTACCCGTATGGAGCACCCTGATCTGCAGTGTGGAGGATCAATGATAGATCGCTTCATAAGACAACAACCACAAACATTCAATGGGGGTAAAAATACAATATTAGCTGAGCAATAGATAAATTCCTTATAGAAAATATTCCATGCCTTGGTGAGTAGCGAAAAAGGAAATGTTGTCATGGCAGTTTACCACCTCACTGGGGATGCTGATCAATGTTGGTCATTGATTCAAAACATGAAAGAAAATTATGAAGTATAAAATATTGAATGGAGGGAGTTTAAAAATATTTTCATAGAAAAAAACTTTCCTCATGACCATCGAGCAGATATGGAATGACAATTTCTATGTCTGAGGAAAAAGGAGGATGAGAATGTAACAATATATGAGTCAAACATTACAAGGATATAAAGGCATGCTTCATATTATATACGTACCCCTAGATGTAAGACTGATCGTTTCATTAATGGGTTAAAGCCCTTTCTCCATCGGGCATTAGTCTCACAATCCATCTCATTTTATGGAGATATTTTCTCATGTGATATGATGATAGAAAATGAATTCTCTAAGTCTTACAACTTCAAAGAAAATCAAGAGAAGAAGAGATGTACTTATGAATCTAGAAATGGAAAAAAGAGGAAGAAGTGAAATTATGAATATCCATCCTATATTAAATGTTGGAATAAACCCATTGTACTTTCTTTAATGTAATGGGAGTTGATTATATGTGTGATGAAAAATGACACCAAGCTCGTGATTGCAAGGGGAAGAAAGAGGCTCCGGATATTCAATGCTACATTTGCTGGGATATGGGACATTATGAAAATTAATTTCCTAAGTATCAGGAAAACATACCTTTGAATAGGCCAAGGGATCAAGGCCATTCTTATGATATCACTACTGTAGAGGTAGAAGCTTGGAAATACGTGGTGACAGGTAATATAATAGTTTCCTCAAGTTTAGAAAATGAATTATTTGATTCTGGATCATCACATTGTTTCATATCATACCAGTTTACTATAAAAAGTAGATATTTAATATTTGATTTAACAATGGAGTTTCTAGTTAAAACTCTTAAGGGAAGTATCATCGCAACAATTTTTTGTGAATCTGTTCCCATTAGACCATATAAATGTTCTTTATCTGTTGATCTTATCATCATACCTATGATGTAGTATGATATAATCATCGGTATGGATTGGCTATCATACCTTGATGTGAAGATTTATTTTAAGATGGAGGTTACGATTTTTGATGACAATGATAAAAAATACCTTATCTTTAGAGCAGAATCGTCACCACATAATTCTTATCTAGATCCACCCCTAGTAGCTCATCTAAATTAAATTATTGGGGTAAAAGAGAATGAAATGACTATGGGTGAGGAAAGGAATGTTCAAATAGAGGATGTACCTATTGTGAGAGAATATGTTGATGTATTTTTAGAAGATTTACTATGACATCCCCCATAATGCGAAATTGAGTTTTCCATTGATTTAATTCTTGGATCAAGGCCAATTTTGAGGACCCCTTATAGAATGGAAATAGTGGAATTAGTGGAACTAAATAAACAACTAGAGAAATTGAGTAAAAATGGATTTATTCTCCCTAGTGTTTCTCCATGGGGAGCCCCTATCCTTTTTGTTAAGAAGAAAGATGGATCTTTGAGGTTATGTATCGACTACAAGGAGATCAATTTTTTAACCATAAAGAAAAATTATCCCCTTACTCACATTTATGATTTATTCGACCAAATTCATGGATCTCAATATTTCGCAATGATTGTCCTTTGATCTGGATTTCATAAGTTGTTTGTGAAGAAGGACGACATTCCAAAAACTGCATTTCGAACCAGTTATTGGCATTACGAGTTTACAGTAATACCTTTTTGGCGGACTAATGCACACTGTTTTCATGGATCTAGTCAAAAAAGTTTTCTAGGAATATCTTGATGAATTTGTAGTGGTATTTATTGATGATATCTTTCTATACTCCAAAAGCAAAAATGCTCATGAATATCACATGGGCATTATCTAGAAGGCTCTTAGAAGACATGAATTATATGGGAATTTTAGCATGTGTTAATTCTGGCATCATGATATTTCTTTTATTGGTTGTATTGTCTCTAAGGATGGAATCTATATTGATCCTTCTAAGATAAGTGAAATCCATGAATACCCAGAACCGATGAGTATAACTGAGATATGCATTTTTATTGGTTTAGCAGGTTATTATCAACATTTCTTCCACAATTTTACCCGATTGGAGGACCCATTAACGAAGCTCACACTTAAAGGGGTTAAATTTGTTTGTGAATAAGAGTGTGAAGAATGTTTTGATTAACTGAATAGAAGATTAGTAGATTATCCTATATTGACTATACCATTGGGTAATAATGGTTTTTTTATTTATAGTTATGCTTCAAAGAATGTACTTGGTTATGTTTTTATGCAGAATGATAGGGTTATTTCCTATGAATCACTAAAGCTAAAAATTCATGAGAATAACTATCAAAATCATGATCTTCAGTTAGATACTGTAATATTTTCTTTCATGATATATAGAGACATTCTATATGGTGAATAATGTCAGACTTATACTAATCACGAGAGATTGATGTATATTTTCTCGCAAAATGAACACAACATGCGGCAAAGGAGATGGACTGATCTACTCAAGGATTATGATTGCATTATACACTACCACCCTGGTAAGGAAAATAAGGTGGAAGATGCTTTGAGAAGAAAAGATAACAGAGTTTTGAACAAGATGAGAGTTCAAAAGAATCCTATATACATAGATCAAGAATATATGGATATGGGAATAATCATGGAAGGTGAACAATAAATTTTTTTTCAAATGATTTGCAAACAATCATTAATAGAAAGGATAAATTCTTCTCAAACCGATGATGAAGAGTTTCAAAAGAAGATTAATGTTGTGAATGATGGGAGATTGTGTGACTTAGTGTATAAAGATGGAATTTTGAAATTTGTGACGAGACTTTGTGTTCCCGATATACCTCATCTAAAAATGGTATTTGTTGAAGATACTCATAGTTCCAATTTCTCTATTTACCCTGGGAGCACAAAAATTTATAGATTGTTGATGGAACATTATTGGTGGGACAATATGTAGAGGGAGATTGCTGATTTTGTGTCAATATGTATGGTTTGTAAATAAGTGAAAGCTGGAAGGCAACAGATTGGAAGAGTAATGCAACCTCTTCCCATAACGGAGTGGAAATGGGATAATATTATGGTGTAATTTTTCATAGGACTACCGAAAACTCCAAGAAGGAACAATGCAATATGGGTCATTATTGATCGTCTTACCAAGTCAACAGATTAACATTCTATAAGAGAAGAACTACCTCTTGAACGTCATGCAAGACTATATATTAATGATGTTGTGAGACTTAATTGTGTACCCCTACTGATTATTTCGGATCTTGATCTACTCTTTACATCAATATTCTGGAAAAGTCTTCAGAAAGCCCTAGATACTGAGCTTCGTTTGAGCACTACATACAACCCCCAAACTGATGGACCATCAGAACTAACTATTCAATACATAGAAGTCATGTTGAGATTTTGATCACATGACTATCATGTTATGTGGGATCAATATTTAACTCTGGTGGAATTTTCCTATAACAATAGATTCCATTCAAGTATTCAGATGGCAGTGTATGACGTGTTATACAGAAAGTGATGTAGCACACCAACCTGTTAGGATGATGTTGGTGAAAGTAAACTTGTAGGCCCCGAACTGGTGGAGGAAACGATGGAAAAGGTGATGATAATCCAAAACCACATCTAAGTTGCTCAATGTATTTAGAAGAGCTATGTTGAAAACCAAAGGAAGGATTTTCAATTTCAGGTAGGAGATCATGTTTTCTTGAAGGTAACTCTAAGGAAGGGAGTTATACATTTCGACAAGAAAATAAAATTGGGTCCCAGGTACATATGACCATTTTAAATTATAGAAAAATTTGGGGTTTTTTCTTATCATTTGGAAATTCCGCCAATTCTCTCCAACTTTTACGATGTGTTACACGTATCACTGTTGAGAAAATACATGCCGGACCCAACCCATGTACTCACTTATGAGGAAGTAGAACCGGTACCCGATCTGTCTTATTGCGAAGAGCCCATCAGGATTCACGATACAAGAGAAGAAGTGATAAAAAACCAGACGACAAGTCTGGTAAAAGTTCTATGGATAAACCATAAGATGGAAGATGCAACATGGGAGCATGAGGAACATATGATGAAGAACCACCTCAGTCTTTTCATGCGGTAGAATTCTAAAAATTTTTAGGGTAAAATTATTTGAAGGAGGGGATAATTTAACACCCCAAGCTTCAACAGAATGTTTCCCTTTGAATAATACAGTATCTTTCATTACATGAAACTTCGAGATTCTAACACACCGTGAACAATCAAACTAGCCGTTATGAATAGTAATACCCAGTTTTTGAAAATTTATAAATTTTATCATTCCAAATGGACTTCATTTTTTAGATTAGTAATATTAAAATTATCCTAAGGTAATATTTTGGGATTTTTCTAAATGCTTTCAATTTTTTATGAATAGTGAAATACACTGAGTCATAGTATAAAAACAAATTTTTATTTAAATAATTATTTATTTTATTTAAATTTATTTTAGGACAAAATTAATTTATAATACCTAATAATGTGAAATCTAATTCATTAGAGTCATTTTATAATAATTTTAGATATATAAATATTTTATGAACTTATCACCGTCTTTTGCCCATCTCCTAGGAGAATTTCAAAATTCACATATAACTTAATTTTACTATTTCTGTGAGAGGAATATCAAAAATCCGAGAGATAGAGGTAATATGAAGGAGTAAAATGTGGTTCAATAAGGTAAATATAATTTTTGGTGAATATTAACTGTTTACTTTTATTTACAACAGTTAAATATAAATAGGTTTATTAAGGGTAAAAATGATATTATTATTACCCTAACACATGTTCTAATTCTATTGGCTAAGTATAATATGACCAAATATAACATTAGGAATAAAATATGAACCCATTTGGTTCACATGGATTTGATTAGGACATTTGTTATTATTTAATTCAAATAAGGCTTAAAAGAGTTAAAATCAATGTTTAATAACTAAAACAATTTTAATATGAGGTTATACATATTATAAATTAAATATTAAGAATTTTATATAAAAATAAAAAAATTTCCTACATAATTATATTTTATTTATAATATTCATAAATTAAATAAATTAATTTATTTATGACACAATGATGATGAAGTAATTACATTATTAGAGAAATATTAAAATAATTGATATTATAAATACACAAATAAATATAATTTCTGACTTTTAATGAATTCAAAAAAATTTATACCTTAATATGACTTGTATGGAATGATTAAATGAAATAGTATCAAAGATATATAATCGTTACAAATTTAGCAAAAACAATATATGAAATAGTGTCAAAATTGACATAAAATAGTTTTTTAAAACATTATTATATTCTTAATTGATATTCGAATCCTTAAAATATAAGGATTGGCCATGAGAATTTTATAATGATAGGTGTATCATTAATGAACCACTTGAGGTTCTCTTGGATGTTTACAGTATGTTTATTAACCATATAATAAAAAAATACAAATATCATGGTAAGTGTAAAACTAATTAACTACGAGTTAAAACAAAAACATAATTTTAATATAGTGACCCAAACCTAAATAAAACCTATTGGTTGAGTATTTTTAGACCCATACACACCATAGACTCTAAAAAAGTCACTTTGGAGCCATTAAAACCCGAATATGAATTTATTATAAAATAATATTTCTAAATTATCCTAAGGTGCCCTTCACCCCTCTTATAAAAGTTCCCTCCCCCTTCTCTCAATTTAATACATTCAAAACCTATTGGATCGGTGAACCCCTGCCCATATATCCTCTCATCTTCCCTCAATTCAACATATAGGCCTTAGTTTTATCATAATGCCATCCTACAGAGCCCTTCTAATCAAATCAAAAGGAATAACCCAAAGAAGAAGTAATGTTTTCACCACCCCTTTTTAAGTTCTTTTCTTCATCCACATCTTCATTATTTGTTATTTACATTTTAATATAATAACTCTAGTATCTTCTATATCATGTGATGTTATTATAAATATTGTAAAACCATATTCAGTATTCTATCAATCACATGGATGACATGTCACCATACTTGCGTACATATGACTTACCGTCTCCACGTCATGGGGTAATTTTTATTCAATACATTATTATTTGGATGGGTATAATAATTATGTGTAATTCATGTAAATAATAAATATAACAATATAATTATTCTTTATATATGATACACCATCCAAATATATATTATTTTAATATCCAAAGAATGATATTGTCGCTCGTACGTATGTACCGACTACCGTTTCACACAAATGCTATGAGAATTCATTCCCCATCGTATCCATTCAAGAATTATTTTCATTTGATGATTAAAAATAATTTTTAATGGCTTGATATCATTCTTTATATTAATAAGATACAACTTATTTATAACAAACATGGATAATGTCATAAAACATAAAAAAGAAAACGAGTAAATGGACACGCGAAACAACGATAATATTTAAATATTATTAACAAAGAAATAATAAAATATCATATATGATATAATATTTATGTATATGATTCATTTATAATTTAATAACATTGATTTAAATATTATATAATTGGTTAACCTACCCCTGACTAAGAAAAAGTAGTAGGTATGGGTTAATTTCACAATCTCTTCATTATCCGAGGTTGTTTATACGTAATTATCTTCTGGGATCTCTTTATCATCCACATCCATGTTTCTTATAAATGTACCCCACAACATTTTTACTATTAACTAGACAACGGGTTAAAGTCAATTATAGCATTGTTTGACTTTTTATAAAATGTTTTGAAAGGAATCTTTCCGTAGTTTTCCGAACAAGGTCCTTTTTATCATGTTTGACAAAATTAAGTTAAGAATGAATTTTTTAAAATATACGGTGGGTGCGGATATTTTCCACAATTATAAAATTGTCGAAGCTTCCCGTACAATCTTATAAGAATAAATTAAAATTAAATGTTTTCTTTTATAATTTTGTGACTTTTAAATTATTTAAAAAAAATTCTCTCAAATAGTTTGGATTTCATCTATGTCAATATCCTTTGAGGAATTTTAAGGTTATTTGATGCTTATTTATTCAGATACAAATCATCATATTATATTGAAGGTTTTATGTTATGTTTGATTGGGTATGTTTTATTTTCATACCATTCATGGTTTGTGGATAATTTATTGACATTTCATATGCTAGTTTTAATAAGAATGTTTATGTTATGTTTAATCCTGCTCATATGAGGAATGCATTGGACTTAGTAAGTGACGGGTGGAGCCCGCTATAGCTCTTTGATGCATCAGTAGGTCTCGTCATACATACTAGTTTCTTGGAAATAGGCATTGACAAAAACTTATTTGTTGTCTTGGTACATGGCCTTGACTATGTGGTTATGATAGTTTGGCATTGTGCATTCCATTTTTATGATAGTGGTTATTTAAATTGCATGTGATTATTTGACTAGTAGAATAAACATGTGAATATGTAAATGGAATTATTTCATTTTATCTTTGAATTATTATGCTTATTTTCATGTTTAAAAGACTTTTGTTTTAGTTATAAAATTCTTTAAATGTTTATGTTTATTTATGAAAGTTTTCGCTATATTGTTATCCTTACTGAGCATCTAATCTCACCCCTTTAAATGTTTTATTTTTCCCAGGATGTGAAGAAGTATTTTATGAATAACCTGTAGGGATATTATGAGGGGATATTCAGACAAGACGTTGTTGTAGTTTTATTCACTATATGATTTAATATAAGACTTATGAATATATCTAGTGTATCCAAGGCTACTAAACTAATCGGTCCTTCGAGAACTAATCTTTTGAGATTATGAAAATATTATGGAATAATGCAATGACACTTGGAAACTGGGTTCAGGGGGGTTACAATGATTACAATTTTGGCCCATGCGGGACTGATGCAGTACATCCACCATTGGTGCCGGGCTAGAAGAGCTATAGAAATGGCACAAGGTCGCGACACCAAGCCATGGCAGAGACACTAGGATAAGGAACCCAGGCCGCAGTGGTTGCAGGATACACTAGAACCATGTTTGGTGATAGACGGGAGGTGGGAGGCATGGATAGATTCTATCGACGTGGAGGCCGGAAGCTGGTACCATGCGGATGCAGCCACATGGTCGCATTAGAGGTTCCATGTTGAATAAAGCCATGGTACGTGGACCACAGCTATGAGCTAAACCCCCTACTTGATGTTGATCACATGGATGTCCAAGTCTTCATGATAGGATTGGCTTACAGAGGAGGTGGAACCAACCTAGGTCTGTATGGATGTGCGAACCAGACGTCGTACAACATCTTGGCTAGATGAGGTCCACACTGGTTTGTGGACCGGTCTAGAGGATAACCAGCCTACTGATGCGGGCTGGGCAGGATAGGGAACCTAGTCACTAGATGACTCAGTTGGTCAGAATCGGTCTGACTAAGTTGGACTGGACCGAATGAGAACTATGTAACAGGGTGACCTGGACGGCTGGACTCACAGATGAACATGGATGGTTCCAAAAAGGCCCACTAGTCCTGGAAAATAGGCATGGATGAAAATGGTCAACCGTTAACCAACTGGGTCTCGTCGGGTAGGCCAAAATGGGTCGGGCCATGTGAGACCCCTAGGCTAGGATAGTTATGTTGTTCTGATGATTTTTTATTGGGCCAAGACACAACTGTCACATATTTACAAAAATATAACAATATTTAAAATTTGGTGTTTGATTAACACACCATCTATGGCGTTGGGTCCCTTGTAATGGGGAGGTCCATTCAGTAAACTCGAATAGATTCTTTAAAGAAGTTGGCGTATGACTGATGCATTGAGGAGTAGAATCCCTTGGATTCAACTGATCTAGAGAATGAGAATATTGTGGTTGGCTGTGAAATAAAGGTTATGATGAGTGGGGCCTCAATGGTCTAATAGAAGAATGGACCTCAGTGACCCAGTAGCTCAACAGACATCAGTGGTTTATTAGGGAAGATATCCTCAATGGTAAAGCAGATGAGAAGAACATAGTGGTCAAGTTGCTGAGCGGACCTTAGTGATTCAATGGATTAACAGACCATAGTGGTCGAGTATTAGAGTGGTCCTCAGTGGTCCAGTAGCTGAGAAGACCTTTGTGGTCCCGCATCAAAGCATACCATAGTGGTCCAATAGTGGAGCAGAACTCAATGGTGCAGTAGCTGAACAAACCTCGGTGACTCATCAGTTATTATCACCTTACTAGTCCAATTGGATTAAAATTTATTATTGAGAAGTATAATTTTTATATATTGAGTTATTACTAGTGTAATATATATATATATGAATTTTGGTTTTTATTTGTGGTTTTTTGTAGTGGTCATTCCTTGGTGGTTTGGGGTCCCTATTGAGTATTGTGTTACACACAAATGCACTGGCTTATCAATCATGTTTCGTCTATCGTTCAACTAATCCATCATTCAATATAGATCTTGTTTTTATGGTACCAAGTGTTTCTAAGGGAGTCAGGACACATGGGTGTACTTCTACAACTACAAGCTGCTACCCATCACCTACCAGTCAGGTAGGGGCTTGAACGGACAGACCATGGAAGTGGAAATTTCCATTTTTGTTTTGACCTTG
This sequence comes from Viscum album, assembly GCA_963277665.1. NCBI lineage: Eukaryota > Viridiplantae > Streptophyta > Magnoliopsida > Santalales > Viscaceae > Viscum > Viscum album. The sequence continues at coordinate 722,893,170 of OY728141.1, forward strand.
TATTCTAGACCATTTATAATTTTACTTGTATTATTCTCTCTTTTGTTTTATCAAGTAATGTTATGGTTTACATAGTGTTTACATTACACAATCTTAGATTTGTGCGTGTGTATAGGTTTAAATGAAAAGGTCTTCCTTTTTTGGGAATGGCCTTTTAGGTAGCAGTCACTTTCCCCTTGTCTATAAATGGTGGTCTTGTGGTAGTCATGGCACAGATGTCAGGGATGGGTCTTGATAAAATTTTCCATTAGTTTATTCTAATAAATAAATAATTATTGATTCCTAGATTAATCATTGATGAGGGATAACCTCATTCATTCTACTTCCCTCCCATTTTATGATAAATTGTTCTTAATGTGGCATGATCCTAATGTTTGCTTCCATATTTTCTCAATTATAAATCAATAATCTGTTTTTCAATTAACATTATATACTAATTCTAAAAGTAACATTTTTACCAATGGTAATAATTAATAATTTTTGTATTGAAAAATTAAGGGGTTACTATTTATAATGGTTAGTTCATCATTCCAAATGGTCATATTTTTATTTTCGCACCTATATTACTCATCCAATTTGTAAATTACCTCCTATAAATACATCTTAATTCCATCATTCATTATTCAAATCAATTCCCCAACTGGTCCTATATTATTAGAAATTTTGATTGAATGACAAATGTATTGTATTATTTTTAAAATATTATTAATGGTTAGGAAGAAACTAAGTGATCAAGACGTTAAGGAATTTATCTTTTCTAATTTTATATTTTTATATTTTTATATTCATTTTAATATTTTTAATCTTCATGACTATTTTTATTCTATAAATTTTATGTTCCCAATTTATGATATAAATCATTGTTATTATCATACTTTTATTGCTACATGTGTATTATATAGTAATATATTCAAATAAATTACTTTTATAGAATATTTGGATGTAATATTATCACCCATTAAGAATTTATTTCATATATATGTATTTAAAAGGACAAATTAAATCCGGGTATTTCTCTTTCATTTCCTATTTAATACCCTATGTTACTTCATAAAATATTTTATTTCTCCCTAATATTTTCAAAAGTTTTTTTGTATTGTTCCTAATCAACTATTCAATTTCATTTGGAACATAAATTAGTTCAGATTTATTTTATAGAGAATGTTCTAGTAAAATAGAAATTCTGTATAGTATATTCATTGGGTCTAACATATAATTTCATAACTATGACAAATGGATGAATTCATGGAAATCAAAATGATTCATACATAAAGGTACTCACTAGGAAACTTCAAATACATGATTTAGAATATAAAATTGATTAATAAAATTTGAGATCAATTACCCTTTATTATTGAACTTTGTGATAACATTCCCTGAAGATATTTAATAGAATATATGATCCATGACTTCAAACTCTATAAACATCCTTTTATTGTAAACATAGATTTGTCATCTTCTATAAGAATCCTTGATGTGTTTTTATCACTTGTATCTTCTCTATAGTATCATTCATAGTGTATGGTCCTTTTTGTCTTCCTTATCTAAAATCATATGGTGTTTTACACCTCCTCCTGCATAATCATTTATAAGGTTCCATGTAAATTCACATTTAAGAACTCTATTTGTAGGATAATTCAGCAACATGATGAATTTGATCCTAAATACCTTGAAACTAAAGTGATTTATCTCATAATATTTATTCCTATTATTTAATATTCCTCATAAATTTCCCATAAATTTGAGGATGAAATGACATGATACGGCTCAATTCATTATTCATAATATATTAAAGTATCCTTCATAATATATAGGTATGTCCTAGATCACGGTCAGAAATAATTCTAATTGGAACCTCCTAATGTCTCACAACATCTTGAATATACATGTGATAATGGTTCCTAATGGTGAAATATTATCATATAGAAATAAATTAAGGAAATAAATTTAATCCCTTCATTTTTATCCATATAAAATTTATACTCATGTATATCTTTGGATGGCCAGTAATAAATTTAATAGTGATGTTTTTCCACCTACACACACATAGGGGTTGTGCTTCTATAATTACATTTTTTATTTTTCTTATCAGGGACTAAGTGAAATACAATTAATTTTAAAAATGATCATCAATCTAAATTTATATATAATGTCACCAATAATGATCACATAGATCTCTATAAATCTGGGTTTTCCTACAATTTACAGATGATATAATTTTTTTTTGAGATCCATCAATTAATTCATTCATTAACTCTATATCATAAATTATAAAAAACCTTTAACTAAATCTAAATATACTCACTTGATCAATATATATATCCAAAATATTCACATTTTTATATCATATATCTTATATTATAAGTAAGACAGTCTCTTCCTGTTTTCATGATCTTCTCTACTAATTACGGTAGGGAAACCATTTGGAATATGAATGATGATGTCCCTTAAGTAATGAATTCAATATCCATATATTCTAGAACAATGAAAAATTGAACTCCTTCAATCCTTATCATTGAAATAACCCCATGTATTTTCCTAATCAACACACAAACTGCATTTTTTTTACATTCTTAGGAAATAGCTCATAGGAGAATCATTGTCCTTAATATGTTATAGCCATGTCCATTTTCTCATGATTAGTTCATTTGGTGTGAATATATACTATAGATTCTAGTGATCATATTATATCTCTCAATTATCCATAAAAAATATCCATGTCTTTATTGGAAATATTACTACAACAAACACCAAATAAATGGTATGATTATTTATTCCCGAAGATTTATTTATCTAGATTCATAGTTCATAACTTTGTAATTTTCCAAGCATATGCATCCTAGTGAATTGAACGATGGATCACTATAAATGAAAATTCATTCCACATTATAGTTTAGTGATATACAAGATCAATAATCTAACCACTTACTCAGTTGTTCAATGCATTATTCACACACCTTCTCCTAGATAAGGTAAAACCCACTTCATGATAACATCATTAATGAATTGAAAATCTATGATTAGATAATAAAAAACCTTATATTTTTCCTTCTGGACCATAGAAAACATGAAACTCATTTATTATTATAATTTTTGGCTACTCATATATGATAATTTTATTTGACAGATCCATGTATATTCCATCACAAGTCACAAGGATTTCCAAATATGAAACATGTTATAACCACAACTAAAATGTGTTATGTCTACCATAAATTTTTTCTTTTCATATAATTTCTAATATATTAATTTAATAATTTGAATAATATTCAGGAATTTTAGAATATATCATAATATCATCAATATAGACCCCAATAATTTTATTATTGTAGTCCACAACGAATATATTCATAAATGTCAAAAATATTTTTTGGTGAATTATTGAATCTAAATAAAAAAATAGATGAATAATGTATATATCATTTTTTCAATGAATTATTCATGATATATTATTTCACCACCCTCACAAAATAATTCCAGGGTTAGAGGTAAATCATAGAGAATAACTGATCCCCATAGAGTTGAGTTGATAATTCATCAATACATGGAAGATGTTATTTATTATACACTATCATCCAATTATGTTAAATAAAATAAATTCATAACCACATTTATCTGTACTTATATTCAAAATTAAAATAGGTTCTCCTAGAGTAGATACACATGGCTGAATAAAACACTTATCTAAGTGATCATGATGATTTATTACTAGTTACTCTTACTCTTCATATATAATTCTACATGTTGTTTTTAATATAATATTTGATTTAGGTATGAGTTAAATTGAGTTATATAACACTATATTTGGTTTAGGACCCTGAAATTAGTTATAAAATACATTAATGTATTCACAATCAATGGTTAGTTATCCTATATCTATACTTTTTATTTTTTATTCTCCATCTTCACCAATCATTTCCATATATATGGGGAAAATAGGGGTAATTGAAAATCCTTGGTATTTTATTTGTCTTCTTTTAACATAATAAATGGTTTCCCCTTCATGAAAACTATTATTTTTTTCCTTTAATAGTTGATCATGTAATTATAATTTGACATCCAATCCATCCGAATAAATATGAAAAATTATGATATTAGGATTACTGCCATTTTTGGAGATATATTTCAGTTACCAATGTTAATAGTGTTATACATAATATATCATTGACTCGTGAATCGACCCCTGAATAATTTTAACCAAAAAATGTAATAATATTTTTATTGGATTTTGTTGATGATGTTTTGAAACATAGACAAAATAATAAATCCATGTAACTAGAATAAAAAACTCCTTTCAATATTTTACTATATGATGAGTTTACATTCCATAATAACATTGACATCCTTGAATTAAAGTAGAGATATTGAAAAAAGCATATCCTTTAACACATTGATACTAATATGGATCATATCGATTTCTATCTATTGTATTCTCATTTAGACCTTGATTAGAAAAATGAATATACTCCAGACACATGAATCATTTTAATATAGGGTGTTCATAGACTACCATCAATTTATCATTTCAATTAATATGTTGATGATTTAATCTCTATTATTGTTTATATTGATATTTACATATCTTCAACACCTTAAAAATATTACACTTCCACAAAAACAATTCAATCTGTTCCATTTCATTCATTTTTTACACGTGGAATCTTTTACGTTCCTCAATTCCCATTCTTGGTCTAGATTATTTTGAAATTTATTCTCTATCATCTATTAATTATCATTAATTCCATGATTCAACTAGGAATATTCTATCTATATTTTCACTATGAGGGCATACAATAATATATCTTCACAACTACCAGTTTCCAGTATTTAATATTCTATTCATTGATTATATCTATTATCACCATTGAATATATCAATATTTATATCACAATAAATTCCAATGACTGAAACATATCACAAAACACATGGAAAATCCATCACATAATTAACCACTTATTCATTTTCCCTTTCTGTCGTTTCATGGAACCCCCCACATTGTTCCAATTCAGTTCTTCTGATGAAAATACATGGTCGGAAAGACATGTTTATATTATTCTAATTCCATTGATTATTGCACATCACATGGATTGATGTTTTTCATTAATTTACAGAAATATATATATTCTCTATCTAAATGATACACTTATAATGAAAATTTATCTTATTGATAAAAAATGATAAAAATATTTCTTTTATAGAGTATTAATCCACTATTCAATAATCATTGGATCAAAATTTCCTCTATAAATTGGTATTAATTAACTCCTCAATGATTTATCGACTTGTTCTTATATACTTGGTGGAGTTTAACACTCTAGATGGTTTAAATTATTATTCACAACATGAGAAAATCAATACAATTTTATTGAAATATTTTCATCAATATATTGCCCTATATTTTGAAATCCTTCATCACATTTTCTATTACACTCGTTATTTACATAATTAATTATTTTTTTCCCCAATTATCAGGAAGAATAAAACCTATGTGTGTAATTTTAAATATTTTTAATCTTATATTAATTTTTATGAATGAATTTATAATTATAATAAAAACTAATATTATAATTCTTTGATGATGTAATTAAATATTTAAAAAATGGGGGACATTTTCTATATATCATTCAAAATGGTTTTAAAAAATTAAATGATTAACAATTGAAAATATATGAGTATCACAACTACATTACTATATTCAATATTTTTTTTGTTCACATGTTTATGATTGCATTAACAGCCAATAAACACTTTTTAGGTTTATTACTCATATGTAAGACTTTTATCGATCCATATCAATTTAAAGTATCTAATTAGTGATTTAATTTCATTGCAACCACTATATTTATACTATGAAAAAAATTTAATGATAATTTATTATATTTATTACTTTTAATGTGGTTTTAATAAAATTTCATTATAATATTTTTGATGGATAACAATAAAATTCCATTAGTACTAATTATGGAAACCTATAATTTTAATACATTATCTTTATCGTAATTCTTTAACAAAATATTACATTAATAACATTGAATGATATTTATAGGTTTAGTGTCTGGGAAAATATGTATATAATACCTTATGTATATAATAATAAAATAAAAATAATCTATATTTAGTCATCCTGGAAGTATAAATTATTGTTCTATTTAGGTTCACCTCATGAACATATATATCCTATAGATATACATAAATAGAAAAGGGTGAGAATAAAACCCATTAAGGGTTAAAAATTGAAAAGGAAAAAGAGTGATCATAACAAATAATACATGTGTCATTGAATGAGAGAGTAATCATTTTTAAAAAACACATAACATTTTTATTTGTATATAATATATATGAAACGTTTATAAGTATATCAACAATGTTTAAAATCAAGGTGTCATAAAAAACATGTCCATGGTTATTCACTACAATATCAAAATAAATTTCACCTATATAGCATAATTAATTACCCAATTCATTGGAGTAACATCTAATAAGAACTTTAATATGTCAAAATTCATTTCTTCCACACAGAACATAATCCATTTAATCAATAAAAGATAGAGAATAAAAAATATCCTAAAAATTCTATAGTATTATTGGTGTTTGACGTGATTAATATTATTATTTTAAATCCTTAAGATAGGTATATGTGTTTCATTCATATAATACTGAATCATGGATGTATAATTAAATATATATGAGTACTCATGAAAACATTTAGATTTGGGTATTCATAAAATATAATTTGTGGACTGAAAAATAAACGGATGATTTCAACTACATAACGGGTGTACAAAGTCATTTATAGAATGATAAAAATGTGAGAAAATGTAATTTTCTCATTTATATGAAAATATAAGTATTTTATGGTCATGATCATAGGTTCCACAGAACATAATAACATTGAAATTTGAAGAAAAACTATAGAGAATGTACCTAGAAAAAAATGGAGAGGAAGATAATGCTTTACTTTGAGAGATGATTTATTAGTTCTTATTGATAGTTCCTTGGTATAACATAAAAACCTTAGAAAGGTTATATAGATTGTAAATTATGTGAAATTTAGGATTAATAATTATATATTGGATTAAATTATGGGCGTAGATATTTGTATTTGTATCAAATGTGGGAGGGTTGTTTTTTAATTTATAAATAGTTTACATGGAAATATAGGTTCTTGATAATGGAACACCATTTGAGTACCCATTGTTTGGAGAATGGGTTGTGACATTAAAAATTTTTATTTTTAAATATATATGGTTTAGAAAAAGATATCAATAATTTACATTAATTTTAACATGAGAATATACTTTCCCCAATAAATATTATTTTTGAAACCTAAATTTTTATTATGGATGTTGGAAATTTTTTATAGGTTTTGAAATTCATTTTGTTTACCATAAATATTGTAAAATAATAAAAGGATATTTTTACATAATTTAAATTTTATTAATTATGTAATCATTATTAAAAAATAATATACTTTATTTCACAATCAAAATTACAACACTTGTAAAAATTATTTAAAACACTATAAAATTAATGTGTTGTCCAAAAATATGATCCACTAAATGGTTCCCCATGTTGGTGGGACTAATGGATTCATGCAAGACTCCACATAACCCAGAGTATATTTATGATCAGATAGGTCAAATGGTCTATACATGGGTAAAATATACATTAATGTTAGAGTTTATTAGAGTTGATATATGATAACAAATAAATATGGAAGAAATTGTAAGCATGCGGAATAGTGGAAAAATACACCATATAAATAGAACCATTAACATGTGTTAGGAGAACTATTCATAAACAACCATTAAAACAATAATAATACTCAAAGATGAATGCGAATCATATAAAAATTGGTGATCATGTATTTCATATATCTAGAGTTTTGAAAATCATGTTTATATGGTAGAAGGTAATACATGATTCACAAAATAATCAAAAATAAGGAAGAAATTTTATAGAATCTCGAGAAGTGGTGAAATCATACACTACCTCAATGAGCAATAAGAAATCAATCAAATCAGGTGTCAAATTCTAGATTTTCCCCCTTGTTAACTCCTATATAAATATAATCTTAATGGGTAGCAATGGTTTATGGATTGGGTGTGATAGAAATATCAATAGGACACCACCAAAAAACATATATACCATGTAGTAAATGAATTGACATTGTTAATGTGGATGTATTTAGAAAAATAATTAAATTTTATAAGATATCCAACACCAACATCTTGCCCATCTAGAATTCTCTTTAAACAAGTATTCATTTAATTAGTTTATTTGGGTTCATTTTATATAATTATGTCTGGTGACGTGCAACAACATTGAAATTTTATCAATATAATAATAATAATAAGAAAGGATACATGGAATAACAAGGTATCATGTAATAATTATAATAATTAAGAGGATCAATGGAAATCACCATGGAATCGTTGACCACAAGGGTTTAAACAACTCAATAATAACAAGTATCCAGACTATAGGGGGAGAGTGTTTAATTCAAGGGTCATCACCCATATATTTCTACTATAAATAGTTATAATAAATTCCAAGGAATTCTTCCAGGTTAAATTAGGGAAAGTAGTACTGGGCCCAATGGGGTGAATCCGTAGAGCCCTGTTTTCATAGACATGAATATAGATCCAACAATTGTAAACAAGGATTCCTAATATTTAAAAAATAGTGATGGGATCATATGTAATCAAGTTGAGAATATTATAGTATAAAAGTACCATCATCAAAGGTGTTTACCTCCATGGAAAACCGATTCATGGAATCAGAAGGGCATCCACTATGTTATTAAGGAATTCCCTCGAGAAACCAGGTTTGGATCACGTATGTCCACTCCAATATAAATAAAATTGTCCAGATGAAATAGGAAACATATATGTGTCATTAATTAATTAATCCATGTAATATTAACTCTCTTTAATATTTTATAATATTCATCTAATTTCCATTAATACTATGTTGCAAGGATAATATGAAAAAACCATTTATGAATTTCATTCCACATTAAATTATTATATATATTTCTCTACATTTAATTAGAAGGAAATGGTAGTATATGGACACTAAATAATAACAAATTTAGATTTAAATATCTACTACATGGTATATTTATAAATAATATTTTCATTTAACATTCAAAAGGATGATCATTTAATTAAAACAAAAATGGTGCATTAGATAGCCTGTATGGGTTACCAAAGAATAATTAATGGAGAAACCTATATGGTGCAGTCCATGTTGATATATCACCCTATATTAAATTAATTATCAATTATATTAAGGTCTCAATAATTCAAGAATTATGATTACAAGAGATTCATAAGAATGTAATATGCATTTAATGATGAAATATGTGTGCACCAAATGAAAAAAGATTATAAAACAACAAAAATTGAGGGATGAGTTATATATCACCTATCATATTCATGTATCTCTCTCATAATCTTTTATTCACCATTATCTTGGAAAATATCATATGAAAAATAAATATATAATTCATTACATTGAATAGTCACAGGAATAAATCATTACATCAATTGTACTCTAGATGAATGAGATTTTGTAGAACATACACATGGGAGGTTTGGGATCACGTATGATAAGAAAAAGACCTATACATACATGAATGAAATGAAAAGGAATATTTATGTGTGATATAAATCATTAGGGTCATTTTATTAATTTTACAAATAAAAATAATGTGTTGTATAGTCTGGCCTCACGTTTGGAGAGACAATGCAACACACGTGTTCATGGAACTACCACAAAGGGTTCCCCACATAACTAGACCATAAGTTCTAAGAAACTATTTACAAATCACGATTAAAGGTTATGATAAAAGTTATAGATGAACCACACAAGCATGATCCCTTCGTGGTTTGGTCTCCTCAAACTGTGTGGCCTTCTCCAACCCAATGTCTAGCCTTCAAACTGTTGGGGTGACTTTATAGACCGGCATGCACAGTTTCTACTAATTATAAGGCCCCTGGCTTTAACATTACTTAATATTGAGTTATTTAATGAATAATCAATTAGGATCTTTTATGGTTTAGAGTTTCATAGAATTAGATCATAAATCATGCATTACATTCTATATTTAAACAAGGTGGTTAAATAAAAGACAGTATTCATTTTTTCCCCATCAATGGAATCATATTTAAAATAAAACATGGATTCATTCTTGACACTTCCTCAACACTATCATCACATCATGTACTATTCCCTTGACCTATGAAAAACATTTCAAAAACTTCGGATGAGCATAAAAAGCTCAGTAAGGGATATAAAAATACCGAAAGAAAACCTTATTCCACATATACATAAGACTCAATGAAATCATACGTCACTCATAAAACATAAGCACATTAACATACCTCATGAAATCATAAGATTTTTGAATAACATATAGAAATCATACCACATAAATGTAACTTGAGGCATTCATAACATTATTATGTAGGGAGTAACCCTCATGGTTACATTTGGAATACCCATCACAGTATATTCTGTAAATCTCATCAGAGAAACCATAGAGTTTAACTCCTTCACATTACCCAATTCATTGGAGAGCTATATCGGGCTCACTCAGCCTTAGTTTATCACGAAACCACCTATCTTCATAAATAATTCCAATGAACCATAACATAATTGTATCACATAAGACATGCATAAAGGAACCATAAAATATCAACATTTCAATCACAAGATATAAATACAACACATTGATATAATAAAAACATTATCAAAAGCAATTTCAATACCAAAATAAGAGAAAATTAAAACATGGTATTTATTTTTCGTTAAAAAAATGTTATGTCTTGTAGAGGAAGTCGTAACTCTAATAATGGTCACGTCGACGGCGAATTCATTGTCGCCGCATAAATAAGTCACAAACATTCCATGTTGTCGTTTAGTAAAATGCATCATATAAAAATATTTCTTTTTAATAAAAGTAAAATTCAAAGGGGTTTATACACTGTATAAAAGAAAGTTGTATATAAAATAAAATATTCCTCAATGAAAGGAGATTGAGACGAAGTCCCTTACCTCGTATCCGACCTGACTCGATCGTTCTTTAATCTCCAGAATAATAAACTAGAGTTAATTTATAATTTCATAAGAATATTTTTCAAGTTAATTATTATTTTTATATAACTCTTTACCATGTTATGAACATTATGTTATTATTTAACTTAATAATGGTCGTTTTTTCGATCCTTGGTACTTGAGTCAAAAATAAACATCTTATAATTACATGTTGTTCATGTGGTAAAATATCTATTATATCCAGAATTATATTCATGATTTTGATATCATGTATAACATATATATATATCATATACATGCATTAATAATATTACATAACATTTAGAGGTATGTAATGAAATGCACAGTTCATTAGACGGTAAGTCGTACGTACGCGTAAACACCACTTTTATTTATATTTCTTATTTAATGGAATGAAATCATAATGATAGAAAGGTATATTATAATTCCAGTATAATATCATATATAACATCATTAACTCCATCATTTATACGTCCCACATATTTCATTAATGAATCAAATCACTTTGATGGGGCTGTAGTCCGCAGTTCCTGAAATGAAATTATCGCGTTTAACCATCTTGAAAACCATAAAGGTATGCCATAACTGAAAATTAAATAATCATAATAAAATCATAAAAATAATATATATCATATATAAATATAGTTACATATTAGTGGCCACACTGAATGGTGTTAAAAAAATATTGAACAATCACCGTTTCGTGAGGCAGTAATTCGCAACTCAAAGAAACAGTATTCTCTTTAACCATTAGTCGGAGGTGTGTTAGTTTAAATAAAATTCTTCTTATAACATCATCCTAGTATATTGAATATACTTGTATTCTTACAAAAAAGGAATAAAAATATATTAGGGGGACGGAGAAGAAAAATAAAACAAAAGGATATAAGAGAAGACATTACCTTTAAATTTTGTAACTCCCCTTGGTTTGAAACAAATGGGTTTCTTGATGAGCGTTATGCCTAAGGTAAGGCTTATATGATGAAGAGAGGGACGTGGAGAGTTAAAATTAACAGAGTTTGGCTGAGGCAATTACTTGAGAGGTGTGGGTAAGGGATAGATGTGGGTGTCTTTTATAAGAGGTAGGAGGGGCACTATTGGAAGGTCTTGAAATGTTACATTATTAAAAAATGATTTTTGGATTTTAAAAGTACCACAATGATATATTTTTAGGATAAGGTGATAAGGTTTTGAAATCTGCCCATCCAATAGGGTTTTGACAAGTGTATGTCTTAGATTTTACATTATCTTTTCATTTCATTTAAATTGTTCATTAATGAGATAATCACTACATCATCACGGTGTCATAAATAAATTTATTTCTGTAATGTCTAAAAAATATAAAATAATACCATGATTTAGGAAGTAATTTTAGATTTCCAATTTATATTTATAGTCTAATAGATCATTTATTTTGACAAAATTAAAATTCATTTACTTAGGTGTTACATACTTTAATTATATTTTCCTTTCTTTAAAAAGAAAATGATAAAATGTCACTATCACACAAATGTGAATCCATAAGGTCCCAATGTTGGGAACATGGAATACCAGGGTTGGCCATGATATATTAAATAGCATTAGGACACATTTTGGGGTTATTTTATATTATAATTATTTTATTTTATTACACATATCTTCCCAATTACAAAATAATGACAATAATTAAAGATAATTACCGTCGTCACTATTCTTAATGTCCAAAAATAGATTGTTAATTACATAATTAGGACTTTTGATTCCAAATATGGAATCCATTTTACCAAATTCCAATCACATAAATTTCAGTAATTAATTTAAAATTAATTCCAATTGTCAAAAATAATATCTGGTTTTGTAGAAACAATATATATCAAAAGATTGAAACTTGTTTATGCCCAATTCCAATGATAAATTAAATAAAATTACCACAATTAGATAAAACAGTAAATATACATTATATTTAAAATTTAAAACCAATTAAAAAGATAATCTATCCATATAATTAAATTAGATGAAAAAGTGGTTTTGAAGTAAAATGCAGTTTTTTCACTATTTATTAAAAAATAAACATTGTCAGAAAAATTCAAAAAAAATATCCAAAGTAAATTTTAATGTCCCAATCTTAATGAATAATTTTATTTTGAAAAACAGATCTTATAAAATTGTCAATAGGTTGATTTAAAAAAGGTTTTCCATAAAATGGGGGTAAACGATCTTTTAAAAATATTAGATTATTCTATGCTTAAGATTGGATTTATTCTCATTTTAGGCGTATAAAACACAATATAATTCATAAATAGGAATAGATATGAAAATAAATTATTCTTTACTTACTTGGGATGTTAAATCCTTCCCCCCTTTAGAAAAATGTGTCCCCACAATATTTTTACATATCGTATAAGTGGGGATATTTAACCCTCATTGCATTTTCAGATTCCCATGTTGCCTCTACAATCGTGTGGGTTTTCCACAAAATCTTTACATGATGAATCAACTTATTCCAAAATACTTTCTCCCTATGTTCAAGAATCTGGACCAGTTATTCCTCATAAGTTAGATTCTCTTCCAGCTGACCTACCTCTGGACTCAAAACATGATATGGATCTAGCATGTACTTCCTTAACATTGAAACATGAAAAACATTGTGTAACTGAGATAAACTCAAAGGTAAAGCCACTCGGTATGCAACTGATCCAAATATATCCAGAATTTCATATGGTCTAATGATCCTTGGACTCATCTTTCCTTTCTTACCAAATCACATCACAGTTTTCCAAGGTGAAACTTTGAGGAAGACGTGATCACCTATATCAAAAAAGAGATCCTTCCTCCTATTGTTGGCATAACTTTTCTGCCTTCTCTGAGTTGTTCTCATGTGTTTATGTATCATGTGAACTTTTTCTACAAACTCTTCTACAAATTCTGGTCCCATAAACTTCATTTCACCCACTTCGTCCAAAAAAGATGGAGTTCGACACCGCTTCCCATATAATGCCTCAAATGTTTCCATCTGTATACTGGAAAGAAAACTATTATTATATGAAAATTAATCCAAAGAAAGATGGTGGTCCCATCAACCCTGATAATACATCAAAGAAGCATGTAGCATATACTCCAATGTCTGAATTGTTCATTTTTATTGACCACATGATTGACGATGAAATGTTGTACTACAATTTCATTAAGTGCCCAACGACTTTTGAAGGCCTTTCTAAAAGTTATATGTAAACCTGGGATCACAATCAGATATAATGGAGATGGGAACTCCATATAACCTGACTATCTCATTAAGATACAAAAGAGAAAGTTGATCTAGGGAAAAAGTATCTCATATAGCAAGGAAATGAGCATATTTATTCAAGCGATCAACAATAACCCAGATTGAATTATTACCTCAAGGTGACTTGGTAATCCCACAACGAAGTCCATGGATATATTCTCCAATTTCCACTCTGGCACAAGTGAAGGCTGAAGCATCCCATTTGGTAACTGCCACTCTTTTTTATCCTATTGACAAGTCAAACACATTACAGTAAAATTAAAAATATCTCTTCTTATTCAATCCCACCTGTAATACTTTCGAAGGTCTCTATACATCATAATACTTCCAGGATGAACTGAAAATAGAGAACTATGAGCTTCACATAACAACGCTCTCTTCAACTATGAATCACAAGGCACATACAATAACTTCCAAACTAACAAAACAAAATCATTATCAATGATGAATTTAGGAAACTTACCCTTCTGTACCAGCTCTACCTTTTTCTACAACTCATTGTATTACTTCTGAGCTTGCTTAATTCGGTCTTATAGAGAATATTTCACTGATAAATAAAACAAAACAGAAGAACATCCTACACCAACAACTTCAATGACAATTTTTAACAAATCCTTAACCACAAGATCACGTTCTAAACATAACATGGTTAATAAAGAATTACTTTTTCGACTCAAAGCATCATCCACTTTATTTTCTTTTCCTGGATAGTAATGAATTATAAAATCACAATCCTTGATTAATTCTAGCCATCTCCTCTGTCTCATGTTAAATTCATTCTGAGTGAATATATAGATTAAACTTTTGTGATCATTATATATTTCACACATTACACCAAACAAATGATGCCCCCAAAATTTTAAAGCGAAAACAACAACAACTAATTCCAAATCATGTGTATGGTAATTTATCTCATGAGTTTTCAACTAAAATGAAGCATATGAAATTACCTGGTCATTATATATTAGGATTCAACCAATTAATTTTAATTAAGCATCACTGTAGATAACAAACTCACCATTACTGGAAGGTAGTTCCAAAACTGGAGCTTCACAAATCTCCATTTCGATTCCTGAAAACAATAGTCACATTCTTTTGTCCAGATAAACATAACACCCTTGCGAGTTAGCTTAGTTAATGGACTGGACAACCATGAAACCTTTTTAACAAACCTTCAGTAATAGGCTTCCAAACCAAGAAAAATAAAAATATCTGTTACATTTGTGGGTCCTGTAAATTCTTCAACACCCTTTGTTTTTGTAGCATCAACAGTTATTCCATTATCAAAAACAATTTTACCAAGGAAATAATTTTTTCGCAACCATAAGTCACACTTTTTGAATTTTGCATACAATTTATTTTATTTTAAGGTTTGAAAAATAACCCTTAAATGACTTTGATGCACCTCCTTCCTTTTAGAAAAAAATAAAATATCATCAATGAAAGCAACAATAAATTTATCCAAGAACTCATGGAAAATTCTATTAATATGGTCCATGAATACAACAGGTGAATTGGTTAACCCAAAGGTCATTACTACAAATTTATAATGGCTATATCATGTATGAAATGCAGTCTTCGAAACATTTTCTTCCTTTACGTTCAATTGATGGTACCCCGATCTCAGGTAAATATAGGAAAAATATTGAGCTCCCTGGAGCTGATCAAACAAATCATTGATATGAGGAAAAGGATATTTTGTCTTAACAGTGATTTTATTCCAGGCTCTATAATCAACACAATGTCTCATTGAACCTTCTTTCTATTTAACAAATAAGATAGGATCACACCATGGTGATGTGCTAGGTCGAATGAAACCTTTCTCTAATAAATATTGCAATTTCTCCTTCAACTCTAAAAGTTCAATTTGAGGATTTGATAAGGGGGTTCTGAAATTTTATTAGAATTAGGAACTAATTCAACAGTAAATTCAACTTCCCAATCTGGTATTATTCCATGAAACTCATCAGGAAAACATCAGGAAACTCATTTACCACTGGCACATCATTAATCGGAATGGTTCTGTTGTTTTCAACAATATGTGCAAGGTAACATTCATTTCCATCTTTTACAAGTTTCTTATCCTCTTGATATGTTATCAACAGTAATGGTTCATTCTCTTACACAAATTTAAAATCTTTCTAAAAAGATAATTATTTAGCTCTACATTCAATCTTAGCATTGTAAATAGAGAGCCAATCCATACCCAGGATAAAAAAAACTCTACTAGAGGTTAAACAATACAAATTGAAAGTAGGTTCATTCCACTGATAAGGATAGGAATATTCTTATAAAATTTTTTTCCCTCAACATATCACCTAGGTTTTTTTACCACAAGTTAAGGAGAATTTCTTGAGATTGAATTCATAATATACTAGAAAATGTTTCAGAGATGAAAGAATGTGTAGACCCTGAATCAAACAACACATTGTCATAATCTGAAAAAACAAACAAAGTACCAGATACCACTTATTTTGATGACCCATCATCTACTGAATTAGTTTCAAAGGATATCACCACACCCTTCTTCTTGTAGTCTGACTGTTTCACATCATTTGAGCTCTTGGTCAAACACTCGTTTTCATAATGACCCATCTCAGTGTAGTTGAAACATTTCACTAACTGTAAATAAAATTTGGTCTTACCATCACCCTGATCTTTTTCAGTGCAATCACGAGCCGTATTCCCCATCTTACCATAATTTTACCACTTTCCATAATTCAAAATGCATTCCCCATCATGATTTTTACCACATTTAGCACAAACTGAAAACATAGTTTTCTTACCATCAGAGCTTATTGAAGGATTATTCCATTTCTCCTGCCACATTGGTCTCTTCTTCTGTTGGATGTTAAATGAACAATTTATCATAGGAAAACTCCATTTAAACATTCTCATCCCATCAAACAAGCTTTTCATAAATTTTTAACTGATGAGAAGATATTTCCCTTCGATAATTTATCTTTAATCCTAAGTAAACACGATTGATTTTACTATCATGGTGTCAGATAAAATGTGGAACATACCTTTCCACTCTAGAGAAACTTTCTTCATAAGTATCCACTGAGTCATCCTGTTGCCTCAATTTGTAGAATTCTTTTTCCATCCAATGTCAAACAGCCTTTGGAAAATATTTCTCATGAAACATACCTTTGAATTCATCCCAGTCAAGAGCATCAATCTAATCAGTGTCCCAGATATATTTAACCATTCACCACCACTGATCTTGTTCACCTTCCAAACAATAAAAATCATGACTAACCATTTGATTGTCTAAACACACCATGAAATCAATAATATTCTCTAGTGCATTAATCCACCATTCACCTAGAACATGGTTAGATGATATTCTGAATGATGGGGGATATAGCCTCATGAAATGTTCCACCACTAACATGTTCCTCTGCTATTGATCTGGAAGATCTCGTGCATGGATACAACAATAATTTATCTCTTGAGTGAACTACGCCATTACTGCAACAAATTGTTCAGTTATAATTCCAACAATCTCAGGATGCTGATTTGGAAGGTCATTTCCTTCTGTATGCCTTCCTAGAACTGCTTCCCTATTTCATCTGCAAAAAACCATTCTGAATGATCATGTCTTAGATGAAGTAACATGGTAATCTTCAAATGCTATATAATTTCAATTTGACCAAAAAAGTTTGGATAATAATTTAATTGAATTATAACATTTAACATTATCTAAACCTATTTTTGATTACATCTATATGGCCCCAACCTTAATCATTACATAATCCTGAGTTATTACATGAATACACATTGAGGCTCTTTTCCAGTTTAGAGTTGTAGAGAATTATATCATAAATCATGCATTATATTCCCCATTTAATCATGGCGGTGACATAAAAGATAGTATTCAGTTTTTCCTATAAAAGGAAACATATTTAAAATAAAACATGGATTCTTTCTTGACACTTCCTTGACATTATCATCACATTATGTACCGTTCCCGTGACCTGTGAAATTTTTTTCAAAAACTTGGGATGAGAATTAAAAGATTAGTAAGGAATATAAAATTATGGAAAGAAAACCATTGTCCATGTATACATAAAAATCGATGAAATCATACTTCACTCATAAAACATAAGCACATTAACATACCATATGCAATAATATGCTATATTAATAACTCGTAGAAATCATAACACATAAAGGTAACTTGAGGCATTCATAACATTCTTATGTAGGGAGTAATCCTTATGGTTACATTTGGAATACCCATCAATGTATATTCCCTAAATCATTTCGGAGAAACCTTTTCATTTAACACCTTCGCGTTACCCAATGCATTGGAGAGATATATCAGGCTCACACGCCCTTAGTTTATCATGTAACAACCTCTCTTCATAATAAATGCCCAATAACCATAACATAATCGTATCACATAAGACATGCATAAAGGAAACATAAAAATACCACATTTCAATCACAATATATCAATACAACACATTGATATAATCAAAAAATTATCAAATCCATTTTCAATAACAAAATAAAATAATATTAAAACATCGTATTTATTTTTTATTTAAAAAACGTTATGGCTTGTAGCGGATTCTGAATCTCAAATAATGGTCATGGCGGTGTAAAAGTCTTTGTCGTCGCATACGTAAGAAAAAAACATCCATTTTTTCGTTTAGTAAAAAGGATTGTATAAAATATTCATTTTGAATAAAAGTAAAAGTCAAAGTGGTTTATACACCGTATAAAATAATGCTGTGTATAAAACTAAATATTCCTCAATGAAAGGAGATTGAGACAATGTCCCTTACCTTGTGTCTGACTTGACTTGATCATTCTTTAATCTCCAGAAAAAAAACTAGAGTAAATTTCTACTTGATTATGAACCTTTTTCAAGATCATTATTCCTTTTATATCACTTACTACCATGTGTGAACATTATTTAATTATTTAAGTTAATAATGGTCGGTTTGTCGATCCTTGGTACTTGAGTCAAAAATAAACTTCTTATAATTACAAGTTATTCATGTGGTAAAATATTCATTATATACAGAATTATATTCATGATGTAGATATCATATATATCTTATATATCTAGTATATACATGCATTAATAATATTACATAACATTTATCTGTATGAAATGAAATGCACTGTTCCTGGAGACAGTAATCCGTACGTACACATGAATGACACTTTAATTTTTATTTCGTATTTAATGGAATTAAATAATAATGATATAAAAGTATATTATAATTCCATTAAAATATAATATATAACATCATTAACTCCATCCTTTATACGTCCCACATATGGCATTAACGAATCAAATCACTTTGAGGGGGCAGTAGTCCGTAGTTCCTGAAATGAAATTACCGTGTTTACCCATAATGAAAACCATAAGGGTTTTACATAAATGAAAAATATAGAATCATTAGGAAAACATAAACATAATATTTATCATATATAAATATAGTTACATCTTAATGGACACCATGAATGTTGTTAAAATAATATTGAACAATCATCGTTTCGTGAGGCTGTAATTCGCCACTCACAGAAACAGTTTGTTCTTAAACCCTTAGTCGGGGGGGTGTGTATGTGTAAATCAAATAATTCTCTAAAAAAGATCCTAGTATATTTAATAAACAAGTTTTGTTACAAAAGAAATTAATAAACAGATTTTTGGGGGTTTGAGAAGCAAAATAAAACAAAAGGACATAAGATAAGACATTACCTTTAAATCTGGTAAATCCCCTTGGTTTGAACCAAAAGGGTTTCTTGAAGAGATTTATGCTTAAGGTATGTATTATAGGATAATGATAGGGATGTGGAGAGATATAATAAGCAAATATTGGGGAATCCAATGGCTTGGAGGTGTGGGTAATCGGTGTGAGGTGGGGGCCTTTTATAAGAGGAAGGAGGGGCACCCTTGGAATGTCTAGAAATGTTACTTTATTATAAAATGTTTTCCAGATTTTAAAAGTCCAACAATGATATATTTCTAGGATAAGGTGATAAGGGTTCTAAATACACCCATACAATAGGTTTTGGACTTGTTTATGTCTTATATTTTACATTATATTTTCGTTTTATATAAATATTTCATTAATGAGGTAACCACTACATCATCATGGTGTTAAAAATAAATATATTTTTTAATTGTCTAAAAATTATAAAAAATACCATGATGTAAGAAATATTTTTATAATTCCAATTACTATTTATACTCTAAGATATAATTTATTTACGAAAAATTAAAATTTGTTTACATAGGTGTTATCTACATTTCTTATATTTTCATTTCATTAATAATAAAATGATAAAATGTCACTATCACACTTAGTGATTCCATGGGATCCCAATGTGTGGAACAAGGCATATCATGGTCGGCCATGACAAAAACAATAGCATTAGAACACATGTTAGGGTCATTTTATATTATTATGATATAATTTTATTACCCTTAACTACCCGATTACTAATTAATCACAATAATTAAAGATAATTACCATCTTTATTATTCATAATTTCCAAAAAAACAAAAGAGTCTTAATTACATTATTGGGGCCTTATGATTAAAAATATGGAATCCATTTTACCAAATTCCAAACACAGAAATTAAAGTAATTAATTTAAAAATATTTCCCGTTGTCAAAACGAATAGCAGGTTTTTTAGAAACAATATCTATCAAAAGTTTGACACTTGTTAATACCCAATTACAAAGTAAAATTAATTACAATGACCGACATTGGTTTAAATGTTAAAAATATATTATAATTAATCTTTAAACCCAATTGAAAAGATAATCTAACCATATAATTAAATTAGATGAAAAATTAGTTTTTGAAGTAAAATGCAGTAGTTTTAACTATTCATTAAAAAAATGAACATTGTTAAAAAAATACAAAAAATTTATCCAAAGTAAATTTAAATGTCACAATCTGAAAGAATAATTTTATTTTGAGAAAAAGAGATTATGAAATTGTCAAATGATTTATTTAAAAAGGGTTTTCCATCAAAAGGTGGTAAAACAATCTTATAAAAATATTAGAGTATTTTATGCTTAAGATTGGATTTCTTCTCATTTTAACCCTATAAAACAATATCTAATTCATAAATAGACATAGTTATGAAAATATATTATTCATTAATTATTTGTGATATTACCCTAATAGTGTGACCTAGACCTTTTCTATACCATCGAATGTTCCAAGCTCCAAACATCACAAACCACCACTAATTTAATAGTAAACTCATTTGGAATCCGTAGTGGTTACAAATCAATGAACAATAAAAAAAATTAACAAGACTCATACCTTATATAAATTGTATTTAAATATTATTCCCACATTAATGGAACAAGTACTTTATTTCTATATCAAAATTTAATAAAAAAATAAATCTACTAAAAAATCATTACACTAGGCATGTACATCGCCATCTATCTCTCGGATCTCATACTTCACATTACCACGGTTCCATAACACGCTTACTAAAGAGAAATAATAGTCATTTATAGTTTTTTTTCCAATATATGATTCATATGGGATAAAAAAAATTAAACCAGTGTATCTATATCGACATCATATGATAAAAAGTCAAACATTGGTCCGTCTGATACTAGAAAAAGTAGCGAAATGGTCAATATTTCATGCATCTCACAACACCTATGATATAAAAGTAGATGATAATACGCAGTCCCTACTATATCCAGAATAATAAAATGCCAAAAATCAATATATATATATATATATATATATATATATTCTATATACATTGTATCCATCTCATCCCATGTTTATACAAAAAACATAAGAAGTCATGATCCCGAGCTGCGAACTCTAGAAGGCTTATACGAAAATCGGCATAGTATTTCACTCCAGACCTGGGATTAGAGATACAGTTTCACATTATCTAAACCTCATCTTATATATCCTGCATGACATAAGGATCTATATGAATGGACTCTCCTACCTCTAACTTGAATAGGGGTGAACAGAATGAACTACAACACAAGGCCTCATAAGGTTGTGATCAGAAGAATGTGTGTAACCATAGTTCTCCATATCCCCCTTTAGAACCTCAATGTGAAATCAACATCGTTATCTGAAATGTCAATATATGTGTGTGACTCTCACATCAGTTCAGCTCTCAAAACTAA
Source organism: Viscum album (assembly GCA_963277665.1). Classification (NCBI taxonomy): domain Eukaryota; kingdom Viridiplantae; phylum Streptophyta; class Magnoliopsida; order Santalales; family Viscaceae; genus Viscum; species Viscum album. Next base: position 722,915,664 of record OY728141.1, read on the forward strand.
ATGAACCCATACACATCCATGTATATATAATATGTCATATCCATCAATATAAATAAAACAAAGAATCATATCCTGAAATATTTTCTCAAAGGACTAAACTAACAGGTTCACAGACTCTTCCTTCTCATTACCATTTCAATGAGAATTTATTTAACTTAAATGATTGTAAGTGAATACTTATCATGAATATCATGAGACTCTACATACCGGTCAAATAATAGGGACAAAAATTTTCATTCAACATTGTCTACATTTTTGACATGTGATAGGGGATTCCAACTCAGCGGATCCACTAAAGCATTACGCTTTCCATGCATATAGGCTAGCCAAAATTCCAAGTACTCAATATATGCAATCCATCATAATTGAATGATATTAAACTCATTTAATAAAAAGGATTATATTATTCTCTTTTGGTTTATGTACACCACAAAGTTCAAAACCATTATATAGTGTCTCCATCAAACATAATTAATAGACAATAAGAACTACCTCCAGGTCGTGTGTTGGGTAGTTTCCCACAAAAGGACTCAAATTCCAAGATACTTTCACAACATCTCCATACACATTCATAATAAATAAACTAATATTGATTATAGAGGTATAAAAAACACTATATATCCTCCAATAGTCTTTGGAAGATTCATTAAATATGTCGAGGTAAGCCTCCATTTCAGATCAAAAAAATGGATTTTTATCACACTTTTAGCAATAGGAAATACAAACCTTCTTTGTTAATCCAATATTACATGTGTCATGGTATGATATGTCCCATATAAATTTCATGTATTATCTATTAATCCCCAAAAAACTAAATATATCAAATACATTTTTGGCCTACTCTGAGGAAATCACGGAGCTCACCATCCTAGGGTAAAATGACACATTTGATTTTGAGATAATAAGCCCAAATAAGTTACATTTTCAGTCCTATACGTTGAACATAGAAATCATTTAATGTATCTTCTAATATCATAGTGTATTCAAGTAAATATAAATATCATTTTCATGGTCTCGTGGAGTTTGAAAATACAATAAGAGGTCTTCCACAAAGACCACATAAAAACATTCTAGATAGGGATCAGTAAACCTATTAGTCAAGGCCATGAAAAATGTGTGTAAATTTGTAATACTGAATGAAATAATGAGGTAGTCCTAAAAATTATTCCGACTTTGGAATGTAGTATATTGTATATACAAAGGCTCGACCCACATGTGACGACAAAATGATATCATGTCAATATTCAAGAATAACTTATATCAGCAATGATGGTCAATGATATGCCAATTTATGGAAATGGATATTAGTTCATACATTTTATATTATTTAATATTTTTTAATCCATTTATAATGATGGATCACTGCCTATTTTGGAGATAAGCATGCATTAAATGTTAGAAGAAGTTATGGATTAGATAAAACCCTCAGACTCTAAGTATTCCTACTATCACATGATCTCTTTATACTTTATAAGTGTCATCTGGAATTGAGTAATGGAAAATAGTTTTTCTCAATGAATATGATTAATCATAAACAATACCTATATATTATGATGTTTTATGGAAATATATCATGTATTTATGTCCTTGAAACGATCAACTATAGGATGAAAAATTTCCCCATGTATTCCCTACTAAACTATGAGGATAATATAAATCTAGGTAGTCACACCACAAATCCTAGGATGTTAAAGTCCATATCTTGTGGCATAGGAATTACCCTCACTCCTTTGGAGAAAATTGATTCTCTCTGGTGATATCAACGACACCATGTAATGATAGAGTCCAGCAAATGAATGATAGGGAAAAACCCAATACATCATGAGAATGACATGAAATCATTTCACCTTAATGATGATGAGTTCTATAAGAAGAGATAAATTCCCAAATGAAGGTGAACATCCCTATATTATCATATGCACTATGAAAAAACTCCAAGTGTGTGTCCAAGATCATTACCCCATAGTAATAAGGATTTTTTATCCCGAGTATTTCCACAATCAATGAGGAAATAAAGGAGTGTGATTTACTTATATTTAATAAAGAGGATAAAATAGTGGATTATATTATAATAGAACCTAAAATAGTAGATGTTCCTCCACCCTGATCCTTTGGAATCAGCTATAAATAATGAAACTGACATGATCCATTACACTGTGATATAGTCGGACTACTATAAGTAGGTCTAATCGACAAGAACAAATAATTAGATGTATTTCTACTACAACCAGGTCATTTTTGAGATCCAATATTAATAGTTCAACACCAAACTCCCCTTTGGATGTCGCATAAATGATCATTCCCCTTAAGGTAGATTTAGTTCAAAGTATCTTCCAATAGAAGTGGATGGAAATTTCAAAGATAATATTGTATGATATCCCATAAGGCTGCAATCAAGACACCTCATTGGGTATCTGGAATAGAGAGGCTTCAAATTCCCTTATCACCCCCTTTTATGGAATATAATAGAGCTATAATTTTGGATACATAGACCTCCAATTCTATAATTGTAAACATCAAAAGAATTATTCCCACTACTGGAAGAACTACATCATTACCTCGGTGCCAAACCATTGTGACTAGAAATATAACACTATATCCGGATGCACCCTATGTTAATTTCATGATTTATGATATAAAAAAAAATTGGTTAGTGATATATGATAATCTAAATACATATGGAAAATATATTCCCATCCTTTAAAAATCATACATGTTATAACTCACCACCCTCTAGAAGATCATCCAAGTAATAAAACTCTGTAAAACATGATGAATAGTCCACAATGGTCATAGAACCGTGATCCATGTTCATGAAATATATAGTATGGTCATCTAGAATTATCTAGTGGAACACGTTCCCATATATGACATTTGGGATGTCATCCCAAAATATTCCCTCATGATGACTAGCCAATGTAATAACACTCGACTAGTTCTTAGAGGCATCATTCTATATATATGTGTAAACATTGACCCTATATATTGGAGGTTTCCCAAGATATTGAATATAGATGTAGTGGTCTCAATCAAGAGCACAATTTTATGTGGACCTTTATCCCTCAAAAAGATTGCAGGATTACATTATTTAAACATGCAGGTCTAATCAGCCATCGTAGGCGATTGTCATGAAGAATCATTAGTGGAAATTACCAAATGAATAAAACTTTTTCAATAATGATCATTAGTGCATAGTTTTGGTAAAACATTTGGTTCCACCTGTGGGAGTACTAGTGGTAATACTAGAGGTTTGATGCCCAACTTCTACAGACCATCGTTGTCGCTATCCTCTAATAGCACGTCTTTAGGATGTAATGGTGGAATAAAAATAAAAATTACAATAAAAATATTTGAAAAATATTTTTATTAGGTAGATGAACTATATGAATAATAAGGTAATAATATGGTTTCACTACCAATAGAATTTCCCTATCTACCCATTTATAAGGCTAAGGTTTTTTATGTGAGGATGTATAATTTACAAGGGTTCTAGTATGTAATGGTTTTACTATATATTTTCTATTCATTTATTTGAATCCAATCCACTTTTTATATATCAAAATTTACATTTCCATTTCTGCATTTCCATATAAATATATTTCAAGGATCGATTGAAAGGGGTTTTAATTTCCATTGAATAAGGTCCCATACTCCTTCAACCTAAAAATAAATCCCATTAATTTTATTAAACCACATATACCTATGGTCTCATAATGTAACAACTAATATATGATGGATCTCTATAGTAAATTAACATTTCAAATTACTAGGGGCTGAAAAACCTCATGGATGGAAATTGGTAGTCACTCAATCTCCACCAAATAACTACTGATATAACAATAGGTACATAGATTACAATGTTAAATACCATAAATTTAATATTCCAACAATATCCTATACATGGAAATAAAATTTATATTAATGTTGACACATTAAAAAAAATCCCACACTATTCACGATATGCTACAATCACATGCATAAATAAATCAAACCATGGATCACTAACCAATCACATGATACACTGGAAATACATGAAGTTAAATGAACCATTATAACATGGTATATGCATGACATTTGAATTATATATGCCTATAATGGTGCATGATTGATGATTATATGACCATATCACATCAAAACAATGAAAAAAATTCAATCATCAATAATAATAACGAAAATACTATAATTATTATTATTATTAACCATAACATATCATATATGTCACCCAATAATTTATGAAAATCAATAGTAATAAGTGAAATACAAAACAGAAATTCTTATTTCATACACCTTGGTATTTACTCTAAACATGGGTTATCTTTTTACAAGACAGGAATAAAAAATTAATAAGCACTCGTAATATATATTTTGTTGTATGAAAATAGAATGATAGAAAAATAAACCTATGATACCGCTTAGTAAAATCATGATCCATGTTTTACATAAAGGCATCCTAGGTTGGTGGACCACATAGCCTCCCGAATGCCTCCCCATATACAAGAGGCTTCAAACATGCATTGAGGGCCTAGAGTGTATATATTGGTAGACTATTCCATCATGTCATAGTGTTGAAAAATGGATATAGGGTAACAAATAATACCCGATGAAGATTTAAATTGATAGCACGACATAAACATACACCATATGAATAGGACCAGTAACCCTCCAGGGAAGAATCATACATAAAAAACCATGAAACGGATTATAATAATAGAAGTTCAAACTGAATCATATACAAAATGATGATAATATTTATCATGTCTCTAGAAATAAGGAATATAATTATAAATGGACGAAGTAAATACATGCTATATAAAGGAATAAAAATGTATCCCAGAAACATCTACCATCATGATCATTATCTTGATCGTCAACTACCATGATCTATCCAAATAATGTAATCAAAATCAACTGTCTAAAGGTGGATTCATCCCCTATTCATCTCCTTCACACATAAAATATGTCTGGGTACTATCATCTTCCTAGATAGTGTGTCAGATAAATCACATTAGGCCAACCCCATGTTTAATATAACATCCATTATATTAATATAAACAAATAGTGTTTAGGTATATATAAATTCAAATCATTTATATAAAATAACTAATAATTTCTTCAACATGGTCTGTTAATGATTCTAAACATGTATTAATTAATTTTATTCATTTTCATTCAATTTAGATAATTATGTATAATAATGTATATGAACACTGAAAATGTAAAATGATATTAATAACATTAATAAAAGATCTATGGTATAATATGTGATCTTATAACGATGATAATAACGAATATTATCAAAGGAAACAACCCAGATATCCATGAACATTGTGGTTGAATCAACTCAATAATATAATGAATCTTGGATAAAAGTGTTGTGTGGGTAATTCATGGGGAATTATTAATGGCAGTCCAATGTAAATAGTTCAAACAGATTCCAATGACCTCATATATGGTAAAAATTTATAAGAATGATTGGGACCAATGTGGATATTAAATGATATCAGGTGTCTGAATACATAATGAGGGATCCATGGAATGTATATATGGAATTATAATAAATGGAAGATATTTATGTTATCCTATGACATCATGTCGAGAATATTATTTTAGAAAACGACCATATTCCACGGTGGGTATCTCCCTTGCAAATCGAATTCATGAATTGGAATGTGGTCCTGTTAATTTTGATGGAATTCTATTGGGAATCCAAAACTATATAAATTTTGAACACTCTTATAAAGATGAAATTTTTAGTATAGAATATCAACCTCAAACATATGATAAATTAATTATTCCACGAAATACTCTGGCCATTTATAATTTAATAAGGTTCATTTCATTACCTTTATTACTATATAACAATGATACTATGACATGAAATCAATTTTTTCTTCCTTTACATATTCTATATTTAGTTTCCTTAATATAACATTTAATAGCGTAATAAATAGTTAAAAGTACCTTAATCAAAAATAAATTCCTTTATAAATAACTAGGAAAATTAATATGTATAATTTTAAATTTCATTTAATAGTTATAAGGTTTATTAATTAAATAGAAAACATACCTTAGATGGATAATGTGACATCTACAATACACAAGGTCTAGTCATTTACCAATTTATAAATTATTTATTCTACGTGGTCTTACTATAAGTAGGGTCAATCCATAGACCCAAACATTGTTATACATCACCCACAAGAGATAATAAGGAAAAATTATGGAAAACTCTACTTGGGGTGGTCAAAATTGAGGTTACAGCCACCAACGATACAATTGAAATGTATATAATGGGTTATAAAAAACAAAAATTATGATTCAAAGTAAGGAATATAAATTTATTACGAATTATCCAGTGAAATCTGTGTTCACACAATGATGGTGGATTATAAAATAGAAAAAATTGATGAAAAATCATTTTTTTACTATTGTAATCCCTCATCAATAATCATCTATTAGTATGGCCTGGATCTGATGAAAATTGAATAATTGATTAAATCCAAAAAACTATACATGGAGATGAACGATTCTCCAATATGAAACTGGATGAAGGATATATTGGAGAACCTTGATGATGGAGGTATGAGAGATCATACAATAGGATGAATCTCTCTAATCATTTGAATTATGATAATGGGAAGAAATAATACAGTTATAATTCATTAGGGTCATTTTTGTATTTTTTTCCCCAAATTAGTTGTCACGCATTTTGGCTGCTTGTTCGAAAAAACAGTGTCCCAAACATAGAATTTTCACTAACTCAAGGGGGTCCTTCGTAATCATGCCACACATTCTGAGAAACTGTGTACCAACCATGCTATCGGGCAACATATGAAACCATAGGAAAACTGTATAGTTGTTTTCATGCTAAATTGTTTCCTCAAATAATGATTCCTCCTTCAGAAAAACATGTATCCCTTACACAGTTGGGGGACCCATATAGACAATCTCACATGATATCTTTTATTATAAGGCACAGTTCCTTTCTCCATGGGTTGGGGTTTCGAGCTCCAAACATGCCCAAGAAACACCAGAAATAACTATGTACTCATTAGGAATCCATACAAGGTAATAAACATAAAAATAGACAATAAGTTAAATGATTCATACATCATAAAGGAACTAGGATCTAAAAATTATATTATTAATAATATATACAAAAATATTTTTTATAACAAAATTCATTGATAATATATTTAATTTTTTGTATGTAAATTGATTTTAAAAAATAAACATATTTTCTGAAAATACAGTTTTTATTTCTGTGTGGATTAAAATCTACCTATAATATTCATATTACATTGTTTTATTTTTTATTAAATTAAAGAAAAATTATGAATGAGTCCAATATTAAATTTTTAAAAAAATTTCATCGTTAAAATACTGAGGGATTGCACAATGGTAATCCCCATAATTCAGAATTATCCTTATATGTTGATTAACTTCATGGGATTGAACAATGGTGAAGCCCAATGATGCTACCTCCCCCAATGATTGTATTAATATTATTAAAATGGTTTATTCATACTGTTTGAGGGTATAGTTTTTTCCTTCTACATTAATTATCTTTTACCATTGTACTTTTTTTATATTCATTCTAAATGTAACCAAATTATGGATGTTCATAATTCCATGTTGTCAAATATGCAATCAATTTTTTTGACCAGTAGATAGGCTACCATTCACAATGTCTGGTCACCATTATTAGGGTCCATGTTATTATTCAAATTATTATATCAATACACTAATGGTAAAATTACCTCCCATTATTACAACATAATTCCTTCAAAGATATTTCAATTTTATTCCCCTAATTGTTCAATATGTCTACAATGTCGATTTTAATACTATTTTATTATTACATTACATTTTTTGTGACTAATATGATTCTCATGAATCATGATGATCCTAATTTTTATATAATTGTAATTATATTTTCCCAATATATTTAGACATTATAATATTGTCCAATCTCAATGATAGTTTTATTCTATAATTGTAGTGTTCTCAATTAATTAATGAAATCATTTTTTGTCATCATTTCATAGATTATTTCATATGAAAAACAAATCTATATAAAATAAATAATATTTATAGAATTTTGGGATTCTAAATGGTGTGAAATCATCCTTCAAAACCTAGGTAGTTGTATTGTTGAATTCAAATTTTCTTAAACCCTAATCAGTGTTAGAAAAAATATTTATGTCGTCTCGTCAGGGTGAATCACTACCCCAAAACAAATTATTGGAATCCATACATTATAACTTGATATTATCAAACATTACCCTATAATATTTGAGTAATATATTTATTTATCTCCCCTATTTCAAAATGAAAAAAATTTGACTGTGACAAAAGGTATCAATGTAATATTTTAACTCCCATGTGTTTTATGAAATATTTAAATAATATTTATTCTCCAGTAGCATGTTTTTTACCCAATCACGAGATTAATCAAACTTTGAGATGCCCTTAATATAAAATTACCGTAATAACCTAGCTGTTATGATAGATGAAATAAAAATAAACAACATTTAGAAATGTATGATAAATCTAAACCAATTATATGAAATATTATTTATTTGAGTGAATTAAATTAAAATGATATGGATGTTATATAATTAAAGATATATTTTTAATATTCATCAGATAGATATTAAAACAATATATTCCCCCTATTAATGGTATTTTTTTAATTTAAAATTTAAAAACATTAATAATTATAATATTACAATGTAATCCATTTAATTTGAAGAGGAATATAATAATTTACATTGGATAAGATTATGATATTTTTCTGATAAACTTCATATTTGATGAATATTAAAAATAAGCTAAATTTTAATTAAAATCTACTTTTTTAGTTGAGATAATTTATATGGTTAAATTATAATATTGAATGGTTTTAAAGTAGGAATATAATATATTTTTACCCTTTAATATAATATATTTTATTACCATTAATTTTACGTTGAATTCATAGGTACAATCATTTCAATCTTTTGCAATGTTTTAACTTTTAAATCCTTTTTTCTAAACAACAATATAAATTTTAAATTAATTATTGTAACTTATATGTCTTGAATTTTAAAAAATTGGTTCCATATTTGAAATCAGTATGACCAAAATAGTCTAATAGGGATATTTTATTTTCAAGAATTATGAATAGTAACTATAGTAAATTTTATTTACCACACTTAAAGGAAAATCAATTAATTAAGGTTGAAAATAATATTATAAAATTACCCTAAAATTGTATTAATATAATTGGATGATTCTATTTCTCCATAAAACATAATTGGGTCGAAAGGGTATTTATTGGAACCTAATTGGATGAGATTGACACTGTTACTTTATCTTATTTAAAGGAAAGTGAAATATGTCTCACTCAAACATTAATAATGAAGTTATTTTTAATATAAGGTTATACATAATATAAATTCAATTAAAAATACTTAGATGAAATCAATATTTTATTCATTTATCATGGTAATATATTTGTACTCTTTTGGAAATATATAATTCCCTTAATATCTTATGCAATAATGATGGAAAAATTATTTATTTAGTGAAAAATAAATAATATAGTTTTTATTAAATTATTAATACCAATAAAAGGACCAAAAACATTATCAAAACTAATTGGTAGAGTATATATAAACAATAAGCGTCTATGTGTTGACTTTTTGATCATTTAGAGCCTTATAAGAGAGATTATGAAACATATATTATTTAATTTTAAATGATGCCAATGTTGTCTCCTTCATAATTTAATAAATATAACATTTTAAAACATATGTTTTCAGGAATATATATTATACTAAATTCATTATTAGGAAATCTATTAGATTTAACTTTATCATAGTATATTATTTTTAATTTTTATGCAAAAATTATTATATGAGATAATTATAACAAATGATTTAGTAATTATTTTATTAAAGGAAGTATCAAATAAATTATTTTAAAAATATTATAATAAATTTTATATTAAGATATTAATGTTCATTTAAAATTTTATAGATGAATATGATATTCTATGAATATATTAAATTTTTGGATTGAAAATATCTTATGTGTGGATTTTATTTAAATTCAAATAACTGAATAGTGTCAAAATTGGCACTATTTATATATTATAAAAATAAAATGTTAATAATTTTTTTTAAAAATTAAAAAAATATTTAAAATTTATAAATTAAAAATTATATGGTCCAAAATTACATAAATTATCCAACTTAGGACACATTCCTAATACATATGTAAGTATTTACAAGCACTTAAAATTTAGAATATTATTACCACAACTAAAATTAAATAGATTAAATATATATAAATTAAAATGATAATTTTTATAATTAAATAAAAACATGTATAAATTTAATTTTTTGATTAGATTATGACCATATATCACCTCATCATCAAATTTCAGTCATTTTTTCGGTTTTTATGGTGCGTTTGTTTTTATTATAAATTAATATTTTTGAGCTTTCCAAAACTGCACCATCTCCTTCATCTCTTCACTCCATTATAAGCTTTAAATCTCGGCCAATCCAATCCCATTTCCCTTATCATATTTTCTATATACATACTTTTGGTCATGATATTCTTCAAAAACTGATTTTAGTGCTGTAAGAGGAGGTTTAAAAGAGGCACATCGAAGAGGAAGTAATATCCTTTACCGATTCATTCAAATTTATTTCTTTTCTACTTACTTTATATGTGTTATTTCATTATTAATTAATAACACAAGTATCAATTTTTTACTGATATGTTATTATGGATATGAATCAACCATATTCCATCTTCTATCCATTCTTTGAAAAATTAAATCACCATGCCTGTGTTCGTACGACCTATCGTCTCCATGCCATGGTGTAATATTTTTTTCCTCACCAACATACTGCGATTGGTATAATGATTGATGAAATAACTATATATATTTATTTTAAAGAGATATATATTATGAAATGATATACAGAAAACAATTCCATACAATTCCAAAATCCTGGGAATGATATAATTGCTCGTGCATACATACGTCATACCGTCTCGGCGATTTGATAAGATTTGTTCTATATGATCTTCATTGAGAAATGATTATATAAATTAATTTAATGAATTAATATGACATATATTATACTAATACGATTATTTAAATTATATATCTAGATTCTAAAAATAGGAATTGAAATTTATTTGACAAACCACGCATAAGAACATAAAGTAGTTAAAACTAGAATAATGAGTAACAATTCAATATTTCTAATAAACTGATAATTATATGACCATATATGATATCATAAAAATGACTATGAATTTTTAATAGGTCAATGAAATTATTTAAATCATTTTATAGGTGGTTTGGAAATGTACAAAGAAAATTGTACCTAAGGTAAGGTTAATTATTCCAATCTCGTTCTTATCCTAGATTATTTATTCGTAAGTATTTACTTGGGTTATATATAATATCCATTTCAATGTTTTCTAAAAATTATTTCATAAAATGTTCACTACTCTTCCATATATGTCTAAAGTCATTTGAACCCTTTTTTGACTTTTACCACATGGTATTGAACGAATCTTTCTATTGTTTACCCTATGAGAATCTTTTTAACATTTCTAGATAATGTAAAATCAGAATGTGTTTTTTATATATATGGCATGAACATATTTTTATAGATATATAATGAATTATTTAAATGAATCTTACCATACATGATTTAATCATTATTTTCCAAAAAATTATTTTCATAAAATAGCATGAAAATCTGAGAAAATAATATGCTTCTGTAGAAGAAATGATGTTTTATTCAAGAATTATTTTCATGTGTTTTTAAAAACATATTTTCATTATCAGATGGAATTATTTAATATAGTCATGTTTCAAGTATAGTGTCCATATTATTTACATGGTTTTTTATGATGAAATGATATCCATTTATTTATATGTATTTTGTTATGATGGGGTGATTTTTCTTGAAACACATTTTATTTTTTAGGTAATGATAAATGATAAATGATTATTTTTCAGAATATGTAACAATGATTTCATTATGAGGTCAGTGGGATCTATATCTCCCTCCAATGCATTTGGTAATGATTTTTATCTCATGATATAGTCATGTCTAGAACATAATGTTAATCTTGTTTAGTAATACCGTACTAGAACAAGGCGTGAACTCTGTTCAGTAATAGACATTGTCCGCTACAATGTTCATTGAAATGAGCCATGACTAATATTAATTGATTCTCTATTCTTATTGTTTATGCCACATTGTTTCATTTCTTATTTTCTAATTATTTGTATTAAATTTTAGTTCTATGGTTTATGCCATGACATGATATTAAGACCACTTATACATGATAATATTTTCAAACGTTATGATTGTAAGAATATGATATGATTGAATTTTTCTTTGATTACCCATCATAAGAATTTGAGCTCACCCTTTTGTATGTTTCATTACCCTAGGCCAGGAATAAGGGTATTAAATATAATATTCCCAAAATAATTCTAGATATGATTAAATAAATAGGAGACAATGTAGATGCATTATGAACCAGTTGTTTCTATTTCGTTGTTTCTAAAGACACTATACCTATACAGTTATTTAATGGTTTTGTAATATGTTGTAATATATATAATTCTATTCTAATTTATAACAATGTATGTAAAATATGGGTCTCTATAGTTAGTATCAATGTAAATGTGTAGTTAACCATTGTAAACTAGGATGCGAACTCCTTATTAAAAACACTATGGATATTTATAAGAATAGGACACTATACTAGTGTTTTAGAAATGGCCATGAATAACATATGATAAGACCTAAATTGTAAAATATTATTCTTTATTATGTTGTTTTCTTGTTATGATTAGTGTTTCTCACACTATGCTTCTTGGTTTTAGTCAATAGATAGAACCCGAAAGAAACATGTTAATGCTGAATGCGACAGGCAGTGAAATGATTGACCCCCTATGAAATAAATAATTAGGGGAGCTAGAATCAAAAATACTGAAGCCATTATAACACATTTTATCAATCTATGAATCATACAGGACATCCAGCCAATCAAAGGAAGGTGAAACATTCTTTTGAGTCCTTTATGAGGCAGCACCCACCTTCATTCAACGGATAATCTGGTCTATTTGTGTCTAAAAAATGGATCGGTACCATTGAAATGATATTTTCAGTTCTACAATGATCAGAACATGATAAATTTTTATTATGATTATATTATTTTGATGGTGATTCTAATAAATGGTGGAATCTTATCATGAATTCTAGGGAAAGAGATGAAATTAAGTCCACGGAATGGGACAAATTCAAAAACATATTTCTCATTAAGTACTTCCATCTTATTTTTTGAACAAATATGAAGAATGAGTTTATTGAATAGAAGAATAAGGATAATTAATCTGATGGTACCTAAAATGTAAATTCTACAAGGTTGACATGGAGAGTAGAGTAACCCATCATTAAAATGGGTTTGATAAGAAGATGAAAATGGAATTCACAGGAAAATCTAAAGACCATAATGAAAACAAGATGAGTCCTCCCTTATGCTCAAAGTGTGAAAATAAACATGGAGGGAATTTTTTTAAATGAACAAGTAAATTTTTTAAATGTGTAAAAGAAGATCATCAATGAAATTTATTTCCAAAGTGATTGGAAAAATATGTCTACTGATGCGAACAGATAAAATGCTACATAGAATAAACGTCCTATACTTGAATGTTACAAGTGTAAGGAAATGGGGAATTGTGCTAATAAATGACCTAATGCAAGGGTTGATGATGATGATCGACCTCAACAAACAAATAAGGCCTAGGAAAAAGGAATGTCACATTCAATTTCGATCAGTGATGTGGAGTGAAATAAAGAAGTGGTGAGAGGTACACTTACCATCCAACCTAATGTAGAAAATGATTTATTTGATTATGGATCCACACACTATTTTATTTATGAAGAATTTTTTAAGCGTATATTAGTACTACCTCAGTAATTAGATGTTGAGTTACCTGTGAAAACTCATAATGGCACTACAGTTTCATCCAATGTTTAAATTTATTCTCCAATTGAAGTTTGTGGGAAAGTGATTCTTCCAAATCATGTGATCCTTCCAAAAGTGGAATTTGATGTGATTAGTGGAATGGATTGGCTTTCCATATATGGAGATCAGATGAAATTCCAATAATTGAAAGTCATATTTCATAGTCAAGATCTATCTATGATTATCTATCAATTCAAGGATGAATATAACATTCTAGTCAAAATTTCATCCATCTTATGGGTCTTGATTCCAATAAATGAATGTTATTTATCTAAAATGGCTGGTGAGAAACGTACGATTAGGAATAATCCCATTGTACTAGAGTTTGAGGATGTCTTTCTAGATTAATTGATAAGACTTACACCAAATCAAGAATTTTACATTTCAATAGAACTCATACTGGGTGCAATACCCATTTAAAAGACACCTTATATTATGGACCCAATTTTGTTGCAGGAATTGAAGATCCAAGTCCAAGAGAATATTGAGAAGGATTCATATTCCCCAGTGAGTCACCTTGGGGATCACCTATTATTTTTGTTAAGAAGAATGATGGATTAATGTGACTCTGCATAGATTGTTGAGAACATAACAAAATCACTATAAAGAACAAATATCTTCTCCCATGCATTGAAGAACTTCTTTGACCAACTAGTGGAGCTCCATACTCATCCAAGAATGATCTTTGTTTAGGGTATCATTATTTAAAGGTCAAAAATGAAGATATAATAAAGACAACTTTTAGTATAAGGTATGAACACTACGAATTTATAGTGATGCCATTTGTTCTTACTAATGACCTTGATATCTTCATAGATCTAAAGAATAGTTTCTTTAGAGACTATATTGATCAGTTTGTGGTAGTCTTTATAGATTATATTCTTGTATTTTCAAAGAGCAAGGAAGAACATGAAGATCACTTATGAATTGTATTGAATACGCTGAGATAGGTTAAGCATAATGAAAAATTTACCATGTGTGAATTTTGGATTCAAAAAGTCACAATTTTCGGTCACAAGATCTCTAGAGAGGGGATATATGTGGATCCAGCAAAAATAGATGTTATTGAATGATGGTTTAGACCAATAGAAATAACTAAGATCCACATATTTCTTGGTTTGGATGGGTATTATCAATGTTTTGTGAATGATTTTTCAGGATTATATAATCTACTCACCAATTTTCCTTGAAAAGTGGTTAAGTTCATTTTGACAGTGGAATTTGAAGAGAATTTTGTAGAGATAAAAATAATTTTAGCTTGTGCACCTGTGCTCACTCCTACATGTAGTGAAGAATGGTGTGTGATCTACAGTGATGAATCCGAGAATATAATGGGGTGTGTTCTCATGCAAAATGATATGGTGATAGCTTATTCCTGACGACAGTTGAGAATCAATAAGAAAATTTACCCAACTCATTTTTTGGAGTTAGTTGTGGTAATCTTTGCATTTAAAATATGGATGAATTATCATTATGGTGAATGGCCTGACATTTATAATGATCCTAAAAGTTTAATGTATAATTTCACCCCATAGAAGCTGAATATGCACCAAAGAATATGGCTAGGGTTGTTTAAAGATTATGACTACTCCATACATTACCACCTCGGGAAAGCAAACAAGGTGGTAGATGCATTAAGCCGACGTGGCCATGCAATCTTATCAATGAAGAGTATCATGAAAGATCAAATATTTAGGGATTTTCGAAGGCTGAATCTAGAGATTATAACATAATGGTAGAAATCTTATCTTTCTCTAATTAATGTTCAACCATCTATACATGTAAATATTAAAGAGGTACAGAAGGAAGACGTAGAGTTACAAAAGAAGGTGACAAATATTGTATAATTCAACCTAGATTGTGATGAAATAATAATGTTCATGAATCGGGTTTGTGTTACTTCCATACAATAATTATAGAAGGAAATATTGGATTATTCTCATAGGGCTTAATTCTTTGTTCACCCTGCAATAAAGAAGATTTATAGGGACATGAAAGAGTACATCAGGTTAGATGGCGTGAAAAGAGATGTCATTAAATATGTATCTTGAGGATTGATTTTTCACCAAGTTAATGCAGAAATATATATGTCTATGGGGATTTACCAACTATTACCCATACCATAATGGAAATTGGAAAACATTACAATGGAATTTTTCACCAGACATCCCAAAACATCTGAAGGCAATAATCCTATCTAGAGTATAAATGATCTTATTATTATGTCAGATCACTTCATTACTATTATAGAGGATTTCTCTCATGATAATCTATCCATGATATATGAAAAATAAGTGGCAATATTTCATAGATAACCACATTCCATTATATCTTATAGGGTTCCGAGGTTCACCTCTATGTTCTGGTGAAGTCTTTAGCATGCTCTAGATACAGAGTGGCATTTCAGCACTACTTATCATCCTCATACATTTGGTCAGTCAAATAGGACAATTAAAACTCTAGAAGTCATGTTGAGAGATTGCTTTATGGATTTAATATGATGTTTGGATCAATACCCACCATTGGTGGAATTTTTATACAACAATTGCTTTCACTCATGTATTCAATGGCTCCTTATGATGTCCTCTATGGTAATAAATGTAGAACATCTACTTTCTAGGATGATATTGTAGATGTAAATCTATTAGGAACTTATTTTGTTGATTAATGGCAAAAAATGTCATATCTATTCAACAACATATAAGTGATGCTATTAGTCGAAAAAAAAGTTATGTTGACAAACGAAGAAAAGACCTAGAGTTTGAATTTGGAGATAAGGTGTTCTTACTAATATCTCACTCGAATAGATTAATGAGTTTTGGAATGAAGGGAATGTGTATATCTAGGTATATCAGTAATTTTGAAATTGTGCATCGTGTCGGGAAGTTAACTTACTGATTGGAACTTCCACCGAAACTCCCTCAAGTTCATGATGTGTTCCATGTATCCTCCTGAGAAATTACATTCATGATCCTTAACATTTACTAAGCTCAGAAGTTGTACCACTAGAGTGAGATCTTTATTATGAAGAACAACCGATATAGATTCTTGATCATAGATAAAAACTTCTAAAAAACGTGACCACTCGATTGTATAATGTTTTTTGGAGGAACCCCCAACTAGATGGAGATATAAGGGAACTTTAGGATATAATGGGGGAGTGGTATCCTCATCTATTTATTTACAAGTAACGAATTTTGAGGGAGAAATTCTGTTTAAGGGGGGTTGAATTTAACTCTCATGTGTTTTATGAAATATTTAAATAATTTTTATCTTTCAGTGGATTGTTTTGAACGCAATCGCGAGTTTAAAAAAACTATGTTATACCCTTAATATAAAATTACCTTTATTACCTAGCCATTATGGTAGTTGAAATAAATATAACTAACTTTTAAAAATAAATGATAAATTTAAATCAATTATATTTCATATTAGTTATTTTAGTGAATGAAATTAATTTGATATGTTTGTTATATAATTAAAAAGATATTTTTAATATTAACCAAATAGATATTGTAAGAATGTTTTTCCACATTTTAATGGAAAATCATTTTTCATTTATGATTTAGAGACAATAATAATTTTAATATTACAATATAAAAATTTTCATTGTAAGTAGTATATAAAAATTTTCTTTGTTTACAATTCTTATATTTTTCGGTTAAACATCATAAGTTGATGAATAGTAAAAATACGCTTAATTATAATTAATTTTTTTTCCATAGACATATTTTTTATGGTTAAATTATAATATTTAATGGTTTTAAAGTATGAATACAATATATATTTACCATTTGAAATTATGATGTTTTTAAAATTAATTTTACATTGAATTAATTAGTACAAACATTCCAATATTTTACAATGCTTTAACTTTTAAAACCCAATTTTATAAAGAACGTGAATAATTTTAAATTAATTACTGCAACTTATATGTCTTAAATTTGAAAAAATAGATTCCATCATTAGAATCACTATATCCAAATTATGTTAATATTATTCTTTTATATTTTTTCATTATTAATAGTAACTACAGTAAATTTTATTTAACACAATTAATAGTAAATCGGGTAAATAAAGGTGAAAATTATAGTATAAAATTACCCTAACACTTGTATTAATATAATTGGATGATTAAATTTCTCTCTAAAACATACTTGGATCGAAAGGTCATCTATTGGAACCTACTTGAATGAGATTAAGATCTTTAATTTTTTTATTTAAAGGAAAGTAAAATCTACCTCACTCAAACGTTAATAATTAAATTATTTTTAATATAATGTTAAACAAAATATAAATTATATTATAAATACTCTTTTGAAATATATATTGTTTTTACTTATCATGGTACTTTAATTGAAATTTTTAAAAAAATATATAATTACATTAATAACTTATACATTAATGATTCTTAAATTATTTATTTAGTACAAAATCAATTATATAGTTTTTATTAAAAAAATAATACCCATCAAAAGGCTAAAACACTTGACCAAAACTTATTGGTTGAGTATATATATACCATATTCATCCATGGGTCTACTTTTTTTATCATTTAGAGTGTTATAAATGTGATTGAGGTAGGTATATTATTTTATTTTAAATGATGTGAAAGTTTTCACCTTCATAATTTAATAAAAATAACATTTCAAAATATGGGGGTTTTGATGATAAATTATACTAAAAGTATTATTATAAAATATATTTAATTTATCTTCATCATATTGTTTTATTTTTAATTTTTATGCAACAAATTATTATATTAAATAATTATAAAAAACAATGTAGTAATTATTTTATTAAGAGAAATATCAAATAAATGGTTTGAAAATATTAATATAACTATTATATTAACTTATTAATGTGAACCAATAATTTTCATGAATAATATTACATGTTAAGAATATATTAAATATTATGGTTCTAATATATCTTCGGTGTGTATATTATTTTAATTCAAATAAATGAAAAGTGTCAAAATTGAAACTATTGATATTTTATAAAAATAACATATTAATAAACTGATAAAAATCCCAAAAATATTTACAAATTATATATTTAAAATTATATAGTAAAAAACGACAAAATATAACCAATTATGGTCATTTAAAACTATTTATATAAGTATTTAAAGCAATTGAAAATTTAAAATATTATTACCACAAATAAAATTAAACAGATTAGATAAGGACAAATCAAAATGATAATATTTAAAATAAAATAAAAGAATGTGTAAATTTTATTGGTTGATGATATTCCAACCATATATCATATAATAATTGAATTTGAGTCGTTTTTTAGGTTTTCATGTGGGGTTTGATTTTATTGAAAATTTATATTATTGTGGTCTCCAAAAGTGCCTCTCCCCTATATTATAAAATGACACCTCCTCCCTCTTCCCTTTACTCCATTTTTATATTTCAACGTCAGAAAAACTCTTCCCATTTACCTTATCAACTTCTCAATAAACATACTAGTGGTCCTGATCTTCTTCAATGACCAGATTTTTTGCCCTAAGATGAGGTTTAGAAGAGGCACATTGAAGAGAGGTAATATACATTAAGGATTTTTTCAAACTTATTTCATCTTCTACATATTCTATATGAGTTGTTTCAATATTAAGTTATAACTCCAGTATAACTTGTATACTGATATTTTATTATGAATATGAAACAACCATATTTCTTCTTTTATCCATCCTCTGAAAAATTGAATCTCTGTGATTGCGTACATACAACCTACCGTCTCCATGATGTGATGTATTTTTTTTATCACCAACATATTTGTATGGGTATAATGATGGAAGAAATAACTATATATGATTTTTGAAATTTTTGTAGATTATGAAATGTTATACACTATATGATTCAATACAATTCCCCAATCATGGGAATTATATCATCGCTCGGGTATACATACGACTCTCCATCCCCACGATGTGATGTGATTTTTTCTACATGATATATATTAAAGAATAATTATACTAATGAATTGAATGAAAAAATATGATATATATTATACTAATACCATTCTGTTAATTATAAATATATAACCTAAAAATATTAATAAGAATTTAGTTTGCAAAACACGCATAAGAACATAAAGCAGTTAACACCAGTAAAACGAGTAACAATGAAATATTACTAATAAACAGAAAATAATATTACCCTTTATGATATCATAACAATCACTATGATTCTGTAATATGTAAATGACATTATTTGAATCATTATCTAGGATTTTTGGTTATGTACAAATCATATCAGACCTAAGTTAAGATATAATAATTCCCATCTTGTTCTTATCTGAGATTGTTTATTCGTAAGTATTTACATGGGTTATATTTATCATCCATGACCATGTTTTCTAAAGAAAATTCATCAAATATTTATTATTATTCAATTTTTTGTTTAAATTCATTTTTACAATTTGTTTACTTTTACCACATGGTATAGAAGGAATATTTCTTATTTCTACTATACGGGGTACGTTTTGAATTTTTTAGAAAAAGTAATAGAAATTTTTTTTACTTATAAAGCACGAACGAATTCTTATGGTTTCATAGGGACTTATCTCCTTGAATTTTACCCTAATGTATCTCATGATTCTTTTCAAAAAAATTCATTTATTTAAAAATTGATTGTCATTTTGTGAAAGTAAAATGATTTTGAAGAAGAAAGTATGTCTTCCACAATAATTCATTTCAAGTGTTTTATCAAAAATATTTTCCATATATGGTGACATTTATTAATATTATAATGTTTAAAGTATAATGTCCATAATATTTAAATTCTTTTATTTTTTTATTATGAAATTATATCCATTTTATATATGGATTATGTTATGACGGGATGATGTTTATGAAACCCATTTTATTATTTGGGTAATGATGAATGATTTATGTTTATTTTGTAGGACATGTAATAAGGATTTCACTAAGAGATGGGTGGGAATTATGTCTCCCATTTATTAATTGGGTAAATATTTCTATCTCATGATATAGACGTGGCTGGAATGGAATGTTAATATGGTTCAGTGATACATTTCTAGAACGAGGAGTGTACTTAGTTTAGTAATGGACATTGTCCGCCACAATGGTCTTGGAAATGATCCATGACTAATATTAAATGATTTTCAATGCATATATGTGTATTCCACAAAGTAAAATGTCTTATTTTATAATTATTGGGATTGCATATAGGTTCTATGATTTATTCTATGACATGATATTATGACCTCTTATGCAGGATAAGATTTCCAAACGTCATAATATTTAGAATATGATATGATTTATATTTCCTTTGTTTACCATTACTGATCATTTGAGCTCACCCATTTGTATGTTCCTTTTCCCTAGGCTCATAAGAACGTTATTAAATATGATATTCCAAAAAGGAGTCTAAATATGATCAAATAAACGGGAGACAATGTAGATGCTTTATAGACCAGTTGTTTATGTTTCACATTTTCTGAAGACACTACTCTTATACGGTCCTGTCATGCTTTTGATATATGTTGTAATGAATATAAATATAATATTAAGTATTAATAATGTTTGTAACATATGGCTTTCTATAATGATTATATCATTTTCCTATACCATAATCATTATTGTGAAATGTTCTTATTTACAAGGTGATATTCATTAACCTAGTATAAATCCATTCATATTAATTCAGTCTTACATTGGATGATCTTCTAACCCATCCATGTAATTTATTTCAATAACTAATTATTCATTATATCTTTACATTCATAAATTAATTTCTTTAACAAACTACTAAAAGTAGACCTCTAATGTGATGATTATTTTCACCCAAATCTATAGGATATAATACAATTTCAATTTGTAAGGAAACCCCTTAGTATAAATATCATTATTATATTAAACATGTCTCAATTATGATTTAATCACACCTATCATTCAGTAAATTTATTTCCTTAGGATATTATTTAATATCTAAATCTCATTATCCTCATCAATTAAAAATTCACCTTCAATCTCATCCTCTTTATTTTTTTTGTTAACAAGTCAACCAATGTACTACCAAATCATTAATCATCATATACTGTCACATTTTGTATTCACATACAATTAAAAACTCATCTTATTTCTTATTATTTCATTAATATTAACCATATGAAGAATTTATAGCCTATCAACATTTTGACATACATATTTTCTTAATTATCCCCCTTTGTTAAAAAATGAAATTTACTTAATGAATAAAAAATAGAAAATCATACATAGATACTAATATAGAATGTATTCCCGAAAATAATATCAATTTTTAATGAAAATTCATTAAAATGGGGATTTTTAATATATCCACATTGATCACCTTGTTTAAATATACACTATTGAAAACTGACCATGCAATAATTTATTAATAATTTATTTTTACTAGATTTCCATATTCATAGACCTTGGATTTTCCATTATATTATTCAATAAGTTGATTAGCCATTGATTGTATCACACAATCACCAATCGGTACGAGTCATTCCGGCTCAGTATTTTTATTTTTGACTTCATCTAGGATCTTTTTATTAGAGAATCCAGATTACATGATATATTTAGTTTTATTTGAAAGAAATGTGATAAAATTTTGGTTCATGGAATTTCATGAAATAAATATTTCTATAATAATGATAATATATTAAAAAATAAGAATTAAGTCACCATTATATCATGTCTATTCAGAATCATCTTATATAAAAAGATCAAAATATATTGTTCTTTTGTATATTATTAAATAATCATGTTTACCTTTACATAATGAATTTTTTTTTTCATAAATTCATGATATTATTTTCTATGTGTTCTTTGGAAAAGTTCACAATTAGAAATATAAAAAATTATGTATAGTATATAATTGTAAATGTAAAGTAGGTTATTAAATACAGTTCATAAATATATTTTATTTATACTTCATACATAATCATCAATTATAAAAATGGTATGAAGTTATGTAATTGTATAGGTATCTATCAATTCTTCCTTTTATAGCATTTTCTATAAATCATGATCCTAATTTATTGAAAGAGAATGAAAGAAACTATTCTGTTTTTTGACATTAAAACCAAATTATAATATCATTTACTTGATCATTTATATCATAAAATGTTTCCTAATATTTATATAAAATTCCTCCAAATCCCAAAAAAAAGATTTATTGGTCATGTAAAATCATATCGAGTGTTATTATGTCACCATTTCTTACATGAGAATTATAATTAAATTATTTATTTTCAGAATATAAATATATTTATGATACATTAAAAAATTAATATAATTCATAGTGGATATATATTATCTTATAAAAGGACATAATTAACAATAAAATATTACAAATCCCACCTTCATGAATGAACCATTCTAGTTATTAAATGTAAACCACATCCTCATGTTCAATATCCATAAATGTTTTCATCATGTGTATTTGGAGAAACATATTAATCCTTTGAGAATAAATAATAAAATTTATTATAATTATTTCAGGAAATGGGACATGAAAAATTATATCATCAAAAATAGATACCCTCAAATTGAGATTATCCCCTATAAATATGATGGTATATTTTCCATACTATATTATATTTCCAATGTAATTTATCCCTTAAAATAATTAACCCCTATAGAATGTTTTTCTTTTGTATATGACGCCCATTACAATATTTTATTCTACCAAATTATATTTAATCTTCATCAATTACTTGTATCAATTCATCATGTTTAGAAAATAAATATTTCGTAATCATCATTTCTCAAACATCATCATGTATTAACACTGTTAATTTGATATTTAAAGTTATAATACACATCAATTTATATAAAAAACCACTTAAACATGGTCCATTCTACCATAATGATTTTATAATTTCTAGGTATTTTAGAAACAACATATTATCTTTTAAAATCTACAAGTGGATCTAAAATTTACCATGATATCCAATGTTATTTATAATATATTCAACAATTTACCATCAACGAGAAATTAAATTTATTAAAAAAATTACTTTTAAAACAAAATTAAATAATACCAACAAATTTGTTTTTAAAATTATATTATCTACATTAGTAAAACTCTCTACCATGTGTATATCCATAAAATATATCAACATTGGCTCTTCAACATACATACTCTACTATATTCCCTTGATTTTGAAGTAAGATGGTCTTCTAGATATCTCTAAACCCATCATGTTCCATTTATTTACCAAATGCATATCACATGTTGAGTTTAAAATATTCTATTAGTACAGTGAATAATTTTTAATTTAAATAAAATATGTTATATCAATCTCTCAAATACATTTCATTGTTCTAGGATCATGTATAATTTTTATGCCCATATAAAAAAACTTCGTTTTCATTCCAAACACAATACAGTATTTTCGGAATTATATAAATAATAATAATGGTTCCATATTCTATAATTCACAATAAATTATTAATAGTATCTATTTCTTTATATAAATTCATTATCAATCTAGATCATTTAGAAAAAAATACTTTTAATTCTCAATACCACATTAAAAATTCTTGAACATCGTTAAAGGTCAATATTTTTATAATGTATGATTTTAAAAAGTTATATGTGTTAAATTATTGAAAAAATACTGAAATTTATATCAAAATTTGTTGAATTTATCCTAATTATACTAAACACATAGGAATTTATGGACATAATATATTTCATTATTATTGTCCCCATCACATTGTGACTGTTATACACTATATTAAATTTATGACATGTATCAATAGTGATGTGAATTTTATTATGTTACTTTATAAATTTATTATACCATTATCTATGATTTTATTAGCTATATTCTTGTACCATTAATGGGAAATACTTTAATTCCATAATGAATTATTCATTCAAACACTAATATATCATATGTGTTTGTCAATTATTAAGTGGAAGAAAATTTCAGTTCACCACAATCAATTCATTAGGACTATGGAACACATTAATAACTTCACGAAGAATACATTACTTCAATAAATATAATCATTATTATTATAAATATATTTATATACACAAAACATACTATTATTAAAGTGATGAATATTGAGAACATTAGTATATTTTCTCTTATTAATTTTTTTTGTTTCAATTTCATTTCACTGTATGTTATGTATAATTTATAAAATTTATAGAACCACTATTATACCTGTAAATATGTGGGAATACAATAAATTGTGTTGATCATGTTTTAATATAAATCACTCTTCAAAATACAATTTTTATTTTAGGTTTTTTCTCTAATGACATCTATTTCATGAGATTTTTTACAAATAATCATGATAGATTTGGAGTTAATTTTTTTCATTAAAACATGTATATCATACCATGGAACATTTTTTGTTTTTTCTAGGTTAATTACTCCTTCTAAAATTCTTATTATGTATGTTAATAATAGTGTATTATTTTCATTGTCTATTATATATTGGAACACATATCCATTGAGAACCACATGATGACTTCACATTATTATTTTACACTAATTGATTAATTTTGTGAATAATTATTTCCAAATATATAATGTACATGCATTTGAAATCCAATAAACCACTATCATACTTAAAAAATATCATTGTTTGATAAATATATTCTTCAAAAACATCCATTTTATTTTCACAAGCATTCAAAACTTACACCATCATGTCAAAAAATTTATTCACTATTTAATTCTGATATACCATAAAAATTACAGTAGTCATAGCCAATTATTTTTTCTTATAAACCTCACCTTCGTTATGGTCTTTAATATAATCACATAGTTTGAAAATTTGGGTGTTGTCTATAATGGGTGATATGATCACATCATTTATCCCTTTATTCGTACTACTTCCATTTAAATTAAAAAACAAGGTAGCCAAAATAATAATTCATAGTAACATGGTTCATTCATAATGTTTAATTATACAGTCATAAAATTTATTCAAATTCATTGATATTTATTTAAATTCCATATATCATTCATAAACATAGTGTGTGTGCCATATAAGTAAATTTCAACTTTTGAGGATATAAAATCAAGATATTTTACTTATGCCTTCATGTAAAATAATATTTTAACTGGTAATATCAACAAAAAAATATATGGACTCAAGGATACAATTTTGATACCCCAATTTCATGTAGAATCGACGTTCTTAATAGTGATGATGTTTTATTTTGATTAACAATATACATATTTAATGAACTGTTATTATATTTCAAGTCATTATTGTAATTTTATCTAATCATATTACCTTATATTGTCACACTTTGATAGATTATTTTTTTAGACTCCTTTGGTGTATCATAATATCTACGTTCATTCGCTTCACTACTCTCATCATCTTTTTGAAACAACAAATCATTTGGATGATTATATGTTTCCATGAACGATATTTTACCTCAATAATATGTGTCAATCAAACCTATTGTAAATATATTATAAATAAATACCTCACATTTTTTGTGAGCCTTATTATTATTTATTGTGCGAGAAATCCCATTCTGATTATATAAAATTCATCTTTCAACCAAATACAATTCTGATTCACAGAAATAACTATTGAGATTTTTTATAGTCTCTATTTTCTCATTTCATCTCTAGTTTATTATTTGAAAAATTTCTAAAAGTTCTATAATTAAAACACGTGAAATGATATTTACCATAAAATATATATTTTCCTTGATACAGATGTTTTGTTGAAAAATATGTGAATTCCTAAAAATCAATGGGAGATTATTAATAAAATTGATCATATTTATTACAATTATTAGTCTAAAAATGTTTTTTACCATTAAATTCATTAATATTAATTTTATTATATGATCTTATTTTCACATTTATTATTACCCACTCTTTATCTTATAGGAAATCAATATGATGTTTATAATTTCAGTGGTCCACTCACATTTTTATTGATCATTATGGAAAATAATTTTTTGCATGAACATTATCTATGATCATTTTCATAAATTTATTTATCATTGTGGTATATTTTCTATTTCCTATATTTATTTGAATTAATAACTATCTGTTATTAACTAATTTACAGAACTTGTCAACTGATTAAACAATGCCCATTAAAATATTGTATGATTGATCTTATAATCATTGTAATTAGAAGTATTTAAAATTGTTACACCTAAAAATATCGTGATGAACCATCTATATTCCATTCATTTGATTTATTCCCATGATAAATGTCCAATTATTCTCTACTCATGATAAATGTGGCACATTGAACACTCTCCCCATGGTCTCAATATTATTTTACGGAAAATTTTATATGTTTCCCTAACATCATGGGGATATAAACCATTAATAATAATGCAATTCTTGTATATGAAATGGGATATAATATGTGATTTTATCCACTAATTCCATTGATAAATGCCATTTTAATATAATATATGATGTCATTAAAATATGAATGTATTCATAGACATTATAGATCTCATTTATAAAAACATGTAATAAATAATTATAGACATAGATCCTTTGGAATGTTACATGGAATTTCATGAGAAATGATATGATACCATCACAGATGTGTAAGAGAGAATATCACACTAATGAAGTGGGGATAAGTGGTTATTATGAAATTAACTCTCCAATAGTGTTATTATCATCAATTTTTTGTGAAATTAAATGTTTATGTTTATTATGATTCGATGAGAGATAATTTGAGAAATAAACTCACAACACATATGGCTCATACACTGATTTATCCCCCTTGAAATCCGGGGGAATACCTAGGTTGAATAATAATGTTGATCCATATTTTCATGTTTAAAATATTTCAGAAATTTTAAAAATAACCTACTAGGGATATTGATATGAACTCTAATTAAAATAAATAAATTCAAGTATGAACAAATTGATCAATACATTAATTATAACCTCATGTGAATCCAAAATAAACATCATGTCTGAACCATAGTTCTTCTTATCAATCCCAATCAAATTACATATGGATTGGGTGGTTAGTTATCTCATAGTTTTAGCTCACAATTATTATAATTTATCTCATAGAGGATAAAATCATACTTATAGACACCTCAGGATTCAGTGTGTTACTCCACTCATTATAACATATCAGCAAGATCTGTATGATATGGAAATCAATCCCTAAAAATAATTCATCCCATATTTACTAAAAATTTTCCTATTTATGGTGTAATATGTTGTGATGATTTTTTAAATCGTAGAATCAATATACAACATGATTCTTAATTCATAGAAAAATGAGTCATATACAATGAAGTATGAATTAATTTCAACATAAAATCTAAAACATAAAAATCATTGTTATTTATGGGGTCATTTATTTTTTCATTATACTTGATATTTCTATGTTCTCCCATTAATTCCTTTGATCTGGTGAAATGTAGAATTTTTACATACTAGACCCTATGGTATGAACTAATCAATTGTGGATTAGAAAGTAAGGAATATATTTTACTTCTTTATTTCACCTTAACTAGTATGAAACCAATTCTTTATTGGGTCCAATCACATTGACAACATACACCAAATTATCCTTACAATGACATTAATGATGTAAATATTATAAATGCAACATGAATTTACTTCATAGGAGATAAATTTTTTTCTACATGAAATCATTCAGGATGAACAAAATATGACTTTTACATGAGATGTGTATATTATAGGTAAAAAAATACAATATCAACATTAGTGTAGAAATTTATTATTCTTTATAATATGATTTTTGTAAACATAGAATAAAATTATTTCCATACATTCCACATCAACACAAATAAGAATCAAAATAATAATTGATAAATTTTTCAATAAATAAAACATATGTAAATCGATAAAATATTGACTTGATTAAATGATGGAAAATATAATTACACAATTATAATTTGATGGTTACATAAGAAATACACTATAATATAGAATTTTGTTATCTAGAGTACATAAAAAATTAATTATAATGAAAATTACATAATTCATCATATCATTATTTCAAGATACTAATACCTCCATGTTTTTCAATTCATACCACTCTTATATTTTTATGTCTATTGAACTAATTAAAAAACACAATATTAATGGATCATTAAATATACAATGATTATAAATTATAGAAATAATTTTTAAAATAACAATATTTTGTCATGTAGTTTTGGGATATTTCTTGATGCTTGACATTATTCTATATTGATATGCTATAAAAGAAGTGGCGTGACTCATGAAATTGGGTATTAAAACATAATTAATGGTATAAAATAACAATCCATATAGTTTATAGGTTGGTTTGTGGATGAGTTTTTTTATCATATGATAATAACATCATTTCACCATAATTAATTGTTATACATTGTGAATTAAATTATTTAAATTTATTAATATGTTTTGATAATGTTTATTAGTGAATGAGTCATTATCTAATATAAATCAATATTTAATGTTCCAAAATCATAACAAGGGTGAAAATAAATTATTGATTAATCTAACGTATTAGGATTATGTTTGATAAGTTCAATAATAGAGTAAATCAAAAAAATTAAATTCCAAATTAAATTGAAGAGTGAATTTTCTATTTCTATGTGGGTGTGATAAATAGTGGTGTTGAACAAATTATATAGAATACATATGGACATATGATTTATGTAATGAATGAAAATTATTAATGATACTATTTGAACTGGGATCATGAATAATAATCATTAGATAGAGAATATTGTTGTCTTGGTTTAGAGAACAGAGGAAGAAATTTTTTTAAATATAGTTACCGAATTATTTATTATTTTTTTTTATTTTCATATATTTATATATACTTAAAAATAACATATTTTATAATCTATAATGATGTTTGGTATTAAAAAAGAATATTATTAAATTAAAATCATACATTCTTTGTATTTGTTTTAATGAAGAGGAAGTGATACTATATTGATATTATATTTCATTATTCACTGAAGTAATACCAGATCAATGTCAATATATACTTGAAAATATATTATGAATTCTTCATGGAAAAATAATTCTTGTTTGGAAATATTATTATATAATTGTGTTTAAAGTATATATAATAATTACTGAAATACATTTGTTGGATATAGTGGATCACACTGAATTTAATGATTCCACACCCTAACAACGATATAGTAATGGATTACAAATAGTGAACAATGTACATTTTTGGATTGTTCGTTGGTTTTATAGATGTGAAAATGAAATCAGTAAACAATATGACTAACAAATTAAGTGGTATAGGGTTGAAATTTTATTTTGGATAAAACTATCTAATGTTATCATAAATAATAAATATTTTTTATTACAATGAAATAATGAAATATTTTTATTAATTGTTTCCACCATTGAATAATTTTGTGGGAAATCCCTACTATTGGTGGCAGTGCCTTTTATATTTCTTATACTCTATTAAAATAATATAAAAACCCCAATATCACAAGTTGTGTCTTATAATTACTATGTTATACAAGATTTTCAATAAAAAACACACACATATAGGTTATATATATCTCAAATAATTGACATTTTTCTTTCTAGAATACTACTAGACAACTATCTAAAATCCTAATAATCATAGGGATGTTATCTATAAAATATCAATATATAGAAAAATCCCATATGCTAGAAAACATAATCACAAGAATGTGAATATCAATGAGATCTTGATCCAGTTATGTATATCAAAAAAGTCATCATAGAACTATATATATTAAGTTGAATTCATTGAATATGTTTTTTAATAAATGTAAAAAGAAGTTGTCATTGGGGGTTTAAATAATAGATAACCCTTTTAATAACTGGAACCAATCTAGAAATAATATACATTAATACAAAAGTAATTTTATTTGATATACCATATATGAAAAAAATGCATATATCTATCTATAAAATCGAGCGATTAAAACCATAAATCAAAATCATTTTGTATTATTCAAAGAAAAATCAACCTTATTCGAACAAAAAATGTAAGAAAATTAATCCCAACTCTAAATAGAATTAGATTTCCTCTCATTATGATGTTGCAATATAACAAATAAATATTAGATCCCATTTTTTTACAAGTCAATTCTACATTAAACATGTCTCAAATAGTATGAAAAATTAAAAGGTGCATATAGTAAAACTTTTCACATATGATGATCATCTAAATCAAAGACTATTAACAAAATTGGTGCCACATTACCGACTGTTTTCCTCCCCATATTCCATAGAACATCAATTAATGGTGTGGGTTATATACAATCAAATACGAATATTATACCCATGGTATCAAGGAGATCAATAGTATAATGAAAATGAATATATTTTAAAAAAATGACATCAATGTACAATTAATAGTATTCTATTATAACGAATTGCATAAATAAATAATAATATTATTCCATATTTGATGATAAATATGTATTTCATAGAGTCATATATCCCAACTCAAGATTATCTGGTGGATCTATCATATATAATTTAAAATAAATCAAACTAATAAAACTATGAAGAAACCAACTATTAGTCTATTTTATTTATTAAACTGGCCACTATTAAATTTAAAATCTCGTCTAGCATGAATGCCTATAATAGGGTTTTTTGTGACATAAAAAATTTCATTTTTTGGAAAATAATTTACCACTATTACTTAATTTCTATATTTCAGATGTTTTTTTATCATTTTTTGGATGTTGATGTTTTGGATTACCACATGTTTCACCATGACCGAGGGGGTAATTTCGTGACAACACCTTAGTAGTGGGGTTTTATTCAGTAGAGGTTTTTATTATTGTGTTGAATTTATTGTACTTTCACCTCACCAACATAGTAGTTGATTTGGTTTTGGTGGGAGCTACGCTATATTTTGATGACGGTGGTTTTGATATGGACATCACCCATGAGTTAGTGATATTTTAAAGGGTGGTGTGTCACTCAAAGACAAGATGTGGTAACACTAAAATACTACCCTAGAATATTACCCAATCATTTGGAGATGATAAATATCTTGGTGGGTATTAGTTTCAACATGACATGGTCTTCCCATATTGCATAATAGCGAATTTACTCTTTTCCCATTATAATATTTTATATCGTTTCTTCATCTATTTATCCTTATTAATATGACCTACATATCCTAATCTTGGGTTTATACCCCACATTTCTTTATTGGTGATTTATATTGATTCTAGTGGAAGTACATTATTTGATATGCATAATTATTTAGATTTCTTTCTCCACTACACATATATCTTAATTTTAAGGAAATTTTATACATGTTCTATAGACATATATTAGAATTGGGGCCAAATATATTTATATAGTTATTTTTAAAGGTGGAATCATTTGGTTTTTAGATTTTTTATATTCCCTATATTATTATTATTATTGTTTATTTAATAAATACAGTTATTTTCATTAGATATGTGATAAATGGATCTGTATTATATACCATTAATTTGTAATACCTAGGGTTCTTATAATTCCATTGCATGTTTTTATAAAATGAGTTCAGAATGATTTATTGAGATATTTTATATATAAAATAACTATTTTTTCATCGATTTAATTTGAATTGAATGGGATTTGATTTTTTTTTCATTAAAACATATATGTTCAAATAATGTGTTTTATATAATTCTTAGAGGGGTCCCATTCACCCAAATAAATATATAATTAAATATTGAATAATTAATTTATTAATAAAATGTGTTCCATTAATTTCAAATATTTGTTATTAATTGATTATGAGTTTCACATGGGACTCCTAGGCTGTGGGTTGGTAATCTAGGTATATTTTTTCCACACCTAATTTGTGTACTTGTTGGGGTCATTTTCAAATATTATTGGAGTTTAACCAATATATAATTATTATTCAGGATACTATATAGAAAAAAGTGTTACTTGCGTGAATCCGAGTTATCGTTTGTATAATAGGAAAGATCCCCATGTTGTGCATGTTGTGATTGGTTGTGATGTTTTTTTACATAGTCATATATAATGATTTGAGTAATAAAATGTTGTTATGATTTTCCCCTATTTTTTATTTCATCTTGCTTGTTCCTTAATTATAATGAACATGTATTATTTTATACAAATAAAAATATTTGAGAAATTAATTTCATATTATTATTTAACAATATAAAATGACTAATTTAAAAAATATATTCATACTAATATATTTGATTACATGGGGAATTATTTTATATTCGTTAATTTTGGAATTATACCTTGTTAATAACTATACCATAAGAACATAGTGTTAGTTGTTGCATTTTACATTTGTAAAAGATTGAAAGAATGACATCCAGAAAGAATACATATTATTATAGTCTTTTAATACATGATATGTACAAGAAATTAAAATGACATTAAAAAAGTTTATGTACTGAAATTGGTTTCATTGATAATTACATTATTCTTCATAGAAATTACTTTCATATAAATCATGTGAAACATCCTAATATCCAAGAGAAATAATACAAAAATAATGTCTGATCTCATATGCTGAGTAATTTCATTCATATAATCGAATATAACATGAATAAATTAAAATAATCAATATTTAAAGGTGAATGACTAAAACAGATTCATATAAACAATAACATGGACAATTTATGGAAGGAAAAAACAATAACTAAATAAATAAACATAAAAAATTACATGATCATGAATCTTACACATTGATATTCTAAAAAATCTAATAATAACATTGAAATTAATAACTTATTTCATAGTAAATGCATGCATAATTTTAGTCATTATTAATATAAGTTCACGACCAACCACATAAATAGACTAATATTGATGGTAAAAACCCATAATATTCTTCTAACTAATATTTCTAATGATACATATTGATGCATTGAGGTTCTATCTATAACTAAGCCCACCACAACACATCATAATTCCAATTAATTTCATAAATATATGGGGTAAAACATACTAATAAACGTTCATATTAAAAAACAAAAACATAAAATATTATTACATAACCTAATAAAAAAATAATAAACCACCATGAGTAATATGATTAATTGTAATAAAAAAGTTTATTATTAGTATTAATGATCATTAACCATCTACAGAAATAAAAATCATAATTTCATTATAATATATCCATATTGGAGTATTTGTAGAATAAATGGATCAATTTGATATTGAATATAAGTTCCATAATATTACTTTAAAAATATTCAATAGGAAAATAACATTTTCACTTTGTAATTTTTTTCATTAAAACCAGTTATTCACAAAAATTTTAAACTATTTTTTCATTGAATGTAACCATTTCAAAAAAATTATATAAAAATAAAGACTTTTTGAAATTTATTAACTTCTTTTGGAACTATGTGTATTCTTTTTATCAACAAAACACATCATTTTTTAATGAAGTGAATATAAAGGAAAATATGGCCTTATAGATTCAATGTAAATATGGACAATGATAAAATATGGTTTTTGGTTAATATTACCATTGGAAATTATACACTTTCTAATAATTTTAACATAAAAATTTTTAACTATAAATGATAATGAATAATTCAATAATAAAAGTGAAATGATGACATCAATCAGTAGGGTCATGTCCTATTAAGACCACTTTAAAAAACATTGGAGTGATGTTGCAACACTATGGATCTCTCTTGTCTAACACCAAGAAATGTTTTAACATGTTATTATTGAATGAAACCTTTTATCGAAGACGTTTATGTTAGTAGACGTATCACTCAACCAATGTTAGTCATGTTCTCCCATAAATCAATAACCATCACAAACCTTACCCTTAGTTGAAACACAGATGTTACAAGGAGTAATGTGTCCCATCATTTGTTACATAATGTATAATTCCTTGTTATATATTAAATTTTAATTCAATCAATTATATTTTAATATTAGTGATTCTATATAATATATATTTTTCCATTATATGTAATTTTATAAATATACTTTCTAGAACCAAATTATACTTCTAAATAAATTTGTAAATCATTATAATTGACTAACATATTAGTAATAAAACATATTCAAATGAAATAATATTATTAAAAAAGGTTTATTTAAATATAAATCACAAAATAATTTTATTATGTCATTATAAATTTTGAAGTGTCATAAATTTTAGTATTCCTTTTCAACCATATTTTTAATAATTTATTTTACATTTAAATATTAAAATCATCATACTTATATAATTATTCTAATGAAATAAATAACATTTTTTATATCATCACATAAAAAATATATTATAGTTAATGTATGATAATTTTAACATATATATTAATATATCATGAATAATAAAAATATTGTTTGAGTTTTTCATCATCTTTAATGAATTTATAATTATGTCATAATGATTTAATAACTAATTATCCAAAATCCAAGTCCTAAAATATTTTTTATTAATATAAATTATTCGAATATATTTTAATAAATTTCAATCCCTATAATTTACATTCAAATGTCTAAAAAGAAAAATTTAACATTGGAAACATTATTTTTTGGGAATATCACATTTCTAGGAAAATAAAAGTAACATTAAATTATGATCAAATATTTTGGATTAATATAACATAAGAAATTAACAAAGTTTCCAAAACCATGGGAACCCCAATAGATTTTAGATTTTCTACAACCACGGCTTGCATGGCCAATTTTAAAAATTAATAACGAAATAATCAAATTTTTCTATAAACACCTACCCATTATCCATTTACATCCAGTACAAAAAATTAGTCAACCAATATATATTTTTTCCCACTCATGGAGTGATGTAGGAGTGTTCTCAAGCCCTTGGTTCACAATACTCATGTTTTAGGAACAACTCTTCAAGGTAAGGGAAATCTCCACTTATATTTTCAATTGATGTCCCATATTTTTTGGAATTTCATTAAATTTACAATATAATTTATTCTCTTCACATTATTTTCCACTATACTTTATGAAGATTATTTTATTATTGGGAAACCATTGACCCCTCTCATTTTACTATTCCAAAAAACGACGTTTTATAAGTGTTATTTTACCGAATTTACTTCTCAAAATATACCCTTTCTCCCAAAACAATTATCTTTTAGTATGTTTTTGAAAATTACCTAATAAAATTCCATTATAGGGTAATTCAAAAAAAAATATTAATTTTATTCATTTATTAAAATATAAAAAACCCAAATTTAATTTACATTGGTTGAAAATAACATTATGATATCTTCCTTATGGAATTTCTGAAATGCAATGAATTTGATATAAAACCCACATTATTTATTCCCCATAGTTTATTTATGAAATTCATAATTATCATCTATGTGGTTCATATTAATTATCAAATTTTGAGGCTTCACCTTGATAGTTCTCTAATTCATTGGGAAATTAATTTAATTCCAAGATATGACATGTTTTATGATACCCTGGTGAATAACCTTACAAATTATTATGAAACCTTAGTGTTAAACCTGGTGGATGGTATTATTAATGTCCAAAATAAATGTATTTCCACATACAATTGTTAAAAATAAGGTTATTAAAATTAAATTACTTTTCATCCCATTTTCATGAGATAATTTTGTTCTAATTATACATATTGGTATTCCGTAAAATCACTTGTAAACTATTTTCCTTGTTTTCCCTTACTAGGTATTATTCTTACCTCTTCCATTGATATATGTCCAATTGTAATTAGATAAAGTAAATTTACATAGGTGCTAGTGAATATTACTTTCAAGTGGATTAGAAAAATGTGTTATGTTTTTATGTATTATGGACCTCATTTCAAAGAAACTATACTTTAAAATATCACATATTTTTACAAAGTAATAAAAAATTATGTAACAAAAAAGTGGGATACAATATTTGGTATCAAATAAGATTTTATCCATTTTTGGAAATTAATATTATCAT
The DNA here is from genome assembly GCA_963277665.1 of Viscum album. NCBI lineage: Eukaryota > Viridiplantae > Streptophyta > Magnoliopsida > Santalales > Viscaceae > Viscum > Viscum album. Next base: position 722,952,615 of record OY728141.1, read on the forward strand.
AATTTATGGGGATCCCAATATATGAGTTAAAATATTAGAAAATGTACATATATTTTGATGAAGTGTTATGTTAGTGGTTTCTAAGAAGGAAAAACTCATTCTATGTATATGAATAAATGTATTTGGTTCTTTCATATATGTATGTTGGGGTTACATTCAAAAAAACTACATTGAGCTTGAGTAAAATGAGTATTGGTGTATGAAAATGGGTCTTAATATACCTCTATATTGAATCTGGTATAGTATAGATTTAGTTAATCATAATAATTTTATGAAATAATATAAAGGATATATTGAAAATTTTATTAATGTAAATGAATATCATATTTAATTACGATGTTTCTAGAAATTAAATTGCTTAAGAGTTTTATGAATCATAAAATCGAAATGTTTGTCATATGGTATTTCTTATTTTAAAATATATATGGAAATAGGGGAACCATGTAATCAATGAGTGAAACAAACCATTAATAGATCGACCTATGATGGAATATGTAATGTCAAAGATCTTGATAATGATGAATAAACTAAATCGAGTTATGAATAACAACTTGAATAAAGTAAAGAGACATGATTTACCTCGAATGGAAGAAAATATTGAATCCTTTAAATTTGGATGACCTCTTTATTTAAGTGGAAATACCAACCCATTGATTTATATATAATGAATAATCTATATGGAATAGATATATTCGTTTCACTTTTCATAAAAACAAAAGAATGTTAATGTGGATATGTACGACATAGAGGATGAATCATAATAATGGTGGAAACAACGAAATAACATGATTATATTAAGGTAGATTTATTCAATGTAGTTGGAAGAGTTAAGAGAACCATTTTCAAAATATATTTCCATTGTTCAAAACAAAAATTGGATAAAGAATTCCTCAAACTCAGTTAGATGGAAAAAGAATCCGTGGGAAGGTATTATATGGTATTTATAATAAATTCACATTATACCTATATATTTTCTATGTATCATATTGTAAAGGTAGATAGATTATTCCCTAGTATAATACCTAATTTATGAATGAATCTAGCCAATAGAGAATATGAAAACTCTAAAGAGATAGTGTGCACTGCCATTATGGTTTAATTGGAGTTCTGAGATACATTGTGGTCTTATAGGTCGAATGTGAATAACTAATTAATTGAGAAAATTTTTGGTAGTATCATTGGTCATGGTAGAGGATGAAGGAAAATGAAAAATAACACACATATCAAATGTGGGAATAATAATTCAATTAATATATATATGGAGAGAGTATAATTTTAAAAAATTGGATGTTATTTTAATATTACTTTGAATAATAATACTGAGGTGAAGCTTTAACTTATTAAAATCATGTCAATGTGAATACTGTATAAGCCCACCCTAAATTCCAAATCTATAAATCTGGACATCATTTTCCATTTTTCAATCATGGTCTGAATCCAAAGGCATTATAGTATATTCAACATCAACCAATAAACAAGCCAAGGGATTATTGTTGGAATATTTCTGTTATGATGAAGGTTGTAGAGATACCCAATAATGTGGTAACAGGTACTATCTTTGTTCCCTAAATATTTGAAAGTGCATTTTTTTATTATGTTACTATGAATTCCTTTACATCATCTATGTTTTTAAATAATATAAGATTCAATCCCAAAACTAATAGAATTATATTTATTAGTCGAGACATAATAAGTGATTATATAACCATCAAAATTATATAAAAATATATTGTTGATACTATAAATAACAACAACATCAAAAATATTTTAGTCATTAACTTGCTATAATTAGAAATTATATCATGGATTTGAGGGATTCCAACGTATAATTCTATAATCAATTGTAGAATAAAAGAAATATTAGTAGTCTTGAATGGTAGTAATAAAATTATTTTCAAATTAATGATATAATGGTATGATACTTTTCATGATTAATCTCTTATATCCTTGTTTATATAAATGATCGGTGAGGAGGAGGAAGGAAAAGATAGTGTAACAGCCCAAGATTTTATAAAAAAATATATTATTTTTAATTTTATTAATGTCTTGTGTTGTACGCTACACCAAAAGGAGCTTGCACAACACACATCCTTGACTTGCCTTGCATTACACGCAATCGCGACCTTCCTCGATAGCATGTGTAATACGCAATACTGAGTTTCATTAAACAACGATATATTATTAAAAATAGCCGTTATGAATAGTAATAACCACTTTTTAAAATTCTATAAATCTTATTTTTCAAAATGAACTTCATTTTTGGATTCGGAATATCGAAATTAGCTTAGGTTGAAATTTTGGTGATTTTCGGATAACTTTCATATTTTGATGAATAGTGAAAATTACTAAATTATAATTAAAAACAACTTTTTTAATCGAAATAATTAATAGTGATAAATAATTAATTTGAGTGGTTTTAAAGTATATTTAGAATATATTTTTACAATTTAATACAATGTTGGTCATTGGATGTAATTTCACATTTAAACTAGACATAAACAAGTGTCAATCTTTTGATAGATATTGTTTCTTAAAAAACACGCTATTTGTTTTAACAGCGGGATTTAATTATAAAATTAATTAATGCAACTTTTATGTTATGAATTTGGTAAAATAGACTTCATTTTTGAATTCGGAATATGAAATATAGCTTGGGATGAAATTTTGGCATTGTTCTGAAAAACATCAATTTTTGATGAATAGTGAAACTACTAAGTGGTAGGTTAAAAACTGAATTTTGCATAAAACATAATTTTACCGCTTCTGTGAATTGAATTTCAAAAATCCGAGAGACATGATTAATATCAAGGACTAAAATGTGGTTCAATTAGATGAAAATAATTTTTTGGTGAATAGTAACTTTTTACTTTTTTTACCACGGTTAATAGTAAATAGGGTAACTAAGGGTAAATATGATATTAATATTACCCTAACACATGTCCTAATTCAATTGGACAAGTGTAATTCGACCAAAAACAAACTTAGGAATAAAATATGACCATTTAGGCCCACATGGATTAGATTAGGACATTTATTATTAATTTATTTAAAGAATGGTTAAAATAGTTAAAATCAAAGTTTAATAAGTAAATAATTTTTAATATGGGGTTATACATAAGATAAATTCGACTATAAATATTCATTAGAAATCTAAAAAGATTTCCTACATGATGGTATTTTATTTGTAATTTTTAGACATCAAATAATATAATTTATTTATGACACAAAGATGATGCAGTAATTATCTTATTAATGAAATATTGACATAATTGATAATATAAATACCAAAATAAATGTAATTTAAGACTTTTTATGAATTCCACTAATTTTCTAGGTTACTATGATATATTAGTGTTGATTTAATCAACTTGGTTCGAACATATAATTCTGTTATGACTTTCACAAAAATCATATATCAAATAGTGTCAAAATTGACACAAAATAGTTTTTAAATCAAATATTATATTATTAATTTTTATTTTATTCCTAAAATTCTAAGGTTCTGCCAAATGACTTAGATAAGGATATATGTATTAATAATATACAATTTGGGGTTATTTTGGCATGTTATAGTAAGTTTATTAACCATATAGTGGAAGAAAACAAAAAGACACGGTAAAAGTTAAATTATTTAACTTAGAGTTAAATCTAATTTATAAGGTTAAAATAATACCCTAAACTTGTCTAAATCCTATTGGTTGATAGTATTTAGACCCATCCCCACTTTAGCTTCGAAATAAGACCATTCGGAACCATTATAAACCGATTTTAACTTTAATATAAAATAATATTTTGAGGTATTCCTAAGGTGCCCCTCTCCTCCCTTATAAAAGGACACCTCCTCCCCTTCCTCATCACACCAATTTGAGCACTCAAGCTCGGCCAACCCCTGCCAATTTCTCCTCTCCACTTCCCTAGAAACATCCTAGAGGTTCTGGTCTTCCTCAAAGACCAATTTTAGTGCCCTAAGAGGAGGTCTCAAAGAGGCACTTCAAAGAAGAGGTAATTACCGTTACCAATTCTTTCATCTTTATTTCTTCTTCCATTTCTTCTTCTTAGGTTGTTTCATTATGAAGTAATAACATCAGTATCACTCATATACTGATATGTTATTATAAGTATGAAACAACCCTATTTCACCATCTATCCATCCTACGGAAAAAGAAATCACCGCGCGTGCGTACGTACGGAATACCGTCTCCACGCCGTGGTGTAATCTATTTTCCACCACCACCTTACATGGATGGGTATAATGGTGTAAATAATAACTATACATAGTTATTACAACATCATATTGATTCTGATTTATTGTATAATCCACTCAAATTCAATTCAATATTTATAGAAATGATATCATCGCTCGTGCGTACGTACGGAATACCGTCTCCACGACGCGATGAGATTCATTCTCCATGTTAACCATTTAAGAATGATTATAATGTATATATAATAAATAATAATGAAATATATGACATTATAAAGCTACTGGATTTATGTATATATATACATATGTATGTCATCTACTTACTTCCATTTCAAGACAATAAGGAAAGGAAAACAGCGTTCATGCGTACGTACGGACTACTGTCTCCATGAACGGTGTTTTTCATTTTATTTATCTACCTATTATATATATATATATACTGAATATATATGATATATAAATCATATTTTATATTCTGGAAGTAATTAAATCATGATATAAGTAATAATGATGTCAAGAACAACAAGTCAAAACACCTACGATAAATGAAACGATTTTACCCAAAACGCTTCTTTAACATGGAATTTACAAAAGAACGGGTAATATAATGTCATAAGTGAACCATATATGATATCATAACAATGAATATGATTCTGTAATAAGTCAATAACATGATTTAAATCATTATACAGGAGGTTCGGACACTTACAAAGCAAGTGAGACCTAAGGTAAGGGAAATATCACAATCTCATTTTTATCCGAGATTGTTTATTCGTAAGTATTTACTGGGGTGTATTTTATCATCCACATCCATGTTTTATCAATATGTAATATTATTTCCATCCACCTAAAATTGTTTAACTCCATTTTTACCCTTCGGTGAGTTTTTAGTAATACGTATGAAAGGAATCTTTTGTCGTTTTTCGTACGAGGTACTTTTTGACTTTTCCGACAAAAGTACGAAGAATGTTTTTTTTAACTTATACGGCACGAACGGATTTCTACTGTTTTATAAAGCCTTATTTTAATGAAGCTTCCTCTAAAATATTTCATGACTATTTTCAATAAAATCACTTTCTTTTAAAATTGCATGATGTTTTGTGAAAAGAAATTGATTTTGAAGAAGAAAGGATATTTTCCTCAAGAATTCAATTCAAGTGTTTTATCAAAATTATTTTCCATCTAAGATAATAAAGGGTTCTGTTTCTATCCATATTTTTACATTGATTTGACTATGTTTTGATGGAATTATGTTTATGAATTCCTTTATCTTATCTGAATTGATTTATGATGTCATGATGTTTCAAGAATCCCATTTTTGTTACATGTGTTATGCGATGATGTATGTTTTATGATTATGTGGCACACATAAGAAAGGATTCATTATAAGATGGGTGGGACCTATATCTCCCTCCAATTCATTGGGTAATGATTTTATATCTCATGAGATAGACATGGCTGGAACGGAAGGTTATTTCGGTTCAGTGATACAGGACTGAAACGAGGAGTGAACTCGGTTCAGAAAGGGACTTTGTCCACTAAGATAGTCTTGGCAATGAGTCATGACTAACAAGAAATGATTTTCCATGATTATGTGTGCATGCCACAAAGTTTCAAGTTTTATGTTATGATTATGGGGATCTCATTTTCACTTCTATGATTTATCCCATGTTATGATATTATGAGCTCTTTTGCAGGTTAAGATTTCCAAAAGCTATGTTCTTATGTATATGATGTGATTGATATTTCTTTTGTTTACCCTTACTGAGAATTTGAGATCACCCTTTTATGTTTTCTTTTCCCCAGGATATAAAGAAAGGTTTTAGGTAAAAAAAAGGAAGATCCTTATGGGAGATGTTGAAGATCTTTCCCCATGATTAGAAGATTTTATTCCGAGTTTCCAAAGACACTAAACTATTACGATCCTTGTGTGTGTGTTTTTGTTATGTACTAAGTATTCCGCAAAAGTAATGTAACGTCCATGTACGATAAGCTTCGGGTCTCTACAGTTGGTATCATAGGAAAGGTTTAGTCAACCTTTGGAAACTAGGATGCGAAAACATTAGTGAGATCCCTAGAGATATTTCTAAGGTATGTCTAGGGATGCCCCTAAGGATAAGTATACGTATAGGATATAGTTCTAGAACTATGGTAACGATATTAGATTAAACCAAAGATGATATATATTTATGTTACTCCCCCTTTATTATGATTTTTGCCTCTCACACTATTCTTTTGGGGTTTTAGACGATGGCTGGAACCCGAAGGAACCGTGTTAATGCGGAATGTGATGGGCAATGCAATGATTGTTCCCCTGAGCTACCAAACGATATAGGAGCTGGAATGAAAAATCTTGTAGCCATGCTCACACAACATTCTCAAGCTATGAATCATGCAGGACTTCCAAACGAGAAAAGGAAGGAGCAACATTCTGTTGAATCATTCATGAGGCAGCGTCCACCTTCTTTCAGTGGGTCTTCTGATCCACTTGTGGCTGAACAATGGATCAGTACTACTGAAAAGATATTTTCAGTTCTTCAATGTTCTGAACATGATAAAGTCATCTTAGCAGTATATCGTTTGGAAGGTGAAGCTGATCAATGGTGGAATCTTATCAAGAATACGAGGCCAAGAGATGAAATTGAGTCCATGGAATGGGACGAGTTCAAGAACTTGTTTTTCAGTAAGTACTTCCCTCGTATTCTTCGAACAAAGATGGAGAAAGAGTTTCTTGAACTGAAGCAAAGGGATGATGAATCTGTTGGTACCTATGAAGCAAATTTTACAAGACTTGCAAGGTATGCTTCTGGAATTATCATCCAACCTGAAAGTAAAGTTGATCGATTTTTCAGTGGCTTAAAACCAAGTCTTCGAAGGGCATTAGCTATAAGAGACTTCAGTAGCTATGAAGAAATTGTGCGTTGTGCTATCAAGGTAGAAATGGAAGTTGGTGTTACATATCCATCTCATGGTTTTGACAAGAAACGAAAGATGGAGTTCAAGGAGAAATCTCAGAATAATGGTGAAAAGAAGATGAATGTTTCCTTATGCACAAAGTGTGGAAATAAGCATGGTGGAGATTGTCTTAAAGGGACTAGAAAATGTTTTAAGTGTGGAAAAGAAGGTCATCGAGCAGCTGAGTGTTGAAGTAATGGAAAAAGGGTTTCTAATGATGTGAATAAAGTAAACACTGCAGAGAACGCACCACCAACAATTCAATGCTTCAAGTGCAAGGAAATGGGGCATTATGCTAATAATTGCCCTAATCCAAGGGTTAGTGATGATCAACATGAGCAACTACTGAAGGCAAATGACAAAGGGAAATCACATGCGATCACTATTGGCAATGTTGAATATGACAACGATGTGGTGGAATGATTAAGTGTTTATGTAATGGGATTCCAAAATAATGTTGTATCATTGAGTATTGCAATATTTATTGATGTGGTATTCAAAGTGATTGAGATATTTTTTGGAAATAAGATGATATGAGCATAATGAAGATGAGAAAATGAAATGTTTAATAGTATTCATGATCTCATGATTGATATAAGGACTAAGTGATATCATGGTTTGAGTATATAGAATTTTGATGATTTTGGTATATGGAATGTGTTAACTTTTAACTGCACTCACTAAGGTATTCAAGAGAATACACGATTAAGGACTTTGAATGTTTGGAATGTGACCAACAAGACATATCTTATGTGGGGATCAACGACAGTATTAAATCTCTGGTAATCGTTGTCACTATATTATGAGAGTGGACTGCAGTATTATGTATAAGCCTAAAGATTAGACTGGATTATGTTGGACATAAGTTAGTATTGTTTAAGGATAGAAGATTTTCGATATTATTGATGGGATGTTATAGTGACGTAGTTTTAGAAAAAGGACAACCTGCAGGACGGGCGACAGCCCATCGCTTCGGACAAGGCTGTAGGAATCGAACCCACAACCGAAGTGCAACTGGACTTTATCGCCTACCACTGACCTACAGGAAGTCCCTGTTTAGTAGAAACTAGTTTTATTATATTAAGCAGTATGATATATGAAGTATAAGTCCATTTTAGGAACCATATGTGATTAATCTCACTATAGATCGACTTATGTATATAATTTTTGCTAACCTTTTGTTTGAGACAGATGGAATGACCCGTCATTCTATCACATGATCTGCTAACACTTCACGAATAACAAATTCAACTTCATTTATTTAAGAGATGAAGTGGAAATTGTTAAAGGCACGAACAATAGCGAGATTGTACCAAAATAAAGTAAGTATTTATTCTAATTCAAATTCTTTAACTTTAGGGAAATGATCTTGAAAACCAAAAATGTTATCCTAGTTCTCTTATACCTGATGAATCAGATGGTACCTTAGATCGTCACAAATTTATGGATTTGTGATTACTGGCTTTTCCATAGCCATGTTCTCTACCACTCTCCATCAGAACTTGATGGTTAGATTTCTCTTCCATATCCATATTTTCACCTATGTGGAAACCCAGTGATTAGTTTATTTGGGTAATCGTTACATTTCATTCTTTAGTTTTTAAAGCCAAGTTTTGGTATTCCCTTTTACGATGTGGGTTTCTATTAAAGAAACTTTCAAATAGTAAACCATTTATAACCCCGACGAATTTCGTGGGCGAAATTCATTTTAAGGGGGGTAGAATGTAACAGCCCAAGATTTTATAAAAAAATATATTCTTTTTAATTTTATTAATGTCTTGTGTTGTACGCTACACCAAAAGGAGCTTGCAAAACACACATCCTTGACTTGCCTTGCATTACACGCAATCGCGACCTTCCTCGATAGCGTGTGTAATACGCAATACTGAGTTTCATTAAACAACGATATATTATTAAAACTAGCTGTTATGAATAGTAATAACCACTTTTTAAAATTCTATAAATCTTATTTTTCAAAATGAACTTCATTTTTGGATTCAGAATATCGAAATTAGCTTAGGTTGAAATTTTGGTGATTTTCGGATAACTTTCATATTTTGATGAATAGTGAAAATTACTAAATTATAATTAAAAACAAATTTTTTAATCGAAATAATTAATATTGATAAATCATTAATTTGAGTGGTTTTAAAGTATATTTAGAATATATTTTTACAATTTAATACAATGTTGGTCATTGGATGTAATTTCACATTTAAACTAGACATAAACAAATGTCAATCTTTTGATAGATATTGTTTCTTAAAAAACACGCTATTTGTTTTAACAGCGGGATTTAATTATAAAATTAATTAATTCAACTTTTATGTTATGAATTTGGTAAAATAGACTTCATTTTTGAATTCGGAATATGAAATATAGCTTGGGATGAAATTTTGGCATTGTTCTGAAAAACATCAATTTTTTATGAATAGTGAAACTACTAAGTGGTAGGTTAAAAACTGAATTTTGCATAAAACTTAATTTTTACCTCTTCTGTGAATTGAATTTCGAAAATCCGAGAGACACGGTTAATATCAAGGACTAAAATGTGGTTCAATGAGATGAAAATAATTTTTTGGTGAATAGTAACTTTTTACTTTTTTTACCACGGTTAATAGTAAATAGGGTAACTAAGGGTAAATATGATATTAATATTACCCTAACACATGTCCTATTTCAATTGGACAAGTGTAATTCGACCAAAAACAAACTTAGGAATAAAATATGACCATTTAGGCCCACTTGGATTAGATTAGGACATTTATTATTAATTTATTTAAAGAAGGGTTAAAATAGTTAAAATCAAAGTTTAATAAGTAAATAATTTTTAATATGGGGTTATACATAAGATAAATTCTACTATAAATATTCATTAGAAAGCTAAAAAGATTTCCTACATGATGGTATTTTATTTGTAATTTTTAGACATCAAATAATATAATTTATGTATGACACAATGATGATGCAGTAATTATCTTATTAATGAAATATTGACATAATTGATAATATAAATACCAAAATAAATGTAATTTAAGACTTTTTATGAATTCCACTAATTTTATAGGTTACTATGATATATTAGTGTTGATTTAATCAACTTGGTTTGAACATATAATTCTGTTATGACTTTCACAAAAATCATATATCAAATAGTGTCAAAATTGACACAAAATAGTTTTTAAATCAAATATTATATTATTAATTGTTATTTTATTCCTAAAAATCTAAGGTTCGGCCAAATGACTTAGATAAGGATATATGTATTAATAATATACAATTTGGGGTTAGTTTGGCATGTTATAGTAAGTTTATTAACCATATAGTGAAAGAAAACAAAAAGACACGGTAAAAGTTAAATTATTTAACTTAGCGTTAAATCTAATTGATAAGGTTAACATAATACCCTAAACTGGTCTAAATCCTATTGGATGATAGGATTTAGACCCATCCCCACTTTAGCTTCGAAATAAGACCCTTTGGAACCATTATAAACCGATTTTAACTTTAATATAAAATAATATTTTGAGGTATTCCTAAGGTGCCCCTCTCCTCCCTTATAAAAGGACACCTCCTCCCCTTCCTCCTCACACCAATTTGAGCACTCAAGCTCGACCAACCCCTGCCAATTTCTCCTCTCCACTTCCCTAGCAACATCCTAGAGGTTCTGGTCTTCCTCAAAGACCAATTTTAGTGCCCTAAGAGGAGGTCTCAAAGAGGCACTTCAAAGAAGAGGTAATTACCGTTACCAATTCTTTCATCTTTATTTCTTCTTCCACTTCTTCTTCTTAAGTTGTTTCATTATGAAGTAATAACATCAGTATCACTCATATACTGATATGTTATTATAATTATGAAACAACCCTATTTCACCATCTATCCATCCTACGGAAAAAGAAATCACCGCGCGTGCGTACGTACGGAATACCGTCTCCACGCCGTGGTGTAATCTATTTTCCACCACCACCTTACATGGATGGGTATAATGGTGTAAAGAATAACTATACATAGTTATTACAACATCATATTGATTCTGATTTATTGTATAATCCACTCCAATTCAATTCAATATTTATAGAAATGATATCATCGCTCGTGCGTACGTACGGAATACCGTCTCCACGACGCGATGAGATTCATTCTCCATGTCAACCATTTAAGAATGATTATAATGTATATATAAGAAATAATAATGAAATATATGACATTATAAAGCTACTGGATTTATGTATATATATACATATGTATGTCATCTACTTACTTCCATTTCAAGACAATAAGGAAAGGAAAACAACGTTCATGCGTACGTACGGACTACCGTCTCCATGAACGGTGTTTTTCATTTTATTTATCTACATATTATATATATATATATATACTGAATATATATGATATATAAATCATATTTTATATTCTGGAAGTAAGTAAATCATGATATAAGTAATAATGATGTCAAGAACAACAAGTCAAAACACCTACGATAAATGAAACGATTTTACCCAAAACGCTTCTTTAACATGGAATTTACAAAAGAAAGGGTAATATAATGTCATAAGTGAACCATATATGATATCATAACAATGAATATGATTCTGTAATAAGTCAATAACATGATTTAAATCATTATACAGGATGTTCGGACACTTACAAAGCAAGTCAGACCTAAGGTAAGGGAAATATCACAATCTCATTTTTATCCGAGATTGTTTATTCGTAAGTATTTACTGGGGTGTATTTTATCATCCACATCCATGTTTTATCAATATGTAATATTATTTCCATCCACCTAAAATTGTTTAACTCCATTTTTACCCTTCGGTGAGTTTTTAGTAATACGTATGAAAGGAATCTTTTGTCGTTTTTCGTACGAGGTACTTTTTGACTTTTCCGACAAAAGTACGAAGAATGTTTTTTTTAACTTATACGGCACGAACGGATTTATACTGTTTTATAAAGCCTTATTTTAATGAAGCTTCCTCTAAAATATTTCATGACTATTTTCAATAAAATCTCTTTCTTTTAAAATTGCATGATGTTTTGTGAAAAGAAATTGATTTTGAAGAAGAAAGGATATTTTCCTCAAGAATTCAATTAAAGTGTTTTATCAAAATTATTTTCCATCTAAGATAATAAAGGGTTCTGTTTCTATCCATATTTTTACATTGATTTGACTATGTTTTGATGGAATTATGTTTATGAATTCCTTTATCTTATATGAATTGATTTATGATGTCATGATGTTTCAAGAATCCCATTTTTGTTACATGTGTTATGCGATGATGTATGTTTTATGATTATGTGGCACACATAAGAAAGGATTCATTATAAGATGGGTGGGACCTATATCTCCCTCCAATGCATTGGGTAATTATTTTATATCTCATGAGCTAGACATGGCTGGAACGGAAGGTTATTTCGGTTCAGTGATACAGGACTGAAACGAGGAGTGAACTCGGTTCAGAAAGGGACTTTGTCCACTAAGATAGTCTTGGCAATGAGTCATGACTAACAAGAAATGATTTTCCATGATTATGTGTGCATACCACAAAGTTTCAAGTTTTATGTTATGATTATGGGGATCTCATTTTCACTTCTATGATTTATCCCATGATATGATATTATGAGCTCTTTTGCAGGTTAAGATTTCCAAAAGCTATGTTCTTATGTATATGATGTGATTGATATTTCTTTTGTTTACCTTTACTGAGCATTTGAGCTCACCCTTTTATGTTTTCTTTTCCCCAGGATATAAAGAAAGGATTTAGGTAAAAAAAAGGAAGATCCTTATGGGAGATGTTGAAGATCTTTCCCCACGATTAGAAGATTTTATTCCGAGTTTCCAAAGACACTAAACTATTACGATCCTTGTGTGTGTGTTTTTGTTATGTACTAAGTATTCCGCAAAAGTAATGTAATGTCCATGTACGATAAGCTTCGGGTCTCTACAGATAGTATGAGAATAGAAAATTTCCCAACCATTTTTGGAATAAATTGATATATTTATTGAGAATTTACTTATATATCCAACAAAAACATAGGTAGAATAATATATTGAACACATACATGGATCCAAGTCAATATTAATGACCACATGTATAATAAAAAATTTGGACCTTGTGGAATTAACAAAAAACATCCAGATCGTTTGTAGACTAGTTTTATCATACCAAGTGTGTATCCTTGGGGATAGCCAATTATATTTTGAATGTATAATGAAGGATAAATTTTTACTTGAAGTGATTATCGATATATTAATGGTAATATAGTGAATAATAAGTACCCTCAACAAAAGAATGATGATTTATTTGATCCTATTTGTGGGGATTATTTGTTCTCCAAAATAGACCATTAATCATGATTTCATAAATTTATGGTGATGAAATAATATATTTCAAATACATCCTTCTGATCTAGATATGGGATTTATGATTTTGTAGTTAGGCCCTTTTCATGACTATTTTTCTTGAAATTTTTTATTTTTTCACTAATATAGTATTTATGGACTACCTTGATTAATTTTATCGTGTATTTATTTGTGATATTCTGATATATTTAAAAAAAGTTATGGGGAGGATGAGTATCGTCAAAGGATTATAATGAAAATAATGATGAAGGAGGTCTATTTAGAAAATTGAATAACTACAAATTTTTATTATTAAATATTGATTTTTTGGGGTACATTATAATTAATAAAGGAATATTAGTCGTCCATAATTAGAAAAAGAATCTGGTGCAGTGTATTATTCCTAAAATAGTAACTAATATTGGTAGTTTCCTAATGTTTTTAGTATATTTTACAAGTATTGTGAAAAAATTGTGAAATTCTAATACAGAAAACTAATTATCTCAAAATGGTCTATGTTCATCTAGATATAGAAGTGTCTGGAATGATTTATAGAATGGAAGAATATATTCATTTATGATCCTATGCTATCTCTACCCTCCATAGGAGGAGGATTATTTATAACTATAAATTAATATAGAAATAACTTTTTTGTGTACTTATGAAAAATGGTAAGCATAATTATTATTAATCTCAAAATTTCAAACCTCATGAGTGGAATTTTCCTACATTCATATAATATTAATTAAACATGAGATAGTGTAGATATATATATGATCTTAAAAAAATGATTCTTTATTTTATTATCTCCATGGAAGTGAAAATGAATTCACTGATTCATTATGTAGAAAATACCATGTTGTTAAATAAATGCAGAGGATTCATGAAGGCCAATTAATAGAGGACCTAGAATGGTTGGGCATGAAAAATCATGATGTAAGTTAAATTATTAATCCTATCCAAAATTAATATTCAACTATTATTAGAAGAAAAAATCAATAAATCCCAATGATAATATCCACTATTGAAAAAGATGATTGAGTATTTGAGGAATGGTATGTTTCAATATTTCAATATTGATCAAAAAATGTACTAAAAATTCATTCATGGAAATATGTTCCATATATACTAGAGGCAATGAATTAAATAATGGATTAATCTAATAGATCTACAATCTCTTTACATCCTAGAAGCTTTTAAATGTAAAGGGGCCTTCATGATCATTATTGGTGGGATAGCCTGAAAAGGTTTATTAACGACTACACTACGTGGTGATTCATATGTTAGTAGATGAAGGCAGAATGAATACTTTTTAAATGGGTATTAAAACCACAATACATACTTAAATACATGTTGGATAATATCAATATGGACTATGATATTCATCTCCATATAACATCTAAATTGAAAAATACAATATGATTTATAGTGGATCTGTTGGAGTTGGTTCCCTAAAACTAACTTATTTTTTACTTTATGATAACTTATATTTATGGTTTTGAATATTAAATGACTTCTATATCACATCATGATTTTTCTGCTAGGTATGATTGTATGTGATAATTTATTAAGAGTAATTTTTACACAAAAATGCCATTATGGATCCATGCTATGATGAGATCCTTGATGTTTTATGAAACTATTTATTAATATATGTTCTATTTTCAGATGTTATCATTTGAGGGACACAAATGATTCAAGATGTCATTAGTGGATACTCATAGGACTTTTAGTAACCTTATAATGGGTTATTCCCATGATAATGTCTATGAGGAAATTATAAGATCAAGACCCACTAGTAGGGAATTCACTTCTCTAGGTCTCATTAGATGTAACTATATATAGATGTGTGTATTGGTCCTAACACATTATGATTATTTTTAATCTATATTATGATTCATACATTTAGATGTATTAACGAAGACCGTGAAGACATATATTCGTAGTGAGGTTGGATATGTCTAATGCATCAAGAATAATATTACATAAATGATTAATGTGAGAAAGGATATATCTGTTATGTTTTTAATGGATGATAATATCATATTCCCTTTGATGTAAAAGATATAACCTGAATAAATTCATGGCCATAGTGATCAATAGGCCTTTTCTATTTATGATTGGACAATGAATGATATATCGATCTTATAAGTTGATGGCACTGGCATATAACGTACTCAATTAAGGATATTCTGGTAAATTGATAATATTAAACATAATTCATTCATATGGGGTGACAAGTCATTGCATAATTGACTTCTTTATCTATGGGTGCCTTATAGTGTTTCTAGACGCTAACATTCATCTTTATGAAGGTTCAACTAATTCCACTAACAATGAGGCCTATAGGGTAACACAATAACTGTATCTAGTATCTCAGTTAAATAATTTATTATCTATCATGTTGATTAAATTTTATTTGGGGTAGTGGATTAATAAATATCTATTTATTCTTGGTCTCATTTATTCTTTCACTAGTAATTCTTTAAAATAATAGTGAGAGGAATAATTAATAATTATTTTATAGGTTTAGTAGACCATGTTTTATGGATCAGTGTGAAATAATAATATTGAATATTATTTTATCAAATAATATTTTATTATAACTCACCATTTATGTTCATGTAATGAAATAATCATGTTGTAGTTATTTGACATGGGGGTTTCTCCAGGATTTATGAAATAATTAAAGTCACATGAGAAAATTATTTACTATCACTCTAGTGAAATAATTAAACTATTATCTTATTATCTTATTATCCATGTTCATTCCATGATATTCCTAAGGTGTTGTGCAGAAATAATTGTATAATAAATTCTCAACCATAGTGATTTTCTTTCTCTCGAAAAATTATCTCAACACTATGAGAGATATGCCTTCACCGGATCATGGAGAATGCTTTGGAAGTGGTTCTCGAGGTGACCGAAGGTAAACATTGTAAGATCGAGGATATTTAGTGCTTCCATTTGGAGTCTCCTTTAGTAATATAGATAGATATATGGAACTTGTGTGGATCACCCCTTGAGGTGATTTAACATTGATATCTACAATGCAATGATGGTACACCTATATATATGTGGCCGAACACATAAACAAAACTGAAATCACCATGGAGGTAATTCTTATTTAATTAATTTAATTATAAACAATATATGTGGATATTATCTCCTGATAATAGTTTTCTATTACTTTTTCTTATTTCTTCAACTCAATTTTAGGGATCTTGATTTTCATCATTAGATAGTTCATGGATAATTCAATGAATATGGAGAAAAATAATGATCCTCCCCACCCCTCACATGCAACTGATGCTACAGGAGCCTTCAAGTGGTACCAGAGAGGGATTAATATTGTTTATAAATATATAATAATCATTGGTGATTTGTGAATTTATACTAATGTTTTTAAATTCATGTTTAATAGTTCATTTTTAATCAGAATGATGATATCTGTTTCTTCCTGTATCGTTTCTCACAGATCTAACAATCATGATTAATTCAATATATAAAATTGTATTGAGGATCACGTTTGGAGGTGCCAATGAATCTGTCTAGGTAACACAACTGTAAATGTAGTTTATTGGAATTACATGTTGTGTTGTTTTGTTCAATGCATCATGTTTCATTTGAAAATTACTAAACCTATGTGATTTAATGATACATAATGTAGTTAATTATTATGCAGTGTATTGATCGGGATAGTTTTTTCGCACGATCAGTTGCAGTACAAACTATGTGGCCCCCTTGACATGGTGTGTAGTCCCTTTTGGGTCAAGTTCAGGCCTTGTATTCCATACACCAACTACCTAACTAGTGACTACGTGACATGGAGTCAACACGATGAGTGGAATAGTAGACCTGATGTGGACTCCATGATATCCAAATTAAGCCCATGTCCATAGAAATAAATTTCATATTCATGGTGAATAATGTACACTCAATGTAGATCAGATCTGCATGCCATGTACTATTATGGATTATGCCGATTTATAATTAATTATATTATGTATACCTTGAGACATATACTTACATGTGGGCATAAATCTAGGACATTCCATGTGATAATCTTTGATATATATATATATATATATATATATATATATATCTCTGTGTGTGTGTGTGTGTTTAATTAACATCTATGCAATATTAAATATCTCGACATCATGAGTAAGTTATATTATAGTTATTATTCTACGTGCATCTTATATGTCACAACTAATAATGTTTATACAAATATAATACAATTTGGGTTGTTTTGGATAGGTATTAACCGGGTTACATCCATGGTACAAGTAACGTACACAATCAATTTTAATTGATTTTATTATTAGTTTTTCAAATTTTAATGGATGAGAATATCATGGAAATTTCTAAAAGGATTAAGATTAAAGGATTTATTAATAAAATATAATAATTAATTTATTCGATATTGATTTATCTTGAACAAAAACAATTACATAATCGAATTGTGGTTTTATTAATTGCATAATTAATTTCATGCATGTTTATAATCATGGGTTATATTAGAACATTGTGTGTGATTGGTTTCCTTTTGGATTGTTATCAAATTAAAATTCAAGAGGGTGTTACTTCTCTCCTCATATATATGTAGGGCCTGAATTACATTTGTTTCTTTTTTGTAAACCCTCTTTCACCCATCAATTTTTTGTGCGTAAAAGGATTTTAAATGGAAGGAGTTCCAATGCTAGTGGAGGCATTTCAATTTAGGAGCCAAGGTGAATCCAATACATAGAGATACAATGGCCGACAACTAGTTATATGCAAACACAAACAATAAATTGTTTATGTTGTTTATCTCTTAGGTCAGTGGTTAGTTTTTAAACCTCATTATAATCTAACCATTAGAAAAAGATCTTGAACATACCCTATAATTTATTCATGTTAGTTGTAGGGTTATTAATTATAGATGTTTTTTCATGATCAAATAATTAATAAATTATCAAGATTACAAGATATAAGTAAAATAAATAGTATTATGTGTAAATATTATCTATATCCATGGTTACTCACTTATGTAATATGAAATAATATTAATATTCTCGTGAAAATTATAATAAATAGAAATTAATACATAAATGAAAAAAAATTCATCAATAGAATATTAATTTAGTATAAAATAACATTACATTAGTCAAAATAAAACCATAGTTTAATGTTCTTTCCCAGCCAAAGTAGGGGTGTATTCAATTATTGAGGAATTCTAAATTTAATTTTTGGGTTGACATAATATGGTTGACCTCAAGGGTTGGCTGCAAAAACAATAAATTGTAAAAATGATATAAAAATGTTGAGGAAATATAAATTTTTGTTTTATTAATTGTGGAGTCCAATCAATATATTCTAGAACTATGAGTTAATGTATTATTCATTTGGAATGACTACCTGAAAACAATTTAGTTTTTTGAAAAGACAAATTTGGGGTAATAATAATGTAAAATTGATCATTGCAACTAGAATATCTAAGAAATAGGGTATTCTAAAAATATTAGGGAGGGATGTTGGTTTTTGATAAAATATTTGGAGACCAATAAATATTAATTTATTTAATGTTATAAATTTATAAAGATAACATACTAAAATTTGGATCTTCTTATTTGTAGAAACAACATTAAAATGACATCAAACATATCATTGTGATTCATAACTCAAAAGTAAATCCTTATCACATTCACTAATTTAATGAAGTAGAAAATGAAACAATGGTTATCCTTTACCATGAATGGAAACTATATGTGAAAAATAATCTTTAATAGTTGCACCTAGAAATGAGGTGGGTAATGAAGCGCTATCTCTGTAGAAGAAACATCAGAATAGTTCTACAGATGTTCATTTCATCATGATAACATCCATGTTTAATGATCTCTTGAAACTAAATGAGTAAATGGATTATTATAGAATGATTTCAAAACATTAGGATCTATATCAAGATAAGGTTAGAAAAGATATGTATGAGAACTCTAATACTTTTTTAATGACTAAACATAGCCAGTCTAGGTTAGCTAGGGATTACAGATTCAAACTTCTATTCTATAATGATCATTCAGAAATCGTAGGGATTAAATTAGTGTATAATATTCACACATATATTATACATTCATCTCATACAATGTAAATTTATAGTTCTATTTTGAATTATAATATGATCATGAATTAGCATATTCTATCAAAACTTTTGTCCTTGATTCTAAATGTGGATAAGTACATGGGGCATGAAAAACACAAAATCATTATAGTGAATTGTAAAAAGAAGGACATGGAAAGGGGGTTAAGAGTTATAATTAGCCCAAATACCATAAAAAAATCTCACCAATAATAATAATATATAATGGAAGGGAAAAGGAAAAATGATGCATTCTGTTTTTCATGTTGCAAGCCATGTCGGTGGAAGAATAAATTCACCAATAAGAGAGGGGGGAAATGAGTGTTCATTATTGAGTGGAATATTTCCATTTCTCCACATTGGGTATTATATACAGCTTTTGGTTCTCAAATGTACATTCAAATGTAATAATCATGTATATTTTGGAAAATTCCAAGAGGATAGGTGGATCTACGGGCTTCCAATGGTGCGTGATTAGATGCTCTTTCAATTAGGGACTAACACCATTCATTGTCTATGGTGATTTCTTTTTGGTTTTGCATAATTTTTATTATGTACCTAATATAAATGAAACATAATATTTGTATCATGTATAGATATATATGGATTTATATTTTGTTTTAGGAATACAATTTCATTATTTTATCAAGACAATATATGTTACGATATGTAACACTTAAATAACTTTTTGTATGTATTAAATTACGAAAACCAAGTGTTAGAATTCTATAATTAATCATGTTCCAATGAAACATATAACATCTAGTTGTGGCATCATTTTAATTTATAGATAAATTAGAAGCACCTGAAAAATCACCTCCAAGTTTGCGAATTATAATATTCTGAGAAGAAACCACATGATAAATGTAAAACATGTTTACATGGGAAAATGATCAGACCACCATTTGCATGATTGGGTGAAAGGATCTTGGTGCTTCAATGAATGGTACACATGGATGTGTATGGACCATTCTCAGTAGAGGATATAGGTGGATATTCTTATATCATAACTATTACTGATGAATTGAGTAGACAAGTCTATATTTACATGATGATGTATAATTCTGAGTACTATGATAAATTCAAAGAATTCAACAATTATGTATAGATTAATCTTGGTAAGAAGATAAATAATCATTAATTTGATCTTCGTATATAATTTCGTAACCAATATTTCATCAAAATTATACGAGAGTTCAAGATTCAAACTCAAATCACTACACATTATACACCATAGAGGAATGGTGTTATTGAAAGGAGGAACCTTACCTTTATGGACATGGTAAGGTCGATGCTAAGTCATGCAGATCTTATATTATCATTTTTTGTGATATTCATGACCAACTACACCATACACATTAAACCGGGAACCAATTAAAAGGAATAACGGAATTCCCAGTGAGCTATGGAGTGGGAATAAAGAGATATTATTTAATAAAAATCACTGTGGATGTGATGCATTTTTTTTGGATTTCTCAAGAAATAAACTAGAAATATAGGGAATGAGGAGTATCAGTTTATGGTGTCCCACAAAGACAAAGGGATAAAACCTATACAACCCATTGGAAATATATATTTTTTCAAAAAATCCAACTTTTTATAGAGGGAGAACATCATCAAAAAGGATAGTCAGATGAAGATTGTCTTTGGGGACATTGATGATCATGATACATAAGAGTTTTATGATGAATAAGATCCACATTTCCCAATGGGAGAATTAATTCTTGAAGCACAAATACTGGGTAGGAGTGTAACAGTGGTAAAATAACTAGAGATATATGGTTTTCTAGTGACAGAGGATAGTGTGTCATTATTATTACACAATGATGAACCATTATCCTACATGGAGGCAATAGAGAGATTAGAAGCTGCAAGATGTCTAGTAACTATGAATTCTGATATGGTTTTAAGGAATCAGAACCATATTTGGGTTTTGGTAGATGATCTAGATAATGTAAATCTTATTATATATAAATTGGTATTCAAGAAGAATCATGACATTAAATGTAATGTAAGTACCTCTAATTAATTTCTAGTGGATGAAAGGTTTTAACATAATCTATGAAATTACTACGATGATAGGTTTTTTCAATTTTCCATTTTAAAATCCATTAGAATTATATTTTAAATAGTTTATTACCAAGACATTGATATTTCACATATGGAATTCAGAGCTAAATTATTTATGGGGATCCTTTAAGAAGATGTCTTTATGACCCAACAAGAAGGGTTTGTGGCAATAGATGATTCTAAAAGGATTTTCAAGTTGTATATATCCATTTAGGTGTGGAATAATGAATATTGTTCATAGTCCATTTGAATGGATGAATCTATAAAATAATATAGATTCATTAAAATGAATGTTTGACTTTTTTTTACAAAAGGTTTAGTGGGAATATGTTCATTAACCCAGTAGTAAAAGTTGATGACATATTACTTATTGGAAATGAAATAACAGTCATAAAATATAATGATTAATTTTTGAAAATAAGATTCTATATTAAATACATCGGTGAAAAAAATCAACATTTTAGAATTCAAGGTAATTTTTTATAGATCCAAGACGCTGCTTGGAAAAATCCAAATTACATATATTGACCAGATAGTAATGTTATTTGGTATGAAAAAATAAAATATCTGATTGGTTTCCGGGTCACATGGTTTACATCATTCTATCAAAATGGGTCCCAAACACAATTGGGTAATTATAGGATTATTCAAATACCATAAGCTTCAAAGATAGGATCGATCATTTATGTTATGTTATATAATAGTCATGATATTTCCTATTCACCGATAATGGTGAAGAGATATCAAGAAGTTACTGGAGAAAAACAATGTACTATTATTAATGATATCCTTAAGTAACTGAGAAGAGATGAGGATAAGTTTCTAATGTATGGAGGAGATGAGGACCATCTCATCAGAGGTTATAATGATGATGGTTTTTAGAATGATCTGAATGATTTTAAGTCACAACAAGGCTATGTTTTTGTCTTCAATGAATAGTTGTGAGTTGGAAGAGTTAATTGTTCCCAACTATAGATGATTCTATATTTAAGTCTAAGTACAGAGAGTATTATGAAATTTTGATGTAATTCATGTAGATTTAGATCTTTTCATGAATCATTATTTGGAACCAACATGTAAACACCCTTTTACATTGTGTTGTGATAATAATACATTAGGGACTCTTGGAAAAGTGCAGTAGTTACATTAATAGACAATGAACATAATCTGTAATTATCACCTCATAAGGTATTTTTAAACAGGGTTGAAGTTGATGTCAATAAATTATCCACAAAATTGAATGTTGGGGACCCCTTAACTGAAGGCCTATCCCAGAAGAATCATAAGTATCATTTGGAGATAGTAGATTGAAGGTCATTTGCAGTTGGATCTATTAAAAGTGGGAGTCTATTGGATTTGGTTCCCAAGAACCAACTTCTATTTTACATAATGATTACTTATATTCATGTTTATAAATATTAATAAATTCCTTATTACCACATGATTTTTCGGCTTTATAAAATTGTATTTGATAGTGTCTTTAGATTAACTTTTGTAGTAAAAGGTCATAGTGGGTCCTTTGATGGATGAGGACCGAGAAGTGCTATGACATTATGCTTGAATATTTGTTATGTATCCAGATGATATCATTTGAGGGATATTATGATACATGCAATCACGGGTGGAGACTCATAGGACTTTGAGGATCCTTATCATGGTTTGGGCCTTTTGTAATGTCCAGGAGGGTATTAAGAGAACAATACCCACTTGTAAGAAATATATATATCTATGTGTTATTGGAAATTCCGAAATACATACATGTTTATTGTTCCATGGACAATAATATTATTATTAACTATTATAATGATTCATGCCCTATTATTTATTGATAAAAATTGCTATGACAGATGTTTGTGGAATGGTTGGATATGTTGGGTGCAATAATAGTAATATTGCATTAATGAATAATGGGAGAAAGGATTTATCAATTCTGTTATTTAATGGATGATAATACCATAGGCCCTTTGATAAAAATGAAATATCCTAAATTAATCCAAGTCCATGATGACCAATTAGAAAGATCTATATATTGAAAAGTCAATGAAATAGATATCGAGCATAAAGTTTGATGGAAATGTAATGAAACCTACTTGATTATAGATATTGAGATAAATTGATTATGTTACATGACATGAAATTGTTTGATGTGACATTTCATTGCGACGTTGTCTTCATTGTCTAGGGGTAAATTGCCATATTTCTAGATGCTATCATTGGTCTTTATGTAGGTTTGCCAAATGCCACTAACAAGGAGGCCCAGAGGGTCACACAATAAGTGTGTATTGTATGTCAGATAAATATTTTATTATTTATCAGGTTGAATAATTATTATTCCCAACCATGGTTTAATAATTATTCATGTATGTATAGTATAATTTATTCCCTCACTAGTTATACACAAAAATATATTGTGTACATAATAATTAATAAATATTGAGGATGATTGGAGGATCATGTTTAATGGTCCAATGAGAAGTAATAATATTGAATATTATTATATTAAATAATATTTAATTATAACATCAAAGAAAATAAAATCTCAGGAAATAATATTGTTTTTTATGTGACATTTATGTTTTTCAAGAATTAGTGAAATAAATAATGGAAATTGTGAAAATTATCTATTATTACCCTAGTGAAATAAATGGGCGAATATATTATTATCTCATTATCCAATGGCACACAAGGAGACAACTATGCTGTTGTGCACCAAAAAATTGAAGTAAATTCTCCCAATCATATTTTGTTCTTCACTCTCCAAAAACACTCTCAATAAAGATATAGATTAACCTCCACCAGATCAAGGAGAATGCTGTAGATGAATGTATCATAGAGATTGAAGGTAGACATCACAATTGCAAAGATGTTATTTTCTATCACATAGACCCTCCATCATATAATTTCAAATATACGTTGAACACATGTGGATAACCACTAGTTGAGGTATACCCTTGATCTATGAAATGAAAAGATTGTACACCTGTATATTTGGTTCCAAATTCATTAACAAAAAAGGATTCACCATGGAGGTAATTCTTATTAAATTAAATTAATTCTAAAGAAAATATGTTTATCCTCCATCTTGGTTTTTAGTTTCTATTCCTCTATCTAACTAATTTAATTTAATTACATGGTTCACAGTGTCTGTCATCACATAGATCCCGTATTGTTCATTGAATTTGGAAGAAAATAAGCTTTGTCACCTCCCATCCCTTTCTTATACTATACCCAGAACCTTTTGAATTTTCTCAACAAGACAATCAATTTTATCAATATTTGGGATGATTTATCTCTTGACAATAATTCCATGATTTATGTAATAGAAGTGGTGAGGATTCATGGATTTCCACTTTCTGTTATTTCTGATCATGATATAAGGTTCATATCAAAATTTTGACAAAGTATTCAACAAGAAATTAATGCTGAAATAATTATTATTATGGAATATCACCATCATAATGTTATCCAATCTTAATGGTCTGTTAAAACCCTCTAGAAGATATTGTGAACATGATAAATGGAATTTAAAGGTTGATGGGATTAATATATTCCAATAGTTTAGTTCTCTTATGAGGTTATTTCATTGGATATCTTGGACCTTGGAGACAATGTTCTATACAATAAGACTACCCACATCATCAAAGTGTTGTTGAGGAACCATATATATTAGGAAATGATGTGGGAAACATTATAGATTACAAGGCCGAATTACCCACTACATTAATTTACATATATAATGATCAGAAATTTTGGGGATGAAAATTCATATGGGGCGAATAATATAAAAAACTAGAATTTTTGAATGATATTTATTTACATAGAAAATGATTGTGATTTTCTAATAAACATAACCATATCTTCTTTTGATTAAGTTAATATAAATGTAATTATGACGATCCAGATTGGACCGTTATATAACTGATGGTCAAATATAACAATAGTACAATATTAAAAGTGGAAAATATAATCATGGTAATAATTTTTACATTATAGTTTTAAAGTAAAAATGAAAAAATATAAATAATTCTGAAAGGAGAAATGATGGATTCAACTAGTTGGGTTGTCACATATGAATCCCACTAGTTAGAATATTATGAGTATGTAATATCATTTGGGTTTTCTCTTTACCATGCTCAAGATAATTTGCAACAAGTTATTCATGAATGAAATCTCCTACAGGGTATGTTCAGGTTAATGTAAATATACACTTGTTCATTGTCATATGGGCTTCCACCTAACACTATCAACATTGTAAACATTACCCTTAGGTCCTACGTGGATGTTAAAAATGGTTAAAGGTCCCAGTCTATGTTACATAAAGTATAATTACGTTTTAATAATAAATTTTAAATTTTACAAATTCTATTTTAAAAACAGTTCTTCTTAATAATATATATGTTCAACTACGATGAAATATGTTAAATTGAATTTTCAGACCAAAATTGTATTTTTCAAAAAAGTTATAAATCATTATTACAATTTATGGTATTATTAATAATTATTATTTTAATGAAATAGGCTGTCCAAAATATCATTATATAAATATAAATGATTAAATTATTTTACTACTTCCTTAAACAATTTTAATGTATAAAAAATTTTATTGTGCATTTTCTATAAGGAAATGGCCTTAAAAAATTACATAATCATGAATTAAATAAATAATTTGTGTTGAGGATCTTTTCAGGATTAGAGTTTTAGGGAATTTGGCCATAAAAATTACATTACATCTCAAAATTGCAATGGAGACACTTCTACTCAAAAACAATTTTTTATATAATATAAACTCTTAAAAAAGAGTCATGTCTTGTTCTCTATTTTAGACAGCAGGAATTTTCCATGATCCCCTCCATGATCCTATTCCTTTTTTTGTCACTTGAAAAACATTTCCAAAACATGGGATGATCACAAAAATCATAGTAGGGGATACAAAAAGAATGGGGACTACTGGTTTTTTAAAACATCATGTAAACCATGAATACATTATCATAAGTAGTACTTTTGACCTTTATGGTGTAGTAAATAATCTTCACTGGATACAAGAACATTTCATACCCTTTTGTAACCAAAATATTACTATAAAACCCATATAAAGAACACAAAACAAATAATGGTAACTTGGGACATTAACCTACTTAAATGGAATAACCAGATGGTCAGCTTACACACATATCACTAAATGGAATAGCCATATGTCTGACTTACATACCCAATGCATTAGAGGTTATAACG
The DNA here is from genome assembly GCA_963277665.1 of Viscum album. Taxonomy (NCBI): domain Eukaryota; kingdom Viridiplantae; phylum Streptophyta; class Magnoliopsida; order Santalales; family Viscaceae; genus Viscum; species Viscum album. Next base: position 722,979,540 of record OY728141.1, read on the forward strand.
TAACCACCCCTCCTGGTTTATCAAGACACCAACCATCATTTGGTTTATCAAGTAACCACCTGTAAAATGTCCAAGTACCATTTTAAAATCGTAGCACATAAAATATTGAAAATATAAACATTTCACTATTAACATTTCATTTTCAATCACAATATATAATTTCATGATATCGTCACAATCTATACTTTATAAAACCATTTTCAAAACCATTTAAAAAATAGTTATGAATCCATGTTTCCCATACTAATTAGAAGATTCTAAAGGGATTAAAATTTCAAAATAGTATTTTCTATATAAATAAATCCATAAATACATTTTTAAAACATGGAAATTAAGGAGAAATATTTAGAATAATAAATATTTTAAATTATATTTTAGTTAAGGAGTTATTAACCAATAGAAGATTCTTGAATACAAATAATTGAGGAATAAAATTTACTCAAAATATTTTAATATCATGAGAATAAATATATTCATGATATAATATGCCAAATGATACTATATACACCATATAAAATTGAATTGGTTAAAAAGAATAATGAAGTCTTAATGGAATGTAAATTCAAACGAAATACCTTATAAGGACGGTATCCTTAGATTAAGGATAAATCAATTACGTAATTATGTGTGAAAAATATATATACACACAATTGAAGGGGATGTTAAGTGTAAAACTATCATAGGTTATTCACACATATTCATAGAATGACATAATCAAGAAGTTGAGGTATAACCCAATGAATTGAAATTTGGTAAAGAAGTACCCTTACAAAAATTCGGCAGCATAACAGCATCACATAAAATTTTAGAAAAAGAGTTAATGAGAGAGAAAAAATGTGTCTCACAACATGGACATAAAAATATCAGAAAAAATGATATAGAAGAACATATCTAATCATAAGAATATGTAAATTAAAAAACATAACAAAAATAAGTCTTTTAAATAGAGGAGGGTGAATGGTTCCCTTACCAATTAGGTAACTTAAGAAACATACACCCCATTAAAGAAGGTCCATACAATGTATATGTAAATACCGATAAACTAAGTTATATTACATAAACAGTAGAATCATGGGCTGTATATACACCACTAAACTGAAAGTGACAAATACAACCTGAATCTCGCGGGAATAAAAACTGAGATAAAAAACCATTACCTCATTGTAATCAATCGATTCGTATGACCAAAAGATAATAAGTACAAAATTAATTATGGAATAACATGAATATAAATGGAATCATTATAATATATATCTAATGGAAGTACATAATACACCACATTCAAGAAACAAGTGGTGAACAATTGAAATCCCCCAGACATGGATGTGAGATAAGAATCCCTTATAAAGATCATTTTGTAAATAAAATAGATCGATTATGCGTATTAAATACAAATAAATACTATTGAAGTATAAATAAAATATAGTATATAAAAATTAATTTCTCTTATTATCAATGAACTACATAAATATGAATGAGAATATCTATCTAAAGAATGGGAATTAGGTTAAGAAATTCCCTTAAAAAAATTCAACAGCATAACTGTCTCACGTTAACATTCAAAAAATGAGTTGATGATAAGGATAAGGGTATGTCATAAAAATTTTATGAATATTTTTCAAGTTTATTATTCCATTTATATAACTTAATACCCTTTTATAACAATTCATTAATTTTTCTTAGTTCATATCGGACATTTTGTCGATGTTCGGAACATGAGTCAAAAATGAAGTTGTTATAATTATAAATTTTCCTTGTGGTAAAATGTAAATTATCTCAATAATATTATTCATAATTTAGTTTTCATATATATAATATATATCGAGTATATATATTTATTTATAATAGTACATAACATTTAGAGATGAGAAATAAAATGCACCGTTCATAGAGACGGTAAGTCGTACATAGCATTGAATGCTAATTTAATTTCTATTTCATATTTTAATAGAATCAAAACATAGTGATTGATATGCATATTATAATTACATTATATTATCATATATAATATCATTAACTTCATCCTTTATACGTACCATGAAAGGTATGAATGAGTCATATCCCTTTGAGGGGGTGATGTCTGCACTTCCTTAAATTAAATTATCGCGTTTAGCCGTAATGGAAACAATAAAGGTAATATATAAATGGAAAACACAAAAGAATAAGGAAAAAATAAAAATAATATATATCATATATAAATGCAGTTCTGTCTTAATTTCCACCATTCAAGGTGGTAGGAGATAATTTAACAATCATAGTTTCATGCGGGGTTGTTTTCAATCGACAGAAACAGTATGTTCTTTACCCATTAGATAGAGGTGTGTGTAAGTGTATCTTGAATTATTCTCATAAAGACCTCATTTTAAATTTAGTATACTTTTTAGTTATATAATAAAGGAATAAAAAGAATTTAGGGGATTGGTTAAGTAAAATAAGTCAAAAGAACTAAAGGGAATATGTTACCTTTATATCGGGTAACTCCCTTTGGTTTGAACCAAAAAAATTTTGTGATGTATTTTATGTCTAAGTTAAGGCATCTAGAATGAAGACAATGATATTTGGAATTTATTATAGAAGTGGTTGGATGAGACAAGTGCTTGGGATGTGTGAGAAATGGGTAGAATGTGATGGCTTCTTATAAGAGAGAGGAGGGGCTCTTTTGGAATGTTTGAAAATATAATTTTATTATATAATGATTTTAAGTTTCAAAAGGACCAAAATTCAATAATGTTGAATATATCGTGTCCCATGTTAGAAATAAAATCATCTAATAAGAATTGGACTTGTTTTCGATATTTTTTTAATTTTTATCTTCTTATATATTTAAATTATTCAGTAACGATGTAAACTCTCCATCATAATTGTGTCATAAATATTTTTTTTATTTGATACATAAAAATTATAAATAAAATTATCATGATGTAGAAAATATTTATATATATAATTAATATTTACTGTCAAATATATCACTTACATAACACCACATTAATATGGTTTTCATAAAATAATACATGTTTATGACATTTTTATTTTTACATTAAATAAAAATTTATTAATGTCATTATTTTACCCAAGTGGCTCAAAAAGGTCCCAAAATTGACCCATGGATTTTCATGGCCGTTCATGAATCTTCCAATATGGTTAGGATAGTTTTAATGATAATTTTATATTGTTATAATATTAGTTTTACATTAAATTACCCTAATTACCATTAATCGAGGATAATACAAGTCAAAAGATACTCTTTACCAAAAATTATTTTCATCCCATTGAAACAAATTTTTCATACTTATGACAAAAATGTATTTATGTTTATTTAAATTCAATTTCCAGACGTGGTAAAATTACGTTTAACACAAATATAGAGAAGCACATAGAAGGTGGTTAAAAAGACATTAAAAAGTTCAATATAATTTTTTATATCATATATAATAATAAAATTACTCCAATGAATTAAATATTATTAATATATGTATTATTTATATATTTTGACCATAAATAAAATTAAAGTTAAAATAATTCTTTAAATAAATAGCTGGTTTTAAACAATAATGTATTTTTGTCACTATTAATCAAAAATGGAATGTTCTCAGAAAAATATTAAAAAATAACCAATACATAAATTTGATATTCCATATTAAAAAATGATGTATTTTTTACCAAATTGAAGAAATAGATGTTTCATTAAGTAATTTTATAATTAGTTCTCATTGTCAGAACAAAAATCGTGTTTTTAATTAATAATAACTATCAAAACATTGATGCTTACTAATGTCCAAGTTCAACATAAATTTAATTCGAATGGCCAATAATGGATTAAATTGTAAAAATAAAATCTATTTAAAATTTAAAACCAATTGAAAAGATAACGTTTCCATACAAATAAATTATATTAAAAGGCCGGGTTGAATTAAAATACATCATTTTTTCACTATTCATTAAACAAATGAACATTATAAGAAAAATAAAAAAAATATCATCCAAAGAAAATAATGATCTCCCAACTCTGAATAAGAATTTTAATTTTTAAAAAAGAACATATAAAAGTGACAAATATTAGATTTTAAAGGGTTCTCCATCAAAAGACATTAAATCGACCTATTGAAGAATATTACAGTATTTGGGCATAAAATTGGATTTCATTCACATTTTAAGACACTATGTTTTATTGATAGAATGTAAAAACATTTAACAAACAAATATAATCATATTTAATTAGTTACATTCGTTCCAAAAAATGCAATGGCTCGTCATTAGCTACCATTTAAAATAATAATAATATATTATTATTGTGCAACATATGATTTCAAAGAAACCCATTGTTGTGTATCAGGAATGCCATCAAACATATCATCCCTTTTAAATTAAAATTAATAATAAACTCAAAAAAATTAATAAATATGAAAATATCATATTATTTATTTTGTAGTGATGTTATGTCTTTCCCCCTTTTTGGGAATTGCTTCCACGTGATTTTAATACTAGGATTTGAAACCTCATTGACGGTCCCACATCAGAAAAAGGGTCAATAAAACTATCACATTAAATGAAAAAAAAAGTACACATGATACCCGTGATTACCCATACTAGGATTCCACGTAAGAAAACATTGATATGGAAGATAAACAAACCAACATGTTCTGATTCAAAGAGATAGAAAACATGATTAGGAGAAATTTAACAACCAGAAAAATACAAACTTGGGATGGGTTATACAATATTTGATTACAAAGTAAGAAAAATAAATGGAAGAAGTTTTAATTTTAAGATCTTATTCTTAAATTTGATGAATTTATTTAAGATCTTCAATTATAAAATAAAGAAACATACTTACATTTCATATATAAATTCATCATTTACTAGATGTCTACTACAAAGAAATATTCTCTCCAAAGATGAGTATTAAAGATGACTTGTTCACATTAAAAGTGCTATAATCAACATTGAGAGAATCACATAATCTAAAAAAGATGAACTATATTTTATCTATGTCTTTATAAATTTACCAAAAAAACAATATGGTTCGTATATGAAGTGATAATCCCCAAAAATTATAATCATTTTCAAAAAGAAAAACTACTCTTAATCTCCAAAATATGTCAAAAAAACTCAATGACCAACAAAGACCATTCAATAATCATCTTTCCATAAAATTATTCAATGTAATCAAAAATAATATTGAAACAAAAATATCAAAATGATTTAATCACATACTCTTGGAAGATAAATCTTAACATTTATCTCTAAATAACATCAGTAACTCTTAAATTCTCTTATTGGAAGATAATGAACATACACATATTAACCATGATAGGTTAATAAATTCCATAGATAACCCGAAAATCAACTAATTCTGGATTCATAAAATCATCTAACTAAAATTCATTACTTATAATAACAAGGTACATCAATTAGTCTGGTGGTAGGCGATAAATCCCAGTCTTTCTTTGGTTATCGGTTCAATTCTCGTAGCTTTGTCTAACGTGACAGGTTCTCACAAAGTCTGCGTGTTGTCCATTCATAAAATAAATAATTTTATAACATTCTCAAAAAAATAGATAAATTCATCAAAAATGTCCATAAAAATATTAATGACAATGGATATCTAATAACATTCATTTTGCATCTCAAAATGTAATAACCTGTAGATGCCTCAAATTTTGAGGTTCATATAAACCCAAATGGTTCTTTATAACTATATCCACAACATAAAAGTTAATTATTCTTTGAATAAAAATTTCAAATATCAAACTTCAGGGTTACACATAATATAAAAATTTTCAAATGTATCCCCATTATTAATACATTCAAACATAACATAATCCAGAACTATTCAATTCCTAAAATCTAGACATCTTAATCAACGAACATCCTTCTTGTTACTTTATCAATGTTTCTCCTTATTATTCATTTATACTTCTTTCCTACAAAAAATAATTTATAACTTTCTAATATTTAGTATTTTTAGAACATGAGATAATAAATAAACCATACATATCATAATTAATTTTCAGATTCCTTATCCTCAATTAAAATGGAATTAGAAATTAGTATGTGTATATTTGTAACATCATGCTGATCCATTTCTCAAAAAATATTTGCAGGACATCTATTTTTTTAGTGACCATGCACATAAAATTTAAAACACTCAATTGACCTCTCAGATATAACATCATTCAATTTATTGGAGTCAACTAGAGGATTCATTTTTCAATGGAAGGTTCATGATTTATGACCTTCATTTCCACATCTATATCATCTTCCCGTCCCTTTGAAACATTTTTCTTGTTATTTCATTCCACATCCATGACACATAGGTTTTTGAACATACATAAATCTATGATTATTACATGAACATCCGTAGGGATTTGTTTCGCGAATATACGATGTGTTATAAAAATCACCATGGTTCTGGTTGTAAATCATGAATCCTCATTGTTGGTTGCTAATAACCACAATAGTTCCCATTGCAGCTCCCATTTCATTCAGTTTGTCATTTAGAAAATTGTCACAGTTTTCTTCACATCCACTGTTACTTTCGTGCCTCCTAGATCCAACCATTTATGAAAAAATAAAAGGTCAATGTGATTATATCAATAAAATAATGATATAATTTCTTATGTGGATATAAATTCTAAGATATACTTATTCATGTTATCTTAAATTCAATCACGTAATCTAAAATAACTATGGATCTTTATAAAATCCAAACCAATATGGTCATGTAATAGAGTGTTAATGAACACCCTAACCTCTAATGTTATCTAAACCGACCTCTGATACCCACTAAAAGGACCAGGCCTTAAAACATTACATAATCTTGAATTAAATAAATAATTCTCATTGGGTATCATTCTAGGTTTATCATTTTAGAGAATTCTGCCATAACTATTACATTAAGTGTCATAAATTTACAATTAGACAATTCTACTCAGAATCCATTTTATTATCAAATAAAAAATCTTTAAAAAAAGTTATTTCTAGTTCCATATATTAGACAACATGCCTTTTTCATGATGACATGCTTGACCCAATTACACTTTGTGTCCTTTGAAAAACAATTCAAAAGCTAGCTATTGGAACAAAATTATTAGTAAGAGATACGTAAATAAGGAAAACTGTTAGTTTTTCAAAACAACAAGTAATACAAGAATACATAACCTTTATGAAGTATTACATACTATTCACTAAATAAAAGATAATTGCTTACCCTTTTTTTACCAGAAGATTAACATAAAACCCATATAAAGAACACATAACATAAAAAGGTATCTTGGGACATAAACAAATTTAAATGTAATAACCAAACTATCAATATACCCACATATAACTAAATTGAATATTTTTACGTCTGGCTTCTATACCCAAATGCATTGGAGGTTATAATGTAACCACACATCCTATTTATCAAGGCACCACCCATCATCTTGTTTATCATATTACCACCCGTCAAATGTCCAAGTACCATTATGAAATCATAGCACCTAAAATATTAAAAATATAAAAATTTCAATATTAACATTTCATTTTCATTCATAATATATCATTTAAAGATATCGACACAATCAATGCTAAATCCAACCATTTTCAATACCATTAAATAAATATATTTTTTAATCAAAGTGTCTCATACCAATTTGAATCTTTTAAAGGAATTAATATCATAAATAGTAATATGAATGTAATCAAATCCTCAAATCCATTTTTTAAGCATGTGCATTAAAGAGAATTATTTAGAAGAATAAATATTTAAAATGAAATTTTAGTTAAGGAGTTCATAAACAAATAGGAGTATCTTGAATACACATAACTCAGGAATAACATATAATCTTAAATTTATAATATCTTGAGAATAAAGGTATTCATGATATAATATGCCAAAGGACAGTATGCACACCATATAAATGTGAATTGGCGAAAAAAACAATGATATATTAATGTAATAAATTGAGATGAAATCCCTTATGAGAATGACATCCATAGATTAAGGATATATCAATAACGTAATTATGTGCGAAAAATATAAATACACACAATATAATTGTATATTATTTGCAAAACAATAATAGGCCATTCGCACATATTAATAACATGACGTAATCAAGAAGTAGAGATTTAACCCAAAGAATTGATACTCGGTTATGAAGTTTCCTTATGAATATTCGGAAGCCTAACGACGTCACATGATGAGAGAAAAAATGGTGTCTCATCACTTGGACATAAAATTTACAACAATAAGGATATAGAATAACATATCCAAACATAAGAATATGAGAATTAACTGATATAACAAAATGATGTCTTTTAAGAAGAGGAAGGTGGAAGGATCCGTTACCGATTTGGTAACTTATTAAACATACACCAAATGAAAAAAGAACCATAAAATGTAGACGTAATTACCCATAAATTAAATTATATTACACAAATAGTAGAATCATGGGTTTTACATACACCTCTAAAAGGAAATAGTGACAAATATAGCATTAATCTCATGGGGATAAAAGTAAGACAAAAACCCCTTACCTCATTGTAATTAATAGAGTCGTATGAATAAAAGATAATAAATTCCAAATTAATTTCAGAATAAAATTAATATAAAGGGAATGATGATAATATATATCAAATTTAATTACTTAATACACATCATTCGAGAAAAAAGTGGTGAAGAATTGAAATCTCGTGGATTTGAATGTGAGATAAGAATCCATTGAAAAGATCATTTTTTAAATAAAATAGATCGATTATGCATGTTCAAAATAAGTAAAAATTAATCATGTATAGATAAATGATTGGATATAAAAATTAATTTCTCACATAAATAAGAAAACATAAATAATAAACATAAGATCAACCAAAAAATGGAAATTAGGTTAGGATGTTCCCTTTCAAAAATTCGACAACCTAACGACGTCACTTTAAAAAAAAAAATGAGTTAATGGGAGAGATACGGGTATTTCATCAAATTCATCAGAATAATTTTCATTTTTGTTATAAATTTTTTATCAATTATTATCCTTCTATAAAAATTATTTAATTTTTTTGAGTTGATATAGAACATTTAGTCGATGTTCTGAACATGAGTAAAAATTGAACTGGTCATATTTATAAATTGCCCATGTGGTCAAAATTCCTTTATATGAAGAATGATAATCATAATTTATATTCCATATATATAATATATATCCAGTATATTTATGTATTTATAATAGTACATAAAATTTGGAGATGTGAAATGAAATTTACCGTTCATGGAGACGGTAAGTCGTACGTACAAATGAATGTTATTATCATTTCTATTTCATATTATAACAGAATGAAATCAAATTTACTCATAGGTATATGATAATTCTAGTATAGTATCATATATAATATCATTATATACATACGTTATATGTACCACATATGGTATGATCGAGTAATATCACATTGACTGGGCGGTAGTCCACACTTTCTCAAAAGAAATTATCGCATTTATCCATATTAGAAACCATAAAGGTATGATATAAATGGAAAATATAGAGGAATTATCAAAACACAAACATAATATATATCATTTATAAATAATGTCCCATCTTAATGGCTACCATGAGAGGTGGTATTAGATAATTGAACAATCATCGTTTCGTGAGGCGTTAGTTTTCCATCCCTAGAAACTGTATGTTTTTTACTCATTAGATGGAGATGTGTGTAAGTGTAGCTCGAATAATTCTCATAAAAAATCCAATTATATTGTGGATGCTGTTTTTGTTATATAATAATGGAGTAAAAAGATTTTAGGGGGTTGGAGAAGTAAAATAAATCAAAATAACATAAGAGAAGACATTTCCTTTAAATCGGGTAACCCTGTTTGGTTTAACCTAAAATGGTTTTTGGAATATCTTTTTACATATGGTACATCTTGTAAGATGAATAGATACGTCTTGGGAGATTAATAGAGCATAGGAGGGCTGATCCAAAGGCTTTATAAGTGTATTAAATGGTTTGTAAGTGAGAGCTTCTTATAAGGGAGAGGAGTGGCTCTTTTGGAACGTTTGAAAATATTATTGATTTACATAATGATTTTCGGTTTATAATGGTCCAAATAAAATTAATGTCTATGATAAGGTGGCCCTTTTTCGAAATAAAATAATCCAATAAAAATTGGACAAGTATTGGATATTGTGTTAATTATTATCTTCTTTAAAATTTAAATCGTTCATTAATTATGTAGACATTGCATCATCATTGTTTCATAAATATTTTTATTTATTTGAGGCATAATTTTTTTTAAAAAATACGGTTATTTAGGAAACATTTTTATCTTTCTAATGAATATTTATAGTCAAATATATCAATTATATAACCCCACATTAATTTTTTTAGAAAAACAATACATGTTTATGACATTTTTATTTTTACATTAAATAAAAAGATATTAAGGTCATTATCATAACCAAGTGGAACCATGGGGTCCTCAAATTGACCCATGGATTGACTTGGTTGGAAATGACTCATAAATTTAGGTTAGGACAGGTTTCATGATAATATTTATTATTATAATATCATTTTTACCTTAAATTTGTCTAATTACCTTTAATCTCGGTTAATAAAAGTCACAAGGAACTATTAACCAAAAATTAATTTCATCCCATAGAACCAAAGTTTTCATACTAATTTCAACCATGTATGTTGGTTTTTTAAAATTCAATTCATAGATATGGTAAAATTTTGTTTTATGAATATTTTGAGAAGCACTTAGAAGGTGAGTAAAAAGATGTTAAAATATTCAATAGAATTTTATATATATAATTTTATTAAAAAATGACTCCAATGAATTACATTTTATTAATATTGGTATTATGTATCTATTTTTACATTAAAAAAATTTAATTTAAAAATAATTGATTAAATAAAATGTCGGTTTTAAATAATAACGTATTGTTTTTCACAATTCATCAAAATTTAAATGGTTTCAGAAAAATACTAAAATTACAACCTAAGATAAATATGATATTACAAATTCATAAATAATTTATGTATTACCATGTTCAAGATATAGATGTTTCAATAATTAATTTTATAATTAATTTCCATTGTCAAATCAAAAATCATGTTTTATGTAATAATAAATATTAAAAGATTGATGCTTGTTAATGTCCAGTTTCTATGTGAAATTAAATCCAATGTCCACTATTGGATTAAATGATCAAAATATTACATATTAACACTTTAAAAAAATTAAAACGATAATATAAACATATTGAGAAATTTTATTAAAAGGCGTTTTTGAATTAAAATACAACATTTTTTCACAATTCATTAAAAAATGAACATTATCAGAAAAATACCAAAATATAATCCAAAGTAAATTTTGATGTCCCGATTCTATATAAGAATTTTAATTTTTCAAAATTAACATATAAAAGTGAAAAAAAATTATATTTAAAATGGGATCTCCCTCAAAAGGCAGTAAATTGACCTTTTAAACAATATTAGAGTATTTGTGATTAGATTTGGATTTAATTCACATTTTATGCCACTAAAAATTATATGGAAAATATAAAAAATTTTAACAAACATATATATTCATATATTAGTTAGTTCTATTCATTCCCACCAATACAATAACTCCATGTTAAATACCATTTAAAATAATACTACTCTATTATTAGTGTGTAGTGTAAGATTTCAAAGAAACCAGTTGATGCGTATTGGGAACTCCATAAAAAATAGCATCTATTTTAATGTAAAATTAATACGTTTCTCACAATTAATAATAAATATGAAAATATTCTATTCTTTATTTACCTAGGATGTTACATCCTTGTCGAAATTTTTGTTTCCCAAGACCCAATTGTTCAGTGCTTTTGATTACCATATCATGTATACAGTAAGCTATGAATGATGTCATCATACCATTATAGTGTATAATTTTATGTGTCCACTGCTGAAATGGTAATGTCCACAGGTTATTTGTCATATCAAATGTTTATAGAATTTCCCAGACTATATTGAGTACCTCTTGATACTATAACATTAATCTTAAATATATATTCAATGGTTTAGATACAGCATATATATTGGACATAGTAGATGTATGACTATCAGGTGCTGGGGGCTCATAATCAAGGAGACTTCTTCTAATGAAGTTCGCACATGGTGATCTCTATTTGTGAGATAAAGAGGACTGACCCGACAATAATAACTCCACATTATTCAAGTGTCATTGGACGTTTCTATCTATGATCATGTGTAATGGTCTTCTGACATGAGATCATTACCATAGTATGTAATTTGATTGAGTAATTTGATGCAACAAACAAACCATGGAAATGAAGTCGTGGCATGGTAGTTTGTGTCGGGGGCATCATTGGTGGCATGACATTGGTTAAATAGTCTAGAAAGTTTTCTCGCTTCAGGGTTATGGATGTAATATATCTCAGGCCATGTTGATATGGATGGAAGTACCTTTATAAGACTGTGTCCATGGCAGTCAAGGGTAAATCCATCCAGTTAAATCAATAATCTATAAAGCATGAAAAGGTAGATAACACGTGAGTGCATCCTGCTTTATGAGATATTATAGACATTGGGATTATATTATATATTCTGTGTTTGTAGGTTGGTTGTCACTACTGTGTCAATCCTTATTTCTTCAGGGTCCATGATGGGTTTCTAGATCCCAATCCTGGTTTGGTAATAATATTCATGACTATCAAAATAAGGACCATGAGGGTCACACTCAACAATGTATTCAAGAATATGCCCTATTCAGTTGAATATGAGTTTTTTCACATAATGGTCCCCGCCACAGGGGTACGGGATTTGACAAGAGTTTAACGATCACCAATGAAATTAAAAAATTCTTATTATTTGAATTTTGAAAAATGATTATTGAATTTATTGATTAAATGTATTTAAAAGTTTTAAGTAAATACGTGAAAAATATTAATAGACGAATATTAAAATATTCAAGGTTCAATTAATATTTATGGGAGTGATGAGTCAATTTAATGCCTTAATTATTATCATGTAATATATTTTTAATATATTAAAAGAATGTGATAATAATTTTTATGACTTAGTTTAGTAGTCATAAAATGTCGTTGATTGTGTGTTAAGTATTCAGGGACTGGGTTGGAATTTTTGGGTAATTGGTTAACCACTATAAATATTAGAGGAGAGAAGTTTTTTATTCACTATTCATGGATCTTCACTCTCCTATCCTCTCTCCCACAATCTAGAGAGAGATTATTTGGATCCAAGGAGCTCGGATGGAGTTGTCTCTCGGGCATCGCTAGTGAAGTGATGCGGTGATCTTTGGAACGTCGAAGTCATCGTCCTTATTCCGTTCTAGCACCTGGACTACGACGAACGTCACTCCCACAGATTCCTTGAAACCCGTGCGGATGATCTAGAGGAATTCTGCTTAGGATTCGTCATGTAGTGATCACCAACAAAATGAATACATCGTGCCCGGATTCAAAATTAAACCAGGAATTTTTACAGTTTATTTTGTGCATAAACCCTTCTCGTGTTGTCCTTGGCATTTACTGGGCTGCTCTTCACTGACGTCAACAAGTTCCTGTCGAACGTCAATGATTCTTTTTTTAAAAACCCACCAATTTGGGGCTTCCTCTACACGCCCGGTTCCAACAATCCTTCCCCCCCTTTTGGAATTGCGTCCTCGTAATTTTAATATTGGGATTGGAAACATCATTGACAGTCCCACAAAGAAAAATGGTCAATAAAACTATCACATTAAATGAAAAATAATGAATTACAATGGATACCAAAATTAAAACATACTTGGATTCCATGTAACAAAACAGAGACACGATAGAGAAAACAAACCATCATGTTCTCATGGAGAGTGATAGAAAGAATGATTATAAGAACGTAACCACCAGAAAATTACAAACTTTTATGGGATATGTAGTCTTTGATTACCCAGTATGTAAATTAAATAGAAAAAGTTTTTGTCAAAACATACTTTTCATAATTTTGAGGAATTTATTTAAGATCTTGAATAATAACATAAGGAAACATACTCTCTATTCATTTATACTTTAATCCTTTACAAGATTTCTACCACAAACTCACCATCTCTCCCAACAATGAGTATTCAAGATGACATGGTCATATTAAATGATCTATAATAAACTTATAGAGAATCATATAATCCACAAAAGATGAAAAATATATTTCCCATGTCTTTAGACATTATCCAAAATCAAAATGGAACATATAGGACGAGATAATCCCCAAAAAGTATAATAATTACCAATAATAAAACCTACTCTTTATCTCTAAAATATATCAAACAATTCCCAATGCTCATCAAAGACTATTCAATAAACATCTTTCCGTAAAATTTTTCAAAGTAATCCAAAATAATATTTAATCCCAAATCTCCTAAGGATTTAATCACATAGTTTTCCATGACAAATCTTAACATTTATCTCCAAATAACATCAGTTACTCTTAATGTCTCATGCTGGAATGTAATTAACATAATCACATATTCGACATCATAGGTTAATCAATTACATAGATAACCCAAAATCAACATATTTTGGATTCAAAATACCATATAACTAAAAATAATTAGTTATACTAACTAGGGACTTCATGTAGTCTAGTGGTAGGCAATAAATCCTAGTTTCACTTTGGTTTTGGCGTCGATTCCCTGATCTTTTTCCAACACGATGGGTTGTCACATTGTCTACATGTTGTCCTTTTTCAAAAACAATATAATTTTATAACATTCAAAAAAAGATTTAATTTCATCAAAAAATCCATAACATATTTTATCCACAAATTTTATCTAATAAATTAAATTTAGCTTCCCAAAATGTAATAACCTATAATTTCTTCAAATTCAAGGATCATATAATCCCAAATGGGTTATAATAACTATATCCACAAAATAAAAGTCAATTTTCCTTTGAATAACATTTCCACATATCAAACATCAGGGTTATACATGCTATAAATGTTTCTAATGTAACCACATCATTAATAAATTCAAACATATCTAAATCCTTATATCTTCAATTCAGAAAATGTAGACATCTTAATCATCGAACATCTTTCCTGAACTTTTAACCATGTTTTTACTTATTATTTTTTATAGTACATTACTACAAACAAAATCATGCATTATTCCCAAATACTTCAGTAATTTGAAAACATGAGCAATGAAATAGAACATACCTTTTATAGGTTATTTTTATTTTCCTCATCTTCAATTGGAGTGGCTAAAAAATTTTGTAAGCATATATTTGTATCACCCTATTGATCCCATTCCATAAACATTTTTACAGAATATTTATTTTCATAGTTACCATGAAAACCAGATATAAAACATTTAATTGACCCCTTAGAAAGAATATATTTCCCTTTCCTATATTCAACTATATGCTTCCTTTTTCTATGGCATGTTCATGCTTTATGACCCTCATTTCCACATCTATAGAATCATCACGTACCTTCGAATGATTTTACTAGTTATTTATTTCCACATATGTGACACAAAGGTTCTTGAACATACTTATCCTTATTATTATTACCTAAACTTCCGTAGGGATTTGTTTTTTACATATATGGTGCCTTAAATAAATCACCATGGATCAGGTGGTCAATCCTTACTCTAGATAGTTGGTTGAGATTAACAACATGAGTTCTCATTGCATCTCCCTTTTCATTTTGTTTCTCATACATAAAATCGTCACAGTTTTATTCACATCATTTTTTACTTTGGTGCCAGCTAGATCCAACCATTTACTATAACCAAAAGGTATAGTGTCAGTATATTAGTAAAATCATCATATATTATCCAATGTGGATGGTAAATACTAAGATTTACTTATTCATGTTATATTAAACTCATTAACATTATTTAAAATAACTACGACTCTTTCTAAAATAATAGCCATTATGGTAATATGACATTGGCTTAAAGAACACCCTAACCTCTAAAGTTATCTAAACCGACCGATGAATCCAACTAAAAGTACCCAGTCTTAACACATTACATAATCTTGAATTAAATGTGTAATTCAGCTTCAGGATTTTTTCATGAATCGTGTTTTAGGGAATTATCCCAAAACTATTACATTACATCTCAGTAATTAAAAATTAGACAATTATACTCAGAAACAATTTTACCATAATATAAAAACACTTTAAAAAAAGCCATGTATATTTCCTTATTTTAGATAGTACAATATTTCCTTGATCCCATCCTTAACCAAATTCCACTTTGTGTCCTATCAAAAAGCATTTCAAATACATGGGATGAGCACAAAAAGCTCATTAAGGGATACAAAAATTAGGAAAACATTGAATTTTTCAAAATTACATGTAAACCATTAATACATTATCATAATTAATACATTTATCCATTATGAATTAGTAAATAGTATTCACTGAATAAAAGATAATCGCTTACCATTTTGTTACCAAAATATTACCCTAAAATCTATATAAAGAACACATAACTTAGAAAGATATCTTGGGACATAAACATACATAAATGGAATCAAAAAATGGCCGACATCCACAAATATCACTAATTGAAATAGCCATATAGATGAATTCCATACAGAATTCATTGAAGGTTATAACGTAACAGACCATCCTAGTTTATCATGGCACAACCCATCATTTGGTTATCACGTAACCACCCGTCAAATTTCCAAGTGCCACTGTAAAATCATAGATCATAAAATATAGAAAATATAAACATTTCACTATTAACATCTCATTTTCAATCACAATATTTTATTTAATGTTATCGACACGATCAATGGTTTATCAAACCATTTTCAAAACAATTTAATAAAGAGATTTTTGAATAAAAGTGTCCCATACCACTTGGATGATTTTAATGGAATTAACCATTTAAAATGGTAATGTACATATAAATAAATAATTGAAACCATTTTAAAACATGTACATTAATGAGAACTATTTAGAATACTAAATATTTAAAATGAAATTTCAGTTATTGAGTACATAAACAAATAATAGATTCTTGAATACAAATAATTGACAAATAAAATTTAATAAAAACATTATAATATCAGGAGAGTAAATTTATTCATGATATAAAATGAAAAAGTAAAGTATATACACATATAAAAATGAATTGGAGCAAAACAAAAACTAAGTCTCAATGGAATGTAAATTGAGACGAAATCCTTTATAAGGATGGTATCATTATATTAAGGATAAATCAGTTATGAAATTATGTGTGAAAAATATAAATGCATTCAATATAAGTTGATATTAAGTGTAAAAAAATCATAGTTAATCACACATATTCATATCAAGACATAATAAATAAGTAGATGTTTAACCCAAAGAATAGAAATAGGGTAAAAATATTCCCTTACAATAATTTTACAGCCTAACAGTTTCACATATAATTTCAGGAAAAATAGCTAATTAGAGAAAAGTAATGGTATATCACCACTTGGACATAAAATTTACAACAATAGGGGTATAAAAGAACATATCCCAACATAAGAAGATGTAAAGTAAAAGACATAACGAAGACAAGTCTATTAAAACGAATATGGTGATAGATTCCCATACTGATTTGGTAACATAAGAAACATGCACCCCATGAAAGAAGGACCATACAATGTAGATGTAAATATCCATAAATGAATTTATATTACACAAATAGAAGAATCATTTGTAGTACATACACCACTCAATGGAAATATTTTCAAATATATCATCAATCTCATGGGAATAAAAATCATGATAAAACCCTTTACCTCATTGTAATCAATGGAGTCATATGGACAAAGGATAAAAAATATGAAATGAATTAAAAAATACCAAGAATATAAATGGAATAATGATAATATACATATAAAAAGGCAGTACATAATAAAAAACATGAATTATATAAGTCGAAATCAATTGTAATCTCTCGGACTTGAAAGTGAGATAAGAATCCCTTACAAAGATCATTTTGTAAACAAAATAGATCGATTATGCATATTTAATATAATTAAAAATCAATCAAGTGTAAATATATGATAGGATATAAAAATTAATTTATAAAATAATCAAATAACGACATAAATATGAATGATAAGATCATCCCAAAGAAGGGTAATTCAGTAAAGAAGCTCCCCTACAAAAATTTGGCAGCCTAACGACGTCACTTTAAAATTCACAAAATTAGTTGATGAGAGAGATAAGGGAATCTAATAACCTTTTTAAAAATATTTTTCAAGTTTATTATTCATTTTATATCACTTATTACCCTGCTATTTAAATTATTTAAATTCTTTGAGTTCATATCGGGCATTTTTTCAATGTTTGGAACTTAAGTAAAAAATGATCTTGTTATATTTATAAATTGTCCATGTTGTAAAAAGTAAAATATCTAAAAATGTTATTCATAATTTATATGTCATATATATTATATATATCCATTTTATAAATATGTATTTATAATGGTACGTAACATTTGTAGAAAAGAAATGAAATGCACTGTTCATGGAGATGTTAAACCGTACATACACATGAACGCTACTTTCATTTCTATTTCATATTTTAATGGAATGAAAACATAGCGATTCATAGGTATATTATAATTCTATAATAGTATCATATATAATATAATTTACTCCATTCATTATACGTTCCATGTCTGGTATGAACGATTCATATCACGATTAGGGGGCGGTAGTCCGCACTTCTTCAAAAGAAATTATCGCGATTACCAATAATGGAAACCAAAAAGGTATTCTATAAATGGAAAAAATAGATGCATAATGAAAATATAGAAATAATATATATCATATATAAATACAGTTCCATCTTAATTGCCACCATGGGAGGTGGTAGGAGAAAATTGAACAATCATCGTTTCGTGAGGAGTTAGTGGGTCATCAACAGAAACAGTATGTTCATTACTCATTAGATGGAGGTTTTTGTAAGTTTACCTCTAATATGGTTTATAAAAACATAATAATATATTGAGGATACTAGTGTTGTTTTAAAAAAAAGGAAAAAACAGTTCAGGGGTTGGAGAGGTAAAATAAAACAAAAGAACATAAGAGAAAAAGATGCCTTTAAATCGGGTAACTTCCCTTGGATTGAACCAAAAGGGTTTCATGAAGTGCTTTCTGTATACGGTAAGGATTATAGGTTGAATAGAGGGATCTTGGGAGCCTATTTGAGAATAGGTTGGATGAGCCAATGGATTGAGAAGTGTGAGAAATGGGTTGGATGTGAAGACTTTTTATAAGGGATGGGAGGGGTGTTTTTGGAATGTTTGAAAATATTATTTTATTAGATAATGATTTTAGGTTTCAAAAGATCAAAAAATATTTAAAGTCAAAGATAATGTGGCCCATGTTCGAAATACAATCATCCAATAATAATTGGACATTTTTTGGATATTGTTTTAGTTTTGTTCTTCATATTTATTTAAATCATTAACTAATGATCTAAACACCACTTCATCATTATGTCATAAATAATTTTATTTATATGATGTCTAAATATTATAAAAAATTTTCAATGATGCCGCAAAAAATTTTAGCTTTATTATTATTATTTATTGTTAAATATATCTATTATATAACCCAAAATTAAAATTGTTTTAGTAAAACAATACATGTTTAAGACATTTTAATTTTTACTTTAAATAAAAAGATATTGATGTCATTATCATACCCATGTTTCTCCATGGGGTACCAATATTGAAACATGGATTGTCTGGGTCATCCATGAATCATACAATAAGGGTATAAAAAGTGTCATGGAAATTTTATGTTTTTCTAATATTATTTTTACCTCAAATTACACTAATAACCTTTAATCGCGGTTAATAAAAGTCAAAAGTTACTATTTACAAAAAATTATTTTCATCCCAATTAACAAAAAATTTCTTACTAAGGAAATAAATTTATGTCATAACTATTAAATTAAATTCATAGAAGCAGTAAAATTGCATTTTATTCAAATTTGGAGATGCACTTAAAAGGTGGGTAAAAAGGCATTAAAATTTTTAATAGAATTTTATATATCTAATCTTATTATAAAATGACTCCAATGAATTAAATTGTATTAATATAGGTATAATGTATCTATTTTGACTTTATAACAAATTTAATTATAAAAAAATAACTTTAAATTATAAGTTGGTTTTAAACAAAAACGATGTATTTTTTCACTATTTATAAAAAATGTAATGTATTCAGAAAAATACAAAAAATTAACCATGAACTAATTTTGATATTTGAAATTCAAAATTGATGTTTATTTTTACAATTTAAAAACATATAAGTTGCATTAATTATTTTTATAATTAATTCTTGTTGTCCAAAAAAATTGTGGTTTTATGTAATAATAACTATCAAAAGATTGAAACATTTAATGTCCAATTTCAAATTTAAATTACATTAGATGGAGAAAATTGGATTAAAAGGTAAAAATATAATCTATTTAAGCTTTAAAAATAATTAAAAATATAATATATCCATATAAACAAATTATATTAAAAGGCAGTTTTGAATTAAAATACATCATTTTTTCATTATTCATAATAAAATGAACATTATAAAAAAAATACAAAAATTTAATCCAAATTAAATTTTGATTTCCTGATTCTAAATAAGAATTTTATTCTCTCAAAAAATATAATATAAAAATGACAAAAACAATATTAAAAAGGGTTCTCCATCAAAAGGTAGTAAATCGTCCTTTTAAATAATATTACAGTATTTGTGCTTCAAATTGGATTTCATTCACATTTTAAGCTGCTAAATTTTATTAGAAGAATGAAAAAATATTTAACAATCATATATATTCATATTTTAGTTATTTTATTTCATTCCTGCTAATACAACGACTTTATGTTATCTAACATTTAAAATAATATTATTTTATTATTAGTGTGCAACATAAGATTTCAACGAAACCTGGTGTTGTGTATCACGTACGCCATCGAACATAGAGTACCTTTTTATGTAAATATAATACGTAACTCATAGCTATTAATAAATATGAAAATATAATATTAATTGTTTACATTGGATGTTAAATTTATCGACCCAACATTTTTTAATGATGAAATATTTTTGTGGTTTAAAGTTAAAATTTTCATATTTAGATATTTATTATGAAACAATAAACATAATTTTTTAAATAAACATGTTAAAATTAGGTTGGGGTGAATTTATGTGATTTTTTTAAAAATCATTTATTTTTTGTAATTAGGAAAAATGACGTTTTAGTTTTTCAGTATGTTCAATGAGAAAATTATCATGTAATAACTATTTTACAAAAATTACTAACCTAAAATATGTTATTATATTTATATCAAGTGTTTAAATATATTTAAATCAATTCCAATCCTATAATTTACTTTCCTATGTCTAAAATAGAAACTATATCATTAAAAACATTATATTTATAGAAACATTAATTTTCTAGGATAAATAAGTAATATAATATAATTATAGAATATTTTTAATTAAAAACATATAAAATATTAACCCTTGTCCCAAACCCATTGGAAATTACCTAGGCTAAGACCATGATTTTTAATTTTAATCATCATAGGATTCTAAGGCCCATATTTTGAAATTAATAAAAAAATCCTCTTATTTTTCTATATATACCCATTGATTTACATATTAAACTTCAATATCATTTCATAAACCACATGTCTATAGTAACTTTACCTCCCATAGTGTTCTCCCATGGTGTACTCAATTGCCCATGTTCAGAATCCTATTTTTTTGGAAAAATTCTTCAAGGTAATGTAAATATCCACTTCTCTTTTCCATTCTAGTATCCTCTTTATGTGGTATGTCTTCTAATTTTAAATGTATTTTATTTTATCCATTTTATTTTATCCCTTTATTATAATAATATTTTTTATTGGGAAACCATGGTTCTATATCAATTTATCTATTTATAAAACCATGTTTTATACCTATTATACTGCAAAATTTACACATCGAAATTCCTCTTTTCTCTGTATATAATTCACTTTTTTTATGTTTTTCTGTTTATTTCCCTGGGGGAATCCACCATGAAAAACATTTATTTATTTGATTCAGGTATTTACATACATGAATCCCAAATTCTATTTCCTTGGAATAAAAATTAATAAAGTATCTTGTATTTATTAATTTCATTAAAACAACCTGATTTTGATATGAAATATGTTTCTTTTATTCACAATAGGTTATTTATAAATAGATTTACTATTATCTATGTGGATAAATATATTTAATAATTATGAATTTTTTTCCATGATATATATCCAATGCATTGGGAAAAAATGTTATCTCTTGATCTGACATGTTTTACAATACATTCTTGAATAACCCGGGTAATTCGTTTTAAACATCAGTGATAAAACATATGGAAGTACTTATTAATGAATAAAATAATTGTGGTACCAAAATTTAGATTTAATGATTATTTTAATTTTTAAGAGATAACTCATGTTCTATTTCTCATTCTATAATGATATTCCTGATGATCATGTTGATATTTTTAAAAATAACATGTAATTTCGTTCCCATGCTTTCTCTTAGTAGGACTTATTCCCAACCATTTTAAAAGTGTATTTCGACATGTAATGATATGAAATAAATTTAGGTATGATGTATAATGGCCCCTAATTTTTTAATATTATTATTACATATCTTTGTATGAATATTTTTTACACTATAAAATCACATTACCAAAGTACTTATTATTTTAGTGCCTTTAGAAACATGGTAGCCTAAACAAATTTTTCAGAACACATATATTTATTCTCTCAAATATTTCATCATAACAATTTTTTTTGATGAAGTATCATAATTAATTTTATTATTCCTATCCATTGGAAAAAAACATATGAAAGGTTGACCTCAAATGCTCTGTATGGATGAACAAGGGAGATTCATAATCATACTACTGTACATAAGGGTATAAGAAATTTAGGTCAACATTTGAAGATATTAACCAAAAATTAAAATATAATATCCATGAGTAATTTCATAAATAATTTCATATTATATGACATTAATCATGATAAAATAATGAGAATAATCCTTGAAATTATAATATAAAAATAGGAAATAGAATTTTTTGTAGACACATAAACATGTAATATTATTCCTTATAAGTGAAGACCCTTCGCCAAAACATAATATAGAATATAATGGGGACTACACCTAATATTAGATACACACCACCATCCCCAATCATAGTCAATTACTTTTAAGGGGACGTGTTTCTATATATTCCCTTCATCTATTGAGTTTCCCCATCTTCCCATAGTGGATTTGGTTTCCCCAATATACCATAGTGGATTCGATTTCCCCAGATTCAATTATATCATGATATTTAAATCATTATCCAATTAATTGGATGGAGATATAGGTTCCACGGCTCATATAATGAAAACCATACATATGCGGTCCACTAGATCAAAACTCAATCATTATATCATAATCCATTGAATGAAATGGCTTTCATAGACATATAATTATAACATAACTCATGGGAAAAACATAATTCATAAACATTGTTCGATCAATAAAATAAAGTATTCAGATAATTAACAATAATAGTATCATAAGATCATATATCCTATAATAAACAAGATACACCAATAAATTTTATCTTAGAAGGTAAATAATTTTGAATGTCCTTTTGAAAACATTTCTTAAGGGCATCATCCTTTCCTCTTAAAAATTATTTTAAAATCGCAAAACACCTATTATAATTTTTTAATTTTTTCAAAAAATGATAACACATATTGTAACACGTGAAACCATTTTAAACATCTATGGGAAATATTTTCATGAAATTTCTTAAATGTTCATCTAAAAAATATTTAAATAATTCTTATAAAACACTATTTCGAAGGAGCACATTTTACCGAACGAGGACAGAATGCAATTAAATGAAGCAAAAAATTGCATTCCAATTATTAGATTCATGATTCATCATGTCAATGGGATTTATATGAACCTCATAAAATAATATAACTAGATAATATAACTTGCGTCTTAAGGAATGTCAATTGAAACCAAATTACATAAATTTTTTTCTATGATTTGAATTGTAACACCCATTAAGAAATAAAATCAATTGAAATAATTAATATCATGAAATAATTAAGAATGTATATATATATCGTCATTTGGAAATATATAAACAACACAATATCAATAATTGGGGATTATCACATATATCTCACAAAAATAAAGTGAAATTATAAATCTATTATATTATATCACGTCTAGCTTCATGCTTATCAAAAAATAATGGATAATAAATATAAGTGCATTATACATATATTAAAATTAAATATTTAAATATATAATTACATATATGATTTAAATATGACTTTATATTACACTCTTATTAACAATTCCATGTGTATTTTAGTTTCCACGTAATAACCACTTTGTCTCTATTTTGTGTTTTTACTTTTAATTATTTTCAATATAACATAAAAACATCATATAAATATCATATATTATATATATATTTATATATAATTATGTTTATTTATAAAATATATAGATATAAAGAAAATCACCATTAATGGGGATGGTAGGTCTTACGAACACATGAATATTGCTTCCATTTTATGTCATATATAAAGAATGAGAGTAAATTACATATTTGTATACATATATATAATATCATTAAATAATAAATACTATATATTTTAAGCCATTAATGTTTAAAAAAATGAATATTAATACACTCTATCTGACGTTTGAACAAATCACATCGCTTTAAGGTGACAGTATTCTACAAGACCACAAACAACCTTATTATATGTTTAAAAAACTGAACGAATGATTGTGTGTTTTATATAATAATTATGTAATTTAAATACCAAATAAATATCATAAATTTCATATAATAATATTCTTTCCATCATATTTCCCAACCATGATAGTTGATAATGGAAAAATGAACAACATCATTTCGTGACATGGTAGTTCTCTATAAAAAAGAATGGTATGTTCGTTTCCTAATAGATATATATGTATGTATGTTTGGGTAAGACACATATAATAAATAGTATAAGTATATATTTTATATTTATGTTATAATATTATCAAGTAATATGAATTGGGTGGGTGTTCATGGACGAAATAAAACAAATATGTTTGTTTTTAATGTTTCCTCTGCTTTGTGTATCTCTATTTGATTTAAACAAAATGTCATTTTTTAGGATTTCATACAATTTTAAGGATTCGAGTATGAAGTAATGGAGTTTGGGAGGATAAATGGATAGATTTATGGTATATCATAACTGGTTCTAATGTGTGAAAAAAGGTGATGATGAGGTACCCTTTTATAAAAGAGGGGTGGGGCACTTTGGGTAGTTATGAAATGATTTCTTAATAATAAATTCAATATCAATCCAAATTCCATTAAAATACTATTCATTAAAATATTATATATTTAAAAAAATTTAAATCAGTATCCAATTTATTTTAGACAATTATTCTTGTAAATTTACTCCATATATTTTTTTATTAAACCATTGATATTCCATATTAATTTTCATTACGGTAACAATGATTTAAATATTAAAATTGTTTATTTTTTTATATATAAAGTAAAAATTGGCCCATAAATGGAACTTTTATGACATTATAGACCATATCAAATCCAATTATACTTATATAATATTTATATTATTTATTTATACATTAATAAAATATTATTTTCATAAAATATCATCAGTGTAAATTTTGACACTATTCAAAACATTAACTTTAATAAAAACTATCCATCAAGCATATATCAAAAAAAGATATTTAAAAACCCCTAATATAACATATTCAATAATAAAATTAATTTATTACCATAATTAATTCATATACTATTAATTTTTAATATTTTTATATTAATTTAATTGATTATATCATTAATTAAGTACTTAGTTCATAAACATTTTGCAATTTTTATTGATAATTAAGTCATCACTAAAAATTTAAAAAAATTGATGATAAAGATAAACATTTTTTATTGTAGAATAATATATATAGTTTATAATATCTTGTATTTATCTTCATATTAAATATATTTTTCATATTTAAATGTGAGAGTGTTTCATTTCATCACTCCATTGAATATAAGAGTATTTAAGTAATTTATAAGGAAAGTTTTCCATTAACATAAAAAATTTATATCCTTATGTGCATAGATTCGATTTAAATTCATTTAAATATTTTTTTCATCTTTTAGCATAGTTTTATAGTATTTATAATAATATTTTTACAATCAATTTCTTGATTTAACATTAACTATGGAAAAGAAATTAATATAGTTAATACTTAAATTGTCTATAAATAAAATGGGTGTTATTGATAAATTTTGACATTATGATTCCAAATATGGAATCCAATCATCCTAATTAAATTCAAATAATCATAATAAATTATATGAAAATATATCTCAGAGAAAATATAAAACAACATGTCTCTAAAGCGAAAATATTATTATGAGTGAAATATTTTTAAACCAAATTCAATGTGAAATTAATTCCAATGAAAAAAATTAGTTAATATGATAAAAATACCAAGAATTCGACCAATGTAACTATTTATATCCCAATTTCAAATAAGATAATTATTTTATCAAATAGAATTTTTTAATGTATAAAAACTATATATAAAACATATGATCCATTAAAAGGAGCTAAATCATTATTTTTATTTAAAATATATCTTTTCTATGTAATATTATATTGGTTATTATTTCATGCCTTAAAAAAATATTTAATGTTAAAAACTAGATTTTATAAATTATATATATATAACTAATTAATATAATAACAAAGAGCTTTATTTTGATATATTAGTAAGAAAAACATGAAAAAAATTCAATAGCTTTTAATAAAAACATTTCAAATTTTTAAAAAATGGGATTACATTAATTTATAATTAATTGGTCAAATAATTAGATTTAAAGGTATAAAAAATAATTTAATAATACATAAAATCCAATAAGTAGAACAATTCTAATGTCGTGATTGTTATTTTATTTATTATATAATTATAATAATAATAAAAATTTATAAAAAAATAGTGGTGCCTGAACACAAGATAAAAATGTGTTCCATGTAATTTTAGAAAACAAACAAATCAATAAAAATTATTTCCCAAAAATCTCATCATGTTACATTATATTCCCTTAATATGAATTTCTCCATCAAATGTTTTCCATTTTATCAAAGGTTTAACACATGAATGTTTCTTTAATATAAACCCATTGCGTAGAAATGAATATTAAATCTCTGTATGAAATAAAAAGCATGTAAATGTAAGAGTTAATCAAAAGTAACTCAGATCTAGGATTGCACAATGTTGAACCCAAGTGTATTGTGAGAAAATAATTGTGGAAGGGAAATACACCTATAATGTTTTGATTTATATTTACAGAGAACATTGTCAAGAGAATGTTAAAAACCACAAGCCCATAAATGATTGATAATATTGGGGACTCTCTGATTCAACATAAAAGAATTTACTGAGATTTATTTTTTGGTTTTAAGAACATTTCCATAAATTTATAAAAAATCAAGAGAACAAATACATAATTTATTTCATTACATTTCCTAAAAATATACCATCCTTTCTTAATTCCTTGAACAATTTACATATCGTCTCTTACTCCATGAAATGTAGGTGAATATGGAGTTTATGAAGAATTAGTAGATCATGAGATCAATATAATTATAGGCTACTCATTATATCATAACATTTAAACAAAAAGAATAACCTTGGGTATATAATATTAATAGTTCATAATAGGGACATAGTACATTAACCTTTAGAAACTCATATGAAGATTAACATAAATAATTCCATAAATGGTTATCCTTGTAACCCTTCTAAAATTTGAATGTACAAAACATTTGAAATAAGGTCAATAAGGTTCTAAAAATAGATTAGAATTAACAGCTGTATATAATGAAGCATATATTATTTGTCACATACCAAAACTATGAATAACTTCATAATTTATTCTTGTACAACAATATGGAATACACTCATATATCCTCATTAATTATATAATATTTTTTCATCAAAAACATTTTCCTGGAAACATTAACATCATCATTTTACAAATAAGTTATTTCATTTCATTGTTCTAGAATCATAGTATACAATCACATGAAATTTCAGTAATGGATGAATACTAATATTTTCTTAGAGTTCATTAATACAAAATAAACATGGAATTAAAAATAAATAAGTAACGGATAAGTATTACCTAATTATCATAGTTCACTTATTCCATTGAGATATTATTTTCTATTCATTTTTTCATTTTCTTTATAATATTTTAAGTCTTATCATCCAAACCTGTCATTGGATGGGGGAACATGTCAGCAAAATACAAAAACAAAAAGAAATTGAAACACTATATAAATCTAGGTGAATGTGGTGGTTATCTCACATTATTTTCATAATTAACTACCTTCTTCAGATCAACTTCTCATTAATCATTCCTAAAACATTATTTTTACACTTTTAACACCCTCTTGAAACGTTCAACATTCTATTGAGTTCTTATTACCCCATTTTTTTCCTACATATACGAAATTTTATTTCAACATTTAACCTTATTTGGATACTTGATATAACATTTCATATAAAAACAATATAATTTGTTGGGAATACAATTTTAATTTCTACCACCAATGAAAATCAAACGACTTCTTCATATAAACTAAAGTCTCGTATATCCGTGGCATTTCCATGATATAGATTCAAGACACCAATGAATATATTGATTTTTCATTTTGGGTATATGAATAACCTAGAAGAGTAAATTTCATGCCTTGTAAAATTACCCACATATGTACCAATTAACTCATCATCATTTTGAAAAATATCAATTATTTCAGTATAAATATTTTTCATAGATTATTACGAAGATAGATAATAAAAAAATCCCATTAAACTATTCTCATTACATAGATTCAATTTCATATTCTTCTATAGACTTCATAGAAATATTACACCACTGATCAACTTCAACATCCAAATGATAAACATACACAATGATATATTAATGTTCAGAGTACTGAAGGTAAAAAACCATTTCAGTGGTAAAAATCCAATATTCAAAAAAATATGATAAAAAGACCCACAAAAAAGTTGGTCCTTTCAACAAGAATGACTCATCAAATAGATTTTCCCACATTTCCCATTCATATGTCTAACACGATTCATGTATTTTTTGATTAAATCAATTTATTTTTCATTCTTGATCATATGAAATTTTGTTGAACATGTGGATAATAGTTCTATTGGTAATCACATTCAGAATTAACGCGTTTATTTCAAGATCCAATCATAGACCAAAACCAAAAGAATAATGAGAGAAAAACGACCCAATGTGGGAAAAAATAGTCTAGGGAAATTACTTGTAATATTTTAATCAATGACACCATAGGATTAATCATATTTCATTCTTGATCAACATTAAAACTATAGGATTGTAACTAAAACTTATACTTATAATTAGGGACATCCACAAGAATATAATTAAAAATATATCTAGATATCTCACTAAATATTTCATATCCACGATTTCAAAGGTTCACAAAACCATTTCAGAAATAATAACTATGAAGACCCATAATTATTTAATATGGAAATTGCATCTTATTATATGAATATAATTTAGACTACAAAACAAATTCTCGAATAACATAACACATTATTTCCTTTGGAAGCATGAAAACATTAACAATTGTTTAAAAACAAATATAATTCATCTCCAACATATTTATTCATAACTAGAACTGTTATTGAGATATAAATCATAATACATTTCATTGTATACTTGGGAAAGTAAACATAAGAAATGGTGATCTCATATTCATTGTATGGATAAAAAATGGTGTTACATATGCCTAATAATGGAAATCATATTATAATTACAAGAGCAGAAAATAATAAGATCATACCCTATGTATAACAGATCATATACATGAGCCGTGGAATATATATTGGTATCTCATAAGACACTAATCATTAGAAAATACATATAATAAGACATGAAATAATAACATATTAATAAGATATATATTTTGTTACAGACACATAAATATGTAATATAAATCCATATATGTCAAGATTCAAAGACAAAACATAAAATGGAACTACAAGGGGGTTACACCTACTAAAATTGAAACACCAACATCCCCAATAATAGACCATTATTAATAAGTAATATGGATTCCCTATTTTCTAACAGTGGATCACTTACCCCCATCACACCACTGTCGATTGGGTTTCCCTATCATCCATTATCTCACATGATATAAATAATTACCTAATTCAATGGATATAGATATAGGTCCCACCCATCACATAATGAATTCCATACATGTTTATTCCATAAGAACATAAATAATTTCTCATATCGTAACCCATGGAATGAAATGAGATTCATAAACACTTCATCAAAAAATAACTCATTAAAATGAAACTTAATTAATAAATATCAATCAAACATTAACATAACATATTGGTAGAAGTAATAATAATAGTATCACTGATAATATGTTCAGTAATACACGAGAAAAAATAATTTATTTCATCATAGAATGAATATAATGTCGAAATATATTTTTTATCATTTTTAGAGGGAAATATTTTTACCTTTTGGAAAAATGATTTTATAATAATAAAATTGTATTAAGCATTTTTTAATTAAATATAATTTTTAGAAAATATAAAATATGATATTAATTCAATTTAATCATCTTTTAAATCAGTTTTCTATAAAATTCATAAAATATCAATTATTGTAAATTCAAAACATTATTAGAAAACAATGTTTTGAAGGAAAAAATATTTCCAACAAAATAGATAACATCATTACGTGAAGATTAAAATATTATGAAAATAATTATATTAATTATTCAAAATGTTAAAGGTAAATATATAAAAATCATAAAATAATATAATCTAATATCCTAATATGTGTCTCAATGAATTGAAATACATACAAACTTACCTTACCGATTTGGTGAATTTATAACTATAAACCCCATGATGGAATGAAATCAATAAAAAAATAAATATCACGAAATAAAACACATTTCATTATTTTAAACATCCTAGTGAAATATATTCATGAAAGAAAGATAATTATGGAATATAGCATATATCTCATAGAAATAAAGTGGAACGAGAAATATCAAACCTTATATATTGAGTCTCATCATACTCAAGAAAAAATTCGTATACAATAAATATAAGACAATATACAAATAATATTGATCCATATTCATATATATAATACCATATATAATTTATTTATTACTTCTATTGCCCGCTTTTTATCAATTCCGGGTTTATGTTAAGGTTCAGGTAATAACTGCTTAGTTAATCATATATGTTTTGACGAGTTATTTTTTATCCATATACATAGACAAGATATTAATATAAAATTTATTAATTATATATGTATATATGTATTTATCTATAAAATGTATAAATAGTAAATTATATTCAACATTCATGGTGACGCTAGGTCGTATGTATGTATGAAAGATACTTACATTTTATGTATTATTAGGGAAATGAATTAAATAAAATATATGTATATATATATATATAATATCTTTTCTAGAGAAATATTTGGTAATATATATCCTATAATTTTACCAAACCCATCCATAATACTTTCCATTTAATATGTGAATGAATCACATCACTTTGATGATACTATAGTCCACCCTTCTAGAAATAATGTTATCGTATATACACAAAAGTGACATAATTAACGAATGTCTAAAAAATAAATTCCGAAGTTTAAATAATTCATAAATAATATATATATATATATATATAATATGAAAGAGGATTTCAAATCAGAATTACCAATCATGATAGGTGGTAATGGAAGACATGAACAACATTGCTTCATGAGGCGTCATACGTAAGGATGGAATATTCGTTACACATTAGATGGAAGTGTTTGAAAGTGTAGGTAGAAATATTTTATTAACAACATATTATTACATTTAGTATGAATATTTTATAATATAATTGTGGAATAAGAATAATTTAGTTGTTCCATTGATGAAATAAAATTAAAAAGGTCTTTGATGAACTTTAGCACTTTTGTGTGTATCTCCTTTAGATTTAAACAAAAGGATGTAGTTGGTTGACTTTATAAAAAATGTAAGTATTGTAGGATAAATTGGTGGAGGATTTTATAATATTTTTAATTAGTATTGCTGATCCAATTTTGATAATAACTACGATTAAAAGAGAATTATAGGAACACCATTATAATAGAGGGGATGGACACTTCTGGAATTTCAAAAAATATGAATTTATAATGAAATAAATATTAAAATAACCTTAAAAAAAGAATTTTTATTCGAAGAAAATATATTATACGGTTTTAATATCATTATAAAATAGATTTTATACATGTCGTTGTGTATTTTTAATCATTGTCATTTTTTACTAACCATTATATAGTCAATTTTAGTTTAAATTGTGGTAATAATGTTTGTAATATTAAGAATATGTAATTTGTACATATAAAATTTTAATTCGACCATAAATAGAATACTTCAGATATAATAGACCATATACCACCCCCTAGTCCTTATAAAATATTATTATTTTTTTAGTTAAATTAATAAAATAGTACTTTAATAAAATATATTTATTGTAAATGTTGACACTATTTAAAAAATTTACATTAAGAAAATAAATCCATCAATATTACATAAAAACTATTAATTTAGTGAACCCATAATATGTCATATTAAACATAAAAATTCGTGGATAATCTTAATTATGTAAAATTATATTTCCTTAAATATTTACAATATCATTTAACTAATTGTTCTATTAATGGATTAATTAGTGAATTTTCATTTTGTAATTATTTAAGATAGTTTTTTCTTCCCTAAAAATTAAAAATAAACTTATTTTGTGAATATAAAAAAAAATTCCATAATAATATATATTTTTTATAATATGTACTATTTAAGCCCTTATTAAAAATATAATACATATTAAAAGTAAGAGTGTAACATATTGTCACTCACATTGATTTTAATAATATTTAAATCATATTAAGTGGAAATGTTCATTAAAATTTTCAATTTCGATCCAATTGCATTTAGTGTCAAAATTAATACTTCCAATGGAAATTTGGAAGTTTTTATTTATTTTATAATACTTACAATATTATTTTTATCCTCCATTAGTTGAACTAAACATAACTGTGGTAATTAAAATTTGTAATGTTATTATTCATATTGTCCAGAAATAAAAGGGGCATAATTAATAAATTGGAATATTTTTTTTCCAAATATGAAATCCATTTTTCCAAATTTAAATGAAATAATTTTCCAAAATTAGATAAAAATTAATCCCTTATATGGGATGAAATAATAGATTTTTAAATGGAAAATGTTGAAACAATTGAAATGCAATTATATCTATATTAAGTGTAAAATCTATTACAATATCATAAAATAGGTTATATGATAAAAAATGATCTAATTATTCATTTAACAAATTTACAATTATTTTTTAACACTGTAAGTTTTTTTGATGAAAAATATTCTTTCAATAAAATTGAAATATTTTTCTCTCTTCCACAAAACATGAAACTTAACAGAAATATAACAAAAATTTAACCAAAGTGTATTTTGACATCCTAATTTCAGAGAAGATGTTTATTTTTTCAATTTTTTTAATAAAAGTGTCTAAAATTATATTTAAAACAAGTGTTCCATAAAAAGATATTAAAACATAGTTTTTATGAAAAGATATCCTTTGTGTGTTATATTGGATTGGTTCATATATTATGTATAAAAAAATTAATTGAATGTTACAAATTGGATTCAATTATATATATATATATATTTATTTCATTAAAATAATCCAACAAGAGGTTTTTTATTTATAATTATTAAAGACACATGTTCACATTTAAAAAGTTTTTATAAATAAAATATATTATTTAATTTTAAATATTTTTGAATTAGTTTTTAAATAATTTGTAAAATAACACTATATACATTTATAAGAATAAAATTAACAATTTTGTTAATCTTATTAATACCTTCTATTCTGAGGGATATGTTATAATTTTTTTTAAATAATAGTAATTATAAAAGATATATTATAAAAACAGAATGGTACGCGTAACACAAGCTAAGTAGTGTTATTAGTAACATAAGACATAAAATATATCAAAAAACCCAAAAAAATATGGTGTGTTACATGATGATCCAATGGGGAATATTTTGGAGTGGAGTAGAAGAACGTTATAGGTTTTCATTTATTATGTACCTTATTCCATTGAAATTAATAATTAAATGATAAAATATTTGAACATTGTAATGAAATTATATGTAATAAAAATATGGGATTTATAATGTAATAATTAAAACATTGACGGGTCATGATGATGGTAAATTTTATTCATGTTGTACACAGTAGAAAAATATTCCATTCACATTTGTGGTAAAATCCAAATGGGTCTCGTTTGGAAAACAACATGTTGATTTAACATTTTAAAAAAAGTCAAACAGGGGTAAAATTGAATTTAAAAAGTTATTTTTATTATTTTAAAATAATATCATAAAACATTTTATGAAATAATTTTTTCATATGAAAATATATTTTTGATCAAGGAGTGAAATAATGTCATCTGTCATGAAATTTTTTTCAAATAAATTGAGTACATAATAGATAATAAAAGGTATTATTAATAGAAAATTATCGAGAATAACAATAGTATAATAAAATATATTTATTTTATGATCAATATTATAAATAATTTTCCCTAGGGAGTTTCAAACATAAATAATCTTTTATAATTATGTTTTTATGAAATAAACACATACCACATTGATAGATTTTGAATCTTAAACACAATAAAATATATGACATGAATAAAAATTTTAGACAACATGAAAATAAATATATTTATTATATATCCTTTAAAAGGGGTACCAAATTGTCATGAACCATCTTTAGTGTACCATGAACATGTCACCCAAGCTAAATGTTGGCATGGCCCGAAGGGTGCTCCTGATCACCATGAGAAGGTAACTATTGACAGGCATCATCAGAGTAAACAAGGGAATGATTTCCCCCAATAATCCTGAAATATAATAAATAGCAGAATGAAATGGACATACCAATATATATAAATTAAACCGAAACAAACATCATTTATATATGAAAATAAAATTAAAATTGAACAATTCTACTAAACTGACTGAACATGATGACAAAACTATCTCAATGTGACCCCATTAGTCACTCTCTAACACAGCGATCACACATCGCTCAAGCAAATCTAAATCTAGCTAAAACATGAGAAATGGATAAAAATATGAAATAAATATAGCTATGGGAATGAATACTCAGTAAGATAGCCTGATAATCTATTCCCAACACACTTCCTTTAAAATAAACCAAACATAAATTTTATGTTTGAACTTCAATATATAAATGTATTCATTTTTATACATTTTGTGTTTAAAAAAGTACAACACTATACTATCTCTCATTTCCAAAATGATATTTGTCTAATTATTGTATCGTTATAATTTTTATGGATAGAGTGTTCCTATATCATTCATCTTTTACAATGAGGTTAAAAATATTTCATGAAAACAATTTTCATAAACCGTTACATAATCAACCCATAAAATTCCATGAAAAACAATACACAATAAAAAACAACCGTTATCAGACAATAAGGGATATGATAATATAAAACCAAATGTAAAATTCATCACTATATGAAACTAAAAGTCAATAGTCATGCGAGAACCTAGGAGATCAAGAATAATGCAGAATAAATAAATATTTGAGACCCTGTCTATGGTATCATGCCACATATGATTCAATAAACCATTCCAATACACTCAATCATCCTTTCTCAAGGTAGGTTTAGGGAAAATATCATAGAAATAATCATAATATATCCACCTACTATGGTCCACTAGTCAGAACAATTACATACTAGTTTTGTAATCATTCTTCTAAAATTATATCAATATTACATTTTCAAATGTATCAAGTATATAATGGGGTGATCCATAATATTCCATCCAAGAATCCAATAACCACATATATTTAATAATAATTCACAATCGACATCATCTTGATTGAGTCTAAGGACCAATATCATGCCACATAAAGAACAAAATACAAAGATTACAACCTGGGTCACTCTAATAATGGTTCATAGGGATTCCACAGTGAGGATATACAATCCTTTATATACACATACTAGGAATCAGAACATCTAGATGAGGATTTCCATAATATAAAGTTTCACTATTTTCACAATGTTTCCAAACAATCTGTTAACTGTCTCATAAAACAAACAATTACCATATGTATAAATTTTAATTTTCATAAATAGGTTTATATTCCCCATTTAATGAAACAAAAAATTTACATGAATACCTTAATACTACCAGGTTACACATTCAAAATACCATCATTTATAAAAATGCAAAATGGGTCATTCACTTGCATCTCATGTCCATTCACATTTAAAATAAAAACTCATTAATTTATAATGACAGAAACCACTCTGGTAACCATATAAGGAATTGAAAATAACATTTCAAATGCTTCAAAAATATTTATAAATCCAAACAAATCAAATTATATCATGGAATAATCATAAAGATCATCTGAGAAATTTATTGAACACATGGCATGTAACATTTAACTACAACCATTTCATTTAACACTCAACAAGGTATAAAACACCAATATTCATTCCATATATTTCCAAAATCTACTTAAACATGTTCATAATACCAAAAATCATGTAATTAAACTAACTAAATAATTTATCAAACCTGGGGAGTACACATTTATACCAAAACAACATCATTTTTCACATAAAAAGGCACAAAAACCCATTTTTCACATTATTCAATAAAGACAATTGTTACACAACAATAAATAGAATTTATAAAATATATGAACATCAATAAATAGATTAATCATAAATTAGAATGTAATTTTCATGGAGATCATGTCTGAAATTCATGACAGAATTGAAGAACACACTTAAAACTACTTTTTTGGGTTCCTAAACACTAAATATATAATGACATCCCTAAAAGAACAATACCAATATCATAATCTTGGGTAAAATAGAAATCTATGATAAACATGACTAGGGGAGAAGGCAAAACTATTAAAAATTAGAAGAAAAATGAAGAGGGAGGGGAAAGGAGTAGGATAATCACTACAAAAACTATCCAACCATTCATCTTCCCTATGATACACACCATTAAGGGTTTGGGGTTGGCTTGGGATGTAATGGAATGTCTCTATAGGTTAAAACGAACAAGGGGAAGGTGGTTTGGTTGAATTTATGTCTAAAAATACTGAGGGGGAAATTTAAAAAAGTAAAATTTAAAATTCATGGCAGGCCCGCACAGTTAGGCCACATATTATATTAAACTATGCACTAAACCATGAGTAGACATATGGGATAACACATTGTTACCCTGATGTTGAAGCACTACAATGCTCTAACCATGTGGTATATTTATACCTTCTTCGTGGTAAGATGGGTTCTACCGCATGGTTTATCAAATCATGTGACACCTGTGCACAAGACCTTCTAATTCCAAAAAACCAATGACTTCTCCAAAAATTCCAAAAAATCATACGGACTATCCATGATTAAAAGATTATTAAATATAAACATTTAAAAAATCAAAACCAGTCATGCCTACAACCAGATAACAAACAATGATTTCCAACGAACAAGATCAAAAAGCAAACATTAAGTATTATTGTGAAAATTATCCTCCCCATTAAAGCATTCTGACCCCCAAAATCCATTACACATTTTAGCATGTTGATCATTGCATAAGGGTTCCATGTCAAAATTTTCCAACACCTTATATAATTGAAATTTCACTCATCACAATCATAAAGTATGCCTCCTACCTCAATGAAAACCACAACAAACTAACACATTCCATGAACCAATGAAAGGACCAAGTCACTACATCTACAACCAATCCATGAACTAGAATTTTAGACCATCCCTCAATAGAAAAATGATAATCTAATGAAAATAACAGTCATTAAGGGTAATTATTTCAATGATGTATGGAAAGTACTCCAAAACATTACAAAACAATAATTAATAAGACCATCAAATAGAAGCTCTTTGAGACCCATAGTGGTTCTCCCCACAATTAAAGAAAATATTCAAACCACCAAACAAAAATTAACAATGATCCAAGGAAATACCTTTTAAAATAGGCCAAACAAGGATCAATTATAATGGACTATCCTACCAGGAAACAAAGAATGCAAAAAGTAATTTTAAATGACCCACTCCCGAACAGAGGGGATAAATCTTATTCAAAACTCCCTATATGGACCAGAAATACACACCACATAGGTAGGGGGAATAGATAATATTTTTGGACAATGGAATCCACAACTAAAAATTAGCCACTCCAATGTACAAAATGATATGAATTTCATAATTTCAAGAAGCCATAATGAACACTCTAGATCAACCTCAATTTAATGGTAAAGGCGCAACCTTAGAAAAACCCCATAATCTGTTGGGATTCATGACTATGCAGTATATTCACTCTAAATACTATGGTTGGACCTCTTATGGACGAAACATCTACTAAAATTGAGTTAAGAATAGCTAATATGAAGCTAGAACATATATTAATTGGGTAGATAAATATGAAAGATTATACATTTGTCGAATATAACCACACAACCATTGAAAATATGAGTTCACAAAAGACCACAACATTCCTTACATCAATAAAAAACATAACACCATCGTCCCAACTGTCATGAGACAAGATTATTTGG
The DNA here is from genome assembly GCA_963277665.1 of Viscum album. NCBI lineage: Eukaryota > Viridiplantae > Streptophyta > Magnoliopsida > Santalales > Viscaceae > Viscum > Viscum album. The sequence continues at coordinate 723,018,425 of OY728141.1, forward strand.
ACTATAATGATACTTACAAAAGTTATATTTAAACAAATTCCAACATCACATCACTTTTTGGAATTGGCTCTATGATGCTTTCTAGTAATTCCTTGAACGAATCATAATATGTGACCCAGGGTACCACATGAATTAAAGGGCGTATGAGTACTTGGAAATGAAATCCTAGTGTGACCAATCATGACACACTGAAAGAATAGAGAACAATCCTTCCCAGAAGAGGTTATTGAGAGGTCTCGAGGTCTTTTGATTCCATGAAACACTCCATCAATGTTTAACTTCTTCCTCCTATCCTATCTGAAATCATCACCAATTCTCCCAAAATTTGATGTAGGGATGACTACATCAATCCACTCTAACATCTTGTTTCTAAAGTGAAACTTATCCTCCCCACATCAGCAAAAAAAATTATATTGAGATCTGACACCTTTCAATACAAATCAAGACAAAGCCCATCCACAAAACATTGATCCATCATTATGTAATCTGCGACATATGTTGAATCATAAGATACATGATCCATAATAAGTTTTAAATACTCTATCACTAACCAATTACCTTATTGAAGTCATCCAATATCTGTTCTCTTTTTCACCCTTTCATTCTAATAGAATTAATAATAAATAAATGAATCCTCCAAAAGACCCATGTAACATCTTCACGTTGCTTCTTCAGTGACACCGACTTCCACCATATCTGTGTAAACCATAAATCTTTAAATATTAAATATTAACCATATAAACACAAAACAACTAGTTGAGGATAGAGTTAATTTCAATCTTTACATCCACTTTTATTATTTTATATGATTCATGTATCAATATAATAGAGATGGATCTATCAATAAAAACACAAAAAAACAGTCTCAAGGTTGATAATCCATAAGTTCCACAAATGGGGAATCACTCGTAGCCACACTATGATCAGCCATCAATGCTCAATAGGGACAATCGCTGTCAAGAAATCCCATGAACTGAATGAAGTCATGGTTAACAAAAAAATCCTCAATAAATACACTGTATAGGTTATAGGATTTTAACATAGGAACAGAATCCATTATAAAATAAAAACATTACATTTGAAAAAAAATTTAATTTAAAGAAACATTGTCATCTTATCCCTTTCCATTAGTATTCCATAGATTCTCAATCACATGCATGTTTTTGTGCCACCTCAAGCACCCATATTCTGTGCCGTATCAGGCATCCATTAACATTCCCAAATAAAACGAGTAATATATGTACCAATAAGAAGACCAAGTATGAAATAAAACATTCTTATATCCCAAAACAAATCATTCAACCCATTTCAATAAAATTACGCTACCAAAGGCACATGATGTACCTAGTAACTTCCATATTCAGATGTACAAATTATACTATGTTACAATACAATAGGTTGAAACCCCATATATTTACATAAAAATCAATTTAAATTTTATAAAAAATATTCCATCATGTCAATAAATATATTTTCATCAAATAATTAGATTAAAAAATATGATATTTTTTACATAAAACAACTTTTAAAACTACCATTTGTCTTCCATAAAACAAAAAAAGTTCATTCTATATAAAAAATATTTTATAAATTCTTCTAAATATTGAATTCTAATAATTATTTATCCCAAATTTCAAAATCCATCTATTACAATTAAAATAATTATTTTTCAAAAATTCAACACAAGGGATATTAAAAAAATTCCAAACAATTGAAAACACAAATCCACTCAAAAAAGGGAACTACAATCAATGGATGGCATGACCATATGTTTGAAAGACATATGCCAAAAAAAAGACTAAAACAGAGGACACTTTACAACTATGTCCCAGGTTCACATGGAATTCTAGTCCATATGGGATCATGGGTCCATTGTTCCAGCTTCCCATTTCCTATCCTAATAAACAAAAAATATATGAAGACTAATAATCTATCCAAACATAACATCCCTTGGAAACCCATGGATCAAAAGGACAATGATTTCAAGATGATCGTCCCAAAAATACCCATCATGGACTGACAATACTACTCCTTATACTATTAAAAACTAAATAATATAAGGCACTACGAAAGGTATTATCCACTAATATCTAACCTCATTCGAAATTGTTATTTACAGACATTCCCGAGGAGAACCTAAACTTGTACCCCTAGATGATTAGTGGCATGGTTCAAGGGGGGTTACTATTACCCATAGGTTAAAAACTACTTCAAAGAATAATTTGAGTACGTGAGGGAATGATTACCCATAATAAGAATGAAATAAACTAATCATTGGAATGAAAAAGACATCGGAATATATATAAATGAAATTGAACTAAATATCATTTATACAATAAACTAAATTTAAAATTGAACAATACAACTAAACCGACCAAACATGATCAGAAAACTAACTCCATGTGATCCCACTGGTCTCCCAACAACACAACTATCACATTTCTCTTAGGGTGATTGTACTCAAGATGAAACATATTGAAGGGCTAAAATAGAAAATAATTACATTCGTGAGTATTAAAAACAACTAGGCTAGCACAATAATCTATTCCAAATTCACATACATTTAAATAAATCAAACATCAATTTCTTGTTTCAAATACATTGAATAAAATTATTCTTTTCACTACATTTTACATAAAAAATGTACAACTCAATTCCCAATCTCATTTCCAAAACTAGATTCATCTCATTGTTGTGCAATTATAAATCTCAAGGGAAAAGATATTTCTATATCTTTTAGCTTTCACATAGATGGTAAAAAGTATACTATAAAAAAAATTCATAGTTTATATTAAAAAAACAAATAAAATTCTATGAAAAACAATACACAAGATGGAACTACAGTAATGACACCACAATGGCAATGTATGTAAACATACATGTGTAACGTTAATCACTAAAAGAAACTAAAATTCAATAGACATGGGAGATGTTATGAGATAAAGAGTAATAATAATCAAACCAATACTTGAGACCACCTGTATGATAGCATTGAATAAATAATGAGATAAAAATTCACAATACTCTTGGCTATCCTTTATTGTGGAAGGATGACTAAAAATCTCATTGTTATAAGCCCAATATATCAAACTATTATAGGCCACTGGTCATTACCATGAGCTTCCAATGTATCAATCACTCATAGAAAAATCACTTAATATGTCAGGTTCCCAGGTATAATGTATTCAATGGGGGTGAGCCAACCAATTCCTCCTGAACATCAAATCACATGATATATATAATAACAATTTATAACAGGCATCTCCCCGAGTCACTCTAAATACTGATCTCTTTCCACATAACAAACATAACATAAGAAGTCCAGCCTGAGGAACTCTAATAATGGACTACAAGGATTCCATAATGAGTATATAACATCATTTTTATAAACATAGTAGGAATGAGAGTATCCAATAGAGGTTTTCCATGATAATTAGTTACACTATTTCCACAACTTTTACAACGAGAATTTAAATGTTACCAAAAATTAATTTTTTTAAAATGTATAAATTTCAATTATCATAAATAGGATTTACCATGACATTTTTTGTATCTAAAAATTTATGTAACCCCATAAAACATTCTAGTTATACATAAAAAATGCCAACATATGTTTATAGAAAATTCTAACGACCCATCCAGCGGTATCTCTTGTTACATCATGTTTAAAACTAAAAAACATTACTTAATAAATCAAAAAACCACATTTGAAACAATTTAATGAATCTGAAATAAAATTTCACAAACTTATAAAATATTATAAATCCAATCAAATCAATTTTTATAATGAATAACCCAAAAAAGAAACTAGGAAAGTTAATGAACACAAGGAACACATCATTTAACAAAACCTATTTCATTTAACACGCAAAAGGTATAAAAAATTTTAATACCATATATTTAATTATGATAATGAAAATTTTTCAAATTACAAAAATATTGTAAAAGATAACAAATAAATATTTCAAACATTGGGAGTACATATTTATACGAAAAATAGCACCATATTTCACCAAAAGTTGCATAAACCACCATTTTGAACATCAATAAATAAAACCAAGGGTTTCATAACAACAGGTAAATTTATTAAAATGTCATAGAATAAATAAATATATTAAAAAAAAATTATAAATTCTCGTGAAAGGTATATCCTACCTAAAATCCATGGTGTAATGGAAACACTAACACAAAAATGATTTTTGTGGGTTCTAAAACCCTAAATAGATGATGACCATCCCTAAAAGAAAAATACCCCAATAAAAATCAGGGGTAGATCATAACTCTAGGTCGATAATGACTAGAGGTGAAGAGAAAACTGATAATAATTAGATGGATAAGGATAAGTGAGGGGGGAATATAAGGATACCCACATTGAAAATCAACCAAAACTTCATCTTCCATTAGATCAACACAATTAGTGGAGGGGGAATGGCATGGGATGAGATGGGGATGTTATCTAGTTCAGAATGATACATGAGATAGATTTTTTATCAAGTTTAGGTCTAAAAATCATGAAGGATAAATGTTCATAAAAAATTATTTTGGGAACACTCGCATGTTTAGGTCGCACAGTTTATTAAATTGTGTGCCAAAACATGTGTGTTACACAAGAGAGACCATATAGTTACCCCTATGTAGTTGCATGACCATGAAATAGCCATGTGGCTGGTTATATTCCTAGTGCATGGTTACCTACATTTTGTTTATCGTTTAACAAACCATGAACCAACTATGTGCATGACCTTTTAAGAAAAAACACATGTTTCTCTATAAACTCCCAAACGACACAATGACCAACCCTGAGGGAATGATTAGAAAAAATAAACATTTTTAAACTCTTCACCCAGCAATCCAAGAACCCCAGAAAATTACCAGTATTCCAAATGAACTAGATAATAAATGAAACATGAAAAACTGGGTGTCAAACATACAAACAAAAAAATATTAATAAGTGGTGAATATTAGTTATGTCTCACAAAAGTAAACGTGAGAAGAGAAAACTATATATTAGTTTTGACATCATTGATATTTGATTGAAAATAAAAAATAAAAAAAATTGGTTATTATAGAAATAATAATGAACCATAATATTATGTCAGTTACCATATATTATTTACTTATATTATTTTTATTACATGTTTATTATAATTTCATAGCTAAAATCACTATGTTCGGTGATAATTTCTTTTTTTTTAATTTATATTCCAGTTCATTAATTTGTGTATGTTTTCATTGATAATGCTTAATAAGAGAATATAATGTTAACAAGATTAAAATATACAAAATAAATTTTATATATTTTAATATTTACTGTAATCTAGAAAATTTAGGGATAGAATTTGAATTACATCGTTCATGTATTCAGAAATTTGAACATATCAATGAATTTTGTTTTCTTTTATTCTCAATGGATGGAAAAAATTAATGGTACATGATATATAAAATATTCTAGAGTAATTACTTTTTATTTTATATCTAATATATTAATTAAATTTATCTTTATTTAATTTTATTTAATGTGTTTGTGAAGAAAAATTCAAATCTCTTCAAATGGTTGTAGTCCACCATACACATGAGGGTCGTTATTATACATTAAATAAAATTGAATACATGAAACTATATGTGATATTATATGTCAACTAGTATACCTATATCAATATTATTCTATATATATTATATAAATTAGTATAGAAATCCATGATATTTTTTGATTGAAAATGAGTTACATAAGTTCGTGAGGTTATAGTCAACGGTAAACATGATTAATATCTTCAATTAATATTTTATTGAATGGGAGGTGGATAAATATTATATATTAAAAGTAATAAAATCCTAGTATAATGATTATATATATATATTATTATATTTTAAGTGTGGATAAATATTTTATGGTTTCAAAATAATAATAAAAAAGAATGGTATTTGTTAAGATGATGACCTACACATAGAGATACCCAACTTAAAACTCTTCCTAAACACCCCAGGGATTATCTTTATGGAATAAAATAAGCTCTAAAATTTGGATAAGGATTTATGTGAGATATTTTAGTATTATTTCATCATGAAAATTTTCTTCAAAGATGTTATTATGTGAGGGGAAAGAGTTCACTTTTTTAATTGAGGCGGAATTATATATATTAAAATTCTCAAAACTATTCAATAATGGGTAGTCAGTCTAACCTAATGTGCATAAAAATTATATAAATAATATATTCGATGGATTATATAATATTTCCAGGCCAATAAAATATAAAAATAAAATTATTTTAAACATGTTCCTGTATTATAATCTATTTTATCCTACATTTACCATTTCAGTTTCCACCATGTTTACTAGTTTTTAACATAGTTAAAAATCCTTAAATTTTTAAAAAAATGATTATTATTATATAATTTATAAGCAATTTTTTGAAATATAAAATAACATTTATAAAAAAAAACTCAATGTTTGAATAAAATTAACTTTAAAAAAACACCACCAACAACGCAAACTACATTTTATTCTCAGCAACATTAATTAATGTACTATTATTTTATTAATTATAATTAAAAAAATAAGAATAAAATAATTAATAATATATATAATGGTAGAAAAAAACTGAAAATATATTTTTCTAAATTCAATTAATTGATATAGTATTTTTTAATTTATAATTATACACAGAAGCACGTTGAAAATTGATTTTTTCAAGGAAAAACTTTCTGAAGACTCAAAAGATATTATATTTGAACTCATCATGAAAATAATTCTAATGGAATAGATTTGATAAATTTTACTTAATTTTAATTATTTATACTTTATTAAAATACTAATAAAATTTATCATTTTAAATAAATTAATTGAAGGGTTCGTTTTAAATAAAAACGAGTATTTTTCTTTATTAATCAAAAAGAAAATATTTTTAGAAAATTATTAAAATGGACAAAAATTATTGTTCTTACAAGTATACATGTGAAAAATGAATTAAATTTTTAATATAAATTTTTTAAAACGTGGTCAAAATAATTTAAAATTATTCTGAAAAATAGTGATTAAACCACCCATTAGAAAGATACATCTTTTCAGAAAACATTTATTTTTTATTCAACAGGTTCATATTTTATTTCATACCAATATATTCCAAATGGATTTTTTTATAAATGTAAACCATATAGTTTTCATAATTTATTTTTTCAAATTCATACCCACCAATATAATATCTATTATATAATGGCCATTTCATAATAATAACATTTTATTAATGTATCACATTTCATTTAATCCTAGTGTCATGTGTAGCACGTGTTTTCACAGATATTTAATTTATTTAGATACATATATATTTTAAAGACTCTATGTGTTTCATTTTCTTATAATCTAGGTTTTTCATGTCATATATGTTATCTAACATGATGTTCCCCATTCATAATATCATAGTGTGACATTATACCCCCTTAAATAAATTGAATCCTCCCAAAATAATCATGATCTGGGAAATTTAGGCTATAAATTTTTAAATACGATTTTTATAATCCCACATAAAAAAATGTCTACTAAAACATCTTCTTTGTAAGATGGCCATTCTATAATAGCACATTTCTGGGATCCAATGATTTAAAACACTATGAGGATGTGGAAATATAGACATGGAAGGAACATGTAAAAATTTATTGTTGTGATAATGATCCTTGATCATAACAAAGTGAATTATCAATAATATTTTATAACATAAAGCTATAAATATACAAATAGTGAAATAAATATTGGATCATCATATATTAATGTACTATTATTACATTAATTTAAGTTCCTTTATACGGTGTTGAAGAATCCATGTATCATCTAGACTATTAAAATAAATAAATGTACTTAATTTACTGGTATAATTTTAACCTTTTTTCATACATAGATCATTTTCAACAAAACATCTTACTATATAATTTGAATTTATAAACAGAATTCTTATTTCCAAAGCACTAAAATTAACTGTTAATAGACCATAATATTCATAAATGAATGAAAATTCATTCATACTCTTTATATATATATATATTTCATGACTGAAATGTGTTGAATGTGATATCCAATAATAGAGTAATTTATAATTAATAATTTCTATCCCAGAAAGTTCATCACAATAAATTTCATAAATAGTTATCCTTATGAAACAACCAAAATATGTCTGATTAAATAAAATTTCAAAAATATTAACATCACAGTTAACAAATCAACATTATATTCCCATGAAAATATAAAGTGGCTCTTATTGTCAGATTCCAATTATGTAAAAACCTTGATCATTATAAATCGTTAATTCAAACATGTATACTTCCAAATGAAATATCTGGTTGTCAAATATATTTGTATAAATGAAAACACATGGTAATATCTATAAATAATAACCTTTAATATAAAATTAATGGAAAATTTTATCATCACCAATACTATCCTAGAAATGTAAATTAATTTTTATTATCTCAACATCATGCATATATTATGTTTTATCATCTCTCCATCATTTGTTTACCAAAAAAATGATCAACTTTCCACTAAATATCTTTTCCTGGTACTATTTACCATAAAAATCCAAATCCATTATGAAATAAAACTAAAATACAATCCTTTTACATTTTCTAATTATTATAATGAAAATTTGGTTGAAAAAAATCGTTTTACAATTTAATTAATGAATCCAAGTATATAAGAAAATTAATCATTAGACCTTTTTGTATTAATATCATATACTTGACCATGACCACTTAGCTTATTATGAGGTATATTCCCTTGAATCTCGGAACATTTTTTTCATAAAACCTTTTCTTCTTAAATATGAATCGTTTAAAATTTTATGATTATGTATTTCATGTTCAATCAAATACATGATGGTCTTTATCCAAATACATATGAAAAATTACCACTCCATTCAAGAAAATAACATTGTGATTATGTCTACAATTATCACATGGAAGAAAATATGAATTTACTATCTTCAATTAATTAATATATTTTAAGGGAATAATCTTTTTGTATTTTTTTCCACTTGAAGCCATATGATTTAGATAATTATTACTCTAAATAGATAGAACAACATACCATGTAATCAGATGAAAATTGTATTTTGGTGACTAGTTCACTATGAATGAAAGGCTTTAACCCATAAACGAAATGGTCAATATTACGTTTTGGATTTTTAACATAATATGAGCCATGCCTAGATATATTTGTAAAGATAGCTTCAAAATTATTAGCATTTACAGCTTTATTGTTTCTTGGAATAATGAATTATTTCTCTATATCCACTCATTGTTTAGAAAAAAAAATTCCAAAGCTTTTACCTTTTAAGACTTCATTTCTGATTTATATTCATCTTCTTCATCATTTATGTTATTAATCATGGTCCAACATTGACCATCACCTACGAGATATTTTAAACATCAATGAAACCATTCTATCTTTAATGAATTCACAAAGTGAGAGATTAATTATCTATGAAACATATCAATTTCTCAAGTACAAATAGATTTTTAGTCCTACAAAATTATAGAGGTTGATGGCACATGAAGTGGTATAATTTGGTTATATAACATGGTGGATCATTAAGATACTCCATACTAGAAGGGTTATTACTAAAAACATAATTAATATTCTCCTATACGATTAAAATTTCAATAAATCGTGATACACAACATACTCCAACATCATTATATTTAACAGGATGTAAATTCTTAAATAGGCTATGTGAATTGATATTGTTTCCATTACTTCTATTGGGTGTCATTTTTAATTAACGACATACAATAGATTATAACATATAACTATTAATACAAAAATAATAATCCTAAAACTTGTCAAATACATATCATAAATTTAAATATAGTTTAATTGATAATTAAATATATAAAAACATAGATTCTTTTGAAATGTCATCAAATCATAATATTATTTTAAAATCCTTTTTAATATTTTGTAAAGAATATGTAAATTAATATAATAAGCTACCATGATAGTGGTAATCCTAATGTGTAGAAAGGATCTTTTTTACCATATAACAATCATGTTATGATTGATACACATTTTTCTAGGTTTATTCCATATGTAAATCTATACTAGAACTGTGTCTAGTTTTCGTATCAAGAATAAGATGTATTGCTAGCAAAACAGTATAACCTATTACTTATAAAAGAATTATGATGTTATCACGTACATAAACTCATTATAAATTTAATTAATATTGTTTTAATACCTCAGATATATTTTTCTTAATATATATCAAATAGATTATAAAAAACAATTTATGATACCAACTTTAATGACCCATACACTAATATTATAGAGTTGGTGCTTGATTTATTACATATGAATAGAGACAAGGGGTAAAATATATAATTACCAATATATTTATAGGTATTGGGGAACAAAAATTAATATATAATAAACATTTCTCATTGGTAATAAAAAAATAAAAAAAAATATTTTGAGCATAATAGAAACACATTAAATATATTCATCTTCACAATCTATGGAATGTAGAAAAAATATCAGAGTTCCAAAATACTCATCAAGGATTGTAACAATAGATGATATCATAAGTTAATAATAATAATCAATATGGAAATGTGAATGAAAAACAAAATCTATTTACACAATACCTTTTGAATAATATAATAGAAATAACGGATAATCGAATAAAGCTGTAGAAATAATCACATGAGCTTGAAACATATCCATGGATATTTTCTAGAGTTGATTAAACATGTGGACATCAATATATTATATCATAATTGGTGAATTCATAATTATAGTCATCATTATCATATACTCAAGGCCATTCAAAAGACAGTTTATAAGTAATGTTAAGAATGCATATGTTATGGCCAAATTAATTGTCTCATGAGACCTATTGATTTAATGGGGTGTTAATAAATGGGTTAAAAATAAACCACACAAATAAATGGGCCCAAACATTACTTTATAATTAAATCTAATTACTCAAAATAAATATTTTAAACATGGTGAATAAAAATATTTCAATTAAAAAATTATTATACATCATTTTAATACATTGCCCAATCAAGAATCCTAAACATAAATTGACCAATGTAATTGCCTTAATGTTAATAAAATAGTACATATTGATTAAAAATGAATGTAAAACACAAAAATAAATTATTACAGTACCATTACAACATATCCCTATATTAGTATATTTATAAAAATGTTTTTATGCCTTTAATGAATATAAATAACAAAAAATATATATTTAAAACATTCATGAGAAAAATTACTTTTTCATTATGAAAATAATTTTGAAAAAAAAATAAATGTACAAAAAATATTTTCAATATTATTTTCATTTAATTTATCATTTTAAATATATAAATAAAACCATAAATAATTTATTTCATATGATGTTATGAAATTCACTTCATATCGTGAATCTTAACCCTAATATTCAATTCAAATTTCCTATACATGGTAAAATTTCCACATTTTAACAACAACATAACGATTACTTAAAAAATCATACAAAGAAACCATTTTACATTATTTATATAATAAATAATATGTAGAATTTTAAAACCATTTTTGAAAACATTTTTATAAAACACGTATTTGGTCTATATAGCATTTTTGATCTATTAGAATAATGAAGTAATCTTTTATTATATAAATGTTATCAATAATTTTAACTACATAAAGTTATTGAATAAAGTTCTATTATTTGAATTATTTCATGATTAAACATATTAAAATAAATTATATTCATTATAATATATAAATATATGATAATTCCCCTATTTTTGAATTCAACGTAAAAAATACCGAATAATGATGAGATTATGAAATAAATCATTACGAATTTTATAATTATTAAATTGTATGACCAATAAAAGAAAAAAAATTTATCCTTTAAATAGATTTATTATTTGGTGGTTAATGAAATAAAATATTAAAAAAAATTATACACCTCCAAAAATAAATAACTGGCGGATTAACATATATCCTAGATAAAGGAAATAGAGAAGATAAACCCTTACTTTAGGTTTGAAATACTTTTTATGTGTACGAAGTTCATGTATAATAAATATATTTTTATTATTAATGTATTAAAACATCTAATTATATATCTCATAGAATATATAATGTACTCATAGTATTGTATTACCGTTTTATAAACAATTCTTATTTAAAATCATTGTTTCGGTTGCTAATTTCGTCCTTTTTCAAGTATTTTTTGGTTACCTAATTTATATCCTTTTATATTATTCATGTTTAACTTAACTGAAATATTTTATTTATTATATAAATATCATATTTATTAATTATATATTAATTTATAATTATGATTAAATGTTACAGACAGAAAATGGATGAAACCATTAATTTAGATGGAAGATCGTAAATACGCATGATTGTTGTTTTATTAATAGGAAGAATGGAATGATATTAAATAATATATATCACATTAAAGAGTAATTATTACTTCTTAAATATCAAATATATTAAATAAATTTAACTATATTATATTTTATGCAATGTATTTCTGAAATAAGAATCACATCACTTCGATAGGTGGTAGTTCGCCTTACACACAAGTTGTGTTATGGTATTGTCAATATAATGAAAATATTAAAAGGTAAAACATATATTATAATATCCTAAGTACAATTATGTCATAAATAATAGATATGTACTCATAAAATCATTCAGTACATCTAGTAATGAGATGATTTGACGGAAAATGAGTTACATCAGTTCGTCAGGCGGTATTATGGAATACACATGATTGTCTGTCTTGTTTACCATTTGATGGAAGTAGAGATGGTAAAATAATATTACATCATAATTATAACAAATAAATATATTTTATATAATTATTTTATTATATTGGATGATTCATGTTATAATATATTGTTGTAAAAGAAGACTGAGAATGAATGATCTTAGTTATGATTATTACTGTAATAACCCACTTATTACCATTGGATTTGGAATACAATGAATCATTACAAGGCCATAAGTGACAAGACCATTAAGATATGGGTTTTCAAAAAATTCCAAATGGATTGAAACACAGGTGAGGAATGATTAACCATTTATAGAAAAACAATTAACTCAACAAACAATAACGAGAAAACATTCTATGTGATGCATAACCCAATGAATTACAACTAAACCACTCCGCTGATATAAAAAAACGCATATGTTTGCAGCACTGGGTGACCAATAAACTATCAATTTAAACAATATAAAGATGAAAAAATATTCTATGAAGACCACAAGGCTCCATGATGCATAACCACTATGCTCGAGCATCATAAAAAGTCCATGTATCATGATGTGGTACTAAAAACATGTGATAGTATACCTTTTCCCATGTATCTGATGATAGAATGTGAAAAAGCTCCCAATTAACATATTATGGGTGAGTATGTAACATATTAGGATTTTAGAAAGTAATTACCTAGTCACACAAATATTATTGAAATATTATAAAAATTTATATAAAACAATTTATATAATAAAATTCATTAAAATAGTTTATATAACATCATAAAAATGTTCCAATAACAATTGTAACCAAAATAAAAAAAAGTTCAAATGAATCCAATTTCTCTAATGTTATACATCTATAAAAACAATAAATCAAAAAAATAAAAAAATTATCCTTTATGATTTTGGAATACTAAACCCATTGTTCACAACACAGACTCCCATGCATGCTTTGTTCATTAGTTACTCACTCATGAGCAGTCTCTAGTCTTATCACCTTCTCCCAATGAATCAAACCCATGATCGAGGGTCACACACCTTGTATCCCAATGTTAAATGTCTCTTAATTAGTGTCACATAAAACATGAAATCAATCAACACCCCAAATTTATGCAATATGAATTTCAAATAACCATTTCAAATTACATCAATATAACAATCAATTTATTGAAATCTATTAAATAAACTAATTACTTTGAAACCATTTTATTTCAGAAAAACATTCCCTTTTATTTAAAACAACTAATCCAAAACATGTTCCACAATTCAATAAAATACCATTTTTAAGATATCTATTTTAAAATCAAGAACACATGCACATCATTAAATACCAATTTTGGGATTTAGAATGTTCAGTTATAAGTTTCTATTTTGGAAAATTACAATTGTGTCACTCACCTCAATTAAATAAGGAAACCCCATATCCTCTCTTATTAACACTATAAAACACATTGTTTCATCTAGTAACAAAATAAATCTCTTATAAATATAACTATTATCATCATATATTCCAATTTTTTCTAATACAAAGAGATTAATCCTTTTGGCTAAAACCTACGGTGGATACCCAATGAACGGGTAAAGTACTTCAATTGGTGTTTTTATTTTATATATTCCTAAAAATCCATAAATTTTTATTAAATATTCATTATATAATAAAAAAATTATCATACATATACATAGAAAATTTCATGTCATTGGTATGTCATATTACAATCTTCACTTCCATCTAATTGGTATACTAATCATTAATTTTTTTAATAGTGAAGTACATCATCACAAATAGATTTCATTCATTTTCCATTACAACCTCTTTCAATAGGGTATGATAATCGATAATATATATATATATATATATATATATGATATTTATAAAATAAATTTACATGTTTAATCATTATATAATTCATACCTTTTTATCAAATTTCATTGGGGATTCAATAACGTCTCTTATGTGTACTATGGGATACTTCCTCTCGAAGCAATGTTGTTCATTTATGACTAACACTTTCCATGAAAGGTAATCATAGAAAAGTTAACAATATAAGTGATAAAAATTATATAATTGTAATATTAATTATATTTTTATAATTACTAAGAGTTAATATGTAATTTTATTTATTACACTAAACAATATAATTTCATTCATTTAGTTGTGGACTAATGCATTCAATAAGCATTGTTGGTGTCTTTTCATAACCAAACAATACATATAACATATATATGTATATTTAAATTAAATAATATGGTATATATGATATTTTTATAATTCTATAAATATAAAATATTACATACCTACTTTCTATAATGAACATTGACAAATGGAAATGTTACTCTTGCATGCATTTGGCTTACCGTCTCTATGATTGTAATGTAGTTCATTATTCAAGGATATCCTTCATGACTACTTTTAAAAGTAAAACATATATATAGATTTATATATAAATTAATCCAGGATTATTACTATTTATATTTTAAAATAATGATATCTTTTAGTATATTCAACAAGAAATGTAATTTTTAACACATAAGGAAAATATCGTTGAAATATATGACGTAAAATTAACAAAGTAAAAATATATGACATGGAAATATGTAAAATATAAAAAGAAAATTTGAAAAGATTATTATTAATTTTTTATAAAATATAGTTTATTACTCCAATGTATAATGACTACATGTGATGAGTCGGACTCAATGTTATAGTTTAATGATGTAACATTACATCTGTGAGATATATTCCATATTCATGAATTTATTTATTCTGGGGGGTGTTTATACTGATATTATTTACATGTTATATCATGAATTTTTTTTCATTCTATAATATTTATTGTTTTACTTAACATTATTTATATGATGGGGATTATGATTCAAAAGTTACCAAATTGGTAAGTTTTTATTTATCAATATTATTATAATTATGGAATTCATTGTTTATGTCTACCATGTGGGAAATATTTTAAATTTATATATTATAATTAGTCCCCTATCTTCTCCTATAATTATTAATGATAATTTTCAATGTATAATTACCATTGTTTATCTCATAGGTACTTAAAATTTTTAATAATGGTTTTTAAAAAATCAATATTTATTTTCCCTCTTCAGTCAAAAATTATATTCCTTATGAAACCATATATTTAATTTTTATTCAAAAATGTGTTAACATTTTAAAAATTTAATTATTAAATATATTTTCCAATCCCAAAATTTTAAAAAAATAATTTTAATGTTATATTATTTTTGTTTTCTAAACATTGAACTTTTAAAAATTATATATAATAGAAAAAGATGGTTTTTATTAATTTATATTACATTTATGGAATTACCATCCATCATGAAAATCATTTAATTGATTTTTACACTCGACGTTTACAATATAACTTTGGAATAAATGTTTTTCCTAATATTCATGAAATTATTAGTTTTTAAAATTGATTTACAAATAAAAATATTCTTACAATATCTATATTGTACCAGTATTAAAATATATCGACATTACATCTGCATTGTATAAAATTTCATACATTAGTGAAACACAAACCTAATGATTCTTTTTGTTTAGTGCCTTTTATAACTAACAATCATAAAAAAATGTTCATTAAACGTCAATTTTTTATCACAACTATTTTTATATTACTAGAAAAAAAATTACATATCAAACATAATATTGATCTTCATATCCTATAGAAAATAAACATAATAAATTGTGAGCTTGGATTCTCAAAAAATGTTAACAATGAAGATATGTAAGTAAAATCATGATCATAATGGAATGTGAATATGAGCATGATAATAGAAAATCATAAACTACATATCAATTATCATATTAATGATTAATTTTAGAAATAAAACTGGTTAATAAAACATTTATTATGAGGAAATATGGATTATAATCCCTAAAGTAAAAATATAATTGTAAAACATGAATTCTGTGGAAGACACATTTAAATAAAATTTCAATCCTTATAAGTCACGAGGTTTTGAAAAAAATTGACATAGCACTTCATGGGGAATAAACCAATTGTTAGGGAGACACAACCATCCCCATTCAAAATATTGTCCTTATAATGGATCATATTTCCCCACCTTCCTATAGTATCTCGGGGTTTCCCAATCATTACATAATGGATCACGTTTCCCTATCATCCCATATTAAATCAGGTTTCAACATCTTCCAAAGGATATCAAGATTGTCAACTTGTTTCCATCATTATATCATGTGAAATAATATGTTGCGCAATAAATTGTAGTAAAATATATGTCCCACCAATCACATTATGAAAAGAATACATTTGGGTGCGGGAAGAATTTTAATCATATAAGAACCCATCAAAATTGTTTTTAAAAAATATCATGATTACATAACTCATGGAAAAGAAAAAATTTGAAAATATAAATCCATTAAAAAAATTAACCATTTAGATAAATAATTATAATATTATCATTTGGTTATATTCCATAGTGAAGCATTTGTAACATCCAATATCGTAGTGATAGATAAAAATGGTTTTTATTGATCTCTTGAAAAAATTCTTGAGGAAATTATCATTTCCATTTTTTGGAAAAATATTTTCATAACATAATAAAATTAGAAAACCTATTTTATTGAAAATATAATTTTAAACATACAAAAAGAATATTTTAAACCAATTTAAATTTTCTCTGAATTATTATTTCATTAAAAAATTTTAAAATATCATTTAAAAAACTTTTAAAACAATTTTTTAAAAATTGTTTGGAAGGATCCCCGATTTAAATACTGGAGAGTGAATAAAATTACATGAACCAGAAGATATCAAGAATATTATAATATTAATGATAAAAAATATCATCAGACAGTTAATAAACATTATAGAATAATATTTTTTGATAATATAACTATTATACCAAGGAAAAAAATTGATAAAAAAATTACCTCACTAATTTGGTAATTTTGGATCTGTAAACACCATGAACGATAAACAATAAAAGAAATATTTATATAATCATAGTGTTTAAATAATGGGATCATATAGTTTATTCATGTTTAGTATATGCACCACAAAAAATAAATAAATGGGGTACAGAACATATGTGTGACAGAAAATAAAAGTGTGATAGAAATCCCTTTGTTTATATCTTAACTCTCATCAAGCTCATGAAAACCCCCAATATAATATATTTAAATTTATTATATATAATTTATAATGAAATATTAATATATATGATTATATATATGATTTACCTATAACTCTATATTAACCTCTTATTTTCAATTCCATGTTTAAGTAATGTTGCAGTTAATAGCTGCTTTGATTATTGCATATTTTTGACATGTCATTCCATATAATGATACATAAAAATGATTTAAATATCATATATATTCATTATATAGGTATTTATATTTATCAATAAATTATATAAATAGAGAATTAAATACAATGTTCATATAGACTATATGCCAAATATATGCACGAATGTTGCTTACATTATATGTTATATTGAAATAATGAAAGTAAATAACACACACACACACACATATATATATAATATTATTAAAATACCACTATTATTTCATATATATCAAATAATTTTACTAAAACCACCCATAATATATTAAATTTGATGTGTGAAAAAATGACATCCCATTGAGGAGGCGATATTCCACACATCCACAAACGATGTTATCATATTTTCACATAAAGTATAACATGAAGATATGATATATTTAAAAAATTAAAACGAAGAGATACATCATAAATATCATTTATATCATATAAAAATAGGGTTTGCATCATAATTCCAAACCAGTATACTAGTTAAATGAAAAATGAACAACAATGTTTTGTGAGTCTGTAGTTTGTTGTCCACAAGAACAGTGTGTTTGTTAGACATTAGATAGAGGTGTGTGATACTGTAGGTAGAGAAATTAGAATAATAAAATCTCAGTATACTATTTATTCTAATTTTATTATATAATAATTTAATAAAAATAATTGAGTCCGATTAAGGAAGTAATAAAATGGAAATTTTTTGTTGATTGTTACATCTTCATTGTGCATCTCATTGTGATGTTCTCTCCTGGAATTTATTAGCTGGAATTCATCCAAATTTATGGATTCTAGTATGAATATAGAAATTTTTGGAGGATATTTTTACAGTGTTTTCTCAATCAATATATGTTATTCTATGTGTATAATAGATATGATGATATTACTATTTATAAGAGATTGGTGGGGAACTTTTGGAATTTTACAAACCATTAATGTAAGACAACATGATTTCATAATATGTTATATCTTTAAAATAATTCAATATCTTGTGCCACACACAACATTGATTTCAAGAGCACCACATCTTACTAAACTAGCTATTAAAAAGATAATTTTTGAATATTATTAAATTCATTTTGAATTTTATATACTCAATATAATTTTAACATTCACATTATGTGATTTTTAGACATAATATAAGGAAAAATTCTATTGTTAAGATAAAAGAGGAATTTTAAAAAAATGCAGGTTTCCACATTTAAAGGAGAACCCTATTTAAATCCAATATTTGACACTTTTATATATTAAATTAAATAAAATTGAATTCTTCGTTATAATTAGGATATATAAATTTATTTTATAATAATGTTAGAACTTTTTTGATAACATTAATGTTTTTATGAATAGTGAAAATAATAAATTAAAATTGAAAACCACTTTATTAATATAAATAATTTGTAGTATTAAATTATAAATTTGACTGGTTTTAAAGGAACATTATATTTTATTTTTATCATTTAATATAATGTAGTTCATTTGTTGTAATTGCACATATAAATTGTACATAAACACATATCAATATTTTGATAGTTTTTACTTCTTAAAAATCCTCTTTCTGGTTTTTACAACATGTATTAATTTTAAATTAATTAATGAAACATATATGTTCTGAATATGGTAAAATTGATATAATTTTTTAATTTGAAATTAGAAAATTATATTGTGGTGAATTTTTATTAGTTTTCTAAAAACCATCAATTTTTTATGAAGAATACAAAAACACTATGTTGTAGATAAAACAAAAAATTTGCATTAAAAAAATTATTTTTAATTAAATAACTAACTGAAAAAATAGATACAAAATACATATATTAGTCCAATTAAAATATGTAGAGTAATTTTATAATCATACTAGATATATAAAATTTTGTCAAACCATTTTATCTTCTATTTACCCATATTCTAGGCACATTTACCAACCTTCTAAGAACACATGAAAATTTTCATAAAATATAATTTTACAAATTTTTTTAATTTAATATCAAAAATCTGAGTGACACGGCTGACATAAATATTTATAATGTGGTTTAAAATGATGGAAATAATTTTTTGTGTATAGTATCTTTTGAATTTTATTTACCACTTTAAAAAGTAAATAATGCAAATAAAGGTAAAAATAATATCAGAATTACACCAAAAGATGACCTAATTCTATTGGATAAGTGTATTTAGACCAATATCAACCTTAGGAAAAAAATAAGATCCTTATGATCCATTTGAGTTAGATTAAGATATTTATTATATTTTATTTAATGATTAGTTAAAAGTGTTAAATTCAATGTTTAATAACTAAACCATTTTTAATATAGGGATAGAAATAAATTAAATGAGACCATAAATATTCATTAGAAATATAAAAATATATCGTACATCATGGGATTTTATTTAAGATTTTTAGACATTAAATACTTAATTTTATTTATGACACATTGATGAAACTGTAATTTCCTTATTGATGAATGATTTAAAGAATTGATATTATAAAAACAAAAATTAAGGCCGATTGAAACATTTTATGCCATCCACGAATTTTTTAGAGTAATATGACATGTTTCTATTTATTTAATGTATTCATTTAAAATAATAAACTTTATATTACATTTACAAAAACCTATTACTAAATAGTTTCAAAATTGACATAAATGTGTTTTTTTTAAAATACTATATAATTAGATGATATAATATTCCTAAAATTATTTCGGTTATTCAAAGAAATTATATAATGATTTAAATTTCATTATTCAACCACATTAGGTTCTATTGTAATTTTATAGTATGTTTATTTACCATGCATTAAAAAAATCAATAAGACATGGTAAAAGTAAAACTATTTAACTAAGATTTAAATCTAAAATATTAGGTCAATATCGTGACCTAAAATTGTCTAGAATCTATTGGTTGAGAATATTTAGACCCTTAACCACAATATAATTGAAATAAATCCACCTGGATCTATTAGAAACGGATCATACGTTTAGAATAAATTAATATTTTATGATTTTCCAATAGTGGCCTTCGCATCTCTTATAAAAGGGTACATCGTCTTATCATAAATTGACTCCACCAAATCAATTTGGAATAGAGAAAAAATGCTCAAATCACTTCACAATTACCCTCAATTCATCCAAGATTCCTTAAATTGATCATAAATCTTGCCTAGGAAGCCCTTTTGTTCAAATAAAATGGAAGAACCTGAATATGTCGTAATTATTTCATCACCTCTTTCAAATTTCTTTTCTTCTTCCACTTCATATTTCTTTATTGTTTCCATAAAAAAAATCATGTGCAATATACATATTTTTTTTATTATAAATATGGTACACCCATATTAATTATTCTATCCATCCTATGAATTATAATGTCACCATACGTTTGTACGTATGGCTTAACGTCTCCACGTCGTGGTGTAATTTGTTATTCAACACTCCATTATTTGGACCGGCATACTAATGAGTATAATTTATATAAATAATAACTATAACATTTTACTTATTTTGTATATAAAATATTTTATAAAATTACATACAACTTCAATATAAATATAATTTTATCGTCACTCGTGCGTAAGTACAACTTACCGTCTCCACAACAAGATGAGATTCATTTCCACATTCACCATTTAACGATGATTATAGAAATATATATTATTAATAAGTTTTTAATATATGTCATAATAATTATACTGAAATATATATATATATATATACATATATCTCATTCAGTTACATCTGTTGAATACTATATGAAAATGGAAATAGTGTTTTTACGTATGTAGGGCCTACCATCTCCATAAATGATGTTCTCCATTTCATATATCTATATATTATAAATATTTATTTTATGAATATATATTATAAATATATAATTGTTTTGTATTCTTCATGAAATCATTTCATGATATATGTTATACGATCAAGAATAACAAGTTAAAACGTGTATGATAATGTAAGCGAATATTACATAAAATGTTATTTTTACATAGATATTATTATTAAATGGGTATTATAATGCCATAAATGAGTTATGTATGATGTCATAAATATGAATATGGATCTGTCATAAATTAATAACATACTATTTTCATTATAAAGGAGGATAAATGTACACTCATACAATGTAAAGTACATGGTAAGGGTTAATTCCACAATCTCATTATTATTCGAGATTGTTAATGTGTAATTATTTACTGGGACATATTTATTATATAAGTCAATGTTTCATAAACATGTTTTCAAAAGGATTTTTTTTAGGGACTATTAATCTAAAACAAAATTTTTTATTTTTTAAATATTTATTCATATAAATCATTTTCACTAATGTCAATGATTTCAAAATGGTTTTAAGGATTTATTTATATGGACATAAATGTATTAAAATGTTAATTCCATTCAAAAGATTCAAAGTGGAATGGAAATGTTTGATTCAAAATTCACTTTTAAATGACTTCATTAAAAAATGTGTGACTTTTAAATGATTTAGAAAAAGGGATATTTCTCTCAAAGAGCTGTATTGATTATTTTCAACTTTGACAACATCAATTATTGGATATTATTCTTGATTGAGGTTGATTTTCTATAATACAGTATTTCTTATTGTATTTAATGTGTTATGATATGTTTTTACTGTGGATGTACTATTTTTATACCATTCATGGTTTATTGTTAAAGTATTGACATTTCATATGCTAGTTTTAATACGAATGATAATGTTGTGTTTCAAATGTTTCATATGAGGAATGAATTTGATTTAGTAAGTGACTATTGGAGCCCTCTATAGCTCCTAGATGCATCAGTAAGTCTCTTGAGACAAACTAGTGTCATGTTATTACACCTCGAAGAAAAATTTATTTGTAGTCTTGGCATGAGGCCTTTACTATGTAGTTACGATGTCCGACATTATGAATTCCATTATTATGAAAATAGTTCATACATGTGATTATTTGACTAGTAAAATATCCACGTATTGTTTATATGGTAATTTTTTATTTATTTTTCCATATGATATTCATTTTTATTTCTAAATGGTTGTAGATTTTAGTACACATGATTCCTTAAAATATTATAGCTTCTGCTAAATTATATTCCCTTACATAGAATCTGAGCTCACCACTTTCTTATTTTTTGTTTTCCCATGAATCCAGGATGTGTATTATGATTGATATGCGTGGTTATGCTAGGGAAATAATATCTTTATAAAAATGAATATTTATGTTTTGTTTTATGTTTTAATTTGTAATGTAACATTAATGTATGTAATCAATTTTCCATAACATCTAAACTAATAGGTGCTTCAAGAATTAATTACATGTAATCATGACAGTGTATTAACATAATTCACTAGATCCAGGATTATGGGGTCATGGTGTTACTATTGGTATTAGCAGAAGATTAGAAACAACCGTGGTAATAGATTTTGATGAAGGTTAACATTATGGATTAGTAGAGAAGAACTCTCTAGAATTTTTTGTAATGTAGAGATTTTGTGATTTTTACAAACAATACATCACTATCTAGATATAAGTAAGTAGAGGCGGCTCTAAAATTGTTGTATCTAGGCAAGAAACCTGAAAACACCGATTTGGGCTAGACTCGAACGGGAAATAGTGCACGAAAACGGGCATTGATACACTTTTGGTTATGACACTCCTGTGGATATACTTAGGATAATTCAAAAATTATTTACAAACCATAATGAAGGATTTATGATTAAATATGTTAGTAAAGAATCCATTTTTATGATAATGATACTAGATGTGTGAAAATATTCATTTAATGTTGAGTATTTTTTTAATTTTGGATTATAAATTATGATTTAATCTATCCTAGATTATTTCATCATTTAGAAATGGTTCCCAGTAGAATAAATGAAAACTCCAACAATACGCATGATCGATAGAGTAAAAAGGATCATATATTTCATAGTCTTAAGCCAAAATTTCGATGCAAAATAGTCTCACAGGTATTATAATCTTATGAAGAAATAGTCTAATGTGATAATAAGATATGTTAAGTATTCTATGAGTCATATAGAATTGAAGGGAAGCTAGAGAATAAGAATATGGTTGAGAGAAAGATGGATAAAGGGATGAATGGAATAAATTATTTTCACATAAGTGATAAATATGGAATGAATCACCATGGGAAGTGCTTGGAAGTAATGGGAGATTGTTATAAATTTGGATAAAAAGGACACCAAGTTCATTGTTTCAAGGGTTTGAAAATGGTTTCAAATGTACAATATGTGATCTAAAATGAGCTGAGACACTACAAGAATAAATGACTAAATCATCATAGTATACGAAAAATGATGTTATGGATTATAATTAAGTTATGATACTACCACATAAGAAGAGGAGTGATTAGTGATCATAAGTTTTTATTATATAATTTTGTAATTTGTGTGTTGTAATAATGATGTACAAGTTATATTAATTATAATGTATATAATAATTGTTCTGTAGTACGTTTTTATCAAGGATTTCAGATTTTATAGTTCCAAGTAATGCCACAAAGATTTAAGTTAAACATTTTGAAAAATATACGGTTGAGATAAATATAATCCTTAATATGGTCTTGATAATAAGATAGTGATTTTTTAAGAAGAGATAATTGTGTTGGTTAATGTATATTGTGTATTATTGACATCATTGGAACTGATTAATGGTTTGTTTATTACATCATTTTTGGAGAATTAAAAATATATTTATTTAAATAGTATATCCAGGATTCATTAAAGAACAAGGGAGCATTAATATATTAAATTCGATTTTAGGGTAATTCAGGGTGCTACCATGTTATAATAAAATACTTGATGAAGGTATCCTCAAGTTATTATGTGGAAAAAAGAGATCTTCATTATGTTTACCTACCATATAAATTTTGGTCTATGAGTTTAGACAGAAGAAGTATGGATAAGTCTAATGGTTGTAAGGGTTTAAGATGGACATTGTAAAATTTTTCATAAGGGTAAAACATTTCTTAAAATTATCTATGAATTTTTATAAAAAGGACAACTCGGAGTTTGTGCGATAACCTGTTGCCTCCGACAAGGCTGCGAGACATGAACCCGCAAATGAAGGGAAACAAGGGTGCATCACCTACCACTACCATACATGATGTCCTGGTTTTTATAATATACTTTTTTTAAATGTTCTGATAGATGAATTATAAATTCATTATTTTTGGAACCCTATATGATTAGGATAAATAGAATATTATTGGTTTATATTATCTTTTGAAGTGAATGATAAATTTTTGGTAAAAATTTGTTAAATTAAATAACTCTACATATCAAGTATTCTTTTTTTTTTCAAATTCTATGATGAATGTACTTCTTAAACATTTTGTAAAGGAACCTAATACCAAAAATGTGTTCTCCCAATACCTTTTTTTAACTAATGATATTCTAAATTATCATAGATTTATAGCTTTGAGGGGCTCAATTTTTCATTTACTTTTCACTTGTATTTGATTGATGACCTCATTCACTCCCTATAAATATTTATATTTTCACTCCAATTAGATGTCAATAATTATCACCCATTTTATTCTATTCAAAATCCTAAATTTTTGGGAACTTCTTGATTTTCATTTCCCGCTTATTAAGACTAAATTTTATTAACCATATTTCTAATGTGGGTTTTCTCGAAAGGCATTTTTAATTTTCAACATTTTAAAATTAGTGAACAATTTCAAATTCCAATGAAAAAAATTATTAAATTAGGGTAGAATCTAACACCCCATGATTTCATAATAAATTATCTCTTTAATTTAATTAAATAGCTTGTTCCACACTCAACACTGAGTTCGAGCGCACCCCAACTAACCAAACTAGTTGTTAAAAAAGGGTAGATGAATAGTATTAACCATGTTTTATATTTTATATACTCGGTATAATTTTTACATTCATATTATGTGTTTTTTGACATAATATATGGTCAAATTCAATTTTTCAGATAATAGAAGTATTGTTTTTTAAAAGAAATGTAGTTTTCCACCTTTTAATGGAGAACCCTTTTTAAATACAATATTTGAAAATTTTATATATTAAATTTTAAAAAATTAATTTATTTTTTACAATAATTAGATAATAATTTAGTTTAGGCAAGTTTTTAGTACATTTTTGATAACATTCATATTTTGATGCATAGTGAAAAATACTAAATTGTAATTAAATACTACATTTTTAATCAAAATAATTTATAGTGTTAATGTATACATTTTAGTGGTTTTAAAATATCATTATATTATTTTTTATTAATTTAATATAATTCAGTACATTGAATGTAATTTCGCTTTTAAATTGTACACTGACACATGTCAATATTTTGATAGTTTTTACTTCTTAAATACATGCTATCTAGTTTTGTCAACAGAAATTAATTTTAAATTAATTAAAGAAATATTGATGTTTTGAATTTGGGAAAATTGAGATCATTTTTTAATTTGGAATATCAAAATTATCTTTCGGTGAATTATTGGTATTTTTTTAAATACATTCATTTATTGAGGAATTGTGACAAACACTACGTTATAGATAAAATCCTACTTTTTCATTTATATATTAATTTTTAATTAAAAATTTATCATAAATTATAAAATAGATACATAATAAATATATTCCTAATATTTATATAGTTGTAGTCGTTTTATAATAATATTAGACATATAATATTTTATTGAACCATTTTATTATATTTTTACCCACATTCTAAACACATTTACCCAGCTTCTAGGAACACATGAAAATTTCACTTAAACGTAATTTTAATGATTCTTTGAATTAAATATATAAATTCATAGAGACATGGGTGACATCAGTACGTGAAATTTTGTTCAATGGTATGAAAATAATTTTTGGTGAATAGTACCTTTCGAATTGTAATTACCACCGTAAAAAGTAAATAATGTAATTAAAGACAAAAATAATATCAAAATTTCACCAACACAAGTCCTAATTCTATTGGATAATATTAATTCAACCAAAATAACCTTAGGACAAAATTCAGATCCTTTTGATCCATTAGGGATAGATTAGGACGTTTATTATATTTTTTTAAAAAGAAGAGTTAAAAGTGTTAAATTCAATGATTAATAACAAAATCATTTTTAATATAGGGTTAAAAATAAGATAAATTATACAAAAAATATAAATTCAAAATCGGAAAATATTTCCTCCATCATGGTATTTTATTTATATTTTTCTTTTGTTAAATAATTAATGTTATTTATGACACAATGATGATGCAGGAATTGCCTTATTAATGAATGAATAAAATAATTAATATTTTAAATATCAAAATAAATGTAAATTGAAACTTTTGATACCATAGAATACTTTTTGAGGTTAATATCACAAGTTTGTATTTATTTAATTAAATTTTTTCTAAGAAATCAATTTCTTATGTCTTTTATGAAAACTAAATACTAAATAGTGTCAAAATCGACATAAATGAGTTTTTAAAACAAATATTATTAAATTAAATGATATAATATCACTAAAGATCTATATTCCGACCAAAGGAATTATATAATTAATTATATTTCATTAATTTACCTCATAAAGTTATCTTTTCATTTTATATTATTTTTATTAAACGTGTATTGAAATAATATAAGAAGACATGGTAAAAGTTAAACTATTAAACTAAGGGATAAATTTAAAATATATGGTTAGTATGGTGTTGTAAATTTCTATAAAACAAATTGGTTAAGAGTATTTAGACCCATCCCCACCTAATCATGGAAATAATTCCATTTTTAGATATTATAATTAGAAAATTATTTTTGAATAAATTATTATTTCAAGCTTTTCCTAAAGTGCCCCTCACCTCTCTTATAAAAGGGTAATTCCCCTTATCTTATATTCACACATCCAAATCCATTTGGATCGGCCAAAACCTACACAAATATCATACCAACTACCCTAACATTATCCTAGAAGCATAAAATTGAATGTAAATCCATACTTAGGAGCCCATTTGTTCAAATCAAAAGGAAGACCATGAAGAAGAGGTAATTATTTGGTCACCTCTTTCAAAGTTCTTTTCTTCTTCCAAGTATTATTTCATTGAATTTTGATACCAAAATAATAACTATAGTACCATATACATTTTTCGATGTAATTATAATTATGTAACAACCATATTGATTATTTTATCCATCATACGAATGACAGTGCCACCATACGTGCGTGCGTACGACTTACCATCTCCACGTCGTGGTGTAGTTTGTTATTCAACACTTCAATATTTGGATATGTATAAAAATGACTATAATTTATTTAAATAATAAATATATGATTTTAATGATTCATTATATATAATATTCCATCAAATTACATACAATTTTACTGTCAATAGATTGATACTGTCTCTCGTGTGTACGTACGGCTTACCATCTCCATGACGCGAAAGGATTCCATTCCTTGTTCACCATTCAAGGATGATTATAGAAATATATGTTATTAATTAGTATGTAATATATGACATAATAATGATACTGGAATATATAAATATATATATACATATATCACATTAACTTACTTCCATTAAATATGATATAAAAGCAAAAACATTGTTTATGCGTATGTACAACAAACCATCTCCAAAAACAATGTTTTCAATTTCATATATCAACCCAGTATTCCTATTTATATTCCAAATATATATGATACATAAATAATGTTTTATATTTTGTAAGAAATTAAATAATGAGATAAGTTATGCGATCAATAATAACATGTTAAAACATATATGATTAATAAAGTGATTATAACCTGAAATTTTATTTTAACTTAGAAATTATAATTAAATGGGTAGTATAAATACATAAATTAATCATTTATGATATCTTAAATATGAATATGTTTATTTTATAATTTAATATCATACTAAAGTCATTATACATGAGGTTAAACGTAGCAACGACCCAAGGAAAGTACATGTCAAGGGTTAATTCCTCAATCTCATTATTATCCGAGATTATTTATGCGTATGTATTTACTCGGGTATATTTATTATCCTTATCCATGTTTTAGATATGAGTTTCCAGAAGGATTATTTTTAAAGAACAACTTAACTGAAACATCTTTTTAGATGTTTTAAATATTTATTCTTATAATTATTTCTCATTAATGTACATGTTTTCCAAATGGTTTTAAGGATTTATTTATATTCACATGAATGTATAAAAATGTTAATTCCATTAAAAAGTATAAAAGTGTAATGGGAGAAATTGATTCAAAAATAAATTTTAGTTGGCATCCAGTATAAATTTTTGACTATTAAATGATTCCTCCAAAAGGGATATTTCTCTCAAAGTTTTTTATTGATTATTTTCAACTATGTAAACATCCTTTATTTGATATTATTATTTATTGAAGTT
Organism: Viscum album; assembly: GCA_963277665.1. Lineage (NCBI taxonomy): Eukaryota > Viridiplantae > Streptophyta > Magnoliopsida > Santalales > Viscaceae > Viscum > Viscum album. Next base: position 723,047,881 of record OY728141.1, read on the forward strand.
TATTTGAAAATTTATAATCTTCCATATTTTATTTCATGAGTTATGATATTTTTTGATTGTGGATGTGTTATTTTCATACCATTGATGATTTATGGTTAATGTATTGACAATTTGTATTCTAGTTGTAATACAAATTTTCGTGTTATGTTTCACCCTTTTCATATGTGGAATGTCATGACCCGTCCCCCAGGGCCTATGTCGTGACTACCCCAATCCCGCCTTCTATATTCTATGGGATAGAGACTAGCACCATAAAGGCATATCCCAATTATGGGAAGTAATTTCCATTACAACTTTACAAAAACATGGGCTGAGAACACAACAAGAATCAAATGTGAAGTAAAATGATGTAGTAAAAGTGTACTGAATGTAATGTGGCTGGAATAAAAGTCCAGCAGGAAAAGTGCAACTACAATTGATAAGTAAAATATAGCTTAAAATATAAAAGAAACTCATATATCTTCCACCACATATCCTACTTAAAGTGTAGTTACTGATCAAATCCACAGTAATCTATGTAAACATGTCTCCTCCATGTACTGCATGATCTTGGATGCCTCAAACCCCAGCCCAGTTGCTCGTTGCCTGCATAAGACACAAGAAGGTGTGGGAAAAAACCATGCAGGGTGAGTATAACAATACCCATTAGGGGCCCCGAGACCCCCATAGGTCTTCCAGAGTTCCAAAAAGAAAAAACCAAAAATGTAACACCATGGAGGTAATGTACCACATAGGTAACACAAAGAAGGTAACACCATGAAGGTCAAGTACCACACATGTAATAATAAACTAAAATCAGGTATACAACTAAAAGAAACATGATCATGATGCTAACCCAAATATGATTGAAATGAATTTTGATGGCTAGCCACATGATTCTCTAGAGATAGTAATAAGTAACATCCCCAGTCCGAATGTCGAACAGCTCGGCTGCCGGAGAAATCCTCCTTTATCAAGTACAGTGGGTCAAACATTTCAAACACAGGTGCTCCCCCACTATCCTTGGACTACTAAGGTACTCCTTATATCAAGCACCATGTGTCTTCCATGTCACACAGAGGTTCTCCACACCATGTCCGGCTGAGGTACTCCTCCTATCGAGTATCGTGGCTCTACCGTGTCACACATAGGTGCTCCCCACCATGGAATTTTTAAGTACTCCTGGTGTTGATTATTGTGCATCTGATACGTCACATAGAGGAGCTCCTGACAATGGACTACTGAGGTAGTCCTCATGTCAATTATTTTGAGTTTTCCTCCTCCCACAGAGGTGCTCCACACAAGACAGTCGTGTCACACATAGTGAAAAAATCTGCAGATGTCAAGTCTTAGCCAGTCACAGGGTTTCATACGTAGCATTCTTGGGAGAATAGCTTATAAATCCATAGATCATATTATAAATGGAAAAAAATGTCTCAATCGAGTAGCTCGATGATTCACCGTGTCATAAGAGTTCCAACACAATAGACAGCTTGTCAATCGGACGACCGGTCTCTATGTTATTGTCATGTCATTGCCAAGGGCCAGGTTGGATTGAGGTTCTTTCCAACCCAACTATACTCCAAGTATCACTAAAATTCATCATTGAGTTAATCAAAAGGACCATTTCCCTCTATGGATCCCAAAACCATGGATGGTTCATCAAATGGAAGTATGGTTCTCAAGATATGGCCATTTATGTGTTTTACGGAACGGTTTATCCTCGGCTGCAAAAAAGGGTGGCCCGACCTGGGGTGGGATGACCTGATGCACAAAGGGGTAGCTCGACGCACAATGGGGTGCAGACCGGATCACTGGGAGGTAGCCTATTAGGCAGGAATCCTAGCCTACTAGTGGCCGCCTGCAAGGGGGATGGCCGATCGCATAGGGTGCAGCCCACGGAGCTTCCGCCAGGCGGCTTGGGGGAGCAGCTCCCCCCAGAATCTAGAATTACCAAAGGTTGTTCAACCATTGAAGCGGATGCGCCACATGGGCACTGCCCAGTTTCCTCAGAACCCTCCAAAGGTTTGGGTTCCATCTCGTCTATTGTGACTTCGGCTATGGCTACTTCACACACTAGTGGTGCAGTGGTCGCACTGCCCTTCTTTTCCATCGATGGTCGAGGTGTCGGATGCCTCCTCCAATTTCCACGAAGGATGAGTTGGGGTCCCTCTTTCTCAATGGTGGTGCACATCGATTCTCCGAACATCCTCTGTGGACATCTGGTTTCGGCCGATCTGATGGCCATCGTGGTCTCCCCTTGTGGTGCGGGTCAGTGCATTGCCTCCTTCGTAGCCAGTCGGTGTCGTCGTGCCGGATGTATTCCATGGAGAATACAATGGTATAGAAATATAGAGGAGGTTCAGGGCCAGGTTCGTTAGGCCTTCAACCTCTTCATTAGCTTGTATCATAATGGAGGATAAATGGTTTAATAAACTCTAGGAATTTAAATCTATATAAACACCACAAAGATACCCCACAACAGCTTCCCGAAAAAACAAATGAATTATGGTTCATCCCATTAGTCGGTTGACCTGTTTTGTTTGTATTATTCAAGAACAAAGAAGAGTAAAATCATTTAAAATAAATAAAATAATAAACCTCCTATGTTTTCTGCATCATGATGCTCCTTTAGCACTTCATTTCTTGGTGAAGCTGTGTCGGTACCTCCCTCCAAGCTCCATATAAATAGGAGAAGGGAGGGTAAAAGACTACATGGAAATTAATGGGGTCTCATAAATTAAGAACCTTCCTAATTCCCTAATGAAGTCACTATTTTGGGTTGGTAGGTCATGCCATGAATTGTCTTGGCACTTCGCTAGCCCCACACACCTCTTGTCTGTTGGAGGATACAAGATAAAATAAAATAATAAAAGTAATTTATTTCATTTATTTCATTTAATTTATAAAGTCACAAAAAATAAAATTATATCTAGACCTACTATGATCAATGTAATTTTTCCCTAATGGGAATCATGACACACAAGATTCATTGGTTCACTCAAATATTTAATCAAGGCAACGATTCAAATTTTAGAAAACGCTGCTCGTTAGTTTTCTAAACGTACCAGAAAAAATTCACAAAATTATTATTAGTGACCCTCGACCCACGCCGGTCATGGTTTGGATTTTTTTAAGTGAAAAATTCTAGAACTAACTCAAAAATACTCTTAGAGTTTCAATATCATAATATTCACGTAATTATTTTATTTATGGCCAAAATCTAACATTCATTAGTGGCTCGTGCTGGACAATTTAAACTTTAGATTATGGAAAGAATACCCTTACTACATCAGCAGTCATCTCTGATATTCAGTCTGAGATACCATTTGTGTGTTAAAGAAATTGAAAAATAAAATATTTTTATTTAATTATTTTATTTACAATTATTCCATTTTGAGCTTTTCTTACATGTGGCCTACGCCGACTAATATTTTGTCTCACCTAGGGTAAAACATCCTTCCTGAGAGAATTGGTACCATAAGATTTATGATTCGGGAAACCGTTTATGAGTAAGTCCTATTTTCTAGGAAAACTGTTTACATGAGCAATTTGATGTTTAATAAAAATTTGACAGATCATTCTGGGCACTCCAGGACTCAAAATTAGACACTGTTAGATTTCACGGTCTCAAAATAAATAAATATAATTAAAAAAATTATACAGAAATTATGGGACATTAAAATCTCCCAAAAATAGTTAGTCACATCCATAAAAACCCAACACAGACTAAGAAATCAAATGGGGGTACTGAGGTCGAATCTTAGCCCCCTCTCTTATGTGCTCTCCTTGAGGATCTCGTGCTTCCAGAAAATGCACTCTAGAGGTATTTTCCACCCATGAAGTACTCGATCTTGTCAATCCTCAATCTCTACTTCAACCTCCTTATGAGTTTCCTCATCATCAATGTCCAGTTCTCTATGGTCGATGACATGATATGGTTCGTGCACTTATCTACTCATCTGAGATATATGGAAGATATCTTGAAACCTCTCAAACTGTAGTGGAAGTGAAAAGAAGTATTCCACCTATCTTATATTCTGAAGTACATGTTATGGGGATACTCACCAGAATATGTGGTCCTCCTACTAGAACTCCAAATGTATCCATCTCCTATCATCATGTGACTTCGGTCTGCTCTGTGTAGTCTTTATACACTCCTGGATGATCTAGAACATCTTAGTGGTAGCTCATATGATCTCTGGTCCCATAAGTGATAAATCCCATAGGATTGTCTAACATAGAGGTGATATACAGGTACGACCATACAAGGCCTCGAATGGTTTCATACTGATGGTGGACTGATAATTATTGTTGTATACGAAATCCACCAAGGGGAAGTGATTCTCCCAACTATGGCCAAAATCTAGGATGCATGTACGAAACATGTTCTCTAGCATCTAAATGGTCCACTCTGTCTGACCATCCATCTAAGGATGAAAGGCGGGGCTGAAACGTAGTTGAGTCCCGAACTCCTCCAATAATTCCTTCCACAACCAGGATTTGAAATGTGTTTCATGGTCAGATACAATCATCAATGGAACCCCCTAAAGTCATACAATCTAATGTATGTAGTTTCATCCATGTCCCTCTACTGATCCCTACTATCATATAAGTAGAAATTTGGCTGACATGGTGAGTTAGTCAATGATCACCCAAATGGAATCATGTCCCCTTGACGTACTTTGAATACCTATCACAAAGTCCATGTTGATTCTATCTCACTTCCACTCTGGCATCTCTAGAGGTTGTGCTATGCCTTTTGGATCCTAATGTCTGGCCTTCCCCTGCAGACAAGTGATGCATCAAGATACAAACTTATTGATGACTTCCATCATCCCTGGACACTAGTACTGATGCCATATGTCCATGTACATCTTTTCCAATCCAGGATGTATCGTTAAAGAGGATGTATTGATCTACCTCAACACCTCCTCAAGAAGCATCAATAAAACTATAGTGGTTCCTCTGAAGAGGATGACGTGCTCCCCTTATTAATAATATCTTTAAGGAGACCATCCTAAGGATATCTGAGCACATCAGGATTCGTAGTCATCATCACAATATGTGACTCATGAATTTTCTGATGAATTAGGGGAGTGAAATTCCTATACAATATGTAAGATACTCTTTCGTTATCCATGAATGATATACACAGTACGACTAGCTGTTCTGACGCCTCACTCCGCAACTGTATACAAGACCTCCTTCTGAGTTCATCTCCTACAACATTTTCCCTTCTCTTGAGTATAAACTATCTCAAGGTCACAGTCATGGATGAACTCTTTCCATCGTTGTTGTATCAGCTCCAGAATTCTCTGCTGACACTTCTACATCCATAGGAAAGGCTCCCCATTCATTGTCAAAGATGGAAAGTGTGCCGCTACCCTGGAGAAGGAAGGCACTTATCTCTGATAGTGCCCTTTCAAAGAATAAGTCCCTCTATATTTGGAGAGGTAATCTTAGATACATCATTGAAAAATATTTCCCCACACTTCGCCACTGTTGTTAGGAACTGAAAACTCAAAACTCCTACTGCCATGAGGCAAATGTTGGCCAACACAAGAGTGATCTTCTGCACTCTCATTTTGATGAGTTTATCCTATGCTTCTTCGGTTTCATTTTATGCCAACCAAGGGAATCCCCATTCAATAATTGTAGATAAACCACATCATTTTTGTCTAACACATTCAATCTAATTAATAAATTTAAATGTCTAGTCTATACCCAAACTTACACCATAAGGACTCGATGATGCAACCAAGAGGTTCCAACTGAAACACTTTCCACAAGATTCGGATAACACAATCGGTATATGTGTCATTATTGAGTCTCCTCCGAAATTTATCTTCATAAATAGTGGTCAAGTCAATGGCTCAACTAGAAACTATAGGTCTTTAAGATGATTCATGGAAGTAAGGAATGATTAGTTTATAATAATATCAATACGGTAGCTAGTAGTATACATGTACCATACCTTTAATAATTCTTGGATCCCTTGCTTCACACTCCTTGACAACATGCAGCTACTCTGTTCCCCTCTCTAACAGCTCCTTGAGCCTAGTGGGAACCACATTGGGGTAGTGGTTGTAACTTTTCGATATGTATACCACCTCATTCTAATCTGATAGCTCCACATCCACATCTTCTGCCCTGTAGATTTATGTATCCCTATCACTTCCCCTTTCTGAAACATTTTAGACAGCCAAGTCTATGAGACTGGGGTCAGTTTTCTACATTCCCACTACTAACATTCACTATATGAATCCAGTCATCCATGGAACATTCGACCACAAAGGTTCTCTCCAGCACCCTAACATATGAACGAATGCATAGACAAAAAGTGATAGCTCATATGTCCCTAAACACACCTCGCTCAGAGGTTCGAACCCTTACGCACTGACCGTACTATATTCATAGAGTACCTGGGATGATCGGTCTGCCAAGATGAATACTCAGCTATCATCATGTCAAAGATGTAGAAGCTCTAGGAAACTATCATCCCATTGCTCTTTATGGAATGAAACCCCCTTCTTTAAGGAAGGTTCTAAATATTTTCAAATAAATATCACCTCTTTACATGATTTGGGTAACCTAATCTCTGTCATCATCATGATGTGCCATGTAGAAGGCTCTTTATCAGGACCACCATCTGATGGAATTATGGCATGGCTAGATGGAAACTCAGTGACCTCCTTAACCCAATCCCTAGCTGCCTGTGAGTTGAGATCACCTTAGATCCTGAGAGGTATCTGATGCTGAAACGCATGTAAGGAACTGAGCCTATATCTTTCCTCTACAAGTATTTCCTGTTGTAACTGTTGACCATCGAGCAGTGATATAGCAGGCACCTCGCCCGAAGGTATTATCTCGAGCAACGGTCCATGTACTGACTCTTCTTCACCCTTAGGACAATCCTAATAGTCATGAATTGGAAAAGACGAGTAACTATGATCACCATCTACTATACTGGTGTCTCAACTAGGTGAAAAAAATCTACCCACAGCCTCTAGCTAGTCCTCAGCCACCTGTGGGTCCATCTCGCCTCAGAACCTCGAAGGCCACTCCCACTGAAACTTTTTCAATGTGCATAGTCGGCGTGCACACTCTGATGGTGGGGATGGTGGAATCATCTAAAAAATGGTTAGTAGTGCTACTGGTACAACACATGAATGTGCTAACTCTATTAGAGTGCCCTGCACTGAGGCCTTATCGCTCAGTGGGCCGTCATTGTGAACTCTCCCACGTATCCTAGATGGTTGTCTACGAGGAAACATCCTAAAAAAGAACAGGTGCACCACTATCATTACGTTATACATGGTGAGATGACTCAATGAAATCAGAGGAAAAACTCTTAAAAAACACATGCAATCAGTGCTTCCATATACACAGTCGGAAATTATAATTCAGGGTCCTGGAGTATGGATACATCGGAAACCGCACCAACACTTCCCTTCCTGAAATGAAGACCACACTCATGACACATAATAATATTGCATCATTGAAAATATTAGAGTCATAGTTCATCGGTATAACCGACCACCTCTGATACCACTTTGTCACGACCCATCTTCCAGGGCCCTGAATGTCACTACCCCAAGCTCACCTTCCATAGGCCAGGGGTTGGTGAATCACACCGGAAATGTGTATCCCTATGATAGAAAATAATTTCTTCCAAACCTATTCAAAAAATCGGTCCATGAACACAGCAAGAAGAAACTGTGATGTAAACTGCTATAGTAAAAATGTTCTGAATGTAATGGTGATGGAATAAAAGCCCAACTGGAAATGTACAAGTACAACATAAAATTACAAAACATTTGAAAGGTGAAAAGAAGCACATGGATTTTCCACTAATGATACTAACTGAAGGGTAGATACAGATTGCTTTATCATACACCATGTTGAACCATCTCCTCAGTGTACCACCTAGTCCTAGATCCCTCAGACTTCATCCCAGCTGCTCACCGTCTGCACAAGGCACAACAAAGTGCAGGCGAAGCACATGACGGGGTGAGTATAAAAATACCCAATAGGGACCTCATGACCCATAAATGCCTCCATGACTTTCAAAAAGGAGAAAAGACAAAGGTAGCACTGCAAAGGAAATGTACCACACATGTAACATCACGAAGTTAACACCACAAAGGTAATGTACCACACAGGTAAGACTCATCTCAAAACTGGGAATAAAACTCATAGAAATTGTATTATGATGATTACCCACATAGGATCTCTTTGAATGATGATACGTAGCCTTGAAATTATCTTGGGAAGGTAAAAGGTAACATCCCTTGTCACAACCTCGAACACCCCGGTTGTTGGTTAACTCCTCCTCTATCGAGTGAAGTGGGTCTGCCACATCACACATAGGCGCTCCCCACTAACCATGGACTGCTGATGTAATCCTCTTATTGATTACCATGAGTATTTCGCATCACACAGAGGCTCTCTCCGTGGTGGAGTGATGAGGCACTCGTCCTGTCGAGTACCGTGGGTCCGTCACGTCACATAGAGTTGCTTCCCACCATGGAAAGATAAAGTACTCCTTCTATTGAGTACTATGGGTCTACGACATACCACATAGCCACTCCACACCATGTCCTGCTGAGGTACTCCATCTGTTGAGTTCAATGGGGCTTCCTATTCTCACAGAGACCCTCCTCACTGGGCTATTGAGTACCAAAGTGTCGAAATATCAGCAGTTGTCTAGTCTCAACCAGTTACATGATTTTGTAGGTTGCGCACATGGGAGAACTACTCCTCATTCCATCAGCTAAATTAAAACTGGCATAATTCCTCTAAAATTATTAACATGATCATTCTATATGTCAAAAGTGTTCCAACACAATAGATGGAACGTCAATCGTGCACCCGGTCTCTATGTTATTGGAATTTCAGTGTCAATGGCCCAGTTTGATTCATGTACGATCGAACATGGACATACTCCTTGTCTCTCCAAAACTCACATGGAGTAAGTGAAAAGGATCATATCACTCCAAGGATCCCAAAACCACATACGGTTCATCAAACGGATGTTCGATTCTCTTGATAAGACCCTTTATGTTTCTCTGGTCACGTTTGGGCCCAGGTCCTGTCCGACTCGGTCCATCCGACCCAGCCCGGTCGGGTCTGGGCAGGGCCATCATGGGCTCGGACTGGCCTGGAATATGGGTGGCCAGAAGGGTGGCTTGGTCCATGGAGGGGTAGCTTGACACACAAAGGGGCGGCCCAATGGCGGTGGTCGTGAATTGAACTACCTGCGTGGCTTCTGCCAGGTGGCTCAGGGGAGCCGCTCCCACAGAATTATGAAGGGCCAAAGGCAGTTCGACCATTGAAATGGAAGCGCCATGTGGAAGCAACATGTTCATCGGGGAACCAACCAGAGGCGTGGTTTCGGTCTCCTCTTCCACGGATTCAGTCATGGTTCCTTCACACACTGGCGCTGCCCTATTCATGCCACCCTTCTTTTCCGCTGCAGGCAGTGGTGTGGGCTGCCTAGTGTAATTTCTACGACTGACAAGCCATGCCCCCCTACTCACTGGTAGTGTGCGATTACACGCAAAAACTCCTCCATGGCCGACTGGTGCCGGAAGCTCTGATGATATTCGTAGTCACCTATTACGGCGTGGGTCGGCGCATTGCCTCCTTCATAGCTGGCCAGTGTTGCTATGCTGGTGGTATTCCATAGAGAATGCAAGGGTATAGCAATGTAGTAGATGTTCCACGCCATGTTCAATAGTCCCTCTCCCTCCACGCTAGCTCTTAATAGAATGGAAGATAATTTCTTCAATAAAATATTGAAATTTAAATCACCATAAACACCATAATGATTCCCTGCAATATCCTCTATCAAAAATGAATGAATTGTGGGTAAACCTGTTAGTCGGTTGACCCACATTCATCGTATTAATCAAGAACGATTAAGAGGAAAATAATTTAAACAGTATAAATGAATAAACCCCTACCTAGAAATCAGGTTGGATAGTGTCCTCACATGGTGGTGAATCATGATATATGTTCCCACAACCGATTCCCAATGACACAAATCGTATATTGTCCTTCAGTTATTGGTTCGGTGTCCCCTATCACCTCCCACTATGATCTGCTCGGTCCTCTAATAGTTAGGAATCATGGCACTCAGTCATCTCTTCGTTGTGTGGAGAAGTTGTGTCGGTACATTCCCCCAAGATCTATATATATAGGGGAGAGGGAGGTTATGTAACAATGTGAGCAATAAATGTTTGATCATAAATTCGGAACCTTATAAATTCCATAAAACATCATTACATAGGGTTGGAAGGTGATTCCATTTATTGTCTTGACACATTTCCGGCCCCACACACCGCTTTTCCTTTAGAGGATGTAAAAGAAAATATAATTATTTTATTATTTTATATCATTAATTTTAGAAATTCATAAAACATAGCATTTTCATCAAACATACTGCAGTCAATGTAAAGCCTCAGTTAGGGGAATCATGGTAATTTAGATTCAACGATTCCCACATATTTTTATTCCTAGCAATGTTTCAAATGTTAGGAAGCGCATCTCGTGAATTTTCTGAACATTTCGAAAAAAAATCAGGCAAAATATTAATAGTCACCCTCAACCCGCACTGGTAGAGGTTTTGCTCTGACTATGTGAAGAATGACCCAGTGAGCTCAATGGTACTATCATATTTTCAATACAAATTACCGTTTAGACGTTATATATTATACAATAAAATAATTTTCACTTAATTATTTTATTTACGGCCAAAAATAAACATTCACTGGTGGCCCGCGCCTGCCAATGTTAGTATCAGCATTAGGAATGAATACCTTCAAGATTTCAGGGGTGGTATCATATTTTCAATCGACGATACCATTCATGAGTTATATGTAACACCCTGACCCCAGCTACCCAGTGCCTGTGCATTACTTCGTAACATTGGCATGATCAGAAAAGATCAAGTCTCGAAAGACCGATTAGTTTAGTAGCCTTGAAAACACTAGATACATTCATAAGTCTTTCATTACATCATAAACTGAAAAACTAATAATAAAGTCTTCATAGTCCACACTAATATCCTCTTCTGACTATCCCTGTAGGTAATTCCTAAAATACATCTTCACATCCTGGAAAATATTAAAACATTGAAAGGGGTGAGCTCAGATGCTCAGTAAGGATAACAATATTGTGGAAGCTTTCATAAATAAACATAAAAATTTAAGGCAATGTATAACTAAAACAAAATCCTTTTAAACTTGAACATCAACATAATATGGAAAATGTAAAATGAGATAATGCCATTCACTTCTTCACATGGATATGCTACTGGTCGAATAATCACATGCAATATCAATAACCACTTTCATAATGAGGGAATGTATAATGCCAGACATTCTGAAACATTTTGTCAAGGCCTCGGCCAAGACTTCTAAAATGATTAAGGCCTCGTCCAAAACCATAAATCAAATTGGGAAAGGGCCTCGGCCAATTACACGTTTAGTTGTCTCATGAGACCTTCTGATGCATCGAGGAGCTATAGCGGGCTCCACACGTCACTTATTATGTCCAATACATTCCTCATAAGAATAGGTTTAAACATATCATAAACCACAACATAATCGTATCACATGAAACATGCATAAAGGAAACATAACATTTCCACATTTCAATCACAAGATATCAATACAACACATTGATATAATAAAAACGATTTCAAAACCATTTTCAATACCAAAATAAAAGAAAGTTAAAACTTTGTATTTATTTTTCATCAAAAAAAATGATGGCTTGTAGAGGAAGCCGAAACTCAAATAATGGTCACGGTGGCGGAGAAGTCATTGTTTCCGCATATGTACGGAAATAAAAACATTCCATTTTTTTCATTTAGTAAAACGCTTCGTATAAAAATATTCCTTTTGAATAAACGTAATTCAAAGGGGTTTATACACTGTACAAAAGAAATTTGTGTATAATACAAAATATGCCTCAATGAATGGAGATTGAGACGAAGTCCCTTAAAAAGATCATTTTTAAATAAAATATATCTATTATGTGTATTCAATATATGTACACATAAAGAATGTATAAATACAATATACGACATAATAATATCATGACATAATTTGAAAGTAGGAGATTAACCCAAAGAATGGAAGTTGGGTTATGAAATTCCCTTACCTTGTGTCTGACTTGACTCAACCGTTCTTTAACCCCCTGAATAATAAACTAGAGTTAATATATACCTTATTAAGAACCATTTTTAATTTCATTATCCTTTTTATTTCACTTATTACAATGTTATGAACATTATGTAATTATTTAAGTTAAAACGGTCGTTTTGTCGATCTTTGATACTTGAGTCAACAATAAACTTCTTATAATTACAAGTTGTTTATGTGGTAGAATATTCATTATCTCCAGAATTGTATTCATTATTTATATGTCATATATATCATATATATCCCGTATATTCATTTTTTTATAATATTACGTAACATTTAGAGGTAAGAAATGAAATGCACCATTCATGGAGACGGTAAGCCGTACGTACGCATGAACGCTACTTTCATTTCTATTTCGTATTTAATGGAATTAAATCATAATGATATAAATGTATAATATAATTCCAGTATAATATATTGTATAATACCATTTACTCCATCCTTTATTCATCCCACATATGGCATTAACGATTCAAATCACTTTGAGGGGCCGGTAGTCCGCACTTCCTAAAATGAAATTTTCACGTTTTACCCATAATGGAAATCATAAAGTATGCCATAAATGAAAAATACAGAAGCATAAGTAAAACATAAACATATTATATATCATATATAAATATAGTGAAATCTTAATGGCCACCTTTGAAGGTGTTTTATGAGTGTTGAACAATCATCGTTTCGTGAGGCAGAAATTCGCCATCCACAGAAACAGTATGTTCTTTAACCATTAGATGTAGGTGTGTGTAAGTGTAGCTCGAATACTTCTTATAAAAACATCCTAGTATATTTAGGATACTGGTTTTGTTACAAAAGAAATGAATAAAAAGAGTTTAGAGTGTTGGAGAAGAAAAATAATACAAAACAACATTAGAGAAGACATTACCTCGAAATCGGGTAACTCTTTTTGATTTGAGCCAAAGGCTTACTTGGGAAGAGTTCTGACCAAAGTGAGGCTTCTAGGAGTAAGAGGGGGAAGTTGGGAGAGTATATGGGCAAAGTTTGGCCGAGCTAAATGGCTTGAAAGTATGAATGAGGTGGTAGAGGTGGGGGCCTTTTATAAGAGGAGAGGAGAGGCACTCTTGGAAAGTAAAGAAAAGTCACTTTATTATAAAATTATTTTCGGATTTTAGAGGTCCCACACTTATATAATTCGAGGATAAGGTGATAAGGGTTCCAAATCAACCCATCCAATAGGATTTGGACAAGTGTAAGCCTTGTATTTTACATTATCTTCTCATTTTATTTAAATCGTTAAATAATGAGGTCATCGCTGCATCATAATGATGTCATAAATAATTTAATTTATTTAATGTCTAAAAATTATAAAAAAACTACTATGATGTAGGAAATCTTTTTATCTTTCCCAAGTTGACCCATGGATTGTCTTGGTCGGCCATGGCACATCCAATAGGAGTAGGACAAGTGTCAAGCTCATCTCATATTATTAAAACATTATTTTTACCTTAAACTACACTAATTACCTCTAATCGCGATTAAGAACTTAAAAGTTACTATTCACCAAAAAATTATTTTAATCTCATTGAACCACATTTTACTTTTTAATGAAAACCATATATGTCGGATTTTTGAAAATAAAATCACAGAAGTGGTAATATTTCATTTAAACGAAAAATCAGTTATTTAACTACCACTTAGTGGTTTCACTATTCCTCAAAAATTGATGTTTTTCAGAACAATGCCAAAATTCCACCCTAAGCTATAATTGATATTCCAAATTCAAAACTGATGTCTATTTTAAAAAATTCCAAACATATAAGTTGCATTAGTTAATTTTATAATTAATTCCTGCTGTCACAACAAATAGCGTGTTTTTACGAAAAAATTTATATCAAAAGATTGGCAATTGTTTATGTCCAATTTCAATGTTAAATTAATTCTAATGACCACCATTGGATAAAATGGTAAAAATATATTCTAATTATACTTTAAAACCACTAAATAGTATAATTTATCACAATAAATTATTTTGATTACAAAATTTGTTTTAAGTATTTTTTCACTATTCATAAAAATTTAGAAGTTCTCAGAAAAATACCAAAAATTCAACATAGGCTAATTTCGATATTTCGAATCAAAAAATGGAGTTCATTTTGAAATATAAAATTTCTATAATTTTAAAAAGTGGTTATTACTATTCATAACAGCTACTTTGATTAGTCACGGTGTTTTAGAACTCGATGTTGCGTACAATGCAAGCTATTGCATTATTGAATGAGAAGCGTATCATGGAAGCGCGGGGTGTTACATTCTCCCCTCCTTCAATAAATTGCGTCCTAACAATTTGAAATTTTTCTTGGAAAATAAAAGGTTGAAAATAGAAAATAACTTTGTAGAAAACCCACATCAAAAATAAGGTTAATAAAAATATAACTTTAAAAGAAAGAAAGATAAGTACAAAGGTCACCCGAGATAGACCATACTAGGATTCTATGAAAATATGGATACAGAAGAAAAACAAACCATCAAGGTCTGATGGAAAGTTGTAGAAAACAGGATTAGGAGAAAGTTAACAATAAGAAAATCACAAACTTGTGATTGGTTAAACGGTCATTGAATCCCCAGTTGGAAAAGTTAACCAGAAACGTTTTTGTTTTAAGTTAACTTTTATAAAGATAAATAATTTATTTAGGAGATTTACTAAGAACGTAAGGGAATATACATACTTGTCATGTAGACTTTCATTCTTTAATAAATTTTTACCAGAAACCCATCTTTCACTCTAAAAGGTAAAAGAACTCAAAAATATTCTATTTATCCTAATTGTATAAGGATCCAAATGTTAACACATACCATTTAGATTAGTAAAATTATTTTGTAATAACCAGGGACTTTTTATAGGCTAGTGGTAGGAAATAAAGGCCTGTTGCACTATGATTGTGGGTTCGATTCCTGCAGCTTTGTCCAACGCGATGGGTTATGCCCCACCCTGCAGGGTGTCCTTTTTCTAAAAATATAGTATTATAGTATACCAAAAATAATCTTCATAAATTTTTTAACCTTAAGAAATACTATTCAAAGTTCAACTTAATCCATCCCAACATTTATAGTTATCCAAAATACCTCTGTCCAAACTTTCTCTAAAAGGTCTCTTAATTCCAAAATCAATTTATCAGATTTCCCAAACAAAGTAAAGTTTCTCCTATTGTCACATAAAAAAATATGATTACCTTAATCATATTAAAACCTTACTGAAATCAAAAAGTACTACTGTACAATCCTTCTATATATATCACATTATTCTAATAACCAGAATATAATCCATGAGTCCAAAAGCACAAATATATTAGTTATTCTGCTTCAACTGTAGTAACAGCATAAGATTTCCCTTGATCCCTTGGCCTTTTCTAAGGTATGTTTCCCTGACGCTTAGGACATTAATTTGCATAATGCCCCATTTACCTACAATTGTAGCATTCAACATTGATAGCCTCTTTCTTTCCCTTGCAATAACGCGCCTGGTGACCTCTTTCTCCACATTTGTAACAAACTCCCATTCCTTTTAGGCAAGTACCGGGGTGATTCTTCCCACAATTATCACATAATGGAAAATCCTTCTTTCCCCTATTCCCTTTATCCGTCTCTTGTTCCACCGTTCTCTTCTTCTCTTGCTTTACATTGTTTTCCTAAGACTTAGAGAATTCCTTTTCTGTCTTGATAGCACATGAGACTATATCCTCATATGTTTAGAATGATTGTGATACTAAAGCTCGACGGAGAAAAGGTTTTAACCCATCAAAGAAATGATCAATCTTACTTCTTGGGTTACATATATAATCTGCAGCATGCCACGCTAACATTGTAAAGTTAGCCTCATACTTTGCGACATTCGTATCCTCCTTTTGCCTCAGACTCAGAAATTTCCTTTCCATATCTGCTCGATGGTCATGAGGAAAGTATTTTTCTAGGAAAATCTCTTTGAACTCCCTCCATTCCATATTTGATACGTCATCATCTTCCTTTGTGTTTTGAATCAGCGACCACCACTGATCGGCATCTCCACTGAGGCGGTAAACTACCATGAAAACTTTCTCCCTTTCACTACCCCCAAGGCATGGAATATTTTCTCTAAGGAATTTATCCATTGCTCAGATACTATAGGATTTGTACTCCCATTGAAGGTTGGTGGTTGTTGCCTCATGATGTGGTCTAACATTGATCCTCCACGTTGCAGATCAGGGTGCTCTATACGAGTAAGGTTATTATTCATAACCTGGGTGAGTTGTCCCAGTATGGTAATAAGTTGATCAGCACCAGTTGTATCTCCAGATCCACAATAATTATCTTGAGCAGGAGGGAAATCCCTACATGGAGTGCGTGCATTGATACGGTTTCCATTCCTTCCACTAGGCGCCATTTCTAAACAATGTCATAAACTAGAATATTTTATGAATAAAAATACATAATTCCATACATATAAAATACTTAACATAAATTGAACTATTTATTGATATAATCCATAATCATTAAAAGGTTTTATTTGAGGATGTATATACTCATAACCATTCATAGTGGTTTTTAAAGAAAATGAGTATTATCCTAAGAATATCCCCCGGGAGTGTCGTAACCAAGAGTGTAGCAAGACCCGTTGTCGTGCACCAGTTCCCGTTAGAGTCTAGCTCAAAGCGGTGTTTTCTGGTTTTACCCCTAGGTACATCTGTGCCAGAGCCGCCTCTACCTGCTCGTATCTAGACAGAGATGTATTTCTCGGAAAACTCACAAAATCTCTACAATAACAAAATTCTAGGAAGTTCTTCTATACTAATCCTCAAAGTCTAACTTTGGGCTATGTGCTCTAATCAAAGTTTATCTAAATCTAGCTTCCATCATTAGTACTAAACTGCCTCTGATACCAACTGTAACACCCCGACCCCAGCTACCCAGAGCTGGTGCATTACTTCGTAACATTGGCATGATCACAAAAGATCAAGTCTCGAAAGACCGATTAGTTTAGTAGCCTTGGAAACACTAGATACATTCATAAGTATTTCATTACATCATAAAGTGAAAAACTAATAACAAAGTCTTCATAGTCCACACTCATATCCTCTTCAGACTATCCCTGCAGGTCATTCCTAAAATACTTCTTCACATCCTGGAAAATATTAAAACACTGAATGGGGTGAGCTCAGATTCTCAGTAAGGATAACAATATTGTGGAAGCTTTCATAAATAAACATAAAAATTTAAGGCAATGTATAACTAAAACAAAAGCCTTTTAAACTTGAACATCACCATAATATGGAAAAAGTAAAATGAGATAATGCCATTCAATTCTTCACATGGATATTCTACTGGTCGAATAATCACATGCAATATCAATAACCACTTTCATAATGATGGAATGTATAATGCCAGACATTCTGAAACATTTTGTCAAGGCCTCGTCCAAGACGTCTAAAGTGATTAAGGCCTCGGCCAAAACCATAAATCAAATTGGGAAAGGGCCTCGGCCAATTCCACGTCTAGTTGTCTCATGAGACCTACCGATGCATCGAGGAGCTATAGCGGGCTCCACCCGTCACTTATTATGTCCAATACATTCCTCATATGAATAGGTTTAAACATATCATAAACCACAACATAATCGTATCACATAAAACCTGCATAAAGGAAACATAACATTTCCACATTTCAATCACAAGTTATCAATACAACACATTGATATAACAAAAACGCTTTCAAAACCATTTTCAATACCAAAATAAATGAAAGTTAAAACTTTGTATTTATTTCTCATCAAAAAACTGATGGCTTGTAGAGGAAGCCGAAACTCAAATAATGGTCACGGTGGCAGAGAAGTCATTGTTGCCGCATATGTACGGAAATAAAAACATTCCATTTTTGTCATTTAGTAAAACGCTTCGTATAAAAATATTCCTTTTGAATAAATGTAAAAGTCAAAGGGGTTTATACACTGTACAAAAGAAATTTGTGTATAAAACAAAATATGCCTCAATGAATGGAGATTGAGACGAAGTCCCTTAAAAAGATCATTTTTAAATAAAATATATCTATTATGTGTATTCAATATATGTACACATAAAGAAAGTATAAATACAATATACGACATAATAATATCATGACATAATTTGAAAGTAGAAGATTAACCCAAAGAATGGAAGTTGGGTTATGAAATTCCCTTACCTTGCGTCTGACTTGACTCAACCGTTCTTTAACCTCCTGAATAATAAACTAAGTTAATATATACCTTATTAAGAACCATTTTTAATTTCATTATCCTTTTTATTTCACTTATTACAATGTTATGAACATTATGTAATTATTTAAGTTAAAAACGGTCGTTTTGTCGATCTTTGGTACTTGAGTCAACAATAAACCTCTTATAATTACAAGTTGTTTATGAGGTAGAATATTCATTATATCCAGAATTGTATTCATGATTTATATGTCATATATATCATATATATCCAGTATATATATTCTTTTATAATATTACGTAACATTTAGAGGTAAGAAATGAAATGCACCATTCATGGAGACGGTAAGCCGTACGTACGCATGAACACTACTTTCATTTCTATTTCGTATTTAATGGAATGAAATCATAATGATATAAATGTATAATATAATTCCAGTATAATATATTGTATAATAAAATTTACTCCATCCTTTATACATCCCACATATGGCATTAAAGATTCAAATTACTTTGAAGGGGCGGTAGTCCGCACTTCCTAAAATGAAATTTTCGCGTTTTACCCATAATGGAAATCATAAAGTATGCCATAAATGATAAATACAGAAGCATAAGTAAAACATAAACATATTATATATCATATATAAATATAGTTACATCTTAATGGCCACCTTTGAAGGTGTATTATGAGTGTTGAACAATCATCGTTTCGTGAGGCAGAAATTCGCCATCCACAGAAACCGTATATTCTTTAACCATTAGATGTAGGTGTGTGTAAGTGTAGCTCGAATCCTTCTTATAATAACATACTAGTATATTGAGGATACTGGTTTTGTTACAAAAGAAATGAATAAAAAGAGTTAAGGTGTTGGAGAAGAAAAATAATACAAAACAACATTAGAGAAGACATTACCTCGAAATCGGGTAACTCTTTTTGATTTGAGCCAAAGGCTTCCTTGGGAAGAGTTATGCCCAAATTGTGGATTTTAGGAGTAAGAGGGTGAAGTTTGCAGAGTATTTGGGCAGAGGTTTTCCGAGCTAAATGGTTTGAAAGTATGAATGTGGTGGTAGAGGTGGGGGCCTTTTATAAGAGGATAGGATAGGCACTCTTGGAAAGTAAAGAAAAGTCACTTTATTATAAAATGATTTTCGGATTTTAGAGGTCCCACACTTATATAATTAGAGGATAAGGTGATAAGGGTTCGAAATCTACCCATCCAATAGGCTTTGGACAAGTGTAAGCCTTGGATTTTACATTATTCTCTCATTTTATTTAAATCGTTAAATAATGAGGTCATCACTGCATCATAATGATGTCATAAATAATTTATTTTATTTAATGTCTAAAAATTATAAAAAAAATACTATGATGTAGGAAATCTTTTTATATTTCCAGTGACTATTTATAGTCAAAAATATGACTTTTATAACCCCATGTAACAATGGTTTTAGTAAAACATTTCATGTTTGTGTCATTTTTTACTTTAACATTAAATAAAAGGTGTTTATGTCATTTTCCAAATAAAGTGGCTCCATGGGGTCCCCAAGTTGACCCATGGATTTTCTTGGTCGGCCATGGCACATCCAATAGGAGTAGAACAAGTGTCAATCTCATCTCATATTATTAATACATTATTTTTACCTTAAACTACACTAATTACCTCTAATCGCGATTAAGAACTTAAAAGTTACTATTAATCAAAAAATTATTTTAATCTCATTGAACCACATTTTACTTCTTAATGACAACCATGTATGTCGGATTTTTGAAAATCAAATCACAGAAGTGGTAATATTTCATTTAAACGAAAAATCAGTTATTTAACTACCACTTAGTGGTTTCACTATTCATCAAAAATTGAAGTTTTTCAGAACAATGCCAAAATTTCACCCTAAGCTATAATTGACATTCCAAATTCAAAAATGATGTCTATTTTACAAAATTCCAAACATATATGTTTCATTAGTTAATTTTATAATTAATTCCCGCTGTCACAACAAATAGCATGTTTTTAAGAAACAATTTATATCAAAAGATTGGCAATTGTTTATGTCCAATTTCAATGATAAATTAATTCTAATGACCACCATTGGATAAAATGGTAAAAACATATTCTAATTATACTTTAAAACCACTAAATAGTATAATTTATCACAATAAATTATTTTGATTAAAAAATTTGTTTTAAGTATTTTTTCACTATTCATAAAAAATTAGAAGTTCTCATAAAAATACCAAAAATTAAACATAGGCTAATTTCGATATTTAGAATCCAAAAATGAAGTTCATTTTGAAATATAAAATTTCTATAATTTTAAAAACTGGTTATTACTATTCATAACAGCTACTTTGATTAGTCACGGTGTTTTAGACCTCGAAGTTGCGTACAATGCAAGCTATTTCATTATTGAATGGGAAGCGTATCATGGAAGCTCAGGGTGTTACATTATAAGAACTTGAAAATTCAAATTATTATATATAATTATTTTATTCACGGTTATGCCATTTTTGGGATTTTCATAAAAGGGTCCCACACTCACTAATCTAAAGTCACGAATAGGGTAAACCTACCATCATGAAAGCAATGGTGCCCTCAAAATTTTTATATAGGAAACCCTTTATGAGTTATTCTAATATTTCATGAAAAAAATTTATGTGATCTATTTAATGTTTAACAAAACTTCGATGGACCATTTTGGGCACTCCATTCCATAGAATCACGCACCGTTAGATTTTACAGTCTTGAAATGATTTAATATAATTAAAAAATATATACAAAAAATCATGGAAATAACATGTAATTCATTTTACATAGTAAGTGATGGTTTGATCTTGTTATAGCTCCTCGATTCATCGGTATGTGTCTTGTGAAAAACAATTTTCTTAGTAGAAGGATTTGAAAAAAAAATATTTGTTGTCTTGCCACAAGGCCTTGACTATGTGGCTATGATGTCCAGATTTATGCATTCCCTAATTATGAAATTAGTTATTACATGTGAGTATTCGACTAGTAGAATATACATGTGCATGTTTATATGGTAATGTTAGATTAATTTTTTCTATATTATGTTCATGTTTATGCTTAAAAGGATATTGTTTTTATTACACATCATTCCAGAAATGATTATAGCTTCCGCAAAATTATTTAAACTTAGTATGAATTTGAGCTCACCCCTTTCTTTTGATTTGTTTTCCCATGATTCCAATAAGGGTATTATGACTGATATGCATGGTTTAGCTAATGGAATAATGGTGTTATAAATGGATTATTTTTATTGTGTTTTATGATTGATTGTGTAATGTATCGTTCACCTATGTAATCTATTTTCTAATACTGCTAAACTGATCGGTCCGTCAAGATATAATTATTTTTAATCATGCCAATGTATTAATATAATGCACTGGATCCCGGCATCTGGGGTCATTGCATTATAATTAATTTATAAAAAATTAAATATTAATCTAAATAAATCCCAATGAACATATATGAGAAGTTAATATGTGATAAGGTAGTAATATCATCAACAAATATATCTTATAATTTTGTTATCTTAATCCTTATCATTTTGATCAACCCTTCGCTAATTCATTTTAATTTTCACTTCTATAATATTTTTAATTTTAATATGTTCTCATTTTCACATATAATATTTATTAGACCATAGATATAAAATTTAATATATTCTATACCATATATCATTGAATTGTTCTAAATTAATTTATTGAAATTTAATAAATAATTTAATTAAATATTAGTTTAATAAAATATCATAACTTTTAATTTTGATAGTATTCATAACATTGACTATAAGAAAATAAATTCCACAAAAATTGTTCGAAAAAATTAATTTAAGACACCTATAATGTATCAAATTATCGTATAAAATTATTATATATCCTTATTTAAGTAATATTATTTTTATTTTAATATTTCTATTAGTATTTAATTAATTGTTTCATTAATTCAGTAATAAATGCATTATAGTTTTGTAAATATTTATGATGTTTTATTTTTTTACTAATAATTACAAATAAATTTTATTGATTTAGATAAAAATATTAAATTATATAATATATATATATATATATCATATAACATGTTATATTAAATCCCACGTTGAAAATATTATACATATTAAAAGTATGTTTGTGACATTTTATCACTCCCATTGTGTTTACAAATATATGTTACATTTTCATAGACATGTTTCCATTAAATTATAAATTTTACACCCCTTTGTGTAATGGGTAGAGTAAATGTCATTATAAAACATTTGGCTAAGTATTATGGTAGTCTTACAATATTTAAAATATTAATTTTGTCTTTAATTATCAGATTTAACCATAACCATAGGTAATAAAAATTACTAAAGATACAATTAATTTTGTACAAAAATAAAAGGGGCATATTTATGAAATTTTTATCATATGATTTAAAATATGGAATAAAAATTTCATGGTTAAAACATAACATTTAATGAATTTTATTTAAAACTAATACCACTGATGGAATAGGAAAACATGTTTTTAAAATGAAAACATCCAAATGATTGAAATAGTTTTTCTATCAAAATTCAATGTGAAATTGATTACAATGACTTAAGTTATATTAAATGTAAAAAAAATTGTAATTTTAATTTGTAAACAATTGAAAATAATAATTTACCACTATAAATACTTTTGACAACAAATGGGCTTGAAATTAAAATTTATTATTTTTCACTATTCATCAAAACAATAAACAAATTAGAAAAATTGAATAAAATCATCCAACGTAAATTTTTATATAACTCTATCTAACAATAAGTTTATTTTTCCTATAGAAATAGTAAATTCTTCTAAAATTATAGTTAAAATGGGGTCTTAATAAAAAGGACGTAAAATTACCATTTTGATAAATATATCTTTTTATTCATAAAAATATAATTATTCAACTCATAAGAAAATAAATTCTATTGGACGAGTTTAGACACATTAATGATTATTATATATATATATGTAATTTAAAACAATGAAAAATATTGGATTGTTTAATTTATGGAGAAAAATTGGTGTTGGTACATAGAAGAATATTTTTTTTTCGAAAATGTATTTCATTATGTTCAAATAGATCGTAATTTCATTTTATGATAATTTATTTTCACTGATTAATTTTAAATATATTTATAAGTTATATTATCATAATCTAGTTAATATTATTTTTAGTTTCCATTCCATCGTCTAGGGGGTAACTATAATTATATTTTAATGGTAGTATTTTTGGTATATTATAGTTCATTGGAACTAAATCTTATCTATAACACACAATATCAAAAGAACTAATAACTTGTGTGACAAAAACCAAATTTAGTGTTTAAGGATAATATATGTGTTACATATAGTAAAAATTTTGTATACATCATTTTTATTACCTAAACATTTCATTTGCAAGGTTTAAAAATAGGATCATTTAATTTTTAGTTTCATGGGAAAAAGGTATATAATACATGAAAACAGAAATATTCATTCTAATACACATGAAATAATTATTAAATTTTTCTTCCTATATATATTTATGGCATCCCATTACATGGGGAAATATATCAATGTAATGGGTGAACAGAAGGTATAGTAAGGGAATGAAAGAGAAAAAATTAACATGTTGCTTGATGAATATCAATAAAAACATGTGTCATAATGATTATGAATGTGAAATAATAATAACATAATAATTTAAACATTAATAATAATAAATAAATGTTTCTACTACCATTAATTGGGAATTTTTATAAGTATATCACCATGGGTTTTCACTAAGGTATCTTTAATAAAATTACCATGGTTAGTCACCAAGGTATCATAATCCATGTAAAATATTGAGATTAATTTCACTACCCAATTGATTGGATCACTATCAAGTCTTACCATTTATATGTCTAATTTAATTTGATTCACATATACCATTATCAAACATTTCACAAATGACTAGTGCAAAATATGTTAATTAGGGTTCGTATCCAATTCATGGGATTTTAAAATGTGCTTAAAGAATAGATTATTTTTTTCATTTTAACCCACTTAAAGGGAATGTGGATATTTTATATGTTGATACAAGAATAAAATAAATAATATTTACATCCTGGGGAATAAACATTTAAAATAAAGAGGTTATATTATTCACAGAAATAATATCAAATGAAATTTCATTAAAAGAACAAGGAAATATTAGGAGGTAAATTGGTAGCATAACCAGTATAAAACGTGGATTTTGAATACTGTATCAAGATAGGGGATATGGGTCTCACATTGATAAATCATAATGTTAAAATAACTGAATGAATAAATGGAAATAAAAGATAAATACCATAACATTCAAAAGACATATACAAAAATAGGATCATGAAATTTAGAGAATAGAATGATATTTCACTTTCATTAATGATATACTACTAAAACGATATGATTTGTTACCCTAGGGGATAAAGGACGACATTCGAGCACATTTTTTGTGGGAATACTACCCTAAACCTGTAACAGACGGATTTTTTGTGAATTATAAATAAACAATTGATTGGTATATAGATAAAAAGTTGTGGATTTAGTTAATAATTTTGAAATATAGGCCCTATAAGGCAATGATATCGAAATTGAAAACCGATGGGACTTCCCGTGGTATTTTCCTAGGGTATTGTACAAATATGTCATATTTTATTATATTTTAATCCACTATATTCGAACATTATTCAATATTACTTAATATGGAAGGTAAAATATAAATTTCAAAAAAATAACAATTTTTATAGAAAATGTTGTCATTTATGAATATGGAATGTAGGTTATGTAATGAAGAATCCAAAGCTGGGGATTATTCCCCAACTACGCTAACCCACTTCTATAGGCCAGGAGATGGTGACAAAATCTGAAGGAACACTATACATGGGGTGTCATTTTCATAAAAAAATTTACATATGCACACAGCCAAATAAATGAAAAATTAAAGAGGTAAATAAATAGAAGGTTCAAAACAAATATAAAATAAACCAATAATGCATGATTCTCTAGAGTGAATTATATATTGTAGTGTAAGAAGAAAGGGAATGAGAAAATTACATGCCCGCTCAATAATATGTCCCAACATGAAAATTTGAATTTTGTAAACAACCAATATCTAAACTCTTATATTGAATATATGACCACCACACACGGTCCAAGAAGTCTATATCTCTAAACTCTATTGATGTCATGATCAACCTGTTTTTGAATTTCAAAATACATGATGTGTGTAGGGAAAATAAGATGTAGGGTGATTATATACATACCTGTAAAAGAACTCAAAAATGTGAAGGGGGGGTAGTAAGAGATACAACTGAAGAGGAAAGAAGTATATAGAACATGGTATACTAAATGAGAACATCTCAACCCAACAAGAGAGAAAAGGGAAAGTTCTCCAAATAAAAGGATCTCAAAACATTGGTATGTGGAAATTCTCATCAAATATTATTTACCTATAGTTGGAGATATCACACATCCAACCACTATAAGATAGTCATAGAATGAATATGACATACCCCGCATCTCATTGAATATATTAGAATAAGTGTAAAAGAATACCAAATAGTTTGTACTGAAACCTGATATATATATATATATATATATATATATATGATTTGTCAAATAATCCCAAATAAGAGGAAGGGGGTCTCCATCTCATAGCTCAGAAAAAGAAAATGAGTATCCAACATTTCCAATGAAATTTGAACTTTGATGACTGGCACCTCATGCATCTTCCCAGAGCACACATGTAATAGGGACTCAATCACCACCCCTCGAAACAATACCTTTTTGGCGGCACTAGCACACTCGAATAGTTTAAGGTCACATCAGATGAATGTGTCTTTGTGAGGAAACCATTCCTCATTTTCGTGAGTCCAAAGGTACTTCAAACCACAACTCGTAATTATACCTCAAGAAGAGGGGTTTTCAGTTAAAGGATAGGATCTTATTCCCAGTTATGATATGATGGTGATATTCTTGTAGTCACTGAGGAACCCCACAACCCATCCAAGCTAGAGGGTACCACTTATGAAGGTCTACTATGGTTGCTACAACACATTCAATCAATATATTCATCCATTTGTGTCATCTAGGAAATACCACATATTATCCCGATTGGAGGGTTATTCCTATAAAATGTCATCAGTGAGTACCATATTCCATCCCTACTAGAGGGTAATCCTAAAATATCAAGGAACATTCCTTACCAGTACTACTAAAGGGAAAATTGGAATGATCGTTGGGGAACGTCAATTCACATTACTACTGTAGGGTAACAAATGATCTACCCTTGGGGAATTACTCTACCCATCCCTTTTGAAATTTAATCATAAAACTGACATCAGTGAACACCATTGACAACCTAGATGGGGGGTAAGAACATTACTTCTCTAGGGATTGTTTATAATCTATGCATTCATCAGGTGTTTCCAATGACCATGAAAACCCCAAAAATTCATATAGTATCTCAAAATACAGAATGGGTGGAACCATTACATTCTAAACATAATGAAACATATTTTAAGATACTCACCTACTAATAAATGACTCTAATATAAGGAGATTGGAGTGTTTGAATACTCATAATGAGGTGCATGACTTGTATGGTTATAAACAATGTGCGCCCACACCTTTTCATGTTTATTGATACATATCTATACTAGGGTACTAAAATATATATATGTACCCCTAGGTGTGACACTATTCTCAACTATTACATGGAATATCTGGCCAAATGGATAATAAGAACATGATGCTAATCGTTGGTCTGAAGAGAAAAATAATAATTTCACCGACATATCTTCTCAAATTTCCCCAGATTACGAAACAGCTTACACAATTATAACCCTTTCAAAAAATCCCAGATTAGTTAATAATAATTTACAATAATAAAAAATTGATGAAAAGTTTATATGAAACCACATATCTATTGAATGGCGTCTCAAATGGTCCATTCCTTTGTCATGGATTAAAATACCAATATCGGTCTCAAACAGGCATCTCAATATTAGTGTCACAAATATACTAATAGCTCGCCAATATAACATCATATGAATGAGTTATAATATATATAATATTATTCTACAATAAGAATTACAATTTTGAGTGTTTCCAAGTCCCATGTTAAGAACCCAAATTTAATATTCTACATTGGTATTTAATTGACGACCTTAAAGGTAGTGTCTTGACGCCACTGATGGTGCATCAATAGGATGTCATATGAATGAGTTATGGTGGGTAAAATATTTATCAATATCATAAAATTTGTTAATTAATGAGTATTTCTTGGGCCAATTTCTTTGTTCAGTGAAAATTATTTGAAATTGTCTTAAAATGACCGTATCGTAAATGGGCTCACACCACTATAGAATGTATTAGAGTCAGAATCCCTCAGTTGGATATATGGGGTTTGAGGATTAATAATAAATTAATGTTATTATCATAATTGTTTTTTCCTTTTTCTCTTTTTACATAACCCTCCCCCATAGGAACCATAGCTAGTAGGTCCCCGCAACCACTACATCTGCCAGGTCTGCCGCTGCCGCATTTCATTATGCCAACCGCCGCCACCTTCTGCCTGTTGGTGTGTCGCGCTCCATTGGATGCCACTATGGCACACCCTACTTGCCACATTGCATGCCTAATCATTCTGATCATCCTAGCACCATTATTTTCTGGACTCATAAAATCCCCTAAATCATGCCCCAACTAATGGTGAACATTTAGACATATGATAACTAGATCTGTGGACCATCATTGTGCATCAAACTGTTTTGAGGTCTGCTCGCACATCACTGTTGTAAACCCTAACCACATAGAATCACCAAAACATGAATATTCAAACTATATTCAACAAAAAAACAATTTTTACATGATCTCAATAATATCATTATCCTAATCTATGTTGTTGATCAGTTGCACTATGAATTGAGTGTGCAATAGAAGATTATCAAATTTTTTGTCAAAACTGGTTGCACAACAATTTTTTATAGGGTGTTTTTCAAACCACCAGCCAAAAGAAAATCAAATGATGAATAAGTGAAAACCGAATAAATATAATCATCAATAAAAAATTTAGGAAAAATGTTTATCGTTGATTGTGTTTCCCTTGATTCATTTATGTTTGAATTATGAATGTAGTGCAATAAAAATATTTATCAAACTTCAAGCGCATGTGGAGAGTAATAATAACAAATCAAAATGGATACAATAAGTAATAATTATTTTAATCAACAGGGGTGGGAAAAAATGATGTTTCCTACCTATATTGAAACTATTTTCATGGATGGGGAATGTGTTTTCCATGATCTATTGTGTTATTCGTCCATTGAATCACTTTGATCTGATGTTTTATCATCATCAGCCGTCATTTTCCAACGGAACAGAGAGGATATTTCATCATTCGAAATCCACAGTTTATGAGGAAACCTTGAGAAATACTCCATTTTGATATATATATATAAATTTTTAGGTAAAATATTAATATATTAAATTAAATTTATAAATACACTTACATTCACCACCAACAAGTGTGGGGTCTGACCTTCCCATGCCAACTCATTTTATGTCTTCTCTAGGATAAAAAGTGCAATCTAGAATAAATTTTTCCTTAAAACGTTTTATATGACCTTTAATTTTGATAAAGTACACTACTCATGAAAATCCCCACACTCGCATTAAAAATAAATATAGTATTTTTATAAAAAAAATTCATGGAGCATCGAGCCTCACAATCACACGTTGTCTCAATTACAATCTCAAAAATTATTTCGAAAAATAATTCAAATACAAACACTGAAAAATGGGGTCTCTAAATTATTACCTTATAGTAATATTTTCATCCCTAAAAAGAATATACTATGAATAGAGTTGGGGAAACTAACACCACAAAAAACCTTCATAAAAACCAGAGTCTATTGCATTGTGACCTTAATCATTGTTCATCTCTGAAAAGAGATGATATGGTTCCCATTATTAGAGAAATTTTTTTGGTGATACATTTATGGATTACATATCATAAATTATATCTTATATGATGTCTCCTATATGATACTCTCTCACTCGCTCAAGAATCGATGGGGTCAACAACATCGATTAAATTAAAATTTTACCCTCCTACTTCACAAGGATCATCTATAGGGAAGATACCTACTAAAAATATTCATACACTAAATGAGCACAATACAACCTAATATGATTATATACTACAACATGGACCTTCCCTTGTGTATAAAATAACTATAATTCACCTTCCTATTGGAATTCTAAATGGGGTTGTTTTCTGATGTTCTGATCTATCTAAGTGAATATGTACTTGACACCGTCATGATCGAGTAAACCTAAAAATTCTCTCAACATTATCATGGGAATGACTACCACATTAAGATCTAGTTAACGAGTAATGTATTGCTATTAATGGGGTCCCAATAACTACCAACAAAATGTGATAATTGACTATTTCTACAACAATGTTGTTGTCAAGCACACAAGTGTATCAACAAACAAGGTAGGCGAGTAAACTCATATAGACATATGAAGATAGAAATAGATATAATGTGGAATAACTAAAGAATATTATCCTCAAATGGAAGGAGAGTAACCCCCGAACATAAACTCCCCCACACTTACAAACAACATCCCAAGGAAAAAAATGTCAAGCAGAAAAACTCCACTGCCAATACCAGGACCGACTCGGACACTCTATCACACAACATTGACACATGGTTACACTAGTGCCCACAAAACGTAGGTTGAACATCAAGCAAGGTGAAAAAATTCAATACCATCTTACCATAATTCCTATAAATATATATTGTAGATGGTATAAAGGTGATGGAGCATACCTCTTATCATATCGTTCACAGTGGGGTCATAGACATCCACATCATGTAGCTCTTCATGGCCGCACTAACCAACTCCATGAGTCTGATGTGGGATTACTAGTGGTTGTTGTGGAATGAATCTATATCAGCATCCACTCACCACAACTCCTCCTTATCCTCTTATAGTATTTCATCCCTTGAGACCATTCTTTCCACACCTATGAGATCCCTGATCATGGTGATGTATTTCTTATGGAGGACTATAAACTATATTCCTATGCTTTGTTGCGCATCTGGCCAGTCAGTCACACACCATGTGACCACAGCCATCGAAAGTAAATCATTGAACCTCTACAAGAATATCATATCCTATTTTTTTGTAATAGATCATCAAGACTACATTCCTAAGACAACTCTGTGAAGGGTCCCCTGTTCTGAGATATCTGAGGATTTCCTGGTGCTAAAAATGAATCAGCTAATTTTCACCCACTAACAGCACTAGTTACCTTACATCCCTCCAACATAAATTTCATTTCCAAAATTATCTAATCTTGAATCACTAAATATGTGTCGATGTAGAAGGGCACAACACTAGTTCAAATATATATGTGGAGTCCCTTCTCAAACATCTGTTCATGGAAGTACCCATCTTGGATCATGTCAATAGAGTATCTCATAATGTATATGAACCTTGTCATTAACACATCCATTCTAATCCCTCCCTACTAATTTTCCACATTCTCTTAAATAATAATGGACCCTAAGTAGGATGGGTGGATCTCTTCATAAAATAGCTACAAGTAATCATCCCATTAGAGTATCGACTCATCCTGCATCTCAGTGACCAGGTTCCCCCACTTCCTAGATACTCCATCAAAAATACTAGCTATAAAATCCACCATCTGATTTCTCAGGGTCTGAAAAACCCTGAAAATGTAGACCACTGACTATATCCTATCATCTACTACAGGGGGATATGGCTTGACTTGGAACCTCCAAGTCGTTGATTATTGAACTGGTGTAGTGTTCTCAGACTGTGCATATCATCAACCAACTCTGATAGGACTATATACATCTCAATTGGTATTGGTGCTTCAACCTACCAACGTAGAGGATGGGTATCTAATGAGTTATCCTTTACTAAGGCCACATCAATCTTTGGGTGGTCCCCACGAACCAGAGCTGGTATCTTGGATGAATTTCATTTATATGTTATCTTAAAATTTACCAAGGAGTATCATAGTCATATGATAATATATATATATATATATTACACAGAAATTGGTTTACAACTCAAGAAGTATAGATCTATACTCATGGTCCTTGTGAACAGATATGTTGACTACTCACACCGTCATTGAAATCATTGGCATGAGAGAGGTACTCAACTCACTTTCACATTGTTTCCCAAAACCCTCAAAATTATTTTTAGGGATATATCTAAATCGCATCCCAATGGTCAATCCTCCTATGATACCAATCTGTCATGACCCTACCTTAGTCAAGATTGGAGCTACAACTTCCCCACACCGACATTCATTGCACATGTGGTGGTGACAAGCACAGAAGGAATACTAAAATTAGGGAACAACTATCCTAAATAAATGTATACATGAAGACATAATAATCAATGAAAAAAATTTATAGGGAGGGAAATAAAATATGAAAAACTAATATAAAATAAAAAATTCATGATTTGACCTTTTGGAAGAACAATTTACTGTAATGTAAACTAAAAAAACATAATATTTCAGACTGTTTGGGTTCAAATGCCCATAACTCGGTCTACGGACCTTCAAACGATGCGCCGTCCACGGTAGTGCGATCCTTGGATCGAGATGGTCGTTTTGGTATATCGCACTCTAGGTTTCGGAATACTTTGTATTCGGCCGGGTTTGTTCGTATACGAAATCAACCGGGCCCTCAGAGCGAAAACGCTCATATCTTGAGCTACGAACGTCCGATTGACGCGCCGTAGACTTTGTTGAGTTCCTCTTAGTGAGACGGATCTTTTGGAATACTCCGCATGAAGTTTGGATGCACGTGGAGTACGGTCGTGTTGGTTTTGCCCTAAAAACCAACCGGGCCCCTGGGACGAAAAGGCCAATAACTCTCAGACCGGGCGTCCGATCGACGCGCCGTCTGCGACGTTGAGTTCCTGTTGACGATACGGAACTTTTGGATACATCAAATCTGGACTATGTGACAGTTGATGTATCACCCTCTCGGCTCGTGGTGCGGACCCTCCCGAACGAGCTTGCTGTGTGCGAGAACCCTAGTGCTGGCTGCGACTGCTACTGTGACTGCGACGACGACTGTGCAGAGATCCTTAGTGAATTCGACGACGACGACTACAGCACTCAGCGATCCTATGTGGATCAGTGCTACCGATCATGTGTGGGTATGATCCTGTGTGGGTCTGCGCTCAGCGATTCTGTGTGAGCCAGCGCCTACATATCCTGTGTGGGTCCGATCCTGTGTGGGTCTTTGCGGGGGTTAGTTTCCTACCGATCATGTGTGGGTCATTGCGGGGGTTAGTACATATCGATCCTTTGTGGGTCCGACGACATAGATGGATCAGTGATCATCTCTATCATCTTTCGAAGAAGTATACCTGTGTGAGCTGAATCCTGTTTACTTTCCTGTGTGGATTGTGTTGTGACATCCTGTGTGGAATACGTTTTTCTTTCCTGTGTGGAATACTTATACTTTCCTATGTGGACTGAGTTGTACTTGGGATCGGAGGTTGGAGCGTATTGGAATTGATGACTTAGTTATATGTATGGTCATATACATAAGCAGTGTCGGTTGTTACTTTGTGTTTGTATCTTTTCTTTGTGGTTTATCCTTTGTGTATTTTGGGAGACCTTCAGGGGTCTCGGGGTCCCTACTAAGTAGCTAATACTCACCCCTGCACGGGTTATGCCCGCACTACGTTATGTTGGTTGCAGACGACAGACAACATTGATCGTGGTTGAGGCTTGCAGAGCAGGACGGTACCTGGAGGTGGACCACTAGGCGGGACGTACTCGGAGTGGACGGCGGGACCCGAGTAGCAGTGGAGTTATCTGTACCCACCCTTCAGGTGGGATTTCTAGTGGACAGCTCGGTGTAGCGGCTTTTGCTTTTCAGTTGTTGTTTACCCTTTCGAGTTGTACTTTACTTTCAGTTTGGGTTTGTATGCTGGCCCATTTACTTTTCCGCACTTACTTTTGTACCTGTTTTTACTTAGTGTTTACTTTTTCCGCTTTCTTACTCTGAGCTGCTTATTTACTTTACAAAGGAAATGTCTTCCCTTTTTACTGGGATTTACGGCTTGGTGCTAGTCGCCAGCCCCTGGCCTATGGAAGGCGGGCTTGGGGTAGTCACGGCACGGGCCCCGAGGACGGGTCGTGACAAATTGGTATCATAGGAGTTCGGTTCTACCGTGAACACTGATCTTTTCTATGTGAAGCAATAGTGTTCAGCGTATTGAGTTTGCTTATCAGTCCAGGGAGTCCATTGTTGGTGCGGCGGCCGACGTATCCTGACACCAGGACCCTGACTTATGATTTCGGACTTAATGCATGAAAACATTGATTGCGTGTGTGTTTCAAGTTTTCTTTGTGATTAATTTGTATCAGCTCGGCAATTATACTGTTCTGACTGTGGCACACCTGTTTCCTTTTCAGGATGGCCCCACGACGGCAACCAGATTGGGTTCCGAGAGTTGAGTGTGAAGACATCCCACCGAGCGACGAGGCCTCGGTGCATGGCCCTTCGTCAGCAGTAGCACTGGCGGTAGCACTACCCGCCAAGCCACCGATACTTCTAGCACCAGCCGCTGACGATGCACGTCGCCTCAATGCACTGCTTGAGTTCCAGCGCCAGCAACCGCCCAGGTTCTGTGGGGAGAGGGACCCCCTGGCAGCCGAGGACTGGCTGGAGGTAGTCGTATAAGTTTTTAGGCTAGTGAGGACACCAGCAGACCTCATGGTGATCCTCGCTGCGAGCCTACTGCACGCAGCAGTGGGCCGATGGTGGAGCTTGATGCTCCAGGTGCACGATGAGGAATCTATACATTGGACGAACTTTGAGAGCCTCTTCTGCTCGGAGTTCGTCCCAGCCACCCTCCGTGTGGTTCGCATTCAGGAGCTTCTTCAGCTGCGGTAGGGCAGGATGACAGTCGCTCAGTACTCAACGAGATTTACCGACCTCTCGCGCTACTCGACCGACATGGTACGGGACCCATTCTTCTGGGCCCGGACCTTTGAGCAGGGATTGAGACACGAGATCAGGGCATAACTGATCTCCCACAGCATTCCGACTCAGACAGGATTACTAGATTGGTCCCTTTTGATCAAGATCTTTCTTGCTGAGTCTGCACCAGCGCTGAGACCCACTGCTGGGCGGCGCGTAGTAGAGTCTTCTGCAGCAGGCAGTCGACGGATGACACATGGGTCCAGGCAGACTAGACCCCCAGGCAGACAACCTCAGGACACTGGCTCAGCAGTGCGGGGCACACAGCGCAGAGCCAGTCTATCGAGAGGCAGGAAATGCTACTCGTGCGGCGGGAAGGGCCACATGGCTCGTGACTTCCCGACCCCCCGTGTCGAGGAGCAGCAGGCGTTTGAGGGACCACCATGGCAGAGGAAGAGGGTCGACCGTGGAAGTCCTCATAGAAGAGGCGGACGAGGCAGAGGAGCTGGCCGAGCAGCAGGTGGTGGGCGACGCTTTGAGGCTCTACCACCACCACCACCAAGAGGTCCACCCCAACCACAGGGAGCTGGCGGGCAGAGACAGACACAGCTCCAGGAAGCGGAGGCCTACGACCACGGCGCGCCCGAGATGATTCGAGGTACTATCTGTGTCTATTCCACCCTTGCTGCAGTACTTGTAGACACAGGAGCGAGTCACTCTTTCATAGCCACTGCCCTTGTTCGGGGCTCGGAGATTCCGACAGAGTCGTTGGCTCGATCCTTACGGCTAGGACTCCTACGAGAGCAGACTCGATAATTACGCACTGGTGCCGGCAGTGTGAGCTTACTCTAGTAGGCGAGATCTTCGGCTGGGATATTCTTGTAGTGGCGTCGAGGCCTTATGACATCATCTTCGGAATGGATTGGTTATCTATGGTCCATGCACATATTGACTGTTTTAGGCGCAAGGTGCGATGCGTATGCACCGAC
Source organism: Viscum album (assembly GCA_963277665.1). Taxonomy (NCBI): domain Eukaryota; kingdom Viridiplantae; phylum Streptophyta; class Magnoliopsida; order Santalales; family Viscaceae; genus Viscum; species Viscum album. The sequence continues at coordinate 723,083,277 of OY728141.1, forward strand.
GGGAGCAGGTTCACCTTCACCGGCGAGAAGGGAGTCTTTGCAGCACAGGATGGACTTCCGCGGAGGAGAGGACATCCCATCACTCATCAGTTGGCTAGCCTCATCCTAGGAGAAGTTTACGTGCGGAGTCCTGGTTTTCCTGCAGTGGTGGATCAGTTTGCAGATGTTTTTCCCGATGACGTTCCAGGACTACCTACTCGCAGAGAGGTAGACTTTTATATGGAAATGTACCCCGAGACAACCCCGATATCGACTCAAGCATATCGGATGGACCCCGCCGAACTTTGAGAGCTACGAGTACAGTTGGAGGACTTGCAGGGCAAGGGGTTCATCTGACCTAGTGTTTCACCCTGGGCTTCCCCGATTTGGTTCGCCATGAAGGTGGACGGGAGTTTGCGACTTTGTGTCGACTATCGTCGCCTGAACAAAGTGACAGTGAGGAAAAAGTATCTGGTACCGAGTATTGATGACCTATTTGATCAACTCAAGGGAGCACGATGGTTATCGAAGATAGACCTCAGGTCAGGCTATCACCAGCTCAGAGTTAGAGATGAGGACGTGCAGAAGACGGCCTTCAGATGTCAGTATGGGCACTGTGAGTTCTTGGTTATTCCCTTTGGCGTAACCAATGCTCCATCAGTGTTCATGGCCCTCATGAATAGGATCATTCAGCCATACCTCGATCGATTTGCCGTGGTCTTCATCGATGACATTTTGATCTACTCAACGACTGAGGAGGAGCACGCCTACCACTTACAGGTTGTACTAGACACACGCTGAGAGCACCAGCTTTATGGTAAGCTCTTGAAGTGCAATTTTTGGATACGTGAGGTCCACTTCTTGGGACACGTCATCTCTGAGGCGGGAGTTGCAGTGGATCCTGCGAAGATTGAGGCAGTGTTAGCTTGGGAGCCACCCAGGAGCGTGATGGAGGTTTGGAGTTTCTTGGGACTAGATGGATACTACTGGAGATTCGTTCCAGACTTATCCAGAGTTTCGGAACCACTCTCAGCATTGACGAAGAAGGGTAAACCCTTCATGTGGTCAGACAGATGTCAGCAGAGCTTCCAGGAGCTGAGACGGAGATTAACCAACACACCTATCTTGAGGTTACCTGTGGAGGGAGTAGGGTACGTAGTTTACTGCGATGCATCAGGGACAGGACTCGGATGTGTCCTGATATAGGAGCAGGAAGTGATCGTATATGGATCACGTCAGTTGAGGCCAAATGAGCATAACTACGCTACCCATGACCTGGAGTTAGCAGCAACCGTCTTCCCTCTGAAGACATGGCGACACTATCTGTTGGGCGAGCGCTTTACAGTCTTTTCTGACCATCAGAGTCTCAGGTATATCTTCTCACATAAGGACCTGAACTTGAGACAGTGGCGATGGCTCGAGTTCCTCCAGGACTATGACTTTGAGATAGCCTATTATCTTGGGAAGGGGAACGTAGTAGTCGATGCCCTCAGTAGGAGGACGAGCATTCAGCTACTTGAGCAGGTGACAGAGCAGTTAGCCTCTTTGTATATATCCTTCATGGATAGAGATGGAGCAGACTTCCTTCAGTCTCTCATAGTCACTCCTCCACTTCTACAGCAAGTCAGAGAGGCACAGCGTGGGGATGCTGACTGTGAGACGCTGCGTGCACAGATATCCTCAGGACAGACACCTGATGGTTTCTCCTTTGGAGCAGAGCACAACATCCTTTTCAGAGGACATACCATGGTACCAGTCGCTTTACGAGAGGAGGTACTGAGAGAGTTTCACACTTCTCCTTTGGCGGTACATCCTAGAGTGGAGAAGATGTACCAGGATCTCAGACGACATCACTGGTGGTTGGGCATGAAGAAGGTTGTGGCAGAGTTCGTTTCCCGATGCCTCACCTGCTAGCAGGTGAAGGCAGAGCATCAGGTACCAGCAGACTTGGAATAGCCCTTGGAGGTCCTGGAGTGGAAGTGGGATGAGATATCTATGGACTTCATGACTTGACTTCCACGCACTTCTAGAGGTCATGACTCCATCTGGGTGATTGTCGACCGACTCACCAAGTCGGCTCACTTCTTACCAATCAGAGAGCAGGGCTCAGTGGAGAGCTTGGGACGACTTTACGTTCAGGAGATTGTACGGCTTCACGGTGTGCCATCTTCTATTGTCTCTGATCGAGATGCTTGTTTTACGTCCCAGCTATGGAAGGGATTTCATGAGGCGTTCGGGATGCAACTACGTCTGAGCACAACCTTTCACCCTTAGACAGATGGTCAGACGGATAGGACCATTCAGACTCTCGAGGACATGATCCGCGCATGTGTCCTCGACTTTGGTCATAGCTGGGAGGACCACCTACCCTTGGTGGAGTTCGCGTACAACAATAGCTACCACTCCACCATCTGGATGGAACCATACGAGGCGTTTTACAACAGACCTTGAAGATCTCCTTTGTGCTGGAAAACCCCTGGGGAGTCAGCAATTGTGGGACCAGAGATATTCTAGTCCATGACAGAGAATGTCCAGGTCATCCAGGAGCGGATGAGGACAGCTCAGAACCGGCAGAAGTCATAGGCTGACATGAGTCAGAGGCCACTAGAGTTCAAGGATGGTGACCACGTCTTTTTGCATGTCTCACATCGACATTGATTACGGAGATTTGGCCGAGGCGGCAAGTTATCTCCGCACTTAATCGTACCCTTCCAGGTCCTCTGCAGGATTTGCGAGGTGGCTTATCACCTGGCTCTACCACCTCAGTTGCACCGGGTGCACGACGTCTTCCACGTATCTCAGCTGAGGGGATAAGTGCATGAATCGACACACATCATTGACCATGGGGAGATTGACGTTGACGATGGGGAAAATTTTACGGAGGTCCCGGTGGAGATCGAGGATCGACAGGAGCGGGTCCTACATGGACGGTCGATTCCTCTTGTGCGCGTCAGATGGCAGCACGAGAACCTCCAAGAGAGCACTTGGGAGCAGAAGGCTCAGATGCGTGCTCAGTACCCTTTTTTGTTTTCCTGGTTTTGATGTATCTTTACTCGGACGTAGAGCCCTGAGGTGGGAGTAATGTAAAGACCCGTAAAAATCAAGGGAAAATGTTTCTTATTTTTCTTTGGAATTATACAAGAGCGCGGTTCTTCTGACGGCACCTGATTCCGAGACCCGGTGTGCCCGGAATCAATTTCCGAAGTTTGGCTCGGGTACGTTCAGTGAACGAACGAGCGGGATTTCCTATCTTTTGAACCGGTGCTCGGAATTGAAATCTAATGGCACCGATGAACTCGCAACGCCGATTATCGCTTAAGGGAACCTTTACCATAGTTGCGTTTATGTGGGAGAAGAAGTTAATTAATGGGGTTTAATTAAAAAGTAAATAAAATTGTTAAATCAATTTTATTTCTTTTTCAAGGTGGTTAGTTTCTCCCATGGGGAGTTGGTGGTGGGGCCCATATCCACCCAATATCCCATGTGTGGATAATTAAAATGGTGGGCCCACACGAACCCCCCACCTTTTCAATTTTTCCCTAAAACCCTAACCCCTCTTAACCCCTCACATTCCTAACTGCCCATTAACTCACCTTCATTAATATTTGACAACTTGTTGTAATTAATTTGGTGAGTTACATGTAAGTTTTTGAAATTCAAACAATTGAATTTCAAATTCATTGTTGTGTTAATAAAATAAGTTTAGAACTTATTTTACTAGGGGTTGGTGTTGGGTTGTTTGAGAGCATTTTGGAAAAAAAGCTAAGGAACACCTTCTTCCTCGACGAAGAACGCGAAGAACACCGTTCTTCAATGAAGAACTTATCTGTCGAAGAACACGGTTATTCCGCAACTCCGTATCCGCGACGCGACGTTCTTATTCCCACGTCGTCTCTTGCGCAATGGTTTTCTGTGACGAAATCACCGTCAACGACATCGAATCCTCGCTTCGCGATGTCGACGTTCTTTCCCCGCGACACCCGACCTCCGCGACCCTCGTCTTCCGCGGGTCTTTGACGAACACAGTTCCTGAACCGAGGTAGGGGTTTTATTTTTATTTAATTACGTTCATGATTCTAGTTTGTCAATCTTCGTGTTTTTCGACTAATTGTTATCGAATAACGCGAGGGGGCCGGTCCGCACTAACACGGCCGACATTCCTCCTTATTTCATGAATGATTTCTTTGTGGTTGGTACGAGGAAGCATGGTGCCGTCGCACCACGTGGTTTCATGCGGAAGATATGCTTGGCGTCGTCGCACCGCGCCATGGAAAGAAATTCAAGGACGCGACGCCGTCGCACCGCGTCGAAGAAAACCGAAGACGCCGCAGCTACAGCGGGGCTGCGGCAGAGGGGCGCGGTGTCGTCGCACCGCGCCGGACAATAATGGTCGCGGCCGGTTCTGGGCCGCGGCGGAACAAGGAGACCGGCGGCTGGACCGGGCCGCCGGTGTCGGCGAGGAAGGGGACCGGCCAGGGCGGGCTCGCCGGACCGGTGTGCAATCGGGGGTTCAAACCCCCGGCCGGCTGGCCATAACAGCCCCCTTAATTGCGGGGGGTCACGGTTACACAGGGGGGGCATGCACCCCCCCCCCCCTTTTCGAATAGCTCGGCCAAAAGCCGATCTAGACAGTGCGCTTGGCGCGCTGTCCCCAGCCAGACCGGCGCCCGGCCGGTCTGCCAGTCCAGGCCGCGCCGGGCCGGGCCGCGGCTAGCCACCCCGAGATGTGCCGAGCCAGGCCGACCCTATCCGGGGTGGGTCGACCCGATTCGGGCCAACCGGGGAGTCTCGGGCCGGGTCGGTCCGGGCCCGAAACCCCCGTTATCGGACTGTTTGGGTTCAAATGCCCATAACACGGGCTACTAACCTCCAAATGACGCGCCTTCATTGGTAATGCGATCCTTGGATTGAGACGGTCATTTAGGTATATCGAACTCAAAGTTTCAGAATACTTTGAGTTCATCTAGGTTGGTTCGTACACGAAACCAACCGGGCCCTTGGAGCGGAAACGCTCATATCTTGAGCTACGGACGTCCGATTGACGTCCCGTCGACTTTTTTGAGTTCCTCTTAGTGAGATGGATCTTTTGGCATACTCTGCCCGAGGTTTGGATGCAGGTGGAGTACGGTCGGGTTGGTTTTTCCTTAAAAAACAATCGGGCCCCTGGGACGAAAAAGCCAATAACTCTCAGACCGGGCGTCTGATCGACGCGCCGTCTGCGACGTTGAGTTCCTGTTGATGATACGGAACTTTTGGATACATCAACTGTGGACTATGTGACAGTTGATGTATCAGCCTCTCAGCTCGTGGAGCGGACCCTCCCGAACAAGCTTGCTGTGTGCGTGAACCCTAGTGTTGGCTGCGACTACTACTGTGACTGCGACGACGACTGTGCAGAGATCCTCAGTGGATTCGATGACGACGACTACAGTACTCAGCGATCCTATGTGGATCAGTGCTACCGATCTTGTGTGGGTCTGATCCTGTGTGGGTCAGCACTCAGCGGTTCTGTGTGAGCCAGCGCCTACAGATCCTGTGTGGGTCCGATCCTGTGTGGGACTTTGCGGGGGTTAGTTTTCTACCGATCCAGTGTGAGTCATTGCGGGGGTTAGTACATATCTATCCTTTGTGGGTCCGACGACTTAGATGGATCAGTGATCATCTCTATCATCTTTCGAAGAAGTATACCTGTGTGAGTTGAATCCTGTTTACTTTCCTGTGTGGATTGTGTTGTGCTATCCTGTCTCGATTATACGTTTTTCCTTCTTGTGTGGAATATGTATACTTTCTTGTGTGTACTGGGTTGTACTTGGGCTCGGAGGTTGGAGCGTATTGGAATTGATGACTTAGGTATATGTATGGGAATATACCTAAGCAGTGTCAGTTGTTACTTCATGTTTGTATCTTTCTTTGTTGGTTTATCCTTTGTGGATTTTGGGAGACCTTCAGGGGTCTCGGGGTCCGTACTGAGTAGCTTATACTCACCCCTGCACGGGTTATGCCTGCACTACGTTGTTTTGGTTGCAGATGACGGACAACGTTGATCGTGGTTGAGGTTTGCAGAGTAGGACAGTACCTAGAGGTGGACCACTGGGCGGGACGTACTCGGAGTAGACGGTGGGACCCAAGTAGCAGTGGAGTTATCTGTATCCACCCTTCAGGTGGGATTTCTAGTGGACAGCTCGGTGTAGCGGCTTTTACTTTTCAGTTGCTATTTTCCCTTTCGAGTTGTACTTTACATTCAGTTTGGGTTTGTATACTGACCCATTTACTTTTCTGCACTTACTATTGTACCAGTTTTTACTTAGTGTTTACTTTTTCCGCTTTCTTACTCTGAGGTGCTTGTTTACTTTACAAAGGCAATGCCTTCCCTTTTTACCGGTATTTACGCCTTGGTGCTAGTCGCCAGCCCCTGGCCTATGGATGGCGGGCTTGGGGTAGTCACGACACGGGCCCCGAGGACAGGTCGTGACAAATGATCACATAAAAATGATAGAAATTGGTACCCCATGAAACATCACCACTTTATGTAAATCATGGAATGTTGGTTAAGGGATAAATATTACTAAATGGTGATGAAAAGTTAATTCTGGGTGAGAGGATATAATATAACCCACATCTCATAGTTTTCAAATGATGTTAGTGGGGGACAATTTTCACGTCCATAGTGACATTATCCCACATTTATGATGGAATGGGTAGTGGATGTAAAATTCCATTAGGAAGTTCTCGCTCTCCCTTTAATTTTTGACACACCAATCACGTTATAGTGCAGTTGGAAATATCTCATTCCATGTTATCCAACTAGTAATGATCTATAAGGTCCTTATTCATTTTAGTACTTCAAAATTGTATCATCAAAGTTGATATATGAGATTCATCAATCATCTAGTTCATTATTTTCGGAATAAATTGAACACTTAGCCTGGCAAAAAATTTTAATACACCATTATGATCAATATTAAACTCAAAAATCATCCAATAAATTATGACAAATATATATTTTGTAAAAAAAATATTTTATTTGACCTCTATACACCTTTTCTTGTAATGAGAGTTGAAAAATAATTTGGTATAGGATTCATGGATTACCTTCCTTCATGATTATCATGTTAAACCATACTAGGTAGTTGATTTGTGGATCTCTCAGAATCATCATCATTTCGAAAATAACTTGGTATTCTATACATAATGCATCAAAAACATTATATTATCTATAAAGGTGACAGTGAATTTAATATTCAGTCTTTAAAAATATAAAACAATCTTCTTTATCTCATGTTCAATTTCTCTTGTGGGAAAATATATTTCAATCATTTGTGGTCTGTGTATAGATAAAATTTTTATATATAATGATAATTCCTTTATATCAACCATGAAAAAATAATCATAGATAAATCCATGTCATGTGTAGCATGACTCTTCTTATGAGGATCAAATGTTGAGATTCACAAGTAATCAAATTGTCATTTTTCTGAGGACCCACCCATGACATTGCAGAGACGCAACATAAAATATAATGAGTCCTTATTCGATAGAGGGTATAATTAACTTTTGTGTATTAACTAATCACATTTTCAGATCTTGTATAAATTATTCAAAATATTTTTTTAGATGAATATGTTCCCTTTTCATGTTAAAATTGATAGTGGAATAGAATGTCATGAATTTTTTTCAAAAACATCTTATAATATACTATTAAACAAAGGATACTAAAATTATCCATTATTATTTTATAATGAGGACAATACTCCACATCATTTTTATTGTAAGGTTCATCATGGAATATTTTATTGGTTACAATGTTTCCGATGAAAGAAATATTTTATAAAAAGAATTAAAATATTATTATTATTTAAAATATCCTCTCAATCAGGAGAGTTTTAAACATAACCCTTATATGATCCTCATTATCATCATGACATAAGGAAAATATCAAAACATCATTAATAAAAACTATCACAATGATATCCATGAAGTAATTTAAGACTATATTCATTAAATCCATTAATATAGATGGTAAATTAGTTAACCTAATGAATATATTAAAACCTAATAATGAACCTATCCTGATCAGAATACAGTCATTATAATATCTTCATTCTTCAACCACAATTGATAAAAAAAGATCAATCATTGTGAATAATTTATCCTTATGATGCCTGAAAAATAAATAATCAATCCTTGGAAGAGGGAAATTTTTACTCATTGTGATCCTATTAAGTTACCTATAATAAACGCACAGTCTCACTGATCCATCCTTCTTCAAAAAGAGAACTTGTGCTCCCTACATAAACACACATGGTTGGATAAACCCCTTCACCCATAGATCATGGATTTTTATCAATAAATCATACTACTTCACATTTTATTTTTATATGAGGTATTTGATTATAGATTTGATCCAGGCATGAGTACGATTATTAAATCTACTTTTTTCTTAGGGTAGGACTAGGATACTCCTAATGAAATAAACATAGGTATTTATGAATGATGATAACATTATATATTAATGTACATTAATTTCTTTTTAATATTTACCGATCATTTAAACAATGAAGAATAAACGAGGTTCTTCTAGACACTTCTCTTGTCTTGATACATCTCATTTGAATACAACTACAGGTTGACTACTCAAGAATAATAATATTTCGATGAATCAACAGTTTATGTTAGAATTATAATTTGAGATCTCTTCCATCCCTATTATAATATAGAATTCCATCATTGGAATGAATACATGATTTTTGATGAGATTATGTTGTCCAATAAAAATAACATAGTTTCTATACACTATTGGTGAATGTATAAACCCTATTGGAGTCTTTAATGATAGCTCAAATTCTAGATGATACAGGTTTTATTATATATTATATGAAAACATAGAGGAAATAATGGAAGGGGTAGAAAAATAACCAATAAATGTAGATTATAGCTTTGAAAGAACAATGAGATTATCTTCCAACGCATTATTTGGATCATTAACATCATCCATCATGATAGAAAACCCCAAACCATTCTCGTTTGATTTAGAAAGATGTTGTTAGTGATTCCCATCCATTATCATTACATTTGGATAATGGTTTGAAAACTTCACAATAATTACACTCATATATAATTATTTATTTGGTTAGAACTACAACATATTATCTATATCATTAGTGTTTATAAGAAGAGGATTCACATAAAAAGGATATTTTGTAGAAATATGGGAATCTTTTACACACATGTAACTTTGTCAACTCCAATGAAATAATTTTTAAAAATGATTCATCCAAAAATTTTTTATTGTGGGAAGTTTCAATTTCATTCCTCCTACTCCATGATCAATGTTCCTTCATATTCAGGGATTTATTCATCAATTATTTTCATATGAAATATGGGTCCACTATGTAATATCTAACATCAGTTCAACCTTCTTATAACTTTACTCTATCTTCTTATATCTATCATAGTCTCTATTATCTATATTCTTCCATAGATTGCATCATAGTCCACAAGAAGAATCTATTAGAATTTATTTTTGGATACATGAAAATGTTATAGGGATAATGGATATTTTTTTATAGTTAATCTCGAAGAATTCCATATATTAATCTTCATTATAATTATGCTCTGGGATTTCCTTATTTATTTTTTTATACATCGAACAAGTGAAATATTTTTCGAAAATGTTTCACATGTTTTTATCCAACCCTAAAGATTTAATATTCCTTCAATGATTTATGATTTTAATTAGTGTCCACCACTAATGATCTTCTGGATCTAGGTAGTACACAACCAATGTGATATTTTCTTATTTCGAGTAATGGATTATAAAAGGAGATATTTTCTTTAGTACATATCCATTATTTTTAATTTTAATGAACCAGTTCATCTATGAAATGGATTTTTTCACTGTCACATAATGAAATCTATAAGATGTTTTTACCATTGGGGTGAATCTATTCTATTATAATGATTCATGTTATTAATCATAACTTAATTCAATTGATTCATTATTCTCATTATGTTTTAAATTATGTGTTCCATATAAGGGTTGACAATACAAGGTCTATTACGGACACCATTTACATGATTCCTCTAATGCCCCACAATTTTCAAAAAGAACAAATAACACAGTGATTAAATTATTTATTTTAAGAATATTATAAATCTAAATGAATATTATATCATGAATGATCTTTATTAAATTTTATATTAATTAATAATAAATACTTTTTCTTTAAATTGGTCATAATTGTTCAAAAAAATCATGTGAATAACAAATTATATCCCATGAATGTTCTGATCCAAGAGTTTGTTATGGACCATTATCAGGAACCAGATCCTATTTGAGTCTATCTCAAAGCTCTTATTTCAGGTTTTACAAATAGATACATATGTTCCATATCTATCTCCACATGTTCATATGCAGATGGGGATTTATTTTTCCAAAAATGAATGAAATAAAAATTTAACAAAATAATATGATGTTTTACTATATTTTAACATATTAATATGGTAATTCCTAATTTTTACAAATCCAAATTGAAAAAATAACTGAATATTTATTTTAGTCCAACTATGGAAGCCCAAATTTTCATTGTAAAAACATTTCATTTACATGGAAAAAACCAATGATATTTTAATGTTTAGATTATTGGAAATAAGATACATTATAAATGAAAAAATAAAAAATTATTTTAAAACATTTAATATTATTTAAGGGTTGATACTATGTACAATTTCTTCATCTCAAAACCTGGGGACATACATCAATTTTATGGGTCATCACAAGGCATAATAATGGAATGTAAGGGAAATTATTTACATATGATAATGAGAAATCTCAATAAGAACATCAGTCATAATGATAAGGAATAACTAATAGAAATACCATATTACTAATAACATGAAATATAATATATAAATGTGGAAACAACATTTAAATGAGGCACTTACAAGCATATCACCAAGGCTTCTCCCTGAGGTGGCATAAAAATTATCAATGTTATTAACCAATGTATCGTAAAAAATGTCATCACTAGAGATTCAATTCATTAGCCAATGAAATGGAGCAGAATTATGGAACACCGTTCATATATATTAATTAACATGATCCAACTAAATAATGAAAATACATTTTATGAATATCTATTGGAAGATAAATGAGACATGTTTTGTATCAAAATCAACGCATTTTAAAAATATCACAAATATGAGATTATTATGTCATTTTTAACCAAAACAACTAGAATGCAGATTTTTTTTATCTAAATAATAGAATAGAATAAGTAAACATTACATATTGGTGAAAACATAGGAAAATAATGATGGTTGGGGGATCAAACATATTAAATGAATAAAAATTTATTATGAAAATTTGAGAAATTTTTTAGATGTAAAATTTACCACATAATGGGTTTAAATGTGGTTATAGAATAGTGTAAAAATATAGGGTATATTGGTTCACATTGATAAAAAATATTTTGGATGTATGGTAATGAATAAAGAGGAAATATAATAGTGTTTCCATATCATTGATAATACATATTAAAAAATATGTTCTTGAACCAAAAAGAAAAAATAGATTTTTCCCATACAATAATGAGTTACACCTAAAATAGGAGGATTGGGGCCTAAGGGGATTGAGGACACATTGGGAGGACTCCTTGGGAGGTAAACATGACATATATTGGTGTAGTATGGATAGTGATTTAATTTTTATGGGGAAATGGATGGGGTTTTGTGGCAAAAGTTGGGGAATTGGTTATTTAATTCCAAATATAGGCCATGGGAACATGGTTATTCAAAATAAAAAACCCTGGGCTTGAACGTGGTTTTAAATAATGGTATTGGACACTTGGGTCATATATTTTGTTATTTTAATCCAAAATAATCAACCATAATTTTATGTAAATATTTTTGGAAAGGAAATTTAATGCCTTTATAAAACTACATTTCTTAGATATAGTTTCCATTAAAGATTATGGAAGTTAAATTATATATTAGAAAATTGATAAAAATATATTAAAGTTCATGATATTAATAAAATGACATATTATAATACTTATATTATGGATAATTAGTTATCACATCATTATTCCATAACTATGATGTCATTAACATTATAAAAAACTAAAACTGTATTTTAAGTTTTCATGAAAAGATAATGTTCAAAGAAAATGATAACGAATTCAACATAAAATAATTTTAAAAAGATGAATTTAAAAATGTATTTTCATTTATCAAAATTATTTTCAAAATATTATTATTTTATCATTTAAATAAGAAATCATAATTTATTAACCAAAAATTGAATCTTTAAAATGCATATTAAAATTTATGACACATAAAAAGATAAAATAATTTAATTACTTATTTTTATATAAGAGTGTTTTAATAAAAAAATTATTCAAATTAATAATTATTCATAATAACTATTTTTTATTATAAATATATTTTTTCATAAAATTAATTTTTCAATCAGAAAAATAAATTTCTCAAATTATTTATAATTTTTATTTGGTGAAGCATTTCTTAAAATGGTATTGATGGAATTAACATTTTAATTGATAAATGGAATTATAATTTCTGTAAATAATACAGTGTGAGAAAACCCCTTATAACATCCACATATAACCTAAGCGTATGTTATGGGATTGTGATATATTAATGGGGTGGCTCAGTTGGAATTAGTTGAGTGCCAATTTTCACTATCATTAATATCTCCCTTATGTGATTTCGTTCATTTTTCACTTATTGAAGATCGAGTTGGGATTGGTTAGAGGATAACTCCAAATATTCTACGACACTCCCATGCACTTAAAATATTGCTTCATACGAAATGTCCCAACTAGTTGAGGCCATCTATTATACTTTCTGAATTAATTTAACAATTTCATTTCTACCAAAAAACAAATATAATAATGATAAAATTATTACTAATAGTATAGTTTCAAATGGGTATATTAACCAATTTTCATATTGAAAAATAGTCATATTTTAACAATGGAAACTAAATGTTCAAGTCAAGATAGTTATATTTCGTTTTATACTCACTTAATTATTAAAAATATACTATTTTCCTGAGTACAAAATAATATAATAAACATTTTCATAAGAAAAAAATTAACAAAGTGTTTGGGTCACTATAAAAACCCCTACATGGTGTTGTGTACAAATAAATTATTAAGTGGTGATTTCATAAAACAAAATATTTATATTTATATAGAAATAAAGTGGAAAATAAAGAAAAAATTAAGTTAATTTGAAAATTAAATTTCACAAAATATATGGTTGTAACATATTTTTCATATAAAATGAATTTATTCCTCCAATTTGTTTGGGTTTATTAGTGTTTAATACATAATATGTATATTCATAGAAACCGAAAATAGAAAAAATATAACATAAAAAATGTTTTTAAAAAGGTAATGTTTGAAACATAATTGATACACAATGTAACTCCGAATATTTTCCCAATATAAGAGAATATAGTTTGAAAGTGAATATATATACTATAAAGATTAATTTAATTTTCATGTTCTTTTGGAGAGTGAATGAGGACTTAAGCAAGACAAATGTAGCAATCAGAAGTCCATAAAACATGGATGATCTATTGGACCATTTGATTATTCAGAAAAGAATTATATAGGTTCACATTTTTGGTTTTCTAGAGTCATTCCCTACTGTTAAAGTGTTTTCATGATAAAAAATAGTTACTTTATTTCATTGAATATCGTAATTATATCTCCTCCTCTAATAATGACTTTATCAATTTCCACATATTATCTTATTCTTATAAATAAATGTGAAATTTTAATTATATGATCATGATAACCATAAAACAATAGTTTATTCCATTTAATTTAACATCAATGAAAAATTGATAAGACATGTTATCTAATATTCATAAATCCTTATATAGGGAGGTAATACATTAATCTCAAAAACATCATCTGATTTTTTACATAAAACATTAATTAAATTGTTAACCCTATAACCCTATAAAGAGAATAATGTATAAAACATTATAAATGAGGTCACATAATTTATCAAAGACAACATAGCATTGATCCCATGTATATCTTAAAGTATATCTACTTTTTAACATACCAAACATTTCAATAGATTCATCATGTATTTTCTTGAATCATGGAATTACTATAAATCCTTATTGAAAGTATGAAATATTTCATTATTAAAATAAAATTGTAACATTTTATTTATGTGCCAAAATATATTACACTCCATCCATGATAACATTGACTACATTGTCAAAATATCCTTATTTAGTTCGGAGGTAATCAATAACATCTAATTTAATTTTTTCATATCCAACATATACTTATCTAGAATTAATCATATCATTTTTAGTAACATATTAAGGGTTATCTTTCCCTTAATATTTTTCCTCTTGAATACCACCTTTCCATTAAATAACTTGTCTATGATTTCTTTACCTGTCTGTAAAACAATTTATTCCATAATGAAAATCTTATACTGAAAATATATATTGATTTTTGCAATATAATCATTTAATTCCAAAACCAATACACATGAATCATCCATCATTATTCATTCTAAAATTACTTAGGCTTCATCATCTTAATCATTACTTAAATATGAAATCCGATTCATGTATTCATGTATTTTCTACCTCGATGTAATCATGATTCTATGGATCAATATTGAAAATAAAATTAGAACATCCCATAACATTCACATGTCCTTTCTGGTCTCTTTATCCTCAGTAGTATAACCAATAAACGTACCAACATCCAGATTATCTTCATGATATTTCAACTAAGGATATCAATTTATATTGATCACAAACTTCCTACATCTAAACCATTTAATATCATCCTTTATCCTTTATATTACTATTATTTAATATGACTATAAATAATAGTGTGAGAAATATATATAATAGAAGAAAACAACATAATAATGAAGAAACTAATTAATGGATTCCTAAATAATAAAACCAACTTTTAATGTTATGAAAACTTATTCTTAGTATTAGATAGATCATTATAAAAATCATTATAAATATCCCAAGTTATGTCACTATTATTTTGAAATTCTAGTTTTCAATGGAAGAATAAATTTATTTATTAAACCAACTATAATGAACACATCTTAATATACAATTTCATTAAATTATTTTTACGATCATTTCAAACATTACACAGACACACATCCAAATTCAGAATTATTTTAGTGCATTTTGAAACACCGTAACATATAAACTGTTTGAAAATACATATGCATCATCTCCCACCTATTACATCATAACTAGAATACTTTTTCACATATTGTAAAATTTTATTTTTTTCAAATACTAGGGAAATAATACATATTAATGGGTGATGTATTATTCTCATTTAGGGTAAAAAAGAGAGATTCGTAAGATAAATCATGAACATATGGGTATGTTAACATGATATTATCATTTTAAAATCATTTCTTTCATATCAATGATCATATACATCAGTCATGGACTAAATTTTTGTTTATCATATGAACTTGATGAAGTGGAAATGAAGATAATAGTACATGAAGAATTAACATAAGAACATTTCATATAATTTGAGGAAGACACATATACATGTAATATTATTCCGAATAAGTCAATCCACAGTGCCAAAACAAAACATGTAACATCTTGGGAACTAGTCCTATTAGGAAGAACACACCACCATCCATGGTGACAATCATTTAAAAATAAGGGATCAGTTTTCCCCATTTTCCAACATTGTACCCGATTCTCCATCTTTTCATAGATGATCAGGTTTCCCCCTCTTCCTATAGTGGATTGGGTTTCCTTATCATCCACCGCAAATCATGCATGTCAACTAATTTCAATCATTATCTAGTGAGACCAAAATAATTACTTAATTCAATGGAGGGCGATATAGGTCCTAGAAATCAAATAATAAAAATCATACATTTTTTTACAAGAATAATAACCATATCATAAGCCCTAAAATTTTTTATCCTAAACATTTAATCATAACATAACTCATAGAAAAGAAAAAATCTCATGAATATTAATCAATGATCCAAATAAACCATTCAATAAAATAATTGGAATGGCATCCATGGGTCATATTATCTATTTAAACATAAGTAACATCATATAATCTTTTTATAGATGTAAAATTATTTTGAAAGATCACTTGAAATAATTCATGAGGAAAATATAATTTTCATTTTGGAAAATTATTTTTAAATAATAAATAATTTATAAAAAGATTTCATAAAAAATAATATTTAAATCCTATAAAATATGTTTTTATAAAAAATTTAATAATATTTTATATCTTTTTCCTATAAAATCTATTAAAAGGTCATTTCAAACAAATTCAAAACATTTTTGGAAATCACTATTTTGAAGGAATACTGATTTTTGACAGTAGAGCGAGTAACATTACATGAATCATA
Organism: Viscum album; assembly: GCA_963277665.1. Lineage (NCBI taxonomy): Eukaryota > Viridiplantae > Streptophyta > Magnoliopsida > Santalales > Viscaceae > Viscum > Viscum album. The sequence continues at coordinate 723,099,687 of OY728141.1, forward strand.
AAATATCATTAATATAATTATTTTCATGATACAAGAATTCATAAGGAATTATATAATCCTAGTAATATAATATATGTTCATAACTTAACATTTTACCCAATGAATTAAATTTGAGACAAAAATAACCAATGATTTGGTAATTTTTGAACTGTAAAACCCATGAAAGTTTGATCATCAATTGGTTTTGTAAATACTCATAAATTTGAGGATAAAGTTCATATAATACATTCACGGTCTGTATATATACCACAAAATTTTTTTTGTTAACATGGCTTACATAACACTGAACATAAAAGTGAGTTAGAAATCTGTTACCACATATCTTGACTCTCATTGCTCACATGAAAAAAAATCATGTATAATAAATACAAATTTATTATAATCTTATTATAGATACATATTTATATATATAAAACCATATATTATTTACTCAAGACTTTATATTTCCCTCTTATTATCAATTTCATGTTTGACTTATGATTCAGGTAATACCTATTTATGTCTAATACATGTTTTTAATTTCTATTATTTATCATCATACTTAAATATGATATTAATATTATATGTATTCATCATATATGTATTAATTATTATGTATAAAATATATTAATAAAAAATGAAACACAGAACACTCTGAGATGGTAGGGAATATGTATGAAGGAACAATGAATCGATTTTATGACATAATGAAATTAAAAATATATATTAAAAATATATATACATATAATATTATTATATAAGTATTATTATTTAATATATATCTTATATTTCAACATATCCATACATAATAAATTTTTTGTAATTTATGAATGAATGACATAACATTTAGGATGTAGTAGTCCACACGACCACAAATGAAGTTATCGTATTTACATAAATTGGAATGAATAATGGTAGCTTTTATATATTAGTTAGAGAAGCACAAATAAATAAGAAATATCATTAAGATATTATAATATCATTTTCTTCATAATAATTCCCAACAATGAGCGGTGTTAAATGAAAAAAAACAACATCATTTCGGGAGATTGCAGTTTACCATAAGCAAGAGCAGTAAATTCGTGACCCATTAGAAGGAAGTATATGTAATTGTAGGGTGAACCCATTGAAGAAAAATATCTCAATATATTTAGGACACTAAGGTTATTATATAATTCTTTATTATGTATAATATATGGGGTTTAAAAAATAATAAGACAAAAATGTTTGTTGATTATTGTTATATTTTCATTGGGTATCTCCATTGGATTTGCAGAAAAGGACTTCATTGGTTGGATTACATCCCAATGTAATGATTGTAGAATCAAGGGATGTAATTTAATAAAATATTTTAATAGTATTTGGATGATAAATATTGGTTATGAAGTGTCTATCAAAGAGATAAAAATGTTCCCTTTCATAAGCGAGGGGAGGGACACTTTTGGAATTTCTCTAAATATTTATTTATGATAAATTTAATATCAATCAAAATACCTCAAAAGGGAAATTAATTATATTATAATATTAGATAACATTTTAATATCATTAAACAATATACTTATACATGTTTTATTTTTATTATAAACCTTATCATTTTGATTAACCCATTATAAAGCAATTTTAGTTTAAACTATTGTAACAAAGAATTTAATATAAATATAATCTAATTTTCACATATAAATTTTCAATTGTACCATAAAAATAAAAATATTTATATCATTAACCCTATATAATATCCTTAACTTATTTTATATTTATATTGTTTTAAAAAAATTTGATACAATATTATTTTAAAAATTTTATAAGTGTCAGTTTTTAAAATATTCATAGTATTGACTATATGAAATTCAATACATAAATATTAAATCGAACAAATTCAGTTAATATGCCAAAAATATTTCATATAAACCAATTAAATAATTATATATCATTAATTATTTCAAAATATATTTCTTTTAATATTTATATTACTAATTAATTGACTATTTCATTTATTGAGTAATTATTACATCAAAAATAATAATTAAATATACTAATTTTTTACACATTAAAAAATTTAATATTCAGTGATGTAAATAAACTTTTTAAATTTCATAATATTAATTATATCTAATGATATAATCTATTTAACCCCATATTAAAAATAGTATACATATTAAATGTATGATTGTGTCATTTAGTCACTCCCTTTGAGATTTATAATATTTAAAATCATGGAAATGTGACAAATAAATTATTAAATATAGATATTTATGTGTTACTAGAAGAATAAACATCATCCAGTAATTTTTTTTAAAGTGTTATGGTTGATTTCTAATATTAATAATATTATTTTTACTATTAATTCCTTGACTTACCTAAAAATGTAGTATCTTTTTTTAACTAAAGCTTCTTTTCATTTTGTAAAAAAATAAAACGTAACTCTTTAATAAATATAGAAATTATAAATTATAATATTTGATCCATTTTTCAAAATTTTAAAACATATAATTTTTTAATTTGTTTTAAAATTAATCCCATTGATGGGATGGGAAAATGAGTTTTTGAAATGAAAATTTCTAAAAGAATAAAATATGTTTATATCAAAATTCAATGTGGAATTGATTCCAATGGCATAAATTATATTTAACAAAAATTCTAGAACTAAATACTATTTATAACAAATAAATTATTTAATTTATCACAATTATATATTTTGAGGAAAATAATGTTTTCAGTTAAAATGTTGTATTTTATATTATACATCAAATCAAAAATCATATCATGAAAATAATAATAAATAGATAAATATAAATTTTTATATATCTATTTCAATAAAATAAATTCTCATTTCATATAAAATTATATGTGTGGAAAATTATATTGAAAATGGGACCTCCATTAAAAGAAGTTAACAATACCATATCTAAAATATACTTGTTTATGCCTAAAATTGGATTTTTTTAAAACTTATTCATATTAAATATATTTTTCGAGTGTAAAAAATATTATTGAATATGTATTATATATATATATTAATATTATAAAATTGTAGTTTTATTAGTTTGTTTAGATTAAATGGTGTTTTTACGTAGAAAATATTTTTTCATAGTAATTGTATTCCTTTATTTATTAATCGATCATACTTACATGTATATATAATTGACGAACAATGATTCATATATTATAAATTTATAAATTATACAATTATAATTTACTAAATATAATTTTTCTATTTCCATTCCAATGACTACGTGTCAAAAATATCAAATATTTAATAACAATATTACTAAAATAATATATTAATTGAAAAACAGGTATTATTTGTAATGAAAATTGTCAAAAGTATGCAACATTGTGAGAAAAATAATCCAAATATAGATTTTTATGATAATATATGTTTTACGTATTGTACATCCTTGACTTTCTGTTGCATAAAAATTAATGATAATTTTTTTATTTCATAAAACAGAAGATATATCCAGTTTTCAGTGAAATGAAATTTTTTGAAAGATTAAAACAATATAAAAATAATATATAAAAGACCATATTAGTATTACGATATCTTATTAATTATATACTTTTTTAAGAAATGATTTATTTTAAATGAATGTCCATTACTATCCATAAATTTTCTAACTGATCTTTGGAAACAATTTTTCATCTACAATGACATCATTAGATGTTTCTTGTTATTTAATGGGGTTATACTCCAATGATTATTCAAAAATTATTAACCCAAATTGTTTATATGTAGAATTACAAGGGATGTTTAATTTTGATACAATTCATATTACTATTGATGATTTATGATTATGTTTGTTGAATGGGGTAATTGTAAATAATTAATATTAATATTTTTAAATATGAATCTCTACATTGAAAATGTTTCCCTATATTCATATTATAAATTAATTTATCATTTTAAGTGAATGGTAGGGATTTAAATTACATTTACCATTGATTCATTGGTTAGTTTCATAATGAAAACATGATTGGGTTTTAATTGTGACGTTGACAATTTATAATGATTCCTTGGAACATGTTTGTGAAATTATTAGTTGTCTTGGCATAGGGCGTCATTAGTATTCGATTTCATGTAAAAAGTCCAACATTGTATGTTTATGATGTCATATATTATGATTTCTATCATTATTAAAACAATTATATGATGTCAATGTGATAATTCAATTAGATATAATATCCATGGTATTGTTTCTTGCTCATGTGATTGTTTATGTGGAATTATTACATAATAATTTATTCCTTCCTTATTGTGATCATGTTATTTATTAAATGGAATGTTTTTGAATTATTAATATTTAAAAATTTATAATTACTTTTTTATTTAAATATTCCACTATACACATTCCCTTACTAAGCATCTAATCTCACCCATTCTTATGTTATATTTTTTCCATGATTCCATTAAATGTTTTGTAATTGATATGCAGGGATACACTATAGGAAAGATTATAAATCACAATAATATTATTTTTTACATTATGATTTATATGTTAATTTTAATTCTAGTATAAATTTAGTTTAAATATATGACTAAAATATTGAGTCCTTCCAGTTGTGATTCCTTATATTGTATACAAGTATAATACATTTCATACGAGCTCTACTATATTGTGGTTGGGGTCTCAATAAAATTTTCCTTATTAGATAATTAAGATCAAATATTCAAAATATTAAATCAAAAATTTCAAAAATAAATTCTACCTCTATGAAATATTAATTTTAGCATAGCATCATGTAACGTAGAAAACAATGTTTTCACTTTTACAATGTAAATAATTTATATTTTATTACAAATCATGATGAATTAATATTATTTGGACCTTTTTATATATTATAAAATATAATTATTAAACATTTCCAATAATGTTTGAAAATATTAACTCACAAAAGTGGATGAATTGAATTTAAGATTAAATTCAAAAATTTGTAGATATATTGGTTCTCTAAAGAGTAATTTCCAAAAGATTAAAGAAAATTAAATTATATTTAAATATAAAATTTAGTATAATGAAATAATTTACATAATTTCTAATATGAGTAAAAAAATATTGCTATAAAATTTATATAATATAATTTAACTTTTTAAATAATTTAAATGAAAAAAAAGTTTTAATATAAATCATTACCTTTCCTATTCATCAAAAATTAATATATTTAGAACATTATCAAAACACTGTAAAATTATTTTTTTACATGGTTATTTATGAAATGATTTTTTATCTAATAAAATTATTGAATAGTTTATCTAAATTTTAAATTATACTCACAATTGATGAATACATCACTATATAGAAAAAAAAATTATAAAAAATATTTCATCTTCATTCTAATGGTTCTTCATTAATTTATAATAAAAATATATAAAATTATTTTATTTTATAGACTAGTAAACAAAATTATTTTCAACATTTAGTTTTTCCTATTAATACAGTCTATCATAAAATCTTGGTTATAATGGTCATGTTTATAGAATAATATTTTGATAGTGTATTTCATTTTCAATCCATGTGATGTGTACATCTAAATTTATCAATGATATTGAATTTAATTAAACATATTTATATTTTATTCTATTATGGAGATATATCCACTGATGATATTGGTTTTCCTTTTCATATACCTAGGAACACATGACACGCCTCTTTTAAAATATCAGGGTGTTGTATACAATGTTTTTTCCTTATACCATTAATGATTTTTTAGTATGATGGGATGATTATTTCCCAAATATGAATAAGGAAGGTAATAATGTCTTATGTTAGTTCATATTTTGGTGTTCATTCCCCTTCTTAGTACAAGACGCGAGGGGGATGCGTGTCACATAGTTTTGGATTAGTTTGTTCATTATGGGATATCTCTGTGTCTGATTGGCATTTCCACTCTCTATTGAAATATCTTCTGACTTTACATCTTGTTATATTACACAATTTTTGGGTTGGAGGTGTTTTTGGGTGTTATATAGAGTTTTTAGTGGAGTTTGGGGGTCCATTATATTTTCCACAATAAATACATGTCATTTATAGTTTACAAAATACCCTACTAACAAGTTTATGACGATGGACGTGTGATGTTCCATGTATTTTCTAGAGAGATGAGATGTGTCAGTGCATGTGGGGATACGATCCAATGTATTTATAAGAATAATTTTTTATGACATTTCTTATTGGATAATGTGGTACACTAAATATATGGAAGCACTAGGATGTATGACGACAAATAGATTGAGTTACATACCTATGGGATATTAGTGTGGGGTACCCGTTATCTATATTATTATCATAATCATGTTATAAATGGCTTCTTTTATTTTGTGGGAATAATGTGGTGACGTTTAGATGGATAGTTGACCGTTTTAGGGGTTATTGGTAATTTTATTTTATCATGGGTGCATTAGATTACTTCATCCACATGTGCTCAGGAGACTATGTTTTTCAACTATGTTTACATGAATTTTCAATGATATTATGTTAAACTATTTTTAGGTATCATGGTGAGTTATCTAGACCGTGATGGACAATACTATCTCAGATCATGTAACGCCCAGACCCTAGTTATCCAAAGTTAGTGCATTAGAACATTACATTTCTATTATACAGGGAATAATTTCCCAAAAGGCCGATCCGTTTATAGCATTGGAATTACTAGATATATTTATAAGTTTTACATTACATTATAAAATGAAAAACAACCCCAATATTGTCTCCATTGACCACATTCATATCCCATAGACTATCCCTTCAGGGTAGTTATAATATACATATTTGCATCTTGGTATAATTAAGACATAGAAAGTAGTGAGCTCAGCCACTCAGTACAGATTACAATATAGAGGAAACATTCATGAATAAACATAAACATTTTAAGGCAATGTATTAGTCTAAAAAACCCCATTTATAATTAAACGTCAACATAATATATAAATGATAAAAACAAAAATTGTCATTTATTTATTCACATGGATATTCTAATAGTTTAATAAACACATGTAATATCAATAACACATTTCATAATCATTTAATTCATAATTACTAACATCATAACCACATAGTCAAGGCCTTGTTGCAAGAGTACAAATAAGACTTTTTTCAAGTAATTGTGCCCAGACACTAGTTTGTTTTGTGATACCTACTGAAGAATCAAAGAGATATAGTAAGCTCCACACGTCACTTACTATGTACAATGAATTCCTCATATGAAAAGGTTGAAACATAACCTAAACATTAGTATAAAAACTAGCATAGAAAATGTTAACACATTAACCATAAACCATGAATGGTATAAAAGATAACACATCCACAGTGAAACATATCACATACCCAACAATACAATATATATGATTTTTATCATAACGAATCAACTTGAAACAAGTGTAAAATCAATCAATGGATGTTGATATATACGAAATAAAAAACATTTGAGAGAAATATCACTTTCTTTTTTTTAAATAATTTAAAAGTTACATAATTATAAAAGAAACATTTATTAAGAAAAATATTCTAAGAAATTTATAAGTGATTCTTAAATGGTGTTATAACTATGGAGAATAACTTCCCCCAGTATAAGTTAAAAAAAATTCTTACCTGAATTTTTCAAAAATGTCATAATGTACAATGTTTGGAAAACGATAGAAAGATTACTATAAAATAATTTTATAAAATGTCAAACAAGGTTATGAATGAATTTAAGAAATATTATAGTAAATACTAAAATAATTTTGAAAAACATTTTTAATGTACATAGACATGGCTGATAAAGAGGTCCCAGAAGATACTCACGTAAAAAAAACCTCAGATAATAAAGAGATTGTGAAATTAACCTTTACCTTGAACATTCGTTTGGTCGAGGGTATGTTTAACCTTTTATATAATGAACACAGTATGTTATTAAATTATTCCAAAACTATATTCACATTTATTATTTTACACATGATTTATTTATGACTTTATACTACCCATTTAATAGTGACTTCTATGTTAAATTAACATACATGGTAATAATCTGTTTGTTTATCGTATGGGTTTTTACTTGTTATTCTTGATCGTATCATTTAAAAAGTGATTTAAAACTTCCATAATATAAAAAATGGTCTATATATATATATAATTAGAATATAAATATGTATAATATATATATATGAAAACATGAAAAACACTATTTATGGAGACGGTAGGTCGTATATACCAATAGAAGTTGTTTCCGTTTTCATATCGTATTAAACGCAAATAAGTGAATAAGATATATGTAAGAACATATATATATATATATAGTTATATGATCATTATTATTTTATATATTAAATACTTATTAATAATATATATATTTATAATCATCGTTGAATGGTGAATCTGTAAATTAATCTCATCACGTGGTGGAGACGGTAAGTTGTACGTACACACGAGCGACGATATCATTTCCTCAATTATCAAATGGTTTAGAATTGGATTATAAATTACATTTACAAAAAAATTGGAAATTAATAATATTATTTATAAACATATTACTCATCATTATATCCATCCAAATAACTTAGTGTTGAAAAACAAATTACACCACGATGTGGAGACGGTAAGACAAACATACGCACGCAAGCTAACATTATCATTCATAAGATAGATAAAATAATTAATATGGTTATACCATATTTATAATAACATCAAAGTATGTATAATATACTTGATTTATTATTTTGAAATGGAAATAAAAATGATATAGAATGTGTAAGAATAATATAACTTGGAAAAGGGTGATGAAATTACTACCTCTTCTTCAGGAGCTTCCATTTTATTTGAACAAAAGGAACCCATAGGACTGATTTAAACTCGTGGTAATGCCTATTGGATAAATTAAGGGTTATTGGTAGGATATTTGGATAGGGTTTAGCAGAGCCAAATGGCTTTGGGGTGTGATTTTGAGAGAAGGGGGTTCACTTTTATAAGTGAGGTGAGGGTCACTTTAGGAAAATCTTGTGGCATGATTTTATAAAAAAATAATTTCTTTTTATAATGGCTCCAAAATCATTTATTTTGAGGATAAGGTGGGTTTGGGTAAATATAATCTCAAAAATAAGTTTTATACTGGTTTAGGTCACCATATTAACCTTATATTTTAGATTTATCTCTTGGTTAAATTGTTTAACATTTACCACGACTTATTGTATTTTTATATTATATGGTTAATAAACCTATTATAAAATGAAATGTGAATCCCAAGTGATTAATTAATGACAAAAATATTATTATATAAGTTCTTTGACTAAACCATATATTTGTAGGGCAATTATATCATTTAATATTATAGTATTTTTTTTAAAACTCATTTATGTCTATTTCGACACTATTTGGTATTTTGTTTTTTTGAGAATCATAAAAACATGATTATTTAAAAATAAATAAATTTAACCAACCTTAATATTTCATATTAACCAATAAAATTCTTCTATGTCATCAAAACTTTCATATTAATGAATTTTAATGTTTACCATATCATTTATTTAATTTATTCATTAATAAGGAAAATACTACATCATTATTATGTCATATATAATTTTTTTATTATGAATAAAAACTATAAATAAAATATCATGATGTATTAAATAGTTTAATATTTATAATGAATATTTATAGTCTAATTTATAAATAATATAAACTCATATAAAAATTGTTTTACTAACAGATATTTTATTTTGTTATTTTTATCTTTACTTTAGATTATTTAATATAAAATATCATTATCACTCCCAAGTGGCTCCATGGGGTCCCAAAATAGACCCAAGGATTCACATCATTGGAAATGTATCATTTAATAGGGTTAGGACACGTGTTGTGGTAATTTAATATTATTATAATACTATCTGTTTACACTAATTTACCATATTTTTCCTTTAACCATGATAAATAAAATATTTACCGAAATAATTATTCCTAATTTCTAAAAATAAAATTTACCTATTCACACAATTTGGTCATCATTATTCCATATATGGAACCTATTTTTACAAATTCAAACATAGAATTGGATGAAATTAAATTAATATTAATTCTCGTTTTCAAAACAAAAAATCTTTTTTAAGAATTAATAACTATCAAAAGATTGAAACATGTTTATGTCTACTTTAAATGTGAAATTATATCTAATGACCTAAATTATATTAATTGATAAAAATTTAATCTAATTATAATTTAAAACATATCAAATTTATAATTTGATACTATAAATTATTTCTAATAAAATAGTTTTTTTAATTACAATTTTTAATTTTTAACTATTCATCAAAATATGAAAGTTATCAGAAAAATATCTTAAATTCATCAAGAAAAAATTATTATGTCAAATTTATAAAGAATAATTTAATTTCATTAAATTGAATATTTAAAAGTGTCAAATATTTATTTCAAAAAGAGTTTTTGATAAAAAGGTTGTAAAATATAATTGTTTGAATAATACTTCTTTTATCTAAATGAATGAATTTGTTCATATATTATTTCTAAGAAACATATAATGTGGATTCTAAAATTATATTGAGTATATAAATTCAAAATATTGTTAATACAATTCATAACATCTTTTGGAACATCTTGTTTTAAATGTCATGCTACGCTCAAACTTAGTGTTGCATGTAGTGAAAATTATTGAATTACATTGAAAGGATTACGTACTATGAAATCATATAGTGTTATAGATCATTAGAGTTGTACTATGTCACTACGTTAGCTTTTGTTTTGGAAATTTTCATTTGCAGTCTTTTATCTGTATGTATTTAATGTATACCTTAATTGTGGGATGGCTTCAGTTTATTTAAATATTATTCCTCGAAGTTTCCTATGGATGAATCATATTATCTCATGACAATAATTTATTAAAAAGTATTATTAATCCCATTTCATGATATTTTTATAACCTCAATTCGAGTGCCCAAACCTTGGAGAACATGATGTAGGACAAGGGAGTTATTATATATCCCCCTTCATTATGATATTTTAGTGGGGTCATGATAGAGTGGTATCAAAGTTGGGTTGTTAGATTTGATGGATTTTTGAGTTACGATCCTTCTGGATTGTAAATCCAAGACCCCATAAGCCCGAAGCCAGTGTATTATTTTATTACATTGGCTTGATTTCAATGAATCAAATCCCGAAGGACTAATATATTTATTAGTTTTGGAAATCCAGATTACAAACATGATAACCATAAAACATTGGGAAATAGAAAATAAAAACAGTATACATAATAAAATGAAATCAATATAATCCGTGAAACACATTCAATGTATTCCTTTTCATAACCAAATAATAGAAAAAAAATTATGGTTATCTCAAGCACTCCATACTTGTGTGAACCAATAAATCAATAATGAATCTATAAATCTACAATGATAGGTAAAAATTGATAACACATATCATTTAATAAATAATATAATAATGAAATATGATAATGTATATTATAACTACATGAATAATAACATCTAATAATAGAAACAAAAGAATATAATGTTGGAATGAATAACAATGGAAATCTAAAACATATTGAGAACTCTTTACGCCAATAATCTAATACATTCAAGGCATCATGACAAGAACCAAACACTATTATATATTCATGCAAAGAATTAATTACCATCATTCCTTCATAAAGGGAATATAATCAACTGGCTAGGCCTCCAACAAAACCCTATTTAGTCTATCTCACTGAACATATCAATAGATCAAGGGACTATTGTACTCTCCACCTTCTAGATTCTAAATCCAATTCATTACACATATGTATAATAATGAATTTAATTAATAAATAACGTTCCTTATCACCACATATCCATTTTGAATAAATAATATTGTTTTACCAAAAAAAATTTATTGGTGGAAAAGTGACAACAAATGAAGTTGATGTTGATCTATGAAAATACCTTTTAAAAAAATTCAATGTGTCCCTTAACATATTTAAATATTTAAATAATAATTCCACTAAAATTAAAATAAAGGTGAAATATCCTGAGAATACAAAGATTCATGATATGACATGTCAAATGGTAGTATATAAACCATATATAAGTTAGTTGTTGAATAACATTATATATGTCTCAATAGAATGTAAATTTAGACAAAATCCCTTACTACTTTGGTTATATATAAATTCAAAGTCCCAAAAGTAACGATCACAAAACGAATCATTTAAATTACATGATAATAAATGAAATTGTGATTTAGTATATACAAAATAGTCGTAGGATCACTTGAATCTGACATGTTGTCTATGTCTTTGTGTTGAAAAATAATAAATTTGATATAATTAAATACCTTATTCAGAAAATTTCATATAATTATTATTACTTTTAAAAAACTCATCACAATTTATAATACAACTACTTAAATGATTTATTTTATGTCTTTTTTTAGACCATATTCGGTTTAGGTGTAAAAAACGACTATGGTAGGACAATTATGGTCAAAGTGGTTATTATATAAATATATCCAAATTAATTTTTGTGATAGAATTATAATATTTATTCATCTATCATAATTTCAAAACCCAATATTTAATTTTTTTTTGAAAAATCATATAACATTAGAATCATTGAGATGGTGGGCCATACGTACACATTTGTAATGCTCCTATGATTCAATGATCATTATAGAACGAAAATTAGAACCACTGTATATTTCTATAATAAACATAATATCATAAAATAAAATGTTATATATTCAAAAATTATTATATATATAATTCATGTTATGTAAAAGGACTCACATAATGTCGAGGTCAAGTTAGTCCACACTTCCTTGGTCAACATTATATCATTTTTTTGAGTGAAAGGGTAATAGAGAAAATTATATATCATATATTATATACAGAAAGATAAATACATCATGAATATCATGTATATATATATGATATATATTTAAAATATTTCAAATTAAAACCACCATTAATTCATTCCATTCAGTGTATGAACTTATCATATCACTTTGAGAAGGCAGTAGCCCATAGGTCCACAAACGAAGTTATTGTAACACCAAAATATAGAAAACATATAGGAATGTGTAATATAAAAATTAAGAATGTATAACAAAATTATAAAAAAATTTAATATCATATAAAAATTGTGTGTCCATATTTATTACCATCCATTAATGGTGTTAAATATAAAACAAACTATCGTCATTCTATGTGCTGTTGTTCAACATTTATGAAGGTTAAGTTCATTACATATTAGATGGAAGTGTGTTTGTGATTGTATTCAAAAACCACTATTTAACAAAATATCATTATATTTTTGATAATTGTCTTATTATATAAACATGTAATAATTATAAATTAAATTGTTGAAGAAAAAAATAAATTATAAGATAATGAGGGAAGGTGTTACATCTTAATTGGGTAATTCCTTATGGTTTTTACAAAAGGGATTACACGGGTGGATTTATTCTAAAATATATACTTATGGGTTAATGGTAGGGATGTTGGGAGACTATATGGGAAGATTTTGAATGATTCTAAAAGGATCAAGAGGTGTGAGGTAGGGGTAGAGAGATTTCATTTCTATAGTGGGAGTGTAACTCCTGTAAATACCAAAATATATTCATTTTTCGGAAGTCATACTTACCTAGTGTGTGCCAAAAACTTAAAAAAGTTTTTTAAAGGGAAAAATGTTTTAAAAAATCCTACGTAACAAAAAAATTGTTTATTTTAATAATTTTGTTCCCAAACATCTATCATTCCCCAATTTTGTCATTTTGGGTTTTATTAAAGAACATTGTTCTCTAACCTGTATAATATAACAACTAACAATAAAAATTTTATATTTATTATAAAATAAATAGAAACAGAATTATTAATATTAATAATAATTTACAAAATTAAAATCTATTTTTTTGGAAATTAATTTTAAAACAATTTCATGTGACATAATAAAACAATGTTGAAACCCAGACCATGACAACACCGTTTTTAAAGTATATGGGTGCATATGTTAATTATAAAATAACAATTGGTCCATCAATTAACCATATGTGATATTTATTAATACTTCACAAATTACATTAAGATATATATAATTTTTGTTTATTTTACATAATTTAATAAATTATTATTTATTGAATAATAATAATAATTTCAATTTGTACATTATTTATTTAATTATAATTTTAAAATATATAAAATTATTGGATTCAAAATATATTAATTTTAGATATTTTTAGCATTATGTATTAATTAAGAAAAATATTAAATGAAAATATTTCGATCAACCTAATTCACTTTTAATATTTATAGTATCATTTATTTAATTTAATTATTAACAAAATGAACACAAAATTGGCTTTTCATAATAATTTAAATTGAATAATTAATCATTAAAATTTAATAAAAAATTATTATGATAAAATTTACACATTTACCATTTTAAATGGTGGGTATAATCTAAATTCTTATTTTTTTCATATGTCTAATTTTTATAAATGTTAAAGGTATGTGAAGTTCATTTTTTGTCTCATTCATTACATAAGAATTCATATAAGTAAAATCCAATAATAATATCCCTATAAAAAACAAAATTATAAGAATGTGGGGTTTTGGTTAATCTATTTGCATATAATTTTTTTGGACAAGTGTATAGATCAATTTGGCCATTAATATTTATGATTAGCACCTTGTTGATATTATTTTTACCTTAATCTCCATACTTAATTTTCATCCCATTCACTAATAATTTTGGTAATAATTGTACCTGGACTTGTTAAACTAAAAATATTATACTAATTACAACCATGTATCTCTATTTTTCAACAATCAAATCATAGAACTAGGAAAATTGGAATTAATGGTAATCTTAAAGACATGGAGAGAAAGTGCGATTTTAATGTAGTAATGTTCAATATTTCAATGTGTTTTTATATCAATTATTAATATAAACATGATTCCAATCACCTAAATTCAGAAACATTAGTTATAATTGATCTATTTTGACTAATAAAATTAAAATGTAATTAAAAATTAATAATTATTGAAAAGTAATTGTGTTATTTAACAAAAATGCATATTTTTAACTATTCATAAAAAATGAAACATCTCAATGAAAAACTAAAAATTTACATTAAGATTCTTTTGATATTATTAATGAAAAATTATGTTTTTTTGACAAAAAATTTTTAGAAGTGTCAAAATTAAGTCTTAAAAATGTTCTTTATTAAATGGTGATGAAAAAAAATTAATGCAATTAATTCTTGAATCGTGTATTTAACATGTATAACATATAGTTTTGTATAAAAAAATATTAAAAATAAATTTTATTATAAAATTAAAATATTACAATTTCTTTGAGTATTACATTCTTTCCACATAATTTAAATTAGATCTTCTCAATTTAAACATTATATCAATAATTATGGGATTGTTATTTGAAAATAAACTATTGTTTAAAAACCCACATCATAAATAGTGTTAATAAAAAAAATTTTAAAAAAGAGATAAAGAGACATATGATTGTCAATTAACAAGTTTCCCTAGTATGATAACATAGTTGGGAAATGGAAACATGAATATAGATGAAGAATAGATCAATCTTGTTCTGATGGTGAGTGATATAGAATATGATTAGGAGAAATTTAACAATCAAAGGAAAATGTATTTTTGATAATCTATGGAGCCATTTGATTCATCGAATACCAAGGTAGTAAGTTTTTTTAAAATATCATTTTTCTGTGATTTAGGGAATTCATTCACTCTCTGAAAATATAAGTAAATATCCTTATATGATACACTTCTATAAGAAAAATCATATATGTTTGTCATTACATGAACAATTTATACTTCATATATTAGAACAAGATTCATCATATAATTATTTCATATATCAATCTATTAATCCAAATCCAATTGTCAACAAAATCCATTGCATAAATTGTTAAATCATCAAAAAAATACCCAACATTTTATATGGAAGGTCGCTGAATTTCCAAAAAGTAATTATCATTTTCTTACAATCAATATAATGTTTATCTTCAATTATAACATAACAAAGGCATGAACAGCTTGATCATATGTCATCTTGAAAATCATAATAACAAGAATCAACATAAAAAATATTGGAAACATTATTTAATTATTATTACATAAGTAAAACACATGTGGTCGAACATATTAAACAAATCCAAAAGTAATTTAAACATCGGCAATTATAACATACACCAATTTTTCAATGAATCATTACATAGTTCCAAGGTAGTCAAATCATATCCAAATCAATATAGTATTTTTACCAACATCCATTTATTAACATTTGAAATATATTGTTGGCTTTATTTACATCAGCCATATCTTTTTGAAAAATGTTTTACTTTCTACTAAATTATTTTTAGGTAACATTCATCATAAGATCTCAAATCCTTAGAGAAAAATTACTACAATACAATCCTCATTTATTTTATAATCCTCATAACCAGTACATTGATGAGAAAATATTCCAATGAAATAATCATTTAATATTAATTTTAAAATTTATTCTTCATTCTCATTAGTATAATAACATAACCATAATCCAATAGAATCATTTATGGTATATTATTTTGATGATTGCGAAAATGATTTTACTAGTGTCCCATATCCTTTTTTAAAAGCATTATACATTGAAAACCTTTTTATTACCCATGAAATCATAATCATGGTGGCCTTTCTTTCTACACTTATAGAATCTCTCATTAAATTTAAGAATGTACTTGAATATTTATTTCCAAAATTATCACATGTGGGAAAGTAATTCTTTCCCTTCTTCCCTTAATCTATATTTTTCATTACCATCTTCTCCATCTTTTTCATAACTTTAAAGACATATTAATATGATAATTAATTCTATAACTCATTAGAACAATAAATAGTCTTTGAGTATGATGAGAATACATGGGAGACTATTTCCTTTTAAAAATTTCACTTAAGACTATAGAAGATATTATCATTCATACTATTGGGATCAAATACATTGGTGGAATTCACATTACTCCTATAAGGAACATTTTTGAATAATGTTCTACACTAGATTAAATAATAACATATTTTATAATCCCAAAACAAGTTAACACATTAAATTAATTGAAAACATTATGCAGAGCTAATATCATAATCATAAAAATCTATTATTTAATTATTTCATTACATTTAAATCCGTCATGAATGCTATTAAATAAGAATATGATTAATCCTAAGTGTATCCCCTAGGAGTTTCAAACCAAGTGCACAGCAAGTCTAATTGTCATGTACTAGTTTACACCGAATCTGGTCCAACGAACCACACTAGAATTTTTACTACTAGGTAGATATTTTACTGATCCATATCCACCTATAGTATAAAGATAGGGATTTATTTCTATGAATAGAGACATACCCTCAAAATTAATATTTTTTAAGATTTTATTCTATTCATAACATCAAAATATATCTATGGGTTATGTTCTATAATCATTTTTTTCATAATTTAGTTTACAAGGATTCTTCTAAACATTTTTTGATACAAATTGAAATGCCGCAACCACAAAAACCAAGATCTCTTAAAGTAATTTGTTACATTTGAAGGATAAAAATGAAATTAAATCCAATGTTCTTATCTGTTTTTTGGTTTTGGAAATCCATATTTTATATATGATATCCATCAAACATCGGGAAATTGAAAATATATAAATAATACATAATAAAATTAAATAAACAGTGTCTGTTAATCTCATTAAAATGAATCCTCTCCACAACCTAAGGAAAGGAAACATTATAATGCTGATCCCAAACTATCAGTAAGGCAATGTAAAGTTGAATCCTTAATTAATAAATAAATCAACATGGAAAGGTATATAACTTCTAACACATTCCATTTAATCAATAATATAAATATTAAACATACCTATGCATATTATAACTAATTGAATAATATGGTTTCATAAAAATAACTAAATATATTAGGATGGAATGAATACTGATCATTTACTCAACCAAAATAATATCTATATTACCAAATAAAAATCTAATGATGTATCACATTGATATAGCAGGCCCGGCCCAAAACATACAAAATATAATGAATTCATCATTAATAATATATTTTATTTAATTAACAAATAATGTTCCATATCATTAAACATCCACATCGAATGAATAATATTATTTTAGTAACAATTCCCATGTTTAGGATAAGTAACAATAGGTTTTGTTAATGATGATGAATGTAAATCCAATTTAAGGATCAATAAATCATTCTAGAGGCAAATAATAATTAATCATGATAAATTGTTCCTTACTGATTTGAAATAATTAAATTATTAATCCCCATGAATTAAATGAATAATATAAAATCATGAGAATAAATAGATTCATCGTATAACGTGTAAAAGGAGTGTATACACACTATATAAAAGTGAATTAGGGTATAACAACAGATAATCCTCGACGAAATAAAAATTTAGATGATATCCCTTAAAAATGTGCAAGCATAAGAATTAGATGACACAACATTAATGTTTATAAAATTAGAAAATACGATACGTTTATAATAAAATAATTAATTATTTTTTATATTAAAATGTGTATTAGTTACACTACACAAATGAAGTAAGTGATATTAATGGCATATGACTCAATGAATGAAAAGTGAGATAATAATCCCTTACCTTGAATTTTACTTGTCACACCTGACACTGTATTCCTAAATATAATATTACTTTTAATTATTTAATTTCACTACTTCTAAAGAACTCATTACATTGCTTTATACATCTAATAAAATAATATTGTTAATGTCATGTGTTTTGACAATATTCCATTTGTGTATCAAAAATTAATATGGTGGGTCAACTATGGTCAATGGGGATATTATATAAGCATATCCAGAATCATAATCCTGAAATAATTATAATATTTATCCATGAATTTTAATTTTAAAACTGATCAAGCAATATGTTTATGAAAAATGAAAAAATGGTACAATCATATAGGCGGTAGGTATTACGTACGCATGAGTAATGCTCACATTTTTCAATGATTGTTAAGGAATGATGTTAAGAAACACTATATATTTAAATATTTACCATTAAATCATGAATATAATATTCATTAATCGTCTATAAATATATATAATTCATGTAGTTTAAAAGATATCACATCGAGTCGAGGATGCAGTAGTCCACACGTCCACAATCGACATTATCACTTTTTTGTATGAGAAATTTATAATAAAAAAATTATATATTATATATTACAGAAATATAATAATATATTTAATATCTAATATATATTTTTAATTTCCCATATTTTTAATTAAATTTATCCTTAATACTTCCCATGTTGTTTGTTGAAATATCACATCACTTCATGTAGGCAGTAGTCCACACACACACAAATGATGTTATCGTATCCCAATAATCTAGAATGCATGAAGTAATGTGATATAATAGATTAAAAAATGTATACTGACATTATTAAAATAAAATATAACATATAAAAACATAATTTAAATAATAATGACAGACCGTGAACAATGGTAATTAAAAAAATAACGATCGTCCTTCCGTGAGGCAGTTGCTCTCTATACACAAATGATAACAGTGTTACCCATTTGATGGAATTGTGTGTGATTATAGTTTTTAATAATATTATTAAAAAATATAAGTATATTAATGATAATTTTATTAATATATGATACTATAATAATAATAAATATTGAGGGTGTAGAAATAAATAAATTGGATGATCTTGAGAAAATATGATACCACATAATTGGGAAACTCTTTTGGGTTTTCACCAAATGGATTACATAGGTAGGTTTATTCCAAGATAAGGGCATGTATTATTATTTTAGGGATATTGGGGCACAATTTTGGTAGAGTTTTTTTGATATAATGGTGATTGAGAAGTTTGAGGAAGTGGTAGAGTACTTACCTTTTAGTAGGGGAGGGGTAGTGTTACCCATGTAAATATTAAAAGGTATTAATCGGAGGTCTAACATATATAATGTGTCTTTAAAGTGTAACAATAATTTATTAAGGGGAAATATTGTTTGAAAAAAACCTCAAAAAAAAAATATCATCATTTTCTATATTTGGTTCTGTAACATCTATGATTCCCAAGTATTACCATTTTGTTTTTTATTAAATCATGTACATTTCATATCCTAAAAAATTAAACCATTTAATAAAATTACAATTTATTAGAAAATATATGTATATATAATTATCAATATAATATCTAATTAATGAAATAAAAATCCCCTGTCTTTTGGAAATTAATTTTAATAAAAGCGCATGTGACATGTAAAAAACTACTTAAACTCATACCATGTAAACACATTTATTACAGTATATGGGAAAATATATTTATTATAAAATATCAATTGGTCCATTGATTTACCATATTTAATTGGTTTAACACATAAAAAATTACATTCTAAAATATAAGATTATTATAAATTTTTAATCAGATAAAAAAATACAATTTATTGTAAAATTACATGAATGTCAAATTTTACATTCTAAATTTATTTTTAATTTTAAAGTAACAAAACTATATTTTAATTAATATATGTTAAGTTTCATGATTTTTGAAATTATATATTCATCTATAAAAATGTTATTTTTTTGAGTCAATATACTTCGATTTTAATATTTATAGTATCTTTTATTTTTGTAAATTAGTAACAAAATATTCACAATATTGGTGTTTCGTCAGCATTTTAAGTAAATAAATTAAAATTGAAAATTATTTATATATTATTATAATATCATAAAACAATTTATAGTTTTAAATTTTGATTATAATCTAAAATATAATGTTTTTTGCATATCTCATTGTTATATACATGTTAAAGGTATGTAAAGTTCCCTTTTTGGATCTTTAATAACTTATACATTCATATTGGGATATTCAATAAATCATACCCTAAAAACATCATATATAAAATCAATAGGTTATGTGGTTATACTATTTTGATCCAATTGTTTTTTTAGAACTTTTTAGGCTATCTTGGCCCTTATGATTAATGTTTAGTCAATTATTAAGATTACTTTTACCTTAGTCACTATATTTATTTTTATCACTTTCACTAATAATTAATGATGAAAAGACATTTTATCTTATTATACAACAAATATTATATTTACTATTACCATTTACATACATTTATAAAATTATAATAACATAAGTGGGAAATTAAGATTAATGCAATTCTCAAATATGTTGTAAGAAAGAAAGTTTTTAATAAAAACATTCAAAAATTAAATAAGCATTTATCATGGGTTTTAATAGAAAAATTATTCAAATTTTCTAAATTTGGTTAATATATGTATAATTTTTATATTATTACTACAAAATCCAATATAAATTATAATAAAACATAAAATAATATTTAAACGAAATGGTATTTTTCATCTAAAATGCGGTTTTTTAACTATTGAACAAAAAATGAAACGTCTCAAAAAAAATCACCCTAAAAATTATGATATTATGAATCCGAAAATGATGTTTAATTTATCAAATAAAATTTTATATGTGCTGAAAATTATTTTTAAAAAAAGGAGAACAACGAAAATGTGATAAAACTATCTCTTGTATGCAAGATTATCTTATGTTTTATATAAAAAACAATAACATTGTGTTTTATTAAAATTAATATAGAAAAATAATAATTTTACTCTAAAATTGATTCATTTTAATCCCTCGGTGTGCTACAATTATTTCCTGAGTATTTTAAAAAATAGTGTATATTTGCATTAGTACCTGATATATATACAGAGATTGGTTAGAAAATGGGTTTTAGCACACCTCGTGATATAGTGTATGAAATCTATGATAATTCAAGGGACAAATGAGGTGGATATATTTTTATGATAGAGACCAAGGATAGTAACATTCATCACAATGAATTTAATTCTAGTTTAGATGGGATGTTTTGGGGAGAATGAATACAATAATGATAATAAAAATGAATTTAAATATAATCACATCCTATCAGGACTAAGATGTCACGACCTTTCCTCGGGGCCCGTGTCGTGGCTACCCCCAGCCCGCCTTCCATAGGCCAGGGGCTGGCGACTAGCACCAAAGGCGTAAATCCCAATAACTGGGAAGGCATTGACTTTTATAAAAGTAAACAAAACACCACAGCGTACAAGCGAAAATAAAACACTAAGTACAAAGAGAAGTGCTGAAAGGTAAATGGGCCAGAATACAAACCCAAATGAACGTAAAACTATAACTAAACATAGTACAACAGAAAAAGACAACAGCTGGAAGAACGGATCCTACCTGAAGGGTAGGTACAGATAGCCTCCACAACGCCTTCATCCGTTAACCTCCTCTGTATGTCATCTCGTCGTGAAGTCCACATCCGGATACTGACTCATCGTGTGGTCCACCTCCGGGTACCGTCCAGCCCTCGAACACTCGGCCCCCATCAGCACTGTCCGTCATCTGCAACCATCACAACAAGGTGCGGGCATATCCCGTGCAGGGGTGAGTATAAAAATACTCAGTAGGAACCCCGAGACCCTCAAGGTCTCACTAAACCAACATGGATAACCACAAATAAGATCTCAACAGATAACCTTTACTTATGTATATTCCCATCCATATACCTATTTTATCAAGTAACCCTTCTCAAACACCAAGATCATGAAATCAACGGATAACCACTACCCATGTATATGCCCATACATATAACTAAGTTATAAAGTGACCCATCTCAATCATGAGGTAAACACAAAGGTCAAAATTCTCAGCTCAAACTAGGATTTTCATTATCGAAACCGTAACTACTGAAGAGCCCCGTCTCTAGAGTGTACAGTGGTCTGGTCATGACTCCGAGGTACTGCTCACTAACCTAAGACTACTGAGGTACTCCTCCCGTCGAGTACTGCGGGTCATCCACCCAAACACAGTAGTGCTTCCCTACGGGGTATGTCACCCAAACACAGTAGTGCACACCCCCTAGTAGCCTACCGAGGTACTCTTCGGACGAGTATCGCGGGTTTACACTATCACACAGGTGGTGATCCATCCTCCATGGGTCTGCATCCAAACAAAGTAGTGCTTCGTCCATTGGGCTTTTCGACTCACTCCAAGTCGAGCTGGTCAAGTAGTCCTCAGGTCTCAGTCAGCTACACGGTCTCCGTACTCCTTACGCTCGTCTCCGGGAGGGTCCGCTCAATGAGTTATAGGTTTATACTCCATGTATCTCAAAGTACCACAAAGAAGTATCATAAAAGGACCGCCTCGTCATAGGGGTCTCAACGCAACAGGCGGCGTGTCAATTGGATGCCCGGTCTGTGAGTAACTATCCTTTTCGTCCCTGGGGCCCGGTTGGTTTCGTGTGTGAACCAAACCGGCTATATCTCAACTGTACCCTGAACTCTCATAGGGTATACACATAAGGACCATTTCTCAACGTGATCACCAACGCCACTGACGGTTCATCAAACGGAAGTCTGGTCTGGATGATAAAAGCTTTTCCGTTCCAACGACCTTGTTCGATTTCGGGTACAATCCGACTCGGCCACTATCCAACAGCAACCAAAACTCGGGCGATGTATGCAAAAAGTTCCGTCTCATCAAGATGAATTCAACGAGACAGACGGTGCGTCAATCGGACGCCCGATATGTGAGTTATTTGCTTTTTCTTTTCCAGGGGCCCGGTTGGTTTTGTGAGCGAACCAACCCGACCGCACTCCGACGGCATCCATGGCTCGAGCGGAGTAAGCCAAAAGATCATTCTCACTTAGAGGAAATCAACGAGACAGATGACGCGTCAATCAGACGTCCAGTCTGTGAGTTATTGGCTTTTTCGTTCCAGGGGCCCGGTTGGTTTCGTGAGCGAACCAACCCGACCGCACTCCGAAGGCATGCAGACCTCGTGCGGAGTAATCCATAAGATCAGTCTCACTTAGAGGATATTCAAAAAATTCGACGACATGTCAATCGGACATCCAAAGCTCAAGATATGAGTGTTTCCGCTCCGAGGGCCCGGTTGGTTTCATGTACGAACCAACCCGGCCTAACATGAAGTATTCCGAAACATTGTGTGCGATATACCGAAATGACCGTCTTAATCCAAGGATCGCATCGCCGCTGACGGTGCGTCGTTCGGAGGCCCGTAGATCATGTTATGAGAAAAAGAGAGAAAAGGTCCAGAAACGGGGGGTCTAGGCCCGGACCGACCCGGCCCAACCCTCCCCGGGTCGACCCGACCCGGGTCTGAGTCCGACCGGACAGGCGCCGCCCCGGCCCGGCCTGGGTGCGACCCGGCCCGGCCGACGCGGGCGCGGCCCGACCTCTGGGGTCGGCTCGTCCGGTGACGGCCGAGCGGCGCGGGGTGAGTGCGGCCCCCGCGTGAGAACACCGCTGCCCCGCGTGGGGCCGCCCTTGGTCAGCGGACGCGGCAGAGCCGCGTCCCGTGTCTCGCAGGATCTGCGTGATCGTGGGTCTGTTGACCGCCGCCGCCGTGGCTGAAGCCACAACCGCTCCGTCCAGCGGCGCGTCGGGGCGCCGCCGCCTCCGGCAGCCGGCGCCGCCATGCCAGTGACCCGCGCCTCCTGGTTTTCCACGAGCCACCAGAGTTTCTCATGTGGTCCGTTTTTAAATCCGTCTATGCCGGAGTTCATCTAGGGTCTCGAACATTACTGCGGGAGCTTCAAAATAACCTTGCAGACCCGTTTATCATCGCCCATCAATCGGCACGTCAATCAACAAATCGCATCATCCTCATGGTTCTCCGGCGCAACGCGATGGCGCCGCGCCCCTTCGCTGTGGCCCCACTCCGTCCGTGGATGTCTTCGGTTTTCTCTAACGCGGCGCGACGGCGTCGCGTCCTTGTTCATTTTCACGGCGTGGCGTGACGACGCCACACATTCATTACCGCACGATTTCCACGCGATGCAACAACACCACGCTATTCTCGTTTCAATCCACAAAAGAACCCAACATGGATAAGGAGGAGGGTCGGCCGTGTTTTTGAGGTCCGGACCCCTCTCGTTAATTGATAGCAATTGGGTATATTTCATGAAGAACGTCAAGGTAATAATCATGATAAAATTAAATAAATAAACCCCGACAGTTTTTCCGCAAACAAGAATTCCAAACCCGCAACATAATCTTCGCAGATCTACTTGATGTTTAGTTGATCCGTGTTCTTTGATTTAGAAGGAAGTAACTTGGGGTTCATTAATAATCACAAAACAATTCCCTACCTCGACATTACTTGAACGGAGGTTCATCGAACGAGGATTCGTCGCGGAAAGAGACGTCGCGAAAGAAGACGTCGTCGGCGTCGTGGTAAGAGGCGTCGCAGAAGGAGACGTCACGGAAGGAGACGTCGACCTCCGAGGAATCCGGCGTTCTTCACATTCTTCGCATTTTTCGTGTTCTTCGATGAAGGAGATGAAGAAACTCTTCAATCCTTATCCTTTTTCCCCCCAAGACTCCACCACAAGAAACTAACCCAAAATAAAATTAGCTCACCTCTTATTTTATTAACATAACATAACTTTTGAATTTCAAGAGTTTGAAATTTAAAAATCCACACTTAACTCACTTAATTAATAACATAAGTTATTAATGTTTAAGTTATCAAGAGTTAATGGTGAGTTGAGGGGGTTGAATAATATGAAGGGGTGGGGTTCGTGTGGGCCCCATCACCCTCAGAACCCCTCTTGGGAAGTTGGGTAGTTACCCAACTTCCACCCAAAGCCACATACCACTAAAAGAAAATAAAAATTGTAGTGAATTTATAAAATAAACTTTCAAAATTTTTATCGTCTTCTCTCGTGAAAACGATACTCCGGAAATGGCGTTCCTAAGAAATTATCGGCACTATGGTTCCATCGGTGCCCTCAGAATTCGATTCCAAGCAACGGTTCAAAAGTTAGAAAAACCCACTCGTTCGTTCACTGAACGTACCTGAGCCAAACTTCTGAAAATGATTCCGGGCACACCGGGCCTCCAAATCATATTCTGTCAGAAATTGAATTCTTTTAAAATTACATAGAAAATTAAGAAAAATTTTCCTTGAAATTTCCGGGTCTTTACATTACTCCCACCTCAGGGCTTTACATCCCCGTAAATCATCAACACAAACTAGGGTCACAAAAGCGGTATTGAGCACACACCTGAGCCTTCCTCTCCCATGTGCTTACCTGGGGATTTTGTACTACCAAATAAAGTGCACCAGAGGAATCAAACGTCCTCATCGGATCCACTCATGTCGATCCTCAATCCCTACTGGAACCTCCGTGGAAGTAACTCCATCGTCATCGTCCTGCTCCTCATGGTCGATGATATGCGAAGGTTCAAGCGCGTATCTCCTCAGTTCAGATTCCTGGAAAACGTCATGCAACTGGTGAAACTGAGGTGGATGGGTCAAGTGGTAAACCACCTCGCCTACCCAGCTGAGGACCTAGAAAGGTCCGCTGAACCTCAAGGATAAATTGCCACCCTGGCCACATCTCTCTAAACCTCGTCGAGTTGAGACTCGTATAAGGATTTGATCGTCATCCTCGAACTCTAGAGGTCTCCTATTCCTGTTAGAATTGAAACTCAAACGACTGTTGCCATGAGGGTATGGTTGACCGACTCAAGAGTGATCTATCACACCCTCCTGTAAAAGAGTTTATCTTGTGCAGCTTGGGGTTTCCTTTTCGCCGACCAAGGAAAACCCATCCTGACGTTTGCCTAAAACCTTCAATTTGAGTATGAACAGTTATTTCCCATTCCATACTCAAACTAACGTCATAAGGCCTCGACGCTGCCACCAAGAGATTCCAACCAAAACTCTCGCCTTGAGGGTCTCACCACACCGTCGACTTAAGTGTGATTATCGAGTCTCCTCCCAAGGTATCTCTAGACGTGAGGGTCAAGTCCATGGATTCCAGAAACTGTAGGTCTGGAACAAGATTTGCGAAAGCAAGGAATGGTTCATATCGATGTCTGTTACTACAGTATCTAGTAGTGGATACATACTGTCCCTTGAATCATTTTTAGAGCCATTGGGTCACACTCCTTGACCGCATGCAGACGCATTCTTCTTCCGCCCTACAGCTCCCTGAGCCTGGCGTGGATAACTAAGGCAGGTTGGTGTAGAATGTTTAGATGTACACCACCTCATGCTGCTCTCCTAGATCTGCCTCCACGTCTGCTGCTCCACAGACTCTTCTCTACTTAAAGCTTCCTCTTCTTTAAACATTTAACACGCTCGAGTCTCTATGATTTGTGCTGGTTTCCTGTTTCTTACTGCACTGTGCAGTCTTCATCCGCTCCTGGGTGATCTGCACCTTCTTTTTCTAAGATCTGAAGAGCTAATAAACTTTCTCCTTTTCCGAAAAGAGATTATCGGTCTCATCCCCTGGATGAACCACGCCCATTGCCTAATACAGTCATTCCTGACATGAATGATGCATTCATGCCATGGATGGCGTCGTAAGGCCTCGACGTAACTACAAAGAGATCCAACTGTCACTCTCTCCTCCAAGGGTTGAGTCACACATTCGGCACCAGTGTGAGGTCAATTGGTCTCCTCCAGTAGAAATCTTGAAAGTGAGGGTCAAGTCAACAGTTTTAACCGGGACCTCTTAGTATCAACCAAACAAAAGGACAGGAAAGCAGACATCCCAAGATAAGTGTCTTTTTATTATTGCAGCTCATAGTAAAAAGACACGAAAACAACAGAAACATGGAACTATAAGTAAAATGGACGTATCCACTAGTTCCGCTCCTATCCACCTGCTCCAGGAGCTCTACTTCCTTTTCCACTACACAGCTGTTTCTCAAGCACTCGTCGCTGCTTCTGCCTCGGTGGTTCCTCCAAAGCCTGCAGATCAACTGTACGAGGAGTCGAACAGTTACGTCCTAGGTGATCCTTTTCTCTGCAAGAGTAACATTGTCTGTTTCTGGCACACCCAGCTCTATCCCCACACCGGGTGCCCCACACCTCCGATCCTAAAACCCGAGATTGCCCAACTGCTGGTCTGGTCTTCCTGGACCTCTGCATCATCTGTCTACTGCCCAAAGATGACTCAGATACTAATCGAAAACCCTACGGAAAAGGAATAAGCTCCTGTACATGCTCGGGGTGTAGAGCTACTGGCACAAACTCCAACCTGAAGAAGTTCTCGAAGTCTTCCCATGCGAAGGACATCCCATCGTAAAACTGGAACAAGTGGCTCCACCACCTTCCTGCTGTTTCCTGAAGAATCCTGGCCACAATGATCACCATGAAGTCTGCCGGTGTCCCCACTATCCAAAAGACTCTCACCACATCCTCCCGACAAACCTCAGCCACCAGCAGGTCCGTCTCTCCCCGGAACCTGGGTGGCCTCTGGCACTAGAACTCATGCAGCGCACTCAAGTGGCGTGCATCGCCTACTGCTTGTGCTGGTGGCATCGGTGGACCAACGTATGGTAGTACTGCTGGTGCCTCTGCTGGTGCCTCAACTTCAAGAGGGCCCTGTACCGAAGCCTCATCTCTCGACAGGCTGTCAATAAGAACATCCCTCTGGGCTCTAGCTGGTTGTCCGAGAAAAGGCATCCTGAAAAAAAAAGTGTGACATAGTCAAACGATTATACCTGGTGAGCTGACCTGGTTTGAGATGATATTTAAATAAAAGTTCTGGAAACACACATGCAATAAGTGTTTTCGTGCACAAAGTCGGAATTCAGTTTTCTGGGTCCTGGTGTATGGATACGTCGGCCGCCCGCACCAACACTGAACTCCCTGAACTGAAGACCACACTCGGTACCCTTAACACTATTGCTCCACAGAAAGAAAATATCAGATTTATATGTTCTGTGGTAGAACTGACACCTCTGATACTAATTTGTCACGACCCGTCCTCGGGGCCCGTGTCGTGACTACCCCAAGCCCGCCTTCCATAGGCCAGGGGCTGGCGACTAGCAGCAAAGGTGTAAATCCGGATAACAGGGAAGGCATTACCTTTTATAAAAGTAAACAAAACACCACAGAGTATAAGCCGAAGTAAAACAGTAAGTACAAAGAGATGTGCTGAAAGGTAAATGGGACAGAATACAAACCCAAATGAAAGTAAAACTATAACATAACAAAGTACCATAGAATAAGACAACAGCTAGAAGAACGAAAGCGACTCCTGGGGCGTCCTCTTCAAATCCTCCCTGAAGGGTAGGTACAGATGGGGTAGCTCCTGGATCGTCCACCAAGGATCCTACCTGAAAGGTAGGTACAAATATCCTCCACAATGCTCTCGTCCGTCAACCACCTCCTTGTGTCGTCTCGTCGTGAAGTACACCTCCGGATACTGACTCGTTTTGTGGTCCACCTCCGGGTACCGTCCAGTCCTTGAACACATGGCCTCCATCAGCACTGTCTCTCGTCTGCAACCAACACAACAATGTGCGGGCATAGCCCGTGCAGGGGTGAGTATACCGATACTCAGTATAAACCCTGAGACCCTCAAGGTCTCACTAGACCAACATGGATAACCAGAAAGAAGATCTAAATAGATAACCTTTACTTAGGTATATGCCCATGCATATACCTAAGTTATCAAGTAACCCATCTCAAACATGAGGAAAACACCAAGATCATGAAATCAATGGATAACCACTACCTAGGTATATGCCCATACATATACCTACGTTATCAAGTGACCCATCTCAATCATGAGGTAAACACAAAGTTCAAAAGTCTCAGCTGAAACCAGGATTTTCATTATCGAAATCGTAACTGTTGAAGAGCCCCGTCTCTGGAGTTTATAGTGGTCCTGTCACGACTCAGAGGTACTTCTCACTAACCTAAGACTACAGAGGTACTCCTCCTGTCATGTACCGTGTGTCAGCCACCCAAACACAGTAGTGCTTTCCACTGTGGTATGTCTCCCAAACACAGTAGTGCACACCCCCTAGTAGCCTTCTGAGGTACTCTCCGGACGAGTACCGCGGGTCTGCACTGTCACACAGGTAGTTCTCCATCCACCATGGGTTTGCACCCAAACAAAGTAGTGCTCCGTCCACTGGGATAATCGACTCACTCCAAGTCGAGTCGGCCAAACAGTCGTCAGGTCTCAATCGGTTACACGGTCTCCGTACATCGTATGCTCGTCTCCAGGAGGGTCAGGTCCATGAGCTATAGGTCGATACTCCAAGTATCTCAAAGTCCCAATAAGAAGTATCTCAAAGGACCGCCTCGTCATAGGGGTCTCAATGCAACAGGCGGCGCGTCAATCGGACGCCCGGTTTGTGAGTTACTAGCATTTTCATCCTCGGTGCCCGGTTGGTTTCCTGTGCGAACCAAACCGGCCGTATCTCAACTGTACCCCAAACTCTAATAGGGTATACTCATAGGGACCGTTTCTCAGCGTGATCATGAATACCGCTGACGGTTCGTCAAAGTGACATCTGGTCTGAAAGATAACACATTTTCCGTTCCAAGGGCCCGGTTGGATTTCAGGTACAATCCGACCCGGCCACTATCCAACAACAGCGAAAACTCAGGCGAAGTATGCCAAAAGTTCCGTCTCATCAAGAGGAATTCAACGAGAGAGACGGAGCGTCAATCGGACACCCGGTCATTGAGTTCTTGGTTTTTTCGTTTCAGGGGCCCGGTTGGATTCGTGAGAGAACCAACCCGACCGCACTCCGAAGGCATCCAAATCTTGAGTGGAGTATGCCAAAAGATCCATCTCACTTAGAGGAATTCAACGAGACAGACGACGCGTCAATCGGACGTCCGGTCTGTGAGTAATTGGCTTTTTCGTTTCAGGGGCCCGGTTGGTTTCGTGAGCGAACCAACCCGACCGCACTCTGAAGGAATCCAAACCTCGAGCGGAGTAAGCCAAAATATCCTTCTCACTTAGAGGAAATTCAACAAAGTCGACAGATTGTAAATCAGACGTCCGTAGCTCAAGATATGAGTGTTTCCACTCCGAGGGCCCGGTGGGTTTCGTGTACGAACCAACCCGGCCTAACTCATTGTATTCTGAAACATTAAGGGTGATATAACGAAACGACCATCTCGATCCAAGGATCAAATCTCCGCTGACGGCACCTCGTTCGGAGGCCCGTAGCTCATGTTATGAACAATAGACCGAAAAAGTACGGAAACGGGGGGTCTGGGCCCGGACCGACCGGCCCAACCCCCCTGGGTCCGGGTCCGACCAGAAACGCGCGGCCCGGCTCGGCCTGGGGGCGACCCGGCCCGGCTCGGCCTGGGGGCGACCCGGCCCGGCCGCCGGGGTCGGCTCAGCCAGTTACGAATGAGCGGTGCAGGGGGTGTGCGGTCCCCACGTGAGAACACTGTGGCCCCACGTGGGGCCGCCCTTGGCCGGCGGACGTGGCAGAGCCGCTTCCCATGTCTCGCCAGACCCGCGCTGTCGCGACTGTCTTGACCGATGCCGCCGCGGCTTATGCCGCGGCGGCTTCATCCGGCGGCGCGTCGGGGAGCTGCCGCCTCCGGCTGCCGGCGCCGCCGCGCCGGCGACCCGGGCCTCCTGGCATTCTGCGGGCCACCAGAGTAGCTCTGGTGGTCCATTTTCAAAACCGTTTGTGCCGTCGTTCATCTCGGGTCTCGAACATTACTACGTATGCTTCAAAATAACCTTGCGGCCCCATTTTTCGTCTCCCGTCAATCCGCACGTCAATCAACAAATCACGCTGTCCTCGTGGTTCTCCGGCGCGACACGATGGCGTCGCGCCCCTTCGCCATGGCCCAACTCCGTTCGCGGATGACTTATGTTTTCTCTGATGCAGCGCGATGGCGTGGCGTCCTTTTTCATTTTCACGGCGCGGCGCACCGACGCCACACATTCCTTGCCGCACGATTTCCGCGCGATGTGACGGCACCACGCTATTCTCGTTTCAATCCATAAAAGAACCCAACATGGATAAGTAGGAGGGTCGGTCATGTTTGTGCGGTCCGGCCCCCTCTCTTTAATTGATAGAAATTGGTCATATTTCATGAAGAACTTCAATGTAATAATAATGAACAAATTAAATAAATAAACCCCTACAGTGTTTCCGCCAACAAGAATTCCCAACCCGCAACATATTCTTCGTGGATCAACTTGATGTTTAGTTGATCCGCGTTCTTTGATTTAGAAGGAAGTAACATGGGGTTCATTAATATTCTCAAAAAAAAATTCCCTACCTCGACATTGCTTGAATGGAGGTTCGTCAAACGAGGATTCGTCGCGGAAAGAGACGTCGCGAAAGAAGACGTCGTCGGCATCGTGGTAAGAGGCGTCGCAGAAGGAGACGTCACGGAAGGAGAGGTCGACCTCCGAGGAATCTGGCGTTCTTCACGTTCTTCACGTTTTTCATGTTCTGCAACGAATGATATGAAGAAACTCTTCAATCCTTAGCCTTTTTCTCCCCAAGACTCCACCACAAGAAACTAACCCGAAATAAAATAAGCTCACCTCTTATTTTATTAACATAACATAACTTTTGAATTTCAAGAGTTTTGAATTTAAAAGGCCATACTTAACTCACTTAATTAATAACATAAGTTATTAATGCTTAAGTTATCAAGAGTTAATGGTCAGTTGAGGGGGGTTGAAGAATATGAAGGGGTGGGGTTCTTGTGGGCCCCATGACCCTCATAACCTCTCTTGGGAAGTTGGGTAGTTACCCAACTTCCACCCAAAGCCTTAAACAACTAAAAGAAAATAAAAATTGTAGTTAATTTATAAATTAAACTTCCACAATTTTTATCATCTTTTCTCGTGAAAACCCAACTCCAGAAATGGAATTCCTAAGAAATTACTGGCACTATGGTTCCATCGGTGCCCTCAGAATTCAATTCCGAGCAACGATTCAAATGTTAGAAAAACCCACTCGTTCGTTCCCTGAACGTACCCGATCCAAACTTCGGAAAATGATTTCGGGCACATCGGGCCTCAGAATTAGGTGCCGTAAAAAACTGCGTTCTTGTAAAATTCCATAGAAAATTAAGAAAAAATTCTCCTCGAAATTTCGATGTCTTTACATAAGAATATATAGCTTTATATTTATCAATGGATCCTACTAATTATCTAAATGTGGCTCTATATTTTTATGTATATCTGGATGATTAGGTTGATCTATTTAGGGTTTATCCCAGAGTGAAGGATGAGGCACATAAAATGTAATTACATGCATTCTAGTGGGATTATTTAGTGAAGAAAAAGAGTAGTGTTTCATATGTAGATATTGAAATATGTATAGTGGTTCTCATGATATATTTTAGACTTATTTAATCACTGACATATTACTAGACCCCATTGGTTGTTATTTAGGTGGGTGGTGATATGCGTTAGTGGTGGGTTCCATATCTAAGAGAGAAAGAGGTGGATGAGGTTTCATGGTTCAAATTATATATAAAATTTCAAGTAGTGTTCCATTCATTGAAAATGATGTTGGTAGTGGTAGATGAGAATATTTCTCTAATGTTGGGGATCATGTTGATTTATTCATTGGGGATCAATTTTATAAATATTCTTTGGTTATTACCTATATATTTTACAATTTGAGGCGTCTCATGCAAGACTTCTTAAGGTGGTTCTCTGACAATATATTCTGAATATTTTCACTCCTTTATTTTTATACAATGTATATGAGTTTTATAATAAGGATAATGTGGTTGAGTATATTCTATGACATGGAGTTTTACTGTGATAGGTTAAAAAAGGGTTATTTGAGGATTTCAGTTTTTAATGTAATATCTTAGGAACCATGGCAATTGAGGTTTTTACTAGTGTGGGATTCAATCACAACAGTTTCCATTTAATCCATTACAGGGCATGCTGTTCGATGATATTTCATGGGCATTTGTACTAGTATTATTTGGTTTTTGAGTTTACAGATATCACTCTATCCAATTCCTAGTGGTTACTCATTGTATGTTTGATGTAGGTGGACTTGTTTCGTTCCATCATCAGCATCAATTTCAAATGAGATCATTTTACTAGCAGGGGATGAAGGATTATTCCCCATCGAGGGGAGATATATTGGGTAGAGGTTGTAAATATGATATTCCTTATGTTCAAGGACATCTTTAGAGGAATTTTATTGGCTGTGATCATTAGTATTGATTTACAGTAGATATGTATGAGCTGTATTACACAATAGCAGTGGTAGTTTCAAAGAGTAAAATGATTGTTCGAGCTACGGTGACACTATTTTATTCCTTTGTTTGTGACTTTTTTATTTATTATTTTCAAACTCCTTAGTTGAACCTACTCTTGTTCATTCACTCCCAATAGACTTATAGAGGCTTCTCCTTCAATATGTCTTGACTACCTAAGTTTGAGGAGATACCTGCTTGTTTGATTTGTGATGGGGGTGTAAAATGATACTGGGGAAACATTAGTCCAATGGAATTCTTTTAATACTATATATAAATTAATAATATGTATTACTAGGATTATATTGGTTTTAATTATTATATTATATTACCTACTAATTCTATAGGAGAGTTGTGTTCAATGATTTGGATGAACAATATTTTGTTTTTTTCGATCAGTAGAGTTGTCATATAAGAAATAAGCATGTAGAGCCCATTACTTGATATCATATTAATGTAATTATATGGTATGAAATTGCAATCTATGCTCATGGGGCTTCATAAATCTGTGATCATTGAGTTCTTAGACCAGTTATTTTTCATATTAATTGATGAAATTTTCCTCTATTTGATGTCATCTGAGGATCATGTATATCATCCACTATACATGTTGTAGGTAATTTTGTGGAACCACCTATATGAATTTATTCCATGATTATGTTTTTCCATGAGAGGTGAATTTCTATATGAATGTGGTATCTCAATAGTTTGTTGAAATAGAAACATGGAATGTCGATGTAGTTTTTTATCATGTTGAACCCAATACTGTTCAAGATTATTGAAGTATTCATTGTCTTGGGGCTATTATGATAGATTTTTAGTAATTTATTTTGAGTTTAATACATGTATATATCATTTACATTATTGGAATATTATTTTTTGTGGACTAATTACTGCCATTATGTTCTTGGTTGCGAGAACTGAAAGATGGTTAGTGATCCAGTGCTTCAGTTTCCATAGTAGGGTGTGATTTCTGATGTTTTTTTATGCTTATATTTTGGGATTGAGATTCATTTTATGAATTAGACGGTGGTTATATCTTATGGAATTAATATTTTTTCCCAATAAGTTTATATATGACACTAATTATTGATGTTGGAATTTATTTTGTTGATTCTAATGTTGCTGAAACATAACATCATTTGGTTGCACTTTTTAGGTGTTCAATGATCCCATGATCATTAGGAATATTATTTCTCAACATGATATGGGCCTGAGGATGTGTATGTGGATGTATTTTCTTTTGGAATGAAACATTGAGAACAATTAAAAAAATAAAAATTTAACGTTGTCTAGGATTCTTTGAGGATGATGATGGAAATGAATTGTGTTCACTTGTCTAGTGATTCTTGGAGAGAAATGGAGGCATAATATGGCTTGGATTGAGATACAAGGGTGAATTATAGTAGGGGAACTATTACATGACGGGGGAGTCATCTATGATGTGGAAAGTGGAAACGTCATTGTGGGGAAAGTTATAGGTAGAGGTGATGCGTGATTTTTTTTCCATGGTGATGCATGGGAGGGATTTTCATAGAATGGAATGAATAAGATGTTTATCTGTGACTGGTTTTTTATTAATTTTCATAAACCAGGTAGTCCATTGTGAGTTTCATATCAATCATTTGGAGGTATGTCCATGGGTTTTTAGATATATTATGGTTTAATGATATGTTATTTTTTTCTGGGAAGAAGTTATCAATTGTGGGGTTTTTGGAAAAGTGGTGGATTACTAATAGGTAATGGCTTTGAATCATGTTTCCAGTGTTGTGTTGCAGCCTTTAGATGTTCCTAACTAGTAATGGGGTGGAATATTTCTGGATTCCATCACATGGATAACAAAATAACTCGGATTCTATGATGATATATAGATGACCATTAATTAGTTGATGAAATTGATCCACTTTATAGTAATCAATAAATAAAAAATTTGGATGATTTGGATTAGAGGTATGTTGATGATTTGGTGTAGTTATTTGGTGTTCAATTATTCATTTCAACATATCAAGATGAAATATTTACCAATAATTTTGGTAGGATATTGAATAATTCATTTGAGACTCAGTTTCACCTCAAGACTACTTTCCACATTCAAAACGATGGTAATGTGCCACAAACCATTCAGACACTGGATGATATATTCTAGACATGATTCTTTTTCTATGGGGATCATTAGAATAAATCCTTAAATGTTTCATGTTTTATTAAAAAACTACTAATACCATTCTACTGGAATAAATATAGATTATGATTTGTATAGAGTACTCTTTATTTCTCCATGTTGTTGGATAGTGGTAGGGGAATGATATTATTTGTCTTAATTAGGTGAAGAGAACAAAACAGTATGTTCAAATTGTTTTTGAGATGACAAAAGATTAACGAAATATGAAAGACTCTAATTTATTTCACAGGAGAATGATCTAGGAGTTCGAGTTTGGGACCATGTCTTCTTGAATGTTTCCCCTCGACATGGGAAGTTGTTTATTGACGGGGGTAGGGTTTATTGAAGTTTTTTGGTCCCTTTAGAAGATGGGGATTATTAGTACAAGGGAATATTGGTTTTTGTTTCCATTGTACATGGAGAGTATCCATGATACTCTAAATATCTATCAACATCGTTAGTAACTTCACAGTGACTCCCTTATCATTGAATTTGGATATTTTGGTATGGAGGAAGATGTGACATTGATGGAACAAGTATTAGAGATCTAGGATCACCTAGTGAAAGAACTATTTTGGTAAATTGTCTTTATTGGTTGAATTTTTTGAAGGAATGTTGTTCTAGAGGAGGGTACATGTCTGGGAGAGGGATAGATTAGTTCCTAGTTAGGGATATAATTTTCATTTTCCATACATTAATTTTCTTCTTTTGTATTTATTTGATGTTGTTTTTATATGAAATGTGTCACTTCCATTGATGTATTATGTGTGATGATTTCATTTCATTTGAAAATGGGAGGAAATGAGTCCAAATCGAGATATATAGTCTAAAATCTTATTAATCCTATATGGTGAGTCTATAAATCCAATAGCGGATAATATCATGAGATGAAGGAAAATATTAGTTGATTCTTTTTTACTCGATTGTACGATTAATTAGTTATGATGGTTGTGGATTTTGCTGGCATTAGTGGTTGATGTGTTTGTGTGGTGTTGTGGGGTTGTGATAATAGGTAGTTTTTGGATGTGTGGTAATGATAACGTGTTGGATGTTTTGTAGTAGTCTATATTGGATTATTTTCTTGGTTGTAGTGTTTGAGGTATGATGAGATCCTTCAGTGGTATATTTAGGGGTGGTTTTCCTTGCCTATTTCCTTTTGCGTTTTTTTGGATTCATTGGGTTGAGAAAATTTTGAGAGGTATTTTGGTTAGACAACCATGAACCTGTTACATTTCTAGTTTTTGTGGTTGGAGGTGGTTGGGGGAGGTTCAGGGTGCATTGGGTGGAGGCTGGAGGTACAACAGAGTTAATGTAAGAAATACATATCATGTATTCTTTAGAAATTGTGTATTAAATAACTCTTTAAATGAATAATTTTTTGGTTAATGATAGATATATTAGAGACTATGAGTATTACGCATTTTTTAGTGGTTACACTCCATGAAACTGGAAGGATTTTGGGATTTAAGTACTTTTATCAGCCGAAAATTCATTCATTAAGCCACAGCTTTTTCCATTCCATTTTGGAAAAGCCCAAGGATCACAAATATGATACTATTACCCCTTAATACCTCTTAGTGTCATTGTTTATGGTGGATCCCATTGACAATATGTGGTGTTTTCTTCTTAATTACCCATGGTTTAATTTCATTCTTATCTTGGTGATTCATTGCAATGATGTTGTTTGGGTTTTGGGTGTTACTTGGGAGGTTTGTTTAACAATCAAAACACCCTCTCCATAGTGTGTAACACTAATGTTATGGTTATTGAAAAAGAGATATAGTGACACATGAGTCCATATTCTATTATTCCATAGGTTGGCAGTAAGCATCAAGTGTATAATAAACACATATATGATAGGTATTACCATATAAAAGAACATATGTGAAAAAGAGAGATATTAAAGACAAAAATAAACTCATTATCATACTTTAATATAAATAAAATAAAGGTCAACAATTTTTATGAAATACAATAATTTCATCAAGTGAAATAGAATTGAATGTTTAAATTGAAAAGTAAATAGATAGTCACCACAATGCCCAAATAGATCTTGTTAAACCACATGATAGATGTATCTAGCATGATTTATGACCTGGTCCAACTAAACTGAAAAATAGTTTAAATATTTGTAGTTTTCATATAATAGTATAATCATTTGGATTCTCCCAATATCCTCTCATGATGATATATAGATAAAGAATTCTGAAGCACAGTTAATAACAAGTGAAAAAAAATAATGGCTTAAACATGTGTATAGTGTACCCAGCCTCACCATGGAAACTCTCTCCAAGAGTAAAATATAATAGAATATAATATAATAAATAATATAAAGGATACCCTGATACTGCTTCCCCACTGGTTTTTTCTCTTCCCTAATGTTTCACGTCTGGTTAATCTCCCTAAAAAAAGTCTAGGACGTAGACATATAAGTGATGCAACACAACATGAACCACTTACATCACACCCCCACATATACATAAAATGAAATAACTCTGTAGTTTCTAGGAGCCAACATAGACCACATAACATGTATTATACATTAGGTATCATACCTCAAGCAACGACATGGAATACACTGATTAGGAACCTCAATCCATCACATTTCTCACATGTTATACCTATGTTCATCAATAGGAAATTATTTCTAGAAAATTGTTAGTTGAAAATAAAAACAAGAAATTTTGCAAATCTACACAGATATTGGGGGGAAACATAACCACTCTTCATACCATCACAAGTAACATCCAAGTAATGATATAGGGGTTATAGGGGGTTTTCATCCATTCATCCTCCCACTGGGATTTTTGGGAACCCCCCCCCCCCACCCCCGAGGGGGTTCATAATCCTCGGGGTGTCTATTTCGCTAACCAATGAGGTGGTGTAACATATAAAAACAAGAATGTTTTTTGATATATTATTTATCACAACCAAACTACGGGAATAACATAGTCTCAAACTCAACTACATCTAACTTCTATCAGAATCCTGACTGCCGATATTATGACCAGATATCCTATAAGAACACAACCATTTAAATATCCAAATTATGATAACTTATTTATTTTAATTAGTTTTATTTTATTTTAATTAATTTTAAACAATTAATTATCCATTATCATTTTCCAAATTATGTTTAATTATCATTGAAAAAATATTCCATGACATTAGGGGATATACAAATCATGATTTTAGCTTCTCAGAATTGTAATATCATCATTTCATCCCAAAAATTCTCAAACCACATTGGCTAAAAATATATTAATTTATTAACAACATTAATATTCATAATACCATGTACTTTCAAAAATTATTTTATTCTACCAAACAATATAAACACCCAGGAACATCCATCTACCATATGATGTGGGGAAAGATTGAAGATAAAAAAGCAACACGGTTCTCATCATTTGAATAGATTCAAATAACCATCCATCATTCATAGTAATGGGTAATCCCATAATATACTAATTAATTCATCCTCAATGTCCTCCACGACACCAAAATTTGTATCCTAATGAATATCAACACCACATACATCAATTTCTTCCACAATAGTCTATCTTCCCCGACCCATATATCTCAAAAACTGTTCAAGCACATTCAACCCATGATCACCTCACATATTGGCCTCCCCTCCCCATATACCACAATATCCCACTAGGAACACACAATATCACAAAAAACATGAAACAGATCGGGGAACTAGGATCTTCTCCCCAAATCATGTCATTCAACCTTCACACACAATAATTCATCAAAAATATAACGGATAAGGCACTCATCCTTTACAAGAAAACGGAAAACTCAGATCCTAAAATGGAATTATCATTTATCACACAATTATACATAATCCATCATGAATTAACAAATTCATTATTTATAAGTTCCAACTACATCCTTTCTAAGAGTTATGCTATCATAAGTTGTCAAAAATTAATAATTAATTTATAATGCCTTTAATTATTTTTTCTAGAAGCATCATCATTCTTCAAGTTCATTGACCCTGTAAATTAAACTTGCATACTTATGTCAATTTTATTATCTTTAATTTACAATGAAAAAAAATTAAACATTTCTCTTAAATAATTTCACCAATTAATTAACAAATAATTCTAGCGTTTTGACTATACCAAATTTCCATCAATAAAAACATTCTAATATAAACAAGTAATACATATAACACTATCTGAAAAAACAATAGGGAAAATGATATCACTGTAAAAAAAATCAACATAACCAACTAATCGATTCCAATTCAAAAATCAGGTACAAGAAATTATTAGGTTAATTTCATTATGTTCCAGATGATAAATCATGATATATATATGATTGGATATAATTAAATAGAGAAGAAATAAATCCTTTCAATCAAAAAGGGTTTAAATTCCATATTCATGAGAACAAGAAACACAAATTCTCTTCGATCACCCCTCCCACAATAACTACATAATCACAATGATCTTGAAATAAAATTATTCAAAAAAACAACCAAAAAATGACCATTTGAAACATATAGAGGGAGCGATATCACATGTGAACTTCACTGATCAGTGTGAATCACTGAGTGGGGGATGGGGTGAATAAGGTATCATTTTAAAAAATTTACTAATTTATTCATTCCAATTAAACCTATATGGGGTTTTAATTCTGCGATCCACTATTCATGTTTCTCTTTGATTACCTCGAGTGAAGATGTAAATGTAAAGGCACAAAACAAAATTATTTACAAGGTTTGGTTCAATGTCCAACTCTTTACTATGTTGGTTGTTATCTCCAAGACAAATTCTCTATTATAATCTGATTAGTAATTACAATGGTCGATAGAGAGTCCCACTATATCTCTTTTGAGTCCCACATGAGGTTCCTTTTACTCTTGCTGATAGTGTTACAAGAATCTCAATTGTCTGCTTCAGAGTCCGACTAAATACTTATTCTCCTCCATGAATCTCATAGGGGTCTTCTAGCTATCGAGTCACCTGAGCAGCTTCATTTTTTATGTTATTTGTTGATTCATTGTAGATGATCTTATTATATTCCAACATAGGCTTTCTGAATCAAAATTTGTTGTGTATCTCTATAAGAATCATAAAAATACATTGATAATGTATGTTGCACTTTACGAATAATTATTATTAAATAATATGTTCATTACTATTATCAACAATTCCCATGAAATTCTTTCTTCTTATGATGACATTCCTGCATCAGTAAGATTTGTTCTAGTGGTTCAGATAACTGCTTCAAAAATATAATATGCACGAATTATCGTGCATAGTATCATAACTTTCTCTCTTCTTGGATTTTCAAACACTATCAATTGAAATAAAATATATTCATTATCTCATTCTTACTTCAGTCTCAATACTCTTTAACTTAATACCTGGATTTCATGGGATATAATACCTCTTTTATTTTGATATATCAATTTCTTCTTCTTTAGTGCTATAAAAAAATGCACTAAATCTTCTCTTAGTTTTATTGTCAATAATCAAAATCACTTATGTGATTATTCAAACATTGAGGATCAACACACTTTTTATCATCTAAATTGATTATTCTCCATGCATGAGTTTCATGTCATTTCATTTTCAGGATTACACACATGCACTAACAATAATGATTATTCTTTTTGAGTGTCTCCATGTGTACATGTACATGAATTTATTCACATTATATTTCTTCTCTATTGTTTGTGTGAAATAAAAATGGGGTATATCATTATAATCACACACACCTACACTTTCATTTCCTCATAAAATATCAGTCACGCATTTTTTCATTAGGTAATTTCACACACACACTTATTATTTAATTTAGGTTCAATATGTGTGTGTGTCTTCAAATCCAAATGGGTGTAGTCTCTTGTGTGTGATATTCTTCTGTCTTGCTATTCCTTCTTCACATGTCCTGTTAATTGATCTTTAATGTTCTTTACAAGTTCATGAACTCATCCTTGAATGATCCCTCCTTTTCATTTTATTTCACACACAACCTAAATTGGTTTGATCAACCCTTTGGGTTTTTCAGGTATCTCAAATCATGAAAATGCATGCAAGTTCATCATGCATGCGTTATCCTTATTCATTTTGTGCATAATCTCGAATAGATGGGGGATGTGTGTGGGTTATTATACTTCTTCAAATGAATTGTGTTTATACACTATCCTTTTTTTTCTCATGAAAAGGGTGTGAATGGATTCAGTTCATGAATCTAGATGGTCATGGTCCTTCTGTTGGCGACCAAAAATTGGGCTGCAACACATTCCTTCACAAACCACAAGTGGAACATTGACTCTGCATTCATGAATAAAGAATTGTTATGGGTTCATTCTTTTTAAAGGTACAAAATTTTTGTGTAAGACCGATTTTTTACTAGTGGGAATACCTTCATTAAGACACAAAAAGGGTTCAAAATAACCTATCACATGCTTGTAGGTTTTTCGTACATGGGTGCAATTCTTCATTGCCTGAGGGTTCAAGAGTGTGTTGAACTTGCTGATCTATTTCGGAACATCATCCTCACATATCAAATCTGTGTCAAAATCATTTTAGTCTAATGAATTGTTCTTTCAAAAAACACAGGCTCTCTGAATATTTTCAACCCTTGAGCCTCATTTAAGGGATTTATGTAAATAGGAAAGGATCACTGTGTTGTTTCACATTAAAATCTGTAGGGTTGAATGCATGGAAATCCTGTGATCATTGTGTTTCAATTATTAATACATGGTACTGAGATATGGCACATATCTCAATTTTTTCCATTCAACAAGGTACTTCTTCTCCATGGTTTTATCCTTACGTGCATACATTTTTTAACGTATGAAAATCTTATTCCCCATAAAATCTCGATCGAGGAGCTTTAACCTTTTCCTTGAAATATTTTTTTGCATTAGCCTCATTTGAGCTCTTTATCTTGATGCATGCATGAATCATTTAATGAATGCATGAGTTTGGTTGTTTTGGATGATCACAGTGCACTATGTTGGATCATTGATAGAGACCGGGAGATTGATCTTAGTAGATCGGTAGTGGCCATGGTCATCCACGGTGTTGGGTGACTCTACATGTAGTTGGAGGTTGAAGATGATTCAATGGATATTGGATCATCTTAGAATGATCACGAACGACCACAATTATATTGCAGGATGTAAGATGGAGAACGCGGCTCAGATACGTCACAAAATTAGATTGATAGCGGAGATTCCTTCCATAGTATCAAAATGAAGTCCCCCATTGAATCATGAATGTGAGATCCATTAATCTTATCAATCTACACTAACCTACATGATTCTAGATAAGAAATCTCCCCCTTTGGTGTCTCCCCACCCAAGTTCTATGCAGGCGCACTCTTAGTGCCCACTCTGTTAGCTATAGGCGCGCTCCTCGAACCCTCTCAACGTATGCATCACCACTATGTGTGCACCTATGGGATTATACATGGAACATATGCCCCTATCTCAGGATAGCATGGATGCCTTCCCCTTGGGCTCAATAGACCCTCAGGTCCCACATATGCCTTGGGTGAGGACATCGACTAGCTTGCATTGTTGGATGATTTTTTTCCCATGAAAAAAAACAAATATACATTATTTTAAGAAAATTATAAGCAATATGATATGCCATATATAAATATTCCTTATAAAGATAAAATGTTTTCTTACATAATGGTATTTTATTTATAATTTATAAACTTTATATAATTTAATTTATTGAAGACATAATGATGATGCACTAATTACTTTATTAATGAAATATTAAAATAATTGATATTATAAATACACAAATAAATATAATTTTATACTTTTAATGATTTCCACATATTTTATAGCTTAATATGACAAGAATGTAATGATTAAATGAATTATTTTGGAAGTAATAATTCAGTTATAAATTTAGAAAAAACAAAATACCAAATAGTGTCCAAATTGAAATAAATGTTTTTTCAAAACAAATATTATATTATTAATTGATATACAATTCCTAAAATATAAGGATTGGCAAGAGATTTATATAATTATTGTTTTATCATTATTGATCAACTTGGGGTTCTCTTGAATGTTTATAGTATTTTTATTAACTATATAATATTAAAATACAAAATGACATGGTAAATTTGAAAATAATTAACTAAGAGTTAAAACTAAATTATAATGTTAATATACTGACCAAAACCTATGTAAAACCTATTGGTTTGATGGGTTTCCACCCATACCCACCTTTTCCTAGAAATATGTCACATAGGAGCCATTAGAAAATGAATATGAATTTATTATAAAATAATTTCTCTAGATTTTCCTAAGGTGGCCCTCACCCCACTTATAAAAGGGAACTCCCACTTCTCTCAATTTCACACCATAAAATCATTTTTCTCAGCCAAAAACTACCAGTATA
Source organism: Viscum album (assembly GCA_963277665.1). NCBI lineage: Eukaryota > Viridiplantae > Streptophyta > Magnoliopsida > Santalales > Viscaceae > Viscum > Viscum album. Next base: position 723,144,307 of record OY728141.1, read on the forward strand.
TCCTCTAATATTCCCTCACATCATCTTATAGGCCTTATTATTATCTTAAAGCCAACCTAAGGAGCCCTTTTGATCAAATCAAAAGGAAGAACCCGAAGAAGAGTTAATGTTTTCACCACCCACATTCAAGTTCTTTTCATCTTCAACTTCATCTTTCTTTGTTGTTTTCATTTTAAAATAATAACTCCATTATCTTATATATACATTGATGTCATTATAAATACGGTACAACTATATTCAGTTATCTATCCATCCCATGGATTACATGTCACCATACGTGCGTACATAGGGCTTACCGTCTCCACGTCATGGTGTAATTGTTATTCAATAAATTATTCTTTTCATGGGTATATTAATGATGTTTAATTCATGTAAATAATTAATATAACATGGTAATGATTCTTTATATGATACACCATGCAATTATATGTTATTTTAATTTCAAAATAATGATATTTTCGCTTGTGCGTACGTACGGACTACCATCTGCTGGAATGCGATAAGATTCATTCCCCATCTTATCCATTCAAGACTAATTTTCATCTTATGATTAAAAATAATGTTAAAGGACTTCATATAATTCTGGATATGAATATGATACATCATATGGATAACAAACATGGCTTATGTAACAAAATATATAATAGAATACGAGTAATTGATCACCCGAAACGACGATAATACTAAAATATTAGTAACAATGAAATATTAAAAGATCATATATGAAATCATATTTATGTGTATGATTTTTTAAAAATTAATAACAATGATTTAACTATTATACCATAGGATAAAATATCCTTTAACAAGGAAAAGTGAAAGGTAATGGTTAATTTCACAATCTATTCATTACCCGACATTGTTTATATGTAATTATCTACTGGGATCTCATTATCATTAACATCCATGTTTGTTAATAATGCACTAAAAACATTTTTAAATTTTACTAGACAATGGGTTAATGTAAATTATACCCTTGTTTTACATTTTATAATATTTTTTGAATGGATTCTTTCGGTCATTTTCCAAACAAATTCCATTTTAACCTTTTCGTCAAAATTATGGTAAGAATGTCTTTTTTAACTTATACAGAGGGTGTGGCTATTTTCCACCATTATAAAATCTTCAAATAATACCTTACAGGTTTATAATAATATTTTCAAAGTAAATATTTTCTTTAATAATTATGTGACTTTTAAATGATTAAAATAAACAGATATTTCTCTCAAGTAGTTATGATTTCATCTATGTCCACATCCTTTGATGGATATTAAGCTGAGTTGAAGTTGATTTTTTATGATATAAAACTTCCATACTGTATTGAAGGTTTTGTGAATTGTTTGACTATGGATGTTTTATTTTTATATCATTCATGTTTTATGGAGAAAGTATTGACATTCTGTATGCTAGTTTTAATAGGAATGTTTATGTTATGGTTAAACATGTTCATATGAGGAATGGATTTGACTTAGTAAGTGACGGGTGGATCCGTCTATTGCTACTCGATGCACCGGTAGGTCTCATTAGAAAAACAAGTGACTTGAAAAAAATGCCTTTACAAAAACTTATTTGTAGTCTTGGAACAAGGCCTTGAATATGTTGTTATGATAGTATGGTATTGTTCATTCCATTATTATGAATGTGGTTATTGATATTGCATGTGATTATTCAACGATTAGAATATCCATTTGAATAAGTAAATGGAATTATTTCATTTTATCATTTCCATATTATGATAAAGTTCATGTTTAAATCGGTTTTGTTTTAGTTATACATTGCCTTAAATGTTTAGGTTTATTTATAAATGTTTTCACTATATTGTTATCCTTACTGAGCATCTGAGATCACCCCTTTCAATGTTTTATTTTTCCCACGATGTGAAGAAGTATTTTATGAATGACTTGCAAATATAGTATGAGAGGATATGAAGAAAATATGTTGTTTTAGTTTTTTTTTCACATTATGATGTAATGTAAGTCTTATTAATATATATAGTGTTTCCAAGGATACTAAAATAATTGGTCTTTTGAGACATGATCTTTTGTGATCATTCCAATATTATGTAATAATGCACCGAATGTGGGTAACTAGGTTCGGGGCGTTACATTCTCATTATAGATGTCTTTGTTTATTTAAGGTAACAAGATATAAGGATCAATTTTTGGAGTTTCTACAATGTTATTGGTAAATAAATAATACAATTATTTATTTTCACATTAATTACTAGGGTTTGTGATTCACTTTAAAATCATATTATTATAACTTTAAGGATACTTTTCATGAAGAAAATTCATAAAATTTACTGTGAAATTGTCATGATATGATTCATGGAATCCCTAATTGATCACTCTTTATAGAATTTCTAAATTTTGGTATACTGATGGAAAGTGAAAATGGTAACATGAATTTAAAATGGAAAATATAAATTTTTTTATTGGTTTTTATGTAAGGAAAAAATTAAAGAAAAGATTAATTTTATTTAAATGGTATTAAAATGAATAAGTTAAAAAAAATTTGGCATAAATGGTGACATATGAGTTATATGGGATAAATATTATTCATGGTGTCCCGCCATCAAATGGTATGAGTATTGAAGTTATGTTCCACCATAAATGGTCATTTAAAATTTGTGAGTGTGTGGTTTTGTTAAATCAAATGAGTTAAGTTGAATTTGAGAAATTGTATTAATTTTTTTGATACCTTTCCAGAAAAAAAACATTTTGAATTGAAAATTTTTTTTTATGTAATTCTTGTATTTGATATATAGTGCGAAATTTTTTTAAATTCATTATAATAAAATGTTTTATATAAATATTATAACCATTCTTATCCTAGAAGTGGCTGTTGGGAAGTGTTTTTGGGAGAAACTAATATGTTTTATTATTCACCCCCTTATTTGAATGTTTTGTGTGTTTGCTGATTTAGGTTATCGGGAAATGTAAAGGGAATGTTGCATATTTAATTTTTGGTGCTTCATGATTCTTGGGAACATATTATATATTTGGGACCTGAATATTTTTTGGAGTTTCAAAGTCAAAATAATTAGATTCATTTATCGTTGTTGGTTTTCTATTCTCCTTTTTAGTAGTTGTTGATCATGGTTTCTTCATTGTACTATGATATAGATTGGTTTCAATTTTTATTATTTTAGTACAACACATGGTTGTCCAAATAATTTAGTGGTTAATTGGTTATAATGTTCCTGGTTGGGGTTTTTTAATTCATTAAGGTCAAATCATACCCCAATCTTATTGAACACAGTATAATTTATTTCTTACTTTTTGGTGTCGTGGGTATGCCTCCTCAAGGAAAATAAATACCATTCTTCATTATCAAGCTAATGATGTGGGGGATGATGTTACAACATCGTACCCAAGAATTACTATTTAATAACCCATTTAATTGACATGGGAATTCTTTCAGGACATTTACTTTTTATATAAACATATCTTTATAAATAATATATATGTGCCATTATATCATCATTTTTAGGAATAATTGTGAGAGGTGGAGGTATAAAAATAATAAAAATTCTATAAGATTAACATTACAACTTCTTCATGTAACCTCATTAATAATGAACGATAATCCACTAATGTATGGATTTACACCAAAAATAAGGCATCAAGGATGAGATTATAGACTTTTGTAGGTATTTGGGAAGGTTATGGAAAATAAAAATCCTTTTTATGTTTGAATGAGTTAGGGGACATGGTTCCATTTTAAAATGTTTAGTGGAATTTTTTTAATTTCTCAATTTTATTAAATAATTGGAGGTATATATCACGTTATTTGGCTATGAAATTGATAAATAATGGAGTGAAGAGATAATATGGTTGAATCAAAACCCAACTACAGAAAATAAACATTGTTATTAAACATTTCATTCCTTATGAATTATTTTTTCTCCCAATTACCACATTAGATTTCATCATGGTAATTATATTTTTTTAAAATAGGTAATTTAACAGTTATGAATAATATAAAATTTGTATTATTATTTAAATTAAGAGTAATTTTCAAAAATAGTAAATATAATCCATCAAATGATAAAACACTATGTTTGAAAAATTAATTTTAACACAAGCATATGTAACGTTAAAAAAAGGAATATTTAACTCTAACCATGGTAGTTAATTTTAACTAGAATTAACATTTATTATTCCAAAGAATTAATTTGAATATTGTATAGATATTAATTAATCTGATTCAAAATATTTAATAAATATAAAAACACGAATTTACCTAAGTGGGAATTTATAATTTTAAATTATTCTCATAGAAGTGAAGAGAAAATAGGTTTTTAAATAGATAATAATCATAATTTTACAATGTTTTTATCTCAAAATTAAATATTAAAATGAATCAAATGACATAAATTGGATGAATTGATATACAATTTAACTAATAAGGTAACAAAATTTTCAGTTATAAAAATTATATTTTTTATATTTCATATATCAAGAACACGATACATCTTCAATCATGATGTATCATTATAACACACGAAAACTATTTAGTAATAACTCGTCTAGTTTTTTCAATAGATTTAGAACAGCTGGGTAAAGCCTCCCATATTTTAAAAATCATATTTAAAACTAAAGGGTAAAAATTCATTTGGATTGTTAATCATTTTTTATAATGATACATGTTGATTCATCATTGGAATATATATCTAATGGGGACACATAGTTATTTTCAAATCCAGTGAATTAATCATATATCAAATGACCAATTATATTCATGAAATAAACTTCATATCATCAAATGTCGATATTTAATAAAGGATATAGATTTATGAATATTTTACTAGTTAAAATAACAACATCAAATATAAAATTTTTATTAAAGATTGGTATATAGTGTAAAAATAATAATTTCTATCATCCTAGAATATATTCATTTAATGGAAATGTTATTAAGAATGAAAAATGATCATAAAAGAGTTATTTTTTCAAGGTAATGTAAATAATCACATCTAAAAGTAAGGTAGTAAAATAATATTTACCACTTTTTAAATTTCAAGTCAAATCACCATGGACAATAATATTCTTGGGGAGTCATAAAATACCATTTATAATGAATAAATGATAATTTTGAATTTCATATTGGGTGTATATAAATGACCTAAAAGTTAATTTTTTTAAATAAAAAAATAGTCTCAATTGAATGTAAAATGAGATGAAATACATTAACAAACAAATCACATCGCTTTTAAATGATTTAAACTCTTATATAATAGTTCTAAACATTTAATAAACTTATTCCAAAACCATATTAAAATTTATAATATCTTAAATTATCCTTCTATAACATCATATCAGTAATCCGTTAACAGTATTTCACTATTTTCAATGTTTTGGTTGTTACGTCCCTTGTTTTATAATTCATTATTTTTAAACAATTTCCACATATGTAGATATTATATATTTTTTACCATCTATAGAATAATAATAAATACATTTATATAAATTTATATTTCTCTAATAATTTTCAAACTAATAATGAATGTTGTTTTATGAGAAATAATGTAGAATACAATCATGGATATATTAGGTCATACATTCACATCAGTAACATATAAAATTTTAAATTATAATTACAAAAATGAAAAAATATGTATTCTACCATTCCATAATTATCAGGAAATCTTACTTTTTCTATAAATATTAGTATACAAATCATTAATTTTTTGTGTTGATGAAAATAGAGTCACATCACTTCTTAAATGTAGTAGTCCACTTGTACATGAGCGTTGTTATCAACTATAAGTGAGCGAAAAGGTAAGAAATAATTTGATATTTAATCTATCAAAAACTATAATAATTTCATTGTTAAGATAATTACTTAATTTATATCAAAAATAATCAATAAGTCAATCCTTATGAGCATCCATTCATAGAATTAGTGAAAGAATAATCTCATCACTTTGCAATGTGTTGGTCCTCCATACACATATTGGATGTTATAGTTTCCCCTATAGAGTGAAATGTAAATAGGAATATATGATTTAATGATTGATGTGTTATAATTATGTTATAAGTAACATATATATATTTGAAATCCATCACCACACCTAACCGTGAGAGGTTTCATTAGAGAAACGAAAAACCTAGGTTAAGGGGAAAATAGTCTTCTAGTCACATGAATAATGAATTTGTGTCTGATTTTATGGATGTGGAGATAGTTTTATGTGATTAACACAATATAAAAAATATCAGTATCTTTAGGAAACAATTATAATATTATCATCTATTTTTAATATTAATTAATGGATATTGACGAAGAACTAAACTAAAAATCACCTTAGAAGAATGTTACTTATTCAATTGGTAACTTCCTTATGTTTTACCAAATATTATATAATTTATTTAATTATATACATAATAAGTCTTCTAGAATATAGGTATTGTTAATTATATGCGATGTGGATAGGATTTAGTTAATAAAAATGGATTCTGAGGTTTGAATAAGTGAGGGTACTGAGTTTCCTTTTATAACTGAGGAGTAGATTATTTGTAAATGCCTGAATGTATGAAATTACTGGAGGTCACAACCACCATACTTGTATAAAACATTACAAATTAATTTATTTTTAAGATTATATATTTTAGATAGAAATCAGAAATATACTCATATTTTAATCATGTAATTCCCTATCATTTATAATTTTTTTACCTTTTTACCACTTCTTTTTACACCATGGAAATTAGTTTTCCTAACCTTGGATATTATGTAATTAGAACTACATTAAAATAATTATTATTAGATATGTTTTACCTGATTAATATAAATATGAACTCTAATTTATAAAATTAAAATGTTGTCTGTGTTTATAATTAATTTTAATAGATGAACGTGTAACATGAAAAAAAAAATTAACCTTAAACACATAAAAATATTAATGTAATCATTACTAATTACTATGAAATTTTTTTTATTTTTAACATATTAATAAATATTATTAGTTATGTATTAAAAAATTGATTCCATTATATTATAATGAAATTAACATAACAGTAAGATTTTTTTTCAAATATAACCTGACATACGTTATGCGAATATGAGATTTTAAATTTTAAATGCTCAAATGTTTAAAATTATTTAATATAAAAAATCAATAAGAAAACTAATAAAATAACATAAATTTATATAATTGACATATTATTTTCGAAAATAAATATTTAAAATTAAAAATATAATTATAATTTATAAATATTTTCATCGGAAAGGAAGGATTAAATTAAAATATAGAAATTTTTACAATTTAATGTAAAATTGAATCATTTCATGTAAATAAGATTGATTAATCATCAGATAATATTGTTATTGTTATATAAAAATTGTTTTTTATTTTTTAAACTAATTTTATAAATGTTTTAAAACAAAATTTTAATTATAGTCATGTATTTTCCTGAAACACTCTTTTAGAAAAATATTGTTTTTTAGAAATCATTTTTTTCATCAAAATAATTATTAATTTATTTCAAATAAATATATACTTTAAGAACATGTTTAAACTATATAATTTGTAAAATTTATTTATATTTATTTGTATCCTACAATGTAATAGGTAAGTTATTTTGGTCATGTTTAATTAATAGAGTATCATTTGTTTTAACCTATGGTTACACACATCACATGAAATCGAAATAATTCGATTTAGTCTAAAAGAAAAATATTGTAAACTTCTATTTTGTAACATTACATTCCCATTTTCTTTAACATGTGGTAACTCAGTCGTCTTCATCAAGTGGAATGATGTGTTAATTTTCCTTTCCATTGATTATAATAAACTCAATAAGAACACAATAATCTAAAATAACACTCTACCACATATTAATGGATTTTTCTATTATCTATGTGGAGTTCAGTACATCAATATGGTGTATATGTAGTAATGTTATTATCAAGTATTCAAGAAGATGGATCATATCTACATTAATGCATTTTATATAAGATACGTGAACTAGGATTTCATAATTAATTATTTTGTACAAACTAATTATTCATAAATCAATGAGGACATGATGAAAACAATATTTAGGGATTATGTCAATAAATTTTTTTTGAATTGTAATAGATTATTTTTATATCTACTAAAAAAAGATATGAAGATGATGATACTTTCAATTCATTACAAAAATATTTTTCAAAATGATATTATATTTCAAAATAATGGTAAATTTGAGTTATAGATGGTGAAATTAACAATATTGTCAAATGTTATCATATTTATTGTTATAGATATGAATCAACAAAAATTGAGGCAAATAAATGATGTACATGAGGAAAAACTAATAAGGAAATTATTTGTGTCAATTTATATGTTGGTTTAAATCACTGATTCAAGTGAATATTATCAGGGTTTTCCATGCCACTAAACATGATACCACAAAAGGATTTAATGATTGTCTCGAATTAGGAATGTGAAAAAAGAATTTTAGAGCCAAATAATAGGAAAATCACTACAATTTTTGTCACATTACCTATTTGTGGGGAAATATTTGTGATCTATTGTGATTCATCTAGAAGGCCATTCGTCCTATTCTCTAAAATAAGATAACGTGATTTCAAATCCCACAATCCATAAAATTATAAATGAGAATAATTATGAATTACATGATCTATAATAGGATGTATTGATCTTCAAGATAGATATTTGGATACGTTATCTATGCCATGATAATTTTCACACACACACACATATATATATATATATATATTATAATACCAACATATATATATATTCAAAAAATAATATCAATATTTACTAATATTGGGGATTAACGATGATTAATGATAATTATTCTTCAAATCAATTAGATCACATAAAGGTGAAAATTTAGAAGTTCATTGAGTAGAAAGGATCAATAAACCACATCAATTATGATTATTTTGAGGGATTCAATATTATTTGAGATGAAAAGGATAAAATGGGAATAATAAAATGGTTTCATACCACATATGTCAAATTACTTTTAAAAAAAATTTAGTGGATCATTGAGTCCCAAAAAGACAGGTAGATTGTACATAAGTTGGTATCAAATATACAAGAGTTCAATGTATATGATGATATATTTATATTTTTTATAACCCTCATTTGCATCTCATCAAAAAATTCTATTGTGGGAACATATTTTTTCTTGTAATAGATAATCCTTCTCTATTAATCTAGGAAGAAATAATATGTATATAAATATGAATAAAAACATATGGTATGTTAACAAGAATGGATAAATTTTTTATTTTGTATCTCGATGCATGGTATTTTAATATTTCAAGGTGGAATGAATGATTTCAATAGGTATGATGTAACTATTTACCATACAAGTGTTGAAATGAGAAAACCTAAACATAGATTTGATATTGGAATCCTTAATACATGTAATGGATAATAAACAATCAAGGTGGTATACAACCACCTTACAAAGTCATTAAAATTCACTTCTATTATGGAAAACTTATCTCTTGACAAACTCAATATGATATACATAAAAGAATTGTTAAGACAAAATGGAGTTACACTCGCTCATGTATCTGATAATGATACATTTATTTACTATGTTTTTGGAGAAGTTTTCAGCATGAATTGGATAGATTATTGAGATTCATCAATATATATGACACTCAAAGAGATGGTAAGTATTAAAGGTCCTTAAAACAATATAGTGTATGTTGATATAATGTTCAATGTATTTCAATGGATATTTGGATAAAATCCATCGCATAGATTTATTCTCATATAATAATAGTTTCCATTATATTATTCATATGGAACCGAGTGAGTCACATTACGAGAGGATGTGTTGGACTCCAACATTATTGGATGGTGTTAGAATGTTGAAGTAAATGGGACAATATCATATCCATAAAATGACATAGATGTTATAGACCATTCAGTTCATTATGAAATCCATACAATATCATATAAAAAACTATATAGACAATAATTAATGAGAGATTGAGCGTGAGGACATTGAAACTTTTTTGCATCTAAACCCACCATGAAAAAATTTCATGAGGTTTGTAGATTAGGGAACATTTAGACCTAGATAAATTGGACATATAGAGTTCCTTGATTGCATCAAAGCAGTGGCCTATTTACTGGCATTCTCGTTGAACCATTATCAAGTACATTGTGTGTTCTATTTATCCCTATTAGAGAAGTTCGCACTTTTACAATAAAAATAATGAATCCATAAGAGGTACCATAACCTATTATAAAAAAAATTATATAGAAATGGTAATAGATTATATAAACCCATAGGACCATACCCTATGAGTAATTTTTCACAGAGCATCGGAAATAAATTACATTATTGGGATTTAAACTTAACCAATATTGACCCATGATTTCAAAACTATATAATGAGATAGATCATTTACATTAGAAGTACAACCTAATTGAGATAATTATATAATCAATTTTCACTGGACCACTAAATAAAAATCATACCATCGCGCACCATACACTTTGGAAATTCCCTAGTGTAATAAAGGACTATATTTAATAACTAGTAGTATGATTTTTTTACTTTATTATTAATAGAGAAATGATTTTATTTATCCTTTTTAATATTAGTATTAAAATTAATGTATAACTAGATTCATATTAATTAGATATTTATATGATTAAAATAAATAATGAATTAATGGCATATATAAATATATTCAATAAACAAAAACTTTTGGATGAATTAATGAATTTTTAAAATAAATTATATATGAATAATATATTATTATTAAATATTATTTCAGAACTGTAAATAATATTATTCCATTAAGAAGTGATGTGAAATATTTATTAGGGTTACAAAACATTTATTTTTAAAAATGAATCAATAATCAATAAATGGATATTGATTATTTGAATGATAAAATTATCATATTTAAAGATGTATATTGGTAAATAATATTATTTTATATATCATAAAATGGAAATATTGAATGGTGAATTTAGCATAATTTTCATATTACATCATTTTTGGTAAAAATTTAATATGTTATAATTATACGATATGCAATATTACATAATAATATTCAAAAATCTCTATAATAAAAACATTAATGAGTATGCATGATAATAAATATGTTTTCCTTTTTTGATTGTGTGTTTTATATGTAATTTTATTAATTTTATAAACCAATAATGAATCCTTGAAAACAAATATTAGATTTTATGGTTTTAATATATGTTTCCTAAAATCATGACTCACATACAGATCATCAATGCTAATATTTTATTGTTTTTGGTTATTATAATTTGGAAATGATGAAATTAACTCTTATTACGATATATCCATTAGAAAGTTTTTTATTAAATTTCTGTTTTGGGTTTCAATATCATATATTGTATGAATCCTATGTTTGGAAATTAATAATTATTTATTTTCACTTTTTTATTTAAATCCACCAAAAATAACATTCCTCTCTAATAAAAAAACATTACAATATATATAATATTCAAGTCAAATTATTGAGTCCACTGAATGTTCCTCATGTTCTTTAGAATCTTCTGTCATGATTTAAGTGGTACCCTTACATAGTAATATAGCCTCACCATATCTTCATTATTCAAGAACCTTCTTTAGGCCGTACCATATAATATTCAATTTTTGTTTTCAAATTCGGATATTACCCTTACAATCCATTTGATTCCCAAGTATTTAATACGCATTTGTATCTCATAAAACCCTATATAGACTATTTTGTAGACCTATTATGCTTCAAAAATTATCTTTACATTTTTAATCCACAACATTTTTATAATGAAAAAAAATATCCATTTCCACTCAAGTTTATTAACATATTAATAAATATAAATCATTTATTGGGGATTTAAATTTCTATATCCAAATGTTCATAATATTGGGATTAATTTTGATTAAATCATTATGTTGTTCAATTTATGTTGTACTATTTTCATGTGTATAATATGAAAGTGAATGTGGACTCAGATTTATACAACCCCCAATGCATTTGATAATTTGTTTATATCAGTAGATTCCATGTATGGTTCACAATAGGTTATTCTAAGAACATTATGTTCCGTGTTATTATTGTTTATCCTTTACTTATGATGTCATATTTTATTTCGTTTCAAGATTCCTACAATTCAATTATGATATCACGTTATAACACCCTACATTATACAATATTATTATTCTCAACCCTTTTACTTAACCTTTTATTCAACATTTGACTCACCATAATTAATAATCCATATATTATATTTTGATTATTCCATTACATGGAGTTATTTCTCACCCCTTTCTTTTATACATCCCTAATGTATCCCATGAAATTTTATTATATCAAAGGAATATAAGTGAATATTTATGTGAATTTAAATAATGATGTGGTAACCAGGGTTTATGTTAACATTATATGTAAAAATAATACTCATGAAAATTGGCCTCATGATATTATGGTGTTGTTTAGGTAGTAAATCATTAATTATGGAGAAATAAAATATGGGTTTCGAAAATTCTAATATGATTTTATATTATTTTTCAATACTAACAAGGGTATTTTTATTTGATCAAAAATTGAATTCATAATTATTATAAAATATATTAAAAATTTATAGAAACACACAATAGTGACACCATTAAATAATTAATAATTATCGTTGATTTGAATTTCAAAATTGATACTTTGAGTCTCATTATTTACAAAAATGGAATAAACACCATTAATCGTTACCTTCAAAAATTCTACAATATTTTTCTCTTCAAATGATAAATAGAAGCCTCTAAAAAAGATACTGAAAAATTTAATGCGATTATGAATTAACTATTTATTTTTTAGAAGAATCTATGAAGTGACCTTGTTTTGTAATCTATATGGTTATGTAAAACATATTTTCAAGAGAATAACCTTTGAATTATAGAATCAGTGAAAACCAATGTTAAATTTATTTAATAATTTTTTATTTAAATTAAATAATTTTATTAAAAATTATAATCAAGATATGTTTTCTCCTAGAAGAGATGACAAAATATATATTTTTAATTGATCCACCAGAAATGATTATTTAGTATTTAATAAATGAATAATTATTGGGAAGAATTTTTTTGTGTATCCATTGATGATATAAATCTAGGTGAACTTATAAATTCATTATAAGATCTTTAGGATGATTTGTCAAATTCTAAAACCATTAATAACATTAGGAACTATAATGAGACTATGAAGAAGCCGGTAGGAACTCACAAAATAGATCATTAAATATTGACCTTGAATGTGAACTAGAAAAACCATAAAAAAAAATTCCTAGAACAATAATGACCCAAAATAACAATAATTAATAAAATATTGTATGTGGTCATTAAAAATCTACTCTAATAAGATTTTTTCTTTAAAACTATTTACAAAATCAATCATTCATGATGTAGCTAGATCTTAAGAATATTATTAGAGATATAAGTTATCAACAATGGGAAATATCAATTTAATATAAATTTAATCAATTTTAAAGTCACTATGTATGGTAAATTTATGATAGATATAATGGATAAATTATAATTTTATCTAATTTCTTATTTAGAATGTAGGATGATGAATTTGAAACTGTTTTTTATAAAGAATGATATTTTGGATTCACATTGTTTGAGTCAAAAAAAGTTATTTGTAAGAACTCATCTTTTCACTCAGGTATGGATCCTGAATTTTTATTATAAATTAATAATTTGGACATAATAATGATGCCTAATTTGTTATAAAATGTTATGAGGGTTTCTGGGGCATGTATGAATGTCAGAACACCTCCTTTTGGGAAAACATGCCAAGTTTCACGGTTTGCGCACCGTTAGTGCATGGGTTGCCTAACGGTGTGGAATTTTTCTTTCTAGACCATGGAAACTCGCACGGCTTGCGCATGGCCATGTTGCAAAACCGTGAAAATTCCCCTTTTTCTCAGGTATGGCCAGAACCATTGCGAATGGTTTGTGCACGGTTTGACAAACTGTGCGGACAAACTGTTCACCAACTAAAAAATGTGTAAAATTTCTAAATTTCCCATAATGATCTATTAATATGACCCCTTACACCCTAATCCGAACATATGCAGTATTGACCTAGTTCCCTCTCAATTTGGGGGTTTTTGAAGATCTTATCTTAGAATCACGAGGTCTTCTTCGTCTATCTTATAATTGAGTTTCCATTCACCATGTTGGATGAGCAACAGTAAGTACTCGAGTCCTATTTATCTTACATTATTATCATTCACTCTCGACATATATATCACCATGTGAGCATTTTTCACCTTTACATTGATCTTCTCTAATTTGAGGTAGGTCAAGTGCGGATTCCATAGGATAATCATACAACCCTAAGTTTGGTGGTCTATAAGTCTCCCCTAAAGTTAGTTATTTTTTGGAATGTTTTTGTGGGGCCCACCAGTATCATTGGAAACCATTTCTTAAATATAAATTCCATATCTATACATGTTATAATCTTATCATTATTCTCTACACAATTATGTGCTTAATTGTTAGTGGTTTGACCCACAACTCTATCCACCTCATGTCAATGGTTATGCCTTAATTGGGCTTCAGTGTTTTGACACATTTGAGTCATCATTCAACTATGCCTTTTAATGACCTTTTCAAAGGTGACACTTATTCTAATAATTGGATTGTCGTTTTGTGATAATTTCATAATTTCAAGTACCATTTATACTCACCACATGCCCGCCTAAGAAAAGTGCATTCAACTTTTTTATTAAATGTGAAATATAAAATGTGAAATGCCATGTATACTAAGTATATAACATGGCCTAAAAAAAAGAAATTGAATAAAGGTTACAAGTACAAATCACCTGTTTCTATGTTTTTGGATTGTATTATAGTGAACCTCAAAAATTGAATATTCAATTATGGCTAACTAATACTTGATTTAATGGTTGCAATGATAATTGTTATATAAACACTAATGGAACAAAATGCTTGGACAAATGGATTCAACTCTACATGACCTATCCAAACTAATAGATGGTAATACCTAATCCCAATGAATTATTACCTGATTACAAAATCAAATATGAATGTACTGAGTCGTTCACTGAATGGATTCTAAGAGTAGAATAACATGGGTCTTGCAAACCCCCTTAAGATTCAATGATATTGTTTTATTAGCTTGATACCCACCTAGATTTTAGTAATTTTATATTCCTTGGATTCCTGGTATACTATCATTGGGTCCCATTATTATTAAAGGATACCTCAAATATACTCCATGGATTTGGCATTGACTACTAGGTGCCATGGTGTAAGCCCAACGAGCCCATGTTTTTTCATAGCCTTAATTTATCTTGGTCAATACTTGTGGACATTGTAGGTGCCTTATTGTGGAATTCCATGAATTAATATACTTAGAGTACACTCTTACACCTTATATAGACACAGATACTTCTGGGTTAACTTTTCGTGACTTTATGTTACACTAGTTTTTACCCAGGAACACCTTCACTGGATAAAATTATTTGGTTTCCTTGTAACAACATGTGACCTTCACTACTTATAATATCAAAGATGATTTTAATGTTGGATATGCCTCACATGACATAATAACATTAAATGTTAATTGATTAATTAATGAACTACTTTCATGATCAGACACCAGCTGAGGGATGAAGCATGTACGTAGTTGTTTAGTTATATTGTACTGCTTTCTTTACATTATATATGAAAGCATCAATACTGTTATATTCCATTACATGAGACATATTTTATAGACACCATTGGTGTTGTCCCACTATGATTTATCTCACACCCTATATGGTTGTCGTTTGGTACCCGAACTAGAATACATTGTTGCAGGTATTGATTAGAGGAAGCTTGCAGGTTCAAAAACATGATTGTGTGTTAATAGGATAGAGCTTTATAACATATTAAAGAGTAGTATCTTGGGATGGTTGGAGTAGACTTTGTTTTCTTTTACCTTGTGGAACATGATATGTTTATTTTTTTATATCTATGCTTTCTAGTTATTTAATGACATGAAATTACATTATCATTGATCAGTTGATACAATTATTGTTATTCTTGTTTATCTAATGCATGAGTTTTATTTATCTATTTATACATATTACATCACCTGGTTAGTTTTAATTTATATCCCTTCCACTTTTCTACACTCTGATAATGAGGGCTTAGTCGTCCCACATGCACACCCTTGGACCTCACTCCTAGTTGGTAGCCTTTGGCGTTTAGTAAGATGTGCAGTAGGATATGTGTCCTACCTAGCTCGGGGCCCCCGTTAAGTGGCATCAGAGTCTGGGTTGTCACAATGTGTTATCAGAGGTGTTTTTTTCATAAATATTTGGAGACAATATATTGAACAATATTAATTCTTGGGACATGGTCATAAGCCATTCTTGTGAATCATGAACAAAAGATCAGGGGAAAAGACAAGTTACCCATAATGCAACTGTTGTTCTTTTTCTCTAATTACATTTGATATTATTTCACAGTTTGGTGTCTCACAAGTTGTGTGGTACTGTTGATTATTACTCTTTGGGAATTTATTTAATACACTGCCCGATGATATGAGGGAAATGCGTATTGCTACTTGCATCATTATAGTCTCCATGAATTCACATGTCTGGCATATTGCCATGCCATATAGGTTCATTTCACTGCTTTTTATTGCTATATATTCTTGTGATTATTGAGTGATGTTGTGATAGTTTCATGTACTTTTATTACATTTGTTTCAATTTGGGGATTTCATGACCCAAATCAAGAGATGTATGTGACCTCATGGGTTGGAATGAGAAATTTTCCAACTCAAGCCATTATGCTATATGTAAATGGGTTTCGTTTTTGGTGATAGGTGTATGGGAAAAAATTCATTGGAAATGGATTTCCATTTTAAATTAAATATTGAAATAATAAATGAATTATCTTCACATCATTATCCATATTTGTCATGTATATGAAAGGTAATGGAGTGAACCTATGAATTAACTGCAAAATGACCTAAAACGTATACTTGGGAACATACTGATACATGGCCATCGAAGCAGGTGGTTTTTGTAGTATGCCATGTGTAGTGATTTTTTATACGATCTATTTATTCTAGTGATTCTATCTCCACATTTATATGAATTTTATAAGATATGTTCAGGGAATTTTTAGACCAATGTCGTCCCGTCCTCCATGGGTCGTTCGCGAGGAGGGGGGTTACGACCATGCTCTAGACACGGTGGTCCCTGAGCCACTAGTCTTACTTTTACGAGTGCCACATGAGGCACCACCTTTTTTACCTAATCCAGGCATTGTTTCCCAATTTCGTGATAGTTTACTACATCTGATGCAGTCCATGCATTATGCTCCACTGCCTGCACATACGATGGATGATCTGACCCATGACTTCCACCAGCAGTACCCTCCATCTTTATGGGTTGATTTATGGACTACAATCTATATTTAGTTTATTCCTCATTCATTGATGTATTATATATCCAGAGAGTTCATACAACTTGTTTAGGGTTCTATGTTCATTATGGAATACTTATCATGTTTCAATTATTTACAACCCTTTTCATTTCTTCTAGCCGGTGATGATATTTCGCATTCTAGACGTTTTGAGGATGGGCTCCAATAAAAAATCTGAAATCAAGTGAATGACTTTCACCATCCATCCTTTTCTGAAATTTTTTATTAGTCCCTTATCAATGTTTGTAACATAAGGGATGGAGCGAGTACTGGGTCTAAAGGATCAGTGACGTGCCAGGATAAGAGTTCTTCTAGTGGCAGGAAATGTTCCTTCAATGATTATCATCAGGTCAGTGGTAGCCAGAGTGTCCAGCTTGATATATTTTTAGTGTTTCATCAGCATGGAAATGCAGTCCATAAGAATCCCAATTTTTATAGACACTCTATGGACAATTGGTATTGTGGTCGTATGGTTCATCTTTAGCACATTTGTAGGACCTTTCCACCAAATTCGAGTGGAAAATTATTATCTACAGCTCAACCTTTAGGAGTGTGTTCTTTTTCATCATGTCAAGAGGAAATTTAGAGTATCACTGGATGGTCTGGATAAGGAGGAGGTCATCGCCATAATAGTCAGATCCCTGGTCACCACCAGTTCCAGCTAAGTAGCCATGTTCATGGTAGTCCATCTATTGTATAGGGTCGTGGATTTGGTCAGTTGCATGGCTTATAGCTAATACCAAAGGATTGGGATGTGGGACCATCTACAATACCAGTTACTATTCTAGAAACCTCTACTATTGTCTCTTCTTTTTTTGATAGAGGTTCTTCAAACTCATTTATTTATGTATCTATTGTCGAAAGTCTCGGACTTTAGGTACATTACCACTATGGTGTAATGACCATCGATACACCATTGGGAATACAGATGGATTCCATATGCTAGTTGAGGAACTATCCCCTTGAGGATGGATGATACCATTGCAGGTGGAAGCTCATTGTTCTCAAGATTACAGGATTCGATGTCATTCTTGGGATGGACTGGTTAGTCCACTATCTTTCCTTTTTATGCTATTTTAGATGAAGGGTTTCTTTTACATCACCTGAAGGTAGATGTTATCTTTTTCATTGCGTGTTCGAGGTCCATGATGGGAGAGTGGGACTGAAGCATCATGGTCTTGGAGGAGTGACTGCCCAAATTTTGATTCTTTTCATGGATTATCAGAGTTTTCTTCAAACTGATTTCCCCCCGGTAGTTGATCGTTTTAGGGATGTTTTTTCTAATGACTTTTCTAGATTACCTCCTTATTGAGAGGTAGAGTTTACAATTGATCTTGTTCAATGAGTATATTTTATGTCCATTCCTCCGAAAAATAGGGCACCTACAGATCTTTCGAAGCTCAAGCTGTAAATAGAAGACCTAGAGGCCAATGGTTTTATACCGCATAGTACATCCTCTTGGGGTTAACATGTGATTTTTTCAAAGAAGGCGGAAGGAACCATATGTCTATGCGTGGATTACAGAAGGTTGAACTAGTTTACAATCAAGAACCAATATCCAATTCTTCAAATATATGATCTCCTTGACAAGATCCCCGGAGAAAATGTTGTTTCTAAGATCTACCTGATATCAGGTTATAATCAGGTGTCAGTCATTCCATCAGACATACCTCATAAAACATTCAATAATAATTAGGTCTGTATGAGTATCATTTTAATCTTTTTGTTCTTTATAAATTCCCATGTAGTTTTCATGGATTTGATGAATAGGATATTCTGTCCCTAATTGAAGTATTTGGTCACATGCTTTTTGGACGACATCGTGGTGTATTTGTGCACTCGTAACGATCATTCCAAACATCTTGAGATTGTTTTTAGTACAGTGAGAGAGAATCAGCTGTATTCCAAGCATTCTAAAAAAGACATCTTGATTAACTGGGTCTACATATTGGGTCATATTATTTCTAAATCAGGAGTATATTTTGACCCAAAAAAAAGATTAGTGTTTTAGTCTCCTAGGAGAATCCCAAGAACATGTTTCATAATAGGAGTTTCATAGGGATGGATAGTTATTACATGAATTTCATAGAATAGTTATATATTCTTTTTCTGCCCCTTACTAGACTTACAAAGAAGGGTGGTATGTTTTTGTGGTCAGAAGAATTCGAGAAAGCCTTTCTGAAGCTGAGAGAGAGGCTTGTATCAACACCTATAGGGATTCATCAAGAAACTGGAAAAGGTTATATCATCTTCTATGATGAATCTGACATTGGCCTTAGAGATGTGCTGATGTAGGGAGAAAATGCAGTTGCATATGAATATCAGGATTTGATCCCTCATGGGGGAATTTACACAATTCATGACATCAATCAAGATGTAGTTGTCCATTCTGTACATTGTTGGTGACATTATCTGTTGGGTGAGCACTTTGTGGTGTATACAGAGCAGATGCTCTTCAAGTATATCATGTATCAGTATGAAATTAACCTCCAACATCGATGATGTTTTTAATATCTAGAATCCATTGATTTCCATCTTTCTAATATGCTTGGAAAAGGAGATGTGGTTGCAGATGAACTGAGTCAGATAATATAAAAGTAGATCATACAAGAATCCTGTATTGAATAAATGATAATGGAATGATTTTCAGAATATCATCTAGAGTTTCATGATAGTAATGAGAAATAATACCCCTCACTCTTAATAGATACATCTTTCATCCTTGAGAGTTTAATGATTATGTTTTTTCATATCCTGATGGTTAGGTTCTATGTTAGAGTATATCCAGAGATAACCCACCATTGGACTGGTCCAAGGATAGTGATGGCTTCCTCTGTCTATGTGGATGTATCTAGGTTCTTAATGATGTGATATAAGTGTTGGTGAAATATTCCCACGCTTCCCACTAGTCATTTCATCCAGGAATCTCAAAGAATTATCGAGATATGCGATCCCATTATTGGTGGCCTAGGGTGAAACGTCATATTTCATGATTCATCAATGGGTGATCCACCTATAAGCATGTGAATGAAGAGAACCAGAAGCCTATTATCTTGTTACATCCACCTCCAGTCCCAGAATAGAAATGAGAATGAGTTGTTATGGATTTCTTAGTTGGATTTCCTAGGTCAATAAGGGGTAGCAATGCTATATGGGTAGTAATTCACCGACTAACTAAATCATCCCACATCATTCCTATTTGGGATACTTTATCAGTTGATTAATCAGGAAGTCAATATTTTAGTGAGATCATTCTACTACATGGGGTTCCACAAGCTATCATTTTAGATAGGGATGCATGTTTTACTTCATGGTTCGGACAGGGTTTGCATAAATCTATGGGAACATAGGTGCTTATAAGCATATATTTTCACTCATAGAGTTATGGTAAATTAGAATGAACAATACATGTTTTGGAGGAAATTGTTCGATCATGGATCCTTGATTTTGGAGGTACTTGGGTGGAGAATATCCCCCCCGTCTATTTCGCCTATAATAAAAGTTTATAAGAGACTATTCTGATGGATCTTTTTTAAGTTTTGTATTATAGGCCTCACCATTCAACCATATGATTTATAGAGGCTGTTGAGGCATCGCTAGTAGGCCCTCTTAAAATTTAAGGGACATCATAATATTTCTAGATTATCATGAATTGTATGACTACATCTCAGTCTATACATAAATATTATGTCAATCGTTGTCGATGACCACATGAGTTCGTGGTTGGGGATCATGTTTTTCCTTGGGTATCACCCCTGATAGGCTAGAGATGGATACAAAATTAGGGATAGTTTTCCCCTCATTACTTCATGTCGTTTGATACTCTTGAGACACTCGGACCGGTATCCTATCAGCTTCTACTACCTTATAGTTATCGTGACATGAACGATGGATTTCATGTCTCACAACTTCCCCAATATCATGCTGATAAATCTCAAACCTTTGATCCCATTTATGATGACTTTGATGTTGATGCAACCTTTGAGGAATATTTAGTACGCATCATTGAATGAAGCATGAAGGTTCTACAAGGAATTTTTGTACCTCTTTTATGAGTTCTTTTGAAGGATAACTGAGTAAATGATGAGCCATGGGAGAGGGAATCTGATGTACGTTCTCAGTGGGCAATTTTTTTCTCAGACAATGACCTTTTACCCTTGGAAGGAGAGCTCATGGGAATGTTCTTTTAAGGGGGTGGGGATATTGTATGAACACGATTTTTATCTCAGGTATAGACCCTTTTTTTCAATATAAATCATTACTGTGGACCTAATAAATATGCATAATGATTTAGCAATGGTTTTGAGGGTTTATGGGGCATGTTTTGATCTCGGAACACATATTTTTTGGAAAACATGCCAGGTAGCACAGTTTACGCACAGTTAGTGCACAGTTATCCTAACCACGGTGATTGTGTTCTTCTAGATAGTTTCTCCTCACACGGATTCAACATGACCATGCATCGAAACTATTTGAAAACCCATTTTCCCTCAATTTTCATAAAACCATCATGCAGGGTTTGTGCACGGTTTGGCCAACCGTGCAGACTAACTGTGTGCTGTCTAAAATCATGTGTAAACTTTATATAATTCCATTAATGATCTATTTATCCTTCCCATTCTTCGCGAATTTTTTTTGTATGATGGAATGACCTAGTTATCTATTAATTTTAGTGCTTCTGAAGATAAAATCATGGAATCGAGATACCTTCTTCATCTGACATCCAATCGTTTTTTTAGTCAGATTTGATGTGCAACATTATGTATGCAAGTCCTCTTTAGAAATACTTCATATCATTCACTCTAAACCTAGATATAACTATGTGGTAATTTTTCAACTTTTCATAGATCTACTCTGATCTGAGGAAAATCAATTGATGAAACTGAAGAAGAGTCGTACAACCCTAAGGTGGGTGGTCTGTAGCACATCCCAAAATTTTGTTGTATTTAGAATGTGAGTGTGGGGCCCACTGGTTTTGTTGGAAACCATTTATTAAAATTACATTACATAACTATATGTTAGAATCATAATGTTATGATATTCCCAATTATCTGATTAGTTGTCAGTGTTTACACCAACAATTCAATCTTCCTCATGTAAAAGCTTAAGACTTAAATGGGTTTTTAGTGTTTTGACACATTTGAGCCATCATTCGGGTGTACCATTTAATGACCATTATAAAGGACAAAATCTTTATAATAAATGGATATTTTTAATGATATTTGGATAATGTCTTGTACCATGTATTCTCACCACTTGACCTGACTGAGGTAATGTCGTATAATTCATTATTAAATTGCAAAAATGAAATGTGAAATGGAAAGTTTACTAAGTATATAACATGGACTAAAAAAAGATATTGAATAAATGTTACGTGTCTATAACAGCCCTTTACATGTAGATGGAAGGTAGTAGAGTGATGCTCAATGATTGATTATGTGTTAATGGAAAAAAATACTTGATTAAATGGTTGCAATACTACTTGGACTATCCACACTAATAGAAGACAAGGCTTGGACCAATAGTTTCAACTCTACATGACCTATCTACACTAATAGAAGGAAATACATGAACCCAATGAATTATTACATGATTAAAATAACTTATAATAATGGAATAACACGTTTTCACCTTGTATTCAGAGAGGATAGTAACTTGGATCTCCGAAACCCCAACCGGATTCAAGGATACAATTTTTTTAGTTTGATAATCACAAAGATTATGGTTCTTGTATATTACTTGGATGCTCAGTATACTACTGTTGGGTACCTTCCTTATTACAAAATACCTTAGATACACTCATTGGATCCATCATTGACTATTACGATCTATGTTGAAAGCCCATTAGAAAAATGTCATTCTTTAGACACGTTTTACCTTTGTCGAGCATCAAGGAATCGAAAATCACCTTATTGTGGAATTACTTGGATTACGCTACTTGGATTACACTCTTACACATTAGATTGACTGAGATACTACTGGAATAGATTTCTATGAGTTTTCATTACCTTGGTTTTTACCCTGTAAATCCCTCACTAGATAAAATGAATTGAATGCCTTGTTACTACTTGGGAAAATTACCACTTATACTCTAACGAGATTATGTTAGTGTTGGAATGGCCTCACGTGACCAATTAACATTAAATGGCAATTTATTAATTAATGAACTGGTTAAAAGGTCATACACTAGTTGTGGGATGATGTTGGTACTTGGTTATTTATTTATATTGTAATTCTTGATTTAATTTATATATTAACGTTTTCACATTGTTGTAATCCATTACATGAGATGGATGTTATAGACATTGTTGGTGGTTCCCTAAAAAAATTTATCTGACACTCACTATGGGCTCCATTTGTAAACCATAGTGGATTATATGGTTGCAGGTATTATCAAGGGGAAGCATGCAGTTACCAATACTTGATTGTGTGCGGATAGGATAGATCATGATAACAGATGACTGAGTAGGATATTAGGATTCTTGGAGTATAATTTGTTTTCTTTTACCTTGTGAAAGATGTTATGAAAATTGTCATCAATATATGATTTCCAGTTTTCTAGTGTCAGGACATTACAATATCATTTTTCAATTGTTAGAGTTATTTTTATTTTTGTTTATATATTGCATCAGTTTTCTTCTAATATTTATCTAAATTACCTCTCCAGTTTACTATTGATTTATATCCCTTCCATTGTGCTACAATCGGTCTATGAGGGAATATTATTCCCATAGACACATCGTAGTATATCACTGTTAGTCGGCAGCCTATGGCATATGAGAAGATGCGCTTGAGGGTATGTGGCCCATCAGGCTCGGGGTGCCCGTTAACTGGCATCCATGTCCGAGTCGTCAACAGATTGATTACGAAGAGACATTTTCACATTTATCTGGACACAGATACATTATAAATCAATTATAATACTGACTTGATTTTATTTATAGAATTAATAAAATGGATGTCATGATTTAATAAAATAAAATTTTATATTAATGAAGATCATTTTGATGAAAAAAACCAAGAATTTAAAATCCTCATATATCGAGTTAATTTTTAACATAAAAAAGGTCATTATGGTTCAACATATGCTCATATATTTCCTTATGTTAGGCTCATATATTTAATAATATCAAATGTTTTTTGGAATGTTATATGTGAAATATACTTATTAATAGATTAAATTTTAAAATACCTCTTGAATATAGAAATTTATGAGGATGATATTGTTTCTTGATAATCAAATATCCCAAAGAATTCAATTTTCCAATCATATTAAAAAGTAATTTTAGAAACTGTTTAAGGCGATAGTTAATGTTCATATTAATTATTAAAATTTAAAAATATATAATAATTATTTTAATTCAATTTTAATAAACTATATGGATATGGAAATAAAAATTTTAATCTATGTTCCATGAAATATATTTTTAATAAATCTGTCTAATGGAAAAATAAGTTCAAAGTGTGAATAAACAAATGAGTATTTTAAAATCTATGTTCATTATTTAATGATTATTATAGAACATAGATAAAAAAATTATTTTCATAATCATATAATTTTTTAGTAAATACTATGGAATATTTCTCTTTTTCCCATGAACCTCTTCACACTTCATTTGGTTATAAATATTCAATTATAAAAATTATATAATACGATTTAAATATTATGCAAG
Organism: Viscum album; assembly: GCA_963277665.1. Taxonomy (NCBI): domain Eukaryota; kingdom Viridiplantae; phylum Streptophyta; class Magnoliopsida; order Santalales; family Viscaceae; genus Viscum; species Viscum album. The sequence goes on from OY728141.1 coordinate 723,169,424, forward strand.
TGGATTTTTTAGAAACCTAATATATGATGAAACATACAAATGAAAGAAAAACTGTCAAGAATATGGATTTACTAATGGTTGATGAAAAAAATATTGTAAATGTTTTTGAATAAAACAATAAGGCCATTACAAAATATTTTTCAGCTTTTTTACAAATTGATTTTTGAAATAAATATTTTCTAATTTATAAGATTATCTATGAAATACTCTTATGAAATAATCCATCAAGACACTTGTTTAACATATGAAATGAATGAAAGGACTATCAGATATTTCACTAATGGAATGTAATTATTGTTTAAACCATATTAAACATGGCTCTTAGAGTTCACATGACTTCAATAAGATAATTGAACCATATTTATATATTTCCATCAATCCTATGGATATTCCATCTACCATTATTATCCGGCCACCAGTACATCCATCAATATATTCTTCCACAAGGATTACTTTATCAACAATAATGTGAACACATTATCATGAAGTGCATAGCCAAAGCCTATTTCATAGAGTATTTTCATTAGTGAATATTATAATCTTATTCACTGTCTTACACATAATCCATATGAAGAAAAATAAAAAAAATGATGATCCAACATCATTGAGAGAAGTTATCATTCATTTAAATTTGAGTAGATGATAGGGAATCTATAAAGATATAACAGTGTAATACAATTTTTGAATATATATTCTATATATTCATTCATTTGTTTTTATGGGATAGATTATAAAAATGTAATTCTATATTATTAAACCTTTTAAAAATTAATGTATTATATTTTTTTATGTTTTTATCATCCCTATATGGATTGAATTATGATATGTAAATTCATAATAGTATAACAATAAGACAATGTTATTTAATGTTATTTTTATATTGTAAAATTCATATCTAAGAAAATTGATTATCAAAATAGGAGTTGTTTCATTTATTATTCCAACAGATGAAAATTTAATGATCCAAAATAATGATTATAATGATTATAATGATTTTATTGTTTTATTGAAGATATTTTTTTCAAAAACAATTAAATTTGTTACATTTATTAAATGATGTAGTTGATTGACCATGAATTACACCATATAGACCACATACACATGGTTCAACCACATATGCAAAATATTCAATGTCACAGATTGAAAATAAAGATAAATTGTTCATAATGGTCGACTTCATGTTACTAATAATCAACACATATATATACAATCAACCATGAAACAATGTTTTTCTCAACCATGTAGGCAAATCTACAAAACAAAAAAAGTTAAAAAACTCATTGATCGATTACATGGTATTGAGATCAATTACACATAGTACAACACAAAAATAAATCTAAAACATGAAGGATTTTTACACCAACTAAAATGTCCAAAATTCTATCTAGTGTAGATTTAATGAACATCTAGGGATCTAATTCACCACAATACTATAGAAACCCACCAAAATTTAGAGTCAAAAGCTAGAATCAATAATGAATGTTATCATTTAATTCATATGTTAAAATGGAATATATTTTTAATTTAATAAATATTTTTGAGTTGTTGAATATTCTAATAATTAGAATAGTCAGGATTATTATAATTATAATGCTAATTGGATAAGATTAAACTGTATGTACATGGATTTTCTGCACAATTAAAACACATATTTTCTTATAGGTGAAATATCATTTCATTTTCCATTATCTATTTCACTATTTATCATGATCAAATATAAAAATGATGATGTAAAGAATTATGTATATCTACATTTACATTAAGATGAGTTTGATGATCATACCATGGGAATAGAACCCTGATAATAAAATGAATTCGATTAGAGATAGATCTTCATTTCATAATCATTATTATTTTTATCTAATTCTATATTCATATCTATATCTATATTATGATTTATTTTTATGTATTTCAATTTCATGAATCTCATAATCAATACATAATGGTACATATGTACCCTTTTAAATTTTTTACTATACATTTATTCTCTTGAATAACTATTAGAGTGTGTTAGACTAGAAATGACTACTTACACACTGTTTTCTAGTTATTTCTCAATACATGTTTTGGAGAAGTTTATATTATTTTATTAACAAAAATGGTAGTAGTTCATTATAATGTGTGTATCATTATGTTGTATTTTGTAATTTCAAATCTTTTTTATAAATATTGTCATATTCTATTTTTTTATTATATAAATTTTCTACTCAATTTTATAAAATATTGATTAGAAAACAAAAACAAAGATATATTTCATTTATTCGTGGTATATATACACACTTTGGTGTGATTAAAATAATATCATAGTTAAAATACTTAAATTTTTTCAAACATGGTAATGATTTTTATGGTTGACATTATTTTAATGACTCAAATTTTATATATCCAAAAAAATATAAGTAGAAAATATATTAATTTAAGGTATTTTATAAATTTTTTAAAAATGATGATGGAGATGGATCATTGTGAAGAGTGTGGTAATGGATCCATCACCTTTTCTTGAATCTGATCATGTGCCCTGTTATCTTATCAAAAGTAATTGTAGTTGTTCAATTACACTAAGAAATAGTCTTACCACATAAGAATGAATTCCAATCTTTCAAAAGTGGTGTTATGTAACATTTTATAATTAACACATCCAGATCATGTGATATACACATAAAATATACAAATGTTACCTATATTTTTAATCAAAAAATAAGACACACATATAAAATAATGGACAAATTAAATACATATAGATGTTTTAGGATTACAGTTTTATATTATTAGGATAAACACTTAAATATCATAGAATGATAAAAATTAGTCCAATAAAAATATATGATATATCACAAAATAAATTCATATCTTACACCATTATTAGATGTATCCTACTTAAGTCCTTTCATAATAACCTGGGAAAGGAAGCTAAATAAATTTTGGGCTCAGATTCTCAGTAAGGGTAAAAAAGGGAGACAGATTAGAATAACATGATCTTATGTATATGATAAAATAATAAACAAATTAATGATCATACCCTTCATATAAAAGAACAATTATAAAATTCATTTCATATAGATTCTACAATCATAATACATGAATCATAACAGAATGAATAACATAATCCTTGAAATCATAACATATAATTAATAAATGGAAATCATGGAAAACAAATATAAAAGTAAAATCATTACCTATAAGTCAAGGATCACAAGAACAAAATATTGGAGAACTTCATGGGGGAAACAGCTATTGGCTGTGACACACCACAATCCCCAATCACAGTATTTTCCATATAGTGGATCAATTTTCTCCTTCTTCCTGTAGTGTATTGGGTTTCCCCTATTTACCATAGTGGATTAAACATGTTGACCTGTATTCAATTATTATCTCTTAAGAAATAAATATTTACCAATTGGATTTTAAGGAGATATAGGTCCCACACTTAACACAATGAAAACCATACATATATGTTCCACAATAACAGAAATCATGTATGAACCCATAAAATGAAATGGGTTTCAAACATATTTAATCAAAACATAACTCATATAAATGAAAACAAATACATAAGTATCAATAAATAACAGACATAATCCATTCAAAAATATTAAAATAATTTTACCACTAGATGATATTCACTTATGTTAAGTCAAATTACATTTTCGTATATGGAAAAATATTTTGAAAGATCATTTGAAATAATTCTTCAAAAAAATATCATTAACCATTTTGAAAAAAAGAATTTTTAAGTAATTTAAATGTTATCAAAACATAACTACTAAAAATAATTGTGAAAATTTATAATTTAAAATTTGATAAATATTTTTGAAATATTTTAAATCCCTTTTTAAATAAAAATTTCTATATGATCATTTCAAACACATCTAAAAACTTTCAAAAAAACCTTCATTTGAAGGAACATATATTCATGAAAAATGTGTGAATAAAATTACATGAAACATATAATATAATGAATTGATGAAGATTAATGATAAAAAAAATCAATGGGTAGTACATACACCTCAATGAATAATATAGGTTCATAATAAACATGTGTCTCAAATAATGAAAAATGAGACAAAATTACATTAAATATTTGGTAACATTCAAATCGTAAATGCCATAAAAGAGAGATCAAAAAATGGATATATAATTACCCATAAATGTAAGTATATGTATAATATAATACAATGATTGGTAGTATATACAACAACAAAAAATAAATGTTTTTGTGAATATAACATAAGTCTCACAGAAATAAAATGTGAACTATAAATTCCCATACCTATTGTATTTCATATCATTTTAATAATGTGTAAATCCTTTATAAAATCTATTATTTATTATAAAAAAAATCATATTACATTATTTCATAACATATATGATTTAATTATGGACTTATATTACTCATTTATTATCAATTTCATTCTGATGAAATGTTTCGAGTATTAACTGCTTTGTTTTTGATGTGGGTTTTTATTTGTTACATATTTTGTCCACATAATTGTATAATTATATAATAATATATAAAATGATTAAAATGAAATAAATTCCCTATATATTCAGAACACATGAACATAAAACAGTATATTAAATAGGCATATTTGAAATTAAAATCATTATTCATAGAGACTATAGGTTTTACATACAGATGAATGTTTCTTCCATTTTCCTATCGTATTTAATTAAATAATGAAAATAAAATATATGTATATATTTTTAATATAATTCAATGATTTTTATTATTTAATATTTTCGAAAATTAAAATCAACCAATTTAATAAATTTTCGAGTTATAAACAGAAATTTGAAATCAATTATTCAAATCTACATTCATAAAACATGTAGAAATTAATTTACAATTTATTTCACTAATAGGTGGAAGAAAAAAAATTTAATGTTAACATATATAAAATTTGGAAATGAATTTTTATCTCATTTCTATTTAAATTAGATTAAAATTAACAAAAATAAATCTATTTATTTAAAATTTAACAATTTATAATTTAAAAAATTTATTAAAAAATTTAATTATAAATTAATTTATACGAAAAATAACTTTTTAATTAAAATGAATTATTTTTAACTATTCATAAAAAAGTTCCACATATCATAATAATATAAAAATAACCCTAGAAAAATTTTCACATTATCATATCAAAAATTTAAATTATTTATTAAAATATAATATATTAAGATTCTAAAATATATATTTAGTATTGTTGTTTCATTAAAATGTGATAAAACGACATGTAGAAAAATATAGTTTTAATCACAAAATTTAATATATTTTAATTTCATTCCCAAAAAAAATATGAAGCATTTAAATTTATTGATGTAATATATAATTAATTATCATAATCCAACAATATTGATTGATTTATTTTTTGTATAAAACACAGTTTTGATCAATTAAATAGTTTTTTTAGAAAATATTTTTTTTAATTTAAAATGGATTTTATTTTCATTTATAATAATTGGTAACTAAATAATCATTTATATATACATGTATAAATCATATTTTAATATTTTATTTAATAATATTAATTAATATAAATCTAGTTTAATGTTTATAATTTTTTCTTGATTAGATAATTACAATATTTGTATGTTGTTTTGTGGAAACCTATTAATGCATGAAACACAAGCTATAACTACTCTACAAAAATATTATACTTAACATAGTGTAATGTGAAACAAAATCCATAAAAAGATCAATTTAAATTAATAAAACATAAAAACTCATGGTTATTCCATATAAACCTCTTAAAATGATTTTATCCCCTGGAATTTATCATTTGGTTGCAAACAAGTAAAGATACTTCTGCATCATAATATATTTTGGTTCCCACATTACATCTTAAAGATGTGGTTTTCAACACAAAATATTTACCAGGAATGTGGTTTAGTTTTGTAGAATATTGTGTTTACAATCCAAAATCCGTACCAATTTCACATCCTAAGAACAATATTTCTGAGTTGTATAACCTCCATTATTAGTACACGTGAAGTATTAGGTACGTACATCCTCAGAGTATGTACATGGAACACATCATCAATTTTATATAGATTTGGTGGTAGTGAAAATAAATAATATACCATTACTATATGATATAAAATGTAATAATAATATCATGTCCATACAATTTTAAATCACCCATATAAAATAAAAAGGTCAATGTACGATAATTTCATAATGCGATACCCACATTGTAAAATGGTTCAATTAAAATTTCACCTAAAAAAAGGGAAAGTAAAAGGTGAGAATCACCACATGACTTTGATTTATACTTTGATAAGATTAGATGAATATGAGAAATTTACATGGGAGTTTTTTTAAATTATCTCATTTAGATAGAGAGTGATAGAATACAATTTCATTATAGAGTTAACAATCAAAATGATATAATTTTTATGGTTAAAAGTCACATGATTTCTCAGAATGAAATGAAAACAGATAATTTTTGTCAATATCATTTTTCTATAGTTGAGGAAATATTTTACCACATACAGTAAGTAAAATAATGAAATATAGTAACCTGAAAAGTCAATATTCAACCTATAATATATTTCAACAAAAACTCAACATTTTCGGCAAAGATCGGTATTCAAGAAGATTTTTTCATGGTCGATGTATGAAAATTATCCAATATATATAAATAAATACATAAAATAATATAAAAATAAGTTAATCATGGCATTAATGATCTTTTAAAAGTATGATATTTAGTACATGATAATATAATTCTGCAAATATAAAAATCCTTTATAACAAAAATAATAAAATTTCAACATTGATCATTAAAAATATTTCAACCCTAAATTTTTTGATACTTATTCAAAATTCATATTAAAATGCATAAAATTCAGAACGAGTTCATCACATTATCTACTTGGATAAATTTTAACATTTATATCCAAATAACATTAATCACTCTAGATGTCCCATATCCAAATATAATTTCCCCAATAATCTACATAATGTGATAAATATTTTAATAAATAACCTAAATCACCATAAATCCAAAATGAAAACTTATATTCCTCTAAATGAAAATTCAACCATCATTCCACAAATTATATTCCATAATATCATGTAATGTTTTCCAAATGACAAATATTTTTCTAGAATAACATTAATCACATTTAAAAAAATCATAATCTAAAGCCATTTTTGTTTATAGAATAAAAATTATTTTCTACAAATTGTAATTAATGTTCATCCATCAATTTGTTTAACTAAAAGAAAAACCTCATATAGGCTTGGATTTCAGGTAGGTATGTGGTAGGAGATGAACCATTCCCACCCATTGATTGTGGGTTTAACCCTCACAATAATACCAGATAGGACAGGTTTTCAATCATCCTATATGATTTCGTATTTCATAAACTATATTAATATAATCCTTATAAAAACCCAAAACATGTTAAATATAAAAAAAAATAACCCTATCAAATCCAACATTGATGTAATTCTTCAACCACAATGTATATCTCATACCTTTGATTTTTCATCCTAAAATTCTTTAACCATCATTTAATTCAAAAAATAAATTCCTCCTTGAATATCATTGGTCTCCTTAAAATTTCATATTGTAAAACCTAAAAAAACATTATTATAATAATATGATCATAAAATCTTAAATATCCCTGATGGTGTCTATAACTAAAAAAATGACTCTTATTGAAGGAATACAAATCTCAAATGTTATATAAACACTGCATTGATACAAAAATATAACAACCTCAAATCCACGCATCTAGATCCAATTCTAAACCAATAACCTCGAAACATGTGAACCCATTTTGTACATGAAATCATAAAACATTAAATAAAAATAATTGATCAATTACATACCAAATTAAATATTAGTTTTATATATTTAGTGAATTAGTAATAGAAAATTCGTATATTAATAAAATAATCAATTTTCCAACAAATAAATATTTTATCTCCCAGTATATCTACACATCTATAACATCTATTTTATATCATACATAAATCCTTTATTCGTATACCATTGAAATGAAACATAATAATGTGTGATTTTAAATGGTTAGTACTTGTAAAAAAGGAATATAGGTATGTGTAACATGAACATATGTTCATGAAAATATTATCATAATATTTGAAGATCATACCCTTGATATTAAATATCATATACATTAGTCATTGCATAGTGATTGCAAGAACAACAAACATTAAACATATGGGATCTGACAACATATTACCTATAATAATAAAATAGAAATAATACATGAATTTTTTTGGAAACAAGTACAAATGTGATATCACGACATATTAGTAAAGTATATTTGTTATAACTTATTACGGTGAATCATGGGGGGCTGCACCTACTAGGAGGGAATCACCACACTCCCCGGTCAATATCATTTCCTTATAAGGTATCTGGTTTCCCGTTCTTCCCATAGTTGATGAAGGCCATTGTCTTGTTTACCATTTTTATCAAAGGAGATAAAAATCATTACCCAATACATAATAGGGGTATATATTTCCCAATGATCATAAAATTAAAACCATATATATGTGTGAGACAAGATAAAAAATCATGTTAGATCTGATAAAAATAAATTATTTTCATAAATATTTCATCATAAAATAACACATGGAAAATAAAACAAATTTATAAGTATCAATACATCATAAACATTATATATTTTTTGAAATAATTATAGTATAATAATTGGATCATATCCCAATAAGTAGCATAAAATAATGTTGTCTTAGATGGAAAATGATTTTTACAGATCAATTAAAATAATTGTAATGGAAAATAAACTTTTCATTCTAAAAAACACTTATTAATTCATAAAATATAAAGAAATCCATTTTCATTGAAAATTTCCTTGAAAAAATATAATGGATAATTTAAGAAAAATTAAAAAATCTATAAAATAATATGCCTTAAAATTTCATAAAATATCATTATTAGGAATTTTAATACATGTTTATAAATCATTGATTTTAAGGAAGATATATTATTGACCAATGAGATACTAAAATTAAATTAAATATATAATATAATAAATTCATTTATATTAATTATAAAAAATTTAAAAGGGAAGTATATAAATATCATAGAAAACATGTGCACAATGAATTATTTCTCTCTATGATGAAATATTGATACAATATTACATTACCAATTTGGCATCATTTGAAATATAAACGCAAAGAAAGGGATACCATAAAATGGATATAAAATTACAAATGAATTTATAAATAAGGATCATAGATAAAATTATCAGGTATGACATACACCACCCAAATGAAACGAGTGGTGAATATGGCATAAGTCTACCAGAAATAGAATTAAGACTTGAAATTCACTTTCCTTATGCCTTGAATCACAACATACTTGTGAAAACATCATTTATAATATCCATAATTATAAGCTTATTATAAATATATTATATATTAATCTCACATTTATTTATAATAATCTATAATATATATATATATATATATATTGAAAATGAGATACACTGTTCATGGATATGATAGATTGTATGTATGTGTTAACATTGTTTCCATTTTCGTGTAGTATTTAAGCAATGAAATTAAAAGAAAATATAAGAATATATATTTACTAAATTTAAAATATAATGTCTATTTAATTTATAACATATTTTCTCCCTAATATCATCATTAATACATTCGATGTCGCATGGGAAGGAATCACATCACTTTGAGGAGGTGGTAGCCCAAACGACCAAAAACGATGTTATCATATTTTAAAAAAAATATAAATCATGAAGGAATGGGAAATATAATAAATATATAAGAATTAATTAATTATAAATATCATTAATAATATAGAAAAATTTAAATTACATAATTATTATAAAACATGGACGGTGGAACTGGAAGAACATACAACATATGTTGGCGATGTGATAGTCCCTCTAACACAAGAAATATATTTGTGTATCCCATTTAATGGAGTTGTGTGAACTTTTAGATACTACCAATAATATAACAAAATATATGTATTTTGGAGATACTTATATTTTATATAAAAATTAAATTAAAAAAATTAAAGGGATTAAAGAAATTAATACTATAAAAAATTATCATTGATGGACGCTAGGTCTTTTGTGGTTATATCCTTGGGGGTTTCACCAAAGGACATCCATGGTTGGATTTCATTAAAAATAAATTATTATAGGATTATGTGAATGAATTTTGGAGGATTTTTATATATTAAGGCTGATTTAATTATTCAGAGAGGTGAAATGAAAATAGATGAATATGTTCTCTTTTATAATAGGTGTGAGGGAAGTTTTTGAATGTCTCAAAATATTACTTTATAATAAACTCAATATCAGAACAAATACCTCAATAAAAAATTTTATTTGAATAATTTCTATGATATTATGGTAATAAGATTATTAAATATATTGTTGACATGTTTTGATCAGATTTTATACCTCATTATTTTTATTAATCCTGAGTAAACCTATTTTAATTTTAACTATTACAACTAATATTTCAATATAATAATGTTGTTATTTTTAATTATGATGTGTAAATAGAACCATAAATGGTTATGTAATTATATTTTAGACTATAATGGGTACATATTTTCTTTGAATTTAAATGATTTTCAATTACTTTAATGAAATATTACTTTCATGAAATATCATTATTGTCGATTTTGATACAATTCATTATATTGACATTATTACTGTCACTATTTCAAGATAACATCAAAGAATTAATTTAATAAATCAGGATTATTTAATATTCTCCTATAAAAATTTTCAAAAACCTTATGTAATTTAAATTATATATCATTTTATATTTTTAATATCACTTACTTGAGTTTTCCATTAATTAAACAACCACTCCATAATCGTTGTATAATGATTTATGAAAATTATTTCATCACTAAATATTAAAAATAAAGATCCCAAATGTTGTTAATACATTTATATTTCACAAAAATATTTATAGTCTTTCATATCTCTTAATTTTTTCATTACTAAAAATAATATTTTTATCAAAACAAAGTGTCTAATATTTTGTGAGTCTCTTTAATTTTAATAATATTTATTTAATATTCATGCAATAGTGTAGACTAAAAAATTATGACTAAAATAATTTATGGTATCGTGGTAATTAAATTAATCCATTGAAAATTCATAATCTACAAGGGTAATATTAAAATACATATAAGGTTATATTTAACCTGGACAACATGATTTTCATTTGAATATTGTAACAAAAAATTATCAAAGTAATTATTCCTATTATCCAAAAACAATAGAGTCCTTATAAAATATTGTGCGAAATATGATTCCCAATTTTAAATCAATCTTTCATTTCTCAATTCACAGAATTTTCATTAATTAATTTAAAATTAATTCCACCTACATAATTGTTCGATAAGTTTTTAAATTAAAAATGTTCAAAAGGTTAAAATGTTTTTATATCGATTTTTAATGTGAAATTGATTCCAATGAACCAAACTATATTTATTAATTTATAATTGAAATATTTTTACTTTAATGAAAATTTAAAATATAATTTAATAATATATGTAAATTATCTGAATAATCATTTTTTGATTAATATGCATTATTTTTCACTATTCATCAAAAAAATAAAAAATATTTAAAAAATTTCAAGAACTCAAACAAAGATAAATTTGAAAATAATATTTAAATGATTAATATTATTTTAGAAAATATAATTTATAAAATTTTTAACATTGAGTTTTATAAAAGATACACCATTAAAAGGATATAATACAACTTTTAGAAAAAATGAATTTTTTTAGAATAAAAAATATATATATTTAATATAAGGCCTAGAAGACAAATATTTTTAGTGATTAGCATTATAAGGAATATATATTTCATTGTAATAATCCAAAAATATTTAATTAAATATTTTTTTGGTATAAACCACACTTTTCACATGTAAATGGTCTTTTCATAAAGACATTTAATTTATAAAAAGAGTTTTATTTTCTTATTTAATTAATTAGTAAATATATAATTAATTATATATTATTTAATAAACAATATTTTAATAACTAAGTTATTAATATTCATTTCAACCACCTTAATGTATTTTTTATAATCTATCTTTCTAAAATAATTTAAATAAAAAAATGTTGTTTCTCACATACTCATTGTTGTGTGTAACACAAGATGCATAAGTGATGAATATAGATTAATATTAACTTTGTTTATAATGAAATTATTTCCATTAATGAGGTTTAATTAATGAAAAAATTACATAAAATTAGGATCCATACAATTTACCTTTACTATAGTCCTGAGGAATGAGTCTAATATAAGAGAACCTTCACAGATTTTTCTCATGAATCTAATATTGTAATTTCTGAGGATGAAATCATATCTATTACTATTAAATAGTTTTATATTATGAAGTTACTATATTTCTTTGTGTATTATATTATTTATTATTTATTTTGAGTAATATGGAAAAATAATTCATTATCAATGAGCTTCATATTAAACCTAACATGATATTTGGTTTTGAAAATTAGAGAATTATACCCATTACAATATTTATTTCCATCCATTTTTTCAATCATAGTCTCAACAGTCAACATCATCAAAATCTATCCTCCATAATAAGTATACTATAATTTTTATAATAATATAATGATATTTCAAATTAAATCCTATAATGAGGAGATATACTAATACATAGATATATATTAGATTCCATTGAATAAGATAGCTATTTTTTCATCCGTAAAATCTATCGGACAGAAAATCATGTAATGAAGATCCCATTAATCCAGATGAAAAAACCATTGAGGGAAATATATTTCGTATTTAATGAGTACTAATTTATGTAGACCACGATTATTGAAAAAATTTTATTCATACATTTTAGGTCGATGGTGGTATAATAGAGGTTGGATTTTACTATGTTCATCACCTTAATTTTTTCAATTTTTTCTACTTGTATTTTATCATGTCTATATTTAAATATATGTTAAAACATGTATTCCATGAATGTAGTCTATATGGATACATGGATAGGGTATATGATGCTATAATTAAAATAGAAGTATAATTTTCAATATGTGTATAATGAGTCTGTAAAAGAGGATTTAAAGGTACATGATACATTAGTTGAGGAAGAAATAAATGATTTAAGAACCTATAATTTAACATCCCAAATTAAAAGAAAATACATATCTATGAAATATCAAACACATTTATATGGAGTTCAGTGTTAGGATTAAGAAAATACATATTTAGTGTAAAACTAACATGAAAATCATGTTAAATTCATGAAGATAATCAAAGTGATAAAATATAATATAATTCCATAGCACTCATATGTGATGAATCCATGTCTAGTAGAAACTAGTATGAGACAATGGATGATTAGAACATGTATAGTATATAGAATGATGATCTCTTCCCTCAGGAATTAGTCAAATCACCATTAACTAAAGATTATTCTCTTATAGGGTGGTTTATAAACATGTAGAATTTCACACCATTGATTATGGAATATTATATAAAAGTGGATAATACAAATCTTCTATGAGCTAAACTAATATAAAAATACCTAGTAAAAAGGATACAAGTAATAATGAGTGAGTGTGATCTTCTCATTTTCATCATTATTCGTAAAAAATGATTCAGGTAAATAAATGAAGCCTCATAGGGCCTACGAGTTCCATAAATACCTCATGTAGTGGAATGAAATCAAGAAAAATATGTACTATGAGACAAATTTTTGATATTGGAATTGTTTGGTCAAGGTTAATATGGAAACATATTATAATCTAACTATTTTCATAGTCATCATGCATTGATAATTTAAATTAGTGATCCTTAAAACAACATGATCCAATTAAATTTTATTCCCTTTAAACCAAAAGAATATAATATTTGTGAGAATTAATCAATCTTAAATAGTGATAGAATGTTTATTGGGTTTTTAATAAAAAATATTTATCAGTTGAACATTGATTCAAATAATATTGAAAAATAACTAAACCATGATCACTATAGAGGGTGGAACCTTATTTTTATCTGTATTTTATTTTAACATATTGTACTATAGATGAAGGGATCTGTGGGGAGAGATTGGGATGCTCAGGTTGTGTATTTTGAGGCCATGGTTTCTGATTGGGGTCATTAATTTTCTCTAGAGCACTTTTAAGAGAAGGTTTGAGCTTTTATATTTATGCTTAATATAGAGAGTGAATGTAATTTTCTATATCTAATAACCTAGTGGAATGTATTATTCATGGGGATATGTATAACAAGTATAAAATATTCCATAACAAGATTTTTTCTAGCTATTTTTTGTTAATTATGGAGTGTCTGTCTTGTGGGAGGAGATTCAGTCAAAGACCCTTATCAAAAATAAATCCAATCATCACCATATAATAAATATAATAATTATTAAAAAAGATTGGAGAACTTTTAAAATAATATTTAATAATTTTTGGGTGGAGTATCCATTTTCTCGATGGATTATTTTGAATGTGTGGGATACGTCTAAATGTGATGATAACATTTAATCATGTGTCCAGAATTTAACTATACCTAAATCTATAATGAGGAATTTGAGTAAGTGAAACCTATTTCACATGTAAGGGGATATTTTTTCCTCGATAAAATATATCATAGAACATTATAATATTCATTATTGTTATTTTTAATAAGATTATTTTAATAAATACGTGGATGTTATTATCTATCTTATCAAAAAATTATTTTTAAATATGGTATATGGAAATGAATAAATTAGAATAAAATAGTTGATTGAGGGGGACCAAAAAAAATTCAATAATTATGGATATTATGTGGAAAATATTATATTTATTCAAAATAATGGATGTGAAAATTTCCCTTAATGAAAAAGGATCAATGAGAATAATGTGAAATACTACAATAATATCATAAAATGATTTTACTATATTAATTCCTTAATATTTTATAAATTTCATAGAAATAAATTATGATGAAAAATACAAGGTGATGTTCACTGGGTTACGAGATATAATTGAGGTCAAAACTAAATCATTGTTAAATAATTCAGGAAGTGATGCTAAAATAAATAGTTTCACCAAAATAATTTTTTATTAATATTTAGATATCATTTATTTTTATTTAAATAAATGATTTTTGTCCTTTTTAAGAGAGAAAATATTCTTAATTTATTGAATTATTAGTGTTTTAAAATAAATCCCAATCCTTATGTTACTAATAGACTCTATTATTTCATAAATATTTCTCGTAGGAATTAAAAATATTACATTATTAGAATGATATTGACTGTCTTGATTTTAGTCATTAATGGTATGACAGTTTCACCCAATCAGTTTGGGTATTTCTATAGAATGAATACTCAGGATTAAAAACTTACTACAATTCAATGCATTTATATTCTATGGAATGTCAGGTGAATATCATAACTACTCTGAAAATTGATTTCAATATTTTTTTTTATATAATAAATTTCTGAATTTATTAATATATTTATACAATATGTTAGAATTTTTGATCTTTTTAATGATATGATTATTTAGTTACTTAATAATTTTATCAGTGGAAAATAGTATCCCATGATTTTTGTTTTCCTTTTCTTGTATAACTAGAAATGGATACCATATACATAAGATATTATTTATTATTATAGTGTAAAATTAAAGCCAAACATTTTTTAGAAGGTGGAATAGGGGCACCATAAGACCATATAAGATTTGAGATTGATGAAGGAATCATAGTATCAATTTTAAGATGATATAATTGTTTTGTTTCTTTCAGAAGGGTTGAAAAATAATAACACTATCAAGTGGGTTTTTGTACGCAATGGATCCATCTATAATGAATACATCAAATGAAATAAATCTCGTACTGTTTTCAAAATATATTTCACCTTCAAAAGGAAGACTCATATTAAGAGAAGGCTTAAAAAATATAGTATTTCATAATTCCTTTATCTAGATATACAAATTATTTGGGATAAGACTAATGGATATCATTTTTTAGTTATCTATGACAAAATAATGAATCATATTAGTGATTGAAATATTAAATCCCTCTCAGTGGATGAGTAAATTTTCTTTGTTAATTGATTTTACATTCACAAACAGAGGTACTATATTATGTAATAATAATATTCAATTTTTTTGAGGAATCTAAATCAAGGAGTTAGACATATAATTTTAATTTAATATATATTTAAAATAATTGACATAAATTTAGAATATAAAATAATTTTTTAACCATTAAATGATGGCTGAATAGAAGTCATGAACATGACCTTTTTTACTGATACATTTTAGGGGCATTTTATTTTTTGTCTCCTCCGTATACTGATAACAATAAATAATTTGAACATTCATTTTCTAAGAGACATGATTAATGGAATTTTTAATATTTATTTTCTTATATATTTAAATTTACTAATAAGAACCATATTTATTTTATGAAGAACAATAGATAATATAACAATATTAATTCTATTCTATAGTTTTGGATTGAAAAATGCATCTGCAGTACTTCGGGCGAGGTGTTTTAGGAACATTACAAGAAAAAAAAATTCATTATATATGATGAAATCTTCCCCCAATTATATTTTTCCGAATTTTCATTAGGATCATTATTATAATTATACATTCATTCCAAGTAATAAAAACCTTTCCTGGAACTACGAAGTCATAAAACTCATAAAATATTGATTTATTAAGATAAACCATTGAATGTACCTTTCATATTGATTCACATATTCTTGCTTTCTAAAAATCCCCGATTCCATCAGAAATGTACAATATAATTTTGGGTAATTATAATAATGGGATCCCAATATATGGATATTTAGTTATGCTTTGGATCTAGATTTATAATAGATATTATTTTGATAAAGCAACAAATGATTTCATCATACTTATATTCTTATTGTTCCCATTTTCTAAGGAATTATTGAAAATTTCTATAACCTATTTAATGTAACCTTTAATATATATGAAATACCTTATATTTGTCTTTATACTCTAAAAGGGATCTATTCAGCTGAAGAACCATATTAGTACTACTATAGGTGTGGGTTTTCCACTAATATAATTGAATAGGATATCGATATGATCTAAGGGGTATCAATTTGGAATCAATATATTCATGAAAATAATTCTTTGGGAAATCTACAAAGCTTCCATCATGAATCATGGATGTGTATAGAACATAATTAGAGAACAAACAATATTTGATGTGAAATTTCTTTGAGGAAACTATAGAAATTCTTATGGATTATTTTAGATTTTTTGTGACATATGATAATGGTTAGTATCAAAATTAAAATGAATTCTGATTCGAAGGGAAATTTGTGTCCTGGAGTTTATTGTTTAATACTTATGGTCTCTATGGTTTGATAGAACACATTTTTTATAAAGAAATATCTGATCAAAATCCCCTATGTTATGGATAAATATGGTGTTATCCTGTTTGTACATATTTCTACATTGATTAGATGGATCATAATATGGCCTAAACAAGAATCTTTATTCATTGTGAAATGTATCACAATCAATAATTCATATCAATCATGGATAATTTCCATTTAAGAAAATGGTTTCCATAAATACTATATGTAAATTAATTTTGTTCTAAACCAATTTAATTAAAGGAAAATTAAATTCTAAAATAAAATTTATATGGGGTTGTATCAAAGATTTATAAATTGTTCATGGATGTCATAGTGGAATTCATTGAGGATTTGTTCCTTAAAATTTCCAAATCTCCTCTATGTCATACTTTTAGAATTCTAATCCCTAAATAATTACACTAGGGAGACCTTCTATTTTATTATTTTATACATAAAAAATATTCTATTAGATTCTTAATTAACCAATATGTCATGATCATTGCACTAGGAAAATTAATTTCACTATATTGGTGCATCCCACCAACTCCTGAGTAAGAAGAATTGGGTTATTTTATATGAGTGAGTGAAACAATTTTTTGAATCAATGGTACACCCAGTTTTTCACCCATGGTATAAATATGTAGTCCCACAATCACCTTGTTTGCTAGTTTGTGATAAAACCCCTACCACATAAGATGTTTGATTTTCACATCTAGTTTTTTGAGAGAATAATGTGATCATAGACGTTATTATAAAACCAAATTTCATTTATATTTATATTATTGAGAACAAAAAAAAAATTAAATCTAAAAATGGTGGAGTTTTTCATTGATTTGACTACTAGATAGAGGGAATTTCTCTATATCAGTTAGTATCTAACATCATATAGTATAGATGAATGATAAATAATTGGATATCTACTACTACATACAATATATATTCAAACTAATTCAATGAATTCAATTCTACATAGCTCTAGCCTCCAAATATCATGAATGAATGTACTACTAGTCTTTCTACAATTTATATCATGGACATGGAAAAATAGATTTAACATCCCTCTTATATTGTGGAGTCTAGAAGGGAGTCTAGACAAGCTTTTATGGTGTCTTATTATTTTTACCAAACTCTATATTTTTTAGGGTTCATATTTAATTTACAATTTTATGATTACTATAATGTATTAAATTTTATTTTCACTCTCATGATTGTCATTAATCTACTTATTAATAGAATACGTTAAAAAATATTTCTGTTTTTATGTCCAAGGTATATTTAATAACTATTTTATTTAATCTATCAACATTAATGTATTTATTTTCCCAGCCACGATCCAGCCTAATTTATAAACAATATAGAACATTCATGATTTAACATCAACCATGATATATAGGATAAAAATATTTTTATTATGTCCTTTATTTAATTTCATAAAAACATTGTGCTAGATAGGTGTGTTTATTATTTAATAACATCCACATGTGATCTAAATTAGTTTCTTAATATAGTTATTACATGTTTGGGGGGACATTGTTGAACACACACTAATTATATTTAACATCATTTTCCACTGAGTCATTTTTCATTTGATTATTTATATTAACATTATTATTTCATGACAAATATAAAACATATGTAAAATAATTTTGGTGAAATTAATATAATGTTAATTTATTGTTCACAATATTGATGAAATAATTTATGATTACTAAATTGATATTTTCCATTGGATTTAAATTTTTATAGTTATTGTTAATGGGATTTTTAAGAAACATTCATCACTCATGTGATTGTACAATAATGTGAATTTTTTGTCATGAAGTGTGGTAAATAAAAAATGTATTGATTAAGATAATTTTTTTAGATTTGTCATTACACAGATCAATAATAAATGATTCTTGTTTACATTATCAAAGAAGGATGATTTTGGTCAATATTCGTAAGATTGTTGAAAATAATTTACCTTTATTAATCCCCATTGATATTCATACATAACATACATTTGATATATTATATTCTGATAAATATAATGAAATAATTTTATAGGAATAATTATAACATGATTAATAATCATTCGTGACTCTATTAATTATTAACATTCTATAGTTGTTCTTCTTCAGATTTAATGAACTAATTATTCTGTTTCATGTTGTCATTGATTAGGAAATTCATAAATAATTATTATGGAGTAAATATAAACTACATGAGAATAACATTCATATCTTCTATATTTCTTAAATTAAATCCTCTATAATTTGAGAAATAATGTAATCAATATGAATAAAAACAAAAAATGTAATAGTGAAATATTTTGATACCTAAGATTGTCATAATGCTACAAATACCCACCACATTTTTGTGATATATATCATAAATAGTATTCAAAGATGAATACAGATTTGTATCAAGGAAAATTATGAGTTTAACAGATATATGTTGTGGCCCCACCATCACACACACATTTCACTAATTAATTTAGAGATAAAATTATTAGAACAAATTCACTATTTTGAATGCTTTCTTTTTGAACCCATGATCCATTATAAAAGAGAAGTGGTTTTGTCTCCAATGGGGGGAGTGAAAATATGAATTAGTATTCAATTTATTCATTATATTTAATATCATTCAATTTTCATAATGATTATACCCTCCTTTATCTATGCACATAGATTACATTTCCATTCATAACCTAACTACCTTGAGCCTTTTAATAATTAAAATAAAAATGACAACATATCATGATGTTTTTTGTTAAACATATATGTTTTGAAATAGATTACGTTCAAGGAAATTTTTATTGATTGTTCCCTTTGTATTTGGAATAAAAAATGTTTATATTTATCTTCAGTGGTGTTTAAAGTTTTTATATAATTTCAACTCAAATCTTATAAATATTTGTTAAAGGAAATTTTTAGAAATGATTTCAAAAATAAATTGTTATATGAGTATTATTTTTATAGATAATTATGAATAATTAACGTGGATTAATGGTTTATTTAAATTCAATGATTTTCAAATAATTCTTTATTCTATTAATCATGAATGGAAATGTTGTCCTCATATTGATGACAATAATCATTTGATATATTAATTGAATGTTTTTTTCTATAGGATATGATAAATATCAAGTGCAGGGGGTATTTGAAACATGTATATCATGCATAAATATTTTTATCCCTAATAATTTTTTTCTCATCTTATATCTACCAATTATAATATATTTTTTCTGTATTTGTATAATATTTTATGAAAAATGTTCTTGGAGAAATTTTTGAGTTGAATTAGGAATGTTAATTGAATTTTAATAGTGAATTTTTTTTAGTGTAACCATGGTGTGGATAATATTTGGGTCATGTAATAATATATCCTTTTTTAACTGATATTTTTCTCTAGAACAAATCAAAACGATGAGAAGAATGACTTATTTTACAAGGAATGTCCACCAGAACAATAGAGTCACAATATTATATTGGAGTTATGAATTTAATTGATGTTAAACCGGTCCATATTTTATCCATAAATCCTAAAAATAAATACTCTATGTGGAAAAAATATAAATTATTATCCCAATATGATTGTTTTAGTATAGAAATTACTCCATTATTGGAAATGTTCCAGGAAAAGCAATATGAAATGTTTAGAGGTTGTGAGGAAATAAGTGGTTTTGGTATGAAGATAAAGAATAATAGGAAATGTGACACTAGGACATTCCATTTATTATTAATTTTATATATTCCAAGTTAAATAAAAATGTAGGGTGCGTGATGAATTCACTATTTAATATAAAAGTATTGAGCCGTGGTAATAGAGAAAAATCCACAATTGTAGATTTAAGAAATGGAAGTATTTAATGAATATAATATTATTTTTTGCGAACACCATATAGTAATTACATGACATTGTATAGTTAAATGATTTTTTTTATATAGTGAACTAAGATGACCCTTTTTTCACATCAGCCTAGACAGATGAAGAATTACTATAGGATAAGGATTTTAGTATGTGTCATAACCTTATGTGGTCCCTAATGTGGATACTACTCTATTAGAACACTATGAAAAATATTATACAATGAAGATCCATAATATATGTGAGTGTATTTCCAGTTGAGTTAATTAAAAGAAACAATATAGTATTTAGAAGCTACATTGGGACCACACCATTTAGGTCCATAAGAAATATGGTTTTTGATAGAAGACAAAATATCATATAATTTTAATGGGGTTGTCATACAATGATTTCTCAAGGATTCATTGGTTGAATGCGAAGATACATAACTCATTTTTTAGGGGTTTTGGAATATAGCGATGTTTGATATCCCCAAAATTACTTAGATTATTCATTTATTTAATTTAATTTGATATTATTTTATTCTTTGTTTCATTCAATCTAATGGTTTTTAAAATTATATGCATTAATTTTATTAAATTATATTCATTATCCATTGGTCCTTACTAGTTTTTTAATACTATTTTCCGAATTTCATTCATGAAGATTAATTCCTCATGTGTAATGAAGCTTTATCATACTCATTTGTTCTTAGTCACATATGGGGTGAGGGGATATTATTATTCTATGTGAGTTATAATAAATTATTGTTATCATTTTTGGATGGTTTACATTATTAAAAATTGATATGACCCTAAAAATAATATCATCTCATAAAGTATTTTTAAGCAGGAGGAGTATGATGCGAGGAATCCCAACGAAGTTGAATAAATAAGGATATTATCAATATTTCATTTGTTTCATTCACATGAAGTTTCAAGCATAAAGCATTATAGTATAGTGGATTTCCTCTAATAAAGAAACACCATTAGTTAAGGTAGAATCAATGACATTTAAAATCAGATGTTAATAATTCTAGAATGAGTCTCTGGGTAATAAATTAAAATAATATATATTTGAAAAGGGTAATATCATATGTTTACAGTGTAATGGATCATGTATGGTTTCACACACCGACCTCAGAAAAATAGTTATTTTAATTATTTATATCCTTGTTTTTGATTTCGAGACAATCTAGGTTAAATTTTAAAATTTTCAAGAAATGATGATTCTTGCGCATGGGTTGCCCATTGTTAAGAATAATAATTAGACAACCTTGTGTGAGGGTCTATCAATGGAAATATTAAATTAAAATAAAACATAAAAATAAAATAAAATAAAGTAAAATTTTATAATAATAGTAATTATTATTATTATTATTATTATTGATATAATTATTTTTTTATTTTTTAAATTATTATTATGGATATTATTATTATTATTATGAATGTATGATTAGAATTTTATTCCATTTTCCATTATTTTGTTGTAATTATTTTCCTTTCATTATATTTCATTCATTCCGATTGTTTCCCCTCCCCCTTGTGTGCCGCGCGATGTGCCTCACTCCTCTCCCTATATTGTGATGCCTTCTTTACTAAGCACAAAACCATCAGGTGAACCAACTCCCCTCCATCGACCCCTCGCACGACTGCTATCCTCCACTTGGCAGAGCCTCCCTAGGTGTGCGACCTCCTCCAAAAAAATTTCATATCCCCTTGTATGACCTCTTCCAGGGATCACCCTTTGTCCGATGATTCTAGAAAATTTATTCCTGATTTGTGGTCATCTCTCTGTAGTAAGGAGTTACCCATATTTCCTCTCCATCAGTTAATCCATTTTATGTCTACCCAGCACCCTGTTTAATTCATCTGGAACCATAAGATAGGGCTAATCCAATTTCATTTGTGTCCTCTCTATGTTAGCATACTCTCTATGTTAGCATATGTGATAGGCTCCTTAGGCTCTGATATTCAATATTTTGACATCTTCCACTAAAGTTGAAGTGCATTGGCTCATACAGGCACATTGAAACATCTTTCGGAAAGGATATTCTTGAATTTTTTAATGTTCAAATTTATTTTTGGTCCATTTAGTGATATATGCTACATTATACAAGTTTTTTGGATGTTCTTAGGATCCTTGGTGGTGTGAATTTTAAAAAAGATGTATGTATATTTGTATATATATGTATCTCCCTCAGTATTATTCCCTCATGGCCCTAGGAACACACATATATATTTAAGGTTGTATGTGTGGGCGATTAAGGGTTGGTTTTTAGTGGTTGAGAGTTGATTTTTCAAGTGCCAATGTGTCTTGGATTGGAACACTCTTTTGCTAGGGTAATTTCTCTATACACACATGATTAAATTGAATTTCCTGTTTCACTATCAATCTAAACATGAAATTCTATTTTTATGTTGTATATATATATATATATATATATAAATTTTCATAACTATCTATTCGGTAGAATTGACTGCACTTTTTTAGAACGGGCTTCTAATTTATTTATGTTTCTTCTCCTAAAAACATGTATCTTTTAAATTTGAATCATATTATGTGCTTTAAAATAACTTCCTAAAATATTTATAGCCTATGAAATAATATTTTTGAAAAAAAATTGTTAAATGTGTAATGTAATACTTTTTTTTCACATTGAAGGGATTAGGTTGTTTCCATGTAGTGTGGGAAATGAAATTAGATGTTGTCACATCCATGGATGCACAATATTTACCCATGGGTGCCCCTTCAAATGAATATGACAATATGAAATAATAGTTCTTTGATCTTTAAACAAAATATTAGAATTTTTCGTTACTTGAAAATGGTTATGAGAATGTTCCTCAAAATTCAGCTCATTTGGTAAATTAGAAAGGATTGTTGAATAAAAAATTTTGTGAAATCCAATTTGGAATCCTAGCTTGGTTTGAGAATTTCAATTTTTATTTTATAGTAAAACATTGAAAATGAAAATGATTTTTAATGTTTAAAGGCATGCTGGACATGAGGTTATGAAATTATAATTTAACATTGTTTGGGAAAGGGTTTTTTTAATGTCTAGATAAATGTATTTGGGAGTGTAATTTCAATGTACTTTAAGAAAATTAGTGTATTTTGAAGAGTGGGTTGAGTGTTCCTATAATTAGACACCATAGTTGACACATTAAAGATATGATATGTATATATACATATATATATATATATATATATATCTTTATAGAGTGAACCTCTATAAGAAGGATTTCCCTTCATGATTTATCATGTATTTGTGTCCGTGATGTGGGTAATTAATCGTGGTGGTGGTAGGTATGATTTCTCACGCATGTGAGGGACACCCACGTACACATCATATTACCACATTTGGTTTCTAAGTGTCTTTTAGAGGATCAAGTGATTTTACATTCCATTCCCGATTAAATGGGTTCGTACCCCCTAGATTTACTATATCTCTATGGGGTATATTCCACTAGATTGGTCCATTAAAGTGTCTAGTTTGTTATATACATAGGACCCTTACCCTACACTGGGAGGTGTTTATAATCCGAGTACGTCTAGGGATATATCTAGGGATGTTTAGAAAACCTCCATTGTAATATATTTGTATTTTTATTTTTTCTAGTGTGTAACGTTTTGCAATTTTATCACATTAATATTTTAAATGTATTTTTCTATTAAAATATATGTTCTTGAATGAATTGGGTTTGAAAACATATTATTGAAATGATGCATGTGTTTTGGAAATTTTTTGAAAATATAAATAAAGAGTATTTTTCATAAAAATATAATCTTATAAATTATTATTATAAAACTATAAAAAAAACCTTATTTTTAGGTATACTAATTTCAATCTACCATGAAATGATTTCAAATTAGAGGATAGCCATCTGGCATGGTTTATTTAAGACATTTCTATTGAGTTTCTTGATGAAAATGCCAATTTTATCAAGTTAGTTTCATATTTCTATAGTGTTTGATATCATATAGATCGAGTGTGGTTTAATGATTTGTGGTGACCCATAAGGTCACATGGTGGAATGTGTATCAGTTTATTTATTTCTATAGGAGCACTTATTTTAACAGTTGAGTTTGATTTTCATTTATTTTTTTAATCACTTGTTCATGGTCCAAATAATTCCCAATGGTTTTATGTTGAGGCTCGGTAGTAGTTTCCATCTTATGGGGCTCAATAATTCCCTATGGTCCTTGTCACAAAATGGCTTGGTTGACTAGTTCAGGGTTGAAAAGGGTTGGTTCATGGAAAAATGGTATCTGAACAGACTCTGATTAATTTGGGGTGTCAGGTAGTTAGATATTATGACTGTCAAGAATTGGGAGGTAGGTATAAGAATAGCATCACATACTCATTCTCAATATGATCCCCATGTTTCCAAGGGTTTTTTTTTGGGATTTGTGGCTGTAGTTTATTTTTATGTTTATGGTGGATGATCTAGGGAGTGAGATGGTTTTTCATGAAGACAAACATGGCATAGTGAACTATGTATATCTCACATTCATTTTTTAATATGATTTATGTTTTTTGATTTCTTGTAGTATGTTCTTCAAAACCATAATTCTAAGATAGGTATGACCACTAGTCCCCCATCAAGGTGATTCGGTGTAAGTGTTGTTTTTGTTTTGCTTTTGGTTTGTCTAGATTTAAATTGGTTTTGGGGTACATTATTGATTTATATAATTATGAAATATTTATAAAAAATTGAATTCAAAAATGAAAACCATTGGATGTTATGATAATGTAAGGTAAATTGTTTTTATATTATAAAATTATTATAAAATATGTAATGAGAATGAAGTCAAAAAAGAATTTATGTAATTGTTAATGGTTATTTGTTACCCTTTATGTTCCTTATGGATGTTCACATAGGTGTGTGATTTTTAGAGATGGTGAATGTTGGAATTTATGTGAGGATGATGTAAGTGGAAGAGGTGAATGAGACATGTTATGGTTTATAGGATATCATGGATGTATGTTTGATTATCAAATACTGATCTAGTTTTCCATACATTTTTAGGATGAAAACTAGTTTTTGATAAATATAATTTCTTTTATAAAATTATTTGAGGTTTGAAAAGAAAATTTTTTTTTGGTTTTTTATATTTTTTGGAAAATTATTTGGAATTACCATTTAAATGAAAATAATTATTTAATTCAAAAGGATATTATATTATAATTTAGGTAAATTTGGAAAAATATGTTTTCCAAATAAATGATTCATGGATAGTTTTTTGATGTTGTTGTGATTTTATGTGGTATAAGATTTGATTCATTTTTTATTTTTTTTGATGGGTTGGTCTCTGAGCCTAGATTTTGGTTGGGTGTTTATTTTTATTTGAAATAATTTGTTATTAAGATTATTTTTCCCAAAAATTTCTTAGATGTATCTTATGATTTTGGTCATTAGCCTTGTGAAGACACCTTGTGGAGTGTGGTGATCGATTTTTTGTTGGATTTTTTTCGTTGATGATATAAGATTTAGAGGTAATGTATTGGATTGAGGATTTCTATTGATTTTGTAGGAACTATCAATTTGGTGAGAGTTCATGTTGTTCTGAGTTTTCTTAGAGCCCCGACATTGGACAAGTAGAGGTTGGTTGTTCTTGTGTCACTACATGTTGGGGTGCCATGATTTGTGTTTATGACCACATTCCTCTTGTGTTGTATTTATGTGTAGGTAATGGAAAGAAATTTTATAGAGCTCATAACCATTTAGAAATTTCATTGGATGATAAAGAATCGGGATTACAAGATTATGGAGTTGGTAAACTTTTCTTCAGAGGTGTCATTGGAACATCAGTGATGGATGTCAGTGGATGAGGCATTTTTAGCAGATTTGGATTGCACTGTATGAGTAGTTCGCATTTTGGTGTCTCTTTTTACATGTGATTATTCACTATCTAGCGATAGGATTGTGACATAGGAACCTGTTACATAAAATTCTACTTTATTGGGTCTGATCTCTAGTTCTTTAGACTATCCGCATGTGTGCTTCCAGTGTGGATATTTTGTGC
Organism: Viscum album; assembly: GCA_963277665.1. Taxonomy (NCBI): domain Eukaryota; kingdom Viridiplantae; phylum Streptophyta; class Magnoliopsida; order Santalales; family Viscaceae; genus Viscum; species Viscum album. Next base: position 723,196,662 of record OY728141.1, read on the forward strand.
ATTATAAAAAATTATTTATAAAATACCTCAGGTGATTTACAACGATTTCTCCATTTTGGTCACTTCGGGATGTTCTGATATGGAGTAATTTAAAAGAGAATTCATTTACCATATGACACCATCTCCTGAGTTTAGGTAAATAGATTATACAAGACATTCGAGTTCACGACATAGATATCAGAGTGAAGCCCTCTACGTAGTCAGGAGTTGTTGGGAGTGTGGAGGACATGGTATGACTTTTTCCTATAGTGCTGTAATGGGATAGTTATTGTCTCTGTTTGTTGCCTATTCAATCTTTGATGGTTCTATTTTTTCATGAAAGCCCTAGAGGCCTCATTTAAGAATTGTGATATTTTTTTGAAAGTTACTTCTTAGAATTAATGTTTTTGTAAATCTTGTAACTTCCAAAACATTTTTATTCATAATCATGCATTATGGTTGTGAAGCCTTGAAATGTGTTCTCTTTGTGATCAGTTTTTTCTTTTGGTTGTTCTTGTTTTGGAAATGCGTGCATCTTCTGTAGGTGATAAATTGTAGTTTGGCTCATTTATCGCATTGTGTTTTTTAATTGAGACCCCTTGTGGTTTGGTTTGTTTTGTGATAGAGTTCTAAGGAATGATTCCCATCGGGGTTCTATCAACGTTTTGCAAAGGTAGATCTATAATTTCCTTTTATTAGATGTTCCCAGATATTGTCTGAGCTTGATGGTCCTTAAATGGTAGGGAAACATACCATGGGTCTTGTTGTGGATTCATTTTTTTGGTCACTACTATCAAATTTATTCTGATGGGGAGAACCCTCCTCTTTCTCTCATGATTATTTGCATTGTGATTTCTCATAGTGCCATTATGGTGTGACTGCTAGAATGAGAGGTCTCACTGATTTCATGGTATCTATGTTCATAAGCTAAACTTTTTTAATTATTTTAATAATTTCTATCAAACTTTTTTATTGCAGGTAGGTTTGAGTTAAATTTTAAAAAAATTTGGCAATAACTGGTCCGACGAATGTGTTGCTCGCAGTTATGAATAACCTTTAAACAACCATGAGTGAGAGTCTATTGTTGGAAAAATTAAATAGAAACAAAATATAGAAACAAAATAAAATATATTAATTTTTTTAAATATTAATATTAATCATTAGTATTATTATTATTATTGATATTATTATTATTATTTATATTATTAGTATTATTATGTTAGGTTATTTTCATTTCATTACTTTTTTTTCAATTTCTTCCATTTTCAGTCATTCTTTTTTTTTCATTCCCCTTGTTTTCCATCCACTTTGTTCGTCTTTTGAACTGCCTCCCTCCTCTATCTAAAGTGCACCACCTTCTCCTCTCAGCACCCCATAGTTCAATTCACTACCTCCACTATATAAACTATTTGTATGGTCGGCGTCCTCTCCACATTTTAGCCATCCTCAAGAACGCGAACCCCTATGGATGATTTTCCTCTCCATGCAAATGACCACTTCTTGTGCTCCCTCTCAGTTTGATAATTCCTCTTTATTTATTCCTAAATCATGGTCGACCCATCAATGTAATTCCTTATCCCTCCATTCCCTCATTCTATTAGGCCATTATCAGTCACCATGTTGCCACATTCTATTCAGCTAAAATAGTATTTTAAGGATAACCCCAAATTGTTTTATGATATTTTGATTTTATTGTTTCTGATGGGAAAATTGGGTCGTGTTCTCTTATATTTTGACATCTTCCACTAATGGTGGAGAAAATTGGATCTTCTTGGATCACCAACACCGCTTGGGGTATGGGTTTCCTTCTGATATTTAATTTATACTTTTATTTTGATTCCTTTTGGTTTTTTATGGTACATATGACTTATTTATTGCATGTTATTTTTGTCCTTGGATGCGTGCAAACAGATACATAGGTTTATATATATATATATATATATATATATATATCTTTCGAATATTTCCTCATGGCACGAGGAATACAAGACGTGCAATAAAGGAAATGTATATATTTTAATATTATGGCGTATGTGTGTGTAATTGTGGGATGAATTCAAGTGGTCACCACCTAATTTATCAAGCGCCAATGTGTATATGTTTCATCTTCTCCCTTATTGAGGCAGGTTCCCAAGTCCCACAGAATTATAATAAATTTATTGATTACTCTACAATTTAAATGATTATTTTTATGTTTATGTGATGTATATATATATATATATTTACATATAAATGTATTCTGTAAAATTTATTGTACTATTTTTGGAATTGGAATCTCATGTATTTATATAACTTCTTATACATACATGTTATGTTTAAATGGGAATTATAATATGTGTTTTAGAATAGAATCCTAAAATATTCATATCTTGTGAAATTTGTTTTGAGAAACAAGAAATATTTGGTTAAATGCTTCATGTAATACTAGGTTTGTTTTTTAAATTCAATAGTTTTGGTTGATTCTTATTAGTTAAGTATATTCCATTAGATGTTTTTGAATCCAAGGATGCACAATGTCTACACATTGGTGGACCTTCAAATGGACATGACATGTTGAATTAAACATTTTTTAATCATTAAATGACATGTTGAGATGCTGGGTAACATGAAAATTGTTCTATGTTTTTTAAATAAAATCAATAATATTATGTACATTAGATATTATGTTTGTTTACTAAATGGTGTGAATGAAATTTAGGAATCTTTGGTTGTATAGTGGATTTTCATTTTTGGATTTGAGAAAAATTTTGAAATTGTAATTGGATTTTATAGTGTAATTGATTGTATGAGAAGAGGTTGTGAAATTTATATTTCATATTATTTTGGAATGGTATATTTATATGTTCTTATAAATGAATTTGGGCATGTAAAGTTAAAGGATTTTGTGAAAACTATTGTTTTTTATGAAACAGTTAAATGTTTATATGATGTGACAGCTTGATTGGAACATTAGTGATGTGATGCGTATATGTGTGTTTGTGTGTGTATATATATTTGGTTTCCCTATAGGAGAGATTTAACATCATTGGATATAAAATGTGGTGTTTTTTTGGGGTAGACAAGTGTGGTGGTGACAGGTAAGATGAGTCACGCATGTGAGGGCCTCCCATATACATTTTATATTACCATCAAGGGATCTTGGGTGTCTTTTAGATGATTGAGTGACATTTCATTCTCAACCTGAATAGAGGGGTTTGTACCCCTTTGGTTTTTTGTTTGGCCTGGTGATATGTACAACTAAATTGGTCAATTGAAGGCAGCTAGATGGTTACAAACTTAGGAGCATCACCATATTCTGACCGGTGAATCCAGACCAAGAACATCCATTTATTTCTCTAGTGATGTTTAGGAAACAACCAAGATGATATATTTGTATGTTCTTGTTTATTTTGTGGTACATTTGGTTATTTGATCTCATGACACATTTACGTGGATTCTTATTTTAAAATAAATTTTCTAGAAGTAATTAGTTTTTATATGAATTAATTTAGATGAAGAATTAATTTTTGGAATTATTTTGGAATGTGACAAGAAAAGGAGTTTTTATTAAAATAGATTCTTGTTACATATTTTGATAATAGTGTGGAAAACATTATTTTCATCTATCATATTTTTAAACTTGTATGAATAATTTCAGATTTGAGGTGGGGCATCATGTGTGGATTATATTTAGAATTCCAATTGTGCATCTCGGTACTCATGCATACATTATCTTTTCAGATTCAGGTTTCTTTAGTGTTGGAACATTTTTGGCAGGACAATGAATCAATTTTCAAATGTGACACATGAAGTCACATTTTGATACATGTAATAGTTTATTTATTTTCTCTGGGAGCTCTTATTTTTACTATTTAAGTTGATATTTGTTTTATATTTTTTCAAAATCCAAATCATTCCAAGTGGTTTTATCTTTACTCAATACACTAGATTCAATCATGTGAGGGTGGGCAAGGCCCTTCGGGCCTTGTCATGGGCCAGATCAGGTGACCAGTTTAATTACGACCTAGATTGGTTCCTGACATGAGTATATTAATTTGGGTAAAAGGTGTTTTAAATAATTTTATAACAAATTTTACAATATTTTTTATTGTCGCTAAATTATTTCCCCTTATATATTATCCTCTATATTCATCAAGTGGTATATATTTTTTAATACACACTCAACCCTTGCTTCAGTATGTAATATTGTAATTGAATGAAAATTAGAAAATTTTACAAGGTTAGGAATATTTATTTTAAAACCAATTACATGACACAAAAAACATTTATGTATATATGGATTTTATGATTACACTAATTTGAAGAGATTACGTTTTAATAGTAAACATCACACAAGAAATTGGAATGTATAATCCAAATCCCATGTGTAGAGACCATCTATTTATTTAATTTAAATTTAATCACATAACATTTATCTATTTTTAGTCAATTATGTTGTTTATAATATAACCACATGCTACACTGATCACACATAATTTTTTTAATACATACTCAACAACTAATAAATGAACAAAAATTACCCATGAAGGTTTCTCATGTTATCCACCTTGACTACTCAATGATTTGAATCTATAAAGTCTCTAAAATTTCTCAACATATCAATTTCATGAATAGACAAATCAATTACTATCCTATCATTCTATTATCAATTCATAATCTTTAATAATGACGTGAAATAAGAAAAATTTTGGACTCCACTTATTTCATTCCAAAATGATTAGCTAATATTCAATAATATCACATTCCCCATCATTAACTAGATGAATTGTTTAAGAATAACAGAACTAATGAAGGTATCCCTAGGTAATATATTATTTTATTTCCTATTATTATCTATGTATGGTATAATTAATATTACAATAATTTATATGGAAATTAAAATAAAACTATGAAATGATCTTCTAATTTTTAATCTCATTCCAATTTATCAATAAAATTGTGACAGGGTCTCCAAATCCACCTTAAAACAAGTATCTTGAACAACATGAAATTATTGAATTATCACAATATCAATTCATCCACAAATTCCATGAAATTATTTTATTTTGAAATTATCCACATCTTTGTCGAATGAAAACATGATACCCCAACTTTTGGTGTTAATGAATCATCCATCAATTTATTTGTCTTCATTCATAATCCATTGAATTGAACATAATTCTCATTTTGTAATTATGTTATTTATTTTTATGGGGATTGGATTTAGAATCATCCAAATCAAGTGTTCCATTTTTATTAATATTAAATAATGAATCCCTGGAAATTACTTTAAATATAAAATGATCATTTTTAGATCATCATAATAGAAATAGGTATCATAATTATAAAGCATAATATAATCACCCATAAAAATATATTAATGACCATTACATTGTGACAAAAATATATTGATAAATATAATTTTCTAATTTTATACTTTATATTTAAAAATTTATATTTATCCTTACAAAATTCATAAATGAGAATTTTGAAATTCTAAATTTATACATCTTATATTTACCATTATATATGGGGGTGAGGTTGGGGGGGGGAGTGAACATTATGAATGTTTTTGGATTTATGAATTACCTTGAGATAGTGTCTGCATGAAAATTTTTTATCCTCGTAGATTTCATGATTGATGACATATAATTTTCCTATAGCCTTACATTGTTAACATTAATCATATAGAAAATCAGTTTACATTCATGTATCACCACGTTCAATGATAAAAATACTTTCAAAAATGAATATGATTATTAAATTTTTAGAAATTAATAAAACTCCTCTATTACTCATTCCATGTTTCGTTAATTCATTTACAGTCATATATAAATTATAAAAAGGATAGCACATTAATGATTGTATTTTGATTATATAATTTTTTAATTCCACTTAAATATCATTTCATTATTTACCGTCCTTCATTTGAATTTTATCAATAATCTTTAAAATATTATCTCATTTATTCAGTATCTTAAAATAATCATGATCATAATCGAAATGATTTATGATAGTGTATTCTCCTATATAACATTTCATTAACATAATGAAAAAATCATTGATTTTGGTCTATTTGAATTTTTTTTTCAAACATGAATTATAGTTCATAAAAACTTTTATAGTTTATTATTTTGATACTTTCTTAAAATTTTCAGAAAAGTTTAGTTGATGTTGTAATTTTACTAAAAATTCATTAAAATTACTATATTATAAATTAATATGTATGTTTTTTAATATAGAGATATTAAATATTATAATTATGTGATAAATATGTGTTTTTATGTTTTAATATTGACTAATTTATTATTATAAATCTAAATATTTTATTGTAATGATTTGTTTCAAAAATCAATTATGAATATTTTAATTTTTAATCACTTAATTTTTATTTCTCTACCAAATTTCAATTTATTTATTTATATTAATTTATTATCAATAAAATTATAGATTTTTGTATTTAAATATTAATAAAGATAAAATTTTAAAATATGTTCTTTGTTATTTTAATTTTAATTTTTTTAATATTTCAATTATTATATTAACTTATTTGTAGTACATTTAATTATTTATTTTATTACAAAATTATTTATTATTTAAATCATGTCATAGTTTAATGTTTTTACCAGAATGATGATTATTTTTTGCTTATTTATTTATTCATCAAAGATCTAATTGATGGGAATGCTGTGAATTTTATTTATTAAATATTGATAAATGGGAAATCGATTTATATTCTGATTAATTTGTTGATTTTATAATTTATTTTAGGTTTTTTGGCATTGATAAAAGGCCAAATTGGCTAATGAATTCCATTAATGATGGGAAAATCAATTTAAAAAATTATATCAATATGTAGTGTTGAAAAAAAATAAAAGGGGGTGACATGAATGGGGGGGATTCATTGAGAAGTAGAAAGCAATGGTAATGGGTATTTTACAACATATTTGAAGTGTAGAATCATGAGTGTAATAGAGAAATATCATAGAAACCTATGATATCTATTGCTGATCATGATAAATATAGAGATCAAAGTGTGATTATTCACCTCAGTGTTATCTAACAAAATTACTAGTATCCCAAGGAATTATATTCTTTTTTTGATTTATTTATTGATTTTTATTTCATTAACTCCTCAATTGTAACACTCCATATAATTTAAAACTATTAATGGGATCTCAATCTAATGTTATATTCTTCTATTATTTTGTTAAAAATTATTTCCTTCCATTATGATATTGTCAAAATTCTAATTGGATTGTGATGTAATCTAAATGCATAATGTTAATTCAATATGATATTGATTTTTAATATTATCTGGGTTGTTTATCATTCTCAATAGTATATCAAAGACTGTGAGAAAATTAAGTGTTTCCCTCATCTTTTTTTTCAGTGATTATTGAGAGAAATAATTGAATGATTCAGAATGATATTATTCTTATAATATCTTAGTTTTAGTCTCAAATTAATAATATGAATGATATTTTATATTTTATATTTCATTCTAGGCATCGAGATAATTAAAAATGTGAAATCAATTAAAATGTTGAAGGGAGATTTATCTATATGAATTAATTCTTATGATTATACATCTTTTTCATGTCAATTTTTTTTCTAATATGTGTGTAGGTATTTCAAATATATTTGAATTTAAAAAAATTAATTGATCATTTAATTTATTTTCTTTATAAGATTTTCTATCACTTCCTAAAAATATAAAAATATCAATATCGAAAATTAAATCAATCATTACAATATAAATTATATAATGAAGTCCCATTTAAGGGAAAAATCTAGATATATAAATACGATATAATTAGGTATTAAAATTTCCTTAGGTTAAAATAACTAATTATATTTTGAGGGGTTGGATGCCCTATAGTGTTCTATAAAAAATCAGAAATTTTAAAGAAAAATCTGAATCTACGTAAAACATATTAGAAAAAAATTATTTCTCTTATATGTTCCACAAACCATAAAATGTAGAATCTAAAAAATTATAAAATATGATAAATGATTTAATTAATAAATTGAAAAATAGCCATGTTTTTATGATAATTTATTTAAATTATAAATAATATAGAGATAAACATCAAAATCAGTTAACTTAAATATTTGGAATTTTTAAAAAAAATACGGATAACGGGTGAAAATATGAATATAATTGTTCTCAGTAGTTGTAAACTTTTGGAACAAATAACATTGATTGGGGTATCTTATAATAACTCTTGGATTTTTGATTTTTTATTGAATTAGAATATACCAATATTTCATATTCAACTATGTGTGGATCATCCCAAGAACCAACATTAATTTCACAAGGTGTGTATCATTATGAAACCACAATGGTTGAGGGAGGATCCAATTAATATTATATAATTCCCTTTTTACTTTTATGGACTGGCTATAGAGTGGTTAAACTACTCCCATTCAATTAATACCGTATGTTGGAATCAGCTGAATAATGGTTTAATAGAAATATATTTCCTCATCATAAGGATTTTCTCACCCAAAAATATATATGTGGAATTAAGAAGATGCAAGGGGAGACATTACATTATTATTTGGAGATAATTATGAACATTTCAACTAGCTTCCATCATCTACAAATTTCAAAAAAATTTCTTATACAATATTTGTATGATGGTTTAGTTTTGATGGATTTTATTTTGAATGGTGTTGTTCTTGGAGGATCTTTTTTTATAGGAATCTTATAGATTGTTAGAAACTAATTTTGAATATGGAAAAAAATTCGTTGTAATTCAAAACTAGGGGCATTCCCATGGTATTGTAGGTATATAATTGATGAAATGAAATTATAAAATAGATCTATTTATGATCTATTATGTGACCATGCACGTATGATGGGGATGATGTTGACCAACTATTCACAGTAATTCCCCAAACATAATGATTTTTTCACATAAAAATGTTTTAAATCATTTTTTTGTGAACTATTTCATTTTAATGATAAATTTCCATAGTTATTTTATTATTATTTAATTTTTAAAGGGATAATTCATTGAAAAAACATTTTATGATCATGAACCACAAGTATTCCAAAAAAAATTCTAGTCGAGGACTTTACAAACTAATACATATTTCAACAATGGATAGAACAACAACTAATACAATTCGTTTAGGCCCAATGGACAACCTAATATGAATTTACAGTCCATAATATTTAGAAGAACAACTTATCTATAAAAAAATTATAAATATCATTCAGGAAGGAATTTCATATATTTATATAATAAAAAACATCAAAAAATAAAAATTCAATAAATTAACAGATTCACATCATGATAATATTGATTAAAAGTAACAAGTTATTTAAATATGAAATCATTTATTTATTACAAAACATTCGAAACTAAAAGTTTTTATGTGGAATCTTATATAAGTGGTTTAATGAATCATTGAACTTCTAATTTTCAAAAATAAAAATAAAAATGTGATCCCAAGAGGTGGATAACATGTTATTTCTATAATCATGAGAATTGAAACTGTTATTCATAACCCCTATGATGAAAAAAAATTAATACAAACATGAAAAAACTTATTCATCAACATATGTCAAAATATGTACTGATTTTTTTAATTACTCACCAAACCTGTTGTCCAACATATTATTGAGACAATAGTTGAAAATGAAAAATAATAAAAGAATAAAAACAATAATGATTGATCATAAAAGTATTTTAAAAAATTAATGGTATCATTAAAATGGAAAATAAAATTCGATGATGATCATAAATTTTATAAGGATGTGCCAATATATCCTTTAGAAGTTGTTTTTTCATGAAAAATTGGGATTATAAAATGTGCGAAATTGTAATTGAAAATTTTATAAATGTTCATGTAAATATAACTTTTTTAGTTCTATGAAATAAATCCCTAATTATTAAATAAATCATAATGAGATATAAATTAAAAAAAGTGGTTCTCGGGTTGTGAGAAAGTTAATTTGGGAAGATAGATTTCCTCCTTGACCCAATACCCACTCTCTATTAAATTTAAGGATCACATTATGTTTTATATCCGATGTGTCATTTTAAATCATCAGTTTGGTGATGAGATGTTATATTTTATAGTTACCATAGATGATATTCTCCATTCTATATTTTTATGGATTTTGGTTGGAGATCCCATGCAATAAAAAATTATCATACATATTTCTAAAATTAGTTATGCTATGCCTGTTGGAGTTATTTAATATGTGTTTCTATGATTAAATGACTTTTATTATGCTGATTGTATTAATGAAATGTGTATGCATGATGGTAGATTTATTTCACATGAACTATTGATTTTATTAATACCATTATTAAAACTGATATGGGGATAACTAGGGTTAATAAATATTCTTTTTCATTAAACATTGGGGTATGGTTTCATTACATATAATTGATAGAATGAAACACCCTAGGGATTATTATTCATGAACCAATATAACATGAATGATTATTTTTCCATATATTTATATGATTATTTTAATCCAGAAATACATCCTCTAATTTTTTTTAAATTTCATATTATATAGTAAATTATCCCCTATCTACTAAAGAAGATTTTGAACATAAAAAATAAATTGAATTGATGAATATGTAATTGAATAGTCATATTTAAATATTTTACACAACTGTGTAAAATATAATCATATTTATAATTATTTCATTTTTATTAATGTAACACCAAAAATGACATGATTTTTTGAATATTTGGAATTATTTACCCCTAATTAATATTCTGTAAATCTATGGGAGTTTGAGTCTAAAATGGATTAAATGTAATTATATTACTCTTGAAATTACTATATAATTCCCATAATGATATTAAAAAATAACCTCATATTTAACAACATTAATCTACAAAGTAATATGATGATGACACAATTTTTTATAGTACACTTGTACTACTAGTCAGTAATACGATGTTCTGATGTTCCTGTGTATGTGTTATTATATTAAAATGATCCAAAATAATCCAATGAATCTCGTTTACCCAGTGGAGTATTCTCACCCATAGTTGATCTGAAACGATATAAAAAAATTGATATATTCCAACTTATAACTCAAAAATAAATTTCAATGTATAATTTATAATGTGATGTCCATTAAATATGAGAATCAAACCATAGTTGTCCTTAGGGTGAAAAGATATTTCATATTCTAGTGTTTAGAATATTTCCGAGGTTTTATTCCTTTGGTTTCCATCGATCTAATTCTTCATGAAGGAAATTGAAAACAAGAAAGAAATTTTCAAAATATAGTGTATCCCACAATTAATAAATTAGTTAACAAAAATGTTATTACATAATTAGTTGTGAATAGAATTTAACCCATTTTTTACAGTCGATGTTCAATTATAGATCATTTTGTTTATGAAAATAGTGGATTCATTGATAGTAATAGTGATTTCACAGAGTTAGTGTCTTTTAGGTCACACAATATGTTTATGGTATGAATATATTATAGGTCGGTGAAAATAGAAAATATGAGGGTCCATATTACCTAGAATTTTATTATTCAAATTCATGTATAGATAGTTTTTTGATCTCATTATTGATTCCTAGAGGCGTTTTCTACATACATCGATAAATATATATCTCGAAAAAACATTGATAAAACTAAATTTTCTAGTAAAGTTAATACCTTTTAATTTCATATAATTCCACTTATACATTTAAATTATCCTACCAAATTCTAATGATGCATGATTAAAATATATTTTTTCCCCATTATTAATGAATGAAAATATTTAGAAAAGATTTTATATTGTAATGATCATAATTTGATTACATTTTGAGATGTTTATGAGATATTATTAGCGTTTTTATTGATAATAATCATGTTACAAATAATAATGAAATTCAATATTTTTTTAAAAAGAAAAATTTTACATGGGTAATAAGATTATAATAATTGAATTAAGGCATACACGTCCATGGATTAATTAATCTATTAATATATATTACTTATGAATTTGATGGATTGTAGATATCTTATTTTACAAGATAGGTTTTGTATTATATTGATAAAGGATTTAAATCAATCTACATTAACTATAACAAATTGCATTAGATGGTAATTCATGTTATTTTTTATTTGAATGATAATGATTCAATTAATGAACTCAAGAATAAGAGGGTGAACCAATCAATAGTAAAACAACCTAATTGTATTTATTCCTTTTTATTTGATGATTAATGATAAAAAATTCTCTTTTGTGTTTTTCATAGGAATAGTGTGGAGTGGAAATAAGATGTCATTTATTATCCATTAATGAATCTAGATTCCACTTAGCACATTTACAATATAAATGAGAATGATTTGTACGATTTTTTAACATGATAAGTTAAAAAATATCCTTTCTGGATATAAAGTTGTCAGATTTATGGATCATTAAACAATATGATATGTCAGGAAAGAGAAATAATAAAAACCATCTTTGGTAATATGGATTTCACTACCTTAGGATGTTGGTTTAAATATCTTGTATTGGAAATGAATTAAGAATACTCTTGATTATTATTTTATTTGGATACATGGTTAATGGTTAAAAAATTAAATTTTTTTAAAATGAATGAAAAATAACTAGTACAAAATATATATTCTATTTATATGGAAAAAATTTAATGGTTTTAAAAAAAATTAATTATATAGATGTTAAAATTATTCTTCACTCGTTTTTCAAGCTATAATTATATAGGTTTATTTTTTAGTTAATGAAATATGTATGAGATGATACAGAATTTTATGATTTATTAATTGATCAAAATTTTAAGATACTTATAATTAGTTCATAGATTTATTTGGTGTTAAAATATTTCTATATTTTTTATTATTGTGGTCTTTTTGGGCCACCTATGTACCACCCCAAGATTATATAGTACATCATTTTGTAAAAAAAATTCAGTGACTTGTGTTACATGCAACACCAAGATCAAGCGCACCACGACTTATAAAACTAGCTGTTCAAAAGCGGTAATGAATAGTGTTTATTAAATATTGAATTTTAAATACTCATTATATTTTTATAATCCATATGATGTTTTTCTTAGACATAATATAATAACAAATTCATTTCTTCATATAAAAGAAGTATTATTCAAAAAAAATGCAATTTCACCACCTTTTAATAGAGAACCCATTTTAAAACTAATATTTGACACATATATAGTTTCAATTAAATGAAATTAAATTCTTCTTTAAAAGTAGGCTTTAAAAAAAATTTGGACAACATTTTGGTACTTTTCCGATGACTATCAATTTTTTATAAATAGTGAAAAATACTAAATTTTAATTGAAAACAAATTTTTTAATAGAAATAATTTATAGAGTTAAATTATACATTTGAGTGGTATTAAAGTTTAATTAGATTATATTTTTACCATTTAATCCAATGTTGGTCATTTGAAATAATTTCACATCGAAATTGAAAATAAACAAGTGTCAATCTTATGATTATTATTATTTCATAAAAACCAGCTTTTTTGACAAAAGAAATTAATTTTAAATTAATAAATTCAAATTATATATCTTGAATTTGGAAAAATAGAATTTATATTTTATTTTTTAATATAAACATTAGTTTAGGGTGAGATTTTGGTATTTATCTGAAAACATTAAATTATTTGACGAATACAGAAAAACACTTCATTGTTGGTTAAAACCGACATTTTATTTAAATATTTTTTTATTTTATTTAAATTTATTTTGAGTCAATATACATATATATAATACCAATATCAGTTAAATTTATGTCATTGGAGTCATTTTATTTTAAATTTATATATATAAATTTTATTGAAATTTTTACCGTCTTTTACCAACCTTCTAGGAGCATTTGAAAATTTGCATAAAACATAATTGTACCGCTTCGGTTATTCGAATCTCAAAAATATGCTATACAAGGTTAACCTCAGTATGTATGATGTGCTTCAATAAGAAGAAAATTATTTTTTGTGAATAGTAACATTTGAGTTTTATTTACAACGGTTAAAAGTAAATAAGTTAATTAAGGATAAATTGATATCATAATTACCCTAAAACATGTCATGATTCTATTGGATAAATTTTTTTTGATAATAAAACCTTAGGAATAAAATATGATTATTTAGCTCAATTGGGGTTAGATTAGGGCATTTATTATTATTTAATTTAAAGAAAAGTTAAAAGTGTTAAATTGATGTTTTTATCACTAAATCATTTTTAATATAGGGTTATTCATATGATAAATTCGACTATAAATACTCATCATAAAGATAAAAATATTTCATAGAGAATGGAGGTTTATTTATATTTTTTAGAAATTATATAATTAAATTTAATTATAACACAATGATGATGTAGTTATTACCTTATTAATGAATGATTAAAATAATTGATTATATAAATATGAAAATAAATCTAATTTTAGACTTTTAATAAATTAAAATAATTTTATAGGTTAATATGACATATTAGGGTTAATTAAATTAATTTCTTTAAAAGTAATAATTCTTTTATAAATTAAAAAAACCTAATACCAAATATTTTCAAAATTGATATAAAATTTTCTTTTCAAAAAATATTATATTAATAATTGACATTCTATTTCTAAATATATAAGGATCGGACAAAGGGAATAAATAATATTATAAATGACATTATTAAACTAGTTGAGGTTTTCTTGGATGTTTATAGAAATTTTATTAACTAAATACTTTAAGAATACAGAAAGACATTGTAAAAGTTAAACTATTTAACTAAGAATTAAATTTAAAAGATATTATTAAAATGGAAACCTAAACATGTATAAAACCTATTTTTTGAGATTATTTCTATGAATAACCACCTATGTCTCGAAATAAATTCATTTTTATCCATTATATATTAAAAATCATTATATAATAAAATAATATTTTCAATGTTCTCTAAAGAGCCCCTCCTCCACCTCATAAAAAGCCCTCAAATATTACCCATTAATCACACCTCTCAAGCCCCTAGGATCATCCAAACTATGCACAAATAATCTCTCAAGATACCTCCCTTCCATTTAGAAGTCTTACCTTTGGCATAAGGCACTTCGAGAAATCGTTTTGGGTCAAACCAAAGGGAGTTACCCAATTTTAGGGCAACATCTTCCATAAAGTTCTCTTCTATTAGATTACATCTCCAACCCCCTAAAATCTTTTTATTACATTATTTTATAACAAAAACAGTATCCTAAATATACTAGATTGTTTTTATTAGAAGTATTATAGCTACTCTTACACACACTTCCATCTAATTGTATAAGAACATATTGTTCCTGTGGACAACAAACTACTGTCTCACGAAACGATGATTGATCGATTATCACCTAATGCCTCTTATGGTGGCGAATAAGAATGAACTATTTTTATATGTGATAAATGTGATATTTATATTGTTTCTATAATTCTTTATTTTTCATTTATAGAATCCCTTTATGGTTTCCATATTAGGTAATTGTGATATTTTCCTTTGAAGAAATGTGGACTACCGCCCCCTCAAAATGATATGACTCATTTATGCCATACGTGGAACGTATAAAGAATTGAGTTTATAAAATTATATATGATATTATAATTTAATTATAATATACCTATGTATGAATATGTATTAATTAAAATAAAAAACAAACATGAAATCGAAGTATCCATCATGCGAACATACGGCTTACCTTCTCCATGAACGGTGCATTTAATTTCATATGTAAAAATCATGTGTACTATTATAAATATATATATATAATGGATATATAAAATATATATTATATCTAATTAATGTATATCATTCTGGAGATAAAGTAATTTTGACCACATGGACATCATGTAAATATAAGAGGTTTACTTTTGACTCAACTACCAAATATCAACAGATTGACTGTTATTAACTTAAATGAGTATATAATATTTATAACGTACTAATATCTGATATAAAAGAAATAATAAATTTGAAAATGGTCCTTAAGAAAGATGAAATTAATTTTATTTTTTTATTCAGGTGAATTAAAGATCAAACGGGTCAAGTCGGACACAATGTATGGGTTATTTTGACAATATCATTATTACCCGAGGTTTTTTATATATGTATCTACATGGTCATATTTATTATCCATTTCCATGTTTTATAAAAGAGTTTTTAAAGGGATTATTTTTTAGGGACTTCTTAATAAGACAACATTTTAAATGGTTTGAATATATATTTTTCTAAATCATTACAATTAATGTCCATATTTTCAAAATGGGGTTTAAGGATTTATTTATATAGACATGAATGTTTTTAAAATGATAATTACTTTCAAAATATTCAACGTTTTATGGGAAACATTGATTCAAAAAAATTCTTTAAATGACTTCATTTTTAAATTTTCAGACTTTTAAACGATTTCATGAAAAGGGTCATTTATCTCAAAGAATTTTACCTATCATTTTCATCTATGTCATCATAATTTGGTGGATTTAAACTTTATTGAGGTTGATTTATTATGATACAAATTTTCCATATTGTATTGAAGGATTTATGATATGTTTGACTGTGGATGTGTTATTTTTATACGGTTCATGTTTTTTTGATAATGTATTCAAATTTAGTATGGTAGTTTTAAAACAAATGTTCATGTTATGATTAAACCTTTTCAAACATGGAATGAATTGGACATAGTAAGAGAGGGGTGGAGGCTGCTATTTCTCCTCGATTCATTGGTAGGTCTCATTACAAAAACTATTGACCTTAACAAGCCCTTGAAAAAAATATTATTTACAGTCATGGAAGAATTCCTTGACTATGTGGTTATAAAGACTGGCATTATGCATTCAATCATTATGAAATCGACTATAGATATTGCATGTGTTTATTCGAATAGTAAAATATCCATGTGAATAACTAAATGGAATTATATGATTTATCATTTCCATATTCCTCTAATGTTTAAGTTTAAAATTTTTTTTTTAGTTTTATAAATTTCCTTATATGTTTATTTTGATTTGAGAATGTTTCTACTATACTTTTATCCTTACAGAGCGTTTGATCTCACCCCTTTCGTTTGTTTTAATTTCCCATGATTCCTAAAGGTGTATTATAATTGAAAAGCAGGGTTAAGATAGGGGATTAATGGAGTTCTCAAAGATAATTTTTTTTATTATATTTTGAAATGTGACATTCATGTATGTAAAGTATTTTACAAAAATGGTAAATTTATCGGTCATTCAGGACTTTATTCCATGTAATCATACCAATGTAGTAAAATAATGCACCGAATCGAGGCTTCTGGGGTTAGGGTGATACAGTTTGTATAAGAGGAAGTTTAGTAAAAACCTTGGAGCCTAGATTTGGATAAACTCTGATTAGAGATCATTACTATTAGATAGAATTTGAGGAAAAGTATAGACGAACTTCATAGCATTTGTAAATGTAGAGTTTTTTTGAGTTTTCCATAGAATGCATACCTGTCTGGATACGAGCTGGTAGAGGCAGCTCTGGAACAGATTTACCTAGGTGTAATTCTCAAGAACAATCCTTCTAGCTAGACTCGAACAAGAAATAGTGCACGACAATTTTCTTGATAAACAATTGGTTACAACACTCTCAGGTGATATTCTTAGGATAATTCACATTTTCATTACAAAATAATATGAATGATTTATGAGTATATACCTCATCAATGAAAAAAAATTTATGATTATGGAATATATCCATACACTGTTCAATTTATGTTAGGTATTTTACAAATTTGTAATTATTCATTTCGATTTATAAATTGACCTAATGTATTCCATTGTTTATAAATGGCGCCCAGTAGAAGGAATGAAAACTCTAACAATACGTATGACCCAAATAGCAAGAAGGATCATATCTTTCATCGTATTAATACAATGATTATAAGGGATGTAGTCTCCAACATATATACAATATATGAAGAATTAATATAATGTGTTAGTAAGATATGTAAACAATCTCTGAGTTTTATGGATTTGAAGGGAAGCAATAGAAGAAAAGGATGGTAGTGATAATGATGGATAATGTGACGAGGGGATAAAAGGATTTACCTATATGTGATAATTTTTGAAAGAATCTCCTAAGTAAATGCGTGATGGGAATGATAGTGTTTTATATGTGTGGAGATAAATGACACCAATTAAATGATTCCAAGGTTAAAGTAAAGGTTTAAAAGGTACAATTCTTCATCTGCAAAAAGATTGGACACTATGCGATTCAATTTTCAAATCATAGTGTTTTCCCCAAATGATGTTATTGGATAATAATTAAGTTATGAATGTAGCATAGATAAAGAGGAATGTCTAGTGTACTTATGTTGTTATTAATGAGTTATTTCATTTGAGTGTTGTATCATTGATGTACTGGTTATATGAATTATGGAAATTAATAAGGATTGTATTGTAGTACTATTTTCTTAAGGATTTCTGATTATATGGTTCTATGAAAAGTGACTCAACAACAAGTTAATATTTATGGAAAATACATGGTTGGAGGAACGATAGACCATAATATGGTCTCAATACTGAGGTAGTAATTTTGGAATTACAGATGGTTGATTTGGATAATTTTTTTTTGATATTCTTGACTACCTTACAACTGATTATTGGTTTGATTATTTCATCATTGTTGGAGTATTCAAATTTTTTGGATATAATGAATATATCTAGAATTATATAAGGAATAAGGGACAATGAATGTAATAAATAAGTTATTATGGTAATTCAAGGTGATACCATGTATTAAAAGAATACATGATGCAGGTATTCACATGTTATTACTTTGAAGAAAATATCTTCATTGTGTTTTCCTTCATTATAAATTTTGGACTGTATATTTGGACAGAAGTATTTTGGATAAAAATAAGGCTGGAATGGATAATGTTTGAAATTGGATAATATTTTTATGTTTAAAGTATTTATTAATATTATTTTATCATTGACATAGAAAGGAAAACCCAGAGGTCAGGCGACAACCCGTCGCGTCCTGCAAGGCCCTGAGAATTGAACCCGAATCTGATGGGCGAAAAAGGTGCATCACCTACCACGAGACTATGTGATGTCCTAGTATGTGTAATAGTATAGAAAATGAATTATAAATTCATCCTTTTTGGAACCCTACAGAATGACACAAAATATAATATTTTTGAATTCTATTATCTTTTGGATTGAATGATGAGTGTGTGGTAGAAATTTGTTAAAGGATGGAATTCTACTTGACAAGTATATATATATATATATATATTATCTCATTCTATGAAAAAATCTATTCATAAACATTAGGTAAGGGATCATAAAACAAAAAATGTGTTATCCTAATCCCTTAGATTTTGTTGAACCAATGTTATTTTAAATCAACATAGATATATGGAATCATGGCCCTCAATTTAACACTTGTTTGTTTTTGATGACCTCAATCAATCCATATAAATATTTATGTTTTCCACCAATTTTGTGTCTCTAATTTCCACCAAAGTTCTTCTAACAGAGATCATAATTTTTTTGGTAACATTTTCATTTCCCTTTCCCTCTTATTAAGTTTAAATTTTATTAAACCAATTACCGATAAGGGTTTTCCAAAAAGGTATTTTTCTATTTTTAACCTTTTATTTTTGAAGAAAAACTTGAAATTGTGAGGATGAAATTTTTTGTAGTAAGGTATAATGTAACACAACATGATTTCATAGTACATTATTTCTTCAATGTAATTAATGAACCTGCGCTACACGCATCACTGAGTTCAAGCGCACCACGACTAACCATACTAGCTGATCAAAAGAAGATATTAGATGTGTCAAAAAAAATTTAAATTCAATATACTCCTTATAATTTTAGAATACCTATTATATGTTTCTTAGGAATAATATAATATCAAATTAATTTCATCATATACAAGAAGAATTTTTTAAAAAATGCTATTTCACTACCTTTTAATGGAAAACCCATTTTAAAAATAATATTTGACTCTTTTATATATAAAATTTAATGAAAAAACAATATTACATAGAATTAGGACATAGAAATTTAGTTTTGATAACTTTTGGAACTTTTCATGTACCTTAAAAGTTTGGATAAATAGTGAAAAAAACTAAATTTTAATTGACAACAACTTTTTTAATAGAAATAATTTATTGTCTTAAATTATAAATATGATTGGATATAAAGTATCATTGGATTAAAATTTTACCATTTCAACAAATTTTGTCATTGGATATAATTTCACATTTAAAGTGATCATAAATGAGTGTCAATCATTAGATAGTTATTATTTTTAAAAACAATATTTTTGGTTTTGAAAAAGGGAATTAATTTTAAAATACTAAATTAACCTCTTATGTTTGGAATTTGATAAAATTGAATTAATTTTTGATTTCATAAAATCAAAACTAGCTTAGGTAGATATTTTGGTATTTTTTGAAAAACTTTCATTTTTTGACGAATAGTTAAAAAAATATATTATTGGTAAAAACCAAATTTATATTTTAAATATTATTAATTTTATTTGATTTTATTTTATGTCAAAATATATAAATAATTCCCCTATATTTTCAATTTTGTACATTTGAATCATTTTATAATATGTTTAGATATGTAAAAACTTTGTTTAACATTTGACAGTCTTTTACCAACCTTATAGGAGCATTTGAAAATTTTCATAAAACATAATTTTACTGATTCAATAAGTTTAATTTAAAAAATCCAAGATACATACATAACCTCACTATGTAAAATTTTGCACAAATAGATGAAAATAACTTTTGGTTAATAGTAAATTTTAACTTGTATTTACCATGATTAAAAGTAAATAAGGCAATTAATGATAATTTTGATATTAAAATTACCATACCACATTTCCTAATTCTATTGGATAAATTTAATTCGATAAAAAAACAATAGATATAAAATATGATCCTTTAGGTCTACTTGTATTTGATTAGGACATTTATTATTATTTAATTTAATGAAGTGATAAAAGTGTTAAATTCATGTTTTCATGACAAAAACATTTTAAATATTGGGTTATACCTAAGATAAATTGGACAATAAATAATCATTGGAATGATAAAAGTATTTTCTACATAATAGTATTATATTTATAATTCTTAGGCATTAAATAATTAATTTTACTTATGACACAACAATGAAATAGTAATTACATTATTAATGAATGATTAAAATAATTGATATTATAAATAACGAAAGAAATCTAATTTGTGAATTTTAATGAGTTAAACTAATTTTATAGGGTAATATTACATGTTTGGTTTGACTAAAATAATTTCCTTCCATCTAATATTTTTGTTATTAATTTAAAAAAACCAAAAACAAAATACTGTCAAAACTGAAATAAAATTGTTTTTAAATCAAATATTATATTATTCATTGATTTTATATTCTAAAAAATCTAAGGTTCATAAAAAGGGCATAAATACTATGTTATATTTCATTAATAAACCACTTGAGGTTCTCTTGGAAGATTATTGTATGTTTATTAAACATATAGTGTAATAATACACAAAGACACAGTATAAGTTAAACTATTTAACTAAGAGTTATATATAAAATCTAGGATTAAAATGGTTACCTTAACATTTCTAAAACATGTTGCATGAGATTATTTCAAGTCATAACAACATAACAGTCGAAATAAATTCAATTAGAGCTATTATAAACCAAAAATAATAACATAATAAAATAATATTTTCAATGTTTCCTAAAGAGCGCCTCCTCCCACTTATAAAAATTCCTCAAATCTAAGCCATTAGTCACACCTCTCAATCTGCATGAATTATCCAAACTCTACCCAAATAATCTCTAAATATCTCTACCTTCCTCCTATATGCCTTATCATAGGCAGAAGGCATTTCAATAAATCTTTTTGGATCAAACCAATGGGAGGCACTCAATTTTAAGGTAACATTTTTCCATAAAGTTCACTTCATTTATTTTACTTCTCCATCCACCTAAAATAATTGTATTCATTATTTTTTAACAATAATAGCATACTCAATATACTATGTTGTTGTTATGAAAAATATTCTAGCTACACTTAAACACACCTTCAACTAATGGTAAAAGATCATACTGTTTCTGTTGATAGAAAACTAATGCCTCACAAAACGATGATTTTTCAATTATCTTCTACCGCCTATTATGGTAGCCATTAAGATTGATCTGTATTTATATGTGATATATATTATGCTTATATTTCTTATATACTTTTGTATTTTTCATTTATATCAGACCTTTATTATTTCCATAATTGGTTAAGGTGATAATTTCATTTGAGGAAGTGCAGACTACCGCCCCCTCAAAATGAAATGACTAATTTACTCCATAAGTGGAATGTATAAATAATGGAGTTACTAAAATTATATATTATATTAAAATATAATTATAACAAAATTGTGTATAATTAAATATTCATTCAATTAAAATACGAACAATAAATGAATGTAGCGTTAATGCGTACGTATGGATAACCGTCTCCATAAACGATGCATTTCATTCCTTATCTCCAAATGTTATGTAATGTAATAAATTAATATATATAATGAATATATATTATATATATGATATCTAAATCATTAATAATTTTTTGGATATAATGTACTTTTGACTACATGGACATCATTTAATTGTAAGAAGTTTACTTTTGACTAAAGTACCAAATATCAACTAAACTACTGTTATTAACATAAATTAATACGTATTGTTTATAATGTACAGATAAGTTATATAAAATAAACAATTAATAAGAAAAAGGATCTGAGGATAGTAGAAATTAACTTTAGTTTGTTATTCAGGAGAATAAAAAAACAAGTGAAGTCAGACAGAAGGTAAGGGTTAATTTCACAATCTCATTATTACCTGAGGTTTCTTTTATTTAAGCATCTACTGGGACATA
Source organism: Viscum album (assembly GCA_963277665.1). Classification (NCBI taxonomy): domain Eukaryota; kingdom Viridiplantae; phylum Streptophyta; class Magnoliopsida; order Santalales; family Viscaceae; genus Viscum; species Viscum album. The sequence continues at coordinate 723,219,530 of OY728141.1, forward strand.
TTTATTATCCATGACCATTTTTCATAAAATAGATTTCAATGGTATTATTTTTAAGTGAGTTTTTGATAAAACATCAATTTAAATGTTTTAAATATTTATTCTTCAATACCATTATCATTAATTTCCATGTTTTCAAAATGGTTTTATGTATTTATTTATATGGATATGAATGTTTTAAAAATGTTAATTCCATTCAATTGTTTCAAAGTAGTATGGGACACTTTGATTCAAAAATATGTGTAAATTAATTCCTTTATAAATTTTGATAATTTTGAACGATTTCATGAAGAATGGGTATTTATCTCAATGCATTTTACCGACCATTTTCATTTATTTCGAAATCATTTGATGAATTATAAACTTGTTTGAAGTTGATTTTTTATGATACAAATATTCCATATTGTATCGTAGGTTTTCTCATATGTTTGACTGTGGATGTGTTATTTTAATACCATTCATTTTTTATGGATAATGTATTGATATTTCATATGCTATTTTTAATACAAATGTTTCTGTTATGTTTAAACCATTTCATATGAGGAATGCATTTCACATTCTATGTGATGGGTTGAGACTGCTATAGCTCCCCAATTCATTGGTAGGACTCATGAGAAAAACTATTGTCTTGGCACAAGGCTTTGGAAAAAGCTTATTTGTAGTCATGGCACAAGGCTTTGACTATGTGGGTATGAAGTCTTGCATTATGCATTCAATCATTATGAAATTGAGTATGGATATTTCATGTTATTATTCAACAAGTATAATATCCATGTGAAAAATTAAATGGAATTATTTAATTAATCTTTTCAATATTATACTGACGATTATGTTTAAAAGGAATTTTTTAGTTTTATACATTGCCTTTAATGTTATACTGATTTGACGAAGTTTCTGGTATATTGTTATCCTTATTGAGCATTTGATCTCACCCCATTCATATGTTCTATTTTCTTTATATTCCATGAAGTGTATTGTGATTGATAATTAGGGTTAAGATAGATAATTAATGGCGTTATTAAAGGATCATTTATGTGGTGTTTTATTTTATTATATGTAATGTAATGTTTATGTATGTAATATATTTTCCAAGACTACTAAATTTTTTGGTCTTTTAGAAATTAATTCCTTGTAATTATACCAATGTATTAAAATAATTTACTGAATCTAGGATTTTGTGGTCCTGGCGTTACATCATAGGACCTATATAAATGTGCTATATTTAGTTATATTTTTTGTATACAACATGAATTTGTTGTTTTCTGATGTATTTTTTATTTATGGAATTGACATTGTTGTAAAATTTCTAAATTACATTGGAAATTGTGCATCTTTATAATCGATGATTATATTTCTAATTTGATTGATTCTATTCTAACATGGAAATGTGATTCTAGAGTTGTGTCCCCATTTGGAACGATTATTTTTGTGAAGATTTGGCTTGACATGATTTATTCATACCGACCAGGGATCCCATATTTGTCATAGAACTTGGAAATTATATTTCAAAATATATGAGGTGCTTCATAATATGAGTACACCCAGACACTATAAAATTACTGGGATGGAAATTGTTTAAAAAACAAAGGATAAAGAAATTCATGTGATAAGTGTTAACCCAAACAAGAATTAATGATGGTCGAAGCATGATAATGATAATTTGTTTTATGCGAATTTTTGTAATACTACAGTATAAATTTCATCATGTATTATTGTTATTATAATATTTTATTATATTCCCATGGAAGCACAACATAATTGTTTTTTGGCTGAAAAATATTGTAACATATTTTTATTAATATGGTTAAGAGTGCTTGTTTTTTTGGAGTTAGAAGAGGTAGGAAATAATTACAATTGAAATGAATAGAATTTTAATTGAACCCCCATGAAAGGAATGAACAATAATATTCAATAAGTATACTAATATTTGATTTAAGGTGCAGTTATAAACTGTAGAGATACTGTTTGAAAATGTAAATTTCATTCCAAATAGGACAAACATTCTATTGGAACTCACATTTTCCCTTGAGGTAAGGCCCAAAATTGAGATCATATGAATGGTGTTCCTTTTAATGTTAATATAAATTTGTTATATTTTTTTTCTAATGTAATAATATAATCTAGGAAGTCATTTATTTTGTTAGATGATAATTCCATTAAATTAATAGGTTGTCTTATCATGTACATTTAGTTTTATTGAATAATTGTGGGGGTGGTAGATAAGGTTTTCTATAATAGGACTTTCAATTTGTAACATTGTTTTTTATATAGTGAATAAAGTTAGATTAATGGGAAGAACATTTAAAATTTCACCATAATGATTCCACTTAGAAAATCACTTCAGTTTATCTTTGTGTTGTTGTATATGTCTTACAATCTATATGGATCATCCATAGTTATAAGCTGAAGCAACATGATATGTACCCTCTCAATCTAAATAATTGTTCCATTTTACATAATATTAAATACCATTAATATAATGATAAACTATTATAATTTATAAGATACTTATTTCTAACCAACGAGAGTTACAAAAGTAAATAAGGAATAAAAATTTTACGGATATTACACCAAAAAAAGTTTCTATTTTAGAGGTTCTTTTTATTAAAATTCTCTTAATTTTTTATAATATTCCCTAATCTGTATGAAATATGAAATTTATTTAATAAATTTTATATAATAAAATAGAATTTGAATGAATTAATATATTAGTAACATTTTAATAAAACATTCAAGTTGTAATTTATTTGTTTATTTTTCATTATATATTATTTATAAATGTCTAATGGTTTTCTTAAAAAATTTCAACACATTACATTGATCATGATACTTGTATTTGAATTTTACAATTTTTCTGAATAATTAAATTTGTATCTAGTACAGAACCCATGATAATGATATGATTTGTTTGTTTATTTTTTATGATAAAATGTAACTGACCATTTTTGTCACCCATTTTAACTTGATTCATTTATGTTGTATTCCAAAATCTGACTTCACCTTTAACAATTGAATGATCATGTTTCTCCCATTATAATTAATTATTGGGGGAAATTATAAGATTTAGTTTGGGGGTGTTTAATTCCTAGGGATAAACTACACCTCAACTTGAACCCATAATGAAACCATATAACTTTTTAAATTTTGTTGTTTTTTAAGTTACAATAAATCATTTTTAGTCATTTTAATATTTTCTATATATTTATTGCTATGTAGATAATTTCAGGGGGGTAATTTTATAATAACTATTTAATTTATTTGGGTATTTCATATCTAATTTCACTCATGCATTACAGTTGACAATGGAAAAGGGCTTGTTTGAATATTTTAAATTTATCAACACCCATAAATCATATAATATTGATTAAATCTAAACACATATTCATTCAAATTAATTATGAAATGAAAATATTATTCCCCAATAAAAATTTAAATTTATTCTATTTTTTAATGGATAAGTTATTTTTATCTACTTAAATTAATATGTTTTCTCTTCCTTGTAGAGTGACTAATATTTTTTATAATATTATGTATATATGTTGTCCTATAGTTAAAGAGAAGTTTGTAATTTCACTTGAATTAAAATTTAAAATGATTTAATATGAATTCAAATGATTAATGTATATTGTTTTTTATATTAATAATCAGTTTTTCACAAAAATATTATGTAATAATTATATGTTAAAATTAGTAAATTATTGATGAAAATCAAAGGTGTTAATCATTTTTAACACCATGTTTCTTTGGAAATCCTGAATTATAAACATATTAATTATTTCATACCAATGAATTTGATTAATTTTTTTCTTTAGGAAATGAAATATCCTATTATGGAAGAATTTGATGTAGTCTTACATGAGACCAATTTTCAACATCAATTAAAGTTACTCATTTTGATTAAATAAAGTAATTTTGTTAGAACAGATTATTTTTAAATAATTTAAAAAAATGTGAATTTTCTATTTTACAAAATAGTAGTTAAAAGGGGTTGATTATGTTTAAATTCTAAATTTTTTTATAATTTTAAAGATAAATTAAACAATATTTAAAATTTATATATATATATATATATGATTTTATGTTTAAATATTTACTTATTTATTATTTTATATTTTTACTATTTTTTAATATCTTATTTCAATTATAATTTTTGATTATTTTTTTAATCAGTGATTTATTTATTTTTGACGTATATTTATTTATTGATTCTTTTTATTTATCTATTTTTTAATTTTTAATTTTTTTATTTAAGAAATATTTTTATTTTTATTAGAAATTATAATTTTATTATATTATTCAATTTTTATTTTCAAATTATAATTTAATGCATTGTATTACATTTATAACAACTTGTATTATTAATTTTATACCTTATTTTTTTTGTATTTTTTAAATATTATCTTGGATGCCCACAAAGAGGATATGTATTTTAGTTATAGGTGAACATGTTTAAGATAAAACATTGCCTTTATGTAAGGATAATTTTTAAGATCTGGGACTTAGTAATGTAAATTATTTTCCCCATAATTTAATGTCATTGGATACCCCTAGTATGATATGTCTTACATTCCATGTGAATATAAATTCACCAAACACTATATGATAAATTCTACGTGTTGTAAAAAATTACTATCACATTAGATAATTGACAAAAGAAATAATTCTTTTCTATTCTACAAAAGAGGACTTTTTTATGAGTTGATCGAATCACACAAATAAAAACACTACTATTTAAAAACAAAATTGATGAAATTACCTCGCTGGGAGATGATTATTTTAATGGAATGGATCCTCTACCATTGAATTTTAATCACTATTTACCTCCATGACATTACCATTTAAAGAAGAATCCACCACCACAAGAATGTGGTACCTTCATCTCTCTAATACAATTTTCATTCATCTAGAAGATAGTAAATCCTAGGGTGGATGATGAATGAAAATTCTAGAATCAGTAATTGGATACTGGATTCCATCCATTGTTTTCATTTACAAAGATGAATATATAGGTACTCCACCTAAGATGACTAATGTTTGATACATTGTATAAAGCCCACATCTACAATTATTAACACATCAATGAACTCGATATCCATATATGGGGGATTGATATGATACCTAACAACATATATATACTTTTTGACCACTAGTTGAATATTAGAGATTTTTTTACAACATGAAAACATCCAAATCTCATTTTAAATATTTATAGAAAAAAATTAATATTATTTTAATAATAATTTTCATTCCACGATGAATTTTGTTAGTAAATAAATATATTATCCTGTGTTAAATTTATGTTCAATGTAGGGTTGATCATTATTTATTTTCTAAATTTATTTTAAAATCATTGTTCAAATAGATCAGATGTAGAATAATTCTATTGATTCAATGATGATGAAGTATCATTCAATGGTGTTGTTAGTGGATGTCTTGTTTGAATTTTTTGGCATGTACAATGTATATGACGAAATTCCTAATAGAGTAATGTGTATCATTAATTAATGACGTATCATTATATGAAATTATATTTTGTATGATGGTTAAAAAACAAAATGGAAATCCATTAATGGTGGAAGGGTTCATTGAGAAATTCAAAAGGTTAAATTTTCAATGACGTATAAAGAAGTGAAATGGGTGCTGTAATTGGAGATATTCATAGAAGTTGTTAATGATACTATTGATGGGGATGAAGGTATGTATTGAAGTATTCCACTTTATATTAGTGATATTTATATACATTTATAATGTTCAATTTTATTTTATTATAATTGTTGATGTGTTTCAGTGGTATCATTTATTTAACATCAGGATTTTAATTATCCCATGTTTTTTTACACAAACTGTGATATCTATTTGATTTTTATTTATCATTCATTGTGTAATATATTTTTTCCTTCCATTATTAGAACATAACATTTTTATTGGATTATAATCAACTCCTATAGAATATCCTTATTTATTGTTGTGATAGAGAGTTAATGTGATCATAGAAATTTAAATTTCACAGTCCTTATGAAATGATTTTGAGAACATTGTGTGTTGTTCATGTCATTGGTTTCAAAGATCATTGAGTGGATTGATCAAATCCTTCAGAAACAAGTTCAACCTTTGACATATTAATTATATACTCTAATTAATATACTAAATGTAATTTATGTTTTTATATTTATGTCATGTCATTGAGATAATAAATGTTTTCAAATCCCATTAATATGATTAAGTGATATGGATCCATTTGAATTACTAATAAGTCTGCTACATATTCATCCTATCAATTTTTTTTGTTCCATGTTCCCATTTTTTAGTTGATTAATAGATTTTTTCAACTAATAAATATATTTTTTAATTTGAATCGATTAATTTTAAATAATATTTCATTAACTAAATATAAATAAAAATTAAAAAATATCCAACTTGAATAAATGGGGATAAAATAACTCCTATAATAAAGTATCATTATGAGAGAACCCTGGGTTGTTGAACTACGGTTATTTGATTTTAAAATATGTTTTAGGTTAAAACACGTAAAAAATACTACATTCATTAATCAATAAACACAATGTATTGAAAACTTCAATATGGCCTCACTTGATCTCAAGCGATCTACTCTATATTACTCACCCATTCATTTACATGTACAGTCGAATAAACCACACCAAAATAATAATTTTTTAATTATCCTTGTAGTATATTTATATATAGAAATACCAATTGACTTTCCATCTCCACATAAATTTTGAAAACAAACACAACATATACATTAAGGCCATTCATTTTCCATATTTTGATTTTATTATTAATAGTCCCTTTTTATTATAGTTTCAATAGTATTTGCCTCCCCATATTCATAATAAATTAATATGTAATTTATGGTTAGTCTTAACACATTTTTTCCTTGTTCATTACATCCCCATAATTTCTATAATTCAATATATTATACCCTGTAATTTTAATTTATATCTTTTGTTAGCCTATTGGGAGAATGATTAAATTAAATGGGATTCATAAGCATGCTAATTTAGAATGAAAACACTATATCTATATTTTCTTTCCCAATGTAGAAATAATAGTTGGTAATAATGTAGAACACTGATTTCCATATATTTATTTACATATGATGGAAATCTAAAACATCAAAATTCATGTATTAGTTAAAAACAATTTCAAGAAATTTATATATCTTAGAGTCAAAAAAGAAAGAAAATTAGAAACATTAATGTTCAAGATGTAAAAACAAATCCCAACACCCTATATAAGTAATTAACCACCCACATGTTAATATAATTTTCAAAAAATAGTAAGTCTAGAAACAGTGATTAGAATAAAATAATATTTATCTTTTATAAAGATCTCTAAAATTTATTATTTAGACTAGAATGAAATTTTTGATGGATTCTCTTTATTATTTCTCCTCCATGTGGGATAAACAATATTAAACATTTCATAATAGATTTTTTCATAATATGAACCTTATTATAGAATGTTCCTTTTTTATATCATTATTTTACCCCCATTCATATACCATCTCTTTATTTTTTCCCCTTTATTACTATTATATACATTAATAAACTAACAATATTAAATAATGATGGAGTTCTAATTTCTCTTTAGTAAGTGATTTTCATATCAGACATCAGTTTTAACCCCAAATATTTTTTTAAATATTTTAAATACTAATATATATTCATGTTTTTACTAACATGGTTCTTTTAACTATGATATTTATGATGTTTCATGGTTTATTTTATTTTTATGTGATTTATTTTTGTGTATTCTTATTATTCACAGTCGTATGTAATGAATTTTCAACAAGTGGTACTTCACCCTTTCCTTCAATATTTAAAATTATTTTTTTCTGACATGGATGGATATTTTTTATATATAGTCACTATGATCAATAATATTTTGGATTTCACATCGGTATTATCCATCCTCATTTGGACAATCATATATTCCATTGATATTTCAAGATTCATGTGCTTCCTACAGCTCTATCATTATTTCTCTGAACGTTTTCAACTAATTAGAACAAATATTTATCTACTAATTATTAGCATATTATTTTTTGTTAGATCATCAATATTTTTTATTCAAACCATTTATGTTAACAATTTTAGAAAAGAGCGTTCACCCATTTTTTATAATGTTAACTACTAAAACACTTATCTATCTCCCTTTCAATAAAATTGATACCATAATAATATTATCCCTGACTAATTTAATCTTTATTTCAATATATTTCTTGAAATGATCGATAATGATTCCCAAATTACCTTTTTAATATAATTTCATATTTTACAAGGCATTCTTCATCTCAAACTTCTCGGGAATCATTCTCTTGAATTTTTCTTTTTATTTTCTTTATTTAATTATTATTTCAAAATCAACCTGATTCTTATTTTGTGAAATAATTTCCATTATATTTTATCCTTTAATTATTTTCATCATATTAATGATTTATGATGGGTGAAGATCAGCAATCCTCACATCTATGACCATATTTATAATAGTTCTCCATGAAATTAGTTATGGTTTAAAATATATATTTTTTGAATTTTGTTTCATTTTTTTGATTTATAAATTTGGAAGTAAGATTCAATCATTAATTATTATATGAACCTCCTTAATTTATTCCTTCAAAAATATTTCTAAATATAATAATTATATGAAAAATATATGGTCATATGTCCAAACCCCTATTAGTTGTAGTAGTAGTTGAAAATTCTTATTCTCCTCTCTTTCGATTTAACCAATAATGTTTTGTAATCATATGTTTCATGCATTTGTTTGGATAGAAAAATTTTATTCTTATTCTTATTTTTGTGTGGTACTATTATGGAATAAGAAAACAACCAGCCTGAATGCATTGATGAATTTGTTTTCATTTTCATCAAGTAATTTTTGATCTTTTTTTATCCCATTCACTTAAATATGAAATAGAATTAGTATAATACTTATTATTAGGATGATGTGTTATATTTATATAAAAATATGAAATTGATTAATATATAGAGGATTTAATACCCTTAATTCTTATGTCATGAGTCCCTTGTGAGACACAGTTCAAAAAAAAATTATTATTTTGATGATTATTTCATCATATATAAAAGGGACGTTCAAGAACAACATTCATACTTTAATGATTACATAAATTGAGACATTCCATAACATTAAATAGTTTTTAAAAAATGACCACTTCATCAGATTTATATGATGAGTAGTTTTTACACTAATTAACAACTTGTGATTATATATACATCTTATTTATCATTGAATCCATTTTCAATTTAATTTTATTTACATTTTTCCAATTTATGTGTGTTTTGGTAATAACCTATCTGTATTTTCCTTTTTGGAATCCTTCTTAAATAAGGATAATACAATAAGTTTAGAATAATAGAATTAACATGAAGAAGACGAGGATCAATACAGATAACACGTAAAGACACAAAATAAATGTTTATAGACACTAGGTTGGGGTTGAATCAATGTCTACCCACATTTTTATTATATTTATATCCCATATAATTTATCAACCATTTTTTTAAAAGAGTCATCGTCTTCTTAGAAAAACCCACACCCTATTCTATTCAGCTTTGTCTTATACATGGATTTTGTTATCACTAGAAACTAAAGTAATTTTAATTTCTTCATAATTACCAAACATGTGTCATAATTTAAATATTTAAATAAACATGGAAATAATCATCAACACCATAATTTATATAGCCTCCATACATATTAATCTCCAATAGATTTCTGTTGTGGTTTATTATGGACACACTATCAAAATTTGTCCTACTTTGAGGAATTAAAATAGTCGTCAGATACCAAATAAATAATCAAAAATCTTCAATGAATTTTTGAACCATTCATATCTTGGGAACATTAGGATCTGAAGTAGAACTTTTTGATCAATATCTCAGAGTCTCGACATAACAGATAGACTAAAAAATCAATATTAACTTTACCTCTTCTAAAATATTCTTATTTAATGCACATTACCACCACTAAATATTTATAATTATCTAATTTAATACTTCAATGATTAGCATATTTGTAGTAGTATTATACCATATTACTTAAAATAAATTAATTTCTATAAAAATAACAGTATTGTAGAATCTGTTTTACAATTTTATCATCTTTTGTATCATATTTATGTATAATAATTCTATGAATAATAGTTAAACATTTATTATATAAAATATGATTTATTATTAGATTTATATTAAAATTTTAAATCATAAAAAATTATCTCATCCAAATATTTTCATTTTATTCATTTAATAATTAAGTAACAATATTTTAAATACAACAAGATATTATAATTATTATATATTTAATTCTTTCCCAGATTTTATGTTCTTATTTTATTTGGAAATTTTCTTTGTTTGCATTACAATGAAACATTGTAGTCTATATTTAATTATAGAACCCTCATCTGCAAATTGTTTTTTTGATTCATAAAAAATCATTAGCTTCGATATTTATCCTTGTTTTTAATAATGATATTTATTTCCAGAAATATAATTTTGCGAATCATCTAAATTAAATCTACCCAATTTTAAAATATCTCATTATGAAATTAATAGAATATTTTTATTTATAAATTTAACCATAAATAATTATCCTTATTGTAATGGAAAACAACCATAATAATTTCAGAAGAAACATCCTTAAGAGAATATGAATAATGTCTACCTAGTCATAATTATACAGAGATGCTAATTATTTTCAATATTTAAAGGTTATGTTTAAATAGATCTATTTATCCTAGTAGTATTCATATATAACCATTGTATATTTCCATCATTATACTTAATTTAATTCACTTTATGTAAGGATATTAGTTGAATATAAAAATAAACGGATGTTTTATTAGTTGTATTGAAAAATAGTTCAAATTACCCTAACACAACCCCGTATTTTTCTGTATTATCCTCATATATTTTATGTTCACCCATACATAGAGATAATTTATTATATATGGAATTAATTTAGATATTCCTATCACCATGTATAATGTGGGCAATCCATGTACTAATTTAGATGCTTATAACATAGTATAAAATCAATAAAAATCACTTAGAATTGCTAAAAACCCTATATACCTCATCTTAAGATCGATCCAAAACAAATAATTTCCATTACATTCTCAATTTTTTCTTCAAATCACATTAGTAAATTAAAATAGTAACACAACATGAGAAAAATATTCATTCATCCATGAAAATTCATTTTCAAACATAACAAAAATTATATTAACACAGTCTCCCACATTATAGAAAACATCAAGTCCATCATCCAAATTTTTTTTGATAGTATCTTCACTCTATTAACATTTTATTAACATGAGGAACATCATATTACTAATCACAATATAATGGTTTCATTAATCTCCTAGTAAAATTACTAAAAAAATAACTATATCTCATTTATCGTGTCTTTTAAATGTACAGTGAGAGAAGTCACACTATAATTAATATCTTCTAATAATAATGTGAAACGAGTATCCATAAGAATACCATTTGAATTTCCATTTGAAGAACCTTTTTGATAACACATTCAAACGATGCATGTGAGAACATAATTTTTAGATAATCCTTAGAAATGTATCCTAATATATTATTTTTTATTAATATATTTCCAACCAACAAAATTTACTTTCATTAATATTTGCCAAAGTATCGTAATAATTCAGTAAATAATCAAGTCAAACAATTTTGAAGGCTCGCAATTAAATCTTAGTGGTTTGACCACAAATTTACATTCTCTAAAATTTCGATTGTTGGGAATGATTTAGCCAGATTTTATATTTCATATAATCTGACCATCCATAAAAAAGTGAATAGGCCACGATATCAATCGTTATGTTTCATAAAAAGCGTTACTATAGGAATAATATATTATTAGAGGATATAATGATCCCCTATTCTTGGATTCATTAATTAATAGATATAAAATGATTGAATAATATCCTTTTATGTTATCTTCACTCATTCTCATTTATTTAGTAGGGTTTATCAATTTTGGAACTAGAGACATATGGGTCATCCATATCAATGGGAATCAAGGATTATATTTTCCTAGTGGATGATGGTTTCATAGTCTTCCACACTTTTTTATAGGATTTAATTTTCTATTTTCTATCATTCACACGATGACCATCTCCCAATTCTTTTCCCTAAATTAAGAATATATATTTTAGGAAATAACAATAGATAATGTCTTCTGGTGTGGTGACTGTTAGAGGATACCATCTTGGATTTACTAATCTACAAGGTAAAATAAATTTATCACTTATGATAGAAACCTTGTTTGTATCATTTTTTACCAATATATTTTTATTATGATTTATAATTTTATAATCTTCTTCATGAATTCTCCCTTTGTAATTTATTATATGTTTAGGTGGGTGTTTACCTAATATGATGTTTTCTTCTTGTGTTTTGTCATTGAGGATTTTGTTTGGGTCTTTAATTTTGTTGATCATTTCATTTAGTTATTTTTCAACTGTTCCTCTCCATATACAAATCTCCCTTTGAAATTCCAACACAACTCATTTTATAGGGTATTTTACCTTTTTTTGTTATTATCTGATAGCTTCTAAGGAAGTATAACGGATTATTTTATATACATGTTTTATTATTGGGAATAAAATGTGTTCTATTTTTTAATAATGTTTATGGGAGGTGAATACATTTTGTCACTACTAATGTATGGGAATCATAGACTATATAGCGACTCAATTTTGTGTTCTTGAGTGGTGGTGTCTTGACACTGATATTGGAAATGTAAGTTTAATCTTTTTCTTTTATATGACCATTCAATGAATTATTTTTCATTGTTCCATCTACAGTCATGTAATATCTTGTGATTTTCTTCTTGATTCACTACACCATATTATTTTTTAGATCCATTTCTATTTCAACTACCAATATTTTCTCTCATGTTACATAATCATGTTTAGGTGACCGAACCTATTTTTTCAATATTCTATGGTAATGTGGGACTGTTGTACATATAAAAATAGTTTTGATTTTTTTTAAATATATATAATAAACAAATATACATGATGTGTTCGTATAGATAAATTCATTCCCTATCCAGGTATCAACCATGATATAGTAAGTTTCATTATACCATGAAGTTTTACATGTGGATTATCATTTTATATGATAACATATGTTCTATATAAAATATATACAATGTGATATCATTATCAATTTAAATCATAAATAGATGATGTTTATGTGATGTTTCATGTTTATAATTTAATTTTTAAAAGTAAACCATTAAAAATTATTTGGTTAAAAGTAGTTGTGACTGAAGAAGAATTTCTGAACCATATAACATATTTTGATCAATGTCTAGATTCCCATTTGGTTATAAATACCTCACCTTAATCATTATATAATTATGAGTTCAGTATATAATTATAATTTCAATCACATTCCAGGAATGTTTTAGGTAATTATTTTTATTATACTAATACCGAATTCATACATAATAAAGACAAAATATAAATAGTTGACACTTCTAAAAAGTATCCATTTTTCAAAAATATTAGTCATTTAAAATAAATTATGAATTTTTTACATGTAAAGTCCCCAAGAAATCCACATTGGATTATTCTTTTACATTACCAATCCTTTTACCATATGAAAACATCTTAAAAACTATTAATGAGCCCAAAATCACATTTCGTGATATAAAAAAAGATTTCATTACTTTGGTAAAAATTGAAACCTCATATATGTTTTAACATTATCTTCCTAGTAATTTGATATTATTTGACTGACTAAATGGACTAAAAGCTTTCTTTTTTATTTATTTTCTGATAACTCCCCTTTCACGAGATGAGGGGGAACCATTACAACGTCGGTAGGGTTAGGAATTACATTGCTCGTTGGCTTGGTGACATTACATGTCCCGTGGGTCTTAAGGAAATCATATAGACTATGACTACATGAAATTGCTCCTCCCCAGCATCTGCATCGTGATCATCTCTCCACCTTTGTGTGATGGTTCATCTAGCACGTCCATGTGCATGGGTGCACAGGCGCTGTACCGATGGCAAATTCCATACCCTCTTACTCTTCCAATGTGTGTTTAGCCCTGCGCCGGTGGGTGTGCCCTGCTCATTCCTCTTCAGGAGTGGTTCTTTGTAGAATTTTTCAATGCAACTACAATTCCGATGTCCTTGTGGACCTTGAGGTTGACTGAATGCCTTACTGACCTGAAGTCCTTGGGTTCCCTAAAGACTTTAAGGACTCCAAGCGCAGACCGATGGCCCACGGTGAATAGTTCTAGCTACTATAGTACCGAACAGAAACTGCTATAGTGGATGCTATAGTGCCTGCTGCAGTGATGGTACAGTACTGCTACAGTAACACGACATTTTTCCTCTGCCAGGTTTTGAACCTGGGTCTCTTGGATGAACTTAAAGATACTTCACCAAATGGGCTGAGGATCATGTGATAATTTGACAATATTAAATAAAACATTTAGACATTACAAAAATGTAACACCCCAAGGATTTACAAGTTAATTTATTGTAAATTATGAAACATTAAGTCTCTATAAAACAACACTTTTAATTAATGATATATTTATAATATATCTCTTAAACTAAATTCTTCCGCATCTATGATTAAAATTTCAATAACAAACATACATACATGTAATCACTAAGATATTTTGAGTCTGTTAGGATCATCATAATTGTTTGTGAATAGTAGCTATACCTTATGAATCGTAATGTTACAATTATGATTACTAATGTTACCCTTATAAATACTAAACCATCTAAATGAGTTGAAACATCATTGATGTATATATAAATATATTTTAGGCATCTTATAAGAGTCAATATGTTAATAGTATATGTGTTGGTAATATTTTTAAGTTGTTAATATTTAGTTATAGTTTTATAAATAATGTACTAAATTAAAGGAAAATTTATTGAACTAAAATGTATTCATAAACTAATATTTCTATTTCATATGATTATACGTGAATTTTAAGGGACCTAAGTTGAATTTTCAATATAAAATTAACTAAAATTTTAAAATGTGTAATATTTGAGTAAATTACGATTTTATTCTATATTTGAATTTAATTTATTTAGATAGATTAT
Source organism: Viscum album (assembly GCA_963277665.1). NCBI lineage: Eukaryota > Viridiplantae > Streptophyta > Magnoliopsida > Santalales > Viscaceae > Viscum > Viscum album. The sequence continues at coordinate 723,234,672 of OY728141.1, forward strand.
TTTTATAAATGTAGCTCAGTTTTTAATTCTATATATCTAAATATTTTTATAGTAAATTTTTTGATTTTTTCATAAATTCGTCAACTTTTGGTGAATAGTAAAAAACTATAATTTCTTAGAAATGTTTAATACATGAATCTTTGAGTCATGGATGATTTTATATTGAGGCATGAACCTCTGTTTAGAACTCACAAAAATAAAGTACTGTTTTGTGTCACAATAACCATCAAAATTGTTTTTCATGAGAAAAATTTAAAAAATGATTAAACTAATAGGAAAACCCCTATTATCTTCCATTATAAATACCTGCATCACCCCATATTCTCATAAAACATATCAATATTTTATCCTTGTCTATATTCTTCCCAATAATCTTCCCAAACCTCTCCCCCATGTCCATGATCTCTTGGTATCATCAAAATAAAAAAACCTCTTCCTTAAGTAGGCTCTCAAGGAGGTTAAATGCAAGGGGTAAATTACATTTCTGAATCATTTATTTTATTTTCAAGTTCCATTACATTATATAATGAACTATGCTATTCCAAAATGGAAAAACCAATGAATTAAATTTCATATACTATAATTTTGTTATTATAATTTAATAATTAATTATCATCTCTCATTACTGATAATTTTATAATTTAAAAGAAAACACAATCAGAGGTGTTTTTATTTATCACATTGTAGGGTCCTGAAAAAATCAGCAAAGGAAATTTTTCCCAAATACCCCAAGGAATTGGGGAAAAATGATAAATGAGGATACACAAAGGAACGGTCCGCGAATCTGTCCATGGAAGCACAACGTGGCCAGGTACCGCGAGGAACCCCCCTCCGCGAACCGTTATCGTTCGCGAAATGGAGGCGGAGATCCTCCTCTTTCACGAGGCAGGATGGGCGCCAGTTCGGTTCACCGTCGTGAACCACCCCAACTGCGGACCGCGTCGACCGGCATAAGCCACACCCACTGCCTTTCGCAGAATGGGTGAGGAACCCTCTACAGCCACGGAGCACTCCCAGAGAATGCCTCGTGGAAGTGGGGAGTGTTCAATACACACCGCGAATCGCGGATTGACAAAGTCAGCTGTGAATCGGGTATTTGGTCATGGGCCTTCACAAAAGGTGCCACATGGCCACATATAAATTAATTTTCCCACTCTATAAAAGGAGACCAAGGGGGAAAGAAGAAAGGATCGGTGAACTACAATCAGATTCGGAGGAAGGAGATCGGTTGAAGGAAGGCTTCATATTTCGCAAACAACGAAATTCCCATCCGCGAACCAGATCAAGTATATGATTTAAATAGGAATCAGAAAACAAATAATAATCTAGTGAACCGTGAACCTAAATATTAAAAAAGGAGAACCGGAAACCATACCCCCTCTGTGGATGACTTAACCGCGGACTAGGGAGTTTATGCCTCTTTTCCCATCAGTCGTACCATGGAGCACCCTCCTCCGCGGGCGAAGCCCCTACCGACGAGCCTCCTATTGGTGTCACCCTTGGCCGCAGCTGCTTGCCTGTAACACTCCGTGAACCACCGTGGTTCACGGATTGAACCCGAATCCGTGAACCACACAGGTTCCCAGATTGAACATGAAGTCACGGACCACCCTGGTTCGCGGATTTCCAATCAGTCCGCGGATCACCCTGGTTCACAGACGACTTCTCCAGGCACGCGACACATCCCCATGCGAAGGGCGCCACCACCCATACCTCTCGGTGGATAGCCAAATACTTATCTGTTCTCATTTCCAAGGCCAGGTAAAATCATTCCGATCCAGCAAGGTCCTCCTCGACTCCCTCATTGGCCTATTCATTGGCCCCGAGCTGAGGCCTCCGCAAAAGTCATAGATCCGCGTGGTATAACATTCAGGTGCATCAGCGTGCCATTTTGAGTTCTAATACCCACGGTAAACAACAGCAAAGGGGTTGCCCCGACCATTGAGATGATTCCTGAAGCATTCATGGGTTCACATTACCACATTAAGGTGAAGTGTGAGCTAGGGAATCCCTTTTCTACCCCTCCACTTTTCCAGGACCTCTAGGGGGTATTAAAATACCCATCAAAAGGAAGCCCTTGTGAACTGCAATAGAGGACACAGGAATAGGAGCACCCCCTTTCCCTCTCCCGCTGGGATTTTTCGTTCTGGGCATCCATCTCGGAGTATGCCCCAATCTTCCAGGAGTCTATCTCTGAGTAGGCCCCGATCTTTTGGGCCTCCACAGAGTGTAAGCCCCAATTCATCACCCTGGGACACCTTCATGCGTAAGCCCCACTCTGCTTCTCACAGATGCACCTTTCGTGATGTGATCCTCTGGTCCTTGATGCCACTTGTTTCTCACACCGAGCAATACTCACATGGGCTTAGAGTAAGTATCACCCATGACATCCTCCTATGGGACTCCTCAGAGTGAAAGCCCCAATCCATCATTCTGGGCTGCCTCAGAGTATAATCCCCAAGAAAAAGAGAACTACGAGGGACTTTGATCCATGTCAAGGCATGGTACGTAGGAATCCTCCACGAGGTTCAAGCCCACCACTCGGTCATTTCTTCACATCTAGTTCCACCCTCATCCAACATGATTTTAAACTGTATTCCCTCATCCAGCATGACGTTAAACCGTATATAGAACTATGTGGACTTTGATCCCTGCCTCCTAGACAGGGTACGTAGGAAGCCTCCATGAGTTTCAAGCCCACCACCCATCAGACAACCTGGTCTCTCTTCACGTCGGTTCCCCGAAACATATCTGAACTATGTGGACTTTGATCCCTGCTTCTTAAGCAGGGTACGTAGGATGCCTTCCTGAGGTTCAAACCCAACAGTCGGCCGTTCTGACCATCTTAACATTGGTTCACCGTGCCACTCCTGGTGCCGCCATAAGCGAGTTCCAACCATTAGGGGTCATTAATTCAACGAGGGATGGTAAACCTCAGGTATAAATGATTCTGAACCCATGCTTCTAGATGACCGTTTTCCACCAGGGTTGAATCCATGGATACTGTATTTGGGTATAATCCAAATATTCGCAAAAAAATGAATGCGTCTTAAATCTATAAGGGAGTCCCGAACTAGGCAATAGTTTCCCCCGAAAAAGGGTGTGATGAGCCCGACTTCCCATCCTCTCGACCAATGTTAGTTCTTAAGAGTTGCTGGTTAGACCATCTTGCGAACGTCTGCCTTTGGAAAGTAGGTCCATTTATCATTGGATATAGATCCGTTGGGCATTTCGTGGCCGAAAACCAAGAACGAAACAAGCATTCAAGGACGAAAACTTTTGAATTAATATTTTCTTCTTTCATTATGGTCTTATAAAAAAATTATTTATGAAGAGGATTATTATATATTTAATATATCATATATAATTCTCAGGAACCATTTCATATAAATGGTATTATTTTATAAAATAAAATGTGATCATTTTGATCGAAAACCTCCAAATTAATCCATGAAATTATCATTAAAATTTCATATAATGATTCACCCTCTTAAAAATTATTTAAATGAATAAAATACTCATTTTATCTTCTAATAGATCATTTATATAATATAATTACACTTCATGAAAACCATTCCACCTTTACGTGAACTTCTATACTCTTATTCAAGTGAAACGATCATGAAAACTAATAAAATAAGCACTCAAGAATGATGAAATTGCACATAATAACTCAGAAAATAGGAATAAAGGAACATAAAAATGATAATACAAAAAATTTATGTATATAAAATTAATTAATTTGTAATTAATTAATTTAATTTTGTTATCTAAGACATTATGATCATTAAATGGACACCTTCATACATAAGGTAAGAGATTATACCCCAACATCCACTATTCCATCATGTTATTGTTTCCCTCTCTTTATCCAATAGAAGTTATCTGTTAATTTTATGAGAATATTCTAAATTTTGTTTATATTTTACAAGATCATGTATCACTTTGCTCTCATCTTTCGTTTCTGGGGATATACATTTTTTAAAGGCTTCCAAACAAAATTCACACTGAAAAATAAGCCCAATTTAAGGGAACCTCCTGAATTTTTACCCATTTTTAAGTACACTCTATAATAATTTTTGAAAAACCATATTTTATATAAAATCAATCTTGTTATTATAAAAACCTTATTGATTCACTTATGGTTTTATAAAAATATTACTCGACAACGTATTATAAAAGCTCTTAAATATTTTCTAAAACTAAACAATAATGAATTAATTATAATGATTATCAATCAACATTTTTACAGGATATACCTTCACATTGACATCACATATCATGAACTATGTATATTATACCATATGATTGTCCATGTATGTTTTAAATCAATTCTTTTAGGGACAATTTTCTGATATTCCCATTTTTAATTCCTTATGACATGATTATTAAACCAATTTCAATACATGGGTAACCATAATGTTATTTTTGATTAACTGTGTATTATTACTTATGTCGCATGAAAATTCATGAAAAATTTAGGATGAGTATGCCCAGATAGTTCTACAATTAATTTCGTAATGTGTAGTCTCATGAGACGTTATGTGAAATAGTCTTGGTGGTTATCCTTGACTCATGATCCAAGTGCAACGGTCGTGGTGGTAAGACTAGACTCATGCTCATCTATGTGCAATGATCCTTGAATCATGCTAAATTAATGTTTTATATTGCTCACATATTACTTTTAATTCATTATTAATTGATTCAATGTTCAAAATGTTATGGTTATCTTTGATTAATAATATTCCATTACTTTTTATATCATTATGTCGTGCTTCCTAAATCAATTGCTCTGAATTATTCGTATTTTTATTCCCTTACTAGTATTTTATCTCATCCTTTTTTTAATGTTATCCTTAGGCTATTATATGTATATGTAATGGTTCATGGTAATTTCAATATCATAATGGATGATACGTAATGAATTTTTTTTGTCCCATGTTTTTAGATTAAAGTAACATGTCATCCAAAGAATATTGACTTTATGATACATGTCCTGGCATATTATGTTTAAATATGAATAAAATCATGTATTTATAAGGGTAAAATACTAGGGTCTCTATAGTTTTTATCAAAGGTAAATTTTAGTTATTTTAGATATTATGAATAGATTACATTAGTTTGAACCTTTTGGATAATACTAATAATAGTGAAACCTCATTAAATTTTGGAAAGTATATATTAAGTGGGTTTTCAAGAAAATTAATCCATGTATTGATACTCCAAGTGGATATAGTTATGGAACAATTGTACATAAGAGTGAAAACTATGCAATTGTTTTCCTAACCTAGCTAATAGTAACCTGAGACATGATAGAAGTCGTTAATACACTCCTCGTTTGACACTCCCAATGATAATCTTAGGTAAATTCGTAAACTCATTATGAACCATTATGAAGGGAACAAAAATGAAAATACCCTGCAAATATATGCTATAAAAAACCATGGAGACATAATATTTAAACCTACAGAATCATTGTATATGATATTCCTTGCCTTTATAATTTAATCTGTTTATTTTAATGTTTATTTTTATATTCTTATTATCTATGTATTCAAACCCTCACCAATTATAACCTTATTATGTAAAACGAAATTTCATGGGTGAAATATCATATGGTGTGAAGAATGTAACACCCTAAGGATTTACAAGTAAATTTAGTGAAATCAATAAAACACTATGAATTTTTAAAAAACACTATTTTAATGATATACATAATCAAAAGTCGTTAAAATAAATTTTTTCATCTTTTATGATTTTAATTTTGAAAAACCAATATACACAATTGTAATCAGTATGATATTTAGAGTCTGTTCAGATCATCTAAATTTTAGGAGAATAATAACATACCCATTTGAATTTCTATGTTACCCTTTTAAATAGAAATGTGACCCTTATGAATAGTATATCATAAAAATGAACTGTAACCTCACCCATTTGTGTAAAAAATATTTTTCTAATATTATAAGAGATAATGTGATTAATGTATAAGTGTTTTTAATTTTTGTAAGCCATTAATATTTAATTACAATTTTATGATTAATCAAATAATCTAATAAAATATTTATTTTTGTAATGTTTATTCATAAATTAATATTTTTGTTTCTTATGATTATATGATAATTTTAGGATACCTTAGTTAATTTTTTAGTGCAATACGAAATCTGTTATAATTTTAAAATTTGTACTTTTTGAGTAAATTATGATTTTATTTAATAGTTAAATATATATTGTTTAGTTAATTATTTTAAAAATGGTGTACAATATTGAATTATACTTATTGGAAAAGGGTTCAAGTCAATTTTTGTGATTTTTAAAAAATACATGAATTTTTTTGGTTAATATTAAAATAAGATAATTTATGATAAATTCTAGATACATGAATTATTTATTCATGTATGATTTTTTACTTAGTTAAGAACCCTTGGTTCGAACTCACAAGTAATAATTACAATATATTAACTAAAAAACCAACACTTTTTCTTTTATTTATGAAAATATTAAAATAATGATTAAAATAATGGGAAACCCCTCCACTCATCCACTGTAAATATCACCCCCATAACCTATTCTCTCCATAGTTATCCATAATTGAGACGTGTCTATATTCTTAAAATTAATCTTCCCACATCCATCCCCAATTTCTAGGAGATGTTGGTATAATACAATGTCCACATCCTCTTCCCCAAGGAAGCTCTTAAAGAATAAAATTCAAGAGGTAAATTCCACTTTCCGATTATTTTGTTCCTTTAGAGTTCATTTCCTTTATATCCTCACATATACACATCGAAAAATTATTTAAAATAAAGTACCATTCATATAAATTAACATTTTTATTATAAAGTAATAATTCATCATCATATCACCATTCCCTGCCTATTATATATGAAATTAAAACATGAACTTATATATGTTAATTTAACACATTCACAGATGATGTGTTTTCAATTTATATTAAAGTATTAAATTATGGAGGTGAAAAAAATTAGTTCAGCCATATTATTATATATGTTATATATTATATTTATTTTTTAGGGATTATTTTTTACATATGTTATTAATTTATTGAAAAACGACTTCGTTGTGATTGAGAAAGCCGGAAAATTACACCAAATGATAATCATTGAAATTTTATATAATGATTAATCCTCCTCTCATTTAATAAAGTGGATGGTATTATCATAGGATATTTTATATTTTAATTAATATAATATAATAACAATTCTGTAAAATCATTCCCATTATACATGAACATCCTTTCTCTTAATCAAGAGAACCGATCATGAATACATAAAAAATGAATAATCATGAACAATTTAATTGAACACTAAAACTCAACAAAAAGGAAAAAATTAACATAATAAACTGATAGTAAAATAAATTGATGTATATTATCTTATGTATTTTTTTATTAATGAATAAAATTTGGGTATTCAGTACATTAATATCATGTGAAGGACACATTCAGACATAAGGTAAGGGATTCTATGCAACCATCCATTATCTCCTATGGTTATTATTTATCTCTTTTTTAAAAATTTAAATTCTCGGTTGATTTTATTTTAATAGTATAACTTTATTTATATACTCCATATCATGTATCTAGATCCATTCATCCATCTTTTTTTGGAAATACATTTTTTTAAATGGTTCTCAATATATTTCTTCTTGATATTCAAGCTCGATATAAAGAAACTAATAAAATTATGAACTATTTTAATGTAGACACTATAATATATTTTGAGCAACCATATACTTTATAAAATTAATTGTTTTATTATTAATACATTATTATTTCACATAGGGTTTTATATAAAATATTATTCCATATTTTGTTTGAAAATATCATTACTATTTTCCTTAAACCTCACTGAAATGTTTTAATTCTAATGATTCTTAAATACACTTTTTAAATATTATCATGCCAGATTGACATAAGATATCATGGTCTATGCCAAATTTACATTTTTTGTTTCTATTTATGTTCTCATTCATTATTTCAGGGATAATATCATTATTTGTCCATTTGTAATGAATTTTGACATTATTATGATACGCATTTCATTACATGGGTAACTATTATGTTTTGTTTTATTTCATATGTTTTATTTTTTATGTGGAAATAATATTCATGAACACAATATAATGGGTGTTACCAGATAGAACTCAAATGTACTAGATAATATTTATCTTCATTATAATTTTTGTGCAACAGTCTTAGTGGTTAGAGTTGACCAATTGTCCATGTGCAACAGTCTTGTTGGTTATCCTGGACTCATTCTCCACTATGTGCAATGAGCCTTGAATGGTCCTAAAGTAATTTTTTTTTATATTTCAAATTAATTTTAATTCATTATTATATGATCCCATGTTCTTCATGTTCATATTCTTCACGTTTAATCATGTTCAATGACATTGAATATTATTATGTAATTATTTCAAACAAAGTTGCTAATATTTATTATTGTGTTTATTTCCTTCCTAGGATTTTATCTCATCTATTTGTCCTTGTTCTCCATAGGTAATCCAATGAATATTTATGTGCAAAATTGAAGGTAGGATCTAATAATTTATGATAAATAAATAAATGATTTCTTAGTCCCATGTTGTTTGTTCTATGTATGTCATCCTCCATGACACTACACGTTACGATTCTTGGCTTGTAATATGATGTTTAATTTTGAATATAATCATTTAATTAAATGATTAGAATTATATGGTCTCTATTAAAACAAAAAAATTCTTAATTTAAAATCATTAGAGACCATTAAGAGAAATTAATAAACCTTTATGACAATTATTGCCTCATATACATTATGCATTTCAAAACCATTTTAATTGGATTAATCATAGGGATAATTTATAAACATTAAACACATCCAAATTGAATAATAATATAATATATTTAAGTCCCCAATGAGGTTTATATATATTATGTGTATCATCCTTCATATAAGCTATATAGTGATTACCCATTTCTCATGAGATATAATGGGTCCTTACCCTTCATAATTTGATATGGGTTAACCCGTTTCATAAAATTGTCATCTAATATATCATGAGTAAAACAATATCATAATAAAACCATTTATGATAAAAATTTAAATACATATAAAAACACATTCACATAATGATAAATCTATCATTTTAGAACCGTTTTTCATTATCCTAACAACATTTTCTTTGATGAATAATTTTCAACAGAAGTATAACCTAATAACAGAAAATATTTTTTTCCTTTTATAAAAACCTGTGATAATTCAATGGAATAAAAAAATCAAAAAAAATCATTATCACATGAAGGGTCATAGTCATCATACATTAAAAATAAGATAATTCATTTGATTTGTGTTAAAACATTCCTGTTAAGACATGTAAAAAGATTTATTTTGAAAAAAATTAATTAAATTAAAAATAGAAATTCACATTCATTTATAATCCTTTTGTATCCATATAAGTAAATATTTGAAAAAATATCAAGAATATTTACATTGATACAAATATTTTTAAATGAAATATTGAAAAATTAAATTTGTACCATACCACATTGAACATTTAAATCATATTCTCCAAGAAAGTATAAATATTCTAAAAAATAAATAATAATATTGTTGATAAAATATGGATATAGAATGACAAAATGGTTGTATAAATACATTATGATATAATTAAAGTTCATATCATCATGAAATGTGTCAAATAGTGGAGATTGAGAGAAAGATCCTTACATTGTGTCTGACTTGTCATGTGTGTAATTATATTCATGAATAATAAACATTTGTTATATATTTACTTTAATCAAAAATATTTTCAAGTTTATAATAACATTTATTTCACATATTACAATGTTGTAAAATAATACTTAAATAATTATGCATATGTTGGGTGTTTTGAATATATTTTTTTATATTTCTATAACGATATTAATATGTTAACTATGGTCAAAGGGTAAATTATATAGAAATATCCAGAATAATTATCATGAATTAATTATAATATTTTTAAATAAATTATATTTTTTAAAACAATCATGAAATCCTTTTATGATAAATAAACCTTCAGTAAAATCTTGTAGGTGGTAGACCATACATACACATGAGTAACAATCATATTTTTTGATGATCATAATGGATAGAATGTATGTAAAACATTAAATTCCATAAATATAATTATATCACAGATAAAATATTATATAATAATATATAATTATATATATAATTTTGTGAAGTAAAAGGAATCACATCGTGTCATGGAGGCTATAGTCCACACATCCACGAAAGACATTATCACTTTTTTAGTGTGAGAATGGTTAATAAATAAAATGAAATATTATATTTAAATAAATGTAATTTATTAAAAAATTTAAAATATATTTTATTAATGTAACATATTTTTTGTAAAACCATTCCTTAATAAATTCTATGTATTTTGTGAGAGTATCAAATTGCTTTGGGCAGGCGGTAGTTGACACATCAAAAAATTATATCGTATTTACCAAAATAAATTTCATAATATAATGATTAAATTAAATATTCCATAATTATAAATAAAAAATAAATATAATATATATATATAATATAAAAATAATCATTTGATCGTAATACACATCCCTTAGAGGTGGTGATTTTTAATCTTATGACACTATTTCATGAGGCGGTAATTCGATGTATTGAAAAATAATAATTTCATTACTCATTTGATGGATGTGTGTATAAATGTTAGTAAAATCCTTAAAATAAATAAAAAATAATTATATTTAAGATTATTAATATGTTATATATGTATGGAATAATAAATATTTAATTGGTTTCGGAATAAAAAATAAAACAAAAACACACGTTAAAGAATGTTACAACTAATTTATGTAACTTCATTTCAATTGAAAAAAGGACTTCCATTTATGGATTATTCAATATTTGATACATTGAAGATTATATTAAGCGTTTTTTGTATAATTGTTTATTTGTTTTATGATAAAATGTCCTTCAGTGGTGTGAATAAATATAGAGGGAGAGTTCATTTTTATAGTGGAGTGACAGTGACATTCTTGTAAATATAAAAAGGTAAACATGATTTGGAGGTATGCCTTACCCCATGATCCTTAAAAATGATACATAATGTATTTAATGGAATATATGGTCTAGAAACACTAAAAAAATATATAAAATAAATATTATCATTTTATCTTCAGACATCAATTTTCATTTTTTTTCATTTTTTTCATTTAGGTAGCTAGTTTTCTAGCCTATGTAATTCATCCACCATGAATAAATTAATGTTAAAAATAATAAAAAATTTAGATCCACATTATTAAATATGACATATATGTTATAAAATTAATATCCCATGTGTGTTGGAAATCAATTTTAACTAAAACACATGTAACGAGTAAAAATTTGCATTAACCCAACCAATGTTGACAATGTTTCTAATAAGTATGGCCATATATTCATTACAAATGATAAATTGGACCCCTAATGATATATATTTTATGTTTCATAATACATTAAAATCAATTGTATGAATATATTTTTTTTAATTTAATATAATTTAATAAAATATCAATTTTTTATTAATTAAATAGTCCATGAAATGGATATTCTTACGCTTTTAATGTAATTATATCATTTCTAAAAATAAAATACAATTTAATATGAAAATAATAACAAATGTTTATTCAAAAATCATATTTTTAACCATTATTATGTAGCTTCTTCGCTACACCAATGCTTAATAAGTGTTAAAGTAATTGAAGGTTACTTTTTGTCTTTTTTCATACTTATCTTGTTATATAAGTCATGTCTACAGAATAATATCATAATAACACAAAAAATGTGGTTATATTAAAAATAATTCAATCCAATGGGATTTTAAAATGTATTGGTTCATTTATAGATATTATATAATAAGTTTAATAATTAATTATGTTGGGTTTTACATTAATCATTGTAATTAATTTTAATTTCAATCAATAATCATGTTGATAATAAAATTATATTGATCTTATTATAACATGAATTTAATAATAATTCTAAATATGTATATCCATATTTTAATATTCAATTCACAGACGGGGCTAAAATTAATTTACAATTATTCATATAGAAGATGTAAGACTATGAGTTGATGAGGGAAAAAATCTCAAAAATCATAATGTCTTTATATAAAATTTCAATGGAAAATTAAATTAGTCAACCCAGATTTAATATATTGATATATAATTGAAATAATTATAATTTTTAAAAATTAAAAATTAATTTAAATACTAATATAATAATATATTTAATATAACATCAATTTTTCATTTAAGTATATTGGTTTTAATGTTTTTTTATAAAAATATATTTATCATAAAAATACAAAAAAATAACCCAAATTAAATTTTCATATTTAACTTTTATAAATTATGTTTATTGTTTCATATAAAAATTAATAATGTTTCAAATATTAGATATAAAATTAGTTATCAATTAAAATTCCATAAAACTACCTTTTAAAATTAATTAACCTTTTATGAAAACAACAAGATAATTTCTTATCTTATGCATATAAAATATATTTGATGAACATAAAAAAATTATAATATTATGTAAACATAATATAGATAGTATTTTCCACCTCTTCCAATATAACTACCATCTGATAACATCCATATTAAAAAATTACATCAATAGTATATTATTGTTTGGAATGACACAACCTTTGGTGTAACACAAGTTATCGAGGAAACACACCATTATGTGAAATGAATGAAATTTTTTTTTTATAATTACATATAAATTTCGCATTGTATGAAACTTAGACTACAAAATAATTATAAAATTCTAGAATAAATATATATCTTTACATATCAGAATTCTACATCCACCCCCCCACTCATTAAAAAATTTATGTCATCACAATTTGAACATTATCTTCATAAAATTTTTTTCTGAAATATTGAAATACCATTGTTTAGAACATCATATTACATCTTTGTAGGAATTATTTAAAATTATAGGAATATAAGAAAATATGAATACATGATATACTTCAATAATAATCATTTAAACCTCATTATATTCCTTCAAATTTGTTGAAAATACCAAAAATTTACCATAATCATAAAAAATCATATTGGCCTAAGGATTATCAATACTTTAAATAACATTCTAAAAAGAAAATGATTAATTATAATTAAACTGAATCCTTAAATAAATATAAACCCATGAAAACAACTCTGAAAAGTACTTAATCACTTTAGGATACCATCTCATAAAACAATATAGGGGTTTCTAAACCCATGAACTTATGTTTTACCAATAATATATACTAATCTATCTGGAGCTCTAATCACTTCACCCAATTTCTTAACAGCATCAACATTAGTATAAAAATATTTTCCAATATCAATTTTCATCTGAAATTGATCATTTCAACACTGACTAAGATTAATTGGGCAATCATTATAATAATATCATATCACACTGAAGCTAATACACATTACCTCTTAGTGGAAATTTATTGTCAAATTTTTGGATTACTATGTACACCTTTCCTTATAGTGATGAACCATAAAACCAAACATACAACACACGTAACGCGTTCATGATCCTATCCAACATACTTTGAAATGTATTTTACCTGACATGGAATATTATTGTGGATTACCTATTAGATTATTAGTTGATTTTTTCTACATTTACTAGAACAATGACTATTTCTTACATTTGTCATCTTGTGGGGCATATATTTTGGAATACACAATCACAACATTCTTAATCAATGAACAACATTATCATATTATATATATTATCTATAGGTCAAATATATTCATAGACTAGGTCTTAATACTTAGTCAAATATATTAATTTTAAAAATTAATACATAAAATAAAATTTCAGACATTTTTATAAAATATATCGATGTTTTATTATAATTCATCCACATAAACATCATATTTTTCCTAAAAAATATGATAATTTTCTCTATATCATCCTAAAAAACCTTCAGGAAATAATTTCCTAGGAAAATATGAATGAAATTTTCTAATTAAATAGCATCAATATCATACTTATCAATATAATTCATAATCAAATACCATCATCAATACTTTTCACCTAAAAAATGACATATATAAAGTGTTACCTTTTGAACTTTTAAACATCCCATGACATAAAATATCATCTCCAGGTAATTGGTTCATCCTTCGACATCAACTGGGTCAGATGATCCATAAAATGATGGGAGATGTTGTCTCAAAACATGTTCCACAGTAGACATGTTCCCCTATGGTTGATCTTATTACATTATAACATGGCCAGTACCTCCATTACTATCTTTTTTGACTAATACATCGCTTTAACAAACTATTTGGTTCTGATTCTAATGATTTCTCGGTTATGTATTGTTGGGATATTATTCTCGTTGTTAATTAAGTTTAATGATTTAATATTTACTTTTTCTAAAACAATTATTAGAATACAACATTTAGATTAAGCCACATTCAAATATTAAGTATCACTGAAATCATAATATAAACATATAAAAAAATTAACTTATGATAATTATATTAATAGTACACTAACTTATACATGTTTTTAATCCCCTCCACTAACACCCACAATAATGACATATCCATAACCATTACATAATATTGTTTTCTTTCTATACTATTATTTTTTACCCAATTAAGTATCTTTTCACGAATATAGTTACTGGAAATTTTTCAATAGATCATACATAAGAAAATTATATAATATAATGTGGACACTTCCAATCAGAATCAATTTTCCCGAAAATTAAACTTCTAAAATAAATAATAAATTATTTAATGGAAAATATCCATGAAAACAAACATTAAAAATTCATTTACCATAACGATAATTAAATTATATTAAAAAAATTTATATACATTAAATGATATGAAAATCGCAGTAAAGGATATAATAAAAAGGAAACAATAAGTTTGATTAAATGATAAAACACAAATAATGTTTATGTTTATCATAAAAAAATTATTAATATAGAATAAAATAAATTTAAAATATTAAAAAACACAACTCATTTTCAATAAAAACCATTAAAACACAAATAACGAAATTAAATTTCATTAGTTTAGTTTTAGAATCATATATATAAACCCATTAAAACGATTTCTATGGGAATAGTCATAGAATCAATATCCCAACATTTCAATTTTAAAATTTGAATAACCATATGGTCAAATCAATAAACATTGATGTGGAGATCTATAATGCAGATCAAACTTCTTATAATCTATATTGGGATAAACCATGATCTATAGTAGTGCCAAACCCTTTATATAAGATATATATGGCTCACCCATTTCCCATGATATATAATGTGAATCATCCCTTCGTATAAGACATGTCAATTTCAAATGTTTCATATAATTATCACTTACCATATCAAGAGTAATAAAATACAATTATAAAACCCTTCAAAATAAATTTCTAAATTAATATGAAACCACATTCTGATAATAATATGTCTTTATTTTGTGAAACCATTTTTATTAATTAAATCCAATTTTATTTTAAAAATAATTTTAAATAAAATAATTCCCACCTAAAAGGATATATTTTTTCCATTCAATAAAAATCAATTCTTTAAATGGAATCTATAAATAATATAAAATAATAATTAAATTAATGGTCTTTATCAATGTAAATTTAAAATCTTTCAAGTTAATTGTCATTTTCCAAAATTATACTTATAAGACCCAAAAAAAGATTACTTATGAAAAATCATGAATGAAATTCGAAAAATATATATAAATTTCTTATAAAATCCTCTTATATACATGTAAATATGTATGATAAATAATATTAACAATATTGACTTGGAAAAAAATATTTGAAAATTAAATCATTAATCATTCTGAGTGGCTCATACCACATTCAATGTAAATGCATAATCTCTGTGAAATAATTACATTTACAAAAACATTAAATAACAAGATAATTGATAAAATATGTATATAAAATTTCAATGGTTCTTTATATACTCATTATAAGAGAATAATTATTCTTTTCATAATGAAAAGCTTCAATGAAATGATATTGAGATGAAACCATTTAACATATATTAGAAATATCATATGTGTATTTATCATCCTTAATAATAACCTTATTTAAAATATTTTTATTAATAAAAAATATTTTAAACTTTTAATTAGCTTTATTTCAGATAATACATTGTTTTCAACAACTATATAATAAATTACATTTAAATCGGGTGGTTTTAATATATTTGTATTATGTGTGAAAATTGAATTTGGTTTTCCAAATATGGTCAATGGATTATATATATATATAAAAACATATCCTGAATAACAATAATAATGAAATAATTTTCATATTCCAATATTAATTATATTTTTAAAACTAATCATTACAAATCTCCATCATAATGGAATCAATTTTACAACCATTGAGATGGTAGGCCCTACATTCAAATGATTAACAGTCCCGTATATGAAGGATTGTAATAGAATGAAGGTAAATGCGATTTATCATTCCAGAAATTTATTTATAAAATAAATAAAAAATTATTATATCTTATATAATTAAATATAAAACATTTTTTTATTTAAATGGAATAATGTATCATTGAGGAGTCTGCTGTCCACATGTCCATGAATTATGTAATCATTTTTTTAGTGTTTGATACAGAAATAGAAAAAATGATATATTATATTTCGAGATATTTAATTTTTTAATTAATATAGAATTTATTTTATTTAAGTCATATATTTTTTGTTATATTAATCTTTAATATATTCCATTGATTGAGTGAACGTATAATATAAAATGGATGAGGTAGTAGCCCATATGTCCACAAACGATGAAACAATATTAACAAAAAATGGGAATCAATGAGATATTTCGTATATAAAAATTAAATAATTATAATTAAATAATAATAATATACATAACTAATAAAAAATTTATATTTATCATCATTCCTATCAATTAGAGGTGGTAATGGAAAAAAACGCACTACATCGTTTTATGATGCGATAGTTCACTGGACACACAAATGGTAATTTTGATACACATTTGATGGAAGAGTATATAGGTATTTTTAAATCCAATAACAGAAAAACAAGTGAGTATATTTATTATAATTATTTCAATATTATTATGTAATAATGATAATTATATGGTTTTGTGAAATAAATAATATATAAACTCACGTCGAAGGGAATTACATATTTTTTTGGTGTAACTCCATTTGGATTGACTTAAAGGACAAAATTGGTTGGCTTTATCCAAATTTATAGGTTTATGGAATGAGAGGAGTGTTGGGTTGAAGTTATTTGGTAATGGTTTGGATGATCTAAATGTAATTAGTTGTGTGAATAAGTTGGTAGATTTATTCTTTTTGTAGTGGAGAGGGAGTGCAATTCTAGTAAATATGAAAATGTAAACACTATTTGCAGTCTTTAATACATAATGATCTTAAGAAATTATAAATACTTGATTAAATTTAAATTATGGACGACAAAAAGTCAAACCATAGAAAAATAGAATCTTTTTTATCTTTTTTATATTATTATTTATGTTTACTTACATTTTTATTTTTCATTTTAATTTATATAGAATGTTTTCTAACATAAGTAATTTATACATTAAATATCAATTAAAGGGAAAAATATATAAAAATTTAGATCCAATTACAATAAAATATTATATATACTATATAAAATAAAGACAACCATTGTTGTGGAAATTAATTTTAACAAAAATGCATTTAACTCGTAAAAAAAATACATTAACCCTAATAGTGTGATGGTTCTACGGTTTCTGGGAAAACAGTAATATTATAAATTATTAATTTTCCCACTAATGAACTATATATTTTATTATTTTAAAAATAATAAATATTTTTCATAACATAATAGTTTTAGTTGTTCTTTATCATTCAATAAAATATTGTTTATTTTATTTAATTGTTAACTAAAAAATACAAAAATTGTTATTTCATAATCATTTAATGTAATTTTATCTTTGCCCAAAATTAAAAGTATTTTATAATGATAATAATACTCCATTAATATCTTTAAATAATATTTATAACCTATCCAATATTTATTTTTCCCAACTCTAAATATTTATAAGTGTTAATGGCATGGGAGGTTTATTTTTTATCTTTTTCCTTACATGAAATATTTTATATGTCACATTTATGCATCAGTATCGTAATAAATCAAAAATTATAGAATTATGTGATTAAAAGACATATATTTCCATAAAATGTGTTTTTTAAATGTTTTGGGTCCATTATTGACATTATATTAAACATATAATAATTTAGTAATCTTGTTTTAACATTAATAATTGCAATTTTTTAATTACCATCACTATTTTTTCATCAAAAACTTATGTAGATATTATAATAATGGAAATTTCAATATGGTTTCAAATAATATTATCCATTTTTTCGAATTCTATTCACAAGATTTTCAATAATTAATTTATCACTTATCCCATAGAGTCTGCGAGAAAACATGTTTTTAAGTTGAATATTTGAAAACATTAAATTGATTTTATATCCAATTTCAAGGTGAAATTGAATCCATTTGCCTAAAATAGATTTACTGATGTATATTTTATGTAAATAAACTTTAAATAAATTTAAATATTATATATATATTTATTAATTAGATGAAAAATATGTTTTCTATTAGAAGGCAGTGTTTTCATTATTTATCGAAAATTGAAACATCTTAGAAAGAACAAAAAATCCACCTAAAGTAAATTATTAAATTCTATTTTCAAAAATTATGATTATAATTCTATATGAAATTTACAAAATTATAAAAGTTATATTAAATATAGGATCTCAATTAAAATTCATTAAATCATCCTTAAAAAATAAAAATAAAAAAATATGAAGAAAATTTATTCTTCTCTAATGCATATAAAATCTATTTGCAGAATTTCAAATATTTATATAAACATATTTAAACATAATATAGTTATTATTAATCACACATTCAATATAAATAAAATATTCTAACTTCCATTTTAGATAATAGTCGCATCATCATATTATTATTTGGTATGACTTGTACTTGAGTGTAACCGAAGTAATCGACGAAACTTGATGTTACATAAAATGGAAGTAAACGTATTGTTATGAATAATTCATTATAAAAATTTCAGTCCTTTCAACTGAATATATAAATTTTTTTAATAAAATTTGATATAATATTATTTATAAAATATTTAGATGTTTTTAATTTCCTTAGATGGCTTGTATAAAAAGTCTCATTAGTTTTGATTATTTTGGGTGATTTTATATCAAAATATTATTGTACGAAATTATATATGTGTCTATATTATTTATATTCATTAAAAAATTATAAAAGGTCATTGATAAAATATAGGTCCTTCCCAAGTATTAAAAGAATCGTATACCTAGTGGTAACAAGTAAAAGAAGGTGTTATTTTGATACATAATAATAATCTCCATCAAATACTTTTTAGAAATATTAATAATTTATATATAACTGTGGAAAATATATTTTACTTAATATTTTTCATTTATATCATTTCCAATCATATTGAAAATTCATGAATTAATAGAATTTTTTTTGTGTTATTCCTTGGTGTTTTAGATGGTATATATCACTTTGAAATTGCATAGTGTTATTAGAGATAATTATATCATAATTTGATTTTATCAGTAAATTAATATTGAATGATTGAAATATTATTTTTCATCGTCCCCTTCAAAGGCCCTATAAAATAATACTTTTTTCTTTTATATATGAAGAAATGTTGTATAAATGTTATGGAAATAATTCATGGTACTTATAAATGTTTTATGAATATAATGATGTGGATGTCTAATGGGTTTGGTTAGTTTTATTTGTTTTCAAATAATAACATAACTTTCTATTTTATGGCTTTATTCCATTCATATAATATTAAAATTCCATGATATCCTATGAAATGAGGATTTCCCTGAAATAATATAGTTGGACAGGTTGATTTTCATATTAGATGCTATCCACAAATATAATTTCCAAAATACATGAAATTGAATAAAATATCTAAGAAAAATTAATATATTAATTAAATTTTGGTGATTCAAAATAACAACCAAAATAACCACATATCATGGTATTTTCAGTGGGCTAAAATAGTATTCCATATATTATGATGTAATATATTTTCGATAGTATTTTACTTAATTTTATTTTAAAAAATTATTTTTGATAAGGGCCTAGAAATTTGACACTGATTTTTAGGGGATATTTAAACAAAACAAATGTAATATTTTTATAATTAATAATGGATTAATTTAATTTCATAGGGAAAATAATATGTAAAAAATTATAAATTAATTATTGAATATATATATTTATATATATATTTATTTATTTATAATAAAACTAATAAATCTAAATATAAAATGAATCTATTAAGGATTTATATTTGAAAAAAATTTGAACAATTCTAAAATAAATATATATTGATGATTTAATTATTTATGTAAATAAAATAAATTTTCAAATATTATATATTTTTACATAATTATCATATAAAATATATTTTTTGATACTAAATGATTTCTTAAAATATGTTATATTTTCAAAACTAAGGTTTTCATATTAATAACATTTAAATGATAATATATAATATTTATTGGAAAATTTTATTTTTACATGATTTTCAATTAATAAATTCTAATGTGTTTATATTTTTCTTATAAGTTGCTGATAATTTTTTATATCATGTTTTAATATGCAATTCATCATTTATTTTTTATTTTACCAACATTATTCATGAATAGAGTTTTTAAATTACGATTTTTTGTATGATTTAGTGTAATGTGTTAAGATACATTTAAGTAATGAAACATTCATTTAACGAGTTACTAGCTAGGTATGATAATTTAATTGGTTTTTATCTATCTATACATTGGATTATTAATAGGATATAGTAATATATTATTAAGAATATTAATTTTTAATTTATATTTAGGGTAAAAATTATGAAGGAATATAAATATATATTCTTTATAGTATCAATTTGTAGATGATTATTAGGTCAGACTGATCACCCACCATGGGGATTATTCCTTTTCAATAAAATTAGTGGTTGATTACCTATCACCCTAGGTTTACAATTGATGGGATTTTTACTATCATATGTCAATAAAAATTACATTAAATGACTTTATATTAATTATTATTAGGTAAAAAATTTTAATGTATGAATATAATTTTATATTTAGTTTCCATATAAATACATTATATGAGTTTTTGAATGAGTATAACAATAAAGTGGATTGAACATATTGATTTTTTGGAGGGAATATGATCCCAAATTAAATAATTAGAAATATGACTTCATTTGAAGATAAATAATTATATAATATAATGGGATTAAGTCCCCCTAAAAATTATATAAGTTAGACTAATTATAATTTGAAAACATATCATGTCCATTATCATTTAATTAGTTATGTTTAGTGAAATTAGGGTTCTCCAAGATTGTGTTGTCCATGTGAGGAATGTAATGGGTTTGAAATAATATTTATGTGGATAATATTTTTTATTTTATTTTTTAACTATTATCGATGATACGATATAAAATGATATGATAATATTTTTATTGTGTTTATACATAAAATATATATTGAAATGAGTTATCATCCCAATCATAGAAGATTTATCTTGGAAATGATTATCATAGTGGCCTACCTATATAACTAAGCAGTTAGTGTGGAACAAAATATGAGTCATTTAATTATGAAATTTGGATCATGGAATACTAAAATATTTTATTTAATCTATAAGGGGACATTATATTAAAGGGTTAAAATATAATAAATTTATTTATTTGATGAATTTAATGTATTATACTCATTAGATAATTCTGTCTTTGTAGATTGAGTAAAATTTTCATCATTTAATATTACAATTTAAATTTAACATCGGGAATATAGATGTTTATTTTTCAACATATTATACTAGTATATAGAATTTTTGAACTTTTTTATGTTAGAAAAAAAAAATTATTCATTATGGAAACAACTTTTTATGTAACCATATGATGATGTTTTTTAATATGTTGATAAATAATCATTTGGGAATAATAAAATTATTCACTAATGGTTTCATAAATATTAAATAATAGAAAAATAAAGTAATAATTTTCTCTCCTTACATAAAAAATCGTTATGATCATTATAATGACTTCGTATTATGAATGTTTTTCATTAGGGATTATCCAATTTTTGAAAATCATAGTAATATCATCACTGAAAATTTTCATACAATGTGAATGGGTTCAGGAAATTATGACCATACATTATCAAAATGTTAATGATATATGAGCATGGAATGTGAACTCTGTGATTTTAGTCATTATAAAAATTACTAAATGGTAACAATTTAATGAATGTGGATATGAATGAATCTAGTCAATCATAACCATGATCATTAAAACCTAATTGAACTACCATGAAATAAGTTAATTTTTTATATATGAAATAATTTCCAATCATAACTGAAGTAGTTTATTAATTTACATCAAATTTCATAAATGGTATTCGTGTTATTGATTTAATTTTTTATTTTTAATTTATTATTGTTTCAACTTCATATTGTAAATTTTTGAACCTATAAAAGAGTTCCAAAAGAAGGTAAAAATTGATGAATCTTTTAATTTGTTTAAAATTTATGAATAAAATAATTATTGCAGAAATTAGTTTTATGATAGAAATAAATTAATTTTATATAAATCTAATAAAAATGTGTAAATTTAATTTCTCTTAAATAATTTTTTTTATAATAATAAAGAATTATGAAAAAAATGAGATGGTAAATTTAATTAACATTTTTTAGGATTTTTTTAATTATATACCATTATTTGAATAAAAAAATAAATATATAAATATATCCATGAAAAAAATGTATTTGTATGATGTTCAGAAAAATATTGGTATTTGATAATAAACTAAGAATCATTGAAATAATATAAAAAGAAATGTCATATATTTATTACATTTTTCATGAAAAACAAAATAACAAACAATATAAATTTGGAAATAGTTTATTTGTTATATATTTCTATTATATGATTGTAGAGATATTTAATATTCATGAAAAACATTGTAGGATTTAAAATGAATTTTATAATATAATATTGTGTCTCAGATCATTGATGGATTATGATTTTACAAGAATAATTTCATGTGAAACAAATTAGGTATTAATCTGGTAAAAATTGAATATTAATTTCTGATAATTTAATATTATTTTAATAATATATACGTAAAGAGTAGTATAAATAGTTACATAATATCCCATAAATTCCTTAATTAATATTTCCAGGCTGATAGATTAAATGAATTTCAATGATGATATAATTTGGTAATGTTTAAATTACAAAAAATAAATTATAGGAATTGTTATATTTTAAATTGAGATGTAACGGGGTTTCAATACATGTTTTTGGATGATGCATCATTCATGTTATCACAATGGTATGGGATAAAAATAACATAGAGACTTATTGATTGTAATAAAATTTAAAAATTGTTGTAACCATTAGGTTGATATTTCATATTGGGTATACTTTTTTCATTAATATAAATTATAATTAAGATATCATTATAAGACACTAACATTTAAATAACTAATATATTTCATAGATCATTATAGTTTTCGATGGAAGATAAAAGTAGAACCGAAATTAATTTCTTATTGAGATTAAAATAAACTTTGATAGAAACAAATCATGTTTTATTCAATTGATTACTAAACCAATATACTATATCAAGTGTCAAACACAATTTCATCAATATACATAGGGAGATTGTTTCATATTTTAATTTCCTTATAACTATGGTTGCCTAGAAAATTTCATGATAACCTTCATACCTTGATACTAATATAAAAAATATTTTTATAGGTATCTAATTAGTTGATCATTCTGAATGATGAATACTACATTGTTGTATAAATATTAAACGAGATGGGATTTTTCCACTTATGTGATGATTATAATATATGGTCCTTTTATTGAGATAAACTTGGAAATAAATTGATAAAACTATGTTGCATATAAGATGTGATTATATATTTGGGAGATTTTTATTTTATGTTATCATCCATTTAAGATGAATGGAATTTGATATATCTGTTGTCCTCGTCAATATAAACTAAATAAATTTACAAAATATTAATAGATATATGAGATTAAAATACTATGTGTATCATTATTACATCATCTAAATGAATAAGTGTTGATATGAATCTCAAACATTAATATGATGTAGATAGTGGTCATATCTATTACACGAGTTGTTTTTTTGGAGGTCATAGTAGATATCATTATATATTATGTCCGATTGAAACATTAATGGAGGACTTATAGTTCTTAAATTTATGAATTTTAAAATTAATATATATTTTCAACACATCAAATGAGTTTGGGGTGCAAGTTAATTATTATGATAATAAATATATGGTCTATGAAAAATTAAGATATACAATAAATATGATTTAGATGATATTCAATATAAAATCTAGATACCTTTTTAACAAGGTTTTATATGTCAAGTTCAATATGGTGAAAATATATAATTTTTTTTTATAATTAAGATTGATATGATATAAAAAACGTATGTGGATGTGTTTTTTTATTTTATTAAATCTTATGTGATAGAAGATGTAATTTCATTGATTATATGATTCATATATTTATTTGGAGTCATTATTTGATTCATACATCCTAATCATCTGAATGATGTGGTGATGTAGATGACAGATTCATCTATTCTGTTAGTGATCATATAATAGTATGGGTTATTTTTTCATGTTGTTCTAGGATGACAAGAAACCATAATCTTTGTCACTATGTAATAATTATTTGTTATAATCATCACAAGATTATGATTTGTAGGTGTTTTAACATCCTAAAAAAAGTTTTAATTGGTAAACATTATATATATTATGGTATCATGTATTTGTAAATTTATGAATTTTTTATAATGAATTTAAATTATTAGGAAAAATATGGGGAAAACTGGGATGTTACATGGATCAACATTATCAAAAGGATCATATATTGTTCTTCACGTTAGTAATTTTATCAATAAAATTCCCAAAAATTATCTCCACCACTTGATTCCATATATCTATTAATAGATGGTTCTATTAAATAATGAATAAGAGTGATATACATGGAGTTAATAATGTGATTCTTATATATTTTTTAAACCCTAGGTGGATGTAGTATTTTAATTAATTATCAATTAACATGATTAAATGTTTCTGAAATTATTTTGAATGTCATATAAAATATTTTATGGAATAACATACTTATAATTCATCATATGTTTTTATTAATAATGTATTCATAGATTATTGGGTTATTTAGGTTTTGGAGTGTTTATGAACTATGTAATAGATTTTGATTATCCCATCAGAACCCTTCAATGAAAATGTTGTCTAGGATAATAAGGGGACACTAGTGGTGTAGGGTCCCATGGTGGGATGTGGTGTAGACTGTGAAACATCACTATTCATGGTATACTGATTTATTTATGTTTAACTTTATAATGAGATCATATTAGAAATGAATCCTAATCATCTGGTTGGATTTACTTATCCATTTCGTGGATAATTATTCCATTGTTTAATGAATTTTCAAGAAATTATTGTGTTATGAAATATAAAATTACGTGAGAGAAATATAAAAAAATACCATAGTGATGTTCCTCAAGGAACCCTTATTTCATTCAGTAATTACATCACAAGATCCATTAATTTTTTCATATCCTTTAATGAAATGTAAGAACTTCTTATAAACGTGTAAAAAAATTATAGTTTGCAAACTATAATATTTTCCTTTATTTCCCAATTATGTACATTATTTCTAAATGGTTAAGATATAATCATGAAATGTTAAATGAATATTAAATATAGTAATGAAATAAACTATTAAATATATATAATATTAAATTATAAAAATATATAAATTATTTAAATGAATACGTTAAAACTAATCTTGGGGTTATCCCAAAAAACATTCATAAAATTTAATGATACTTTTATAGTAGTGGATTAGTGGAATACCATATCGAGTCTATGTATCACCATAAATCCTAATATATTATTATTTTCTATAATATCATTAGATTTATTACTAACATTACGGATTTTAGGATGATTCTCGTTTAAATATAGGTTAAACTATGGAATTCCCAAAAAAAATTAATTTAAGAGAACCTTAATTTCAAATGAGATCTCTAGGAAATATAAATTTTTCTTATAAACATTAGTTAAAATGTGTCATGACCCGTCCTCAGGGACCATGCCGTGACTACCCCAAGCCCACCTTCCATATGCCACGGGTTGGCGACTAGCAGCAAAGGCGTAAATCCTGATAAAATGGAAGTCATTGCCTTTATAAAGACAAAAAACACCACAGAGTATGCAAACTAGAGTAACACTAAGTCAATAGAGTACACAAGTAAGTGCTGGAAAGTAAATGGGCCAGTATACAAACCCAACAAAAAGTGCAGTACAACTGATAGGAAAGTACAAAAACTGAATGTAAAGAAGCATCCATGATGTCATCCTCCGGAACTCCCACCTGGAGGGTGAGTACAGACAGTCTCGACGGCTCTTCATGTCCGGTCGTCTTCTCCACGTACGTCCCGCCTGAAAGTCCACCTCAGTATACTGTCCCGCTCCTCAAGCCTCCACTACGATCAACGATGTCCGTTGTCTGTAGCCAACACAATGAATTTCGGGCGTAGACCATCCTAGGGTGAGTATACGATACTCAGTAGAGACCTTGAGACTCCCTATGGTCTCCCAGAATCCACAATGGATAATTCACAAAGGAAAGATACGAATACATGTATCAACCAACACTACTTAAGTACATTCCCATACTTATACCTAAGTCATTAATTCTAGTTATTCTTTTACTCACGAGATCATGTACAACTCAGTCCACACAAGAATGTGTAACTCAATCCACACTGGAAAGTACTTCTCAATCCATACATGAAATCAAGTCAATCATATTGAAGATACTGATTGAATGTCAAGACTTAGCTCATACAGTTATACTATCCATGAAGAGGGGTTGATATGATTGAAGTAGCCTCGGAATCATCTCCTCTTCTGAACCCACGTAGGATTCAAGTTCAGATGTCATTGCTTTCGAACACACGTAGGATCCATGTACAGTAACCATTTCTTCCGAACCCACATAGGATCCAAGTACACTCGTCCTCGCTGTCGAACCCCCGTAGGTTCCTAGTATAGTCTTCATCGCTGCCGAACCCACGTAGGATCCATGTAAAGTCATCCTCACTGCCGAACCCACGTAGGATCCAAGTACAGTCTTCCTCGCCGCCGAACCCATGTAGGATCAAAGTACAGTCGTCATCGTCGTCGTAGTCACAACCATTCCTAGGGTTCTCGCACACAGCACGCTCGATTCCATGAGGGTATTCTCCACGAACCAAGGGGTTAGATACATCAACTGTCACTAAGTCTAGCGTTGATGTATCCCAATGTTCCGTATCGATAAAATAAACTCAACGTGACAGACAACACATCAATTGGAAGCTCGGTCTGGGAGTTATTGGCCTTTTCATCCTAGGGGGCTGGTTGGTTTTTAAGCTAAAACCAACCCGACCGTACTCCAACTGCATCCAAACCATGATCGGTGTATGTCGAAAGAACTATATCACTAATAAGAATCCAACAATGATGATGGCATGTAAATCCGATGTCCAGAGCTCAAGTTATAAGTGTTTCTCTGCCGAGGCTCCAGTTGGTTTCGTGTTCAAACCAACCTGGACATAAACAAAGTTCTCTGAAACCTTGAGTGTAATATACTTAAACTACCATATCGATCCAAGGAACCCATCGAAACTGACGGTGTGTCGATCAGAGGTCCATAGCCCATGTTATGGGTGTTTGAACAGATCTGTCCGAAAACAGAGGGTTTGGGCCCGGTACGACTCGACCCGGGTCCGGGTCCAGCCCGGTGCGTGGGCCCGGATCAGCGCGGGCCGCCCGGTCAGGCCTGGTACTGGAATCCCGACCCTGTTCGGGTGGCACGGCCTGGCGCATGCGTCCCGGCCCAGCGCCGGCGGCCTGGCCCGGTGCGGGAGGCCCGACCCGACGCGGGTGTCCCGGCCCGGAGCGGGCGGCCCGGACTGGCGCGGGCGAACCAACCAGGTACAGGAACCCATGCGCTGAGTGGACGCGGAGGGGGGGGGGGGCACCGCCCCCCTGATTTCCCAAAACGGTGGACCCCAATGGGGTCCGCCCTAGCTGCGCTGGCCGGGGGGGTTTGAACCCCAGAACTTCTGGGAACGACCAGCCATATTGGCCGACCGGTGTGGCTATCGCGGGACCCGCCGGTCCCGCCTCCTGGTGCACTGGAGGCCGGCCGAGTCCAGAAACATCCCTTGCAACCGCCGCGGCTTGAGACGAGGACCCCGGACTGACCGGTGTCGTGCGACGGCACCTCACCCCTCCATCGTGGCCCACGCCGGCCGTGGCCTCTTGGTACTTTAGCGAGGTGTGACGGTACCGTGCACCAGCGCCGTGGCCCACTCCGGCCGCAGCTCCTTCGGATTCTCCGACACGGCTTGAGGGCGCCCCACATCACCGTCGCGGACCACTTCGGCAGCGGTTCCCTCGTCCCCGTGAGGTGCATATGCACCACGTCACCTCCATTTCAAGCAAGAAGAAAATCCAACAACAAAAAAGAGGAGGATGATCGGGCATGTTTTTGTGGTCTGACCTCCTCCTGTTATATTGATAATAAGGGGTGAAAAAATACGACATGCTCAAAAATAGACAAATCACAAATTTAATTGATTTAATTTGAACTTAACCCCTACCTCTAATCAAGAAGGTTGATTGCTTGATGAAGGAAGGAAAAGCTTCGTTGTTCCATTGATGTTGCAATGGGATGACAGTGTCACTTCGTCAACATTGAGAAAAAGGATGTCGAGGTTGGCGCCTACGTTCTTCGCATTCTCCAATGAATAAGATGATGTTCTTTTTCTAATGAAGAAGATCTCTACCTCTCTCTACACAACAATACTAACCCCCAAAATAAAATAAGCTACAATTTATTTTATTTTACTTTTACAAGCCTTTCAAAATTCAAAAAAATACACATAATTATATAAACTAAGTTGTCTAATTAATTTGGGTCTTAAGTTGGAATGATTAATGAGGGAGAGTATCACAACTCATGTGGGGGGGGGGGTAGAGGAGTTATGGAATTTGAAGGGGTGGGGATCATGTAGGCCCCACCTCACTAATAACTTATCAAGAGGAGTTTAGGATCATATGGGTCCCACCCCAACTCCCACAAAATGGTAAAACCACATAGAAGTGAAATAAAATTGTACTACATATTTTATTTCACTCTTCAATTAAACCACATTTTTTAACAAGACCTCCCGAGAAAACGCAACTCAAGTAAAAGTCTTCGTAAGCAATTATCGGTGCTTCGGTTTCATTGGTTCCCTCAGATTTCGACTTCGAAAACCGGTTCAAAAGTTAGAAAAGACCCACTATTTTGTTCACTGAACGTACCTGAGCTATACTTCGAAAATTGATTCCAGGCACACTGGTCCTCGGAATCATGCACCTTCAAAAACTGAGTACACGTAAAATGCCAAATAAATTAATAAAAAAAATTTCTTCATAATTACGAGTGACATTACTCCCACCTTAGGTATTTACGTCCCCATAAATATATATCACAAACTAGTGGAACAGATGGGGGTACTGTGCATGCATCTGAGCCTCCTGCTCCCAAATGCTCTATCGTAGGTTTCTGTGCTGCCACCTGATGCGCACAAGAAGAGTCAACCGACCATGTAGGACTTTCTCCTATCGATCCTAGATCTCCACTGGGACCTCCGCAAAAGTTACCCCGTCATCCATATCTATCTCCCCATGGTCGATGATATGTGTCGGGTTATGCACGTATCTCCTCAGCTGTGATACATGGAAACCATCGTGCTCCCGGTGCAACTGAGGTGGACGAGCCATGCGATAAGCCACCTCTCCTATCCTAATGAGAACCTGAAATGGTCCAATGAAGAGTGGAGATAAATTGATGCCCCGGCCAAATATCTCTAATCCATGTCGAGGTGATACCCGTAAGAAAACGTGGTCGACATCCTTGAACTCTAGTTGCCTCCGCCTCCTGTCAGCATAAGACTTCTGTCGGCTTTGAGCTGTCCTAATATGATATTTGATTACCTAAACCTTCTTCGTCATGGCTTGGACCATCTCTGGTCCCACTAGCACTGACTCCCCAGGGTCTTTCCAGCACATAGGTGATCTGCAAGGTCCGTCGTACAATGCCTCTAATGGTGCCATCCCAGTGGTGGAGTGGTAGCTGTTGTTGTACGCAAACTCTACCAAAGGTATCTGATCCTACCAGTTGTTACCAAAGTCGAGGACACATTCTCGGAGCATGTCCTCGAGATTCTGAATGGTCCCCTCCATCTGATCATCCATCTGAGGGTGAAAGGCGGTTCTCAGAAGTAGCGGCGTCCAAAATGTCTATTGAAAACCTTTCCATAGATGGGAAGTAAAGAGAGCATCTCGATCGGAGACGATAAATGATGGAACACCATGATGTCATAAGATCTTCTGAATGTAGAGGCGTCCCAAGATCTATACTGATCCCTACTCTGTGATGGGTATGAAGTGGGCCGACTTGGTGAGTTGGTCTATGATTACCCATATGTAGTCGTGTCCACTGGAAGTACGTGGAAGTCCAGTCATTAAATCCATAGATATCTCATCCCACATCCACTCCAAGACATCCGAGGGATGTACCAAGCCCACTACTACCTGGTGCTCAACCTTCACCTTCTTACAGGTGAGGCATCGTGAAAAGAACTCTGCCATAACCTTCTTCATACCTGGCCACCAGTGCTATCATCTGTTATCCTAGTACATCTTTGCTACAGCTGGATGTACCGCCAAAGGGATGTATGAAACTCCCTCAACACCTCCTCCTGCAAAGAAACTGGTACCATGGTATGTCCTCTGAATAGGACGACGTGCTCTCTTCCTACATAGAATCCATCATGTTCTTACCCTGAGGATATCTGTGCACACCGCGTCTCACAGTCAACATCCCCTCGATGTGCCTCTCTAACCCACGTAAGATGTGTAGGTGTGACTGTGAGCGACTGTAGAAAGGCTTCCCCATCTCTATCCATGAAAGATATATGTAAGCAGCTAACTGCTCTGTCGCCTCTCCAAGTAGCTAGATACCCGTCCTACAGCTGAGAGCATCAGCTACTATGTTCCCATTTCTAGGGGTAATGATTAACTCAAAGTCATAGTCTTGGAGGAACTCGAGCCATCGCCACTGTCTCAGGTTTAGGTCCTTATGTGAGATGATGTACCTGATACTTTGGTGGTCATAGTAGAATGTAAAGCGTTAGAACATCAAATAGTGCCACAACATCTTCAAGGCGAAGACCACTACTGCTAACTTCAGGTCATGGGTGGCATAGTTCTGCTAATGCTACCTCAAATATCGTGATCAATAGGTGATCACTGCCTGCTCCTGAATCAGGACACAATTGAGTCTGATCCATGATGCATCGCTCTAGACTACGTACCCTACTCCCTCCTCTGATAGCCTCAAGATGGGTGCACTGGTCAGTCTCTGTCTTAGCTCTGGGAAGTTCGTCTAACATATATAGTACCACACGAAGTGTTTCCCCTTCTTCGTCAAAGCTGAAAGCGGTGCTAGAACTCTGGAGAAGTATGGAACAAACCTCCAATAGTACCCAGCCTGACCTATGAATCTTCGCACCTCTGTCACGCTCCTGGGTGTCTCCCATGCTAGCATTTCCTCGATCATCACAGGGTCCACCGCAACTCCCACCTCAGAGATAATGTGGACCAATAAGTGGACCTCTCGAATCCAGTACTGGAACTTTGAGAGATTACCATATAGTTGTTCTCTCAGAGTGTCTCCAGTACAGCCCACAAGTGGTATGTGTGCTCCTCCTCAGTGGTTGAGTAAATCAATATTTCATCGATGAAGACTATGACAAAACGATCGAGGTATGGCTATAATATCCTAATCATGAGATTCATGAACACCGCTGGAGCGTTGGTTACACCGAAAGGCATAACCAAGAACTCATAGTGGCCATAACGACACCTGAAAGTCGTCTTCTGCACATCCTCATCTCGAACTCTGAGCTAATTATAGCCTGACCTGAGGTCTATATTCGAGAACCACTGTGCTCCCCTGAGCTGATCGAACATGTCGTCAATCCTCGGAAGAAGATATTTGTTCTTCACGGTCACTTGGTTCATGCAATGGTAATCCACACACAGTCATATGCTCCAATCTGCCGTCTTGGAGAACAATATCAGGGAAGCCCTGGGTGAAACACTGGGTCGATTGAATCCCTTGCCCTGTAAGTCCTCTGGTTGTACCCGTAGATCACGAAGCTCGGAGGTAGCCATCCGATATGCTGGAGTAGATATCGGGGCTATCCTAGGGTACAGGTCTATATCGAATTCTACCACTCTACGTGGATGTAGTCATGGAACGTCGTCAGGGAAAACGTCAGCATACTGATCCACCACAACTGGAAATCTCTTGTTGAGTCAATAAGGTTTTCCTTATGACTTTTCCATTCCTTCTTTTTTTGAAAATCACAAACACCTTATCTTTAGGAAAATTGCTTTTATAAGGAAAATTGTTTTCTTAAGAAAGTTTTCTTTCTTAAGAAAAATCGCTTTTATAAGGAAATTTGCTTTCTTAAGGAAAATAGCTTTTATAAGAAAAATTATCCTTATCATATATTCTTCCATATTTTTCTTAAGTATAAGTTTCGGATTCATTTTCTCGGAATCATTGAAACTTTGATAGAAAGCATTCTGTTTTAGGGTTCGGATTCTGGACAAGAACTATAAGGAAGTTTCCTTCCGAATTCCATATATGAATTCTGACTAAGTTCTATTCCAGATTCAGGATACGAATTCTAATGAAGAATTCCCATTACGAACTCTAATGAAGAATTCCCATTACGAACTCTAATGAAGAATTCCCATTACGAACTCTAATGAAGAATTCCCATTACGAACTCTAATGAAGAATTCCCATTATGAACTCTAATGAAGAATTCCCATTACGAACTCTAATGAAGAATTCCCATTACGAACTCTAATGAAGAATTTCCATTACGAACTCTAATGAATAATTCCCATTAAGAACTCTAATGAAGAATTCCCATTACGAACTCTAATGAAGAATTCTTATTACGAATTCTAATGAAGAAATCTCATTCCGAATTCTCATTACGAATTCTGATAAAGAATTCTCATTATGATTTTTAATGACAAATTCCTATTCTGAATTCTCATTACAAATTCTGATGATGAATTCTCCTTACGATTTCTGATGACGAATTCCTATTCCGAATTCTCATTCCGAATTCACCTATTAAACAGAATCTGATTATCTTTGTTTTATACACTATGAATTTATTCACTCCGAACCTTCACTCCGAAGTTTCATTCCGAACCTTTTTGTTAGAGTTTAAAACGATTTCGTACCTTCTGTTACACTTATTTTCTTATAAAACGATGTCGTCCATTTTGTTATAAACTAACCGTTGTCTATGTGACACGTGTACAGGTCCCTCCGATCTTTAAGGAAAATATGACTGTTGGAGAATGAGCCGACCTTACCTATAAATAGGAGCTCATTTGAAAAAGCTCGCAATGGATGGATGAACAATTTGGATTTTGTGCATACATGCTGTTGAAGTGATTTCTAGAGAGAGAGACTCTTATTAACTCTCAAAGATTCGTGCGACTCCGAATGTTGGTGATTACATTCGAGGGCTTCTGGGGATAGGAAGACAGAGGTGCCGACTACCTTAAAGTTCGAGGGCTTCCTTGCTGAGGAGGACAGAGGTTGCCGACTACCTTGAAGTTGAGGGCTTGCGGGGATAGCAAGACAGAGACTCCGATCTTCGTATCGAGGGCTTACCCTGGTGTGGGTAAGACAGACTTGCTTGAAAGTATAAATCAAGGGACCTTTATCCAAGGTTGTTGGATACCCTTCTCTTTGGGTTAAAAGACTTATATCTTGTTACTAGTAATTTAACTACTTGTGTTTATTCTGCTGCAATTTGTATCTTATGGAAAGTATAACTTTCTTATATTTCCTTACTTACTCTGATTCATTTAGATTCTATACGCTTTAAGGTAGAATCTCATATTGTAACTTTTGTTAAGTTTCAATTTTCGGAACCATATTTCCGGAACCTACTTTTGGAATCTCTTTCCAAGTTTAGTTCGGTGTTAGAGGTGTTGTGAATTTACTTAGTTTAACTTTGTTAAACTTAGCCTTTTCCTTTTCTTAAGGAAACTTTAGTTATTCATAACTAACTTTAAAGGTTCCAAAGGAATTTTTAAAGTATACAATTCACCCCCCTCTTGTATATTGAGCATCTCATATTATATTTCGATCCTACAATTGGTATCAGAGGTTGGAAAGCTCTTACTATATACCATTCTTACATTTGGTATCAGAGCTGGTTACTGAAATACTTGTACTCACGAATAAGTTTTTCTTGCTCACTTTAACCTTCCGAACTTTGTCATTCCGATTTATCCATTTCGAACTTTTATCCATTCCGAACTTTGTGATTACGATTCTTTGCTACTAACAAGTTTGTGTGCAAAGTTGTTTCTAGTATGGCAGGAATTAATGTTGGATCTATTGACAATCTGAATCCTACAAGACCACCTATATTTTATGGTAATGACTATGAATACTGGAGAGATCGTATGAAGACTTTTTTTATCAATGCTGGTGTAGATAATTTTGTTATGCTTATTGGTGATTATAAAATTCCTGACAAGGAAGTCATAACCTTTACTAACCAGGAAAAACAAGAATAGTAACTCAACTATAAGGTACACAACACCTTACTATGTTCAATGACTAGAAATATATATAGCCAAATTTCTTCTTGTGAAGCAGCTAACTATATATGGAAGAAGTTAGAGGTTACACTCTTTGGGACTTATAAAGTGATCGAGACTAGAAGAGCTATGCTTAGAGCTGAATATCATGGCTTCAATTTTCCTTATGGAGAACTTATCTGTAAAGTTCAAAAAAGATTTATGACTATTGTCAACAGTCTGAAGTCTATGGGAGAGAAAGGTTTAGATGATGAAGCTCTTGTGGACAAGATAATTGACATTATGCCCAATGAGTGGGAATCCAAGAGAACAGCTATAGATGAGAATAGGAAGGTTACTCAAATTACTCTTGATAAATTATTTGGAACTCTTCTACAGCATGAAACCAGAATGAAGAGAGATGCTGACAACATCAAGAAGAAGAATGGAAATGGTACTGTTGCTTTTACTACAACTTCTAATCAGATGAAAGCTAAGAATCCTGAGAGAGTAACCCGATCCAATTCTAAGAAAGTCATTTTTCAATCCGAATCTAGTGAGAGTGAAGTCTCAGAGAATGAATTAGCCAATCTTGCTCGAAGGATGAACAAGATAGCTGGACAGAGAAACTTTCAATCCAAGTATAAGAAAAAGGACAGGAAAGATAAGAAAGATGGAGAAATTACTTGTTATGAATGTAAGAGAGTTGGACATATTAGACCATATTGCCCTATGCTAAAAAAGAAAGAAAGAAAGGAAATACATTCAGACAGGAACAAAAATAAGTATTACAAAGCTAAACCTA
Organism: Viscum album; assembly: GCA_963277665.1. NCBI lineage: Eukaryota > Viridiplantae > Streptophyta > Magnoliopsida > Santalales > Viscaceae > Viscum > Viscum album. The sequence goes on from OY728141.1 coordinate 723,270,458, forward strand.
AGAAAGTTCTGAAAGCTAATGACAACTGGAGTGCCAGTGGTGGTGACTCATCAGATGAATCTTCTGATTATGAATCTTCGGGACAGAAGAATATTGGTCTTATAGCCAGATTACCTATTGATAATCATTGTCTTATGGCTAAGGTACGAAATGCTGAATCATTGACCAATGTATCTTTAAATTCTAATGATAGTAAGTATTATAACTCTTCTGATGAAGAATCATCTTCTGATGAGGAAAATACTTTACCTACTTGTGAAGAAGTCTCTAGATTTGCTGAACTTCTTGAGATTGAGAATTCCAAACTCAATAAGAAACTTGATAAGGCAAATTCTAGGAATTATATTCTTACTAAAGAGATATCAGATCTTTCTAAATATCTTGATAAGAAAAATTCTGATTTTGAAAATATTTCAAAAAATCTTGAGGAAGTATGTTCTGAGAAGAATAAACTTTCTAAAGAGTTAGAAAATGTAATTTCTAAGAAAAATGTTTTCGACCCTAACTCTAGTTCAAAAACTAATGATTTTGAGGATAAAAACTTGGTTGTAAAACTCAAGTCTGAAATTATTTCCTTAAAGAAGTGTTTATCAAACATTACCCATGGTAAAGAAAATTTTGATAAAATGTATTCTCAAATACGACCTTTAAGAAATAAATCCGGATTTGGTTATACCCATGCAAAACCAGTTTTCAGCAACAATTATTTTGTTCCTCAAAGTGCCCCATTTTTCACCAAGTGTCAATGTGGTGGTCACTGGGCAAAAAATTGTTCCTTAAACAAAACCCAATCTTTAGGTTTTCATAAAGCTTATTTTTCTAAGAAAATGTGGGTTCCAAAAATTTTATTGTCTGGAAATCTCGGATCCAAACAAGTTTGGATTCCGAAAATCTAACTTTGTTCTTAATTTCAGGAAAATAAAGAAAGTTCCAGCAACAATATATGGTACATGGATAGTGGATGTTCCCGGCACATGACTGGTAAAAAAAGCTTTTTTGAAAAGATTATCAAAACGAAAGGAGGAAAGGTAACTTTCAGAGACAATTCTAAGGGAGAGATTGTTGGTATTGGTAATATTGTTCTTTTAGGTAAAACCTAAATTTCAAATGTTCTTTTTGTTAAAGGTCTTAATCACAACCTCATTAGCATAAGTCAGTTATGTGATGAAGGTTACCTTGTGAATTTTAGGAATGATAAGTGTTTAGTACACAATTCCAAGGAAGAATTTATTCTCTCAGCCAACAGGCAAGAGAATGTTTACACCTTAAACTTAGAAGACTTAAGAAGCCAAGATCTACCTTGACTAAGTGAAATGGAAGATCATTCTTGGTTATGGAATAGAAGATTAGGACACTGTAATCTTTGGAACCTATGTAAACTCCCTAAGAAGAAACTAGTTAAGGATCTACCGGAGCTTAGATTTGATTCTTCTAAAGTGTGTGATCCTTGTCAATATGGCAAGCAACATAAATCTAGTTTTAAGTCAATCGGTGAAGTCTCAACAACTGATGCATTACATTTAGTGCACATGGATCTTTTTGGTCCAACACAAACTGGAAGTATTTGAGGCAAATACTATGTGTTTGTTCTATTTGATGATTACACTAGATTTACTTGGGTCTATTTTCTAGCAAGGAAATCTGAAGCTTTTTGTTATTTCAAAAGTTTTAGAGCTCAAGTTAAAAATGAGAAAAACCTTCCATTGAAAACTATTCATAGTGATCATGGAGGAGAATTTCAAAATTCAGATTTTGAAACTTTTTGTAGTAAGAAAGGTATTACTCACAATTTTTCAGCACCTAGAACTCCTCAACAGAATGGTGTAGTTGAAAGAAGAAATAGAATTCTTCAAGAGATAACTAGAACCACGTTGAGTGAATATTCTATTGCTAGACATTTCTGGGCTGAAGCTGTAAGTACTGCTTGTTATACTATAAATCGAGTTTTGATTAGACCTTTTCTTAATAAAACTCCTTATGAGTTATGGAATGGTAGAAAACCAAGACTTTCCTACTTCAAGGTTTTTGGTTGCAAAGTATTCATCTTGAATACTAAAGATAACTTACATAAATTCGCACCAAAATCAGATGAAGGAATTTTCTTAGGTTATTCCACAACCTCTAAGGCTTATAGAGTTTTTAATAAAAAAACTTGTACTGTTGAGGAAACCGTGCATGTGAAATTTGATGAGTCAGATCCTTTTTTTTAAACAATCTCAACTTACATCTTCGGATGTGTTTTCAAAAACTGATTGTCAACCTTTGATAGAAGAACCTTCTGATAAGGAAATTTTTCTAGAAGATACTTCTGAGTCATTTACCCCAGAAGACTTTCTACCCTATGTAGATGAACATGTTTTACAAAACCCAAATCAGGTGTTTCTTAAGAATCATCCCAGTGATAGTATCATTGGTGATGTAAATCAACCTCTAAGGACTAGATGTTCCTTAAGAAATGAAGTAGAACATCTAGCATTTCTTTCCCAATTAGAACCTAAAAGAACAGATGAAGCTTTAGGTGATGATGATTGGATCAAAGCAATGCAAGATGAACTAAATGAATTCGAAAGGAATAAAGTCTGGACCTTGGTTGAAAGACCTAAGGAAACTTCTGTTATTGGTGTAAAATGGGTGTTCAGAAATAAATGTGATTAAAATTGAGTCATTGTTAGAAATAAATCTAGACTTGTTGCTAAAGGATATAATCAGCAAGAAGGAATAGACTATGAAGAAACATATGCTCTAGTAGCTAGTCTTGAATCTATCTGTATTCTACTTGCTTTTGCAGCATTCATTAATTTCAAACTTTTCCAAATGGATGTGAAATGTGCTTTTCTTAACGGTTATGTTCAAGAGGAAGTTTTTGTTGACCAACCTCCTGGCTTTGAAGATACAAAATATCCAGATCATGTTTTTAGACTTACCAAAGCTTTGTATGGCCTTAAACAAGCCCCACGAGCATGGTATGATAGACTTACTGGATTTTTGCTTCAAAATAACTATGTTAAGGGAAATGAAAATCCAACCCTTTTTATAAAGAAAGATAAGAAAAATGTCTTGATTGTTCAAATTTATGTTGATGACATTATATTTGGTTCAACTCAGCAATCTTTGACTGACTCTTTTTCTAGTCTAATGAAATCTGAGTTTGAAATGAGTATGATGGTTGAGTTAACATTTTTCCTTGGTTTTCAAATTTCTCAAAAACCAGAAGGAACTTACATATCTCAACATAAGTATATTAAAGATCTTCTTAAAAAGTATGGTTATGACAACACTAAGAGTATAAGTACTCCCATTGGTACCTCAAATTCTTTAGATCTTGATGAAGCTGGGAAACCAGTAGATCAAACATCTTTTAGAGGTATGATTGGAAGTCTACTTTACTTAACAGCTAGTCGACCAGACTTAATGTTTTCAGTATGCTTATGTGCAAGATATCAATCCAATCCTAAGTAATCTCACTTAATGACAGTAAAAAGAATTTTTCTCTACCTTAAGGGAACCATGGATCTAGGATTATTTTATACTTCTAGAAATGATTTTGTTCTAAAAAGCTTTTCTGATGCTGACTTTGGTGGATGTAGAATGGATAGAAAAAGTACATCCGGAACTTGTCATTTCTTAGGAGATTCATTAGTTTATTGGTCCTGAAAGAAGCAACATTTTGTTGCACTCTCCACTGCTGAAGCTGAATATGTAGCAGCTGGAAGTTGTTGTGCACAAGTGTTGTGGATGCAACACACACTCACAGACTATGGCCTGAGTTTTACTAAAACTCAAATTTTGTGTGATAACACAAGTGCCATTGCCCTAAATAAAAACCTTGCACATCACTCTCGTGCAAAACACATAGATATTAGGCATCACTTTCTTAGGGATCACACACTTAAAGGAGATATTATCCTTCAGTTTATCGGAACGCAAGATCAACTTGCGGATATTTTCACAAAATCATTGCCTTCTGATAGATTTGAATATATCAAACAGAAGTTAGGAATGATAACCGTAAGGTAATCTTCCTTAATTAACATTCTGTTGAAAATTCTCCTTACAGTAATAAACTCCTTTTTATAGGGGGAGTACATTTGATTGTTTGGTTAACAAAGTTGTTCAAAATTTGTTTTCAAACTTTTCGGAACGAAGATTTCCGGAATGGAACTTCCGGAACTACAATATTCTAGATTGGACATTTTTGAACAGAACACTTCTGGAATGAAAGTATTCATGTTGAAAATTTCCGGAATGACAGTTTCGTACTGGAAGTTTCATAAAGGAATTTTCATACCAATTTATTCAAAATGTATTTTTCGTACTAAATTCTTCATACTGATTTTCTTCTTAAGATTGTTTTTCGTATTAAGTTTTTCGTATTTACATTTTCGTATTGAGTTCTTCATATTCAGTTTTTCGTATTGAGTTTTTCGTAGTCATCTTTATATTACCCATTATGAATTACTTTCCTAAGCTAATCCGAAATCTATGATTTCCTTACTAAAGTTTTCGTAATCATATATTACTTGCTGGAAGTTTTTTTTATTTTGTTTTCGGATTTTAGATTTCTTAATTCTTTGTTTTAATAAAACCTCAAAATGATCGGATTCGAATTTTCAACCGTCAGATCTGATCGCAGCTCATTCCAACAGTTAGATCAACTATGGAATGTGAACCGTCATCTCATTTCCTATATAAAGGGGACCATAGTTTCTCGTCCCACATCGGTTTCAAGATCTTGCGTCCTGAAGCTCTGACTCTCCGATTTAAGGACGTTCCGAACCACAGTTTTCTCCGCTCCGAACTTCATACTTCTCCGTTCCGAATTTCTCAGAGGACTTCAGATCCGAATGTCTGCAGAGTTAGCTTCTCAAGAAATGTCTTCAACCAAGCCTATTTCTCAGTGGTTAGTATACAGGGAAAGGTTACTCCATCCGGATTTCTTCAACAATTATGATTCCCTTATCTCAATGAATATCAGGTTGAATGGCTGGGAGGATGTTGCGGTATCTAAAACCGGGAATCAAGATGAAGTCTTTTCTGATTTGCTTGTTGAGTTTTATGAGTCAGTTGCTTTCTTCGAGGAATATAATAGAGATAATTTTTCATTCAAATCATATGGAAAGACATATAAGCTTTCTTACACCAAGGATTCAAGCTTGGTAGGATTATCTGATGAAGGTGAAGCTGAGTTTATTTCTCACGTATTGCCAAACTCCAAGGGTAGCTTCAACAAAGAGAAAGCTTTAGAAACTCTTGGACTTGCTGATGACAAGGCTCCGAAAATTGCAAGTTTTTCTACTAATTTTCGGATTCTGGAATTATGGGTGCAAGGACTTATCGTACCGAGAAAAGGTGATAAGGACAGCTTGAAGAAAAGTGAGATCTATATCGTAGATTTTCTGATAAATCTAAGGAAGTTTAACTTCATGAGGCACATCCTTATAACCATTGAGAACCTTAAGAAAGGAAATCTCAGAGCTCAGATCGTTATGTACCCAGCAATATTATCATAGCTCATAGTTTGGTGCCTAGAATCTTTCAAGGTATCTTGCAAATCTAAACCAAAGGTGTGTAAAATCTTGTTGGAGAGTGATGACACTCTTAAGAGGATGAATGTGGCCTTCAACAACGAGATTGGAGAGTTCGTTGACCTGCCTAATCAAGGAGAAACGGTTCCGAAGGTTGCTGAACCGGAATCATCCAACCCAGTGAAGAAAAGGAAGTTGAAGGAAGTTGCAGCTGTTGCCGAAGATCCTAAATCCAAGGAAGCTCACTCCGAACCTCCCAAACCAAAGAATAAGAAGACCTATCCTGATGAGGTCGTTACAAAGTGGAGAGCTGATAAAGAGAAGAGGAAAGAAGGGGATCCGCAGTTCGGACTGGACCCTGCGGAAGCTAAGGCTCTGAAAGAGAAGACTGCTGATGAGCTTGAAAGGCAGGAAAAGGAGAAGAAGCTTAAGAAGAAGATTTCAGAAGCCGAGGTTGTTCAAGCGTTGTTAAAGTACAATGAAATTGTTTCAGCAACAATTCCAATTCCGAGATCTTTCTCCCTGGAATCTCTACCTGAGACTCCAGGAAGAAATCTTGTTGCTCCGGAAGAGGCTGTTGATGCTAATACTGAGGAAGTAGAGCAAGTGGAACAAGTTGAAGAGGCTGCTGAAGGAAGTGGTGAGACAGGAGATGTGCTAAAGCAAGTAGATGACTACAAGGGAACTCCTTCGGAACACTTATCACTCCGGACATCAGAAGCTCAATCTTCAAAGCTAGTTACTCCTAAATTGGAAGAAGATAAAGGGGAAGAAGAAGTTGCCTATCATGGAGAAGAAGAACAACTTTTACGTGATATTGCTCAGATGGGAAATGTAGAGGATACTGTTCAGGAAGTTGCTGATGAGGAAGATAATATTGTTCAAGTCTTTGATAGTGAGAAAAGATCGCCGGAACACGTTTCAATTCCAGAAAAATATAAGTGAATGAAAATTCTTACTGAGACTCCGAGCTCAGAAATAAGAAAGAGGAAGGAAACTGGATGTTCTTCAAAAATAAAGTTGGAGCTTATTGAGGAAGAAAATTCTCCTAGCAAACTTTCAGATTCGGAGTCATCTTCGTTGGGGCATGATTTTGTTGTCCAGTCTTTGAAGAAGTTGGTGGGAACCATTCCGACCTTCTCAAGTATCGACTCTAGATGCCAGATGCTCCAACATGCGTTGAATCTGAAAACAGACTCTGTATCCATGGTTATGGATAAGTGTGTTGATATTGAATCCCATTTCAAAAACTTCTTTATTGGTTACGAAGCCCATAAAAGATCTTGCAAGAGGATGACAAGCTGGTCTAAGAAGACTGTGAAAGAGATGAGGCTTTTCGATGAGTTTCAAGATAATGTTAAGGATGCCTTTGAAACCGAGGACAAGAAGTTTAATGAGCTGACTGCATCCTTTGAAGAAAAATTTACAGAGGAAAAGAACTTTCGGATTCAGGAAGTCAGAGATCTGAATGGGAAGTTGAATTCTGTTTCTCAGAATTGGAAATTTGAAAGGGATCATCGGATCGATTTTGAAGTAAGGATGAAGGCTCATGAAGAAAAGATCCAAGCTCAGGAAGAAAAACTGAAGGCTCAGGAAGAAAAAATTGAATCTCAGTCAGCAAGAATAGCCGTCTTAGAGAAGCAAGCAGAAGAAGATCACAAAGACTTGAAGAAGATCAAGACAATTCTTATGGGGATCATGTCGAAGGAGAAAGATCCGAAATAAACCAATCCGATCTTTTTGTTGTAATTCGTTTGTTGCTGACATTTCAAATCTAATGAGAATTGTGCTTGTTGTTTCATTTGTTATTATTACTAATATTTCAGGTACTTTGTTATTATTATTTTTCCATTCCCTCCAATTATTTTTGAAAATCACAAAGGGGGAGAAGGAAAAGATCCTTAAGAAAAAGAGGAACTCTAATAAGATTTTATCAAAGGGGGAGAAAGAAAAAAATACCCAAGGAAAAAGAACTCTAATAAGAGTTTGTTTAAGGGGGAGTTTTTCTTAAAGAAGACCTTCTTATGAAACATCACTCCAGAAATATGAATACGATCCTTAGAGTTTCAAAGCCTAAGGGGGAGTTAGTCGTATTCATCTACATTCTTAAACCATGGGAGATAAGCTTTAATATGGTTCTTTCTTCTTAGAATTTCTTTTTCGTTAGGATGTTTGTGCTTTCCAAAAAGGGGGATATTGTTGAGTCAATAAGGTTTTCCTTATGACTTTTCCATTCCTTCTTGTTTTGAAAATCACAAACACCTTATCTTTAGGAAAATTTCTTTTATAAGGAAAATTGTTTTCTTAAGAAAATTTTCTTTCTTAAGAAAAATCGCTTTTATAAAGAAATTTGCTTTCTTTAGGAAAATCGCTTTTATGAGAAAAATTATCCTTATCATATATTCTTCCATATTTTTCTTAAGTATAAGTTTCGGATTCATTTTCTCGGAATCATTGAAACTTTGATATAAAGCATTCTGTTTTAGGGTTCGGATTCTGGACAAGAACTATAAGGAAGTTTCTTTCCGAATTCCGGATATGAATTCTGACTAAGTTCTTTTCCAGATTCAGGATACGAATTCTAATGAAGAATTCCCATTACGAACTCTAATGAAGAATTCCCATTACGAACTCTAATGAAGAATTCCCATTACGAACTCTAATGAAGAATTCCCATTACGAACTCTAATGAAGAATTCCCATTACGAACTCTAATGAAGAATTCCCATTACGAACTCTAATGAAGAATTCCCATTACAAAATCTAATGAAGAATTTCCATTACGAACTCTAATGAAGAATTCCCATTACGAACTCTAATGAAGAATTCCCATTACGAACTCTAATGAAGAATTCCTATTACGAATTCTAATGAAGAAATCTCATTCCGAATTCTCATTACGAATTCTTATAAAGAATTCTCATTATGATTTCTAATGAAAAATTCTTATTCTGAATTCTCATTACGAATTCTGATGATGAATTCTCATTATGATTTCTGATGACGAATTCCTATTCCGAATTCTCATTCCGAATTCACCTATTAAACAAAATCTGATTATCTTTGTTTTATACACTCTGAATTTATTCACTCCGAACCTTAACTCCGATGTTTCATTCTGAACCTTTTTGTTACAGTTTAAAACGATGTCGTACCTTCTGTTACACTTATTTTGTTATAAAACGATGTTGTCCATTTTGTTATAAACTAACAGTTGTCTAAGTGACACGTGTACAGGTCCCTCCGATATTTAAGGAAAATATGACCGTTGGAGAAGGAGCCGACCTTACCTATAAATAAGAGCTCATTTGAAAAAGCTCGCAACGGATGGATGAACAATTTGGATTTTGTGCATACATGCTGTTGAAGTGATTTCTAGAGAGAGAGACTCTTATTAACTCTCAAAGCTTCGTGTGACTCCGAATGTTGGTGATTACATTCGAGGGATTCCGGGGATAGGAAGACAGAGGTGCTGACTACCTTAAAGTTCGAGGGCTTCCTTGCTGAGGAGGACAGAGGTTGCCGACTACCTTGAAGTTGAGGTCTTGCGGGGATAGCAAGATAGAGACTCTGATCTTCGTATCGAGGGCTTACCCTGGTGTGGGTAAGACAGACTTGCATGAAAGTATAAATCAAGGGACCTTTATCCAAGGTTGTTGGATACCCTTCTCTTTGGGTTAAAAGACTTATATCTTGTTACTAGTAGTTTAACTACTTGTGTTTATTCCGCTGCAATTTTTATCTTAAGGAAAGTATAACTTTCTTATACTTCCTTACTTACTCTGATTCATTTAGATTCTATACTCTTTAAGGTAGAATCTCATATTGTAACTTTTGTTAAGTTTCAATTTCTGGAACCATATTTCCGGAACCTACTTTTGGAATCTCTTTCCAAGTTTAGCTCGATGTTAGAGGTGTTGTGAATTTACTTAGTTTAACTTTTTTAAACTTAGCCTTTTCCTTTTCTTAAGGAAACTTTAGTTATTCATAAATAACTTTAAAGGTTCCAAAGGAATTTTTAAAGTATACAATTCACCCCCCCTCTTGTATATTGAGCATCTCATATTATATTTCGATCCTACATCTCTGACTCTGCACATCAACTTATCCACGGATGAGGCTAGACAACTGATGAGTAATCAGCTTTCCTCTCCTCTACGTGAGTCTGTCCTATGATGCAAAGACTCCCTTATCGCTGGTGATGGTAAACCTGCTCCGAACATTGCATACACACCACAACTTGCACCTAATACAGTCGATATGAGCATGGACTGTAGATAACCAATCCATGCCCAAGATGACTTTGTAAGGCCTCGACACCCCTACAAGACGATCCCAGCTGAAGATCTCACCACTTAGATTATGCTCACAATGCCGGAACTAGTGTGTAATCATCCAATCTACTCCAATAGAATTCTCTAGCAGTAAGGATCGAGCTAATGGCTCTTTCAGAATATCTGAGCTCCGAACAAGGGCAGCGGAAATGAAATAATGACTCACTTCTGTGTCTATAAGAACTGTAGCATGGGTGGTTTAGACATAGATATTACCTCGAATCATATCTTGTGCGTCGTGGTCGTGGGCCTCCACTACCTTGAGATGAGCCTGCCTATGTCTACCAGATCCCTATAGTAGGGGTGGTCTTCCTGGTGGTGGTGGTGGTGGTAGAGCCTCCAAACTTCTTCCACCACCTGCCGCTCGGTCAGCTCATCTGCCTCCTCCACCTATTCCCCGCGGGCTGCCACGGTCGAACCTCTGCCTCTGCCTAGGTGGTCCCTCGACCTTCTTCTGCTCCTCTTCATGGCGGATTGGGTAGTCACGAGACATGTGGCCCTGCCTTCCACATGAATGGAACTGTCTGCCTCTCGAATGACTGACTCAGCTGCATATGCCCTACACCTCCGAGCCAGTATCCTAGGATCATCCTCCTGATGGTCTGGTATACGTGGACCCCTGTGACATCCATCGACTGCCAGATGCAGAAGACTCCGCTACGTTCCGCCCTGCAGTAGGTCTCATTGCTGGTGTAGGCCCAGCAAGAAAGCTCTCTACAAGAAGGCTCGCTCCAGTACTCCTGCCTGCGTCGGTATGCTGAGGGAGATCATATAAGTCATGATCTCAAGCATCAGTCCCAGCTCGATGGTCCAGGCCCAGAAGAATGGTTCTTGTACCATGTCTGTGGAGTAGCGCGAGAGATCAATAAACCTCACCGAGTATTGGTATACTGTCATGCTGACCTGCTGCAGCTGTAGTAGCTCCTGGATGCGCACCGCACAGAGGGTGTATGGAACAAACTCCGAGTGGAAGAGGATCTCAAAGTCCATCCAATGTATAGATGCCTCTTCATGAACCTGGAACATTAGGCTCCACCATCTATTTGCGACCGCATTTAGGAGACTCGCCGCAAGGATCACCATGAGGTCAGCTGCTGTCCCTACTAATATGAAAATTTGAACAACAAACTCCTGCCAATCCGTGGCTTCCTGAGGGTCTGTCTCCCCGAAGAACCTAGGTGGTCTCTAATGCTGAAACTCATGAAGTGCACTAAGGTGACGTGCACTCTCAACTGCGGGGGTAGGTGGCCTCGGTGGCTCGACGGGTAGAGGTACTGCCGGTGCCTCCGCTGTAATCGGGCCCTACACCGAGGCCTCGTCAGTCGGTGGGCTTCCGTCTCGCAAAAATCTTGGAACCCAAGCTGGATGTCGTTGTGGGTCCATCCTAAAAAGAAATAGGTGTTCCACAATCAATAATGTATACCTGGTGAGATGACACAAATTAATCACAAAGAAAACATTGAAACACACCTGCAATAAATTTTTTCGTGTACTGAGTCGGAAATCAGTAGTCAGGGTCCGGGTGTATGGATACATCGGATGCACCACCAACACTAGACTCCCTAGACTGATAACAACACCCAATACCCTTAACACTATTGCGTCATGTAGAAGATATATTAGAGTCTTGAGTTCTGAGGTAGAACCAACATCGCTCTGATACCAATTTTTCACGACCCATCCTCGGTGCCCGTGCTGTTACTAACCCAAGATTGCCTTCCATAGGCCAGGGGTTGGCGACTAGCACCAAAGGCGTAAATCCCGTTAAAAGGGAAGGCATTTCCTTTATAAAGAAAAAAAACTCCACAGTGTACACAAACTAATATAAACACTAAGTAAACTAAGTACACAAGTATGTGTTGGAAAGTTAATGGTCCAGTATACAAACCTAAACTGAAAGTGCAGTACAACTAATAGGAATGTACAGAAACTGAATGTAAAGCATCATCCATGACGTCGTCCTCCGGAACTCCCACCAAAATATTGAGTACAGAAAGTCTCGATGGATCTTCAGGTCCGGCTGTCCTCTCCGTGTACGTCCCGCCTGATAGTCCACCTCTGTGTACCGTCCCGCTCCTCAAGCCTCAACTACGATGAGTGTTGTCTGTCCTCTAAAACCGACACAACGTAGTGCAGGTGTAGCCCATGATTGGGTGAGTATACGATACTCAGTATGGACCCCCGAGACTCCCGAAGGACTCGCATAATCTATAAATGATAATCCACTAAGGAATGATATGAATACAATTATCAACCAACACTACTTAGATATATGACCATACTTATACCTAATTCATTAATTCCCGCTCTTCTCTGACTCACAAGGTCATGTATAACCCAAGACACACAGGAAAGTATAACTCAATTCACACAGGAATGTACGTCTCAATCCATACAGGAAATCAAGTCAATCATATCGAAGATAGTAATTAAAAGTCAAGACTCGGCTCACACATGTATACTATTCACGAAAAGGGGTGGAGATGATTGATGTACCCTATAAATCATCTCCTTTACCGGACCCACGTAGGATTCAAGTGCAGATGTCGTCACTTATGAACCCACGTAGGATCCAAGTATAGTAACCATCGCTGACAAACCCACATAGGATCCATGGACAGTGGTCTTCACTGATGATCCCACGTAGGATCCCAGTACAGCCATCATCGCTGTCGAACCCACGTAAAATACAAGTAAAGTCGTCCTCACTGTCGAACCCACGTAGGATCCATGTACGGTCGTCCTCGATACCGAACCCACATGGGATCCAAGTACATTCTTCCTCACTGCCAAACCCACGTAGGATCCATGTACTGTCGTCCTCGCTCCCGAACGCATGTAGGATTCAAGTACAGTCGTCATCGTCGTCGCAGTCACAACCAGCTCTAGTGTTCCTGCACACAGCACACTCGATTCCAGGAGGGTCTGCTCCACGAACCAAGGGGGTCGAAACATCAACTATCATGAAGTACAGTTTTTATGTATCACAAAGTTCCATCTCGACAAAGGGAACTCAACGTGATAGACGACGCTTCAATTGGATGCATGGTCTGAGAGTTATTGGCTTTGTCGTCCAAGGGGCCCAGTTGATTTTTAAGCAAAAACCAACCGTACCATACACCAGCTACATCCAAACCTTGAGCAGAGTAAGTATAAAGAACCGTATCACTAAGAGGAATCCAACAAAGTTGATATCACATCAATCAGACATCCGGAGCTCATGTGATAAGTGTTTCTGCTCTAAGGGCCCGGTTTGTTTCATGTTCGAACCAACCAGGCCATACCGAATGTTCTACGAAACCTTGAGTGTAATATAATAAAACGGTCTTGTTGATCCAAGGATCCCATAACAACTACTGGTGCATCATTTGGTGGTCTGTAGCCCATGTTATGGGCGTTAGAATGGATCTGTCCGAAAACATGTGGTTTGGGCCCGGTACGAGCTGGCCCAATACCCCCAGGGTCGGCCCCGCCCAGGTGGCGCGGCTCGGCCCAGCCAGCACGGCCTGGCTCGGTGCGAGAGTCTGGCCCAGCGCAGGCAGCCCATCCCGGCGCGGGCGGCCCGGCCCGGCACGGGCATCCCGTCCAGGCGCGGGCCAACCGGCCCGGTGCGGGTGCTCGTGCACTGAGCGGATGTGGAGGCGGGGGGGCACCACCCCCCTGATTTCCAAAAACGGTGGACCCTTGTGGGGTCTGCCCTAACTGTGCTGGCCGAGGGTTTTGAACCCCTATATTTCATGGAACAGCTGGCTATATTGGTCGGCCTATGTGGCTGTTGCGAGAACCACCGGTCCCACCTCCTGGTGCACCGGAAGTCGGTCGAGTTAGGCCACCTCCCCTGAAATTGTCGTGGACTTAGGTAGTGACCCCTATCCGACTGGCGCGGCGTGACGGTGCCGCACCCCTCCGCCATGGCCCGCCCCGGCAGTGGCCTCTTAGTACTTCGGCACGGCACCACGGCACCGTGCACCACCGCTACAGCCCACTCTGGTCATAGCTCCTTCGGAATCTCCGGCACGGCACGAGGGCGCCGCACATCACCGACATGGCCCTCTTCGGCCGTGGTTCTCTCATCCCCGCGAGGTGCATCGACACTACGTCACCTCCATTTCGAGCCACAAAGAAAACCAATAATATAAAATGGGAGGAGGATCAGTCATGGCTCTGCGGTCAGACCTCCTCCCATTATATTGATAATAAGTGGCCAAAAAATAAAAAATGCTCAACGATAGATAAAGCACAAATTTAATTGATTAAATTTAAACATAACACCTACCTCGAATCAAGAAGGTTGGTTGCTTGATAAAGGAAGGAAAAGATTCATTGTTCTATTGACATTGTTGCGGGATGACAACATCGCTTCATGAACGTCGAGAAAAAGGATGCCGAGGATTGCGTCGACGTTCATCACATTCTACAATGAAGAAGATGAAGTTCATTCTCTAAAGAAGAAGATCCCTCCCTCTCTTAACACAACAATACAAACCACCAAAATAAAATAAGCTACAAATTACTTTTATTTACATTGCCAAGCCGTTCAATATTTAAAAAAAACACACATAATTAATTATACTATGTTTTCTAATTAATTTGGGTGTTAAGGTGGCAAGATTAATAGGGGAGAGTTACATAACTCATGTGGGGGTTTAGAGGAGTTAGGGAATTTGAATGGGTGGGGATTGTGTGGGCCCTACCTCACTAATATCCTATTAATAGTATTTTAGGATCAAGTGGTTCCCACCCCAACTCCCACACAAAGGTTAAACCACATAGAAGTGAAATAAAATTGTAACACATATTTTATTTCACTCTTCAATTAAACCACATTTTTTAACAATACCTCCCAAACAAACGCAACTCCATTAAAAGTCATCTTAAGCAATTACCAGCGCTGCAGTTTCATCAGTGCCCTTAGATTTTGATTTCGAGCACCAGTTAAAAAGTTAGAGAAGACCCTCTCATTCGTTCACTGAACATGCCCGAGCTAAACTTTGGAAATTGATTCCGAGCACACCGGGCCTCACAATCAGGCGCCTTTAGAAACTGCGTACTCGTAAAATCCTAAATAAATAAAGAAAAAAAAATTATTGAAATTTATGGGTCTTTACAAAATGGGGTATTGTTAGTGGTTTTTCCAAAAATAAAGTGATTTATAAATTTATTTTAGATGTTGTATGATTAAATATATATTTAAGGATATAATTTATCATTTAAATTCTTTTTTGAAAAAAATATTATAACATGATTATCACTAACTGGAATATATTTAGTATGATGTCATTCTTGACTAATGATCAATATTTTTGGATATAATGATATATGAATAATAGCATGTTTCACTCAAGTGAACAGAAACTATAGGTACTTTCAGATGAAGTTGTCAAAAATGTTCCCTACATGTGATATTTTTTACTTCAAAACCAATAAATATGATTTTATATGATATATTAAAATTAGTAATTGCGTGTTATACTAGTCAAGCATGGATACATGAATAATTGGATGTGGTTGACCACATGAAGGGTCAGTATCATGGAACATGAAACAATTTAAACAGAGTAACAACATGATCATGAAAAGATAATTAAAGACGATCTTATTAAAAATATTTTATCAACACAAGATAAGTGACATTATTAATGTTTCATGATTAATCATTATGTCAGGGATGATGGATTATGCTAATAGAAATATCATGTAAAATATCACTTCAACTCCTTTTTAATCTATATAGTTATTTAACAATTCTATATTTTGATCTTAGTTCTTGATTATTACTAAGATTCATAATCATATTAATATTAAAAATGGTTCCTCAGAGACACCTATAAGAATGTTCTAATAAATATTATTATAGTTAATTGTAATGATCCAATTATTTAATATATATTTTTTTCATAAACACTTCTAAGGTTTTTTATCATATATAAACACTAAATTTCATAATATTTATATAAATAAAAATAATGGTTTTATAATACAAAATTTATCCCATTTTAAATTATTAATAGTTAAGCATGAGAAAAAAAAATGGGATTTCAGATTGATCATGATTTAAATGAATTTTAAGGGATATTAAATTAGATAATATAATAGTCCATCCTAAATAATATATTAATATATCTTATTTGAATGTTTTAACC
The DNA here is from genome assembly GCA_963277665.1 of Viscum album. Taxonomy (NCBI): domain Eukaryota; kingdom Viridiplantae; phylum Streptophyta; class Magnoliopsida; order Santalales; family Viscaceae; genus Viscum; species Viscum album. The sequence continues at coordinate 723,286,460 of OY728141.1, forward strand.
ATTTTTTTTGGTTTATTAATGAACCTACCATGGTGGTCTATCAATTTTTTATCATATTATAGTGGATAAATAGTGAAAATAAACATTTTAGACACATTAGTATTCAATCATAGGTGTTTAATTATGTTAGATTCCATTGAGTCTATTAAACTCATTCTAATCTTTATATATGGATGATGATGTGTATAGTCTTTATTAAATTATGAAACATTCTGGACCCTATTATAATGTTATTTTACATCTTTCAGTTTTATATGAATTGGGAGAAGGATAGATGTGGTAGGATTTTGTGTGACGTTTTTTATCTATATTTAGGCATCATATAGTGGCCAAATGTGTTGTGCATTTCTAATTTCTGTGGATGGTGGGACAATTTATTGATTATTGTGCAATGATATAAATATTTTCTTATGAAATGATTACTGCATTTCAATATGTTGGAGGAATAAGGATATTACAATGTTTTATTATTTTGGAGAAGAATGTTGGTTTGAATCTGGTGGGTTTTAGTTGCAATAATAATTATCTTTGTCTATTCTAGGGTATTTGTTCTTAGTATTAATCTTACATGAGATCTCCCATGTTAATTATAAAGGATTTTTATTACACTACTGATAGGGGTATCAAAACATAATGATTCTAAATGTTTTCATGGTTGTAATTAATTAAGGGGATGTTTTACAGTGACCATTTTTATATACCACGGAGTCCTTGGTATTTGGAATTCATCATTCGTCAAAATATTTATATATTTCATGGATGAAATCATCTTGTTATCTTATTTTCATGGGTTCATCTGGTGTAAATACATAATTTTTAGGATCCATTTGGTATTCTAGAGTGTTATAGTGTTATAATGTGGTTGATATGGTGGGATAATGAACTTCACTAATCTTGTCATTTTTTTATATATTTTAACCCTCGACCCCCAAGATGTTTTGAATATCAATCAATAATTTTTAGATCAATCTTTCATTGTGGAATAGTAACCACTGTCACCCAATGATTCCTTATATTTATATAGTAATTATAAATTCACATACCCATGTGGTCCTTCAAAATCATTAAAACCATCATAGACCCAAGGAAATATAAGAAAAAATTCAAATAGTCTGATATCCTTTATAGGAGTTTTTATTATTGACTTTATGATATCTTGATTCTTTAATTTAAGGTAATATTATATTAATTTCTGTTAATTTACCTTTGATTTATTCTTATTAAATTATCAAATAGATGTTGTGTGAATAGTTTTCATTTAGAGTTATCAATATTAGGACATGATTTGTATGGATCCTAATTATTTTTGGTTATATATTATATGCCATAAGTTTTCTTAGAGTGTTTATTTAAATTTTTATTACTTTCATTGAGAAACTATCGAATCTATGACTGAGGACGATGATTGGAGAAATATTATGACTTATTCATGTTAAATTAATGAATTATTATGACTTTGATTTCATTGTGTTCATAATATTAATTATCCCCACGATCATAATTATCTGGATCAGTAATGTAAAGGCTAAAAGTAGTTATTCAAATGAAATTTATATGATTATATACTATTTTTGATGATTTTATATTCAATTTTTATATTTTCTACTGTATTACCTTTTATTTTCTATTTATTGATATAACCTATAATGATACATAATTATATACACATATAAAATTGATAATTAATTATTTGTGTATAAATATTATAATATAGTGTTGATTTTTGAATAAATTCTAATTTAATATATATTAATGAATAATAAGAGATTATAAAATGTATGGGGTGGTTTTTTTCTTCTTTTATTCTGAATAGGATGCATGCCTTGAAGTATTTTGAATGGTTTTGTATTTTTTATCCAGTTGTTTGACATGAAGAGGTTTAGATTGGTTAAAATAGTGGTAGATCACTAGTAAGATGGTTATGGTGGATTTGGAATTGTATGTTTTGTGAAAAGTGGTTGTTTCGTGGATATTATAGTGTTTTTATAATGTATTTGTTAAGTGATTATTTAATATTATATGATATCATTTTTTAATGTAGTACCCAATGTCCGGATAAGATATGAAAATAAAGGGAAATTTGAATTCATTATTTTAGTAGAGATATTTTTTTTGATAAATTATTTGAAATTAGATTTTTTGAGTTTGAATATCTAAAAATATTAATTTTATATTAGTAATTATAACCATTTGGTTGAACATTATCTTTTTTGGATGATAAATAATGACTAGAGTGGCCATGCTACAGAAATTCAGCAACTATTCTATACCATGATGGTGAGAACCATTGGATAGCATGTAGTTTTCTATGATGTATTTTAGAATAGTGAATTTTATTCCTTTTTGTTTTAAGGGTTTTATGTATTGGATACTTTTTACAGTGACCCAGTAATAAAATACATCGAAATTACATCCTTTAAGACCAATATTTATCACATTAACTAATAACATGTTTGGGAATATAAATTTATTACTTTTATAATAAACTTAGAAAAAATCATCTAATTTGGAGAAATATATTCCGCATCTCATTTAAACATATTCCACTTTAATATGCCTATATAAATACATTCATCCTAACCTTGGGAATGTAATCATAATAAAGCGTCATATTAGATGATCAATGAGGGTAAATAAATGGGATACATTGCATAAAATAAGTTTTAGGGTATGAGATCATGATCATAACATTGGGAAATCATACACTGTATATCGAATAACATAACCATAAATCATGTAATAAATATTTTTATTTTATCTTCATTAATCATATGGTATTAAAGGTAATAAGCCATGAAAACGGAATGTAGTAATAATACACGAAACTAGGTTAAGAAAATAATCATATTAAATCATTCTATATAAGTATAGGCTCATTTACAAATCATATTAGGGAACATCATTGGGAAAACCTAATCAGAGGGACACACAACCATCCAAAATCACAACCCATTCCTTATAGTGTAATGTGTTCAAACCCAGAACCATTTTATTATACATAGTTTACTCCTAATATCATCTTAATAGTCAATGTTCACTCCCCATGCCATACTATTATTAAAGGATCGCTTTCTTTCCCATATTAGTTGATAATGACCATTGATGAACCAATTTTACTCATGTTACGACTATGTTTATCTAACGATATATAAATCATATCCCAATCCATTGTCAATACATATAGTTCCCCAATTTTAAGTAATCTACAAAGGTATCATCCAATGTTATTTTTGATACTCCATCACATAAGCTATTATATTCTTACCATGTGATATCTAGCCCTCCTCATCATAAAAGCTATAATAGCCTTACCAAACACTATCTAGGAAACCCCATTATATAAGCTATAATGGGATTACTCAACAATAGTTTTGATGCCTCTATTGAAAAAGATGTATTGGGAATACCCAATGCAATATTTACCACCTCATCTTATAAGATTAAATGTAATTACAATGTGTTATATGGGCCACCATATTATATATGAAATTTCCACAAATCATTCCATGAATAATGTAAAAATGGATATCAAATCGTCATAAAATATCATAACAACATTTGTTATTTCATAATATTATAAAATGAAAAAAATGGATTTCATGTCAATTTCCCTAAAACACTAATAGAATGTTCAAAACAGATGGGTATCAAAACATTATCATGGGAACATGATTGAACAATGGAAAATATTTTTCTTCCAGAGAAATCATTCCATAAAATCATTACTCATTCTGGTAAAAAATATGAACGTAATCCATCGATATTATCCTAAAAAAGGATATACAAATATAAAAGGATGTCATCTTATATGGAGAAGTATATTTAATGATCACATGTTATAAATCTTTTCATTGAAAATAAATTTATAAAACATAATCCATTTTCAAATGATTTTTCAGTGAAAATCACATTTAAATCTTAAAATGGAGGAATTATAAAAATATAAACTTTTTTTGAATATAATATTATTCCCTCATTGAAAAAACTTTTCATAAAAAAATTTCTGAAATATTTTTTCCGTTAAAAATAACCATTAAAACAAATAAAAGAATATTTTAAATAATAAAATCACTTTTTAAAAAAATTAATTTATAAAATAATATTCAATGAATTTAAGATCAAAATATCAATTAAATATATTTTTAAAAAAAAAATATGAAAACATTGATTTTGAATAAAACATACTTTCTACTAGAAAAATTTATAATGTGTGATTTTCATAAAATAATATTCATAAGTATATTATATTTATAATTGTAGGATAATTGTACCATTACAAAAAAATATCATTAATAAATAGAGGATAATAAAATTCATGTTAATTCATTACAGATTTATCATGATATTTTATATTTGGAAGCATAATTTTAAACAATCCCAATAAATAATGAGATTATCCCAATAAACTCATACCACCTTTTTAAAATTGAATCCTAATCCCAATGTAATAATAAATTTATTTTAAGAATAAAATATCATGAAAATAATTATATTAATTACATTTAATTTTAAATATATGTATATACTCCTTGTAAAACAATGTCGGTGCACAACATACCATATTCCTCAAAGAAGGAAAATTGTGACAAAATTATCTTACAGATTTGGTAAATTTTGATTCATCAACCGCATGAATGAGATAGCAAAAATTGATCTGAAAATACAAATAAATATAATTATAATAAATATATAATACATTATGGTTATGTATATAAACCATCCAAAATAAATTACTAGTATATATGACATAAGTCACTCAAAAATAAAAGAGACTTGAAATACCCTTAATATTATGAGTAAATTTTGATTCTTTGTAATCATGTAAAAATAAGATAAATTCAAAATTTTGATATTATTATCTAATGTAAAATCATTATATAACATTACATTGGTTATTTTATATACATCACAACAATAATATGTGTTGAATATAGAATATATCTCAGTGGAATAAAATATATACAAGAAAAACATTACCTTGTGTATTGACATTCACTGTACATGTTTAATTTTCATGTGTAATAAATATGTGTTTATTTTAATTATAAATAATAATCATATTAATATATATCATTAAATATATGAGTTTATTATGAAATTATATTACACTTTTTTTAGCAATCTCATGTTTTTTTTAAATTTTATATAAAAACTGCATTGTTTTTTGAATATTTGGTTACATGTAATTCTTAATCATCTAACATAGATCACTATTTAATTATTTTTATAATGAAAAAAATTATATAAATATCATATCTATTCACAATATAATAACTTATAATAATCTATAAAAGATATAAATACGAAATCAAATACATCATTCATGGAGGTGTTACGTCGTATGTATACTTGAACGTTGTTTCTATTTTCTTTTCAACCTGATTGAAATAAAGTAACAGGAATATATAAATATATATATTTTAATTAATTTAGAATTTTTATTTCATACACATTATATTTATTTTACCAATCTCATCTTTATTGCATAACATCATTGTTGAAATGAATCACATCGCTTGGAGAAGGCGGTGCTCCACACATCCATGATGAAGTTATTGTATTCCCAATAAATGGAAAGCATGAGTTTATGAGTTATATAATAATAAATAAGAATAAAAACATGAAAACATATTTATATATATCATTTAAAAATATTAATTAAATCATTATTCCAAACCACGATTGGTTGTAATGGAAGAATGAATGCCATCAATTTCCAAGGCAGTAGTTAGCCATACACACAAACGATGATTTAATATATCATTGGATGCAATTTTATGTTAGTGTAAGTATATATTCAAATAATAAAAAATAAAATTATATTTAGTTCTCTATTTTTATTATATTTTTAGGTAACAATAACAACTAATGTGGTAGTGAAGGATGTGAAGCAAAAGTGTTTGTTGAAGGAGTCTATACCTCATCTTTGCGTATTTCCTTTTGGTTTCTACTGAAGATAATCTTTGTTTTCATTTTTTACAAATATTATATATATACAGTGAGGGGGGGTCTGTTTAGAACTTTATTTGGAAGGTTTTGGATGATCCAATGGGATTTTTAGGATTAAATAAGTGATGGATGTTTGTTCCAATTTGTAGTGGAAGATAAGTGTCATTGCTGAAATTATAAAATGGTAAACATTATTGAGAGGTATCCCTTACACCATGTGCAACCAATGATGGAAAATTTAAAATAAAATAGAATATAAGCTATAAATATGATCATACAAATATATTTGGTCATTTTTATACCTCATTTTTCCTTTTAAGGTAAATATTAACAACAAATTAAAATTGTTTTTTTACTTTAATTGATGTAATTAATTTTAATTACATCATTAATATTTTAATTTATAAATTACGTTGAGTATATTAGAAATTATAAATTATTATTGTTCCACTCATTTGCTATATTATTCCAAATTATAAAAAAAGTTATATAAATTAATTTAAAATTACTCCAGCAGATGGGACGAGACAATGGGCATCTAAAGTGAAATGTTAAAGAAGTCTGAAATGTTTTCCTATCCAATGTCAGTGTGAAAATTATTAAAATTACCTTAATATTATTAAATTATTTATAATTTATATAATTATATTTTAAATCTAAATTAATACAGAATTTATCTATTTAAATAAATATGATGAAAAATAAATTGTCAAATAAAGATCGGTATTTGATTAACTATTCATACTAAAAATGAATGTTGTCAAAAAAATACCAAAAATTAAACCTACAATATTTTTTACATTCTTCATTCAAAAATTAATTTTATATTTTGAAATAATTTATAAAATATTGAAAATTGAGATTTAAAAATGTCCTCAATTAAATTTTGGAAAAATGACCTTTCTTAAATATATATATCTTTATGAGTAAAATTTATTCTATTCGTATCTGTTTTATATAAAATTTATAGGATGAATGTAAAATGGTTGATTGGCTAATATATATATATTTCATGAAAATAAATTATCAAAATTGGTTTAGTTAATATATTGATTTATAAACTGATGTTTCTATAAATATAGTTATTCATCATCATATTTCCTTTTTTTAAAGGGTTTTATTTTAATTTCTAGTAAATTTGTCACCAAAAACTATTATTATATATATCTACAAATCATTTTTTCATAGTATAATTAATCATACTCCAAACCACAATTCCAATGTCTAGTTTTCAACTATAATTATATATTAGTAGTAGTAATAATAATAATATATTGTAGATTGTTAAAACTATGTCTTCTGTGTCACAAATGTTATCTAAGAAATGAATAATTGAGTGTAACATAATCTTGACATAGTTATACATGTTCCAAAATCTAATATTTGTGATTTTTTTAGTTCTGTCATGAATTTTTTCTTGGTATAAATAAATAATAACATTATTTTTTATATAACACATTCTATATTCAATTTTTTCATAACGAAAAAATATCAAAAAGATTAAATAATTTGAAAAAATTTACAAAATCATATTTGGTTCCATTATTCCCCATAAAAATTAATTTATCCATAAAACATTGTATATGTTATCATGGTTCTATTACATAAAATATCATTTCATAAAAACCCACATCTAAAAAATGAATACTAAAACATACCTTTTAAAAAAGAATGTTGGAAAAATAATTTTGAATTAAGGTAACACATAATTTAGTTTACACATAAGATATCATTGATTTAATGTAAAATAATGGACATGAAAGGGAAATATAAATATCATTAATTTATGGAGAGTGATAGAGAACATTGATCAGTAGAAGTGGGTGGTGTGGAGAATGATAATTATCAAAAACTATAAATTTATGAGGATTTATGTGACCATTTGATTCATCAGGAAATATAGGTATGAGGATAAAATTTTCCTCCTAAAATTTTCATATAATATAATAATTTATACCAAGATATTTACATACCTAATTCCATTTGATTTCAGATTATCATCCTCACCCATTTTATTCCTTGACTAATTTACACTTCATGTCTTACTCTAGGGAATGGGGGTGAAATTAAAATCCATGAAGAACTAATATATCATAATATCTATAAAAATAATGATAAGTGATTAATTCTATTATTAGTTAACATTAATTAAATATGGATAGCATTGGTCAAACAATAGTCATAAATCCTAACATGGACAGAAAATATATTTGTATCTAAAACCTCATATGATGATTAATAGAAACCATTCCATAAATGGTCATCCTTATAACCCTTCTAAAAAAATTCCAAAACATTATAATGAATTCCCAAAATATGGTTATCATTGATCACCAATATTTCATAAGGTACCTCTTGTTTGTCACATTCCAATCATGTCAATACCACTATTGTGTATTCTATTGATTATTTTTAATACCCTGAATCACTATACATCCTTATTGAAAATACGACATCTTTAATATTCAAAATCATATTGGATATATTTCTTGAATACCATAAGATAAATTTTTGATATGATAAATAACATTCTAAACATATACATTATAAATTCTGAGGTCATTGATACTATCACATTTATGATATTCAAATAATTCATCTCATTATATAAGCTATTAAATATTTTCTCAATTCTTGGAACATATTAATGGTTAAATTCAATTAACCAAAATGTCACATATCTATTAAATAAATTTTCTAGTTTATAAGATAAATTTAATGTATTCATGATAATACATAATGGGAAATGTATACTTTAATGTTCATGTTACATAACTATTGAATCCCAATACATTTGAAATTCAATCGTTCATCATTATTCTTAAACAATTACATACGATTCGCTATCCCTATTACCCACTTCGTATAACCTTGAAAAAATTATAATGCCTTAATGTTCACTAAAATATATTCAATTATGATTCTATAACTTAATTTAAACAATACTGTTATAAAATTATACACCTTTAAATTATCATTTGTGGTCTCATTATCTTCATCTCTATAACCAATAATCGTCCCACCATCCACATTATCCTCCGGGGATTTTAGTATAGGACATGGATATTCATAATTCATAGATCTTCCACATCTAAAACATTAACTGATAGCCTAATTAATTCCACTTCATGAGTTGAGGAATAGTATAATCTGTTTTGTGATCCACAATTTTCATATGAGAAACCCACATAATCATGATACCTTTATTATAGGATATCTAAATAATGACACATTATTTGAAATCAATGACACCTTAGGATTATTCCAAGAGACAACCGTAGAAATATCCTTAAAAATATACCTCTGACTCTCACTAGTGTTTTATCATCCTAGTATCAATGGTATACTGAACCACTCCATTGATACCAACTATAGTGACCCATGATCTAAATTCAATGATATTAGATCAATTTGGATGAATATTTGGAATATTAAAAAATTAAATGCTCAAGGACCATAATAGTTTAGTTTATTTTGAATCATGGAACATATTCCTCTAATTGGGTAAAATATGTTCAATATCATCCTTAATAATCGTCCCTTTTAGTTAACCAACTCAAAACCATTAATCAAAACCCAATAAATGTAATCATAAGAACAGATGAGCATAGATTCATAGTAGGGGTATGTAAAGAAGATACTGAGCTTAACATAACTATAAGGGTATGCAAAAATATGCATAACATTGGAAAATAAATGTGTACATATCAAAGAACAACAAATTAAATCATGGAATAATTTATGGAAGTCCATTAGTCATGAATCATATTGGAATCAAAATCTTAAGATAGTAAATCATATCATATTAATAAGACATGGAATTCTGTTAGCCACATATTCAAATAATATATTTCCCTAAAATAAAAAAAATGTTTTGAAAACATATTAGGGCACTTCGTAGGGGATACAACTACTATATGAGAACCACCTCCATCCCCAGTCACAACACATTCTATATAGTTGAATGAAATCAATACCCTAACCATATCAGTACCCATGGTTCACCGGAAATACCATCATAGTATTACACTATCAAACCCAAGGACATATTATTAGTCACAGTTTACATCCTAGGCCATCTTGGCTAAAAATTTCTTTTACATACCTGAATTCTCTGACCATTCCATCCATTTATATATCATGTGATATAAATTGTTACCCAATTCAATAGAATGAGATATAGGTCTCTCTAGTAGTCTATGATTTAATGGGATAGCTTAAATATATATGTTCCACCCAATCATATATTTTTTACAGGTCTCACACAATGTCTTCGAGGCCACCACATCTTATAAGCTATAGCAGGATTACCCAATTCTATATGTGTCTCCCCATTGTATAAGTTGAACAAGAATTTCCAGACACTATCTGGGACACCACATTGTATATGCTATTATTGGATTACCAGATGCTATATGAGCTGCCACATTATATAAGCTGTTATGGGTTTACGATGTTCTATCTAAGGAAAACCATCATAGAATAAATTTCTATAAAGCACAACCTGAATTATGTATAGAGATCAGGGATATCATCATAAAATCATGGAAAACCATTATACATTTATAATTTTTTCTACCATGGAAAGGAAAAATGTTTAATTTCAATCTCTTTGAAAATTGAATAGATGTTGAAAAAATGGTTTCATAAAAATATAATTAAAAAATGTTTCACCCATGCGAAATAAATTTATTCTATAAATATTAAGCCATATGAATATAAACTATACACTAAAATAATATTAATTATATCCTTGGATCATATCCCATGTGAAGAATAAACTATATTAAATTATTCCAACTTAGATAGATAATGATTTTGATTGAACATTTAGAACGTAACCATTCATACAAATTTATATTTTTATTTTTGGGCTGTGTAGCACCCTATGAATAAAAAAATTATGGTTTTATAAAATATGTGTGACTGAGTTCTTACACCCTATAAAAATTTAGACTTGACAATGGGGGAGACCCCATCCAGGAAAATAAAAAATTTTCCTCACCCTTAAGTACCATACAAGCTAAAAAAAATCTTACCTAGATCCACTCACGTAATCTATTGTTGTGGACCACTGATGAGTCCAGAATCCCTTTACATTTTTATTTGATTTATATAACAACACGAGGAATTTTATTCTTCCTCTACATCTAATGATGGAAAAATGTAAACACTGTTTTCATTGAATACAACCTAATTTTTTTAGAGTAACACAACTAAATACCCTTCAACATAATGAAATAATCTTACCTAAGGTGGTCCCCCTTTCAAAATCCCTCAATTATAGACAATACCACCACCCATTGATGGTCATTAACCACTTCTCACACATTCAAAATTCCAAACATACATGAAGTGCCCATGTTGAGTTTAAATACCCTATGGAAAGGAATCTATCTCACCAATATCTTGTACCTATTAATATTCTATAACATTACATTTATTTGAAATCCATACATGATATTTCTCTTTTTGGGTAAAGTATTCATTCTTTTGAAATATGGGACCAGGCCAGCTAAAATTTTATTAGTTCTAAACACTATGACTACGTTCAAATAATTCATGCCCCAAATGTTTAATTTGGTTCCTCACACACTATATAATATTACAACCCACATCATGTAGTAACTCTAACAGATTCTATTCAGGTGCATTAATCTCAGTTCCAATAATATATGATGAATAATGGTGACACGAGTAATAACTTGAGCTCATAGACCAATGGCCTTGCCAAAAACACTCAAAATTTCTTCCTCCGATTGACTCCCAAAGAATATGGGCTTATATGATTCAATTTTGTGACTCCATTTGCATAAAAAGTTATATTCCATCGTGATCCATTTTTTCTAACTTATTCTTCCAACGGGGTGTCTTGGTTCTGGAGAAACCACACAATAATGTAGTATTATGTGGGGATTTCATTGAAACAAAGGGTTTCATTACACTAATATTTTGAACCACAAACTCGATCCACTGAGTGGTACCGATTATCGATCAAATCACCATATTCTGAACAATAAAAAATGACATTTTTTGAGTCATCGTTCAAAATGATAATAAAAAAATTCTCCAATTGATGGTGGTTTTGGATTTTTTAATGAATGGATTGAACCTACTGGCCGGGGAGAAAATAATATCAAGGGTTGGTTTTCTATGAAATCAAATAATTGAATCAACCAGATTTTTATTCAAAAATATAATATATCCATAACCTATTATCCATTAGAAGTGGTTTTGATGCTCAAGTACATTATTATAATTTTTGAAACAAATATGATAAGTTCCACCCTCACTATATCAACATGTTTTCCATATCTATTAAAGAAAATATATCCCAAATTAATTTATTTTCTATAAATTCCCATGAAATAATAGCATACATGCCCTTAATTTCCCCCTTTACACACCAGTGATTGAAAACACCATCACCTACCCACTAGCCAACTTGTCCCATGAATTCATGTGAAGTCTTACTTTACCACGTGAGACCTATATGAAGTCTTTTATCAAATTTTAAATTTTTTTAAATACTTCCATTGAATCATTAAGAACTAAATACATATGTAATGGAATTGGAGACTTGACAAGTTGAAAAGCATCATACATCCTCCGAAAGAAGGAAACTGGTTCATCCATTTTGTAATGCGAGAGTAGTTTTGTCAACAATCCCATAAAAATGGTGCATATGAACCATCCCTAGTTTGATTGGATCCCATAGGTAACCAATAGGGAATTATTTATAATTTATACCTAATACCTCCTAAATATGACACCTTTTATTTTTGAACAACTTTTTTAAATGAACACACTTATCTTATCCTGATTAATGGTTTTACCACAACTCATATAGTATGTTTCCTTGGTCTTATTATATTATCTAATGTTACTCCTCTATACATTCAACATAAATATCATTTTATCATCAATAAAATATGTGATATATGAATGGTATTAGAAAATACGATGATATGGTCGAATATTTTGTAGCTCCCCGTGAATTTACAACACTTTCCATTAGATTTTGTTGATATATTTCTAGTACACAGAACTCCTGATTTAAATAAAACACAACATAGTCACATTTTTTAAAGTAAAATAATTTCTAACACTTTTATATATATATTGAACTTAATTTATATATTATATAACAAATAAAATATTCATAGATGCATCTAATATATTATATTGTCATAAGATATGATCAAAACTAATATTACACATAAAATACTATATTTTTTGAAAGGAAGTTGTCCACCTTGTAATGGTAAAACAATTATAAATATAATTTTTTTACCATTTTATAAATATAATATGTAATAAAATTCTTATATGAAAAAGAAAAATACAAATAAGTTTATATTTAATTTTTAGTATATTTTTTATAACATTTATTTATAAATGAATATAGAAAAAGCTAAAATTTAATTCAAAATATAATTTTAATCTAAATTAATTATAGTGTTATATTTAAATTTAATTTGATTTTAATGTTTAATAAGATATTTTTTTAAAAATTAAATCAATTTTATTCAGTATAATCATTTTCACTTTGAAATGACATAAAAGAAAATGAAATCTTTTGGATATTTTTATTTTAAAACCCAGTACTGTTATCCCATATATGAGATTGGATTTAAATCAATTTTTTCCACTTAAATTATTATAATTTAGGATAATTTATTCCATGATTGTAATAATCATAATTTTTTATGTCCTATATTGTTAAATTGTTTTCCTAATTAAATTATAATTTAATTTAATTAAAATATATTTCAATGATGAAGGAAACATTAAAAAAAATGGGGGACTAAAATGTAATCTTAAGGGTACAAATAACCTATAAAATTTTCCAAAAACAATTTTATTGCCATATATCAAAATTATCATCTCTTTTAGAAAATGTTCAAAATTATTGGGTTCCAATTTCTATGTGAAATACATGTATTGTAGTCTTCTATAAAAATTTTATAAGAGTGTAACTCATCCTCCCCAATAGAATGGCATACTCCCCTCCCACTTCCACACACCTACCAATAATATTTTTCACAACCAAGTTCATCCCATATATCTCCCTAGAATACCTCCCCTCATACCAAAATTATAAAATTGATAAGTATTCAATGCAATGAATATTTTAGGTACAAACCAAAAGGAGTTACTTCATTAAGAGGTACCATCTTCTCTCAATAATTATAGTTTCATTTCTATTATACACCACCTAAAGTATCCATATTATGTTATTATATAATAGAAAATTTATAATAAATATACAATGCGATTTTTATGTGATGGGTTATACCTAAAATTACCCACACATCCATCTTATTGATAATGAACATACTTTTTCTATGTATAGAGAACTACTATCTCACAAAATGATGATTGTTTATTTAACCTTTATCACCTATAATTGTGTCCATTTTGATTGAAAAAATATTTTAATATGAGATATATGATATTTATAATTTATATATAATTATTTAATATTTTAATATATTTTATACCTATATAAATTATATTTTGTGTTAATACAATAACAGTGTTTGTGAAAATATGGACTACCACCTCCTCAAAGAAATGTGATTCTTTCACACTAAACATGAAAAGTATTATGAATTAGATTTCTTAAAATTGGTAAAATATATAACTTATATTTTATAATATAAATTTTATATAAATATGCACCATTTTAATTTAATTCTTTTTATATGACAATGAAATGGATGTAGCATTCTTGCGTACCTATGACCTATCGTAAAGGTGAACGATGAATTTCATTTCATATCTAAATATATAAGGGATTATCCAAAATAAGGATTATATTAATATATATGATAATTAATTCATGGTATAAATTATGGATATGATGAAATAATTATCTAATTAATAAGAAAACGAACTGATAAGTCACAACATACATGGTAAACCAAGGAAAATAACCCCCGAAATAGTTAAAATATTGAACAAATGTTACCAAATCGGTAATAAAATATTATAAGAAGATGATCTATAATATAATAAACATGAGTATGTTTTAGGATTATGTTATTCACCAATTTTAAACCACTATACATATGGATGAGTACAACACAAACAAATGGATGTTTAAGATATGGGATTTACTCAAAATTGACATTCGATTGAGACTTATTTTAGTTACGAACTTAGTTTATTATATGTGATGTATATACATTATTTTTTCATGTTATTTCCTAAATATAATTATTTTAATGGTATTATGAGTTTAATTAAATTATTTTTACATAATGAATATTATGATTTAAATTTTTTAAAGTGATATGAGACACATTGGAATGTTTATAGATTATTTTCCTAAAAAATTAGTTTAATGATCACGATATCAATCTCACATTATTTTGATTATTAATTTTTTTTAAATATTACATCCTTGACATCATGATTATGTTACATTAATTTTTTATTAAATTTCGTCATTTATTGGATAACACTATTTCCTAAACCGTATACCATTTTCATACATTGTTCACTTAGATAGTTATTTGATTAACTATAGAATTATTAATAAATCTTTAAATTTTATTCAATATTTATATCTAAAAAGTAATATGGTATATTATTCAAATATATTATTTTATAGGAATAATTAATTGGACATGAAATTATTGGTGTATCACAAACATTATATATATCCTTGATGCACAGATAAGATCATATGAGACAAATACATTGGCCAAATTAAACCGGAGTCTATATGTTGATTTAAACTATCATGAGGATGGATCTTGATAGTATAGGTCTTTATCTTCCTTAGATATGAAATACAATAATTATGCATTTACATCATAGTTATTTTAGTTATAAATGTAATTATGGATGATATTTTCTTATGATAATGTATATTGATGCATTTCATTTTCAATTCTAGGATGAAATAGAATTTTTTTTCTGTTTCATTCCCATCTATATTTGTATTTCATTATATAGTTATTTTAATGGCATTTAATATCAATTATTTACCTCACCTTGTTGATTTACTATCATTCATTCATTATTTATTGAAAAAATTTAACCATTACTAAGGATTTCAGTTTACCCTCATTTAGTTTCAGTTCATAGGATTATGAAGAATAAATTTTTGAATAAGAATTCATGGACATAGTTTATTTTATTTTATTTGGTATCATGTTTGTAATTCAAATTACTAAAGTATTTTTGTTATCAGAAATGTGATATTTATTTCTATTCATGCTAAAATTATAAGTCTATTAGTATTTTATTCCTTATAATCCTGAAAATATAATAAAATAACATACCAGCTCTGGGATTCTGGGTTAGGGCATTACAATTGGTATCGAGGGATGTTTTGAAGAAATGATGGAAACTATATTTAAAATTAATATAATGGGGATAATACACCTATGATATATGTTTAAAATAATTATAACATAATGTTTTAGAATTTTGGTATGGTAGAGATTATGTGGGTCTTCCTATAAATACATGCTTGTATGGATACTACAAGTAGATGTTTTTCTAGAATAAATGTACCAATGTGTAAAAAATCTAACAAGGTGTGTAGGGCCTAAAGAATTTTATCCTCATATAAGACAATTTGTCTTAATATAAACATTGTTAGAAACTACCGTGGTAAACTGTTAGGATAAGTCATAGTTTCTTCACCTACTATTATGAATGATTTCACAGTAATGATTTCCCCATTGAATCTTATTTTTATGACTATAGGATTTATGATGCTTATATTTATTTTATGTGATATACCAAATTCGGAATTATGCAATATGATTTTATGAAATATCCCAGTAAATGACTTTGGTTTGAAATTATAACTTTGAAAGATTAATGGTGTTGAAACTCATGGAATATTTACTGATTTCCAAAAGGAGAAAACTAACAAAAATGGTATTGGAATGTAGAAAAGTGTGAAAATCATATTTCAACATTCCAAGGATATGAAAAATATTCATTACATAATTGAGAAGCATATTTCACAGATAATATCTCCTTTTTTGTATAAGTTTGTGTAGTAGATCCCCCATCATGTAGTGGAACTACAAATCCAATTGTAGTTCATCAGTGGATCAAATCTATGTAGAAGATATTTATGGACATGGAATGTTGGGAAAATTAAAATATTATAGTTATATTCTATTGTCTCCTAGGTGATATGGATCAGTGGTGGTCTGTGTTTCACAATCAAATGGAGGAAGAAAAATTATGGACTATTAGTTGGACGTTATTTTATAAATACATCCCTCATGATCAAAAATTCTAAAGAAGAGGGACTTACATATTATAAATAAAATAATTAAGAGTGTTTTGTAGATTATTAATCTACCTTTATTAATTATCTAGTTATTCATCATATTATATATGAATCACTGTGTACAAGATCAACCACAATGTTGATTTTCTTAAACCATGTCTTCAAAGGGCACTAGTATCTCTTAATTTTTAATTATATGAAGAACTAGTTTTATGATCCTTCAAAATGAAGAAGTAGTTTTATATATTAAACAAATAATGTGTAATAAATGTGAATAGGGAGAAATTTAGGATTCAGTAAAATAAGAATTCTCCAAATATGAATTAGAAAACATAATGTTTTCCATCTTGTGTAAATTATGGGAAAATACACCATGGGAGTGGTTTAAATGGGATATGATTTTTTTATAAGTGTGAGTATTGGATTAACCAAGAACAATCGTGAAAATGTATGAATAATAACACTATTTTCCAATGATTCAACTATCGGGATATGGGGATCAATGAAAATAAATTCACTATGCATCAAGGGAATCATCTTTTGAGGATGACAAAGCGACATATCCAATAATATGCAACAACTACCATGGGGGTAGATGTGAAAATTGATGTGGTAGAAGTTACAATAACCATATAATCAATTTTAGAAAATTATTTATTTGATTATGGATCTCATCCCTCTTTGATATGTACTCATATTTCTGTGAAATTTATACACTTCCATTTTGATTTAATAATTGATTTTTTGACAAAACTTATAAGGGATTCTTCACCGAAACAATGATGTGTCAGGAAGTCCCCATTACGAATCATATACATGATTTATGTATTTTATTTATAATCTTATCAATTATGAAATTTAATTTTCTTATTTGTATGTTATGTCTATCAAAATATGATGTAGTTATTTATTGAACTATGATAGAAATTAAAATTTCTTGGGAAAAAGTAAAATCCCTCATCTTTAGATATTAATCTTACAAAATTATTCTCTTCTAGATCCACCAACAATATCTCTAATAAATGAAATCATTGAGGAAGAATAGAAAAAAACACATAGTGAAGAATTATTTAATCATCAAATTGAGGATGTAAATATTTTAGAAGAATACATTGATGTCTTTCATGAGCTATTACATAGACATTCCCCAGAGCATAAAGTTGAATTTTACAAAGATTTAATCCCTTATGAAAGGCCAATATCAATGTCTACCCATATAATGGACACTGTGGAATTATTTGAATTGATGAAAAAACACTAGGATTTGGTAAATAAGGTAGTTATTCTCCATAGTGTTTCACAATAAGGGTTCCTAGTCCTCTTTGTTAATAAAATATGTATCTATGAGGTTGTTTTATGACTATAGGAAAATTAATTCAATTATATTAATGAAAAAGTAACATATACCTAACATTTATGACAAGTTTTATCATATTCAAGGAGAAAAAATATTATGAAAAGATTTTTCTTTATTCTGGGCATCACC
The DNA here is from genome assembly GCA_963277665.1 of Viscum album. NCBI lineage: Eukaryota > Viridiplantae > Streptophyta > Magnoliopsida > Santalales > Viscaceae > Viscum > Viscum album. The sequence continues at coordinate 723,305,161 of OY728141.1, forward strand.
ATAGTTGAGTAAGTATGTAAGATATTCTGAAGAAAAATTTTCAAACTAGGTATGGACATTACGAGTTTACAATAATTCCATTTGAATTAACTTATGAACCCTATGTTTTTATAGATCAATGAATAGAGTATTCATGTAATATATAGTGAATTTCTTTGTGGTATTCATTAATGATATTATTGTGTCCACTAATAGCAATTAAGACCATGTGAATAAGTTGTGAATAATTCATAATACTCATATAAGGGATGATTTATATGGGATTTTGGGAAAATTCAATATCGTACTTAACATGGATTCATTTCTAGGCCATACATTTAATGTGGATGGATTATCTTTTTATCATGCATGGAAAATGGTATTGATATTATTTCATACACTGAAAAACATAACTTAGGTACATAACATTATTGGTTCCGTAGGATACTATTTGTGATTCGTTAAGAATATTTTCGGACTCGTTAACCCATTAACCATGATCACATGTAAAGGGGTTAGTATTTTATTGATAGTTTAATTTGATGATTTATTTTGTGAACTAGTGAAAATATTATTCAGTGATCTAATTTTGATTCTCCCATTTTAAGTGATGGGTTTTTCATATATATTGATGCATCAATGAAGGGACATGATTTTTTACTAATGAAAATGAAAAGGATATTATATACACCTAAATGAAATTGACAAATAACAGAAAGAACTATCCAACACATTATCTTCAGTCGGTGCCTGTAATCATCTCATTGAAAATATAGATTAATTATATCGATCGTAAAGTATGCTAGATATACATGTATCATATGAACCTCAAATACATCATCTCACATAAATTATGAAATATTAGAAAAAGGTGATGGATCAAGGTAGTAGAATATTATGATTTCACAATACATCACCACCTAGGAAAGGTTAATATGGTAGAAGAGGGTTTTATTAGGAATATTAATGGAGTTTTAACTTAAAATAGTATCGATAAGGATCAAATGTTCATTGATCTAGTAAATATGGATATGATAATTTGTATTGAGGGGTGTACATATATCATTTATCAAATGATTTCAAAACCATATTTATTAGAAAGTGTATAGAACTCTCAATATGATGATGACGTCTTTTAAAAGAAAAGAACATCCTTCAATAGAGAAAATAAAAATAGATTTTGTTTCTGAATATGGTGTTATAACATTTGGAAAGAGGATATTTGTTCCATCTATACCTAAACTAAAAATGGATATATTTGAAGATCCTCGTAGATCAAATTACTATAAACACCTAGGTTGTATAAATATGTAAATAGGAACAAAGGAATTTTTTGGGGGGGATAACATGAAGTGTGAAAATGATTCTTGCGTATTAAGGTGTTCTGTTGGTAAACTAGTTAAATCTACGAGGCATCATCCTAAATGATTTATTCAACCACTTCCTTTTAAATTGATGAAGTTGGATGAAATTGCTATTATATTTTTCATAGGACTACCAATGTATCCTAGATTGAATGATGAAATATGCGATATTATTGATCATAGATCCAATTAATATATTTAGATGCTATAATTAAACACATTTTTCTTGAACTCAAAACATTTCCCATTGTTATGGATGTTTTATAACTTCATGGTGAACCATTATCAATTGATTGTGATCGAGATCCCTTATTTACATCGAAATTAGGGAAAAGTATTCCGAAATTTCTTGATACTATGATTCATTTGAGAATCGCATAACATCCACAAAATGATGAATCTTATGAATGAGATATTAATAAAATTTATTTCATTTTGAGGTTAGGCTCAATTAACATTCAAGGTATGTTGTATAAATAATTATCATTCATAGAATTTTCATATATTAATAGATTACATTCAAGTATTCAAATAGAATGATATAAAGCACTAAATCGAATGAGATGTCACACTCAAACATGTTGGGAAGATTTTGGTGGAAGGAAAAAGATAGGCCCAAAACATATTGACAAAATGAAAACAAAGCTAAATTCTATTCAAGAACATATTAATGTGGCTCAATGTATGAAAAACATTTTTGTTGATTACTGGAGAAAATATTTATAATTCCATGTGTGGGATCAAATTTTCTTGATAGAATCTACATAGAAGGGTGTTATATGGTTTGATAAGAAAGGTAAACTGAGTCCCAGGTACATTGTATCCTTTAAAATTCATGAATGAGTTGGACTCATTTCTTATGGTTTGGTAATGTCACCAAATATATCAAAGGAAAATAATGAGTTCCATATATGTCTTATAAGGAAGTAAATTCCTGACACAAAACATGTGATAACATAAGATAAAATTTGGTAGGAACCTTAAATTTCAAATTGTGAATATCCCTTCTATATTGTTGATACTAAGGATCAACTATTGAGAATATGGACAAATAGTTTCATAATGGTATTCAGGATAAATCAATAAATGATGAAATTAACATGGGAACTAGAGGTTTCTATAAAGGATAAATACCCATATATATCTTAATGTAATAACCCTAAACAAATTTTGTTGAAATTCATTAGGAGGGAATAATGCCTCACCCCAAGTCTTTTTCATTTTTTACATTATATTTGGTTGATAGACTTACAGTTCACACAACACATGATTTAAACAAAACACTACATAGTCACATTTTCTGTAGTTAATTAAATTTAAACAATTTTATAGAATTTATGTATTAAATTTATTTATTATATAACAAAAATAACATTTTTACTGTTGTCTAATATATTTTAGAATAATAAGATAAGACAAAACCCAATTTGACACAAAAAATATTATATTTTTATAATGGCAGTTTTGTCACCTTTTAATGGAGAACCCATTTTAAATTAAAGTTTAAAACATTTCTAAATTTAATATATCAATATATAAATCAGATTTTAATGTGAAACAAAAAAAAATATGCTAGGGTTAATTTATGTTATATTTGATTAAATTTTAATTTTTTAATGAAAAGTAAAAAATACTAAAATTTATTTTGAAACTCCCTTTTAATATAATATATTTATAAGTTTAAATAATATTTTTAATTGGTTGTAAATATTAATTAGGAAATATATTTATCAATGAATCCAAATATTGTTATTATAATCAATTTTACTTTGTAAATAACCATAAAAATATATCAAACTTTTGGACGTTTTTATTTTAAAAACAAGCATTGTCATCTCTTCTGTGAGATTAAATTTATGTAAATTTCTACCACTTCATTGGATTTAATTTTCAAAAAAGGATTTCGTATTTATATTTAAATCATTTTTCAATTTCTATTATTTTTTAAAATGATTTTGGCAAAAATTATTAGTGAATATAAATAATATTAATCACAATGTCAAAGGAAGAAGAATGCTTAATAAGATAAAAACCTTAATCTTAATGGGCCTAAATGGACAATAAATTTTTACAAGAGCAATTGGAATGGAAATATTTTATTCTTATACTCCATTATTCCTAAATTTATCTATTATTGGATCCAAAATCAATGTGAAAATGGGTGTGGAATTCTTCTGTCAAAACATTACTGGAGTGCCACTCCTCCTACACTATAAAAATGCCTCCTCTCCGGCCAATTCAACAGACCCAAAATGGATTATGTCTCCACCATGATCTGAAAAAATAGTTCCCCCAGATACCACCCAAAATACTAGAATCATACCCTTGAGTAGGAATCAATCCATGAAAAACTTTAGGGACAAATCAAATGGAGTTACTTAATTAATAGGTATCATTCTCGATCAAGATCTCTAGTATCATTTCAATTATCCACCCCATAAAATATCCGTATTATGTGATTATATAAAAACACCTTTATCATAAATATACTATATTGTTATTATGTTCAGGGTCAAACCTACACTTAAACTCACACATCCATTAACTAGATAATTAACATGTTGTTTTTGTGTACGACGAACTACCCCCGCATGAAACAATGATTTTTATCCATTTATACCAATCATAGTTTCCATTATCCTGGAAGATATATATAAATATTATATATATAATTTTATTCAACTAAATTAATTATATAATATAAGAATTACCAATATACATTCCATTTTTCATAAATATGATAACAACATTTGTTGAAGGTTGGACTACATCCTTCTCAAGGAAATTTGATTCGTTTGTGATATACATTGATTGTATTAAGGATTATTTAAATAAAACAATGTAACATATATGAAATATATTTTACAATATAAATATTTTTTACATTTTTATCACTTACATTTCATTCTTTTTATATGAAAAGGAAATGAATGTATCGTTCATGTGTACGTACCACCTACCGTCTCCATGAATGGTGTAGTTCATTTCTTATATCCAGATATTATGGATTATTATAAATACATATGTATATAAACAATTTGTTAATTGAGTCACATGTTAAATTCTGGAAATGATTAAATCACTATCTAGATAATTGGAACAACAACTTAAAATTGGTAACATACTCGATAAAACAAACCAATTGACACTCGAAATAATTGGGATGATGAAATATTATTAACACATGTGTAATAAAATATTATTTGAAAATTATATTTAATATTAAAAAACTTATTATGGTTTTTACAGGTTATTATCATATTAAAAAATACTATAATGGGGGATAAATACCATATAACAAAAATAAAGGTCAATGTGATGGTTTTCATCTCAATTTACATTCCATTACGTATTATTTAAAATTAGGAACTTAGTTTCTTTTATATGGGTTATATACATCCCTTTTTCTGTTATATCATTAATAGAATTATTTTCAAGAAATTTTTAGTTTCAATTAATTATGTTTCTTCATATATATTTTTATATAAATATTTCTAAGCATTATGGGACAAATTATTATGTATAATGATTATTTTCCATAAGAATCTGTTCAAGGATAACTTTTGCAATATCAACTCCTATTAATTTTCAAATATATTTTAAAATAATCAAAACATTATGATCATTTTTATGGTACATTACTTGTTTCTAAAATATCCATATTTTCATTTAATTGATATTACTATTGCCTAAATGGTAAACTATTTTGAAAAGTTTTTCACCATGAAAATTATTTGATTATTGATAAATTATTGAAAATTCCATATCCTTTATTAAATATGGATATTTAATAAGTATTATTGTATATTTTTACAATATATTGATCTATATGAATTTTTCTAGGGATTTTTAATGATTTTGGGAACCTGGATAATATATAGCTATTTGATGCATCTACATGATACAATTAATTTGGCCCAAGTAAACTGGTTGATACCCATAGTTTTACATTGTCTAGTGGATGGATGATGATATTATAGTTACTCATGGGCATTAGAAATTATATCCAATAATTACTATTTTCATTCTTATATATTTTGGTAATAATAGTTATCATCCATTATATTTTCATATCAAAAATTCTATAGAATCATTTCATTTTTAGTTAATTAATTAAATGGATTGTGTTTTCCATTTCTTACCTTTCTATATAAATATTTTCCATATGGTTATTTTTATGGCATGTTTAATTTTTTTTACCTTGTTGTGTTTATTTAATCTCATTGATTTATTATGGGTTTCTGTTTCATTACCCTTACTGGGCATTTGATATCACCGTTATTATGTTTCTTTTAGCAGGGATATGAAGACTTAAAATTTAAATAGTAATTTAAGGATTTTTTTAAATCATTTTATTATGAATCATGATTTTAATTTCAAATTTACTATTGTTTTATGGTTATCGTGCATGTAATTTGGTTTTCCAACACATCTAAAATGATCAGTCCTTCTAGATTTTATTCCTTGTAATCTTTCCAATGTAATAAAATAATGCACTAGCTACAGGGTTATGGGTTCAGGGCATTATAGATTACTACTACAAATTTCCCCTATAGATCTCAATTGAGGTTGTATTTTTTAAATATAAATCTCCTTGGGGCAAGGTGATCTCCATATATTAGTCCAATATTGTATTCAAAGAACCTATAATTCTTCCCCATGAATAGTACATCCAGCGAAGGTGAGATGGTGGATCTAAACAGAAGGTCAACCACCCTTGTAGATAATACCATGATCTTTATAACATTAATGATAATGATCCACAACATTTTATCATAGTCTTTTTGAAAGTCAATAGTCATCTCCACAATAGAACCATGTGTTTTTATGTTAATATGCATAACTATTAAATGCTCCAGGTATAAGGACACGACCTTAAAACATTACATAATCTTGAATTAAATGAATAATTTACATTTGAGGATCTTTTTAGGTTTAGATTTTTAGATAATTAGGATATAACTATTACATCTCAATGATTACAAAGTAAATAGATCTACTCAGTTTCCATTTTTTCACAAAATAAATACCCTTGAACAAAATTTTCGTATATAGTTCCATGTTCTAGTCATCATGAGATTTCCTTGATCCCATACCTAACCCTATTCAACATTATGTCCAGTGAAAAACCATTCTAAAACTATGGATTGCATAAAAAGATCAGTAAGGGATATCAAAATATGGAAAGAAAACATTAGTCTATATATAGATAAGAATCAATGAAATCATACTTTAGTCATAAAACATAAGTACTTTAACATACCTCATGAAATCATAAGATTTATCAATTACTCATTGAAATCATTAGACATAATGGTTACTTGAGGCATTCATACCATTCTAACATAGGGAGTATCCCTCACGACTACATTTGGAATGCCCATCATATTATATTCTTGAAATCTTTTTGAAAAAACCTTAACGTTTAACTCCTTAATGTTACCCAATGCATTGAAGAGCTATCTCGGGCTCACCTGCCCTTCGTTTATCAAGGAACCACCCGACTTCATAAACAATTCCTATGAACCATAACATAATCCTATCACATAAAATATGGTTAAAAAACCATATCATTTCCACATTTCAAATCACATGATATCAATACAACACATTTATATAATGAAAAATTTATCAAAACCCTTTTCAATACCAAAATAAATGAATAGTAAAACATGTTATTTATTTTTTATTTAAAAAAATTTTATGTCTTGTAGAGGAAGAGAAATCTCAAATGATGGTCACAGCGGCAGAGAAGTCATTGTCACCGCATATGTAAGACAAAAACATTTCCTTTTGTAATTGAGTAAAATGATTCATGATAAAAGATACATTTTTAAGGAAATTTAAAGTCCTAAGGGTTTATTATTAAACTAATAATATAAGGTCATATGTAAATCGAAGTATGCCTCAATGAAAAAAGATTGAGACGAAGTCCCTTACCAAGAGGGTATCCTTAGATTAAGGATAAATCAATTACATAATTATGTGTGAAAAATATAAATACACCAAATATAAGTGGATATTAAGTGTAAACATTACATAGTTTATCCACACATATTCATAGTATGACATAATCACGAAGTAGAGGTTTAACCCAATGAATTGAAATTGGGTTAAGAATTTCCCATACAGAAATTCGACAACCTAACGACCTCACTTTAAAATTCATAAAATGAGTTGATGAGAGATAAAAAGAGTATCTCATAACTTGGACATCGAATTTACAGCAATAAGTATATATAAGAACATATCAGAAAATAAGAAGATGTAAATTAAATGACCTAACAAAATGAAGTCTTTTAAAAATAGGAGGGTGAAAGGTTCCCTTACCTATTTGGGTATCTTTTGAAACATATAGCCCATGAAAGTAGGAATATACAATGTTGATGTAAATAACCATAAACAAAATTAAATTACACAAAGATTAGAATAATTGGATATACATACAATACTCAAAAGATATTGTGACAAATATACAATGTATCTCATGGGAATAAATAGTGAGATAAACACCCCTTACCTCGTTGTAAAAAATCGAGTCATATGAAAAAAAATATAATAAGAACCAAAGGAATCACATAATACCATGAATATATATATATAACAATGATAATATATATCAAATGGAAGAAGACAATACATCACATGGATTAAATAATTGGCGAACCATGGAAATCTCACTGAATTAAAAGTGAGATAAGAAATCACATTACCTCATGTCCGACTTGTTCTCGTTCATTCTATATATTACTAAATAATAAACTTTCGTCAATTTATAATTTCTTAAGGACATATTATAAATTTTTTATTCAATTCATATCACATATTATCGTGTTATAATAATTAATTAATTATGTGGGTTCATATGATAAATTTTATCGATGTTCGGTACATGAGTAAACAATGAACTTGTTTGAAGAGAATTGTCCATGTAGTTATAAGTAAATCATCTCTGGAATGGTGTTCATGATTTAAATATCATATATATTTAGTATATATGTATTCAATAATATTCCATAATGTTTGGAGGTAAGAAATGAAAAGTATCATTCATGGAGGCGATAAGCCATACGTACGCATAAACGCTAATTTCATTTTTTTCATATTAATGGACAATAAAACTACATTATAAATAGATATATTATAATTAAAATATAATATATATGTTATATAGGTAACATAATTTCATAGAATAAATTATTTATAAATTCCATCTTTGGCCTGAACGAGTCACATCACATGAGGGGGTGTTAATCCACACTTCCTCATATTAAATTATCGCATTTGCACAACATGAAAAGAATAAAGGTATGTTTCAAATATTAAATATAGAAAAATATAGAGGAAATAAATAAAATAAATAAAATATATAATTATTGTTCCATCATAATTGACACAATGACTGGTGTTAAAATATGATTGAACAATCATCGTTTTGTGAGGCAGTAAATCACCACCCAAAGAAACAATAAGTTCTTTAACCATTAGATGGTGGTATGTGTAGGTGTAGGTAGAATCCTCTTTATAAAAAAATCCTAGTATATTAATTATACTGGTGTTATTATGGGGTCAAATAATAATAATATAGTGGTGAGTGAATAAGGAGAATATAAGAAAGAAACTTGAGAGAAGAAATCACCTCTAAATCAGAAAACTCTTTTTGATTTGAGCCAAAGGATTCCTTGGAAGAACATCTTTCCAATGTGAGGTTCCTAAGAGGATGATTGGGATATGTATAGATAATATGAGCAGTTGTTGGACAAGCCTGGGGCATGAGAGATGTGTGTATGGGGGTAGAGGTGGGGGCCTTTTATAAGAGATAGGAGGGTCACTTTTGGAAACTCTTGAAATGAAACATTAATATAAAATGGTTTTAAGATTTTATAGGACTCACAATGATATATTTGGAGGATAAGGTGATAAGGGTTCTAAATCCACCAATAAAATATGTTTCTGGAAATTGTATGTCTTATATTTTACCTTATCTTTATCGTTTTGTTTAAATCATTAATTATTGAGGTAATCACTGCATCATCATGGTGTCAGAAATAAATTTCTTTATTTAATGTCTAAAAATTATAAAAAACACCATTATATAGGAAATAATATGATACTTCTAAGGAATATTTATAGTCTTAGATATTATTAATGTAAAAAAATTAAAATTGTTTTACATAGGATATACAGACCTTTGTCATATTGTTGTTCTTTTTTAAAAAAAATAATGTCAATAATGTCACTATTACACACATGTGACTCCATGGGCCCTCAAGATCGGTAAAAAGATTCACATGGTACGACATGACTCAAAAAAAGAATATTTGGACACCTTTTCTGGTAATTTTATATTATTATGATATAATATTATTACCCTTAACTACCAGATTACTAATTAATCACGATAATTAAATATAATTATCGTCATTACTAGTCATAATGTCCCAATACAAAAGAGTCATAATTACATATATTGAACCTTATTATTCCAAATATGTAATCCATTTTAAAAAATTATAAACACAGAAATTTCAATAATTAATTTAAAAATAATTCTTATTGTCACATCCAAAAACGGGTTTTTAAGAAGTAAAATTTATCAAAAGAATAGCTTGTTTTTACATACAATTGAAAACTGAAATTACTTATAATTAAAAAAATTGTATTAAGTGATAAAAATATAATTAAATTACACTTTTAAAACAATTAATATGACAATATAACTATATAAAATAATTATATGAAAAAGAAGTTTGGATGTAAAATGCAGTATTTTTCACTATTCATTAAAAAGGAACGGTTGTCAAAAAAATACAAATATATAATCCATAGTAAAAGTGGTATACCAAATTAAAAAATGATTTCAATTTTACCAAATTCAAAAAAATATAAGTTTAATTAATTAATTTTATAATTAATTCTCACTGTGAAAATAAATAGCTTGTTTTTAATAAACAATATCTATCAAAAGATTGACACTTATTAATGTCCAATTTAAGATTAATATTAATTCCGAGAACCACCATTGGATTAAATGGTAAAAATATATTTTAACTACACTTTAAACCCAACTAAAAATATTATATAACCATATATATAAATTATATTAAAAAAGGTATTGAATTAAAATACAACATTTTCACTATTCATTAAAAATCAATCTTTATTGAAAAAATAATAAACATTTACATCATGTTAATTTTGATGTCCTGGTTATAAAAAAGGATGTTATTTTGTCAAATATGACATATAAAATTGACAAAAAGTATTTTTAAAATGGTTTCACCATTAAAAGGCATCTAATCGACTTTTTAAAGAACATAAAAACATTAATGCATAAAATTGGATTCATTCGCATTTTAAACCTATATATTTTTATGGATAATGTATAAATATTTAAAAAACCTATATAATCATTATTTATATAGTTAGGTTCATTCATACCATTTCAAAGGCTAGGGGTTATCTTCCATTAAAATAATATTATCATATTATTAATGTGTAACGTAAGATTTCAACGAAACTCGTTGTTTCATATTGGGTACGCCATCAAACATAGCAATCCATTTATAGTAATATTAACATTTTCTTCCCAAATATTAATAAATAAAAAAATTTCATATTCTGGATTTACCCTGGATGTTACATCCTTCCCCCCTTTTTAGGAATTGCGTCCTCAAAATTTTAAAATTGGGCTTAGAACCTTTATTGAGAGCCCCACTTTGGAAAAAGAGTCAATTAAACTATCACTTTAAAAGAAATAAAGAAAAGTACAAAGGTCACCCGAGACAACAGATACTAGGATTCCATGAAAACATCGATATTGAATAGAAAACAAAGGGTCATGTTCTGATGGAGAGTGATAAATACATGTTTAGGAGAATGTTAACCACTAGAAAATAAAAAACATGGGATGGCTTAAATGGTTTTTGATTCCTGAGAAGGAAATGTTATCAAAAATAATTTTTGTTTTAAGTAAATTTTCATTGATGAATTTATTTATGAACTGAACTGAATCATAAGGAAACGTTCTAACTGGTCATTTAGACTTTAATATCATACTATATTTCTTACACAAAATCATATTTTATCCAAAAGATGAGTATTTAGGATGACTTGTTCACATTAAGAGCGCTATAATCAACTTCTTGAGAATCATCAAATACAAAAAAATTAACTATATATTTCCCATCACATTAAACCTTCACCAAAAACTAAATGTTTAGTACAATATCAGATTATCCCCAATAAGATAATCCTTTATAAAAATAATTACTACTCTTAATCTCAAAAATTCAATAAAAAAACCCAAGGTTTAAGAAAGACCATTAAATAAAAAGCTATCCTTAAAATTAATCATTGTAATAAAAACTAAGATTGAAACCTAAATATCTGAAGGATTTAATCACATTGTCTTCCAAGCTAAATCAAAACACATAACTCAAAATAACATAAGTTATTCTTAATGTTTCATACTAAAAAGAAATTATCATAATCACATATCTTCCATGATAGATTAATCATTTCCATAGATAACCCAAAATCAACATATTATTGATTCAATGATCATCTATCTAAAACGAATTTTTCATACAACCAAGGACTTCATGTATTCTAGTGGTAGGTGATAAATAATAGTCGCACATTGGTTGTGGGTTCAATTCCTACAACTTTGTCTTATGAGACTGGTTGTCACATGGTCTGTGCATTGTCCCTTTCCAAAAACTACATATTTTTATAACAATCCCAAAAAAATATAAATTCATCCAAAATAACCATAACATATTTTAACCAAAATGATATCTAATAACATTACTTTTTCAGCCCACAATGTATTAACCAATAATTACCTCAAATTAAAGGATCATATAATCCAAAATCGTTATTTATAACCATATCCTTTAAGGAAAATATAATTATTCCTTGAATAAAATTTTCTTATATCAAACATCATGGTTACACATACTATAAAAATTCTTCTATTGTATTATCATCATCAAAAGAGCCTTAATACTTTTTAGAATATCTCCTTCCTATAATCTACCATAACTCTTGAATCCGTTATATGTTTACTTCTTACTCATTCTACATTATTCATGATCCATTAACCATTCCTTTACAGCTTAATATGAAATAATTCTTTCCTACAATAAAAATAATGAATCATATCATATTATTTTAATAATAGGAAAACATATGCCAAGAAATATTCTATACCATTCATTTGTCATTATCAGTTTCTTCATCCTCAATCATAATGGAATAAGGTATTGGTAAACTAGTATTTGTACGATTCTGGTGATCCCATTCCCGAAACATCTTTATAGGAAATGTTTTTGCATAATGGGCATGCACACCACATTTAAAACATTCAATTGATACTTCAAAAATGTCTTCTTTTCCTTTCCTAGAGTCAACTAGATGCATCCTTTTTCAATGGAGGGTTATTTCTTTGTGACCCTCATTTCCACATCTATATCATCTTTCTATCTATTTGAAACCTTTTCCTATGTGTTTCTTTTCACATCTTTGACAGAATGGTTTTTTATCATTCTTACAATTATGATTATTACCTGAACATCCATAGGGATTTGTTTGTCGCATGTATGATGCCTTCTAAAAATCACTAAGGTTCAGGTGGTCAATCATGAATTTAGATAGGTGGTTGAAAATAACCACAAGAGTTATCATTGAATTTAGCATATCATTTAGTTTCTCATTAAGAAAATCATCACAGTTTTCTTCACATCCACTGTTACTTTGGTTCCTGATAGATCCATCAATTTACAAAAACCAAATTTTATAGTATGAGTATATCAGTAAAATCGTCATATAATACATTGATATAATTATTCATGTTATCTTAAACTCATTCACCTTATCTAAAAACCTATGACTCTTTTGGAAAAACTAAACATTATGGTAGTGTCACTTATTCTTAAAGAATACCCTAACCACTAAAGTTATCTATACCAACCTATGATACCAACTATAATTACCCGACCTTAAAACATTAAATAATAATGAATTAAATTAATAATTAATATTTTAGGTTCTTTTCAGGTTTTGAGTTTTAGAGAATTAGGAAACAACTATTTTATCTCAATGATTACAATGTAAACAGATCTACACAGTTTCCATTTTATTCACAAAATAAAAACTCTTGACGAAACTATTCTTGTCTAGTTCCATGTTTTAGACAGAAATAAATTTCCTTGATCCCTTTCTTGACCCTATTCCACATTATGTCCTGTGAAAAACATATCATTAACTTAGGATGAGAATAAAAAGCTCAGTAAGGGATATAAAATTACGAAAATTAAACATTAGTACATGTATACATAATAATCAATGAAATCATACATTACTGATAAAACATAAGAACACTAACATACATCAGGAAATCATATGATTTATGAATAACTCATAGAAATAATAAGACATTAAGATAACTTGAGGAATACATAACATTCTTATGTTGGGTGTAAACCTCATGGTTAGGTTTGGAATACACATCACAGTATATTTCATAAATCTATTCAGAGAAACCTTAGCATTTAACTCCTTCGCAATACCTAATGAATTGGAGAGCTATCTCAGGATCACCTGCCCTTAGTTTATCATGGAGCCAGCCGACCTCTTAAAACATGCCCAAGAAATATAACATAATTGTATCACATAAAATATTCATAAAGGAAACATAACATTTCCACATTTCAATCACAAGATATCAATAAAACACATTGATATAATCAAATCATTATAAAAACCTTTTTCAATACCTAAATTAATGAAAAGAAAAACGCGGTATTTAGTTTAATTTTAAATTTTTTTATCTCTTGTAGAGGAAGCTGAAACTCAAATAATGGTCACGGCGGCGGAGAAGTCGTTGTCACCGCATATGTAAGACAAAAACACCCCATTTTGTCATTTAGTAAAAAACTTCATTTAAAAAGATTCCTTTTTAATTTAATTAAATTTCACAGGGGTTTATTGTACATCTAATAAAAGAAGGATGTATAAAATCGAAGTATATCTCAACGAAAGGGGATTGAGACGAATTCCCGTACAAAGACGTTATGCTTAGATTAAGGATAAATAAATTACACAATTATGTGTTGAAAATATAAATACACCCAAGATAAGTGGATATTATGTGTAAAAAAATCAAAGATCATCCACACATATTCATAGTATGACATAATCATGAAGTAGAGGTTTAACCCAAAGAATTGAAATATGGTTATGAAGTTCCCTTATAGAAATTCGACAGCCTAGCGGCGTCACTATAAAATTCATAAAATGAATTCATGAGAGATAAAAAGGGTATCTCATTACTTGGACATAAAATTTATATAATTAATTATATATAACAACAAATAAAATCATAATAATATGTAAATTAAAATACCTAACAAAAATAAGTCTTTTAAAAAGTGGAGGGCGAAAGGCTCCCTTACCGATTTGGGGATCTTTCGAAACATAAACCCCATGAAAGAAGGAATATACAATATTGATTTAAATACTAATAAATTATATAATATTACACAAAAAGTAGGATACTGGGAAGTACATACACCACTCAAATGAGATAGTGACAAATATAGCATGAATCTCATGAAAATAAATAGTGAGAAAAAACCCATAACATCTTTGTAATAAATCGAGTCATACGAACAAAAGATAATAAAAACAAAATGAATCCTATAATACCATGAATATAAATAGAATATGGATAAAATAAATCATATGGAAGCACACAATACACCACATGCAATAAATTATTGGCGAACAATAGAAATCTCATGGAATTAAAAGTGAGATATGAAATCCCCTTACCTCAAGTCCGTCTTGTTCTCGTTCGTTCATTATATTCCTCAATAATAAACATTGGTCAATTTATATTTTCTTAAGGAAATACTTTAATTTTTATTATTTAATTCATATCACATATTATCATGTTATAATAATTAGTTAATTATATGTGTTCATATCGTACGTTTTGTCGAAGTTTGATACATGAGTCAACAATTAACTAGTTTGAAGAGAATTGTCAATGTAGTTATAAGTACGTCATCTCCGGAATGGTGTTCATGAATTAAATATAATATATATCCATTATATAAGTATTAAACAATATTATATAATGATTGGTGATTAGAAATGAAATGTACTGTTCATGGAGATGGTAAGCCTTACGTACGCATGAACGCTACTTTCATTTTTCTCATATTAATGGAATTTATAATAAAATTAGACATGGATATATTATAATTACAGTATAATATATATGTTATATAGGGAAAATAAGTTCATTAAATACATTATTTATAAATTACATGTTTGTAATGAACGAGTGAAATCACTAGAGGGGGTGGTAGTCCACACTTCCTCATATAAAATTATCACATTTGCAGAACATGGAAAGCATAAAGGTGTTTTTTAAATAAAAACTAAAGAAGCATTGAGAGGGAATAAATATAATATATATCATAAATAAATATAGTTCCATCATAATGGACACCATGAATGGTGCTAAAAGAAGATCTAACAATCATCATTTCGTGAGGTAGTAATTTGCCACCCACAGAAACAATATGATCTTTATCCATTAGACGGAGGTGTGTGTAAGTGTAGGTAGAATCCTTTTCATAAAAAAATCATAGTATATTGAGGATACTGGTGTTATTATGGTCTAAAATAATAAAAATATATTTGTTATTGATGAAGGAAAATAAAAGAAAGAAACTCGAATGAAGACAATACCTCTAAATCGGATAACTCTTTTTGATTTAGCCAAAAGCTTCCTGGGAAAGACTTATACCCAATGTGATTATTCTAGGAGTATGATAGGGATGTGGATATAAAATATGAGTTGTGTTTGTATGATACAAGTTCATGAGAGGTGTGGGTAAGTGGGAAGAGTGGGGGCCTTTTATAAGAGGGAGGAGGGTCACTTTTGGAAAATCATGAAATGTTACATTATTATAAAATGGTTTTCGTCTTTTAAAGGTTCAAAAATGATATATATTGAGGTTAAGGTGATAAGGGTTTGAAATAAATCCATAAAATAGGTTTTATAAAAGTTTATGTCTTAGATTTTTTCTTATATTTTCATTTTATTTAAATCGTTCATTAATGATGTAATCACTGCATCATCATGGTCTCATAAATAAATTTATTTATTTGACATCTAAAAAAATATAACAAAAATACTATGATTTAGGAATTATATTTAGCTTTAAAATTACTATGTATAGTCTAAGATAGAATTTATTTAAACTAAATTGAAATTGTTTTACATAGGATATACAAACCTTTTTTATATTTCACGTATTTTTTAAAAAATAATGTCATAAATGTAAATGTCACACCCATGTGACTCCATGGGCCCTCAAGTTCTCTAAAAAGCTTCTTGGGGTCGGCAATGACACAAATAAGAGTATTTGGAAACATTTTTGGTTTATTTAATATTATTATGATATTATTTTATTACCCTTAACTACCTGATTACTAAATAATCACGATAATTAAAGATAATTACAGTCGTTACAATTCATATAGTCCAAAAAAAAGTGTCTAAATTAAAAAAATTGGACCTCCTCATTTCAAATATATAATAAATTTTACCAAATTAGGAATACAGAAATTACAATAATTAATATAAAAATAATTCTTCTTGTCACGACCAAAGATGAGTTTTTATAAAGAAAATTTATCAATAGTTTGACTTGTTTTTCATCTAATTGAAAAGTGAAATTACATCTAATGACCAAAATTTTATTAACTGATAAAAATATAATTCAATTAAACATTAAAAACAATAAAAATTAAAATCTAATAATATAATAAAATTAGATGAAAAAGCAGTTTTGATGTAAAATGCAGTATTTTTCACTATTCATTAAAAATGAACATTTGTCGAAAAAATACAAAAAATTTATCCAAAAAAAAATTTATATTACAAATTATTTAATGATATAAAATTTAACAAATTAAAAAACATATAAGTTTCGGTAATTTATATTATAATTAATTACCACTGTCAAAACAAATAGCATGTTTTTAATAAATAATATCTATCAAAAGATTAACACTTGTTTATGTCCAATTTCAATGTGAAATTAATTCCAATTACCACCATTGCATTAAATGGTAAAAATATATTTTAGATAGACTTTAATCCCAATTAAAAAGATAATATAACCTTATATATAAATTATATTAAAAGGAGCTTTTGAGTTAAATTACAACATTTTCACTATTCATTAAAAATGAAGTTTATCGGAAAAATATCAAAAAATTAAAAAAAGTAAATCTTGATGACACACTTGTAAATAATGATTTCATTTTGTCAAATATAACATATAAAATTGACAAATATTTGTTTTCAAAAATTTTATCCATGAAAAGGTGGTTAATCGATCTTTTAAAGAACATTAGATTATTTATTCTTAAATTTGGATTCATTCGCATTTTAAGCTTCTATATTTTATTACATAATGTAACAATATTTAACAAACATATATAATCATTTTTAAGTTAGTTCTATTCATTCATGAAATTACAGCGGCTAGGCGTTAATAACCATTTAAAACGATTTTATTATATTATTAGAGAGCAAGATAAGATTTAAAAGAAACTCGTTGTTGCATATTGGGTACGCCATCAAACCTAGCATTCCTTTTAATGTAATATTAAAATTTTATTCAAAAATTTTATTAAATATGAAAATGAAATATTATTTATTTACCAGTGATTTTACTCCATGGAAATATCAGACTGAGTAGATCTCTCTTTGATAATAACATTCTAATTTACCAAGGCCCGTTATAAAAGATGTACCCCAAGTCTCCTAATTAGAATGTATTAATATACCATATAGGAAAAATTGCACTTGATGATTTTCCAATAATTGTTTTGTGAATAGGGTTATTTCACATTATAAATGAGAACTATTGTTGATACCTAGGAAATCCATTGAATGCTTATTTATTTGATAAAATTTCATATAGCCCCAACAAACTCTCCTTTGATCATATTCTAGAATTCTATATAAAAGGATCATGGGAAGACCTCTATTCCTATATAACTCACATCATTAAGGTCCTGGACTGCCTCAAAAATCTCATCCTCCCCCATCATGTTCTATGATGATATGTTAATTTCCATGAATATGACCCATTGTAAAAATTAGAATAATTCTGTTTTCTCAAATGGATAACCGCCCTACATGGAATGGTTAGGATCAATGAGAAACATTTTGAAATATTCATAATACATATTTTCCATAACCTTAATCTCTTATTTGAATGATTCATATTACAATTTAATTTTTGGAACATTTGGTAACTTCTATTCCATGACTCACACTTTAAATTAGGGCATATTTCTATAGCCCTAGCAAATTCAAGTCGTTCTTTGTCGCTTTCTGGAGGATATATCTTATTATATAAGGATTTTTGTAAACATATTTTTTATTTTCCAGTAATGTCCCTAAAATATCATTTTCCTATTTTTCATTTATCCACTTTAGAAGACGGTAAAACTCTTATTTCACCCTCTCCAGGTTTATCATGGGGTTATGTCTGCTGGTGATCCAGTTCAATATCTCAATTTTGAGTCTCCACAGCTAGTTGTGTTTTTTCTATCGCATATCCTCTAACATTGAATTTATACAAAACATTATCATTGTAGATTCGAAAAATTTTCCTTTTTTCATTTTTTTGAATAAAAAATAGCCAAATATTCACTGATATTTTTTCTAGGTGAATGAAAAGGGGATCAAAGTCTGATACACCTGACACTAGATGTTCCAGCCCTGCAATCAAAAACGGGTATATTTCCAGATGATTACCAAGGCATCATTCCAATATACACCAGGTGGGGTGGATTCATATTTGGTTGTTTCACCATGTAAATATTCATCCATCAAAACTCATTTACATTAAACCATTATGGAATGTGAAGGATGAAAAATATTGACATCTCTTTTTGGCAACCACTACACATCCCATATTATAAAAATGACCCAATTTGATATTATAATACCCCTAACTGAAAATAAATGTTTTATTCATATAATAAATCTAATAATGTACTACCACAATTCATCCCTATCTCTATCCTCATACATGGTATCGAAAAAGGAAAAGAGTTAGTCATGGTTACTAAAATGACTACCAAGAGGACATGTTGGATAGATACTATTTATAGATATAATTATGTGTTTTTTATATAATTTCCATATTTTATTGCTGATAGGATCACTATAAAAAACCCACATAGTTCAAGCCTCACTGAAAAACTAGATATTATTGAAAAGTGCTATTTTTTTCAAGGATCGCATCCAAAGGAGCCTTAGTATTTTGATTCTAAAAAACATGGAATACAAATTTAACATGTGAACCCAAGACACATGAATTCTAAAAATTAATTGAGATGATTTGATTAGATGGAAATAGATTTTGACCACTTGTGAACACAAGCATTTGGTATTGTTTGAATAATAATTCTGATAACGTTTAAAATGATCCCTAGTACAAACTCCACTAACTGGTGAAGACATTTTCAATTCATCATTAGAGAATCCCATTGGGACCCATAGCATGAAAATTTAATTATTTGAAAGATCCATCAATAAATTGATGATATGAGTTGAATCTGTATGGGGATTTTCCATTTATAGTACTAAAATGGGAAGAACATTCATGAAATATCAAGAAGGATTGGGTGATACTCGTGAGTACTCATAAACCGGAGGAATGGATCCTTGAATTCATTTTTCCTCCAACCCCTCACACACCACCTGATTAGAATGACCACTCATAACATATTTTATATAGGATGAAGAGCATGGACCTTACAACTGATAAACTAGGGTCTTGGATAGATCATAACACAGAAAAATAAGCCTCATAAATCTCCCAAAATGATGAAAGCTAGTTGATTACATACATGAAATAAATAATTCAATATTACTGTGGAAGACCTGAAGTGGAGTTATTACCTGTTCTCAAAGGTTGGAAAATTTAAACCTTGTACTCTTTTGATTATATGGAATCATAAATATGAATAGAGGAGTGTCAATGTAGGAGTGAGAAGCATTCATTCCATCCACGAATTCCTCTTCCTGAAAAACCAAATAAAGCCCCACTATTCTTTTTGAATCAAACCCCATTTGTGATATGATTTGGCTAGAGGTGTTGGGTTTCAGCAACGTAGAATCACCATAATGGAAGTAGATCCCCAACATTATGCTTATTGTATGTTTCCAATGATTCCTACAATATGTGTAATATAGTAAAAATTTGTGATGGTATGTCCTTGTGTGAATTTAAAGAAAACCTATTTTTTTATATTAAGTTGTTTTCTAGGATAATGAGTAGTTTTTAAGAAGTCTTATAATTTTATGGAATCAAAAATAGGGGTTGCATATGTCAAATAGTGTGGAGAACATGGAAAAGGGACTGTGAGTTCCTATCAAGCTCATGGACCAAGAAACTGTGAAGAATGGGGACCCTTTAATATTTAATATTGTTAACAGTTATTTCATGGTACAGAAAACAATGCAAGTGCTTCATATAACTGAGATTCATAGACCCTCTTGGAAATAAATAGATTTATATTTGGTGAATGATTTCTTCAACCGTGCGGCCTTTAAGAATTGTGAAATTCTAGTTTATCCCTCCTAATTCTATTTCCCAAATCACCGATTTTCACCCTATATGACCCCCTATAGCATGGGTGAAGAACCATCATCCACTTACTCCTCCTCTGTGGATGATTATCCTTCTATTAATTAGATTATAATGCGTGTCAGGGTTTGAATCAAATATTCATGTGTTTCTAACACTCCACATTGATCTATTTTTTTATTAGGGCTTATAGACTCACTAATATTTTTCATAAGACCTAATAAAATCATTTTTTCATTATATTTTTTGTATTAGCATTAATGGTTGTTTGATTTTTTATCTGGGGATGGGTTGTGGATATTAGTAATCTTTGATCATAATGTATGAGGTAATTAAGGTATTTCGAATAGACTTGATGTTTTACATATCTACGTGTATGTAAAAATGATCTTCTTGGGTGTGCTTTATTTTCTTAACTATTGAAAACGTTTTCAGGAAATATATTGAGATTTGAAACCATTGATGAACCCCATTAGTTTTTCGGATAATTTTATACTGATGGTATGGTTACCCATGGGGTGTGTTGGACCCTTCAAATGGTGAAATAAATTTTTAAACACTGAAATAAGGTAAATCATCAGAGCGACTGGGTTGAAAAGTTTTATCAATTATGTGGATTGTTTAGAGTGTAAATTGATTTTATTCTGCAATATATATTTGATGTGACCAATAGAAATTTTTTTTCTTTAGTATATGATTTGGGGGTTTGACCTGACATTGGGTTTCAAGGTTGGAACTGTGTTTTTGAATATGAGGAATCTCTTTAAAATAATGTATTTCAATCAAATGATTTGAAAAGTGTTTATTATTAATAAATTTAAAATAAATTTTTTGAAAACGGGGTTAGCCCCTTATTAAAATTATTAATGATTGTTTTTGATGGTTTAAAATAGAATTTTTATAGTTGGGTCATTTTCAGTATTTTAAGGGGGATGATCTCTGTTTTAATGGGTGGATTCCAGTGGATTTTAAATGTGTATTTTTAATTGTGTTTAATAATATGTTGTTGTTGTAAATGTTTTATGGGACCATAGTAATTGAATTTATCCATGTGTTAGTTAGATTTGACCGTGATGATTATTTTCTCATGTTTAAATGGTTTTCAAATGAGCTAAATGATGAATGTCTATAAGGTAATATCAATTTTTGAATGAGTTAAAATATATATGCAATATTAATGGTGAATAAATTATTAATTTAAGGATTGATATTGATTTATATATTACTTAACATGAATTTTAAATTTTATAAGTATTCATTATCATTATGTGTGATATGGTATATGTGTAAATTGGTAAATAAGCATGTGAACATTACTGGGTGGTTTGGGATAAAGGATTGAGGGTCCTCCCACAAGTCATGTTAGACTAATGCACTAAACCCACCCCTAGAATTCATGGGTTGGGGTCTATAAAAATGATATAGAATTTACACAACCTAGAATTATGTTCCATGGTATGTGTCACACACTGAATGATACTACCTAAAATGATGATCAATTTTATGTGTGTGGAGTTGTATGATTTTAAATGGACTTATTATCCATGGTAAGTGTGATGTTATTGAGTGTCATATGATTTTTCCTATTAAGATAGAGAAATTTATTTATTCCCTTATGTATGGAAATTAGCTAGCATGGGTCGTACTATAAATGATATGAATGCATAATCCATGGGAAAAATGATGAGAATGAACAAGTTACTATTTTTTACTATAGAGTGTGTGATAAATTTCGATAAATTAATTCCACTTGTGATTAATGTTCTGAATAATACATATGTCGTTTCCTAGGACCTCGTAGTGACCTGAGTTAATTTTATTCATTCCATGACTCTAGAATCTTAATGGATATAATGGATATTAAATAATTAAATAAATTATTATATTTTTCTCTTCTATACATTATTCAATGATTGTTTCACATAAACTATTGTACCAATAATTTATTGACAAAGACAACATTGGTGGTTGGAATCTGAGTTGTAGTTATACCATTATTGGGCTTCCTTGTCAATTGGGTACCAGGGAATTTGTTACTAGTTTTTGGATAATTATTTTTGATTGGGACCTAGTGTTTGGTTGCACACAGGTTGATAGGTTGGAGATTGGGAATTTATGAAATTCTTGGGACTTGGTAAGATTTCAAATTATTCGATTGTTTTTGAATGTTTTAAGTTTAAATCATTTCATACATGTAGTTTATCAATCATATTTTTTAGAATATACAAGTGGGTTACATGTGGTTTTCTGTTTCTTTTTGTCCATTTATTGGATCCTATTTTTTATTCAATTTATTTACATAACATCTTTTGTTTAATTATACTGATAATAAGATGTAGTCTCACCAAATATTATGCATAGAATTTTACTATTGGTTGGAAACCTCTAGCATATGGGTAGGTTCCCCTAAAGTCATGGGATGACCTGCGTCGGGGCACTGAATATAGTGGCCATTAGGTCGGTGATGTTATAAAGCACTATCAGAGAATGTATTTTGTCTTGCAATTGGGAAATGGAATATTTTAGACAAGGATATTATTACACCTATTAATGAGATCTAACATGGGTTCCTACATTCCACCATATGGGGAAAATCCATTTACCATGGGTGGGGATTGATGTTTTATTTTTTGGTTTTTTGATTTATTTTACTTTCCTTAAAGGGTGGGGCACTTGGATGTGATTATATTGATTTATGATTTTTATCTCTTGGCCTAATATGGAATGAGAGTGTGCATGGGTTCATGAATCATTTTGGGGACATAGTATTGTTAAGAAATCTAATATGTTGTATTTGATTTATAGTAATATTGGATTCATATGCTGGTAAAATATATTCTTCTTTTATTTTTTTTGTTTTATTTATCACTTCAATTGTTTGGGAAAGTAAATATTTTTAATTTCGAATTTTAACAAAACATAAATTTTCTATATAATAAAAACTTTTTTGAAAGTGTAAATCCTTTGGGGTTTGAAAATATAATTTTTGAATTGTGAATCCTATTGGTCTAAATGGTAAAGATTAATTAAGATGGTAACTTAAACATGATTGAACATTTAGGGATTTTTTATGTTTTTATCCCTTGATTTGTGATCAGAACTTGTTTATGGGTTCTTTTGGTAGTGAGAATTCAATAGTTTGAGAACATGGTTTTTACATGAGGATTTATTGGGTTTCATTGTATGATAATAATGATGTTTATTTTTGTCATTCAATAAGTACGTGACCATAGTTTATGAGTTATTTCCTAGTTGTGTGAATGTGGTCACTCATAAGGGTTGTGATCATGTATGTATTTTTTGACCCTATGGTGGTTTTTTGGCTTGTGGTGTTGATGTATATATGTGTATGTTCTTGGTGTGAGACCAAGAGTAAATGTTCGCTTGAGATCATTAAACAGACTATATTTTAGTGTGGGAATAATAGTACCTTCCTGAGCATCATGATGGAGGATGTTTTATGTGCATGGCATAGAGAGAAATGTATGGTGATTGATAAAGAGAGATCTAGTGACCATGTGTTTTGTGAAACTAGTATAGAGAATTGGTACTGTTTTGTCTATGATGACAGCTTTTGAGAGAGTTTGATAGTTTTTTTTGTGTGCCTTTGGTGCGTATTATATAGGAATACATTTTATAAATTTGAAGTTGAAAGTAGAATGTCTTTCCTAGTGCAGGATTAATCTATAATGAAAATAGTTAATGTTAATGGTTTTGGAAAGTGGTGACGACAATATTCCTATGGTGGGGTGTGTAATTTCAGTCTTGGAAGAATAGGGAAGACATTTGAGTTTATGTGGATGCATTGGGATACAAATTTATAGTTTGTAGGAGAATGTTTGGATTCCTTGGGGAAGGATAGGGGGTTCGTATGTAGTAGGAGATCGATTGAAGAAGCAAATTTAAACATGGTCATGTTGAAGAGGGGATCTGAGTGTTTTAAATAGGGAGTATTGTTGGGTGTTGTAATTCCAATAATGGTATTCAGAGCTACAAATTCTATGTAAGTGATGTTTCCCCATAGTTAGAATGTGTACTCTGGTAGTTTTGAAAAGTTAATGAGATATATTGTAAGTATGAAGTAATAATATCCAAGTAGATGTTGAGATGATAATAGTGGAATTTGGGTTCCATTGGAGTGAGTCGTCTCGGATAGCCTGCCATTTTAGTAAAAAATGTAACACATGTGGTGATATGTAAGATACATTTGGTCAATGTTGAGTCATTAATTGAACTCTAGTATGAGATTTTATTTTGATGAAGAATAAATTAGTCTTTTGATGACATAAGGATGATCATGTTTTGACTAATCCTAGTGGGATCGACAATACGGTTGAGATGTTGTGATGGCATGAGTTTCCATGGATGTATGGGTACATAGTGTTGGAAATTTTGTCGGGAATGTTGCGAAAATCGAGTTGAGGTACTTATGGTCTTCATTTTAATGGTGGTGGAGTGATAAAGTATATGGTTTGAAGCACCACAGAAGGAAAGTTATTTTTTGGGGATATGGGTTAATATATATGTTGGATGGGGTTGGGTGAGCGTCATTTTGGCATTTCTATTTTGGGTAATATTCTTTGACTCGAGTTCCAAATAGTGGAATACCATAAGGTAAATGACATTCAAAGGATATTAAATGAATGATATGATTTGTGGTTTGGATGTTGTGCATCTAATTTTGAACCAAATTATTTTAGAGAGTGTGGTTGGAATCTGAAAACCATTTTATCAATGTCGAGTTTGGGGCACTGTTAGAGATTTGGAAACCATGTGTTATGGCCCCAAGAGTTTCAGTCCATGAATTGGGGAGAGGATAGAACATATTATGTTCTGATTGGATCTCCCATGGAAATTTAGTGCCCTGTTAGTGTTGTTTTTTTGATGTTTTAGTGATATTACTTGAACCTCTTCCTTTTGATAATGATGGAAATGATGAGTTAACGTGGTTTCATCCCTGAGGAGCATCGGGATGTGATTATGGATTACACATGGAGGAATTTTTTTATGTAAATAATGTTTCGTTTTTCTGATTGTATTTATGAAATCTCTACATTAAGGGAATGAGTTGGGAGATGATATGTGATAGGTGAGCTCATGGTATGGTCATTTTTTCTTGGAGGATGAGTTACCTTTAAGAATGTGTCTTTAGGAAGAATCATTATAAGTAGGGGATGTTTTATGATCTTGACCATTGCTGAAGGTATTCATATTTTTAAATTTTGGGAGATCCACTTTTTTGGATAATAAAGTGGTTCATGTATGTATGAGAAGTGACATTGGTGTTATATGGGATTTTTAAGAAACAAGTATTGGGAAATCATAAATAATGTGAAGTAGACATCTGGATCGTGGTTAGTTCTAAAAATAATTCTTGTTTAAGAATTCATGTGTCTTAGGGACCCTTTAAAATAGAAATATCACATTATTACAACATGGGTTGACAAACCATGTGGGTGTTAGTAGGAAAATTTCTTGGATGGATCCTCTTAGAGAGAGGGATCCACATAGTTGTTTCATGGTTTGGATAACCGTGTAAAATACTATGTAGCCTATAAAAAACATAGGAAATTTTAGTATTTTTCCTGATTATATTTCTATATTACCTAATTTATATTTCCATTTGACCACCCCTACATGGGTGATAAACCAGTATCCCCCTCCTCCTCCATGGTTTTCCTCCTTCGATTCATTGACATTTGAAGTACATTTTTGTGTGAATCCACGATCTAGGTGAGTCTAACACACCAACATTCTATATTTTCAATATTAGGTCTTGTTAAATTTATCATGTTCTCCTAAATCCATAAAACCCTCAAATTTCTATTATATTCTATGTTGAGGGTTTATGAATTAAAATAAATGGATTTTTATGGGCTATTAAAAATATTTGAAAATATGATAGTTGGTCATTATGATTTTTCCCATTGACTTTTAGTATTACATGTGTATCTAGTTGTGAAAATGTGATTCCATGTTTTTTTCATTGATTAAGGAAGTGTTTTTCATCCATAAATTGAGTTGTGAATCCATTGATGTATCCTGTTGGGAAATTTGTTCATGTGATACTAAACCTAGGGTTTCCCATGGGGTGTGTGAAACCCTATAAATGATGAAATAAATTGGTAATCATTGAGATATGTGAAAATAAATGAAATTATTGGTTATAAATTCTAATCGGGTAAGTTTCTTGGTTAAAGAAAAAATTTATTTTAATATACATTATATTTGGGATGTTTGAAAAGGTCTTTTGAAAATGTTTTAAATGATGTTTTTTTAGATTTGTCCTAGCCATGGATTACAATGTTGGAATTTTTATTTGAAAGGGATTAATTTTATTAGAAGAAGGATATGATCTATATTGATTTGAAAAGGGTTTCATGTTAACTAATTTCAAATCATGATTTGAAATGGGGGTGTGGCCCCCTCCCCTGTGGAAAATCTTAATGATTATTTTTAATTTTTGAAAATTTCAAATTATAGCCTTAGGGAATGTTTTAGTTTTTCAATGGGATACCCTTATGATTTATGGTGTGGCATCAATGGAATATGAAATGAGTATTTTGAAATATATTTTATACATTGATTTGGTTTTAAAGGTCTGATTGAACCATACTCACTAAATTTAACAATGTGCTAGTGAGATAGGTCCCATTATTATTATATATAAATGTTAACATGGTTATTAAATGTGTTAAATAATGAATGTTTCCAATGGAATAAGAATTTTTCAATGAGTATAATATGATATTCGATATAAATGGTAATTTTATTAATGAGTTATAACTCTATATTTATTTATAGGAGTATTAACATAAAATTTGAATGTGATTTATATTTATTATATCTTTTTTTGATATGGAATGTGTGGTAATGCATAAATATGAATTTGAACATTTTTTGGTGGTGTGGGATAGAGGACTGATGTTCATCCCATGGGTTGTGTTGGATTGATGCTCTAGAACCACCCTTAGAATGAACATGTTATGGTGTTGGACTTATGATATAGGACCCAAATGGTTCCACATGATTATAATACGTGGGATAATTATAGTTACCGTCTCTTTTAAAACATTACCATTTCATTACATATGTAGGATACATAAAAATGTTTCAAACATATACCCAATGATCGTAGTTGTTATAGTGAATTTGAAAACATGGAAACACAAAACTTCTATACATGTGAGCTACATTACCTCAAAATGTGTTCTTCTCCACTAGAACCCTTCTTAGAAACAACAAACATAATAGATATATCCACGACTTGAGGAAGGAAACATAAACAGTGGTATGCTCCAATTGACAGTAAAGGTAAAAAATGGAGAGATATAAAAATAAACTTGAGTATATGGGTACAAGATAATGAGAATGAAAATATGAAATCATACCATACATATCAAAGTTCATATACATGAATAATGTAATAAATCATTGATGTTCATAAGACCTAGATCAAAAAATTTGTAAAGGTCATACTCCATAAAAGCATAACATAAAAGTAATACATGGAATTTTGTAAACACATAAACCTATAATGAATTCCATAGAATCCAAGGCATTAATTCGAAGACTATATTAGTTGAAAAATTCCTCTACTAAGTAGGGTGAACTCCCATTCACCCCTATATTATATATCTGAGTAAACCCACATTCCATTCCTGTATTACTGAACCGAGTAATCCCTCTTTTCATCCATGTATAATTGATCAAAGTAATCCCTCATTCTAGTCATGCATTACTAAACTGAGTAATCCCTCATTCTCGTCCTTATTATAGAAAAAATTAAATCTTCATTCCTTCCCTATCTATCTATTGATATATATATCTTTAGCCAATGCATTGAAGGCATATACAGGTTCCACAGATCACATAATGAAACGTTCTTACGTGTTCTAAAAGGTCATAAATTAAAATAGCATAACCCATGAAATGAATTGGGTATCATTAACATGTAAACATATCATAACCTTTAGTAAGATATATGTTTCATAATCATTTCACCATAAACATAAATTTTTAAAAGAATCATCTTTCAAAATCATATAACCCATTAAAGAAAAACAAGCTTCATAATCATCATTTCATCAAAACAAAATCCATTTCAAGAAGGAATATGAATGGAAAAAATGAATAATTTCCCCATAAAGTCATGATAAATTGTAATGGATTATATATTATATGGGAAATTTTTTTATTGGACTTTTGAAAACATTTCTTGAGTAAAATATCATTTTTTTCATTGAAAATTAATTTTTATAACATAAAACCATTTGAAAATAAAATTCATTAAATATTAATTTGAAATAATATAATTAATTCTTTGAAAATGATAAAACAATTTGAAAGTAATTTTTCTTTGAAAATTATCTTTAAGGATCCTTTGAAAACATTAATTTTTTTAAAAATGGTTTAGGAATACAATAGATTTCTGACTGAAGAGGGAGATAATCAGATTTCACTAAAATCATTATTTTAATTACCAAATAGTTGAAAAATGGTATTAATAAATAATTATATCATTAATAAATATATTATGAGTAATCACATGAAAATGTTTGGGAGATTTACCCAAATGAATCATACACATAATCAATCTTGAAAAATGATAAGATTGTCTCAACAAGCTCTTGTAACATGGTTTCCTGGAATCATACTCTACATGTATGAAAATGAAATTACATTAAGTTTATGATATAACTAAAAATATTATATTCATGGTATTACAATTACAATGGAATTATATACACCAACAAAAAGAGATTAGGTGTATAACAAAACATGAGGCTCCAAGAAGGCAAATTGTGACAAAATTATTTTCCTGATTTGTAAACATTTGGAAGTTAAACCCCATGAAAAAATTATAATAGAATGGACATTGTAATAACACTAAATGAAGTTATGATATTATTATAACTAATAAATTGGAAATATATATTGAACAAAAAATTAATGTGTTGTGATCATGACATGAATCTCATAGATATTAGAAGTGAGATCAAATTCCCTTTACCTTGTGTCTTGACTCTATGAACACATGTACGAGCATCCTATATAATAAATATGAGTTCATTATAAATCTTTTCTGGAATAAAAGTATTATAAATAATACCATATTTATTTATTATTACCTTATATTACCCATCTGTTACTTATCCTATGTTAATGTTTCACTTCGGGTAGTCATTCGCTTTATTCTTCGAATGTGTTTTAAATTGTCATAGCGTTGATCTTTATACTTATATAATTATTCCAAAATATAGAAAATTATAAAAATATAAGGTTTATAACTCATATTTTTATTATAATAATTTATTTCAAAATGATGTATGAAATTTACTACAACATTCACAGAGACGATAAAGCGTTCGTAAACATGAAAGTTGTTTCCTTTTTTATTTTCGTATTAAACGAAAGTATGTATATGAAATCTGTATTTATATGTATGTTTATATATAATTATTTCAGTATAATTAATATATAATATATTTAATATATATTCATCTAACCTATCCTTAATATATTCCATGATGTGTTTGAACGAATCACATCACATTGAGGGGGCGGTAGTACACACATCCTCAAACGATATTATCATATTAACACCAAATGGTAGGTAAAAAAGATGTGTTTTAAAAAAGTATCAATGAATCATAATTTAATAATAAGAATAATATATTACATATATAAGTTTTGTTTCCATCATATTGGAAACCATTATTGATGTTAAATGTGAAATGAAAAATCATTGTTTCGTGAGGTAGTAGTTCATCGTACACCAAATCAGTATGTTAAACATCCATTAGATAAAGGTGTTTGTAAGATTAGACAAAAAAAATTCATGAAAATTAATTTTATATGTATTATAATAGTTTTTTGAGAAATTAATTGAACAATGATAGTAGAGTTGGTGGATAAGGAATATAAATAAATGAATCTTAAAAGAATTTTCTACCTCTATATCTAGTAACTTCTTTTGGTTTGAGAAAAAAGGATTCCTTGAGAGGGTTTCATCCAAAGGTGTGTCCTGAATGTAAAATGGATGATTTTAGGTCGTAAATTTGGTCAGGTTATGGCCAATCCTATGAATCTTTAGATGTGTGAGGAATGGGTAGAGGTGGTTCTCTTTTACAGGGAAGAAAAAAGTCTTACATGGTATATTTAGAAAAAAATTAGGTGTACACATGATCGTACCAAAAAAATGTATTCACAAACCATCCAAACTCTATAATGGATTTTTATGACCAAAATATGGACATCCAATGGGTTAAAGACAAGTTTCTAGGCCATTTGGGACCTATTTTTAAGTTTCAGTCCCTAATTATGCTTAATTTATCCTTAATTTCTATGATTTATTTTAATCACTTTTTCTAATCATTGTGGTAAAAAATTAATAAGGAATTATTAGAATCATAATGTTACAATGAATACAACTCTATGTTTCAAATTTTTTAAATTCACTTCATATAAGTGGGGAAATTACGATTACCGCTAATCCCATAGACGTGACGATATAATGGGGTTTTATAGTTGGAAAAGGTTCAATTTATTTTTAAAATTTTATATTCATATTCTATGTGATTTATTAAAATTAATTAAATTTTATTAATATATGAAATATTATCCAATTTTACATTAAAACATATTTATGATATCATTTATCAATAATAATTTATTAGAAAATTTCAGTTTTTAATTAAAAGTAGTATTTTTTAATATTCATCAAAAAATTTATTTCATAGAAGAATTCACAAAAAACACCCTATGATAATTCAATGTTATGAATTAAAAAATTAATATTATTTTATCATATTAAATTTTTATATTATTGTAATATTTCATTCATTATTAGAATAAGTTCATTCCAGAAAATGATGTTATTAAACATAAACAGATCTTTACCAAAAATTGAATATTTTAAGATAAATATGATTTATTTATATATAATAATTATTAAATATATATTAAATTCAATTATTACAATTCATATTAAAATTTTTAACCATTATTTTATAATTTTATTATTAAAATAATTAAAATAATCAAATGTGATTTTCAATATAAATTTAGTGATTTGGGCATCATATGCAAAAAAAATTCATTGACCGGGAGAGTGATTTTGGCATCATTTACCACTCCGCATCATTCACCACTTGGTTAAAAAAATGGGGATACTTGTTTTTCAACATATCCTCATGTACACATATATCTTCCTATAACTACTGATTTCTCCAAAAAAAAGTCATTGACTGGGAGCGTGTTATTTACTTTGTATAACAGTTATTGATCAGTCAATAATTTCAATTTTTTGCTCATCTAATGAATGATAATGTTCTAGTAGTATGGAGTCTAATTTTAGTACATGTGAGGGGTCAAGAATGTAATTCCTTAGGGGAAATACATGGAACACTTCATAGACTAGAGAGATAATTGGGGGAATTTCCAAGCAATAGGCTACTTTCCTGATACTATCTATAATTTTAATGGGGTTGATATGCCTAGGTAATTTTTCCCCTTATTCCTGAATATCATAACGTTTTTCCTGGGTGAGATGGTTAAAACCACATTTTCGCCAAATTTAAATTCCAGAACATGACGATGGTTATCAAGATAATTTTTATTCTAACATTTAGTTCCCATGATAGGATGATGAATGATTCTAGAATTCCTGACCATTTATTCAGTGTTCACAGACACTGATAGTTTTCTTCTCAAAACACATCCTTGAGAATTTTATCTCTATATTTCATCCCATATAGGTCATCAAATGCTTCCATATGAATTTTTGAGTGAATGATATTATTGTATGAAAACTCCTGTAATGGAATCTTTTGATCCCTACCACCATTAAAATCTAGAGAATAATATATGAAAATATCCTCTATAGTTTGAATTGTTCTTTTAGAAGGACCATGTACATCTGATGGATAAGGAGGGTTAAAAATCAATTCTGTATCATGTTATTTCTGAAGACTTTTCTAAAACATGGAAGTAATCCTTGAATCCTGATATAATATAATATATTGTGGTACTCCATGCAACCTTACAACTTTTTTAATGATTATTACAGAAATGTTATTCAGATATAAATATTATATGATAGCAATGATTTGTGCTGACTTATTATGCCGATCTAATGCCACCCATATAGAATTAAACCCTTCATAGTTTTTGTGTAGTCCAAGGACAAAAAATATAGTGATTTTCTTCCATTTCTATACTAGTATGGGTAATGGATTCAACATCCCTTTAGAATTTTTTATATCATCCTTAATTTTATGGCATACAGAACACCAGGATAAAAATTCCATTATATTTCTCTTCATGCTTCCCAAAAAAGTATTTCATCATGTCCCGTTACATATTCATACTTTAAGGCTAAATAGACAAGAGAGAATAGTGATAATCTCATCACAACATCTTCTTAATTTCTGGAATATATGGAACACATACATGGTTCATGAACCTTATCATTCATTCTAAATATTTTTTAAACTCATGATCATTTGTAACCTTATATTGTAGCTCTTCATATTCCTTTTGTGCCTCTTTAATCTTAATAATGTTAGATGTATGAACATCCATTTTGGAAAGTTATTATTTAATCATTTTATCAGGATTTCTAGATTATTCCTATGAAAATATAAAAATATTGGATCATTTGTGATCATCATTATGGATATGTTAGCATGATCCTCCCGACTCATTGAATCCACCACCTTGTTAGATCTACCATTGTGGTAAAGTATTGAGCATTCATAATCTACAATGGCCCGGACAATGACTCATTAAGTAGTTTTCCAAAAACACTGTTCCATCAAATGGTTCCACCAAAATGGTGGTACCGATCATGACAGCATTGTAATGGTGGCACTAGTCACGATCTATCACTGAAACTATGGCACAACTTATGTTGTTCCACCGAATCGGTGGCACCATGACGATGGAACCGTAATTGTAACACTGTCACAGTCACACACTGAAATTGTGTCACTTCTTATTGTGGCACTGTGATTGTGGCACCGTGACCCTAGAACCACTTATGGTGCCTCACCAAACAGTGTCCCATCCTTTTTATCTTTTTCCAGTTCCACTCCCTGAATGTATCTTATGATGTAAAAGTGATTTAATACAAATTTAAAAGCCATTAAAATCCATTAAATCATATAAAAATAATACCCTAAGATTCGGGTGACCATTGACACAACAAATTGTGTGTCTTTTTCCTCGGTGACAAATCCTTTTCCCATACATTTCATCTCCACTAATGTTACTTGTTTTTCTATTTAAAGGAAACCCTATAAGTCACATTCGTTATGGCCAACTCCCTACTGAATATTAATAAATAACAATTAATTCTATCATGTGTAACCATCCAAGAACATGGAGAAACCATGATTCACCTTTAATGCCGTTAAAATTTTTTATCTTGTAACTCCATGAATCTAACCATTTATCACACGAGGATTTTTTTCTTCTTCTTGGCTGCTCTCTTTCATTTCCTTGGTGTGTTTTGAGTACCCCTTCCCCATGATAGTAGTGAGACACTACTGGATCCTTTCCTGCTCATTTAAGGATTCATCGATGTTCTTCCCATGCAATTTGTGCATCCACAATTCTTATTGTGTGGAGAAAAACATTAGTCATTGATCATCTAGGCATGGTTCTTACTTTTTCTCTCTTTAATGCGTATCATTCACGGATGGTATGATAATTTTCCTATAGGAATTGATGAAACAAAACCATAATGAAGATAATAAATGGTTATTCTAGAATTAAGGGATGTGTTTGACAATTTTATAGTACTCTTTTACCCTTTCAAATATGTTGTGAATTGTATGGTGTTATGTCCACTGAAAATCAAGGATGTTGGTGGTCCATTCATGCACACTAAGGAACAAATGTTTTTATTGAAATTTATGTGAGATAATATGGAAATTTGTTGACCACATAATCTCAGTTGATTAAATGGATGTCCAATGAATAATAATCCTTCTGTGATCTCCCCGATTAACCATATGGAAATTAAGAACTTATTGAATGGTGTGTTTGAATATGAAATCTCCCTTAATCTGTCTTGGTAACATGTGTGGTTTTCCTGTTTGATGCTTGTGGGTAATGTGTACTGGGATGTGATCCCCTACTAATGTGAGTTTTTTGGATTGTAGATATGGGGAAGTGTGGGGCCATATGTTGGGGCTTAGTTTGGTTCCAGAACTTTTAGGAATCTCATGGATCCAATTGTTATTGTGGCTTCAGAAGAGAACCAGGTGTGAAAGCTTAAATTGATACTTGGAAATTTTCCCTTCCATGGCTTTTGGCTATGCCTGTTATTTTCCTGATAGTGGATAATTATCTAAATGATATCACTTTAATTTGATAATAAGGTCGGGTTCAATGGTGATACAATTTCCTCGAATGAGTTGGGACTTGGGTGTGGTTGTTTTTATTTTTATGAATGAATAGTAATGAGGTTGTTTGTGCTTGGGATGGTTTTGGAACCCCAAGGTTTAGGTGATTGATTGTTTACCTATATGTATAATTTTGTTCTTTTGATTATTATTCATGCTCCACCCAAGTTGAGCACTTCATGCCGTACACCCCCATTTCATAGGGGAGGGTGTTTCTCCCGACAATCCAATGGGTGGATAGTTATTAGCTCTTTTTTGTACCTTTCCCATTATATCCCATGATTCTTTGGGCAAGGTATTTGTGGTGGTTGGCCCATGTGTGTGTAGGAAGGTTGTTTCCAATGTGTATTCGGGATGGGGGCCAGGTGTCTTACGGTGTGGAAGTTGTTGTTTGGGACTAGGTACCTTTGGGAGCAGTGGTAGTTTTTCTGGCCCAGGTGTTTGTGGGCATGGTTATGTGTGGTTGTTATGTCCGAGGTGCTTACGGGCGGGATGTGATGTTGTGGTAGACTAGATGTGCGCAGGTGGGGTATGGCAGTAGGGCTATGGTGAGAATGGTGGGGGAGGTCTGATAAGTAGGATTCCTTCAATAATAAGATGGAATTTGGTGTGGGGTACCCAAACATCAATGTGTTATTACTATTACATTAAAGAATTGTGTTTTTTGGGGAGTGTGACATGTTGAGTTTTGGTGGACAGTATCCTGGCTAGGTTCATTGGTTATCTACTTTTTCCCATGGGGAATTAGAATTCCTCCCCACTTGTGCACAAGAGCTTTTGGATTTCCCTACTGACTATATCTTTTTTCTCACCCTACATATATAAAACTGCCTTCAGGTTTCTAGGAGTACTTCGAGGACCAGGTTGAACCCTACTAGTTCAGGCATTGGGACTATTGACATTGCTTCTTTTCTTTTATTTTCGTACTTTCATTTGAAGTTTCTCATTTTTTTAGTTTTTATTATTGGAACATGCATATGGGAATGGATTAATTTTTTTACTTTTAATTCATGTTTTGCGGTTGTTTGGGACATATTATCTTATCTCCCGATCCTACTGAATAAAAATTGAAATTCTTTCCATTTGGCATGTGATTCTATACCTTTGCTACTATCACCACCTCAGGACCAATTTATGGAGAATCTCGGGGTCATTATCTCTGCTTCAACTTAAATAATGAAGGGTATGGCTAACTTTTGTCCCTTCCCTCATTATGGCGAAGGAGGGTCATGACATAATGGTATCAAAAGGAGGTTGAGTGATAGGATGGATCTCAGGGTTTAGAATAGTGAGGATTTCATGGGATGGTTGGGAAACAATTTAATTCAATCATGTTGTGTGAAATAGGATAGGGAAGACTGGCTAGGACATAAAATTATAGGTCGCCCCGTTATTTGATGCAAGGAATTTGGATCTAACGAATGACCAAGTGATGCCACGCTGATTTCAGGGTAGAGACCTTAGGAATGGTACATGAATCATAATGATTTTTGTTCTTCTATGTTCCGGTTGATCTATGAATTTAAATGAATAAAAGGTATAATCAAAATTTAAACAATATCTTCTACACTACTCGGGAATAGGAATTTGTTGTTTACCCTGAAGCTATGGCACCTAGACAACGGCCACGTGTAGTGGGAATTGAGGCCCAATTGGATGATTTGGCTGATCATCAAACGACTGATCGAGAGTAGTAGGTTGACTAGTGGCAGAGGATTCATCATGTCGTTCAGCAGCAGACCCTCGAGAAGAATGGGGGAATCGTCTGAGACATGGAGAGAGAGGGATGGATCAAGTAGCTGGTGATATCTTTTAGCTTGATCCGGGCTCTGATGGAGTATTGGGTTACCTTATAAATAATCGAGATGTGGGGAGCGTCATGTCATCGGTGGACACACTATCTCTGGAGGAAGTTGGAGGATG
Source organism: Viscum album (assembly GCA_963277665.1). Taxonomy (NCBI): domain Eukaryota; kingdom Viridiplantae; phylum Streptophyta; class Magnoliopsida; order Santalales; family Viscaceae; genus Viscum; species Viscum album. Next base: position 723,342,532 of record OY728141.1, read on the forward strand.
ATGTTTCATGGAATGATTTTTAGAGGGTGTTTTGGGCGTAATTCCTCTCAAGCATGATGAAGTTAGATATGAGGCCAGAGATAGTAACCTAGCAGTTGGGGAGCATGTAATTAAGTGACTTTTTAATCATGTTGAAGGATCTCATTTACCTTATCTAGACCACTTTCCATATGAGGAGTCTCGAGTGAGTAGTTCAGTGTAGTTACTCTGACCTTATCATTAGTATGTTGTTACTCCATTCACCAAACTAACATATATGGAGGTCCCGAAGAAGGATGAAGTGGGGGATAGGATGCACCCAATATAAGGGAGTTCTACGATAGGGGAGCTAGTTGGGATCATCATAGGGGAAGACCGTCAGAAGCATAACTCCAACGTCCAGGCCTTCCTGGTTTTGGGTAGTTAGGATCAAGCCCCAGCAGTTCTAGTTTTGATCTCCCAGTCATCGCCCCAAACTTGTGGGCCCATGGAGGAGAATCTCCATCTATGGTAGTCATGGGACCTTTTGAATCAGTGCCCAAACCGAGTACAGTACAGTGGGGGTGGGCAGGTTCATCACCCACATCAACAACATATGTTTCTAGATAGAACTTTACATCATCAGTTGTAGGGGCATAGAACTCCCTCACCTTCGAGAGAAGACATTGTAGGAGGAGGACGACTCCAATGTGATCCTCAATTACCCTGACTAGGGAGTGGTTGGGGAGGCGACCGACAGACGAGGGGTAGAGGATCTAGGCATGGGTAGTTTCACGTCGTAGAGGCAGCAGTTCCGGCAAGGCTAAAGGTCATTCGGGGTATGATCAATTGGTTTAGCACACTTTCATTCACCTTGTTTGATTCAGTAGCCTCACACATATTTTTTCCACCTGGTCTATCACATGCCTTGCTACTAGACATAGAGAGACTCTCCATGCCCCAGGTGATGAGTACACTTTTTGGGGGTCATACGAGAATGGTTGATGTTTTTCGAGTATGTAGACTGATGTTGGGGCTGCATCAGTCTATTATGGATCTCCTTCTACAGAAAATGCAGCCAAAATATGTCATCCTAGGCATCAACTTGTTGATTTTTGTGCATGCAGTTATCAACTAATTCTGGAGAAGAGTCATGTTCTACGATGAGGATTTCCAACTTGAAGCTTTTGTTTATCATATGGGGAGATAGAATTTGGAGCCTCTTATTCCTATGTTGGCCGAGTTTCAGAAGAATAAATGGATACTGAGATGATGGATGTACCAGGAGTTGACCGATAGTTCGGAGATCATATTTGTGAGGATTCTGTTACTCTAACCCCTTGACGTGTTATTGAGACTAGGATAGACATACAACCCAATAATAGTCCAATTTCGATGTATCCTTATAAAACGGATCCATGTGAATTGTGGGAGTTGTGGATTTAGATTGATAATCTAATGAATAAGGGTCTTTTCCGACCGAGCGTATCACCATAGGGTGCCCTAGTCTTGTTCACGAAAAAGGCAGATGGTGGTCTCATGATATGACTAGACTACCGAAGACTGAATATGGTAATGTTAAAGAACATTTAACTTATCCCAATGATAGGCGATCTATTTGATCATCATATGGGAGATGGTAGGTTCTCTACGATTTATATGCGGTCTGGGTATCACCAGTTAAGGGTGAAGGGAAGGGATATCCCAAAAAATGCTTTTAGGTGAAGGTATGGGCATTTTGAGTTCATATTCATGTCTTCCTTGTTTACGAACACACATGATGTGTTCCTGTGGATAATCAACTATGTTTTCCATGAATTTCTAGACTAGTTCATCATTGTGTTCATTGATGACATCCTGATCTACTAAGGATCAGAGGAGGTTCACAATGAGCATCTGATAATGTTGTTAGGGATCCTTGTACAACTCCATCATTATGGGAAGTTGTCCAAGATCATGTTATGGATAGGAGAGGTGAAATCCCATGGAAATTTGGTGTCCTAGAAGGGGTTGAGTTTGATCCGTCAAGGATTGAAGTTGTTGTTTCATCAGAAAAACCAATGGATGTGATGGAGGTTCACATTTTCCTGGGATTTGCGGGATATTATCGGATGTTCATTCCTAACTTCTCTCAAATTCAATCTCCTTTCATAGCATAGACTAGAAAGGAGTAGGCATTCATTTGGACTAAACAGTGTCAGGCAGCTTTCAGCTATCTGAAGGAAAGGTTGGTTTGCACTCTAGTGCTCAAGTACCTGGAGGAAGTGATGTTGTGTGAGGTGTTTTATGATTCTATTAGATAGTACATGGGGTGTGAGATGATGCATCAGTGGGGAGTGATATCTAAAGGTTATAGGAAGTTATGTCCTCATGAATGTAACTATGACTCCAATTACATAGTGCATTCATTAGTAGTGTCTGCATTGAAGTTTTGTCGGTATTACCACATCGGGGAGCACTTTTTTGTCTTCACATATCCCAAGAGTTTGAGGCATATCATTACCCATCGACACCTGATCATGAGACAACTAAGGTGGGTTGAGATTATCATGACTAAAACTTCGATATCCTTTACACTGATGGTAAGTGGAACATTGTGGTTGATGCCTTGGGCAGGATGTCAGAGATGGAAGCTGTTGAATAATTTGTGGATGCTTGGAAGGCAATGGTGGAGTTGGCTTCCCTAAACTTTGTTTAAAGTTTGGATGGTGGTAGAGGTTTTATTTTTCAAATGAAAGTGTTGCCTCTTATATTTCATATGGTGTAGGAGTCTCAATGGGGGGACTTAGAGGCTGAAATGATGTATGGTCTTGTTAACCAAGGCAATGTTCCGGAAGGATGGTCAAAAGACAAGTAGAATCAGTTGTTTTTTCATGGTAGGCTATTCTTCCCAGTGTAAATGCCTAGGATAGTTCTCAGTGATTACTAAAAATCACCTATGGAGGTGCTCCCAAGAGTTTACAAGATGTACCGGTGTTTGAGGGGTTTTTTTTTGGTTTCCCATGGTGATACAGGTAGTGGAGGAGTGTGTGGAAAATGCCTCATGTTCCTGTAGGTGAAGGATGAACTCCACATAACAGGAGGTTTGTTGTAGCCTTTATATGTTCCTGATTGGATGTGGGATGACATCTCAATGGATTTCTTCATAAGACTACCTATGGTTCAAGGAGGCTGTGATGCTATCTAGGTAGCGGTAGACCGACTAACAATATAATCTCACTACCTGGCGATCAAGGAATCGAGTGTGGTGGATTCCTTAACACGAAGATACTAGGACGAGGCAGGGAAATTTCATGGAGTTATAAGGTCCATTGTCTCATATCGTGATTCAAGGTTTACATCATGAGTCTAGAAGAGATTTCATCATGCTTCAGTTAGCCTACTCTATCTTACCACTACATTCCACCACCAGACTGATTGGAATATAGAGCACACCATCCATACAATGGCGGATATGATAAGGGCATGTGTTTGGGACTATGTGGGAGAATGGGAACAATATTTAACCTTAGTATAGTGTTCCTAAATTATTATCTATCACATTACTTTTGGAATGCCACCATTTAAAGCCATGTATGAGAAGTCGTGTCGTTCACCCGTTTTCTAGATTGTGGTTGGGGAAGAAGGTGTTTGTGTCCCACAGGTGGTTTAGAGCATGACAGAGATGATTCATATTATATGGGATACAATGAAGACAACTCAGGACCAGCATAAGTCGTATGTCGATCATAGGAGTAGACCCTTGGATTTTGAGGATGCAGACCATGTGTTCGTGAAGGATTCCCCACGATGTGGGCAGCGAAGTTTCAGAAATGAAAGCAAGCTCTTTAATAGGATAATCGGGCCATTTGAATTTTTGTGATGATTAAGCATGGTGGAATATCAGCTAGTGTTTCCACCTCAGTTTGAAAGGATCCAAGACATTTGACACATCTCCAAACTTCGTCAATATCTACATGATGACTCCCACGTCCTTGACTTGGGAAAGATGGATATCGAGGATTACAATACATTCATATTGAAACAGGTGGGGATTAAGGATCCTGAGGAGAAGGTGATTCATGGATGAACCATTCCATTGGTTCTTGTGTTGTGGAGGCATAACAGCCTCAGGTAGAGGACCTAGAAATGAGAGGCACATATGACTTCCCAGTACCAAGTGATGTATTGTGTTTTGTTCCATTTTGTTTCAACATGTTTATGATGTAGTGGTTGACCTAGTTAATAGTTTATTGTTTTTCCCTTGTTCAATGATTGTTTGTGGAGAGTCCTGACTATAGAAAAGTAGAGGACCTAATCCCTAATCAAGACGAATTAATGTGGATGTGATTGAACACTTGTGGGAGAGTCAGGGGTGCCCAAGTGGATAGTATCATGAAATGGGTTTAGGGATTCCATAATCCATATAACTGGATGGTTTCAACATTATGTGTTGTGCTATCACATGAGAGAGATGTGTTCCTAGATGTCGAGGAGTTTTACTCATGTGAGGTATCATTCGAGGTGGTTGTTCGGACCCCTTTTTTTTATTGGGTCTAGTTTTGATTTTCAAGGGAAAGAATATTTTGATAGGTATATGATGTAATGTCCTAGATAGTGACTCAATAAAGGTCTTTCAAAAAAACATGTTTCCATCAAAAAGTTCCACATAAATGATGACATCCATCACGGTGGCACAGTAACAGTGGCACCGGTCACAGTCAAACACCGAAATGGTGGCATCACATACGGTGTTCCACCAAACTATAGGCTCCGTGAAAGTGGCACCGTAATAGTCGCACTTTCACTATCACACAAATAAACCGCATCACCACTAATGGTTTCACCATGACCATGGAACAACTTGCGGTGTCTCACCAAACATTGTCCCACCTTTTGTTTCTTTTTATAGTTCTACTCCCACATATTATCTTTTGATTTAATAATTTTTTAATAACCTTTTGAAATCCCTTAAAATACCATGATTGATATAACAAAAACCTCCCTATGAGTTGGGCAACCGATGAATTAGCAAAACATGAGGCTTTTTCCTCAGTGTCACACCTATTTCACATAATTTACTCCTCCACCCCTGTTACGTGGTTTTCCCATTTAAAGTAAATCCTTTAAATCACAGTCGTTTTGGTGACCTATCGAATCAAAATTATTAAATAAAAATTATTTACATCATGTGTTTGGAGTCCCCCTTTCCAATTCTATTGATTCGATTGTGCTGGATCCTCTCATACTCGTTCTTGGAGTCCTCATAGTTCTTCCCCTACAAGATTTCCCTTCCTAATTCTTGGAATGTGGAGAAATACAACGATCATTGATCATCCAGGTACGATTTTTTCCTTCTTCTCTCTTTAATGTGTATCGTGCGGGGTGGGAATGATAATGTTACTATGGGGATGGATGAAACCAAACCGTAATGATGATAATAAAATGTTTTAAAAGAATTTATGTGTGTTTATGACGACGATGTAGTACTCTTTTACACTTTATTATATGTTGTGAATTTTATAGGCTTATGTCCACTGAAAATAATGATCGTTTGTAGTCCATTATTTCACACTAATGAAATTCTATTTTTCAGGAAATTTCTATGATTGAACATCTATAACATGGAAATTGTTTAATCACATAAACATGGTTGATTAAATGGATTTCCAATGAAGAAGAATACTTGTGTGATCACTCCCATTATCCAAAAATAAAGAATAAACTAATTGAATGGTGTGTTTGAATAAAAAAACTACCTTAATATATGTAGGTAACATGTTTGGTTTATCTTCTTGATGATTGTGTGGTGACGTGGATGAGGATGTGATCCCCTACTACTGTTTAGTTATTGGTTTGTGGATTTGTGGTCGTGTAGGGATGTATGTTGCTGCTTGGTTTGGTTTTAATAAATCGAGGGATCTCACAGATCACTTTTTTATTGTGAAATTACAAGAGAACTGGGTTTGAACACTTAAATTGATTCTTAGATTTTTTTTATTCCTAGTCATGTGGTTATGCCTATTACTTTCCCAGTGGTGAAGAATTATCTAAATGGATTCTGTTGAATATGATACCAAGGTTGGGCTCAATGGTTAATTGCTTTCCTAGAATGTGTTTTTAGATAGTTGTGTCTACTGTTCTTTTTATGAAACAATAGTAATGAGGGTGTTTGTGTTTGGGCTGGTTTTGGAACCCCTAGGTTGGGATGAGTGCTTGATTACAAAAATTTAAAATTTAGTTCTTATGTTTCTTATTCGCATCACAACCAAGTTGGGAACTTTTTTTCGATCTCCCCCATCACATGTGGGAGGTTGTTCATCCCAAAACTTCTATGAGTGGCTGTTTATTTTCTCCTTTTCAGCTCATTTTCCCATTATTTACCCTGATTTATCAGGCATGGTAGATGTGGTGGTTGGCCTAGATGTGTTGGATAAGGTTGTTTCTCATGTGTCTTCGGGATAAGGCCAAGGTTTCTTCGGGAATGACAGCAGTTGTTCGGGCCAAGGTGTATTCAAGCATGGTTGTAGTTGTTCTGGCCCAGGTGTCTACGAGTTTGGTTACGTGCGGTTGTTGTGGCACAGGTGTTTGTAGGTGAGATAAGAGGTTGTGGTCTCCCATGTGTGTGCATGTGTGGTATTGTAGTGAGACTTCGGTGAGAATGGCGGGGGAGTTCTGATACATAAGATGTATTCAATAACCAGTGGGATAGTGGTGCGGGGTATCCAAATATCAATGTGTTATTACTATTACTTTACATGACATGTTTTTTTGGAGAATGTTCCTTGGTGTGGTTTGGTGGATAGTTTATATTTTAGGATCTTTCCTTATCTCTTTTTTCTCATGGGGAATTATAATTTCGCCCCGCTTGTGCACGAGAGCATTTGGTTTTCCCAACTGAGTATACATGAATGATCGCATTATGTATATAAAACTGTTTTCATGTTTCGATGAGGACTTTGAAAACTGTTCCGGACTCTAATATTGTTGGGAGCATTGAAATTTACTCTTTTATTTTCTTTTGGTACATTCTAATGGAGTTTCTTGTATTTTTGGTTGCACTTATTATTGAAACATTCCTATTGGAATGGATTGTTTTGGTTTTACTTTTACTTTCAGTTTGGGTGTTTTTTGGGACTTACTATCTTATCTACAAATCCTACTAAATAAATAGGGTAATGCCTTCTATTTTTCATGTGATTTTATACCCTTGATTCTTTTCAACACTCTGGTAAATTTTGAAGGCTGGTCTCGGGGTTCATTATCTCCCCTTTAACTTGAAGAAGGAATGGTTTGACAATTTGTTGTCCCTTCCCTCATCTTGTTGAAGGCGGGTCATGACACAATCATTTATCCACTCTAACTATCTTCTAACAATCTTGTTCAACTACTTCTATGTGAATATATATTTCATGGATTTTTTTTAAGTATATATATCGAACATTTAACAAAAAATATAATTCCTCCATATCTATAATTCCAATATTTATTCTAATAACTCAAAATTTTGAGTTGGGTAATTTATTTCATGAATCTTCCACTATAGTGAATTATATTCTATTACCATGTTATTATTCCTAATTACTCATCCAAAACCATGGATTCAATCTCATCATGCTGCCACATATTCTTAATTATATTCCGTTGCGGATCTTCTTCACCATTTAAGCAATAAACTGCTAGAATGGCATTATCATTCTTGGAACCATGAACAAAGGAGAATACTGTTTTAGTTGTAAAAATCCTTTTTTCTGTAAGAAGTGGATCAAGAGAACCCCCAAAAGAAGGTAGATGTCCCCTCATGAATGAATTGACAGAATTTTATTACCTCTTTTACTAATTTTTTTGTCCACCATGAATCATTACATGAGAAATTTGTGTGATAATATAAATAAGGTGTTTCATTCCATCTCCCGCAGCATTTTGTTGCAAAGGTGTAAAATCATTACATTTATCATCGCAATCTCCATTAACATGGTTCCTTCATGTTCTAGACATTTACTAAAACCAAAATCATAGTTTAAGAAGTTGTTATCATATTGAGGGACCACATAATATAGAAATATCACTTGTAGGATATCGAACATAATCCATACTACATTATATATGGAAACATGGGCTTTCCATGGGATATTCATAGTAATGATATGAATAAATACTTCATAATGGTCCACTATGAGTTTTTGAATTCCATTAAAATATCCCTCACGAGTGTCAAACAAAGTTTTCCATAATGCCCATTATCATGTACCAGATTACCTTGAGTCAGGCCAGGAACATCTTCTCGATGTTGATACACCTAGGTACATCTATGGTAGAGCCACATCTATTTTTAGTGTCAAAAAAATGATGAATTTCTAGGAATCCAGTCACCCAATCCTTCCAAAAAATTCATGGATTTTTTTAAAATATCTTGTGATCAACATAATCATCCTTATACATGTCCATAGGGTTGTTACTACTGTATTCTAATCCTATTTTTCCAAAGGTTTACTATAACATTTCTCCGACACCAACTATAGAAACCCATTATTTTTAAACATTATCATTTCATTACTTATGAGGAATACATAAACATTATACAAACTGACACCCAAAGACAGTAGTTTGTATAATGCCTTTGGAAACATCTAAATATAAAACTATTACATATATGAGATACTTTGTCACCCACTAGGTTCTTTATTACAAGAACCCTTCTTATAAAAATAAATCCTAAAAATATTGTCATATCCTGAAGAAGGAAACATCAAAATGGGTGATCTCAAATGCTTAGTATATGTAAAAAAGGATACATGTAATCATAAACATGAGCATCTGGTTTTTTGAACATGATCATGAAAATAGAAGATCATACCCTAAATATCAACGGTCATATACATGAATCATGGAATTGAGCTTGGTTGTTTGTAAGACATGAATCAAAATAAATTAAGTGACATAAGACATGAAAGCATAACATATGATTAATACATGGAAATGTGGAAAAAAAATCTTATAATACTTTCCATAGTATCAATGGAAACCATTACAAGACCATCGCAGTGAAAAAATTTCATTACTAAACCATGTGAACCATTGTTTTGAGCCCTGTATTACTAAACTATGTAAACCCCCATTCCAGTCAAGTATTAACAATCTGAGTAAACCCTTGTTCTATCCCAATATTACTGAACTAAGTAAACCCTCATTCCATCAATTTATTAAAGAACCGATTAAACCCTTCTTCAAGCATTGTATTACTGAACCGATTAAACCCTTATTATATCCATGTATATCCCATGACATATAAATCTTTAACCAATTCATTTTACGGAGGTATATGTCTCACCCATCACATAATGAAATCGTATATACATGTAGCACATGATCATAAATAAGAAAATAATAACCCATCAAATGAAAGAAGTATCATAAAAATGTAATCAAATCATTACCTGTGGAATGATATATTTTTCAAATTCATTTCATCATTAATTTAACTGGTGAAAAGAAGTTTGTTTCTAAATCATATAACCCGTGATAGAGATACAAGATTCATAAACATCATTCCATCAAATCATAATAAATTATTTGAAATAATATGAATGTAAACATTGAATAATTTACCCATAGAGGCATGGGAATAACCAATCAATGTTATCATAGAAGTGAAATAATTTTCCTTGTTCTTTTAAAATCATTTCATGGGCAATATAGCCTTTGGTTTTTTAAATTTTTTTTATAATATAAAACATTCTGAAATAATTTTTTTAAATATATATTAGAATAATTATAAATTAATACTTCAAAACAATAAAACATTTTTATAATGATTTTACATAAAGATTAACTTCATGTATCATTTGAAAAAAAAATGAACATAGTTTTTGATTGCAATAGATTTCAAACTGAATAGAGGGATGGTAGTATTGCACTAAAAGCATTATCTTAAGTGCCAAATAATGTAAAATTGATACAACCTGATGAGGATATCATTAATAAATATAGAAGAAGGAATTTCATGAATAATATCGATATATTTCATCTAATTAATCATAAACATAAATAATCTAAAAAAATGATATGATTTCCTCAATAATACTACTATCCATGTAAGAAAAGGAAATTACATTAATATGAATATATCATTAAAATAAGGATATTACTAATATAACTTGTATAATAGAATTATATAAACCTCGAAAATGTGTTTATGTGCATAAAAAAACATGAGTCTATAAGAATGAAAATTTTGGCAAAATAGTATTACAGATTTGATAATCAATGAATGTTAAAACCCATGAAAGATGGATCACATAAAAAAATTTGAATAGTAAAAAATCTATTTTTATTATAAATATAATTAAATCATGGGAAGTACATACACCAATAAAAGGAAATATAGGTGATCCAAACATGAATCTCACTGAAATTAAATGTGACATGAAATTCCCCTCACCTTGTGTAATGACTCTCTCTATACTCTTACAAGATTCTTATAAAATAAATATAAGATTATTATAAATATTTTATAGAGTAATATTTTTATAAATAATACCATATTTTTTTATTTCATTATTTTCCCTTTTGTAAATGATCTTATGTTAATGTTTAACTTTGGATAATCATTCGCATTGTACATCGCTGGTGTCTTAATTTGAAATAATGTTGGTCCTTATACATATATCATGATTCTAGAATGTATAAAATTATATATATTATAGATATAAATATAATATAAATATAATAATAATTTATTTCATATTGATCTATGAAATGAAATACATCATTCATGGAGACGACAACTCATTCGTTCACATGAACGTTCTTTCCGATTTTATTATTGTATCGAAGGAAATTATGTAATTAAATTTGTAAATATATATATATATATATATCATTATATATTTAATTATTCAAGTAGAATTAATATATAATATGTATCATATTATTTAATTAAACTCATCCTTAATAAATTCCATGAGGTGTGTGAATGAATCACACTACTTTGAGGAGGTTGTAGTCCACACATCCTCAAACGAGATTATCATAGTAACAAAAAATGGAAGTTAAAAAAGTTTTTTTGTTACAAAACGAATACATATGATTAAATACAAAACAAATATTCTATATTCCTATATAAATATTGTGTCTATAATAACTTCCATCATGATTTGTGGTAATGGAGAAATGAACAATCATTATTTCTTGAGGTAGTAGTTTGTCATAAATAGTTTTAGTATGTTAACCACACAGCATATGGAGGTGTGTGTATGTGTACCTCAGGAAATTTGAATAAATAATCCTACTATATAGAGGATACTGGTTTTTTCAAATAGAAGGGAATTATTCTAGTGGAGGGTAGAGAATGAAAATAAAGTAAAGGAGCCTGAAATAATACATTACCTCTTGATCAAGTAACTTTTTTTTGTTTCTGCCAAAATGATTTCATAAGAGGGTTTCTTCCCAAAGGGGGAATCAAGGTATACATTAGTATATTGTCCGGGTAATTTGGGTAGGTATTTTCCAAACATAAGAGGCTTGAGAGGTGTGACTATTTATTAGAGGTGGTGGCCTTTTACAAGGAATGAAAAAACTCACATAGAATTTTGGTAGTCAAATTATTTGTGCACATGTTCATACTTAAATAAAATCATTAAAAACAAAAAAACTCAATATTTTATGTTTTGTTACCTAAATTTGGACATACAATGGGGTTTTATCACGTTTATAGGTTATTTGGGCCCTTAAATTTAATTTTTAGTTCCTAATAAAGCTAAACATGTCCTTAATTATTTTGATTAATTTTAATACCAATTAATTTTAATTTTGGTAATAAAATAATATGGTATAATTAGACACAAAATTTTACACAAAACACTATGGTTTTTGTTGGATTTTTGAAAGTCACATTCAGTTGTGGAAATAATAAAATTAGTGCTAATCCCGCAGATGGGACGAAATAACGTGGTTTTAATGTAAAAATATGTTCAAACATTTGTTAAGGTTTTATATTATGTTTCATTGTTAATTTTCTTCTAATAAATTACATTGTATTATTAAATTTAATATTAATCTAACGTGACCTTAATATATTTTTATAATATCATTTATAAATAATAAATAATTAGACCAATAGGAAATTTTTACTATAAAGTAATATTTTTTCATTGTTCATAAATAATGAAGTTTCTTCGAAAAATTTAAAATATTCACCATAAGATAATTTCTACATAATTAATACTAAAAAGAAATTTATTTAATCAAATTAAATTTCTAAATATGTATAAAATTAGTTTCATTATTTGAATCAGTTTATTCGAGAAAAATATTATTTTTAAATATAAAAATGTCTTTATCGAAATTCATATCATTTATTATGAAAATGTTTAATTTATATTAAAAATTTTATTTTTTTTAAAAAAATAATTTTTACTATTTTTATTAATTTTTTATCCAGAAGGTTTTATTTATATTATTCAAGTAATTATAACAAAAAAAGTAGATATTTTATAAGAACATAGTGTTCTGCGCATCATACTCCAGGTCTATGGTGCGTGGAATTTACCACGAGTTAGTTCAATGTGAAAGGAATCATTCACATAATGAATTTCAATATATATATTAAAATAAAAATTTATTTTAAAAAATATGTTTATAATAAATCGGGGTGCTACACTATTGTTATAATGTAATTGAGAGGCGTTTGACGATACTACCATGATTTATTCTCTATGGTAAGTGTGGTTCATTAGATGATATAACTTGGACTGGTACCCCATGGAATGTTTAAGGAATTGTATGATATTACCTAGACTGATTATCAAAGGCATTGTGATGAAATTTATTGTGAAATGGTTTTCCCAAGTGGGATAGGAAATTTAAATTATTCCCATGTCCATGGAAATTAACAAACATAGGATGCAGTATAAATGATGTAAATGCCTAACTAATGACACAAATGGTGAGAATGATAAATTTATTGTTATTAACTAATGGTTGTGTGATTAATTTGTCTTAGTAAAGGCCCCTTTCAATTTAAATAATGTGTAACTCTTATGATTTGGATTATACCCCCAGTGTGTCCTGACATTGTTTTTTATTGGATGAATCTAATTGAATTAATGGATAAAATGGATATTAATGAATTAATTAAATGAATTCCTTGTTGTATTTTTTATATGATACAATTGATATTTTTTTATACAGTGTTTTACTGAGTGGTTATTTTTTTACTCCATTATCGGTGGCCTACTATGTTTTACACACACCCTCCTCAGGCCTAATGAAATTTTGGGATCCGTGCAGATGTATCTTGTTTCATGATACAGGTTTAGGACAAGGACCTAGTGTTTTGTTGACCATGGGATGATAGGATGAATCTTGAGAGGTTAGGACGGGGATTTGACTTGGGTGCTTGTTAAGAATTTTTTTTTAGTTTTTGTTTGTTTTATATTTTATGGATTACTAACATGTAGTGTATCAATCATATTGTTATTTCATGTACTATTAGGATACTTGTTTGCTTTTATCGAATTATTTTTCATTTATTAGTTCAATATATTTATTAAGTATATTTTAATTACATTATTTTTGTATTACTCCTAAAAGAGGATATAGTCAACAAAAGGATTCTCTATAGACATGCACTGCAAGTTGGTAGCATATGGAATATTGGGAGGGGTCCTTGATGTAGTGTGACAACCAAACATGGGGAACTAGATATAGAGGACACTAGGAAATGTCTATTATAACATGTTTGAAATTAGTTCCTTTGGAGAAGAAATACACAGTAGAACACTGACATTATGAGATAAACTAAGGGTTGGCTCGTTCATCTATTCTCATGACATTGATAGAGAGCCTCGATGGAATGGGGAGAGAAAGGTCTAGATTGGTGAAAATTCATGCTATCACAAAATCATCTAACTGAAGAGTCCATTCATGTTTATTAAGGTAGAATATATTCGAGTTATTGATCCCATGAAGGTGGGATAGATAAGTAAATTATAGGGGTATTCCTAAAAAAAGTTCAATTTGGCTACCCTTGAGGTGTCCATTACAAAATGGGACACCATCATCCATAATAACAAATGTAATATATAATAACTATTAGATCTAGGAAATAAACCCCATCCCATGATGAAATCATTTATGGATTCCAAGATGATGACGAAGGCCCTCATTTTCCACGCTAAGACATTTTATGGGTGATATATCTTCCAAAATTCCTAAAAAAATTAAACATGTATGGTGGAGGTTTGTAAACCCAGAATCTTAAAAGAAGACTCCATTTCTAATTATATGCTTCTTCGCTAAAGGACATTGTCAATATAGAGAGTACTGATGAATTTCTTTCCATGTATGAATCATAGTTTAGGGTAACATCTGGGGAAGGGACACCCCCTAGTGTTGGTATAGATCTTGTTCAACAAAGAATTTCATAAAAAACCACATAGGAGAAGGACAATGTTACTGAATGATATGGAACCAACTAGGAGAGACTCAGTGAAGCCTAACGAAAACTCATAAGCCTCAAATGTCTATAATATAGATGATCTCAGATCTATAGATGATGGAATCTCAATGGAAATTGTTAAAAAAAATTACAATTCATTAGCCCATAAGGGATATTATTTTCCATCAACTCTTTTATTTTTACCAACCACTATAAGATAAAATTTCATTGAAACTAAATTTTTAAAACATGTGAAAATTTTAAAATAATTTTCATTGAATACAAATTTGAAAAAAATTAGGATTCATTAAAATAAGTTTAATTAAATTTCTTATTGGAAATATCCATTTTTAGTAGATGTATTATTTATATAAAATAAAACATTCTGAAAACATTTTCATTGGAAATTACTTTGATAATATATAAAGAATTATTTGAGAATTATTTAAATTAATTTTAAAAATATATGTCTTTTAATCCACACAAATTTTAAATGATTTTAAATAATCATTTAAAAATATTTTATTAATTTTTTTTAAAATAATTTTTAATAAATCATATTTCAAAACGGAGAGAGAGAGAGAGAGATAATATCGTAATTTCGTAAAAATATATTCCTAATTTTCTTATGTTCCAAATAAAATAAAAATGGTAAAATTATATGAATATATCATGAATAAAATTATTATTTTAATAATTATTATAATTTATGAGATATGGGACATGATATTTTATCAACGAAAAACCTTATTATAAACAATCCCGATAAACAATGTGCCTATAACAAGAGAAACATACCACCTTGGTGAAGTAAATAATAATACCCATGAAACAATTGCATTACATCAAGATTAATTTATCATTTAAAGAATAATTTTCATGATATTATATTTCAAATGGATGTATATACACATTTTAAAATAATATAGGTTCAAAACATTAAATGTGTATCAAAGAAAAAAAATTCAAAAAAAAATTCATTACCAATTTGATATCTTTTCAATTGTAATCCGCATGAAAGAATGATTGTTGAGTGTATATGTTAATAAACATAAATTTTATTGTAATAATCATATAATAAATTCATGGAATGTATATAAACTAAAAATATAAATGTGTTTTGAATATGGAATAAGTCTCATTGAAGTAAAAGTGGTGCTAGAAGACCCCTTTCAACTTTAGTAACTTTTGAATTGTAGGATTTCTGAATGGTTACAATGTAATGTATATTTAAATATAATTAATATTCTAAAATTCATTGTTTATGAATTCATAGGTCATAATATAAACCAAGAAATAATAATTAGTGTTTCATATATCATATATCTCATATATATAAAAGGTAAACTAGAGAAAACTTACATTAAAACATGACATTATTCATACAAATTTAAATATCATGAATAATTAATATATGTTTATTATAGATAATCAAATAACCATATTATTATATATCATACCATATATGATGTTATATTGACATTATATTTCCAATTTTTTTAAAAAAATTCATGTTAATGATACATTTCTATAAATAACTTCTTTGTTTTTCATATATGTCTTGATATGTTATTCTTGACCCTACTACTTAGATATTGATATACATATTTAATAAATAAAAAAATTATAATAAAATTCATATATATCAATTATTTAATGATTTATAATAATCTGTAAAATCTATAAACTAGAAATGGAAAACATCGTTAATGGATACTGTAAGCCATATGTATACATGAATGATGTTTTTGTTTTCATGTAATATTGAATGTACAAAAGTAAGTTAAATAAGTGTAAATATTTATATATATGTATTATCATTATAAATATTTATTACAACAATAATATCATATATTTTACTAAAACTATTATTTATACATTCCATTTATTGTTTGAGCGAATCACATCACATTGAGGAGACGGTAGTCCACATGTCCCAAAACAATGTTATCATATTCCAAAAAAATGTAAAAAATGAATTTTTATGTTATATAATATTTCAATAATCATAAATAAAACATAAATATCATAAATATCATATAAATATATTATGTATATCATTATTCCCTATCGTGAAATGTTGAAATTAAAGAATGAATTAAATTGGTTTCAGAGTTTGTAGTCTACCGTACACATCAATGTTGATTGTGTATCCCATTTATTAGATGTGTCTGTGAGTATATGAAGAAAAAACTACATATAAAAATCAACATTTAATTATGAAAATTATTTTTTTACATAATCATGGAAGAAGAGTTATTTTATGGGTGGATGAGGACAAAAAACAAATTTTCTTGTTAAAGGATGTTACCACTTATTTGTGTAATTCCCTTCGTTTCAAACAAAATATGAAGTTTTTTTTCTTTTTCACCAAGAAAATAACATGAGGAATATAGGAATAATATCTTGATATTATTTTTTTAGTTTTTCTATGAGAATATGTTCTTGATAGGTGTGAATAATTTAGGGGTAGTTCTTTTATATTTGGATGGAGGAGTGGCAATATTGTAAATATACATTGGCAAAAAAAATTGAGATGTCTCCCATAAATCATCTTCCTCTAATATTGGTAATTTTTCATGAAAATGGATGATATGATATATAGATTTCCATCCAATGTATTTTAGACATGCGTGTAGGTTATTTTTCCCCTTAATATAAAATTTAACAACTATCTAAACTAATTTTTACTTTAATCACATTAATTAATTTTAATTTCATTATTTTTTTTTGTTTATGGTTTCGTTAATATAATATAAAATTTATTTTATACTTATTAAAATTCTATAATATTTACTTTAAAATTCTATGAACATAATTTTAGGAGAATAATTTAAAATATTTCCCATCGATAGGATATAACGACCAGTTTTAAAGTAAAAATGTTCAAAAGATTGAAAATATTATATGTAAAATTTCAATATGTAATTGATTTAAATTACCTAAAAATATATTAATTTATTTATATTTTATATATTTATACTTTTAAGAATAATTATAATATAATATTAAAATAAAATAAAATAGATTATATTAATTTTTTAATTGTAAATCGTAATTTTTCACTACTCATCCAAACATGAATATTCTCTGAAAAATAACAAAAAGTAATCCAAATATAATTTTTATGATACTATTTGAAAAATGAATTTGATATTTTCAAATATAATTTTATACAATTTCCATTCTCTATATTTATAATATGTTCCTCATTAGAAGGTTGTAAAATTAACCTTTATAAAAATGCATATCATTATTAATAAAGATAGTATTTTTAGTATCCCTTTTCATGGAAAAAAATATAAATGTTAAATATTTTAGTGAATAATATATAAATCATTAAACTAATTTATCAAAAGTGGTTTAATTAATTTACTATGTTATGACATGAAAAATAACATGAAAATCGTGTTTTATCAAAAGATTTCATGTATTTTTAAAAAGTTTTCATTTCAATTTGTAATAAATATGTCACCATGTAAATATTATATTATTAATTTGTAATATATATTGTGAGGATTAAATAAATATTATTTATAATAAACAATCCAACATATGGGTGAGAATTATAATAATATTTTAATAATTTTATTAGTAGTACATTGTAGTTTGGAAAAATTTGGTCTTGCGTGTCACTCAAGTTATTTATGGAACTCAAAATTGTGTGCAACACTAGGAAAAGATAGTGTTACTTGTAATGAAAGATAATTTATGTGTTTACTATAGTGGATGAATGTTATTTTTTATATACATTTAACGAATAACTAGGAGAATCTATATAACAGAAGTTATCTTTAGTGTTACATTAAAAGAAAAAACATTTTAAATTAATTTGGGAAAAATTAAAAAAACATATGTGTGTTACACTAAGGGATATGAATGAGGATATTTCATCTATACCACCTCTCTATATTCCATAATATGATCCCCTTCGACTAACTGTGATTCTAGAATCATTTCTTCTTAAATAAATGGTATAAAATTTTATTTATCCCACCATTATCAATTCTTGTTGTAGATCGCTTATTATAGGTCATTAGAGAGATGTATTGGATATATATTTTACAATTGGTTGGTGAATTTAATGATTATATTTTGTTTTTCATGAGATTGGGTGAAATTTAAAATGGAATCACTTAAATAATTATTGTTTTTCTTTTTTCTGGTTTTGTGTTCTGATGGGGGTATTTCACACTCAGTTTCTAAAGTATTCGACAAATAGATATCTCCCAATTATTTTTCATGTATTTTTTATTTTATGAATAATTCCACTAATAAATTATAAAATTAAATAATTTGAAGATTGATGTTACTTTGTATAATGTAGGGCCTCCAGTGGATGTATTAGGGATAGTTGGATGTTGATGTGGCTTGGGGGGCTTAGGTAGATTTTTTAGTGCATGATATTAAAATGAATATTTCCTCACGTTGGAATAAGGTTGAACATTTATAATACAGATTTTATATTTATTATTATTTATATATATATTTCACGTGTTATGTATTATTATCTATTGTGGTGATATGCCTATTTTATTTCGTATTAATAGTTTGACTTAAATTATATTCTAATGCTTGGAATTGAAAATGTAAAAAATAATTAATCGGCCTCTCCATTGGAAATTTCAATGGTATTTAATTGATGATTCCCTAAGTATGAATGTATCCCATTAGGTGTATATAAACCAATGGGTGACAAAAATATTAAATGAGCCTAATGTGATGGTTCATAGTATAGTCTTCCATTGATTCATCAATGAATAATTTAGTGTTACAAGAAAATTATGGGCCTTTTTGGCCATGTTGGAACCTTGTGGAACATTAGGTAATTGGGAAAGTATGGTGACCATTTAAAAATTGTTCTAACACCTGTAATAAATGATTTTTGTAACAGTTACACTCAGGGTGAGTATTGTATATTTTTTTAGACATTCCCCAAATAACATGGGAAAGGGATGGTATTTGGGACATCTCCATTATGGGACATGTCTAGTTGTCCAGGTAGGCCATAAGTAGACATAAACAGTTCCATGGAATAATATTCAATCTGTGTGATGTGTTTTGGTCTAGGATTCATGGTTGATATAAGAGGAAAAAAAAGAATTCCCTGACTACGATTATTCAAAGTGGCCATCGGTTGATTCCCTAGTGACATGTTAACCCTAGTCATAGTGTGTGTATGTGGTTTTGGTATAGAAGATTAATAGGTCACCATAGATGTCCAAATGATTATTTTGTCCTTCTATGAATATTAAATGGATATGTTGATCCCTGGCTGTCTCACCTTGATTATGTATAGAAATTTGGTAAAATGGACACCCTTTTATTCCATCCATGCTTACTGTGTCGGGTTGGGTTGGATTCCCAATCCACCTAGAAGTAATTGGATCATATATATATATATATATATATATTTGATTTTTTACTATTTACATTCATCGCCTTGTGATTTCTACTTGGTATCATTGTTGGGGATGTAACACCCATTATTTTTTTGCTATCTTGGTCTCTTTACCTAATGATTTAAGGATAATATTTGGGGATTCCATGGATTGGGATCACATATATCATTCCACATTCTCCATGGTATAACATGTAGGTTATATAAACCCTTATAGAGTATCTGCTAACGTGGGTTCAATTACTCGATTCATGAGGACAATATTTGGGCGTTCAAATTATTGTGATATTAAATGACTATATTTGGGTTTACATGGGGTTCATCATAGGATTCATAAGTATTATTATTTTGGAATACAATGGATTTTGATCCCTGATGATATTGGGATGACACATTCTTGTGATGTTCTCTGTGATATCCATCACTGGTCATGTTTTTTATGGTTGGTCATGAGTGTCACATTAGAACCCAAGGATAAATAATTGTAATTTATTTATTATTTCATGAAATAGTTGTTAATTATAAATTTAATATAAAATTAAAACATCATTGTATTTAATGGTTATTTATGTGACCATTTTTTGGTTCTCTACTGATTTATATACTCATAGACTACAAAGATGCCATGTAATTTGGGTTCCCAATTAGCCATTCAATGTTATATTTTTCAAGTTTGCTAGATACCCACGATTTTATAATCTGACTAGATAGATTAGATGAATGATGTATATAAATGAAGTGATTCTTCATGATATGATTAGATCCTATTTTATTTTAACATAACTCATTTTTATTATATCTATATATCTGATCTTCCCAATGGGTCATTAGCGTTGCATGCTAGAATAACCATGAGTATAAATGTGTGAATTTAATTATTAACAAGGATTGATACTGTTATATTCACCTAATGATATTATTGTTTTATTTTATGAATCTTTGTTGATTAATTCTTGACATCACATCTTAATATGGGTGTATAGTCACTCCTTGATACACCTCTATGTGGCCACTACTAGTTGGTATATTTTTAAATATTGGGAGGCATTCATGAGATCACGACCTGGTCAAATATTTTTACAACATAACAGTGATGTAGTTTGGGGAATTACAATGTTGTATTAGATTATCAATTTCATTTCAACTATTTTTGGTCATTTTAAGACATGGGACTTTCTAATTTTTCAGGTCATGGGATGAATATTAGACAATTACATCATTAACACCGTTCATGATACAATGTACATGCTACTAGGATATTGGTATTTAATATATAATTTTTTTATTTGACGGCTTGATGAATTTAATCTAGGATAATGAACATTTATTTATATATTTATGAAATTTACAATTTATTACAGGTTTGATATTATCCCACAATGGAATGACATGTTTAATGAATCATATTTTACATATATAATACTCCTGAAATTTACATGATTTCAACATTATTATTATTAATGACAAGGGTTTAGTTATTTATAATTATAGTAACATCTTATATGGGTTTTCCCTATATATAATGGAATTAAATTATACTCAACTGAACCATGGTATTTTTATGATTCTCGGTCATGTGGATTTATAACATGAAACATCAGAATATTTACTACATAACCCATATCTGTATCTAGTTATAATCAACAAACTAGATTGCAACATAAATTGGATTCCATAGTGATTGGTTATTTGAGGGTGGTCACTAAATAGGTTATGTTTCATGAAGTGTCAGTAACAACCTATATGTTGTTATTCCATAAATTATTGGAATGATATTACACTTAACTGAACCAGGGTATTGTGTTTACTCGTCGTAGATCAAATAAGGTGATGCCATTATCTGATGATAGATTATATCATAGGTACTGTGGGAATAGTCTCATATGTGGATTCCTGGTGGAAAAATATTTCCATGTAGGTATTTTTTAAGTATGGGATGTAAGTTTTGAATATATTTGATAATATAGAGTGAATATTTTGTCTCATGAGTATAAGGGGGATATTGAGACCATAATTGATTAACATCTCCCATGAGATGTGACCATCACATCAGAAGGAATATGGACTATGAGGATGGAACTAGTGACCATTGGGACATAAATATAGATTTTAGTTCATTGTTTCCAACTATTATGATAGTATGACACGTTAGTTGGGTTATCTCACGACTGGTAGTAACACAGAGACATGAAGAATATAAATATGTTTACTTTTGAAGAAAATGAATTTATGGTTCTTTAATATTAGATGTTTATACTTGTAGAGGATTTATGAAGTGTTAGTGCATGTGAGGAATGCCTATGTAATGAGGTTGATATTGTAAATGAGAATCCATAAGGATGAGTATAAAATGGGAGGGGTTTTAAAATAGTATATGAATTCATTGGTGTTTTGGTATATGATGAACCTAAATACCTTTTGGGTTTCAATGTATTTCTGTATGGGAATGATAATTAGAATTCCTGGTATTTTTTCATATTTTTTTCAAATAGATGTGATAGTGTCGTAAAGTATTATAAATATTGTAATGTCCCCATTGTTAGGGATGTCATGTTTTTTTATTATGTAATAGTTAAATTCCCTATTTTGAAGAGAAGATTCAATGGTTCTCTGTTTAGATGAGACTAATGTGTGTGATGGGTATCACCTATAATGAAGTCTCAAGGGTCTATTTTTGATGTTTTATAACATAGGAGATAATTAAATGAGTTATTGAATGGATGCATTGGGAGTGTATGCACAATATGTTTAGAAAATATATATCCATTATGCATTGTTAGTTATGATGTCTGTTATATTAAAAATAAATGAATATTCATATATATGATTTTAATTGATGGGTTTAATGAGATGTTATATTGTATAGTGGATGATTTTTTAATGAGAAATGGAAATATCAATAGGAAGATGGATGATATCTTGGATTGATTGAGTTAATTTGAATGGTCGATCTAGGCTGAATTTTTATATGTGGTTCAGATTTTATTGAGGATGAGCATGGATTAGGTAGAGCTAATAATGTTTAATGATTCTAATAAATGATTATATTCTATATGATTGGTATGAATAAATCCATATAGTTGGAAGTTAACCATTTATTTATTGAGTTATTTGCCTTTGATATAGATTTCCGATATTCATTGTGTGTCATTGTTGGTTTTATTGGTGTGTTGGGAATATGTAGAATATGATGTTTTATGTTGGTGTTCGAGTATGACAATCATGCCTATATCTACTCATTATGTGCTATGAGTTATTGACCATGGGCTACATAGTGAATTGTATTTTATAGTAGTGTAATTTTAAGGGAAATCCATTGATTGATGGAATCATATTAGACATATGATGTATGTATTTATTAATGGATTGGTCGTGATGAAAATAAAATGGTAACTGGATGGTCAAGGATTATTTTTGAGATTTTTGATCTTATGAATCAAATTCAAGAAGTTGCATATCATATTTCATAATGGAGATTCATATATATCTATAGATGTAATTAATTAATTGGCTTTACGATCCGTATGAAATAAATGTGATTAGAGGGTGGAACAGATTGGAGGTTTTCTATTTCCGAGGGTGAGAAGATGATAGTAATTGATGATGGTCGAAATCCCACAATCGAATATCACTGAATCTTGAGTTCAAACATTGTTTTGATATTTTAATTATCATAGGATTCCTTTTAGGGTAATGGTTTCTTGATCAATTAGTTTTATAACACATTTCTAAATTATGATAATATTTTTTTGTGGGAGCTCATATATAGGAGTTTCTATAAGCTCTTTTTCAATTAATTGAATGTGATGGGTTTGTAAAGATATTGTTTGTATCAAAATGCGTATGATGTAAGTGTTCTATGAATTGATTGTGGATTTATGAATAAAATTTTGTGTATTACGTTTTATTCATGGTAGGTTCTGAATCATGAAAATCTGTAATGAATTTTGATTAGGAGGAGTAAACACTCATGACACGTGTTCTAGAAGGTAATTGGGATTGTTATTATAGAGAATACATATAGATGGTTGTAAGAAAAAGGAGAATTAATTTTTTAGAGTGACTATGACTTTGGGTATAACTTCTGATTAGAATCATTCATTTTGAGTTGATTCTTATGGTGGAATGAACCAAAATACTATTTATTTATTGATCAGTTATGATATGGTTACATGGGATTGATTTTCACATTTTTTCCCTATAATTTTATTTCTGTGATAGTGATAACCAAAATCTCATATTATGATAAATTATGGACCTCGAACTGGGATAAGAGGAGACAAAAATTTAATATCATTACAATGTTGAATGAAATAGTCAAATTGAATTTTCACAACCAAGAATGGTTGAAACATATGGTTGGATGACCAAAATGTCTTTTTATGGATGTCATGTGTTAGGGTGAATAGATAATAATACACCATGTTTATATGAGATATGAAATTCAAGGGAAATTTAAATTTTTAATATTGGTGGATATTTCAATTTGGGATATACGGCATTTAATGTTTTTCCTAGAGTATAGATATATCAAAATAATATTTTTTTATAAAAGAACGAGGGATGTATGGTGGTATGATTTCTCATGATGAATAAATATATTTCTTTAGGTAGTTATTCTACAATAATTTAGTAGTATACCACTGAGTATCTATTGACTCTTTGTTTCTAACTAGTGATATTTAAAGAATATTTTTAATTTTGATATTTTTTATTTGTGGCTTCATGGTGTTTCAGATTTTGAGGAATGGTGGAATGGGAGGAGGATATTTATACCAGTACTCCACTCTTACCTCCCACTCTCAATACTCTTATAATAATGGTCATTGTTAATTCATTTTGGTTGGTATTTGAGTTATCATCTTACATTTTCCCCTCTATTATTTATTCTTATTTTAGACAGTTTATTTTGGTCCCATTTTTTTAGGTATTTATTGATTTTTATCATCAATTGATGTGGAAATAATATATGTATTAAGGTGTTTTTATTTGGGTTTTCTTGGGGACATCCCAAGGCATAATATTTATAACAACAGACATTGTTTTGATTGAAGTAGAATGACCTATCGTTTTTATAGGGGTTTTTATAATGTATTGATAAATTTTACATATAATCTTGTGAGTAAATTAGGTATTTTTATTGATTTGGTTGTGGGTTCTCTTGGGAGTAGTTTACACCACATTTAATAGGGTCTTAGTTAGTTGAAGTCACGCAGTTATATTTTAGGAATTATGACTATTTTGGATAATATATTTCATTAATTATTTAATACTATATTATTTTTTTAATGGTTATTGTTGTGATATTAGACCAAAATTTAATTTAAATGGTCAAGAAGAAATAAGTGAGGCTTCATGATCAAAATAAAAGATGTCGAGACTTGATATTGTAATGATATATTCATCATCTATGAGGTAGGAAATTCTTTACCAAAATATCTTTGGTAATTTATAATATAGATATATATTACTTGCGGTATGTGTCATCAAAAATGATGGATAATGACCCGTTGATTTATCATAATTTTTTATATAAATGTAATAATTTTGTATGAAATGGAATGGGTATAATGGACATGATGAGCCTTGTGCATTGCTTGGAAACTGTGGCTTTTGATGGGTGAGGAAGTGACTATGAGTTTATTTATTGGAATGTATGGAATACAAAGTGTCGAAACTGAATTTGTGGAAGCAAACATATTGGCCCTTAACATAAGTTCCATTTTATTCCTCTTAGTAGATGTGATAATTGGGTTAATCTAATAAGACCACATAGGGTGTGTGAGAACCATAGGACACCATAGTGAATTTGGATAGTATGTTTACCATAGGGTGAGTGTTACTCCAATTGAGATGTGTTTACCCTTGTGGATATACTACTGGATACTAAAGGATAGGATTGGAGTTCGTATCGACAAAGTTTGAATTTAAATTGGGATAAGCCTTAGTCCATATCAAATATGGTATTTGTATAGAATCCCGCATTTTTATCACATAAACATTCATTACATTTTACAAAACCGAGGATCATTATGGTTTAGTGTCTTGGAAACGAGGAACTTAAAACATGAAAACATAAGACATTCTTCATAAACACTTGAAAGGCTTCTCCTCATGTACATATTAGGTTCATTACTGCATCTCAAGCCTGGGGACATACATCAAAAGAAAGGGTGAGCAGAAGGCCCAGTAAGGGAAAAAGGGTGAAACATTTAACATGTGATCTTGGGATACATCAACAATGTCATGAAAAGAACTTTAAGGCATGAGAAATAAATAATTAGATATGTCATAATAAAAATAATTAATAACTTGAAGATTTGGCTACAACATTTAATATTGAAAATAATTTTGTTTCACCAAGGTCCAACCCCAAGGTGTCATTAAAAATTACCAAGGTTATTCACCAAGGTATCAGTCTAAAATATCATCTCTAGAGATTAAGTCTTTACCAAATGAATTGGAGCACTATCTGGGTGCACCATTGACATGTATTTATTATCATGGGAGACATATATATCATCATCAATAATTTCATAAACAACCCATATAGCATAAAATAAATGGGTTTCATTTCTTAATCATAACGTTTTAAAAACTGCTTTAAAGACATGATCTTTATGTCACTTTAAACCCAGGAAAAGGGAAAGCGGGTTTCATGTATGCAAATCCCAGAATTTAATATATAACATTTTGATATATATGTGAATACCACTGTAGAAATAAATTCATTGAGTATTATCTTAATAACATAAAATAATTTTCAGATAAAGAGGGAGGCATTTTGAGATGAAAACAATGCAGCATAACATCTATGATACATGTTTTTAAAAAACATTGAAAAGAGAGGGGGCATGGGTCACCCACTAAAAAATGATACATAAAGAAGTAGTGGAATATAATATATAGTATTTAAGAACATGGTAATGAAATTTTAATGATATACCATATGAAACGAAGAACATGAAAGGAAGGAAAAAATAAGATTTCTCTTATGAAAATTCGGCAGCCTAACGGCGTCACTTAAAACTTCCAAAAATGAATTGACGAGATCAAAAAGGGTATCTCATCATATGAAAAAAAATGATCAGTATGATAGATATAGAGATCATACCCCATCATAATAAAAAGGAACTTGAAAGACTTGACATGAAAGTAGATCTTGAAAACGAGAAGGGTGAAACAACCCCTTAGAAATTCGACAGCCAAACGACGCCACTTAAACTTCAACAAAAATGAATTGATGATATAAAATAGGGTCTCTCATCATATGAACATAACGATAAGTATGCTAGATTTAGAGATCATACCCCCACATAATAAAAAGGAACTTCCAAGACTTGACATGGAATTAGAACATTGAAAAAGGAGAATGGTGAAAGAACCACTTAAAAATTCGGCAGCCTAATGGCGCCACTTAAAACATCAAAATACTGAATTGAAGAGATAAAATGGGGTCTCTCATCAAATGATCATAAAAGATAAGTATGATAAATTTATAGATCATACCCCAACATAATAAAAAGGACCTTGAAATACTTTACTTGAAAATAGATCTTCAGAAATGAGAAGGGAGAAAGAATCTGTTACAAAAAATTCGGCTGCCTAACGGCGCCACCTAAAACTTCATAAAACGAAATAATGATAGTAATAGGGGTTCTCTCAATATATGAACATGATAAGGGCAGTAATAGTAGTATAAAAGAACATCATTTAAAATAAGAACATGGAGCATAAAAGAAATTACATAAAAGAGATTTCTTGAAAAGAAAGAGAGAGGTCGGATCCCTTACCTTAAAACGTAACTCTTAAAACTCAAAAGATGGGACCTTGAGGGCTTGGGAGAACATTGGGAGGACTCTTTGGGAGGTAAGGAGACCCTAACTTCTTTGTGAATGATTTTGGAGTCCAAAGGATGAGAGAATGGATTGGTATTTAATGGGAAAGTGAGGGGACAAGGCATTAATGGCCAAAGGACACCTCAAAAGTGGTTTTCTCAAAACCATGTGCTCTCCCATGATATTTCCCATGGAGTTAGGCCACATGGGTCCCCCAATACAATATTTCATCACCTTTGGACAGCCAACCCTTAAAATATCTCATGACATCATCATTATACAGTTATGATGTCATTAAACATACCAAAACCCTAAAACTGTATTTTTACTATTCACTGAAAATTCAACTTTCTCAGAAAAAACCCAAAATTTCACCTTAACAAAATATCAACGCTCTGATTTCAAAAATTAACTCCATTTAAAAAAAAATTCTAAAAAATTTTAATTTATTTTTAAAATAAATACACTATTCACCAAAAATTCATTTTTTTCAGAAAAATCCCCAAAAATTACCTTAACATAATATAGATCCTCTGAGATCAAAAATGAAATCCATTTTATAAAAATTAATTTCTAAAAAATTTTAATTTAAATTTTAATTAAAAAACATTATTCACCTGAAAAAACTAACACTTGAATAAAAATTTAAGAAACCGTTATTTAACAATTTTATTGAATCACATTACTTAATCAAGGTGCCTAGATTATATTAATACTTTCTTTAAGTAAGATTACTAATCCATTTGGTCACATTACTAATCATAAGCATAAAATCACTATTCATAATTTACTATTCATCAAAAATTATGTTGATCTTATTAGACTCTAAATTTCGTACTAAACATAATTGTATAAGACCATTTTTTTGAAAATCATTACACATTTTTAAATATTTATGGTTTACATAAACATTTGTTAAAATATCCTTTCTTTAAAATTCACCAAAAATATGCATACTATATTTATCCAGAAATTTGAAAAGTCATAAACATCATCATAAGAAGAAATCCCAATTTTATATTTAAAACAAAGTATTACACAAGGATGTTATGGTCTCTTTACATATCCCCTTATCACGCCATCATAGGACCTATGTGTAAGGTGTGCTATGGTGATAGAATCCGAGCGAGGCTCGTCTAACATCGCATGAGTCGTAATTTCTATCAGGTTGAACTTCATGCGAAGGCGATTCCATTCTAGCTTCACACGATGATGTTCGTCTTGGTATTGGTCCAAAGCAAAGCCCATTGGTGCTACCTCCTTCCCATGTTCTGTTAGATGGGCTTCGATCAGTCCAAGACTACTGGGTGAGGCCATCGAATCTTCTTTCTATAATAATTTACCATGATTATTTGTATTTAGAGACAATAATCAAAACATTTAGTTTCTAGCTGTCATATTGACAAATGGTCATATACCAGTCAAAACCCAATGGTCACATTTTAATTATACTCATGTTATCAAATGAAACATTTTTTTTAAGTATTAAAATAAAATAAAATAACACATAAAATTAGGAAACAAGATTTATTCAAAATTTCGGGTAGTTATAATCTTCCCCCCTTAAGAAATTACGTCCTCGCAATTTTTATAATTGGGTTTTTAAATATCATTGAATGTCCCACATCAGAAAAGGAGTCAGTAAAACTATTAATTTAAAATAAAGAAAGGGAAGTACAAAGGTCACCCGAGTTAACCCACACTAGGATTCATGTAGGAAATCATGTATATGTCGGAGAAAACAAAGGGTCAAGTTATGAGGGAGAGTGATAGAAAACATGATTAGGAGAAAGTTAAATATAAGAAAATCCCTAACTTATGATGTGTGTAAACGGTCTATGATTACCTAGTAGGAAACGTACACCAACAACATTTTTGTTTTACGTTCCTTTTCATAATTTTGACGAATTCATTTACTACATAGAACAAAAACATAGGAAAATTTACCTACCTTCAAGTAGAGTTTCATCCATTAATAATTTTCTACCAAAACTGATCTTTTCTCCAAATGATGAGCATTCAAAACTTCTTGGTCTCATAGGAACACAAGATCATCTTCTAGAGAATCACATAATCCACAAACGATTAACTATCTATTTCATCTATCTTTAAACATTCTCCCAAATACAGAAAGGGTAAGGTAAAATAACTCTTCAAAAAGAAATAATCCCATAGGAATGGAAACAACTTTTAAATAATCAATGATCCATGGTACTACCCAAAGTTCATCATTGACCATTCCATAAATAACGGTCCATAAAATTCCTCAAAATAAACCAAACTAATATTGAAACCCAAAAACCAGAGGGATTTGATAACATAGTCTTCCAAAATAAACTTCATTGTTCATCTCCAAAAAAAATCAACCACTCCTAACATCTTATAACAAAAGTATCTAACCCAAACATATTTTATCCAAGAGTGGTTAATCATTCCCATAAGTAACCTAAATTACTATATGTACACCTTAAATTAATCGATTCTTCAAATTATAAGTCATCCTTACTTCTCAATGAAAATAATGTAGTAATATATTTACCTCGATCATATAGGGTCCCCAAAATGGTGAACGTCTTCCAAAATAATAATCATCTTTTAATCCCCAAATCATCTCTTTCATATTAATACGGAAATCGTCGCATTTCCTATAACATTTTTTTTGGGACATGTTCTTCCATTTCCCACCATTAACAAAGAAGAGAAAGTATAATTAGGGGCTTAAATACTTAGCCAATAATCATGAAATGGAACTTAAAGCATATAAGGATAACTTGTTGAGAAAACGTATACCCTAACTTGTGATCCCCAATGTTTCAAACTAGGTTATCCATGATCATATATTCTTATGTGAATCTTTATTTTATTTTATCATTGTTCCTTTAATAATGGTTCATACTAAGCTTATGAATTAACCAAAGCATATCCCCCGAGAGTGTCATAACCAAGAGTGCTGCAAGGCCCGTTGTCGTGTACCAGTTCCCATTCGAGTCTATCTCAAAGTGGTGTTTTCATGTTTTACCCCTATTGTAACACCCCGAGCTTCCACGATACGCTTCTCATTCAATAATGCAATAGCTTGCATTGAACGCAACTTCGAGTTCTAAAACACCGCGACTAATCAAAGTAGCCGTTATGAATAGTAATACCTACTTTTTGAAATATTATAAATTTTATTTATCAAAATGGACTTCATTTTTGGATTCGGAATATTGAAATTAGCCTATGTTGAATTTTTGGTATTTTCTGAGAACTTCTAAATTTTTATGAATAGTGAAAAATACTTAAAACAACTTTATTAATCAAAATAATTCATAGTGATAAATTATACTATTGAGTGGTTTTAGAGTATAATTAGAATATATTTTTACCATTTTATCCAATGGTGGTCATTAGAATTAATTTAACATTGAAATTGGACATAAACAATTGCCAATCTTTTGATATAAATTGTTTCTTAAAAACACGCTATTTGTTGTAACAGCGGGAATTAATTATAAAATTAATTAATGCAACTTATATGTTTGGAATTTTGTAAAATAGGCATCATTTTTGAATTCGGAATATCAATTATAGCTTAGGGTGAAATTTTGGCATTGTTCTGAAAAACTTCAATTTTTGATGAATAGTGAAACCACTAAGAGGTAGTTAAATAACTGATTTTTCGTTTAAATTAAATATTACCACTTCTGTGATTTGATTTTCAAAAATCCGACATACATGGTTGTCATTAAGAAGTAAAATGTGGTTCAATGAGATCAAAATGATTTTTTGGTGAATAGTAACTTTTAAGTTCTTAATCGCGATTAGAGGTAATTAGTGTAGTTTAAGGTAAAAACAATGTTTTATTAATATGATATGAGCTTGACACTTGTCCTACTCCTATTGGATGAGTCATGGCCGACCAAGACAACCCATGGGTCAGCTTGGGGACCCCATGGAGCCACTTTAGTTGGAAAATGACATTAATATATATTTATTTAATGTTAAAATTAAATTGACACAAACATGAGTTGTTTTACTAAAACAGTTTTTAAGAGGGGTTACACAAGTCCAAATTTTGATTATAAATATTCATTAGAAAGATAAAAAGATTTCCTACATCATAGTATTTTTTTATAATTTTTAGACATTAAATAAAT
Source organism: Viscum album (assembly GCA_963277665.1). Classification (NCBI taxonomy): domain Eukaryota; kingdom Viridiplantae; phylum Streptophyta; class Magnoliopsida; order Santalales; family Viscaceae; genus Viscum; species Viscum album. The sequence goes on from OY728141.1 coordinate 723,374,287, forward strand.
TAAATTATTTATGACATCATGATGATGTAGTGATGACCTCATTATTTAACGATTTAAATAAAATGGGAAGATAATGAAAAATACAAGGCTTAAACTTGTCCAAAGCCAATTGTATGAGGAGATTTCGAACCCTTATCACCTTAGCCTCGAATTATATAAGTGTGGGACCTTTAGAATCCGAAAAGCATTGTGAAATAATGTAACATTTCAATCTTTCCAAAAGTGCCCCTCCTCTCCACTTATAAAAGGCCCCCACCTCTCCCACCTCATTTACACTTTCAAGCCATTTGGCTCGGCCAACCTCTGACCAAATACTCTCCCAACTTCCCCCTCTTACTCCTAGAATCCTCACTTTGGGCAGAAATCTTCCCAAGGAAGCCTTTGGCTCAAATCAAAAAGAGTTACCCGATTTTGAGGTAATGTATTTTCTAATGTTGTTTTGTTTTATTTTTCTTCTCCAACCCCCTAAACTCTTTTTATTCATTTCTTTTGTAACAACACCAGTATCCTCAATATACTAGGATGTTGTTATAAGAAGGATTCGAGCTACACTTACACACACCTACATCTAATGGTTAAAGAACATACGGTTTCTGTGGATGGCGAATTTCTGCCTCACGAAACGATGATTGTTCAACACTCATATAACACCTTCAAAGGTGGCCATTAAGATGTCACTATATTTATATATGATATATAATGTGTTTATGTTTTACTTATGCTTCTGTATTTCTCATTTATGGCTTACTTTATGATTTCCATTATGGGTAAAACGCGATAATTTCATTTTAGGAAGTGCGGACTACCGCCCCCTCAAAGTGATTTGAATCGTTAATGCCATATGTGGGATGTATAAAGGATGGAGTAAATGGTATTATACACTATATTATAATGGAATTATATTATACATTTATATCATTATGATTTCATTCCATTAAATATGAAATTGAAATGAAAGTAGCGTTCATGCGTACGTACGGCTTACCGTCTCCATGAACGGTGCATTTCATTTCTTACCTCTAAATGTTACGTAATATTATAAATGAATGTATATACTGTATATATATGATATATATGATATATACATCATTAATATAATTCTGGATATAATGGATATTTCACCACATAAACAACTTGTAATTATAAGAAGCTTGTTGTTGACTCAAGTACCAAAGATAGACAAAACGACCGTTATTAACTTAAATAATTACATAATGTTCATATCATTGTAATAAGTGATATAATAAGGATAATGAAATTGAAAATGGTTCTTAATAAGGTATATATTAACTCTAGTTTATTATTCAGGAGGTTAAAGAACGGTTGAGTCAAGTCAGACACGAGGTAAGGGAACTTCTTAACCCAATTTCCATTCTTTGGGTTAATCTCCTACTTTCAAATTAATTCATGATATTATTATGTCCTATCTTGTATTTGTACTTTCTTTATGTGTATCTATAGTGAATACACCTAATAGATCTATTTTACTTGTAAGGGAACTTCTTAACCCAATTTCCATTCTTTGGGTTAATCTCCTACTTTCAAATTAATTCATGATATTATTATGTCCTATCTTGTATTTGTACTTTCTTTATGTGTATCTATAGTGAATACACCTAATAGATCTATTTTACTTGTAAGGGAACTTCTTAACCCAATTTTCGTTCATTGGGTTAATATCCTACTTTCAAATTATGTCATGATATTATTATGTCATATCCTGTATTTGTACATTATTTATGTGTACTTGTAGTGAATACACATAATAGATCTATTTTATTTTAAAAATGCTCTTTGTAAGGGAATTTCTTAACCCAACTTCCATTCTTTGGGTTAATCTCCTTCTTTCAAATTATGTCATGATGTTATTATGTCCTATTTTGTATTTTTACTTTCTTTATGTGTACCTATAGTGAATACACATAATAGATCTATTTTATTTTAAAAATGATCTTTTTAAGGACTTCGTCTCAATCTCTTTTCATTGAGGCATATTTGGTTTTATACACAACCTTCTTTTATACGATGTAGAAACCCCTTTGACTTTTACGTTTATTCAAAAGGAATCTTTTTTATACGAAGCGTTTTGCTAAACGACAAAAGGGAATGTTTTTCTTTCCGTACTTATGCGGCGACAACGACTTCTCCGCCGCCGTGACCATTATTTGAGTATCGGCTTCCTCTACAAGCCATCATTTTCTTTTTTAATGAAAAATAAATACAAAGTTTTAACATTCTTTTATTTTGGTATTGAAAATGGTTTTGAAAGCGTTTTTATTATATCAATGTGTTGTATTGATATCTTGTGATTGAAATGTGGAAATGTTATGTTTCCTTTATTGATGTTTTATGTGATACGATTATGTTTTGGTTTATGATATGTTTAAACCAATTCATATGAGGAATGTATTGGACTTAATATGTGACGGGTGGAGCCCGCTATAGCTCCTCGATGCATCGGTAGATCTCATGAGACAACTAGACATGGAATTGGCCGAGGCCCTTTCCCAATTTGATTTATGGTTTTGGCCGAGGCCTTAATCATTTTAGACGTCTTGGCCGAGGCCTTGACAAAATGTTTCAGAATGTCCGGCATTATACATTCCCTCATTATGAAAGTGGTTATTGTTATTGCATGTGATTATTCGACCAGTAGAATATCCATGTGAAGAAGTGAATGGCATTATCTCATTTTACTTTTGCCATATTATGTTGATGTTTAAGTTTAAAAGGCTTTTGTTTTAGTTATACATTGCCTTAAATGTTTATGTTTATTTATGAAAGCTTCCGCAATATTGTTATCCTTACTGAGCATCTGAGCTCACCCCTTTCAATGTTTTAATATTTTCCAGGATGTGAAGAAGTATTTTATGAATGACCTGCAGGGATAGTCAGAAGAGGATATGAGTGTGGACTATGGAGACTTTGTTATTGTTGTTTTTCACTTTATGATGTAATGTAACGTTTATGAATGTATCTAGTGTTTCCAAGGCTACTAAACTAATCGGTCTTTCGAGACTTGATCTTTTGTGATCATGTCAATGTTACGAAGTAATGCACCGACTCTGGGTAGCTGGGGTCGGGGCGTTACAGTTGGTATCAGAGGCAGTTTAGTACTAACCTTGGAAGCTAGATTTAGATAAACTCTGATTAGAGCACATAGCCCAAAGATAGACTTTGAGGATTAGTATAGAAGAACTTCCTAGAATTTTGGTATTATAGAGATGTTATGACTTTTCCGAGCAATACATCCCTGTCTGGATACGAGCAGGTAGAGGCGGTTCTGGCACAGATGTACCTAGGGGTAAAACCCGAAAACACCGCTTTGAGCTAGACTCGAACGGGAACTGGTGCACGACAACGGGCCTTGCTGCACTCTTGGTTACGACACTCCCGGGGGATATGCTTAGGATAATTCTCATTTTCTTTACAAACCACTATGAACGGTTATGAGTATATACTTCCTCAAATAAAACCTTTTTATGATTATGGATTATATCCATAAATAGTTCAATTTATGTTAAGTATTATACAAGTATGGAATTATGTATTTTGATTCATAAACTAATCTGGTTTATGACATTGTTTAGAAATGGCGCCTAGTAGAAGGAATGGAAACTGTATCAATGCACGAACTCCGTGTAGGGATTTCCCTCCTGCTCAAGATAATTATTGTGGACCCGGAGATACAACTGGTGCTGATCAACTTATTACCATACTGGGACAACTCACGCAGGTTATGAATAACAACCTTACTCGTATGGAGCACCCTGATCCGCAACGTGGAGGATCAATGCTAGATCGTTTCATGAGGAAACAACCACCAACCTTTAATGGGAGTACAAATCCCTTAGTAGCCGAGCAATGGATAAATTCCCTAGAGAAAATATTTCAGGCTATGGGGAGTAGTGAAAGGGAGAAGGTTGTCATGGCAGTTTACCGCCTCACTGGAGATGCCGATCAATGGTGGTCACTAATTCAAAACACAAAGGAAGATGATGAATTAACAAACATGGAATGGCAGGAGTTCAAAGAGCTGTTCTTAGAAAAATACTTTCCTCGAGACCATCGAGCGGATATAGAAAGGCAATTTTTGAGTCTGAGACAAAAGGAGGATGATAATGTCGCAAAGTATGAGGCTAACTTTACAAGGTTAGCGAGACATGCTGCAGATTATATACGTAACCCAAGGAGTAAGATTGATCGTTTCTTTGATGGGTTAAAACCATTTCTCCGTCGAGCTTTGGTATCACAATCCTTTTCATCATACGAAGATATTGTCTCGTGTGCTATCAAGACAGAAAAGGAATTATCTAAGTCTTATGACAACAAAGTAAAGCAAGAGAAGAAGAGAACGGTGGAACAAGAGACAGATAAAGGGAAAAAGGGAAAGAAGGATATTCCATTATGTGATAATTGTGGGAAGAATCACCCTGGTACTTGCCTAAAAGGAATGGGAGTTTGTTATAAATGTGGAGAAAAGGGTCACCAGGCTCGTGATTGCAAGGGAAAGAAAGAGGCTGTCAAAGTTGAATGCTACAATTGTATAGAAATGGGTCATTATGCAAATGAATGTCCTAAGCGTCAAGGAAACTTACCTCAGAAAAGGCCAAGGGATCAAGGACAATCTTATGCTATTACTACAATTGAAGCAGAATAACTAATGTATTGGTGCTTTTGGACTCATGGATTATATTCTGGTTATTAGAATAATGTGATCTATATAAGGATTGTACTACAGTACTTTTTGGTTTCAGTAAGGTTTTAATATGATGAAGGTAATAATATTTTTAGTATGTGACAATAAAAGAAACTTTACTTTGTTTGGGGAATCTGATAAATTGATTTTGGAATTTAGAGACCTTTTAGAGAAAGTCTAGACAGAGGTATTTTGGATAACTATTAAGGTTGGAATGGATTAAGTTGAACCATGGATAGTATTGTTTAAGGTTAAAGAATTTCTGACGATTATTTTTGGAATATTATAATACTATAGTTTTAGGAAAAGGACAACCTGCAGGGTGGGGAATAACCCGTCGCGTCGGACAAAGCTGCAGGAATCGAACCCACAACCATAGTGCGACAAGCTTTTATTTCCTACCACTAGCCTACAGGAAGTCCCTGGTTATTACAAAATAATTTTACTAATCTAAATGGTATGTGTTAACCTTTGGTACCTTATACAATTAGGATAAATAGAATATTTTTGAGTTCTGTTACCATTTGGAGTAAAAGATGGGTTTGTGGTAAAAATTCATTAACGAATGAAAGTATACATAACAAGTATGTATATTCCCTTACGTTCTTAGTAAATCTCCTAAATAAAATCCTCAACATAATAAAAGGTAACTTAAAACAAAAATGTTGTCGGTTAACTTTTCCAACTGGGGATTCAATGACCGTTTAACCAATCACAAGTTTGTGATTTTCTTATGGTTAAACTTTCTCCTAATCCTGTTTTCTATAACTCTCCATCAGGCCTTGATGGTTTGTTTCTCCTCCATATCCATATTTTTATATAATCCTAGAATGGGCTATATCGGGTGACCTTTGTAATTATCCTGCTTTCTTTTAATGTTATATATTTATTAACCTTATTTCCGATGTGGGTTTTCCACAAAGGTATTTTCTATTTTCAACCTTTTATTATCAAAGAAAAATTTCAAATTGCGAGGACGCAATTTATTGAAGGAGGGGAGAATGTAACACCCCTAGCTTCCATGATACGCTTCTCATTCAATAATGCAATAGCTTGCATTGAACGCAACTTCGAGTTCTAAAACACCGCGACTAATAAAAGTAGCCGTTATGAATAGTAATACCTACTTTTTGAAATATTATAAATTTTATTTATCAAAATGGACTTCATTTTTGGATTCGGAATATTGAAATTAGCCTATGTTGAATTTTTGGTATTTTCTGAGAACTTCTAAATTTTTATGAATAGTGAAAAATACTTAAAACAACTTTATTAATCAAAATAATTCATAGTGATAAAGTATACTATTGAGTGGTTTTAGAGTATAATTAGAATATATTTTTACCATTTTATCAAATGGTGGTCATTAGAATTAATTTAACATTGAAATTGGACATAAACAATTGCCAATCTTTTGATATAAATTGTTTCTTAAAAACACGCTATTTGTTGTAACAGCGGGAATTAATTATAAAATTAATTAATGAAACTTATATGTTTGGAATTTTGTAAAATAGGCATCATTTTTGAATTCAGAATATCAATTATAGCTTTGGGTGAAATTTTGGCATTGTTCTGAAAAACTTCAATTTTTGATGAATAGTGAAACCACTAAGTGGTAGTTAAATAACTGATTTTTCGTTTAAATGAAATATTACCACTTCTGTGATTTGATTTTCAAAAATCCGACATACATGGTTGTCATTAAGAAGTAAAATGTGGTTCAATGAGATCAAAATAATTTTTTGTTGAATAGTAACTTTTAAGTTCTTAATCGCGATTAGAGGTAATTAGTGTAGTTTAAGGTAAAAACAATGTTTTATTAATATGATATGAGCTTGACACTTGTCCTACTCCTATTGGATGAGTCATGGCCGACCAAGACAACCCATGGGTCAGCTTGGGGACCCCATGGAGCCACTTTAGTTGGAAAATGACATTAATATATATTTATTTAATGTTAAAATTAAATTGACATAGACATGAGTTGTTTTACTAAAACAGTTTTTAAGAGGAGTTACACAAGTCCAAATTTGGATTATAAATATTCATTAGAAAGATAAAAAGATTTCCTACATCATAGTATTTTTTTTATAATTTTTAGACATTAAATAAATTAAATTATTTATGACATCATGATGATGTAGTGATGGCCTCATTATTTAACGATTTAAATAAAATGGGAAGATAATGAAAACTCCAAGGCTTACACTTGTCCAAAGCCAATTGGATGAGGATATTTCGAACCCTTATCACCTTAGCCTCGAATTATATAAGTGTGGGACCTTTAGAATCCGAAAAGCATTGTGAAATAATGTAACATTTCAATCTTTCCAAAAGTGCCCCTCCTCTCCACTTATAAAAGGCCCCCACCTCTCCCACCTCATTTACACTTTCAAGCCATTTGGCTCTGCCATCCTCTGCCCAAATACTCTCCCAACTTACCCCTATTACTCCTAGAATCCTCACTTAGGGAAGAACTCTTCCCAAGGAAGCCTTTGGCTCAAATCAAAAAGAGTTACCCGATTTTGAGGTAATGTATTTTCTAATGTTGTTTTGTTTTATTTTTCTTCTCCAACCCCCTAAACTCTTTTTATTAATTTCTTTTGTAACAACACCAGTATCCTCAATATACTAGGATGTTGTTATAAGAAGTATTCGAGCTACACTTACACACACCTACATCTAATGGTTAAAGAACATACGGTTTCTGTGGATGGCGAATTTCTGCCTCACGAAACGATGATTGTTCAACACTCATATAACACCTTCAAAGGTGGCCATTAAGATGTCACTATATTTATATATGATATATAATGTGTTTATGTTTTACTTATGCTTCTGTATTTCTCATTTATGGCTTACTTTATGATTTCCATTATGGGTAAAACGCGATAATTTCATTTTAGGAAGTGCGGACTACCGCCCCCTCAAAGTGATTTGAATCGTTAATGCCATATGTGGGATGTATAAAGGATGGAGTAAATGGTATTATACACTATATTATACTGGAATTATATTATACATTTATATCATTATGATTTCATTCCATTAAATATGAAATTGAAATGAAAGTAGCGTTCATGCGTACGTACGGCTTACCGTCTCCATGAACGGTGCATTTCATTTCTTACCTCTAAATGTTACGTAATATTATAAATGAATGTATATACTGTATATATATGATATATATGATATATACATCATTAATATAATTCTGGATATAATGGATATTTCACCACATAAACAACTTGTAATTATAAGAAGCTTGTTGTTGACTCAAGTACCAAAGATCGACAAAACGACCGTTATTAACTTAAATAATTACATAATGTTCATATCATTGTAATAAGTGATATAATAAGGATAATGAAATTGAAAATGGTTCTTAATAAGGTATATATTAACTCTAGTTTATTATTCAGGAGGTTAAAGAACGGTTGAGTCAAGTCAGACACGAGGTAAGGGAACTTCTTAACCCAATTTCCATTCTTTGGGTTAATCTCCTACATTCAAATTAATTCATGATATTATTATGTCCTATCTTGTATTTGTACTTTATTTATGTGTATCTATAGTGAATACACCTAATAGATCTATTTTACTTGTAAGGGAACTTCTTAACCCAATTTCCATTCTTTGGGTTAATCTCCTACTTTCAAATTAATTCATGATATTATTATGTCCTATCTTGTATTTGTACTTTCTTTATGTGTATCTATAGTGAATACACCTAATAGATCTATTTTACTTGTAAGGGAACTTCTTAACCCAATTTTCGTTCTTTGGGTTAATATCCTACTTTCAAATTATGTCATGATATTATTATGTCATATCCTGTATTTGTACATTATTTATGTGTACTTGTAGTGAATACACATAATAGATCTATTTTATTTTAAAAATGCTCTTTGTAAGGGAATTTCTTAACCCAACTTCCATTCTTTGGGTTAATATCCTACTTTCAAATTATGTCATGATGTTATTATGTCCTATTTTGTATTTTTACTTTCTTTATGTGTACCTATAGTGAATACACATAATAGATCTATTTTATTTTAAAAATGATCTTTTTAAGGACTTCGTCTCAATCTCCTTTCATTGAGGCATATTTGGTTTTATACACAACCTTCTTTTATACGATGTATAAACCCCTTTGACTTTTACGTTTATTCAAAAGGAATCTTTTTTATACGAAGCGTTTTGCTAAACGACAAAAGGGAATGTTTTTCTTTCCGTACTTATGCGGCGACATCGACTTCTCCGCCACTGTGACCATTATTTGAGTTTCGGCTTCCTCTACAAGCCATCATTTTCTTTTTTAATGAAAAATAAATACAAAGTTTTAACATTCTTTTATTTTGGTATTGAAAATGGTTTTGAAAGTGTTTTTATTATATCAATGTGTTGTATTGATATCTTGTGATTGAAATGTGGAAATGTTATGTTTCCTTTATGCATGTTTTATGTGATACGATTATGTTATGGTTTATGATATGTTTAAACCTATTCATATGAGGAATGTATTGGACTTAATATGTGACGGGTGGAGCCCGCTATAGCTCCTCGATGCATCGATAGGTCTCATGAGACAACTAGACATGGAATTGGCCGAGGCCCTTTCCCAATTTGATTTATGGTTTTGGCCGAGGCCTTAATCATTTTAGACGTCTTGGCCGAGGCCTTGACAAAATGTTTCAGAATGTCCGGCATTATACATTCCCTCATTATGAAAGTGGTTATTGTTATTGCATGTGATTATTCGACCAGTAGAATATCCATGTGAAGAAGTGAATGGAATTATCTCATTTTACTTTTGCCATATTATGTTGATGTTCAAGTTTAAAAGGCTTTTGTTTTAGTTATACATTGCCTTAAATGTTTATGTTTATTTATGAAAGCTTCCGCAATATTGTTATCCTTACTGAGCATCTGAGCTCACCCCTTTCAATGTTTTAATATTTTCCAGGATGTGAAGAAGTATTTTATTAATGACCTGCAGGGATAGTCAGAAGAGGATATGAGTGTGGACTATGGAGACTTTGTTATTGTAGTTTTTCACTTTATGATGTAATGTAACGTTTACGAATGTATCTAGTGTTTCCAAGGCTACTAAACTAATCGGTCTTTCGAGACTTGATCTTTTGTGATCATGCCAATGTTACGAAGTAATGCACCGACTCTGGGTAGCTGGGGTCAGGGCGTTACACCTATGTACATTTGTGCCCGAGCCACCTCTACCTGCTCGTATCCAGACAGGGATGTATTTGCTTGGAAACCCCTTACTCAATACTCACCAAAATACCAGGAATATTTCCTATATTTAAACTTTTCTATAGGTTTCTTCCTAATGTTTTCATATCCTAATTTCCACAAATAACTAAACCATCCTTTGATACCAACTATAGCATCCGGACTTTTTATCACATAAACTTTCATTACATTTTACAAAACTTAGGATCTTTAAGGTTTAGTGTCTTGGAAACCAGGAACGTAAAACATGTAAACAGAAGACATTTTTCATAAACACTTGAAAAGAATCTCCTCATGTTCATCCTAGGTTCATTACTGCATCTCAAACCTGGGTACATTCATCAAAATAATGGGTGAGCAGAAGGCCCAGTAAGGGAAATAAGGGGAAACATTTAACATGTGAACTTGGGATACATAAACAATGTCATGAAAATAACTTTAAGGAATGATAATGAAATAAAGAGATATATAATAATAAAAATAAAATTTTCATAACTTGAAGATGTGGCTAAAACATTTAATATTGAAAATCATTTCGTTTCACCAAGGTCCATCCCCAAGGTGTCATTAAATATTACCAAGGTTATTCACCAAGGTATCAGTCTAAAAGGTCATCTCTAGAGATTAAGTCTTTACCCAATGCATTAGAGCGCTATCTGGGTGTACCATTGACATGACTTTATTATCATGTGAGCCTCATATAACATCATTTTTAATTTCATAAACAACCCATATAGCATAAAATAAATGGGTTTCATTTCATAATCATAACGTTTTAAAAACTGTTTTAAAGACAAGATCATTATGTCACTTTAAACCCACAGAAAAGGGAAAGCGTGTTTCATGTATGTAAATCCCAGAATTTAAAATATAATATTTTGATATATATTTGAATACCCCTATATAAATAAGAGCTTTGGGTATTTACTTAATAACATAAAATAATTTTTAGATAAAGAGGGAGGCATTTTTAGGCGAAAACTATGCAGCATAACATCTACGATACGTGGTTTTAGAAAACATTGAAAAGAGAGGGGACATGGGTCACACACTCCAAAATGATACATAAAATAGTAGGGGAACAGAATATATGTTATTTAAGAACATTTAATGAAATTTTAATGATATTCCATATGAAACGATGAAATTTAAAGGAAGACAAAAATAAGATTTCTCTTATGAGAATTCGGCAGCCTAACGGCGTCACTTAAAACATCCAAAAATCGATTGATGAGATCAAATATGGTCTCTCATCATATGAACGTAAATGATCAGTATGATAGATATAGAGATAATTCCCCAACATAATAAAAAGAAACCTGAAAGACTTGACATGAAAGTAGATCTTGAAAACGAGAAGGGTGAGAGAACCCCGTAGAAATTCAGCAGCCTAACGACGCCACTTAAACTTCAACAAAAATGAATTGATGAGATAAAATAGGGTGTCTCATCATATGAACATAAATATATGTATGATATATTTATATAACATACCCCAACATAATAAAAAGTAACTTGCAAGACTTGACATGGAATTAGAACATTGAAAAAGGAGAAAGGTGAAAGAACAACTTAAAAATTCGGTAGCCTAACGACGCCACTTAAAACTTCAAATTACTGAATTGAAGAGATAAAATGGGGTCTCTCGTCATATGATCATAAAAGATCAGTATTATAAATTTAGAAATCATACCCAAACACAATAAAAAGGAACATGAAATAAATTACATGAAAATCGATCTTGAAAAATGAGAAGGGAGAAAGAATCTGTTACAAAAATTTTGGCAGCCTAACGGCGCCACTTAAAACATCATAAAACGATATAATGAGAGTAAGAGGGGATATATCATAATATGAACGTGAAAAGTGAAGTAATAGGAGTATAAATGAACATCCTTTAACATAAGAACATGTAGCATAAATGAAATTACAAAAAAGCGATTTCTTGAAAAGAAAGAGAGAGGTCAGATCCCTTACCTTAAAACGTAACTCTTAAAAATCAATGGTTGGGACCTTGAGGGCTTGGGGGAACCTTGGGAGGACTATTTGGGAGGTAAGGAGGCCAGAAAATCGTTGAGAATGATTTTGGAGTCCAAATGATGAGAGAATGGTTTGGTATTTATAGGGAAAGTGAGGGGACAAGGCATTAATGGCTAAGGGACACCTCAAAAGTGGTTTTCTCAAAACCATGTCCTCTCCCATGATATTTCCCATGGAGTTAGGCCAAATGGGTCCCACAATACAATATTTCATTACCTTTGGTCGGCCAACCCTTAAAATATCTCATGACATCATCATGACATAGTTATGATGTCATTAAACATACTAAAAACCTAAAACTGTCTTTTTACTATTCATTGAAAATTCAACTTTCTCAGAAAAATCCCAAAATTTCACCTTAACCAAATATCAATGATATTATTTAAAAAATGTACTCCATTTGATAATAATAATTTTCTAAATATTATTAATTTATTTTTTAAATAAATACACTATTCACTGAAAATTTATTTTTTCAGAAAAATCCCCAAAAATTACCTCAACATAATATCGATGCTATGAGTTCGAAAATGAAATCCATTTTATAAAAATAATTTTCTAAAAATTTGTAATTTAATTTTTAATTATAAAACACTATTCACCCAAAAAACGAATACTTGAATAATAAATTATGAAACCGTTATTTAACCATTTTATTGAATCACATTACTTAATCAAGGTGCCTAGATTATATTAATAATTTCTTTAAATGGGATTACTAATCCATTTGGTCACATTACTAATCATAAGAATAAAATCACTATTCATAAATTATTAATCATCAAAAATTAAGTTGATCTTATTAGACTCTAAATTTCGTACTGAACATAATTGTAGAAGACCATTTTTTGAAAATCATTACACAATTTTTAATTCTTTATGGTTTACATAAATTTTTTTTAAAATATACTTTCTTTAAAATTCCCCAAAAATATGCATACTATATTTATCCGGACATTTGAAAAGTCATAAACATCATCATAAGAAGAAATCCCAATTTTTTATTTAAAACAAAGGATTACACAAGGCAGTTATGGTCTCCTTATATATCCCATTATCACGCCAGCATAAGACCTATGTGTAAGGTGTGCAAAGATGAGAGAATCCGAGGGAGGCTCGGCCAACATCGCACGAGTAGTAATTTCTATCAGGTTGAACATCCGGCAAAGTCGATTCCGTTCTAGCTTCACATGATGAAGTTCGACTTGGGTTTGGTCCAGAGCAAAGCCCAGTGGTGCTACCTCCATCCCATGTTTTGTTAGATGGGCTTCGATCGGTCCAAGACTACTGGGTGAGGCCATCAAATCTTCTGTCTATAATAATTAACCAAGATTACTTGTATTTAGAGACAATAATCAAAATGTTTAGTTTCCAGCGGTCATATTGACCAATGGTCATATACCAGTCAAAACCCAATGGTCTCATTTTAATTATACTCATATAATCAAATGAAACATTTTTGTTGAGTATAAAAATAAAATAAAATAACATAGAAAATTAGGAAACAAGATTAATTCAAAATTTCGGGTTGTTACAATTTGACTAGGTGGAAATGTGACTATAAGGACACATTGAAAATTCTGGTGGGTGATATTCCAATAGAGTAATGGGTGTTGACCCTAGAGTTGTGGATGTGATAACAAGACCCCTGGTAGATATACTAGATATTATTAAACTCATAAAGAACCTATGGTTTCCACAGTTACATGTGTACCCTAGTTGGAGGGTGTGTGTAGAATGGGGTAAATATGTTTTAGGGCTCACCTTAGATCCCATGATGATAATGTAGGTCAGCTATAGATATAACATGTTTATATTCTGGCCATGGTCGGGTGACCTAAATTATGTATAATGTGTTATGTATATGGAACACAATGTATACCATATTTTATTTTGAAGAGAGTTTAGGTTGGATTTCCAGTACAACAAAATATACATAATAAATATATATATATATATATACATATTGTCTTTCTATGTGTGGTGATTATTGATCATTTTTGGATCTCCATGGACATTTTCATTAGGATCAATGGTATGGTATGTGATTAAGAAAAGAGTTTGGACTAATGTGGGTTATCTCTGAAGAGATATGAGGATAATATTTTTGGATTCCATGGATTTGGATATTAGGTTTCCTTTTTAAATCTCATCCAGATCACAGGTAGGGGATACAAACCCCTATAGGGTTTATGATATCATCGATTCTAATAAAAAAATTCATGAGGATTCCTATTTTTTATTCTTAACATTTTGACCTCAAATGAAACTATATGGGTTGTTATGGGTTCTGTCTTATGATTCATTGGTATTTTTTCATGGGGATTCCATGGATTGTTATACAAGATGGTAATAGTTTATCATTTCCAGGAAACATGCTTAGATTCATTTTTCTATGGCTGAAGCATGTATGGTCGATATGTGGTTTCAAAATAAAACCCAATGACGGACTGTGTTGATATTTTTAGGAATACATTGTTTAATTATTATTTTTTTGAGAATATCATATTCATACATCAATAAATTTTATAGTTTTGTTTGGAAACATATTTTTGGTTCCCTAAAATGTTATTTACTCAAAACCTACTTGAGGATACATGGTAATTTGGAATCATATTCTCTATTTTTTTGTTATAATATTTGTATGGGAAGAGACATGAGAATAGATCATTTAGTTTGTAATCATAATGAATTCAGTAACAGGATTAGCTGAGGCACATGGATATGATTAGATCATCAATTTATCTTTTCATTTATTTATTTATTGTTTGTAGTTTTTTTGTTTAATGTGTCATCATTCATGTATTATGGAATGATTGTGATTAATTTTGACTATATTTATTTCCCATTGATGATTATAATTATTTCCCCCAAGTTCTATGATTATTAATGTGACGGTGTTTTATTACATAATTATTTATGGATTTCACCCTCTATTATGTGGGTTTATCCATCCTACGGTACTCATCATTACCCTTGTATATGGACTGAAGATTATAGAATACTAGGAGAAAAAATGATGTTGAATGGTGGCCCATTATAGGTAACATTTATAGTGAACATGGTATGATGATACATGTCATTTATATTTACTGAGAAGAGTAGTTGGAAGTAATGAAATTACTAATAGATATGGGTTTGAAATAAATAGGTGATGGGATATCAAATAACTAATGCTAATATTAGAAATATCAATATTTAATAAATTAGTTAATAAATGATTAAATGGAAATTATGAATAGTAAATGACATGATTCAGAAGTGGTTTAATTAATTATTTGACTCTTAAAGGGAATAAATTTATGAAATGAGGTTTGTAATAGTAATTATATAAATTGTATTAATAAAAAGAAATGATATTAATTGTAATCAACACAAGTACATTTTTTCCATATTAGGGGCCAGTAGTTGATATATTGATGTCAATGGTTGTTAGAAATCTGTAGTGCTGATAAGTTAATTATGGTTGAAGATAATAATCGAGGTTTTTTGAGAAAAAATTTGTTTATTTTCATCTTAATTTCTTACAAAAAAAGATTTCTTCCTATTTTTTACACATGATGATTCCTATTGTATTGAAATTCACATTATTATATGGATTTGGGTAATGGATTTTCCCCCAATATCCAGGTTGTAGAAGGAACATATGGCTAAATATTTCTACTTCTAACTCTCCCCTCTATGTAATATGGGCTATAATGGTTGGAAATATTTTAATATATATAGTCTAGTTTTGATGGATAATGATTATATTATATATAGGGACACGTATTATATAGATTATAAAGTGGATGCAATGTGTCGGTATGATATAATTGGAAATGTGCATGAAGTAATTGTCTTCATGTTTACAATACCCTACTATGATTAAGATGTGATGGGTTTTTATGATTTGTACAATCATTATGTTCCTTTTTACATGTGGTTGTTACATTGAAGAATTTTTTTTCCATAGAGATTAATGTTTATAAAATGTATTATATCATATGACATATGTTGTTGTGAAATAAGAGTAACAATATCGTTGAGGGAGTGGCTTTGGAGTTACATATTGATTAATATTATTGAATTACAATATTACTATACTTGGATTTATTATTGATTGATTGAGCCATAGGGAGTATGGAGTGTACTTAGCTTGGCATAGGCGTGTATTGACTATTATATTTTTTTAATAAAGAATGTGTATTCATTTTTTCCATTTCTAAAAAATTGTTTTGGGGAGGAAAATATAAACTATTCATGAATTATCATTACTATAAATTTTTTTTATATTTATTAATAGTTGGATAGTGATTGATCTGGATTATAATAGCTTATAATATTAAGGATATGTGTTGTCATTTATTCTATAAGAATTGCAGTTTTTTACTGTTTTCTTATTGATATCTTATTTATGAATGATATTTACATGGATTGTGTCTTGGAATTATATTATGTTTTTTGAAGGTGATGTATAGTTTCTAATGTGTTACTCAGATTAGAATATTAAGTCATCTGATTTATGTGTTATGATACCCCATTATCTAGTATCAAATATATGGAGAATATGAGATGGACTTTACGGTTCACACTAATCTTCCCCAAAATCACAAAATAAGTTCACAATGGGGCATCCAGTTATTGATTAGTATAAAAATTGTTGTATAAATATATGATATTGATTGTAGTTATGAAGTGGTGGGGACATAATTGTCTTTGTAAGGAAACAATATTGAATTCAATTTGTTATGTAGAAAGAAGGATCTATTATTGCATATGTGTTTATTACACAATGTGATCCATCATAATGAACATAATAATACAATAAATACATGGTAAAATGATATTAATTACATGTTAGAAACCATGTAATGTTACGATAATTATTATTTTTTGAATATATGTTTGAATTTTGGTTATTCTAAATAATAAAAAGTGATTCTACATCACTAATTTAATAAAATTCCATGATAATGGAGATGAATGTTTGTTTTATTCAGATTGAGATATTTAGTGTAAATATTTAGAGTGTGGTTTAATTTAGGGAGGATTATTAGGATGTAATGATTATCTATGGGATGGATGAATCAGTAGATTATGATGAATCATAGAGGAAGAAAATTAAGGATTTTCAATATTATATCATAGTGTTGTATGTAGTTTGTCATTATAATTATGAAATTGAGTACTTGTTAGAGGATATGAATATTTAAGTAATTATTATCTGTGAAAGTGAGGATAAGTTATTCTTATTTCATACCATTTATTATAGGGGAATAATGTGTTAGTGGTAGATTGAATTTTAGATGTATTTAAGTTATTTTATTTTCATATGAAGTAATTTCTGATTATTTTTTATTGTGAAGGGTTTATCACATTGAAGTTGAAGGACTAAAAGTATCATGATGTATTTCTATTTAGAATGTGATAACAAGGGTGTGATATATCATGATTTTATTCATTGAATTTTTCAATTTTCACGTGTTATATTCCTAAATAAGGATTCCATGTCATAATATTATAAGGAGAAACTACATTAGTTTATTGATAATTAGGAAACATCATTTAAAATTATATTATATTTGTTGGATCTATTTGGGGAAGATATTATTTAGAGTATTAATAGATGGAATTATTTTTCATGAGAGGGGATTCATTAAAATATCTCGAGGAACTGATATAGAGATAGAGGATCGTGAATGTCAGGGTAGATGATGTTTTGAATTATTTGGAGTTAGTCTCAATAATTATTATCACACATCTATGGAGGAATTATTTATCTAACCACATTTGTTAGAGGCATTATAATGTGTTTTGATAATGCTTTTATTTACCATTATTAGTTTTAGGGCCTGGATATTCCTATTTGTCAACAATATTTAGGTTTTCAACATAAAGTACATCTAAAATTGAAATTTCCTAGAATACCTTATCAACAATAGTACTATAAGGCATTGAGTCATTAGTGTTGAGTTAGAGTAGGAATAAGTTAACTATATTATTCCCCATTCCAATAATGAAATATATATTAACCCGGTTCTCATGGTGTTCGTCACAATAGAGTATGGCATGGCCAGATGCAAACCTAGGAATTTCCAGTTCCATGTGATCCAAATATCATTTCAGGTACGATATAATTATTCTGTACCATGAATTTCCAATTATTTTTTAATTATACTTCATGTTATAATATCATATGAAATCACACTATTCTATATGTGCATTCATAAATTTCCATTGCATAAGAATTTTTTATTTGATATGGAGGACTATTTTTGGTAGTCATTGTTTAGTAGTACAATTAGTTGGGTTGTCTAAATTTGGATGCCTTTTATTCTTAGCCAAAATTATTAATTTTGTTTTTAATAAAAATTTTGAGAAGACTATTTTTGAAACTTTTTAATGTGTATGTATTTTTTTCGTTACTGGTTATGAAATTACCCCTACAATGTGATATTGAGTTTGAGATAGAGTTTTAACACAATATCAATCTAATTTTTGGGATCCTTATTATATAAAATACATTAGGACTTGGGATTTGATGAATTAATTTTATGATTTAATGAATAATTATTTTATATGGCCTAGTGTGTCCCCATTGGGTACAGTGGTGCAATTTTCTAAAAAAGGGAAGGTAGTATAAAGTTGTGCATTGTCTAATAATGACCCATTTATCAGTATCATTTATAGAGTCCATTTTATTTGATTGTGGGATATTGTTATTATTATAATATTTATATATTTATTGAAAACCATTATATGAGTGTAAAATGGGTATATATAAAAAATCATAATTCTGGTGTTGTTCTATGCATATTATGTTTATATTTATGACATTTATTTCCCTGGAAAATTCATATGTTTCCATATGAATCCTGAAATCATTGTTCAATGTGTTCATAAATAAACATGATTTAATATTCATCCACAATATATTTTTGTATTGAAATAAAGAGGACAATGTTTCTAATTATTGATTATATGGTCCTCTTATTGTTGACTTAATTTTTTGTGGTTGTTTTGTTAGTTGAAAAAAATGATTTTCAAATTTATTGGGATTTTGATGAAATATATGATCATAAATATTCGAATACTATAAAAATTAACTAATTATGATGAAGAGGTATGGAATTTGTAGTTCATGATTACGAATATTCATAAAAATATTAGAGAAAAGGAAGTGTGAAAATATTATAGAACATGTTCCATGTTTCTAAAATTTTGTAATTCTAATATTCCTTCATGAATATTTTGAAATGTAAAGAGTTTCTCAAACAAAATTAGAAATCAGGAAAAATTGGTTTGTGTAGACATTGTTCACACATGTGGATTGCTAAGAGAAATATTTGTGGTGTATGAAAAACTACATGTAGATTCGTTTATTAAAATAAATAGGTGACTACCCCACCCATTCAATTAAATAAATACTCAGATAATATTAAATATTTTTTCAATATAAAAAATGTGAAAATACTACTTATATGAATCATTTAATGGGAACATTGGTTTCTTGTAGAATAGAATTGGTTTTTTTATTAATATGTGATTTTTTAATTGTTTGATATTTTATAAAATATAATGTGTTTCAAAAAATAATGAGAGTTTTTTAAAGATAAATATTTTCAAAAATTATGTTAGTTTCACATATTATTTAAATACACATATAATTTGTACAAAGTTTGAACATAAAAATTTTTATGTAGTAATTGAACGCACAAGAATTAAGGTTGTAAATTTTCATTCATCATCTTGATGAAAGAAGTGATGTTTGTATCAAATATTTTATGTGAACAAAATTAGTGATAATATAGTTCTTTACTGGATTAATCTAATGGTTAAATTAATGGTTTTATATATATAGAGCATATAATTATCTTAAGTAATGAGTTTTTAAATAGTATGTATAATGATTTCCTCTTAATATGGTAACAATTCATGTGATATCTTATTCTATTAAATTTAAACATTTATTTTGAATTATCATTGTAATATCCTATTTAGGGTGAACTGTGCATTTTTCTAGGTCACATTCATTCTTTTATTTAATCTTTATTAATTTAGGATAATATTTGATATTATTTTTTTGATTTATTACAAGATAAGATTGAAAGGTTGATTTTTATAAATATGAAAAACCCATACACACCCCCTCTCAGGGTATTAAACCTAATGGGTTGAAATATAATAATAATACAATTATAATAAGGTTATTATATCACCATTATATCAATAAAAATATATCGATTTATAAAATTTGGACGAATATGATTCATTTTTTAAATAATCTGATTTATTAGTAGTGTTTATTTTTTGATTAATCATAGATCTATGTAGTTATACTTTGAGAAATGTAAAGCAATTTCCTTGGGGATCATAGTATCCTTATCCATATGTGATATTATATGAGATTATATTATAATTTATATTAGATTGTTACCCCTTTGAGAAAATATACTAGAATTGAACATTAAATTGTATTGACTAGTTTGTGTTCGGTTTCTTTTGAATACCTAAAATAGTATCTTATCGGTGTTCATCTAAATTTTTTTAAGAAGAATTATTCATGATTATTGTTTTAAATAATGCATCTCATCTTCTATTGAGAATAATATTGATTATTTAATGGGATGTGACCTCATATGGTTTTAGGTACATGCACCATCATGAGTATTAATATGCCACACATGATCTTAAGATGTAAAAAAAATTCTTCAAGGATTTAATGGATTTACCTCATCATGGAGTAATTTGTGGACTTAACAAAAATGAAATTTGTGGTATAAAATTTTTAGTGAAATTTTGATCTCCTCCAGTAGAGGTTGTTTAATTAAATCTACAAATAAGAATATAAGATATCATATACAACATGTAAGGCTTATATGAATTATGGACCACTGAGTATGAACATGTGAAGTGATTTCATGGAGTGTTTTAGATATATTTATAGTGATTAAGGAGCTTGATATAGTAAATCATAATATAGGGAAGGTCAGTGGTAGAGTTATCTTGTGATATTAAATAGCTAAATCATATTTTTTATAAGAAGAAGAGGATTTTTTGTTTTACTATCCTGAAGTTTATATGTTTTTACAATTCATCATTTATAGATATGCTTCTGAGGGATTGTTGATGGAATATGAGTATTAGGTTTTGTTTTGAGAGAAGATTTAAATTACATCAATGATTCTATAGAAATTTCTTATAGATATTCCTAGATAACCCTTCACACAACATTTGGTTATATTCATGATGAATATATCATTGACAATATAGTTTTATTGTCCAGGGATTATGTGGTCAACAATTGAGTTTTTGTTGGGTGAATAGTTATCCATTGGGGGAGAAGATAATTGTGTTTTCTAATGATTTTCAAAATGATTGATACACAATTGTAGTTGTATGACGATATTTTTATGGATTTATCCATTGAAATTTCATAATTTTTGGACAATAGAGATTTTGTTTGGATGATTTTTGATCAATTTATTATTTTATATTAGTTATTATCATTTACTAATTACATTGTTGAGGATGATATGGAATGGAGGAATGTTGATGACATAGTTTTTTTTTCATTGAGATTTTAGGATTGTCATCTTAAATCTTCATCCTCATTTTTCTTCAGTTTTTGAGGAGTTCATAATTGTTCTTTTGAATTTGAAATATTCATTATAACATTATTCTATTTGTGAATAGATGGTTTTATTGATCATATTATTCTACTGGTGTATAACATGTTTCATTTCTGTGTTTAGGTTTTTAGATGTTCATAGGAAAGTAATATTACTTTTTAGACATCTCATATAATATTAACTATTACTATAACATTGTATTTGATCAACTCATGATGATTTATGGATTAAAATGTTGTTTTATATATTTTAGGACAGAGGATATGGATTTTTTGGTCTTTGGACATTATATGGTTCATAACAAAAGAGAGAAGGATTTTATTATTCAAGAGAAGATGAATGTATTTCATGAACATAAGAGTTATTATATAGAATAAAGGAGAATAAAATTTGAATTTCATTAGGATAATATTTATTTGAGGTTTTCTACACATCATAGGCATCAAAGTGTTAACTCTAATATTCATATTTTATCTTTTGTTTATCAAGACTTATAGAGATATGGAGATTATTTTTGAGGTAAAATACTTATCAATTATTCCTTTATAGATGGATTGAATCCAATAGGTAATACAATTGAAATATAATTTCCAATGTCATCATTATTACTCTCAATAAATTGGTTGTATTGATTAATTTATTTTTAGTGATGTGACATTCATAGAGAAACAAATAATGATTTAGGATCATCAATATACTGTGTTGATATAGTGAATAATTCCCATGGAATTTATCTTATGAATATATAATATATTACATGTGTTTATGTTTGAATAGATTAATTGATTCTTTATCAATATCTTAATATTTTTAAATATAATTTAATATAATGTTGATATGCTTTATTTTATAACTATTTTAATGAAGATATTTTTATTAGGATTTTTTACTTTTCATGATGATTGTGTTCTTCATTTATAGGTATCTTTTTGAAATTCATTTGGTTTCTATATGATATTTTCATTCTAGGTTTTATTTCAATCATCAAGGATGTGAATCGTTTTTTATAAATTCAATGTAATATTTTGAAACCTATAAAACCATTTCTTTATATCGTTATGGTTTTTATGTGTTAGAATAATAGAGAGTGGAATGAATATGATGTAAAAAGATTAATTTCATGTTATAGGTAATCATTTTAGTGTTTCATAATGTTTTGTGAGATATTGAGATTCTTGGAGAAGAGTTTTTTAATGTAGTCTCATGTGATAGCGCATAAAGGTTTCCCTAAATTTTATCATCTATTTATTACTGTGTGAGAGGGTTAGTGAGATAAAAAGATAGATTTATTTTTGAAAAAAAAATTTGATGAGGAAATATTATTTATAGATGATTTGTTAATTCTATGGGGTTTAACTGATTTAATGTGTTTTTGGTTTAATGTTCCATGAGTTCTCTTAAGTTAATATTATATCGAGTAAATTTAACCATGTATATTGATGTCTCACTTTTAATTCTCATAAGTTACTCATGGGTTACTTTATATATGGGGATATTTTCGATTGACTATGTGTTCTGCTACATGGTCTGTTGAGTTGTTTATATTCATCATTTAACTTTTTTATTATTGTGTCAATGTGCTAATAATAATTTCATAGAATATTATGATATTTACCAAGATTTATGAGCTAGGGGAGACAATCATATCATGATTCCTATGAGTTTGTGTGCTGTGGAAATTAATCCATATTTTTTTACAAATCTTATTTAAAAATATTAAAATAATATTTATTTAGCAATATTGATATGAAGAATATAACACAATGATTCATAGATTGAATAGGATTTGTGGTGTGGAGACCCCTACCAACCCATGATTTATTATTCTGTTATATATATATATTAATGTGCCTTAGATAATTCATCACATGTTATTATCTCTTTTGGCCTTCTTTATTGTTGATTTTCCTTAAAAGGAGGCAATAATGTCTACTTTCTTTGGGTTCCCCCTTCATTCTATCTTGATCCATAATCTTACTGAATCCATGATAGAATTTTTTTCACTGGTATTACCAATAATTGGGCTATTTTTTTATATATAATGAAGTTTCATAGTATGATGAGGACCACCCATGGAATTGATTGTTCTCGTGTTCATTTTCATCGTATCTTATGCTAAAAATTATTAAATAATCAGAAGGGGTTGGAATTTATGAATTGTACCTTGTGCTTAATGTTAAATTATTCCATTTCATTGATTTTAACATATTTGAATAGTAATTATGTATTAACCTAATGATGAAAAATAACACAGACAATAAGATAAAGGGGGTATTGGGTTATATACAAGTATTTTACATGATTATTTCTCATTCCATTGGAGATGAAATTATTTGTTGTTATTTTCTACTCATATACCAAATTAAATCTACTAATTGAATTGTCTAATAAAATTAAATATTTAGTAAAAATCATAGAATTATTAATAAACCTATTTTGGCGAAATATTGAATTATAGTTTTAATGTTTGGCTATAAAATTCTAATTTAAATGTGAGGAATGTTAAATAAGAGGTTCATAAAAGTGTTTTTTGGTTACTTATTATAGGAATATTTGTAATTCAAAATTATTATTTTTCATTAGGGATGATTTGGTGTGGACATGTTGGGTTAGTGTGGGATGGGGTACTATAAGGTTACATAGGTAGTGTTCCGGTTGGATGGGATGAAAGTGGTGGTCCTATTATTATTAGGGTTTTATTTTTATTAATTGTATGCTATGATGTGTTTAGCTATTGTGAGATATTTTTAGTTTCATGCTAGTATAGAATGAGGATGTAATAAAATTAAACGGTAATGGATATTAGGTTGGAATTGATAACTGTTGGATCATCAAATGGCTAATTTTTTGGATGGAATAATTGAAATTAATAAAATATTAAAAGATGAAAAAGATTTAAATAAAAAATACTAATCATTATGATGTAGGAAGCTGTCTAATGAATGGAATAATGGTAAATTTGTGCGTATAAATACAGGTGTGTTTATAATTATATTTCTAGAAATTACAATGGTGAATTAAATGATAATTTGTTAATTTTATAATTAATTTTATTTGTGAGATGGAAAGGTGGGTCGGTGGAATAGTGTTGGTGGGGGTTCTTAGTATGTTGTAGTGATGGAATAATTGTCATTGTGGCCGATAATTATCTTGGTTTTTTGTGAACCCTTATGATATTTCATTTTTTGGAAGACTATAATTATTATATTTTCCTGATTATTCATATGAATCACCACTCATTTTAGGTAATTTTACTGAAACTAATATGGGTTTTGGTTCTATGTGTTTTACAAAATATTCTTGTTGTACTCAGAATAGATACTTATGTACTCCCACTTCCCCACACTCCTTTTATGATTAGAGTAGATAATGATGGATTTATTACAATTGTATCTATATTATATCTATATTGGATAGTGTTTGAAACAGACACACACACACAGAGACACATATATATATATATATATATCGATATGATTTTTTTTCATGGGGAAGCATGGTTGGTGTGATCATATTAAAAGGTGGAATCATATTTTATTTTCATCATAATCACAATACACTACTAAAATCGGGATTTGGATTCTGATTGTGATTTAGTGAAATATAAAAAGTAGTTTTAATGACATGGTTAGGGTTGTGTGGTGATCTATGGTTACAAATTTGTATAGATATAGAAGGGATTAAATAATAAATCCTATCGAATTAGTTAATGTGGGTAACTATAACATTTCTGGAGATATTACAGGCTGCCTTTGAGGTTTATTTTATTTGAATTTTTTTTATTATACATGGATATGATATTGAATAAGGGAATCAGAATGGGGATGGATGGTAGCTGACCTAATATAATTCTGTCTTTGTTATAATAATTGGGTTTTAAAGAATTATTATTCCTCTTCACCATTTTCCCGCTAGGTTTTGGAGAGGTTACTTATAAGTAAACCTATATGCTCACACATATATAAATTAATATATTTTTCATTATTATGTGATTAAATTTTCAATTATCTAGATTGAAATACCATATGATGGTAAATAACTATTTTTTCACTACATCCAAAAAGGGTGTATTTGGAAATCTTATATTGGAGATGTGGTTCATTGGTGACATATACATACATGTGGATTATGAATATTTTATCATTTATAGACCCGATTGGGGGATTATCTTATTTTATTAGGATTATGTGGGTAATTAATCCTATTTATATATTATTATACCATCTATGACAGTCAATAACATTTGACCTATTAGAGGTTGATTTCAAGAATCATCATAATCTACATTGTATGCACAACAGGGGTTCTTAGTGGGGGTGGCTATTGAAAAATAATGAGGTAGAAAATGTGGTGTGTATATATCACAAATTTTTCTAAGCTGATAGAGTTCATAAATTTTATTTGATTGATATTATTGTATTATTTTATTTAGTAAAGTGGTTCTGCAGGTTTTTTATAACTATTTCATCTATACTCATCATATTTAGCGTCATGGGTAACTGGGATGTAATTAATATGCCACAATTTAATTGATGATTAACATTATCGATGGACAAAAAAGAAGTATTAAATTTAATAATTCAAGAAATATTGAAATAATTTATTCATTTTTAAAATGATTTATTTATTTTATTGAATAATTATTCTATTAATATTTAATCATTATGATAATGGTTTTGTTATATATATATGTATATATCATTACTATTATTATAATTTTGAGTAAATCCCAATAGTAGTTTAAATGAAATTGTCAAATATTGTAAAATATTATACAAATGGTTTTAATATTGTATTAATTTATGATAGATTTGTATTTATGGATGTTAATTTATGTCTCACATAAATCTTTTCTCAATAACATGATGTAGTTATTTATATAAATAATTATGATTTTGTATCTCATGTTTTCTCTTATCCCCTATATGAAATATCACATGCATCATGTTCCTATTCAATATACATCCTAAGAATATTATATATTTTCATATCTCAAAAATAAATCTGAAAAAAAATTCATCAATTTAATATGATAAATTTAAAGATAATTTTATTATATAATAAAATAATATTAATTATTTATTTAAGCATTTTATATTCATAAGATTCATCCTGTAAGTATGTGATGTAACACCCACATTTTTTTAAGAATAATTTTATTTTCTAATAAATAAAATTTTATTTATGTATTCCATTACAATAAACACCCACATAAATCATTAATAACATTAATCAAAAGGCTATATTTTACTACATACAACATGATGTTATCATGTATGAAATATGCCTCTATGTTTTAACAAAAACACGACATATTATATATATAGATATTTAAACTTGTCTGTAAAAACATATATATCAGAATAAGAGAATTGAATAGTTATAAATAACCTATGAATATTAATTTTTAGTATTTTACATAATGGAATGATATTCAAAATAAAATGCATAAATAAAGGGAAATGTTTTATATATTCTGTAAATAAAATTTTCCCCTAAAATAAATTTTATTTATTTTTAGAAAAATAATAAAAATGAATTTATTACACTTTTAAAATAATGAATTTGCTAAAATAAACATGATTTTTTTATTTTAAAACATTAGGATTATAATAGGGTTAATTTTCTAGATTTGTTTTTGCATTTTTTTCATTTTATAATGAATTATGAAAAATATTGAGATTTAACTAAAAAAACAGTTTAATTTTATTTATATAAATATATATTGTTAAATAATATTATTATTACGTTTTAATGTATTATTCGTATAATTATAAATATATTAATCCAATTTTGGTCATTATGATTATCATTATATTGATATTTAATATAAAATCACCCAAACGTTTTGATTTTTTATACATTACAATATATTTTTTCTCAAACATACGTGGGATATTTTCAAATCAATGTGTTCCGCCTAGCTGATTTCAAATTTAAAAAAATGGATTAAATTTTTTGAATAATAAATATTATGTCATCAAATAATGTTATTTTTTTACCAAATTGAGTTGTTAAAAGAATTACAATTACATACATAAATTATGGTGAAAACAAGTTCACATGCGGATTTAACATAGAATATAATTTGTAAAACCAAAAAAATATTCCCAAACCCATATTTTGGTCACATTTATAACTTATAAATTCAAAAATCTTGAATGTAAAATTTTTGGTAATTGTTGAGATGACAAATAACGTGGAATACCCTTCATGTTTTTGACCCTTTTGTAATGATGGTAAGAAAAATAGCATCCTTGAGATGTGGGGGAATGTAAAGTGGATAAACCACCAACCATAATGTGTAAGCATACAAACATTCACATCTAACCCATTTCATCATCCTTGGTGTCTTCCCTGACAGCAACTTGCATAAAATGATGCATATCACCACTCTAGGCCTTAAATGGTGCCACAACCAACAAGACACCTTACCCCCACATATCAAAACTGCTATCGAGGCTCACATCACTTCACAAGCTGCAAGAAAAAAAATTAATAAATTAGGCTCTTGTCTCTTAAACAAGCAAGAGGGAAACTCAGAACCCAACATGAAATATTATTTTTTCAAACAACAAATTCATTAATCCATTTTCAATTAACTGATTTATTATTCGGAGGTTCCAACTATGGGAAACCTAAATATTAAGCTATCAAAAATTAATTAAACATGTTTATTGACTTAATTGGATTAGTATAAAATTACAAAAACAACAATCAGATTTATTTACATTCATCTTTTTTTATCCAACAATTATCAATTAATTAAGTCTTTACATTCTTCACAAATTTCCATCAAGCACAAATATCCAATCAAAGAACGAATAGATATCACACTATATAGAAAAACAAGAGGCAATAACATACGGTCGGTATAAATTTATTTATATGGTTCCATTATTTATTATGTCAATTCTATTGTGATCTAGTGGGATAACTCATGATAACTATATAGTTTACCATAAAAAATAGAAGCAATGAATACCCTACCTCAAAATGTTAATAACATTAATTATATGAGAATGATCCACACAACTGATCACAATCACCTCCTCCCCAGGAAAATGTATCTTCCTAAGGATCTAGTGACACCACCACACACATGGACAACAAAGAAAAGGCAATTAGAATTATGGAGTTCACAAAAAATAATATTGAGTAGAGAAACATGATAAGATTAACACAAAAGAACGACGATAAATTATACGTTATATCAATGATTGATGGATACTTCTTGGTTTCACTAAAATATAGGGTGTGCTTGTAGCAAGAAGAAAGTCTGTAGAAACCAATCCAGGGGGAAATGTTTAATCTATAGATTCATCTGGGATGAAAGGAATGGATTGAGAGTCTCTCATCAGAGATCATGGAGGCTGAACAAGGTAGGAATATATCTCATACCTTTATAAGATTTCATGGAGAAATTGATTAAGATACGCTAGATTATCCATTAAATTCGGATCGCATTAAACCACATGGTTAGACCATGTAAAAGCATCTCGAGCCTTAGGAAAATTCATAAAGGAGTTATGGGCTTTTAATATACCATAAATCTCTTAAATCAAGGCCATGAATGTGTTTTACATCAAAAAATGATAAATTTGATAAACTGGTAAAATTTAGAAATTTTGAAAAGGAAATATAAAATAGTTCTGGAAACATAGTTGATGATTTGTGACACCATTTATGTGACACCGTGTACATGACACCATGACTCTAACACCATGACGGTTACATCGTTTCTGTGACACTGTGTTTGTGACACCATTTATGTGAAACCATTTTTGTCTCACTATTCATGTGATGTCATGAATGCGACGTTGTGATTGTGATGACATTTATGTCACACCATTTTTGTGACATTGTAAATCTGACACTGTTTCTGTTACACAGTTTCTTGTGACATCGTGATTGTCAGACTATTTCTGTGACATAATGACTATGACACTGTTTCAGTCACAATGTTTTTGTCGCACTATTTTTGTGACAACTTGTCTCTGACACCGTTTTTTTGTAAAAATGTTTCTATCACACCATTTCTGTGACACCGTGACTGTGACACTATTTATTTGAAACTATGACACAGTTCATAAAAACAGTAAACACTATTCAGAGACTAGGAAATTTGAAAAAGTCTTAGGGATGAGTCACCATACCCTTCCAGAACACCTCAAACCCCAAATTTTAGCAATGGAATTTACCAGAGAGGTATGTACCATTAAAATAAAATTTATTCCCATATGATATTTCTAAATATTTTCCCCCACTAGAACTCTATGAATTAGCATCATTTATAAATTATATTCATTTTTATTTATAATAAATTATTTAATTTATGTCTAAACATATTTCATTTATTTATATTTTCATAAAATTTTAAATGTCTTGTATTTTTTCCCATCTATCGTACATTCATAAGATGTGACGACATCTTTCTTGAAACATATGTTTTTATCATCATAAATGTATTATAAATGAAAATATTTATTATCGAAATTCATGTTTGTCCTTCAAATTTTTTTTACAACACTTTATATTAGGGTTCAGATGTAATAAAATATGATTTAATAGTTAAATTTTTCTTTCACTATGATTTGCATATTTCATAGCATCCAATATATTGGGAGGTAAGGTAGTAGTATAAATAGTAACCCCAATATTTTTGTATTTCAATTTCTCAGCATAACATTTAATTATATTTTCATAATACATAAGTATTACAATAAATTAATCTATGTTAAGATTATTTAACTTTTCATTCTCATCAACAACTATCCTCTTAGATTCCCACTAATTAGGTATAAAAGTAGTTATCTTTTAAAAAGAAATATCATCATCAAGAACATTCTCACCATTAAATTATTAAATATTAATGGCTTCTCTTAATATCTTATGAATATTGGTAACTAATTAGTTGGATGATAATGTTGCAAAATTCCAATCCTTATATTTGATTATATCTGTTTCTTTCACAAGAATGTTACAATGTATTCCTTAAACTATAATTCAATTGTTATTTATATTTTTCATGATTAGTAATGGTATTAAATACTTTTTAATAAATTTTATAATCTCCAATAAGAATCACAATATTAATCTAAACAAGTTCTTATTACAAAATAATGCATCATATATCAATTTTACTCATATCCAACACCATCAAATATAGGTGGTATGATTGGATTCTGGTTGTCTATATAGCCAATATTACAAAAATCTATCTTTTACAAAATAAATAAAAATATTATTTTCCACAAATGCATGAAAGGGTAAAAATGATTATAAATAGAATTTTATTATCAAAACATTAAAAAATATAATAATGTAAGGAAGATAAAAACTTAGAAACTATTTTTACAATATAAACCCTTATCTAGTGAATATTTTTGGCTACTAGAATCATGTAGCACTTTAGATAGATTTTATTCCAATTTTTGATATTAGTATTTCAATGAAGCTAAACATATTTCATACCAATTTTTAGACTGTATTATTTTATCTTTGTTAATATATATATAATAAGTGGGGTTTGAATTTTAGTTTTAAAAACATGGATTAATGGAATAAAAGAAAACTATTCTTAATCCACTTTATTTATATTATTGGAATCATCCATTAGTCATGTCAAAAAAATAAGAAAATCAGAATCCTAAAAAATATGATTAGATGAGAGTAAAAAAAAGAATCTTTATGGATCAAATTTATCATTGTATGAATCATAATTAAAGTATTGGGGATAAAAGAAACAGAATAGAAAGACGAATATGATGAATCAATTTTTATGCAATGTGAATCCCCATTTCACATTAATAGTATGGTATCTAATAAAACTGACCAAATTTATCCAAATTTTTTATCATATAGTTAATTATGACATTCCTTATCATGTAAATCTATTGATAAGATTATCAAAATAGAGTAGTTTTCCAATCCCCCGAAGCCCTCAATATAATGTTAAGATACGATTTACTATCCACTTAATCCCATTAATTGAGTGATCATATTCTCTTTATTCATTTCCTTAAATGCATTAAATTTTTAGAATGATTGGAAATGGATTACAATTGAATTTTTTTTACGGAGACAACCTGACATGATTTTCTATGAACTAAAAACATTAAAAAGAAAAACAAAAACTAAGAACAGTGTGTTCAGTCACTAAAATAATTATAGCTATCACAGAATGAGGAAATGAAAAATTAAATCTTCCCAAAACTTTTTGTATGACATAGAATTTATTAGTTATATCCAATCAATCATCTTGATCTCCCAATAGACATGTTTTTATACTATTGTTGTAAAGAGATAGGACACCTCCAACATCGAATAATATCATAAAGGAATGCCTAATTATGTATTGTTTAACACCATTATATATTTAATGAGTTTCATTACATTAGAAATATGTCTTACGTATATTTATTATAATCATTACATAGTCTTATGGATATCATTATGATTTTCATTAGAATAACCATTAGAGTGTCAGTATGATTTTTATCGGTACATGTATTAGTATGATTATCAAGACTATTGCCTGTGTTTTAAACATTAATAAAGAGTGAAATATTTCTAGTAAGGGTGAGTATGATTCATTATAAACATACTTATTTTGATTATATTAAAAATTTATTATGTATATTTTAAAAATTTGTTAAAACATTTTCTATGTATGGAAAAAAGTAATGATCTCAACTCCAACTTTCTAAAACACATAGGACCGAAAAACATTATAAATATTTTATAATAAATTAATTTTAATTTCCAAATTAATGGAATCAAAAAGTATGAATTATAAATTTTATACAAAAATATCATCATATAAGCATTGTTTTTTAAATAAATCATTTCAGGTAAATCGTTAAGTGAAAAAAGAAGGCGGATACCTTATAAAGATATAAAATTTATCAAATGAAAAAAATTATCCTAGAACCCCTTACATTGATTTTTTATCATTAATATATAATAGTTCAATATAATCTATATATTGATATGTAGTTACATTATGGGTAAAGCATTTAACAACACATATTTCCATCAAAATGGTTATCAAATCATTATTTCTGTGTATATTGGACTACCACCTCCTGAACTATTTTCACATGTTTCTAAAAAACAAAATCTCATGGTTGGGAATAATGATTGAAATATTATATATGTAACACCCCAATCTTCCATGATACATTTCTCTTTTAATAAAACAGTAGTGTGTGTTGTACGCAACATTAAGTTCTAACACACACCACAATAAATCAAACTAGACATTATGGATAGTAATACACATGTTTTGAAATTTTATAAATTTTATCTTTCAAACTGGACTTCACTTTTGGATTTGTGATATTGAAATTAGCTTAGGGTGAATTTTTGGTATTTTTCTGAAAACATTCAATTTTTGACAAATGGGGGAAAATGAGTTATAGTTTTAAATCGAATTTTTAATTAAATAATTATTTATTTTATTTATTTTAATTTATGTCAAAATAGATATATAATTCCTATATATGTTAAATGTTATTAATTGGAGTCAGTTTATAATATTTTTTTATATAAAAATTTTAAAGAAATTTTCACCTTCTTTTACACACCTCCTAACAGAGTTCGCAAATTCACATAAAACATAATTTTACCGCTTCTGTGAGTTGAATTTAAAAAATCCAAGAGACACGGTTAATATCATGGATTATTTTGTGGTTGAATAAGATAAAAATAATTTTTGTTGAATAGTAGCTTTTGACGTTTATTTACCGTGGTAAAAGGTAAAATAATGTAATTTGAGGAAAAAATAATATTGTAATTATTCGAAATTAAGTTAACACATATCCTAACATTATTGGATGATCAAAGGCCGACCATGTGCATCTTTAGGTAAATTTTGGGAGCCCATGGAGCCAATTATTAATGATAATAACACAATAGATTAATTAATTTAATGTAAAGGAAACATTGACACAAACAAAAAACTTTTAGTAATTAATTTTTAATTTGGTGTTATTTAAGTAATATTTTTGACTATAAATATTCATTGGAAAGATAAAACAATTTATTAAATCATGGTATTTTTTAATTTTTACACTTAATATAAATTAAATTATTTATGAAACAATAATGATGGAGTATTACCTCATTAATAAATGATTTAAATAAATTAGATTATAAATATAGAAATTATATCCAATACATGTCTAATTCTTATTAGATGATTTTACTTCGAGCATTAGTTTTCTTATATTCAATCTCAATTATTTGGGTATCTTTAGAAACCAAATACCATTAAATTATAAAATAATATTTTCAAACATTCCTCAAGAGTCACTCCTCCAACTTATAAAAGGAGACCACTTCTATCCAATTCCACACACCTCTCAAGCCTTTAGGTTCGTCCAAACATTGAAAAATTAAGCTCCCAATATCCCTATACTCATCCTAAAAGCCTTAAATTATGCATAAGGCACTTCAAGATGTCATTTTGGTTCAAACTAAAGGATGTTACCAAAATTAAATGTAACGGTTTCTCTTCACATCATTTATTAAATTTTACTTCTCCAACCCCTAAACACTTTTTATTCCTTTATTTTAAAACAACACCAGTATCCTCAATATACTATAATTATTTTATTAGATGTATTCTAATAAGACTTACAAACACCCCCATACAGTGGATAAATAACATAATATATATGTGGATGGCAAACTAACGCCTCACTAAACAATGATTGTTCAATTACCGCCAATCGCCTCTCATGGTGGCCATTATGAGGGCACTATATTTATATATGATATATATTATGTTTATTTTTTTCATTATTATTTATTTTTCTTTTATATCATACCGTAATTATTTCATTATGGGTATACACTATAATTTAATTTGAGGAAGTGAGGAATATCGCCCGCTCAAAGTGATATGACTCATTAATACAATATGTAGGAAGTATAAAGGATGTAGTTAATGATATAATATATGATATTATACAGGAATTACAATATAAATATGTATCATTATGTTTTAAATCAATTAAAATAAGAAATATAAATGAATGTAGACATAATAAACATTTGACCATATGAACAACTTGTAACTATAAGGTGTTCATTTTTGACTCAAGTGCCAAATATCGACAAAACGAACGTTATTAACTTAAATGAATAGATATTGTTTATCACATGGTAATAATTTATATTAATGGGATAATAAACATGAAAAATGTTCTTAAGAAAGAAGAAAGTAACTTTAGTATATTATTTATGATATTAATGACTGAACAGGTCATGTCGGACATGAGGTAAGGGGTTTCTTATCTCACAATTAATTCTGTGAGATTTCCATTGTTCACCACTTATTTATTGCATGTGGTGTATTGTGTACTACCATTTGATATATATAATCATGATTCCTATTAAATTCATGATATTATATGATTCATTTCGTTGGTATTGACTATTTTTAATATTACTCGATTGATTACAATGAGGTATGGGTTTATTTCACAATATTTTATTATCCGAGATTGTTTATACATAATTACCTACTAGGACACCTTTATCATCCACATACATGTTTCTTAAAAATATTTTTTAAAACATTCTTACTATTTTATAGACTATGGTTTAAAGTCATTTATACCCTTTTTTGACTTTTTTATGATATTTATAATGTTATCATTTCGTCGTTTTCCAAACAAGGTCCTTTTAACCTCTTCGACAAAATTAATGTAAGAATGTTTTTTAACTTATTCAGCGGGTGCAGATATTTTACACCATTAAAAAATCATCGAAGCTTTCCTTACAAGTTTATAATTAAATTTTCGAATTAAATTTTTTATTTTATTTTTATTTGACTTTTAAATGATTTTTATAAAATAGATATTTCACTCAAATACTTTTGAGTTCATATATGTCAACATCCTTTGGTGGATTTTAAGCTTATTTGAAGTTGATTTATTAAGATTAAAAACTTCAATATTTTATTGAATATTTGTGATATATTTGACTGTGTGTGTTTTATTTTTATACCATTCATGGTTTTAGGAAAATGTATTGACATTTTATATGCTAGTTTTAATACAAATGTTTTTGTTATGTTTAAACCTGTTCATATGAGGAATGCATTGGACTTAGTACGCAACGGGTGGAGCCCGCTATAGCTCCTTGATGCATCGATAGGTCTTAAAAGAAAAGCTACTATCTTGGCACAAGGCCTTGACAGAAATATATTTGTAGTCTTGGAATATGGCCTTTACTATGTGGTTATGATAGTCTGGAATTATGGATTCCGTTATTACGAAATTAGTTATTGATATTGCATGTGATTATATGACTAGTAGAATATCCATGTGAATAAATAAATGTAATTATTTTATTTTATCATTTCCATATTATGCTGAAGATCAAGTTTAAAAGGATTTTGTTTTAGTTATACATTTCCATAAATTTTTATGTTTATTTATAATGATTTATGCTATATTGTTATCCTTACTGAGAATCGGAGCTCACCCCTTTCATTGGATTATTTTTTCTATTATGTGAATAGGTATTTTATGAAATACCTGTAGGGATAGTATGAGGGGATATTATGATATTATGTTGTTGTAATTTGTTTCACTTTATGATATATTGTAATACTTTTGAATATATCTATTGTTTCCAAGGCTACTAAACTAATCTGTCTTTCGAGACTTGATCTTCTATGATCATGCCAACAGAATTTAATAATTCACCGAATCTGGGTAACTAGGGTCAGGGTATTATATTTGCTATTAGAGGAAGTTTTGTACATGCCTTTGAAGCTAGATTTATATAAACTCTAATTAGAGAACGTATCCCTAAGATAGAAATTAACGATTAGTATAGAAGAACTTCTTATAATTATGGTATTGCAGCAATTTTGTGAGTTTTCCGAGCAATACATCCATGTTGGGATACGAGCATGTAGAGGTGGATCTTGCACAGATTTACCTAAGTGTAAAACCTGAGAACACAACTTTGAGCTTGACTCGAATGGGAACTGGTGCGTGACAATAGGACTTACTGCACTGTAACACCCCGAGCTTTTATGAAAAATATTCTTTTAATTTCATTAATGTCTTGTGTTGTTTGCTACACTAAGATTACTTTGCGCTATACGCAACACCGTATTAGCTTGCAGTATACGCAACACTTTCTAAAAAATATTGAGTATATATATATATATATATTAAATGAATAAATTAAATATGGTTGGATTATGTTATATTAAACAACGAAGGATTCTTGCATAGCATGCAACCCTGACTTGGCTTGCATTACACGCAATCGCGACCTTCCTCGATTGTATGTGTTGTACGCAATACTGGGTTTTACTAAACAACGATATATTAATATAATATTATTATGGACTAGCCGTTATGAATAGTATTAACTAAATTTTGAATCTTATAACATTATTATTCGTCTTACACATTTTCTAAAACATGGTATAAGAACAAAATAAATTTTTCGGGTAAATTAAGTATTTTAAAAAAAATGCAGTTTTGCCGCCTTTTGATGGCGCACCCACTTTAAATCTAGTTTTTGACATGTTTATAAGTTCAATTTGAAAAAATAAAATTTCATCTTTGTAATAATGAAATAAATATTTACTTTGGATAAATTTTTCATATTATTCTTGTAAGTTTCATATTTTGATTAATAGTAAAAACACACTATATTTCAATTAAAAAACCACTTTTTTCATCGCAATAATTTATATGGTTAAATTATAATATTGAATAATTTTAAAGTAAAAATAGAACATATTTTTACCATTTAATATAATTTATGTCATTATCATTGATACTACCTTGAATTCATAGGATAAACCAATTCAATCTTTTGCATTGTTTTAAAGAAAAACCCGTTTTCTTTCGACAACGGGATTAATTTTAATTTAATTTTTCCATCTTTTTTATATTGAAGTTAGAAAAATGGATTCTATATTTGGAATCAGTGGATCCAAATTATGTTAATAATCTACTTTTTATTTTTGGAAATTATGAATAATAACTACGGTAAATTTTATTTACCATAAATAAAAGAAAATCTCCTAATTAAGGGTAAATATAATATTATAAAATTACCCTAACACATGTCAAAATCCTATTGGTTGACTAAAAGTTGACCCATATAACCTAAGGGTCGGATTAGATTCATTTAATGGACTTTTGTCCAAGAAAAAAATTTATTTATTATTAAAACCAAACAATGTGACAACATGTCACTTTCTTAAATCTTATAAGTATAATAATTTTAATTTAGTGATACACTTTATGAAACTTCAAAAATGAATAGTCTACAGAAATATAATACAATTATATACATCATAGTAATTTATTTAGAATTTTTAGGGATTAAATAATTATCATTTATTTTGACAGAAAGATGATACAGTAATTGCCTTATTAATGAAATATTGACATAATTGATGTTATAAATAGCCAAATAAATGTAATTTAAGACTTTTTATGAATTAAACTAATTTTATAGGTTACTATGACAAGTTATTATTTATATATATAACTTTTTTAGAACTAATAATTCTGTTATGGGTATCAGAAAAATCAATTACTAAATAGTTTCAAATTGACATAAAATAGTTTTTAAAACAAATATTATATTATTAATTATTATTCTATTCCCAAAAATCTAAGGTTAGGCCAAATTATTTATATAAGGTTTTATATATTAATAATAAACAAATTGGTATTCGTTTGTCTTCTTATTGTATGTTTATTAACCATATAGTATAAGAACACAAGAAGGCACGGTAAAAGTAAAATTATTTTACTTAATGTTAAATCTAAATTATAAGGTTAAAATAGGAACCTAAACTTTTCTAAATTCTATTAGATGAGAGATTTTCGACCCATCCCCACCTTATCTTAGATATAAATCAATTTGGAGCTATTTAAAACCGAATTTTACTTTATAATAAAATAATAGTTTTAGTTATTCCAAAGGTACCCCTCTCCTCCCTTATAAAAGGGCACCTCCTCCTCCCTCTTCCTCACACCACATTGAGCCTTCAAGCTTGGCAAACCACTGCCAATTTTTCCTCTCCACTTCCCTAGAATCATACTAGAGGTTCTTGTCTTCTTCAGAGACCTAATTTAGTACCCTAAAAGGAGGTCTCAAAGAAGCACTTCAAAGAAGAGGTAATGCCTGTTACCGATTCTTTCATATTTATTTCTTCTTACACTTCTTCTTCATTAGTTGTTTCATTATGAAGTAATAACATCAGTATCAATAATATACTTATATGTTATTATAAGTATGAAACATCCCTATTTCACCATCTATCCATCCTACGGAAAAAGAAATCACCGCGCGTGCGTACGTACAGAATATCGTCTTCACACCGTGGTGTAATCTATTTTACACCACCACCTTACTTGAATGGGTATAATGGTGTAAATAATAACTATATATGATTATTTTAAAGTGATATTGATTCTGAAATAGTATACATACACTCCAATACAGTGCCACGATCATGAGAACGATATCATCGCTCATGCGTACGTACGGACTATCGTCTCCACGACGCGATGAGATTCATTCTCTACTTTAACCATTCATGAATGATTATAAAGTATATATAATAAGTAATCATGAAATATATGAAAAAATACTGCTACTGGATTTATGTTTATATATATTTATGTCATCTAATTAATTCCATTCAACTCAATAAGGAAACGAAAACAGCGTTCATGCGTACGTACGACCTACCGTCTCCATGAATGGTGTATTTCTTTCCATTTACTGATCTATTATATATATGTATATTCTAAATATATATTATATATAAATCATGTTTTATATTCTGGAATTAAGTAATCATGATCTAAGTAATCATATGAATAATTACAAGTCAAAACACGGATGACAAATGAAACAATTTTACCCAAAACGCTCTTTAACATGGAATTTACAAAAGAACGGGTAATATAAAGTCATAAGTGAACCATATATGATATCATAAGAATTAATATGATTCTGTAATAAGTAAATAACATTATTTAAATCATTATACAGGAGGTTCGGACACTTAAGAATCAAATCGGACCTAAGGTAAGGGATAATTTTGCAAATCTCATTTTTATCCGAGATTGCTTATTCGTAATTATATACATGGGTTATTGCTATCATCCTTGTCCATGTTTTATAAAAGTGTCTTCATGTATGTTTAAAGTCCTTTTTACCCATTTTTGACTTTTACTGCATGGTATGTATGGAATCTTCCTATTACGAGGTACTTTTTGACTTTTCCAGCAAAAGTACGAGAAGAATTTTTTTTTAACTTATACGGCATGAATGAATTTTTAGATTATTTTAAAGCCTTATTTTCATGAATCTTACTCCAAAAGAATTCCTGAATATATTCAACAAAATCTATTTCTTTTAAAATAGCATGACGTTTTGTGAAAAGAAATTGATTTTGAATAAGAAAGGATATTTTCCTCAAGAAGTCATTTCAAGTGTTTTATCAAAACCTTTTTTCATCTAAGATGACATTATTTCATATGTGTATGTTTCAAGTATCATATATCTATGATTTACATGGCTTCATTTTTCTTATTATGAAATGATATCCATTTCTTTTATATGGAATATGTGATTATGGAAAGATGTTTATGAAACCCATTTTTTTATTGGGTTATTATGAATGATGTATGTTTTTTTGGCACAAGTAAGAATGATTTCATTATGAGATGGGTGGGACCTATATCTCCCAAAAATGAATTGGGTAAAGATTTATATCACATGAGATAGACATGGTTGGAAGGACAGGTTAAATAGGTTCAGCAAAACAGGACTGAAACGAGGAGTGAACTCGATTCAGAAAGGGACTTTGTCCACTAAGATGGTCTTGGAAGCAATGCCTTGGATACTATGGAAATCATTACATGTTCTTAATGGATTCCACAATTAAATGTTTTTCCCCATGCTATTTTATCATGATTTATGTTCCATTATGATCTATGCCTTATGTACTTCCATGTTTTATGTCGTTGTTCAAGATTTTTAGTGTTCATGTTTTTTTAAGTTCAAATGTATATGGTATGTTTTATTTTATCCATGCTTACCCTTACTGAGCACTTGAGCTCACCCTTTTTATGTTTTCTTTTCCCCCAGGATTAAAAGTAAGATTTTAGGTAAGGAAACAATAGTAGGAAGACATTTATGGGAGATGTTGAAGATCTTTCACCACGATTGGAAGATTATATTCCGAGTTTCCAAAGACACTATACTATTACGGTCCATGTGTGTGTGTTTTTTTTATGTACTAAGTATTCCGCCAAAGTAATGTAATGTCCATGTACTTCTAGCTTAGGGTCTCTACAGTTGGTATCCGAGGAAAGGTTTAGTTAACCTTTGGAATCTAGGATGTGAGAAATTTAGTGAGATCCCTAGAGATATTTCTAAGGTATGTCTAGGGATGTCCCTAAGGTTAAGTATACGTATAGGTTATAGTACTATAATTATGCTAATGATCAAAGAATTAAACATAAGATGTTAGATATTGAAGGTACTTCCCCTTTATTATGTTGTTTTCCCTAGAATGATTTTTCCTCTCACACTATTCTTTTTGGGTTTTAGACAATGGCTGGAACCCGAAGGAACCGTGTTGATCCATGTAATGTACAAATCAATTATTGTTCTCCTGAATAAACAAATGTTATGGGAGATGGAGTGAAAAACCTTATTGCTATACTTAAACAAGCTATGAATCATTCGGGACTTCCAAATGAGTAAAGAAGGGAACAAAATTCTATTGAGTCCTTCATGAGGAAACGTCCACCTTCTTTCAGTGGGTCTTCTGATCCACTTGTTGTTGAACAATGGATCAGTACCACTGAAAAGTTATTTTCAGTTCTTCAATGTTCCGAATATTATAAAGTCATCTTAGTAGTATATAATTTGTACGGTGAAGCTGATCAAT
Source organism: Viscum album (assembly GCA_963277665.1). NCBI lineage: Eukaryota > Viridiplantae > Streptophyta > Magnoliopsida > Santalales > Viscaceae > Viscum > Viscum album. The sequence continues at coordinate 723,415,856 of OY728141.1, forward strand.
GGTGGAATCTTATCAAGAATACTAGGAAAAGATATGAAATTGATTTCATGGAATGGGACGAGTTCAAGAAATTATTTTTCAATAAGTACTTCCCTCTTATTATTCGAACAAAGCTGGAGAAGGAGTTTCGTGAACTAAAGAAAAAGGATAATGAATCTGTTGGTATATACGAAGCGAATTTTACAAGGCTTTCAAGGTATGCATCAAGATTTATCATCCAACCTGAAAGTAAAGTTGATCGATTCTTCAATGGCTTAAAACCAAATCTTTGCTGGGCATTATCTATAAGAGACTTCAGTAGCTATGAAGAAACTGTGTGTTGTGTTATCAAGGTAGAAATGAAAGTTGGTGTTACTTATCCATCTCATAGTTTTGACAAGAAACGAATGATGGATTTCAAGGAGAAATCACAGAATAATGGTGAAAAGAAGATGAATGTTTTCTTATGCTAAAAGTGAGGAAAGAAGAATGGTGGAGATTGTCTTAAAGGTACAAGTAGATGTTTCTAATGTGGAAAGGAAGGTCATCGGGCATTTGAATGCCGCAATGATGGGAAGAAGATGTCTAATGATGAAAACAAAGGAGGGGAGACACAGAATGATCCTACTACACGTCAATGCTTCAAGTGAAAGGAAATGGGGCATTACGCTAATAAATGCCCTAATCCAAGGGTTAGTGATGATCGACATGAGCAACCACTTAAGGCAAAGGAAAATGGGAAGTCACATGCGATCACCATTGGTGATGTTGAATATGACAACGGTGTGGTGGAATGATTAAGTGTTTATGTAATGGGATTCCAAAATAATGTTGTATATAGTGTCATGGAATATTGGAATATTTATGTATTGGTATATTGTGGTTTTCAATAATTTTATGGATAACCATTGAAAGTGATTGAGATATTTTTGGAAAAAAAGATGATATGCGCATAATGAAGGGAAAACGAGAAAATGAAATATTTGACAGTATTCATGAGCTCATGATTGATATAAGGACTAAGTGATATCATGGTTTGAGTATATAGAATTTTGAGAATTTTGGTATATAGAAAGTGTTAACATTTAACTACATTCATGTTTTCACTAAGGAACAATGGGTATTCAAGAGAATACATGATTAAGGCCTTTGAATGTTGGTAATGTGACCAATAAGACATATCTTATGATATATGGGGATCAACGATGGTATTAAATCTCTGGTAATCGTTTTCACTATATTATGAGAGTGGACTGTAGTATTATGGATAAGCCTAAAAATTGGAATAGATTATGGTGGGCATAAGTTAGTATTGTTTAAGGATAGAAATTTTTTTTATATTATTGATGGGATGTTATAGTAATATAGTTTTAGAAAAAGGACAACCTGCAGGACGGGCGACCGCCCATCGCGTCGGACAAGGCCGTGGGAATCGAACCCACAACCGATGTTCGACTAGCCTTTATCGCCTACTACTGGCCTACAGGAAGTCCCGGTTTAGTAGAAACTGGTTTTATTATATTTAGTAGTATGATATATGTTGTATAAGTCCATTTTAGGAACCATATATGATTAATCTCACTATAGATGGACTTATGTATTTTTTGATAACTTTTCTAACCTTTTATTTGAGACAGATGGAATGACCCATCATTCTATCACATGATTTGCTAACACATCACGAATGACAATTTCAACTTCATTTCTTTAAGAGATGAAGTGGAAATTGTCCAAAGAACGACAAACGGTGAGATTATACCAAAATCACGAAAGTATTTCTTCTAGTTCCAATTTCATCAACATTAGGGAAATGATCTTGAAAACCAAAAATGTTGTCCTAGTGCACTTATATTTGATGAATCAGATGGTACCTTAGATCATCACAAATTTACGGATTTGTGATTGCTGGCTTTTCCATAGCCATGTTCTCTACCACTCTCCATCAGAACATGATGGTTAGATTTCTCTTCCATATCCATATTTTCACCTATGTGGAAACCCAGTGATTAGTTTATTTGGGTACCAATTATGTTTCATAATTTTGTTTTTAATGATTGGTTTTGGTATTCCTTTTTACGATGTGGGTTTATATTAAAGAAACTTTCGAATAGTATACCATTTATAACCCTGAAGAATTTCGAGGGAGAAATTCATTTTAATTGGGGTAGAATGTAACACCCCGATATTTTTTGAAATATATTCTTTTAATTTCATTAATGTCTTGTGTTGCATGCTACACCACGATTAACTTGCGCTATACGCAACACCGTATTATCTTGCAGTATACGCAACACTTTTCTTGGATCGTGTTACACACAATTTTGAAAATTGTTATTCAACGCAACATTTAGTTTATATATATTTAGTCAATGTATAAATGAAATATGGTTGTATTATGTTATACGAAACAATGAAGGATTCTTTCACAGCATGCAACCCTGACTTGGCTTGCATTACACGCAATCATGACCTTCCTCGATAGCATGTGTTGTATGCAATACCGGGTTTTACTAAACAATGATATATTATTATAATATTATTATTAACTAGCCTTTATTAATAGTATTAACTAAATTTTGAATCTTATAACATTATTATTCTTTTTAAACATTTTCTAAAACATGGTATAAGAAGAAAATAAATTTTTCGTGTGAAATAAGTATTTTAAAAAAAATGCAGTTTTGCCGCCTTTTGATGGCGCACCCACTTTAGATCTAGTTTTTGACATGTTTATAAGTTTAATTTGACAAAATAAAAATTCTCTATTGAATCATGAAATAAAAGTTTACTTTGGATAAATTTTTCATATTATTCTGGTAAGTTTCATATTTTGATGAATAGTAAAAACACGCTATATTTTAATTAAAAACATCTTTTTTAATCGCAATAATTTATATGGTTAAATTATAATATTGAATAGTTTTAAAGTATAAATAGAATATATTTTTACCATTTAATATAATTTATGTCATTATCATTGATTCTACCTTGAATTCGTAGGATAAATTAATTAAATCTTTTGCAATGTTTTAAAGAAAAACCAGTTTTCTTTCGACAACGAGATTAATTTTAATTTAATTTCTGAAACTTTTGTGAATTGAATTTGGAAAAATGGATTCCATATTTGGAATCAGTAGATCCAAGTTATTTTAATTAGCTACTTTTTATTTTTGGAATTTTTGAATAGTAACTACGGTAAATTTTATTTACCATAGTTAAAGGTAAATCAGGTAATTAAGGGTAAATAATATATTATAAAATTACCGTAACACATGTCAAAATCCTATTGGATAAATAAAGGTCAACCCATATCATCTAATGGTCGGATTAGATTCATTTAACAGACTTTTTTCCATTAAAATAATTTAATTATTATTAAAACCAAAGAATGTGACAACATGTCACTTTCTTTAATATTATTAGAATAATAATTTTAATTTAGTGATAAACTTCCTGAAAAGTGGAACATGAATAGTCTCTAGAAAGCTAATACAATTATCTACAACATAAGAATTTATTTATAATTTTTAGGGATTAAATAATTATCATTTATTATGTCACAAAGATGATACAGTAATTGTCTTATTAATGAAATATTGACATAATTGATGTTATAAATACCAAAATAATTGTAATTTAAGACTTTTTATGAATTAAACTACTTTTATATGTTAATATGACATGTTAGTATTTATTTAATTAACTTTCTTCTGACTAATAATTCTTTTATAATTTTCACAAAAATCAATTACTAAATAGTGTCAAAATTGACATAAAATAGTTTTTTAAAAAAATATTATATTATTAATTGTTATTTTATTCCTAAAAATCTAAGGTTCGGCCAAATGACTTATATAAGGTTATATATATTAATAATAAACAACTTGGGGTTCGTTTTTCTTCTTATAGTATGTTTATTAACCTTATAGTACAAGAACACAAGAAGACACGGTAAAAGTAAAATTATTTAACTTAATGTTAAATATAAATGATAAGGTTAAAATAGGAACTTAAACTTGTCTAAATTCTATTGGATAGGAGAATTTAGACCCATACCCACCTTATCTTCTAAATAAATCAATTTGGATCTATTTAAAACCGAATTTGACTTTATAATAAAATAATAGTTTTTGTTATTCCAAAGGTACCCCTCTCCTCACTTTTAAAAGGGAACCTCCTCCTCCCTCTTACTCACACCACTTTGAGCCATCAAGCTCGGACAACCCCTGACAATTACTCCTCTCCACTTCCCTATAAACATCCTAGAGGTTCAGGTATTCTTCAAATACCTATTTTAGTAACCTAAAAGGAGGTCTCCAAGAAGCACTTCAAAGAAAAGGTAATGTCTGTTACCGATTCTTTCATCTTTATTTATTCTTCCACTTATTCTTCTTTAGTTGTTTCATTATTAAGTAATAAAATTAGTATCACCCATACACTGATATGTTATTATAAGTAAGAAACAACCCTATTTCACCATCTATCCATCCTACGGAAAAAGAAATCACCGTTCGTGCATACGTACGTAATACCGTCTCCACGCCGTGGTGTAATCTATTTTCCACCACCACCTTACTTGGATGGGTATAATGGTGTAAATAATAACTATATATGATTATTTTAAAGTGATATTGATTCTGAAATAGTATACATACACTCCAATATAGTCCCACGATCATGAGAACAATATCATCGCTCATGCGTACGTACGGACAACCGTCTCCACGACGCTATGAGATTCATTATCCACTTTAACCATTCATGAATGATTATAAAGTATATATAATAAGTAATAATGAAATATATTACATAATAATGATACTGGATTTATTTGTATATATATGTATTCCATCTACTTAATTCCATTCAACTCAATAAGGAAACGAAAACAGCGTTCATGCGTACGTACGGCCTACTGTCTCCATGAACGGTGTATTTCATTCCATTTACTGATTTATTATATATATGTATATTCTGAATATATGTTATATATAAATCATTTTTTATATTCTGTAATTAAGTAATCATGATCTATGTAATTATATGAATAATTGCAAGTCAAAACACGGATGACAAATGAAACAATTTTACCATAAACGCTCTTTAACATGGAATTTACAAAAGAACGGGTAATATAAAGTCATAAGTTAACCATATATGATATCATAACAATTAATATGATTCTGTAATAAGTCAATGACATTATTTAAATCATTATACTGGAGGTTCAGACACTTACAAATCAAATCGAACATAAGGTAAGGGATAATTTTTCAAATCTCATTTTTATATAAGATTGCTTATTCGTAAGTATATACTGGGGTTATTGCTATCATCCATTTCCATGTCATATAAAAGTATCTTCATGTATGTTTAATTTCCTTTTTACCCATTTTTTACTTTTACTACATGGTATGTATGTAATCTTTCTATTACGAGGTACTTTTTGCCTTTTCTAGCAAAAGTACGAGAAGAATGTAATTTTTAGCTTACACGGCACGAACGGATTTTTACAGTTTTATAAAGCCTTATTTTCATGAAGATTCCTACAAATGATTTCATGACTATTTTCAACAAAATCTCTTACTTTTAAAATAGCATGACATTTTGTGAAAAGAAATTTATTTCGAATAAGAAAGGATATATTCCTCAAGAAGTCATTTCAAGTGTTATATCAAAACCTTTTTCCATCTAAGATGATAGTATTTCATATGTGTATGTTTCAAGTATCATGTCTCTATGATTTACATGGTTTCATTTTTCTTATTATGAAATGATATCCATTTCTTTTATATGGATTATGCGATGATGGAATGATGATTATGAAACCCATTTTTTATTGGGTTATCATGAATGATGTATGATTTTTTTTTGCACAAGTAAGAATGATTTCATTATGAGATGGATGGGACCTATATCTACCTCCAATGAATTGGGTAAAGATATATATCTCATGAGATAGACATGGCTGGAACGGTAGGTTAAACCGGTTCAGTAAAACAGGACTGAAACGAGGAGTGAACTGGATTCAGAAAGAGACTTTGTCCACTAAGATGGTTTTGGCAGCAATGTCTTGGCTACTATGGAAATCATTACATGTGCTTAATGGATGCCACAATTACAAGTTTTATTCTCATGCTATTTTATCATGATTTATGTTCCATTATGATCTATGCCTTATGTACTTCCATGTTTTATGTCGTTGTTCAAGATTTTTAATGTTCATGTTTTTTTTATGTTCAAATGTATATGGTATGTTTTATTTTATCCATGCTTACCCTTACTGAGCATTTGAGCTCACCTTTTTTATGTTTTCTTTTCCCCCAGGATTAAAAGAAATATTTCAGGTAAGGAAACAAAAGTAGGAAGACATTTAGGAGAGATGTTGAAGATCTTTTTCACCAAGATTAGAATATTATATTCCGAGTATCCAAAGACACTAAACTATTACAGTTCTTGTGTGTGTGTTTTTGTTATGTACTAAGTATTCTGAAAAAGTAATGTAATGTCCATGTACATCATGCTTTGGGTCTCTACATGCACTCTTGGTTACGACACTCCCAAGGGATATGCTTAGGATAATTCTAATTTTCCTTAAAAACCAATAAGAAGGGTTTATGAGTATATACTTCCTCAAAGAATACATTTTTATGATTATGTATTATATCCATAAAATGTTCAATTTATGTTAAGTGTTTTACAAGTATGGATTTATGTATTGCGATTGATAAACTATTCTACACTATCTCATTGATTAGAAGTGGCGCATAGTGGATGGAATGAAAACTGTATCAATGCATGCACTCCAAAGAGGGATTTCTCTCCTTCTTAGGATAATTATAGTGGACTCTGTGATGCAAATGGTGATGATCACCTAATCACCATACTGGGATAAATCAATCAGTTAATGAATAATAACAATACCTGTATGGAGCATCCTGATCCACAACATCGGGGATCAATGTTATATCGCTTCATGAGGCAACCACCACCAACATTCACTGGTGGAACAAATCCACTAGTAGATAAGGAATGAAAAAATTCCATAGAGAAAATATTCCATGCCTTGGGGTGTAGCAAAAAGGGGAAAGTTGTCATGGCAGTTTACTACCTCATTGGAGATGTTGATCAATGTTGGTCATTTATTCAAAAGACGAAGAAAGAAGATGATGTAACAAATATGTAATGAAGGGAGTTTAAAGATATTTTCTTAGAAAAATACTTCCCTCATTACCATCGAGCGGATATGGAAAGACAATTTCTGAGTCTGAGGTAAAAGGAGGACAAGAATGTTGAAAAGTAGGAGTCTAACTTTAAAATGATAGAAATTCATGATGTAGATTATATACATAACCTCATAAGTAATATTGATCATTTCTTTGATGGGTTAAAACGGTTTCATTGTCGAGCATTACTCTCACAATACTTCTCATCCTACGAAGATATTTTATCATGTGCTATCAAGACAGGAAAATAATTCTCCATGTCATATAAATTTAAATCAAATAAAGAGAAGAAGATATCTGATGATCACTCAAGAAATGGAAATAAGGGGAAGAAGGTAAAAATTCAATATCTATCCTATAGTAAATGTGGGAAGAAACACCCTGATAATTTTTTGAAGGGAATGAGAGTCTATTACAAGTGTGGTGAAAAGGGAAACCAAGATCATGATTGCACGGGGAAGAATGAATATACCAAGGATCAATCCTTCAATTTCAGGGATATGGGACATTATGAAAATTAATGTCCTATGTGTTTGGGAAACATACCTCAGAAAAGGCTAAGGGATCAAGGCCAAGCTTCTGCTATCAATAATGCTGAGGTGGAATCACCAAAATACATGGTGGGAGGTAATTTAATGGTTTCCTCTAGTTTAGAAAAAGCTTTTTTTGATTCGGGATCATCACATTGTTTAATATCTTCCTAGTTTTCTATGAAATTTAGATATTTCCAATTTTATTTAACAAGAGAGTTGTTAGTAAAAACTCCTATGGGAAGTATCATCGTAACCATATTTTTTGAATCTGTTCCCATTAGATCATATAAATGTTCCTTATCTTCTGATATCATTTTCATACCCATGAATGAGTTTGATATAATCCCCAGTATGGATTGGCTTTTGGACCATTATAAAAATATTTATTGTAAGAAGAAGGAGGTTACGATTTTTGATGATGATGATAAGGAACACCGTATCTTTAGACCAGAATCACCACCACCTAATTCTAATCTACATCAACCCCCAGTAGCACAACTAAATTCAATTTTTGGGGAGGAAGAGAATGAAATGTCTATGGGTGAGGAAAAGAAATTTTCAAATAGAGGATTTACCTATTGTGAGAGAATATGTTGATCTGTTTCTAGAAGATTTACCTGGTCATCCTCATGAATGAGTCATTGAGTTTTCCATTGATTTAATTCTTGGATCAAGACGCATATTAAGGACCCCTTATATAATGGACACTGTGGAATTAGTGGACTAAAGAATCAACTAGAGGAATTGAGTAATAAGGGATTTATTCATCCTAGTGTTTCTCAATGGGGAACCCATGTTCTTTTTGTTAAGAACAAAGTTGGATCAATGTTGTTATGTATCGACTATAGAGAGATAAATTCTATAACAAGTAAAGAACAATTATCCCCTACATCGCATTGATGATTTATTTGACCTACTACATGGATCTCAATACTTTTCAAATATTTAACTTCGATATGGATATCATCAGTTGTGTGTGAAGAAGGAACACATTCCAAATACAGCATTTCAAACCGGGTACGGGCATTACGATTTTACAGTAATGCCTTTTGGGGTGACTAATGCACCCTCTGTTTTCATGGATCTAATGAAAAGAGTTTTCAAGGAATATCATGATGACTTTTTATTGGGATTTATTGATGATATATTGGTATATTAAAAAAGATACTAAAATCATGAAAATCACTTGAGAATTATATTAAAGACAATGAGAAGAGATAAATTATATTGGAAGTTTAGCAAGTGTGAATGCTGGCTTCATGAGTTTTATTTTCTTGGCCATATTGTATCTAAGGATGGAATGTTTATTGATCATTGTATTACAAGAGTAATCCAAGAAAGTCCAGCACCGACGAGTATAACTTAGGTACACAGTTTTATTGGTTTATTAGGTTATTATCGACATTCCGTCCAGAATTTTGCCCGATTGGCTAACCCATTAACGAAGCTCACACGTAAAGGGGTGAATTTTTTTTCGAAAAAAGAGTTTGAAGAATGTTTCGAATAACTGAATAGATTATTAGTCAATGATCTTATATTGACTCTTCCATTAGGGAATGATGGGTTTGTTATTTATAGTGATTCTTCAATGAAAGGACATTGTCATGTCCTTATGCAGAATGATATGGTTATTTCCTATGCATCATGACACCTAAAAATTAATGATAAAAACTATCCTACTAATGATCTTGAGTTATTTGCTGTAATCATTGCATTGAAGATATGGAGACACTATCTATATGGTGAAAAAATGTGAGATTTATAGTGATCACAAGAGTTTGAAGTATATTTTCTCAAATAAATAAATCAACATGAGGCAAAGGATATGGCTTGAACTACTCCAGGATAATGATTGCACAATACACTACCAATCGGGGAAGGAAAATAAGGTGACAGATGCTTTGATCAGAAAAGATCATGGTGTTTTGATTAATATGAGAGTTGAAGAGGATCCTATATACATGGGTCTAGTAAAGATGCATATGGGAATAAAAATGGATGGTGATACATCTATACATTTTCAAATGGTTTCATAACCATATTTACAAGAAAGGATAAAGAGTTCCCAGATAGACAATGAAGAGTCTCAAAAAAATATTACAGCTTTGAATGATGGGAGATTGAGTGACGTTTTATATGAAGATGGAATTTTGAAATTTGTGAAGAGAATTTTTGTTCCTGATATACCTAATCTAAAAAGGGAATTGTTGGATTATTTTCGTAGTTTAAATTTCTCTATACACCATGGGAGCACCAAAATGTATAGTGATTTGAAGGAACTTTTGTGGTGGAACAACATGAAGAGAGAGATTACAGATTTTGTGTCAAGATGTATGGTTATTCAACAAGTGAATGCTGGATGGAAACATCCTGGAGGAGTCATGAAACCTCTTCCTATACCGGAGTGGAAATGGGATAATATTACTATGGACATTGTCATTGGACTAAAAAAACTCATAGAAGGAACAATGAAATGTGGGTCATTATTGATCGTCTTACCAAGTCAGCACATTTTCGTACTATAAGAAAAGATATGCCCCTTGAACATCTAGCAGGAATATATATTAATGATGTTGTGAGGCTTCATGGAGTACCCATATCGATTTTTTCTGATCGTGATCCCCGTTTTACTTCAAAATTCTGGAAAATTCTACCAAAAGCCGTAGATACTGAGCTTCGTTTGAGCACTAATTACCACAACCAAATAGATGGACAATCAGAATGGTCAATTCAGACATTAGAAGACATGTTGAGATCATTCTCAATTGACTTTTAGGGTATGTGGGGTCAATATTTACCTTGTATAGATTTTTTCAATAAAAAAATTCAATTCAAGTATTCAGATGGCATCATATGAAGCGTTATAAGGAAAGAGATGTCACACACCAACCTGTTGGGATGATGTTGGTGAATGAAAAAATGTAGGCCTAGAACTAGTGGATGAAGTGATATAAAAGGTGAAGGTAATCCAAAACCACATCAAATTAGTTCAATGTAGGTAGAAGATCTATGTTGATAACCGAAGAAGGATTTGTAATTTTAGTTAAGAGATCATGTTTTCTAGAAGTTATCTCCATGGAAGACTGTTATACGTTTTGGTAAGAAAGTTAAATTGAGTCACAGGTACATCGAAACTTTTGAAATTATAGGAAGAATTCGGGTTTTAGCTTACTGTTTAGAAATGCTACCTTGTCTCTCCAAAGTTCATGATGTGTTCCACGTATCACTTTTGAGAAAATACATGCCTGACGCAATGCATGTACTCACTTATGAAGAAGTTGAACTGGAACCTAATATGTCTTGTTGCGAAGAGTAGACTAGGATTCTTGATATGATAGAACTAAATTTGAGAAACCGAACAACTCGTCTGGTAAAAGTTTTATGGAAAAACCATAAGATGGAAGAAGCAACAATAGAACCTGAAAAACAAATGATGAAGAACCACACAAGTATTTTTATTGGGTAATATTCTAGAAATTTTGATTAAGAAATTATTTGAAGGTGGGGAGAATGTAACACCCCAAGATTCCACGGTACGTTTCTCTTTGAATATTACAGTCATGTGTGTTGTACTCAACTTTGAGTTGTAACACAAACCACAATCAATCAAACTAGATGTTATGAATAGTAATACCCACTTTTTTATATTTTATTAATTTTATCTTTCAAAATGACTTCATTTTTGGAGTTGGAATATCAAAATTATCTTAGGGTGAATTTTTGGTATTTTTTTTGAAAAAATTCAATTTTTGACGAATAGTGAAAAACACTAAGGTATAGTTGTAACGACCCGAGTCTGGAGCCCCTCCACTGGTTCCCTATACCCGGTTCGCCACATGACCTCAAGTGTGTTTCCCCTAATTCTAGAGGCTGTCGACTAGCAGTGAGGGCCTTGGTGAGTCGGTGGGGAAACTATTCCCTCATTCGGTATGGTATACAAGGTAAGAAAACAACAATAAACCGCGGAAGCAGTAAACAACATGCATAACAAAAGAAACCAAACAGAGGAAGCAATGTTTCTATATAACCATGATGACAATGACGCATCAGGTACAAGTATCTATGAAAAATATAAAACACAACAATGTGATGAAATACAACAAAAACCAAGTGAAAATGAATGACAAAGTAAGTTTCTCAGCATAGCGAGCCACGGCTCGGTCCCATGCTCCCCAGCTCCGGATGCAGTCAAGATCCCGAAGTAGAAGGGTTCTTTCCCTTATCTATACCTGCAGCAACATAGTCTTCTTGGGCCTAAAAGCTTGGCCCAAACAGGGTGCGATATACAATACTAGTAGGTAATCACCCAATGATTTGTGCCTAACAGTCAATGAATACATGGAAGTAAATAAACAAGAAGTTGTAAACAAGAAAACACAAGTAGCTGCATTCAACAGTTCTTACAAGTAAAGCACACAAGTAAGCAGTCAACAACAAGAAGAAAACAGTTAACACTCTTGGTAGCTCTCTTAGTCTAACCCTTATGGTTCAACCTCTACATACTATCCACCCTCTGGGAGGCACACACAGTCTCACCCCTCTGGTTCAGGTACATAAATTAAGCATACTTTTTGGGGAAACACTCACAGTCAATTCCCCTTATAGTCTCGTATCGTGCTAAAGGATCTCTGGGGAAGAACTCAACGTCAATTCCCCCTGTGGCATGTGTTGTGGATCTATAGACTCTCTGGGGAAGCAGTCAACGTCAATTCCCCCTATAGTCTCGCATCATAATTAAAAGACACTCTGGAGAAGCCCTTCCATCAATTATCCCTTTGGTCTGCTACACTAGGTTCTCACAGTCCGGAGTATCAAAAAACATGCTCAACACATGTGTATCGTCCAAGTAAACCTCATGAACTACTTGGATAACAAATAAGGATCAACAGCAATAATAAAACAACTATTCTACAATCCTACAACTAGGCATGACAACTGGAAAATCGTCAAACAGACAGAACAATAATGGAAAAGAAATCTGAGCAGAATAAATTACTCTAATCACAAGCAATAACATCTACTATAGCAATCAAGCAAAGCAGGAAACTATCAACGGGAAAAAAAAATGAAAAACGCAATACCCCGTTCAAGGGTGTTGGTGGAAATTGCACAAAATATTCATCAACATTTACAGAAGGGCACAAACCACCTACCTCAATCCTAGGAGATCGATATATGTGAACCTCGACGATAGATTCCCCTTAGAATGACGTAGATCTGAGAAAACGCACAAACAGTTCATCCCATGATAACTTGGAAACGAGGAGGAATCATGAAACAAGACATAAGTAGAAGGAAGAACTCACCGTTGCGATTTCAACTCAACTGACCGTGCTCGAATCAGAGAACGGACGGAGAGGCGAGAGTTCGTCGAAGATTCGGTTGTACGGGTCGCTTTAGACAGATGAAAACTGAAGAAAAAGACGATTTTGGGGGTAAGGCGCGACCCCGGTCCGTTTCATGAAAAAAAATGTACACGGTGTGTACTTCTTTAGTATACAGCATGCACTTCAATTTTTCTATACTCCAAAATAACCGGCCTCCACATCAGCCTTACACACCATGTATGTGGCCCGGACACGGCCATCACACGGATTCAAGTCGGGGAAAGAGTACACGACGTGTACATAGAAAGTACACGACACGTACTTCTGAAATTTCCAGAAAATTCAATTTTTCTCAAAAACTTCTAAAAAGGAAAAACATACCAGATATGTGATCTGGGTTCTTACAAACTTCCCCCCTTAAACAAATTCATCCCCAAATTTCCCTAACGAGGAGGATAAGGAGAAACCCCGAACAGCTCTGGTCACTTCGATCGTACATCAGTCTCCCTCACCTAGGTCTCATCCTGTACTCGCCCGTGATGCCATAACACTCGTACTAGAGGAAAAAGACTGCCCATGGATAACCTTCATACTACGATCGACAATCCGGATAGAATGCTTCTCGAATGACGCATCCTTTTCAAGCTCAACTCCCTCGGGATGAATGGCATGAGACGGGTCTGAAAAGTAACATCAGAGCTGAGAGACATGGAAGAAGTCGTGCATGGCCCGATGCCTCTGAGGTAGCTGCAACCGATAGGCAACCGGCCCCACTATCTCCAAGACCTCAAAAAACCCGACATACCACGGTGAAAGCTTACCCTATCTCCGAATCCTCTTGTGTCCCAACCTCGGTGTGACACACAGGAAAACCTGATCACCGACCTCGAACTCCAGAGGTCGTCTCCTCTGATCTTCATAAGACTTATGTCGATACTGCTCTATAGCCATCCTCTTCTTAAATCAGATCTATCTGCTCTGAAGTCTCCTGAACAAGACGAGGTCCCAGCAAAGCTGTCTCTCCTGCCTCCAGCTAGCATATGGGTGATCGGCATGGCCTACCGTACAAAGCCTTGTATGGTGCCATCTGAATGGTCGCCTGGAAGCTTTTGTTGTAGGAGAACTCCACTAAAGGAATATGCTTCTCCAATGAACTTCCAAAGTCAAGGATGCAAGCTCGGAGCATATCCTCATGCACCTGGATTGTGCGCTCGGACTGGCCATCAGTCTGGGGATGATAGGATGTACTCAAAAGTACCTGCGTACCCATGACCTTCTGAAGTCCCTGCCAGAACCGAGAGGTAAAGCATGCATCTCTGTATGAAACAATAGAGTGCGGAACTCCATGCAAATGAATGATCTATCTGATGTAAATCCGTCCTGGAACATTGACACGTAAGGTCTCCTTGATCGGCAAGAAGTGAACAACCATCGTAAGTCTGTCGACGACAACCCAGACAACATTGTTTCCTCAAGGTGATCACTACAACCCGGTCACGATGTCCATCGAAACATCGTTCCACTTCCACTCCGGAATGGGTAACTGCTATAAAAGACCTGCTGGTCGCTGATGCTCTCCTTTCACCTGCTGACAAGTAGAATATCTCAAGACAAAACCAGCAACATCCTTCTTCATACCTAGCCACCAGTATTGGCGATGAAGGCCCCAATACATCTTGGGGACACCAGGACGAACTTCCCAAACAGAGGAATGGAAATCCCGCATCAGCTCCTCAAGTATGTCTACTGGCACCCATACAAGTCCTTGGATATACAAGATCTCATCCTCACCCACTTTCCATCTAGGAAGAGGGTCTTTTCCTGACACACTCTCACGCAGGACTAAGCCTTCTGATTCTGATAGATTCCTTATCCGTACTTGATCAAGTAGCGTGGAGGTAACAGCTACAGAACATAGAAATGTCCATCCCCGTCTGTCATGCACCTCCACATGCATCTCAGAGAACAGAGCCATCATTTGGCACTCACTACTGGCCTCCTGATCTACCTAAACTTGAGTTATCCTGCTCAACTCATCTACCATGGCATTTCCCATTCCCAGTGTATTGGAGAGCTCGAAGTCAAAAGACTGTAGATACTCAACCAACCTGCGCTTCCTCAGATTCAAATAACTCTAAGTGAAGATATACATGAGACTCTTATGGTCAGTGAAGACCACAAAGTGATCTCCTAGAAGATAGTGTCTCCAACAGCGCAAGGCATGAACAACAACTGCCATCTCCAGGTCGTGCATAGGGTATCTCATCTCATGTGGCCTCAACTGCCGAGACCCATACACAACAACTCCATCTCCCTACATAAGCACAGCATCAAGCCCAACACCTGAAGCATCACAGTAATCATTGTAGCTCATGCCTGGATCTGGAAAGACTAGAATCGGTGCTGAATTCAACCTCCCTTTTAGCTCTTGAAAGGCTGACTCACAAGAATACGACCACAAGAACTTCCCCCCCCCCTTCTTGGTCAGACCTATCAAAGGTGCGGCTAGACGATAAATGTCCTGAATGAAGCATCTGTAGTATCTTTCTAGCCCTATGAAGCTCTGTACCTCAAAAACATTCTTCAACTGCTCCCAGGAAACTACAGGTCTCACATTCTCAGGGTCCACAGATACTCATGCCTCTGAAATGATCTGACCCAGGAAGTGAATCCGATCCATCCAAAAGTGGCACTTCGAGAGATTAGCATAAAGTCGATGCTCTCTCAGTGTACTCAGAATGATATCAAGATGTGTGGCATGGTCGTGTCGAGTGTGGGAGTACACCAAGATATAGTACATGAAGACCACAATGAAATAGTCCATGTAAGGATGGAACACTCGGTTCGTTAGTGCCATGAGAAATTCAGGTGCGTTTGTGATTTCAAAAGGCATGACTGTATACTCATATAGACCATACTTGCTCCTGAAGGCTATCATAGGTATATCTGATGGTCTAACGTGCAACTGATGATAACTAGACCTCATGTAGATCATCAAAAACATCTGGGCTCCTCAAAGTTGATCTAAAAGGTCATCAATCCATGGCAAGGGATATCGGTTCTTGACTGTCAATTGGTTCAGATTCTGATAATCCACACAAAGCCGAAGGGTACCGTCTGCCTTCTTCGCAAACAGAACCGGAGAAAGCCAAGGAGAAGTACTGGTTCGGATGAAAATCTTAGCATGTATCTCCTCCAACTGCTTCTTGATCTCCTGCAACTCAGGTGTGGCCATCCTATATGGAGGAATGGACACCGGTGCCGCTCTAGTCACAAGCTCAATAGATAATTCTACCTCACGCTTCAGAGTAAAACCTAAAAAGTCCTCTGGAAGGACAACCCTGAAATGATCCACCACTGGAGGAAAGTCCAACTTTGGAGTCCCCTAATCATCCAGATAATGTCTTGCAATTTGCCTTGTCACCCCTCCTAGCCCAAGATGCTCATGTCCATCCCGACTCGCCCAAACGTCCCATTTGCCTCTATGAAAGAAATATTCACCCTCCGGTGAAATGAAGCTGACTCTACGGTGATAGTAGTAGACGACTGCACGAAAGGGAATCAACCAGTCCATGCTAAGGATGACATCATAGTCAGTGATCTCTAGGACATAGATATCCCATAAGAAGTCATACCCTCCAATCTCAAGAGGGCACTCTCTACACTTGTGTACTCTAGAAGTCTGCATTCCCAAAGGTGTTTCTAGTGTCAACGAGTCGGCAGAAGAAAATATGTAGAGTCCAAGGCTCTCCACAATAGAAAAAGAGATAAAGCTATGTGTAGCACCAGTATCGAAAAGGGCTGATGATAAAACTGAGCCTACTAAAATCGTACCTTGAATAGTAGAAGGGCTGGGATCCTGCTCCTGATAGGTCGTTTCCACGGTGAAGGACTGGCATGTACCACGACCCTGCACCCCTGGCTGACCACTCTGAGTTGAACCGCCCTGATGGTGATGAGGAACTAGTGGCTGACTGCCATGGCCTCGACCTCCACCATGGCCCGAAGGGTTGGAATAACTCCAGTTCCCCGACTGTTGAGAAACTGGCATTGCTTCTCCTGAACGAGGAGTCATGGAAGAACCTCGACCACCATCTACTGGTGAGAAATCCTAGTAGAACCGCTGAAGGTGACCCATCTTGGCACAAGATCGGCACTCCACTGGGTTCCTATGGCATTGAGGCCTCGTGTGCCCAATCTGGCCACACTGCTATCATGTCACATGGATTCCTGAAGAGGCGTCTCACTTCCTCGAATAACCGTGCATAGGCTCCCTATGACACTTCTTGCTGTCATCTGAAGGAAAGATAACTCTGGAAGCAGAACCGCCCTGGATCGCAGCTCCAGAGTCTCTCATATTGCGCTCCACAATCAGTGCCTTATTGACAATGGAAGTAATGGAAGTCAGCCGGAAGATGTTCACATGTGAGCGAATATCCCGCCTGAGTCCATCCTCACACTTCTTCTCCAAGAACACCCCACTCCCATCCCGATGGGGTGTAAAACGCTGCAGCTCAGTGAAACGAGAGGAATACTCAATGACAGATAATGTACCCTTCTATATTGTCATGAACTCCCAGAATCGATCGGCTCTCTTGGTATCCGGGTAGAAGTAGTTGTAGAGGACGCACTGGAACTCCTCCGATGACATAGCCTACTGCTGACCTGCCTGTGAGATCACGTCCCACAACCTCTTGGCGGAGTCTCGGAGAATGTAGGTGGTGAGCCTGACCCGGCTCTCTGGAGGCATCTCCTGATGCTCAAAGATAGTAAGCATGGATTCCATCCATGACTATACAGCCTGAGGACCTCCCTCCCCCGAGAACTTGGGAGGATGTTGCTGCTGGAAAACCCACATCAAGATTTCCATAGACAAGGCAGGAGGTGGTGCTCCTTGAAGGCATGCATCATCCTCATGAAACCTTCCCTGAACTGCACATCAGTGCCTGCAACTGGTATGACAACCGGTGCCAAGCCTAGCTCGGCTGGGGGATCAACAGGAAGTCCTTGATCAGCCCTGTCTGGTGTCTGATCACTGTATAACGACAGACGTACGGCCGTAGGACGTCTTGGAGGCATTGCTCTGAAAGATCAAAAGCACACCTTATATCAGGAAAACAAGGAAAGAGAACACAAGAGTACAAAATGGGAACAGGGGAAGAATAACATACCAGTTTTCAAAACACGAATACACGGCATGTATAAAGCTACACTGCGTGTTTTCTTAAACCACTGACATGGGTGTGTACTCTCACCCTAAAAGTCGTGTACACTTAAAACTACACGGCGTGTTGGCCACCCCACACGGCGTGTAATTGAAACTATTCCCCTACCCGAGCCTCCTTACACGGATAACCCACAAAGTCCGACTCAACCCGAGACTACACGACGTGTTCGAAACAGACACATCGTGCACTAGACAAGGCTTCAGCGGTCCGTGTTGTTGAGTACACGGCTGTCTACATGGCTGGATCTTACAGGGCATGCTCCGAACAAACACGACGTGTAAAGTTGAAGGTGACACCATCCCGTGTAGTCCATGACACGGCCGGGTACCTAGACAAGACTACATAGTGTTTTCCGAACAAACACATCATGTGGAAAAGAAGGTCACGCCAACCCGTGTTAGCCGTGACATTGTCGGTTACCTGGACAGGACTACACGACATATTCCCTATGGACACGACGTGTTCTACCCGAGCTTCCTCGACCCGTGTGGTTAGTGACATGGCCGGGTACACGGCTCCGAACACACACGGCGTGTACCAATGGTACACGGCGTGTTCCCAAAGTTACTCCCACGACACCGTGTTCTGCTCAAACGGCCAGGGACATGGACTGAAAACTACATGGCTTGTATCCAAAAAGTACACGCCGTGTATTCTGGGTTTTTCTGGGCAGTAGCTCAGAAACTGCACAGAATTACAGAAACACTAAAAGCAAGGGAAAAGATGCAAAATTCTGATCCCGGAGGGCCCATAACACCACAAGAGCAACAATTTGGAACTAATTTTCAGCAAGGAACAAAACAATAGTTTTCTAACACAACAGCAGAGAATCTATCAAGATCCTATCACAACAGCATGAATAATCTACATAGAGCCTATGAAAACAGCACGCAATCATTAATGCACCCTAGATGGCATGGCAAGAATCTATTTCATGTGATTTCTACAAGTGTCTATATAATGCATGAGATGGAGTACCCTCATCTCATCGGGTTGTGACAAAATAGACCTGAAATATCAAAACAATAATTGCACAGGCCATGTGAATCAGTCTAGGTGAAATCAAACCAACCATAAAATCTCAAAACTAGAAAACTGCAATTAACGAGGTAGTATGTCTTTTCCCTGTAAACGAGTTAGATACTCCCAGGAACAGCTTAATACCCAATACCGAATCCTTCCTATCCCTGGCTAAAGTCTCCAAACAGTAAAGCATGAGCAAATAACTCCTCTCATACTACTTTGTAATGACCTGAGTCCGGAGCCCATATACTAGTGCCCCATACCCAGTTCTCCACATGACCTGATGTGAGTTTCCCCGGACACCAGAGGTTGCCGACTAGCAAAGATGGCATTGGTGAGTCAGTGAGGAAACTATTCCCTCATTCAGTAAGGTATACAAAGTAAGAAAACAACAATAAACTACATAAGCAGTAAACAACATGCATAACAAATGAAACCAAACATCGGAATCAATGTATATATATAACCATGATGACAATGATTTTGTAGGTATAAGTATCTAATGAAAATAGAAAACACAACAACCTGTTGAAATAAAACTAAAACCAAGGGCTAATGAAAGACAAAGGAAGCTCCTCAGCATGGGAAGACATAGCTCAGTCCCATGATCCCCAGCTCCTGACACAGTCAAGATCCCAATGTAGAAGGGCGCTTTCCCTTATCTATACCTGCTGCAACATAGTCTGTTTGGGCCCAAAAGAATGGCCCAAATAGGATGTGAGATACAATCCCCATAGGAAATCACCCAACGATTTGTGCCTAACAGTCAATGAATACATGGTAGTAAATAAACAAGAAGTAGTAAACATGAAAACATAAGCAGCTATAATCCACAATTCTAACAAGTAAAGCACAAAAGTAAGCAGTCAAAAACAAGAAGAAAACAGGTAACCCTCTGGGTAGCTCTCTTGGTCTAACCCCTATGGTTCAACCTCTATGTACTATCAACCCTCTGGGAGGCACACATAGTCTCACCCCTCGGGTTCAGGTACGTAAATTTAGTAGACTCTCTTCAGAAGCACTCACGTTCAATTCCCCATACAGTCTCGAATCGTGCTAAAGGATCTATGGGGAAGCACTCAACGTCAATTCCCCATGTGGCCCACGTTGTGGATCTACAGACTCTCTGGGGAAGCAGTCAACGTTATTTACCCCTATAGTCTCGCATCGTAATTAAAAGATACTCTAGAGAAGCCCTTCCATCAAATATCCCTTTGGTCTGGTACTCTAGGTTCTCAAAGTACTAAGTATAACTAATCATGCTCAAAGCATGTGTATCGTCCAAGTAAACATCAATAACTACTTGGCTAACAAATAAGGTTCAAAATCAATCACAAAACAACAGTTCCACTATCCTACAACTACGCATGGAAACGGGCAAAACGTCAAACAGGCAGAACATGCATGGAAAATCCACCTGAGCACAATGAATTACTCTAATCACAAGAAATAACCTCTACTAAAGCAGTCAACAAGAGAAGGAAAATAACAAGGGAATATAGGAAACATGCAATACCCCGTTCATGGGTATTGGTGGAAATTGTAAAAAATATTCATCATCTTTCTACAGAAAGGCAAAGACCACCTACCTCGATCCTAAGAGATCGATATACGTGAACCTCGACGATAGATTCCCCTTAGAACGATGTAGATCTGAGAAAACACAAAAAAGTTCATCCCATGATAACATGGAAAAGAGGAGGAATAAAAAAAGCAAGACTCAAGAAAAAGGAAGTACTCACCTCTACGATTCCAACGCAACTGACCGTGCTCGAATCAGAGAACGGACAGCGAGGCAGGAGTTCGTCGAAGATTTGGCCGTACGGGTCGCTTCGGACGGACGAAAATAGAAGAAGAAGACGATTTTGGGGGTTAGAGGTGTCCCCTGTCTGTTTCATGAAAAAAAAATTAATGTACATGGCATGTACTTCTTGAGTACACGACGTGTACTTCAATTTTTCCGTACTCCGAAATAATCGGCCTCCACCTCATCCTTACACACCGTGTGTGTGGCCCGGACAACGCCAGCACACAGCTTCGAGTCGGGGAAAGAGTACACGGCGTGTACTCCGAAAGTACACGGTTGGTTCTTCTGAAATTTCTAGAAAATTCATTTTTCTCAAAAACTCCAAAAAAGGAAAAACATACCTGAAAAGAGATCCGGGTTCTAACAATAGTTTTAAACAAAATTTTTATTTATATAATTGCTTATTTTATTTAAATTAATTTATTTATAAATAGATACATAATACCTATATATGATCAATTTAATTAATTGGAGTCAGTTTATAATAATTTTAGATATATAGAAATTTTATTGAACTTTTCCCCGTCATTTACCCACCTCTTAAAAGAATTTTCAAATTCACATAAAACATAATTTCACCACTTCTATGAGTTGAATTTAGAAAATACAAGAGACACAGTTAATATCAAGGATTAAAATGTTCTTCAATATGATAAAAATAATTTCTTGTGAATAGTAACTTTTGACTTTTATTTACCACGATTAAAGTTAAATAGGGTAATTCAATGTAAAAAGAATATTGTAATAATTACAAATTACTTTAACACATGTCCTAACCCTATTTTATAAGTAATGGTCAACCATGTGAATCTTTGGGACGTTTTGGGGACCCCATGGATACAATTATTAATGATAATGACACATTAGATAAATTAATTTAATGTAAAGGAAAAATAGACATAAACAAAAAACTTTTATAAATAATTTTTTATATGGTGTTATATAAGTTATATTTTGGACTATAGATATTAATTTAAAATAAAAAAATATTTCCTATATAATAGTATTTTTTTATAATTTTTATACTTTTAAATAATTAAATTATTTATGACACAATAATGCTGCAATATTTAACTTATTAATAAATGATTTAAATAAATTATATTATAAATATTAAAATAATATCCAAAACATCTCCAATTCTTATTGGATGATTTTTTTCGACCATGACTCATCTTATCTTCAATACTAATGATTTTTGGACCTTTATAAACCGAATATCATTATATAATAAAATAATATTTTCCCACTTCCCTAATGAGCCTCACCTCCCCCTTATAAAAGGAGACCACTTCTAACCAGTTACTCACACATCTCAAGGATTTAGGCTAGTCCAAAATCGTCCAATTTAAGATCTATAAATACATATCCTCCTCATAGAGGCCTTAACTTATGAATAATGCACTTCAAGATGTCCATCTAGTTCAAACAAAATGGGGTTACCCAAATTAAATGTAACAGTTTTTCTTAACATCTTTTATTTTTTTTACTTCTCCATCCGCTATTATATTATTATTACTTTATTTTATGACAAAACATATATCCTCAATATACTATAATATTTTTATGAGATGTATTTTAATTACACATATACACACCTACATCTAATGGGTGAATAACATATTGTTTTTGTGGATGGAAAACTAACGCCTCACGAAAAGATGATTGTTCAATTACCTCCAACCGCCTCTCATGGTAGCCATTATGATGGAAATACTTTGAAATATGATATATATTATGTTTATTTTTTCTTCATGCTTCTATTTTTTTATTTTATATCATACCTTAATGGTTTCCATTATGGGTAAACACGATAATTTAATTTGAGAAAGTGCGGACTACCGCCCCCTCAAAGTGATATGACTCGTTAATACCATATATTGGACAAATAAAGGATCAAGTTAATGATATTATATATGATATTATACTGGAATTATAAAATATATGTGTATCATTATTTTTTTCGTGCATTAAATTAAGAAATAGAAATGATTGTAACGTTTATGCGTACGTACGACCTATCAACTCCATGAACAGTGCATTTCATTTCTTACCACAAAATGATATGTACTTTTTTAGGTACATGTATGTACTAGGTATATATAATATATATGTTATCTAAATCATTTATATCATTCTGTATATAATGAAATTTTCACTATATGGATAACTTGTAACAATAAGGTGTTCATTTTTTACTCCAGTGCCAAATATCGACAAAACAAATGATATTAACATAAATGATTACATAATGTTTATAACATGGTATTAAGTGATATAAAAATAATAATAAACTTGAAAAATTATCATAAGCAATTATAAATTAACATTGGTTTATTATTTAGGATATTAAAGAATGAGCGGGTCATGTCGGACACGAGGTAATGGGTTTCTTGTCTCGCATTTAATTCTGTGAGATTTCCATTGTTCACAACTTCTTTATTGCATGTGGTGTATTGTGTACTTCCATTTGATATATATTATCATGATTACTTTTATATTCATGATATACTATAATTCATAAGTTTTATATTTACTATTGTTCATACGACTCGATTGATTACAATGAGGTAAGTGTTTATTTCACAATCTCTTTATTATCTGAGATTGTTTATACGTAATTATCTACTGGGACGCCATTATCATCGACATCCATGTTTCATAAAAATATATTTCAAAACATTATTAATATTTTATAGACTATTGTTTGAAGTCATTTATACCCTTGTTTGACTTTTATAAGATATTTATAAAGGAATATTTCTGTCATTTTCTAAACAAGGTCCTTTTAACATTTTCGACAGAATTAAGGTAAGAATGTTTTTTTAACTTATAAGGTGGGTGAAGCTATTTTACGCAGTTATAAAATTGCAGAAACTTCTCATAAAATCTTATAAAAATATTTTAAATGTAAATTATTTTTTATAATTATGTAACATTTATATGATTTCAAAAAAAAAATTATTTCTCTCAAATAGTTTTGATTTCATCTATGTCAACATCCTTTGATGGATTTTAAGCTTATTTGATGTTGATTTATTATGATACAAAACTTCCATATTTTATTGAAGATTTTGTGATATGTTTGACTTTGGATGTGTTATTTTTATAACCTTTATGGTTTATGGACAAATTATTGACATTTCGTATACTAGTTTTAATATGAATGTTTATGTTATGTTTAAACCTGTTCATATGAGGAATGCATTTGACTTAGTAAGTGATGGGTGGAGCCCGCTATAGCTCCTAGATGCATCGGGAGGTCACATGAGATAATCTAGTGTATTGGAACAGTGCCTTGACACAAACATATTTTTAGTATTGGCACAAGGCCTTGACTATGTGGTTATGATAGTCTAACATTATGCATTCCATTATTATGAAAGATGTTATTGATATTGCATGTGATTATTAAAATAGTAGAATATCCATGTGAATAAGTTCATGGAATTATTTCATTTTATCTTTTCCATATTATGTTGATGATCAAGTTTAAAAGGATTTTGTTTTAGTTATACATTACCTTAAATGTTTATGATTATTTATGAAATTTTCTGCTATTTTGTTATCTTTACTGAGCATCTGAGCTCACCCCATTCAATGTTTTATTTTTCCCAGGTTGCCGAAAACTATTTTATGAATGATATGCAGGGATAGTATGAAGGGATATGAAGACAAGATATTGTTGTAATTTTTTCATTTATGGTGTAATGTAAGACTTATGAATATATCTAGTGTTTCCAAGGCTACTAAACTAATCAATTGTTCTAGACTTGATCTTTTGTGATCATGCCAATATTATGTAAAAATGCACCGACTCAGAATAACTGGGGTTGGGGACTTACAATATATATATATATATATTTAATATTAAGTATATTATTATGTTTCTTCAATTTTTATATCACAAATAACTTCATGAATCCCATTTTGTGGGAAAACGATAACATTATTCATGTGTGTAGTGGAATACAACCTCATGATGTGATGAGATTCACAAAATCTATACATAAAATGTATTAAGGATGGGATTAATAAAAAAATGTGATATATATGAATTAAAAATTATTCTATAATGATATAATAACATTTTATTTTTTTCAAAAAGGGGAGAAATTGATAAACAACATTAATGCCTACATACAACATCCTATTTTCATGAATTTAGCACTAGAAATCATATAAATAAATACTATGTATTGTTATAAATACACATATAGTGTATATATTTGAAATTTATATAATGTTTCTCATTACGTATATGACTAAATAATGATAATATTAATAGTTCATAAAAAATAATTAATTAATAAATATATGAAAAACAATGTGGTTATTACCTGAAGTAGAACATTATTATTGAATTATTAATAAACTGGAAATTAATGGTTATTGAAAAATAATATATTTTTATGGTAATTATTAATATGGTTCTATGATGGATTTAGAATAAAATATTATTTATTCTACTTGAATTATGAATGAGTATGTTTAATGTCTAGACTTATTGTAATGTGATTTCAAGTCACACTTCTATGTCCTGGAGTCCTAAAACATATTCCACACATGTTTCTTTTGTTTCATGTATATAATACCATTGGAAATTTAATATCATATTACATCATCGTTTCATCATAATTATGGTTATCATTGATTTTATTCTTTAACGAAGATTATTATTCAATATTTACTCATGTAGTAAGGGTTTTTTATCTCATTTTTCCTTCTTTGAGATGAACATTATGTTATGAAGCAATATTATTACAGGATTTGTATATAATTCCAAATTGACGTGAATATAATGAATTTATTTATCCACATGATAATTTAGTTTTTCTTAACTTATTTCTTCTTGGTTTTTACGATTAAAGGCTACCATAGTTGTAATTATATTATGTTACCATCCCATTTTTTATCGAGATTATTTATGATCAATTCTACCATATATCAATCTCATGATAAAACAGCCAATAATTATCGTTATTTTTCATAATCGATGGTGTTATTTGATATATTCATGTAGTGGTACTATTTTCCACAATTTTTTACATAAATTAATTGAGAGAATGCTTTTTTTATGAATTTATTTATCCTTTCAATCGGATATTAGTTTCCTTGGAAAACAATGATGTATAAAAAATATTTCATAATTGTTTTCATGTAGAAATAAATTTAATATTATTTATGTTTAAAAAAAATTTAATTTATTTTTAATTTATTTATTATATGTAATAAAAAAATAATAGAAAAAGAAATTTAAATTGTTTTATGTTATTAAGATGTGTTTTTAAAAGTTGAAAGTATATTTTCCTCAAAAAAAATATTATATAATCCTCAAACAATAGATTTCTATCTATTATTTCATATTTCAATGTTAATTATTCATTAAAATGGATATTATCCATTATACCAAATAACATTCTTTCTCTAAATGGTCAATATTTCTATGGATGTTTTTTATGAAACATGTTTGCCATCCATGGGACATAATATTATAAAATTCTTATCAAACCCACTAAATTTCAAGGAATATTATTTTAATATTTGATTACTAAACATAACACTATATGAAAAAATATTATAGAAATATATTTTTATGAAAACTATTTCATTTTTTGGGTAATGATATGATAAATGTTCTTGATCTTATGCACTCATATGTTTGATTTAATTTGGTGAATGGTGGGACATATATCAACTTATAATGAGTTTCATAATTAATTATAAATATCATTAGATATAAAATATATGGAATGAGGTGTGTAATAAGTAGATATAGGAATTACTTGAATAGGATGTGAACTAGGTATAGTTAGATAAATAATTATTGGGGATTGAACCGTGTTCTGTATGGTAGGTCTATAAAAATGAGTGAAATTTGTACAGTAAATGTCATTTTCCTCTATTATTTACCTAGTATTTATCCTATAAAAATACAATAAATATTTTATATGATTATTTTTATGCCACAAATTCTATTCCAAATGCCAATGTTATGCACTTTTTGATCATGTATGCCGGTTATCTTATGATTCATGTCTTATGAACTTCCAATATTTATCCTTTGATTCAGGTATAGGATTTTAGATATATAGGTTATGGATTTAAAACATTATTATTATGTTATCATTCAATTATGCTCATTGAATTCTCATGTATCTCACTTTAGAACCGTTACTAAGAATCTGAGATCCCCATTTTTTTTATTTTCAATAGGTTTTGATGATATATATTTTATAAGATAAGAATATGTAGGGTAATTGTTGTGACGAACATATTGGAATATTGACTATATCACCTATGGAATGGTGTATAATATTTTATTTTTATAATGAGAATAATGTATTATGGTCCTTAAGCATGTTAATTATGTAATTTGATTAATATTCAAAAAAATGATTTAATGTTTAAGTATGTCTTTCTAGGGTCACTATATAAGATATAAAATGTTCCATTACTTTGAATATTTTTATGAAAGTTATATATGTTATATATATAATTTTATATGTAATAGTAACCATAAAACTGATTTTTATATATTTATATGTTTAATTACAATAAAAAATAATAATTTTCAACGAGTTTTTCCTTTACAAATCAGTTAGGTCATGTAAATCCAAAAATTATTGATTTATATTGAGTTATATGACAATGGTAATAACAAGTTTCATTTGAATGTTGGGCAGTACATGACTTGGTTACCCAATTATATTTCCTAATAGAGGCATGATGTTGGGGAAAGTATTGAATTTAATTGATAATGAAGTTAGTCAATAAAAAATGCAATAGTTCTATATGATTAAATTTAAAAGAAGGTCTTATTATCCAACATGTATTAATAAACTGGTATAGCTGAGTTATGTAATGTATAAAAAAGAATGTTGACCCACTGTGTTATCATTTTATAGTAGTGAGTTCTATTATTTTAGTGTGTGTATATTCAAAATAAATATCAAATTAAATAATAACATATATGATATAGATAAGGACATTGATATTATTATATATATTCCTTGAATTTAACAAACATTAAATCATTTCAATGATATATGTTCTTGATAATGAAAAATTTTAATTTAAATTACATCATAAAATTATATCATAATAATATAATTATTGTAAAACATGGTGAGTAATTATAATTTTTTAGGTATCTAAAAAATTCATGCTAATTTGTAGCTTCTTAGAGAATGATAGAATATAATTGAGGGAGAAGTTAACCTATATGTTGAGAATTGAGAAACAATTACAACATAATCAATGGGGATACTGAATCTAAATATTCTATTAATTCTTAAAATAGTTATTTATAATTATTATTTTATACCATCAATAACTGTAAATTATATATTAATATATTTTCTTGTGTTGGTTAACTTTGGATTTATAATGAAAAGAGAATTTTTTATACTTATATAAATAAATTATTTTCATTTCTATGATAATATGTTTAATAAATTATAGATATCATATCATGAGAATTATCTATATATTTTTAACAATATTGTATTTAGAAATTGATTTTAATTCCACTTATTATTGTAATTTTTTCCTCATACAATTATTAGAAATAATACAAATTGCTGATTGATTTCATATAAGTAATGTAGCTCTATATGAATATCAATAATTTAATTTAATTAATTTTTAAATTAGTATCTATGTTCACATTTATCATACAAAACATGTTTATCAATTATATGATGAATTTAATTTGTTTTAAAAATTCTGTATGATTTCCACATTGAAAACTTATTAAGATACCTTGATTTTGATCAGGTGAATAATATTATAAAATGTAAATTTTTATCTATATAAAAGACTATGGTATTTTCTTCTCAACTAACACCACTTAGAACAAAAAATTTAAATGGTGAATTTTAATGGAGGATATCTAAAACATTTTATATGGTTTATTTAATGATGATTCTTACAGACATTACTATTTGTTTATACAGTTTAACTACAATATTTAAAAAACATTTGGACCATCAACATCTATTCAATTGATTCCACATATTATGTGGTCTATAACTCATCAAATATTTTTCTCATGATGATTTTGAATCGTAATTCCTATGTAGAATTTATTACCATAATAAAATATGAAGTTAAATTAGATAAAAATCTATTTCATTATTTAAAATAATTTACTTAGGATATTTTTACTAAAATATATTACAACTAAATGTGTTTATTATTAAATATATTATCATATAAATATGTAATTCATTTTCAAAATAAATATTTGGTTAATCATTTTACATTTTAAATTTCATGAATAAAACGATATTTAGACTCCTATGCAAGATTATTATGAAACAAATTACTTTTTAAAAATTAAATGGTTCAATATAAATAGTAATAATACTATTTTTTAAATTTTATTAAGATTTATTGAGATATTGATTTCTATTTTAAATGAAGGGTATGAAAGATTCAAAGAAAATGGATCAATATTTTACCAAGAGGCCATCTTAAGGGGTAATTCAAAAAAATGACAATTGTAGTATAATATGATATTGAATCTATTTAAATTTATAATTATTGGAATTTAGTATTTCTAAAAGATTTTTGTGCAACATAATTGGTGAAAATTAAAAATTTAACAAGAATGAAAATTATTATAGTGTGTAAATTTTAAAATATATATTTTATCAAATCATATTATAATAATTTCATATTGGTAAATATTGCATAAATATTCTCATGTTACTATTATCAAACCTATTTAGATAAATTTATATATAATTTAATATTGTGATTATAATATATAAAAATATATCTATTATAATAATTATTTTATAGTAATTTATTAAACAATATATATAATATAACATAAATGTTTTAGAGATCAATGAAAGGAAACTATTATTTGAATGATAAAATGATATAATTATTTTTTTGAACAAACTATTCACTGTTGGAATATTTATTTTAATGAATATTTCAAGGAGTTTTATTTTTTTTAGAAATGAAAATAAACCTTATATATAATTGGGAATTTATGAACATAGATTATTATTTTTTCTGTTTTTTACCAACTTCTCATCAGAATATGACAACATAACACCTCAATAAAATATATAGTTGTTGGGAATCATCCAAGGATCATGGTGAAATAAGGAACATATATGAAATTATGATTATATATTTTGATCTAATTATATTTATTGGGATTCATAAAATAAATACATCAATAATGTTTAAAAACAAATATAACATAGAAATCCCTAAATCGGGTTCTTTATGATTGATTCCCTATTATAAAATTGTATTGAGTTAATATCCATTAATGGTTGAAGAAGACACATTCTTGAGTATGACACCATATTATCAATATATTAAATTAATAATATATTCAATTTTTGGTACTCATCCCTATGAATATTATACATTAATAAAACTAAGTACCAATTACTGTGAATTTTTTTTCACAAATCATATCATTATATTCTTATGAATAAGAAATGATATATTATTAATGTTTTTTATAAGTAAGATATAATTTTAAATTATTAACATAATAAAAGTTTCAATAAAATTGATTAAATTGAATATCATATCCATGCATTCTATTTTTCATGAATATGTAGATTTTTGAAGAAATTTATTGAGAAACTGACCATTGATTATAATATAAAAAAATTAATCTAATACTAAAATTGATATGAATTGAAAATTAAATTTTCTATAGAATTTTGTTTTCATTAAAGGGGAAACAATACTGGTCATATATCCAATAAGACACTACTATTATAAATTTAATCAAATCACAACTGATAATGATTCATGTTTAGAATAATTTCATAGTCATAATTCTCATCAAATTCATCTTATTGGATACATTATTTAAAATGGTGATATTTAAATTTTATGATTTAATATAGTGTATAATGTCATGAATTCTCTACAAAATACTCAAATAATACCATAAATTGTAATACAAACCCACTATATTTGTTTTATATATATGTATGATATGATTTAGTCTAAGAAATAGATTATTATTATTTCTTCATTAAATGTAGTCATGTCTATTTATAATGGGGTCTTTTTATACTACGTAATTTATATTATTTTAAATACAATATGAATTTTTTTATATAAAACACTTGAGAAAATTTGATAATAACCATAGAATATATGTTCTCCTTGGTTATCCCAAATTGGGGATTATCATGTTTAGTTGTGATGATATTTTAATATTATTGTCAGTTTTATCACTTTTATAACGTTAAAATTAATTACACATGGGGTAATTATTTTAAACATTTATCTAGATTTACTCATATAATGTAGACCTCATATATTCTCAAATTTTTTTTATTCATGAAAATAAAGTCAAAATGGGTAATGTAACCCATTATTTTAAGTTTCCAAAAAATATTACATAATTATGATATTTTTTCACTTCTTTACTATCTAAATTAATTTGGCAATTTTATAATAGAATGTAATTTGGAATAATACCAATCAAGTGGTTGGATTTTATTAAGTATGATTTGATTTGTTTCCATATATGATCGGACTATTACATTCATCGACTACAATAGTACTAAATATGTAAATACTTGGATGTGATAATATAATTTCACTTCATGTAATTATATAAGATTTAAGTGTCTCAATAAGTAGAAATATTTCTTGACTGGTAGTATGAAGCACATATTCTAGTGTCTTTAAACTAAATTTAACATTCATAATATACAATAGTAAATTTTGTTTTAGTGTTTTAGAGAATTTTTTTATAACGTATACATAAAAAATCATATTTTACGAAGTAGAAACATCTACTCATTATCAATATTTTAAGAATATATATAATCTAAATCATAACATTATTTTTTCCAAGTTAATTTTTGTGAATATAAAATTGAAATATTCTTTTTCATTACCCATCATTTATCTATTTGAATAACATTATAAAATTTTTAGATGATATCAAATAATCATAGTAAGTAACCTAAAATAAATAAAAGAAACAATTAGTTTTAAATTCTTATAAAAAGATTCCCTTTTACAAATATTATTTGGGACCAATGTTAAGAGTTTAATACATTTTAAATCACCTTTTATTCCAAATTAATTCTATATAACATGTTATATAAAATCATAAATGGGAAAAATACAAATAGGTTTCTTTAGAAATAGTGTAATCATAAGAATCCATTTTCAAAAAGTTTTGCATTTATACCTTAAGAAATAATATATACATTCCACGGAAAATGAATATAATAAATACCTATGTGGAAACATGAAAATTATAAAAAAGTCATGCATAAATAACTAAAATAGTTTTAACACCCCAGGCTTCCACGCTACATTTCTCTTTGAATAATATTATAGCGTGTGATTTACGCAACACTGTGTTCAAGCACCTCACAACATATCAAAATTTAAATTAAAATAAGCAATTGAAAATAGTAATAACTATATTATGAATTTTAAATATATCCCATATTATTTTCACATTCATATTTTGTGTTTATTAAATATAATTTAATGACAAATTGAATTTTCTAGAAAAAAGAAGTATTTTTTCAAAATACAGTTTTCCACCTTATAATGAAAATCTATTTTAAATCCAATATTTTACAATTGTATATATTAAATATGATGAAATTAAATTCTTTTTTGTAATTGTGACATAAAAATTTAGTTTGGTTTCAATTTTTCTACTTTTTGGATAACTTTCATATTTTGATGAATTGTGAAAACACTAAATTTAAATTAAAAACAACTTTTTTAATCGAAATAATTTATATTATTATATTATATATATGAGTGGTTTTAAAGCATAATTTGAATTTATTTTTAACATTTCATATAATGTAGGTCATTTGGTGTAATATCATATTTTAATTGTATATAAATACATGTTAATCTTTTGATCGTTTTTACTTCTTAAGAACCCGCTATTTAGTTTTAACAAGAAAAATTAATTTGAACATATTTTCCGAAAACATCTGTGTTTTGAATTTGAATTAATGAATCCATATTTATAATCAGGAAATACAAATTGTTTAAATAGGTAACTATTATATTTATACATTATGAAGAGTCACAGTAGTAAATATTTTATTTACCATGATTAAAGGGTAAATCCAGTAAATAAGAGTAAAAAATAATATTATGATAACACTAAAGTTACCCAAACACATGACCTAACCCTATTGGATGTTACATTCCTGAGTATGATCATCCATGGGTCTATTTTGGGACCCCATTGAGCCACAAGGGAGTGATAATGACATTTTATATTATCTAATATAAATAGAGACAAAAATAGCATAAGCATTTATGTTTTAGAAGTAGAATATTTATATGGGGTTATATAATTGATATATTCTACTATAAATAATAATTTTAAATCTATAATGATTTGATACATCATGATATTTTATTTAAAATTTTTAGACATTAAATAATCAAATTTATTAATTACACAATGATGATGTAGTAATTACCTTATTAATGAAAGATTAAAATAATTGATATTATATGTAATATAATTAATGTAAATTCAGAATTTTGATAATTAAAATGATTTTATATGTTAATATGACGTGATGAGGTTGAATAAATTAATTTTTTTTCCAGTGATAATCT
Organism: Viscum album; assembly: GCA_963277665.1. NCBI lineage: Eukaryota > Viridiplantae > Streptophyta > Magnoliopsida > Santalales > Viscaceae > Viscum > Viscum album. The sequence continues at coordinate 723,449,591 of OY728141.1, forward strand.
TTTTATTACTAAAAACACAAAATACAAAAAAATGTCAAAAATGACATAAATGGGTTTAAAAAAACTACTATATTATTAAATGATAAAATATTCCTAAAACTAATATGATTATAAAAAGAACATATATCAGATTATATAGTTAAATAATTAACCTCCTTGGGTTTGATTGGATTATTATTGTAATTTTATTTTCCATGTAATAGAAAAATACAAGAGGTCATTGTAAAAGTTAAATGATTTAACTAAGAGTTAAATCTACATGATAAGGATAAAATGGTGACCAAAACATTTCATAAACCTAATGGATGAGAATATTAAGATCTATACCCACCTTATCCTCGAAATAAATCAATTTTAGCAATTATAAACCTATAATGATTTTATAAAAAAATAATATTTCAAGGTTTTCCTGAAGTGTCCCTAACCTCTCTTATAAAAAGGTACATCCCCTTCTCTCAAAATCACATCTCCAAATCCATTTGGATCTTCCAAAATCCTCCCAAATATCCTACCAACAACCCTCAATTAATCCTAAAATCCATTCATTTATTATAGATCCATTTTAATGAGCCCTTTTGATCAAATAAAAAGGATGAAACTTAAGAAGAGATAATTATTTCATAACCTCTTTCAAAGTTCACTCCTTCATCCTCTTCATCTTTATTTATTTTTTTCCATCCAAAATAATGAATCCAATAACTTATATATACAGTGATTTTATAATAATTTTTGAACAACCATAGTCATTATTTTATCCATCCAATAAATGAAAATTCCACCAAACATGAGTACGTAAAGCTTACCATCTCCAAATCGTGTTGTAGTTTTTCATTCAACACATCATTATTTTCATAGGTATAATAATGATAATATTTTATGAAAATATTAAATATAATATGTTAATTATTATGTATATATTATATACCATCCAATTTCATATGATATCATCATCAATATAATGATATTGTTTCTTGTGTGTACGTATGGATTACCGTCTCCACGAACGTGATGAGATTCATTCTAATCAGAACCATTCAACAATAATTTTTATTTTACGATTTAAAATTATTTTTAAAATTAGTATCATTATTAATATGAATAAATTAAAACCTATTAATAAATAGCATGACTTATGTAATAAAACGTATAAAGGAAAATGAGTCAGTTAATTCACAAAATAATGATACTACTGAAATATTAAATATTATTAACAAAGACATAATAAACGATCATATATAAGATCATATTTATTTATGCGGTTCTTTTATAATTTTATGAAAATTATTTATCTATTATACATGAGTTTTATGTACCCTCGACCAAGGAAAAGATCAAGGTATGGGTAAATTATACATTCTCATTATTATCTCAGGTTGCCAATACGTAAGTATCAATTAGGACCTATTTATCATCCACATATGTGTTTCATAAATATTTATTTAAAAAAATATTATTTTGAAGACTATAGGATAAATTCATTAATTCCATTATTAAATTTTTTATAAAATCCATTGAAAATAAACATTCTGTTGTTTTCCAAGCAAGGTACTTTGTGACATTTTTCCACAAAATTATGAAAGAATATTTTTTAACTTATACGACGGGTGCGCCTATTTTACGACATTATAACATCTTCAAATATTCCCATACAAACTTATAAAAATATTTTCAAAATTAAAGTTCTCAATTATAATTATTTTACTTTTATGTGAATTCATATTAGTAATGCATTGGACTTCGTACGTGACGGGTGGAGCCCACTATAGCTTTTCGATGCATTGGTAGGTCTTATGAGAAAAACAACTATCATGGAAAAAGGCCTTGCAGAAATCTAATTTTTAGACATGGAATTAGGTCATGACTATGTTGTTATGATGTCCATCATTATTGATTCCATCATTATGAAATTAGTTGTTGATAATACATGTTATTATTCGACTAGTTGAATATCCGTGTAATTAAGTAAAAGACATTATTTTATTTATCTTTGCCATATTATTATGATGTTTTTGTATAATAGTCGTGTGTTTATTCTTATAAATTTATTAAAATATTTATTCTAATTTATTATAGTTTTTTCTATATTTCTATCTTTTCTGAGAATCTGAGCTCACCCATTTCTTATGTTTTCTTATTCTCAGGATGCGAAGAAGTATATTATGTATAACCTGGAGGGGTTGTCCGAAGTATATGAGTGTGTTTGAAAATGGGAAAAATGATGTATTCTTTATTTCAATATGTAATTTAAGGCTTATGTATGTATCTAGTAATTCTACGGCTCCTACAATGGTCGTTTTTCAGGAAATTATTCATTTTATCATGTCAATGTTATGTAATAATGCACCGAATTTGGATAACTAGGTTCATGGCATTTAATTTTGTAATAGTGGAAGTTTAGAATCATCCATGGAAGCTAGATATAGAAGAAATAAGATTAGAAAACACTACTCTAAGATAGAAGTTGAGGATTAGTAAGAATAACTTCCTATAATATTTGTAATGTAGATATTTTGTGGCTTTTCCATGGAATACATCCATGTAGAGATACATGTAGGTAGAGGGAAGCACTAGCATAGATGTGCATAGGAGTGAAAACATCAAAAATGAGTTTTAGGATTGATCCATGGTATCCTGGTAAACGACAACGGGCCTTGATGCACTCATGGTTACAAAACTGCCAGAAGATATGCTTTAGATAATTCAAATTTTATTTACAATCCATTATGAAGGATTTATGAGTAAGTAATTCCTCAATAAAATCATTTTTTATGATTTTGGATTATATACATAAATTGTTCAATTTATATTTGGTATTTTCATGTTTGGAAATATGCATTGTGATTCATAAACTAACATAGTGTATGACATTATTTAGAAATGGATCATATTTGATGAAATATAAGTTGTATCGATGCTGGTAATCCATGTAGGGATTTCCATCCAACTAAGGATAATTATATTAGGGAAGGTGATACAACTGGTACTTATCAGCTTATCACCATACTGGGACAACTCGCTCAGGTTATGAAAAATAACCTTACCCTTATGGAGCACCCTGATCCACAATGTAAAGGGTATATGTTTGATCGATTCATGAGGAAACATCCAAAAAATCAATGGACAATAAATCCATTTGAAGATGAACAATGGATATGTTCCATAGAGAAAATACTTTATTCATTGGGGAGTAGAGAAAGGGGAAAAGTTATCATAGAAGTGTATCACATGATGGGAGATGAAGATCAGTGGTGGTAACTAATTCAAAACTCACAGGAGGAAGAAGAATTATCAATTATGGAATGTATGGAGTTTAAAGGGGATTTTCATAGAAAAATACATTCCCCATGACCATCGATTGGATATAGAAAGTCAATTCTGGAGTCCGATGAAAATAGAAGATGAGAATGTCGCAAAGTATGAGGATAATTTTAGAAGGTTAGAAAGGATTGCATCTGATTATATATGTAAACCAAGAAGTATGGTTGATATATTTTTTGATTGGTTAAAATCATTTTTCCATTTATCATTAGTCTCACAATTCTTCTCATCATACAAATATATAGTCGTGTGTGCTATCAGGACAGAAAAGGAATTGTCTAAGTTATATCACCATAATTTAAAACATGAGAAGAATACAATGATGGAGAAATGTATTTATAATGGGTAAAGGGAACAAATGATTTCCCCTTATGTTATAATTTTGGTAAGAAACACCTCGGTACTTTCCTAAAAGGAATTTGATTTTGTTATAAGTGTGTTGAAAAAGGACACCAAGCTCATGATTGCAAGGGAAGGAATGAGGTTGTTAATGTTGAATCTTACAACTGTAGAGAAAAGTCAAATAATATAAATGAATGACCATGGAAGCAAGGAATATTACCTAAAAAAAGGTAAATGGAGAAATTCCATGATTATTTTGTTAATATAGTTGAAGTGGAATAATTAATGTATTTGTGTTTTTATATTCATGAATTACATTCTTGTTATTAGAAGAATGTGATATATATATATATGTGTATTATACTGCAATAATTTTTAATTTCATAAGGTTTTAATATAATGAAGGTAATCATATTTTTACTATGTGACAATAAGATGAATTTACGTTGTTTGGGGAATCTGATGGTACAACTGATTTTGGAATTTTGAGACATGTTAGAGAGAGTTTGGACATATGTTTTTTTGATAACTACAAATGTTTGATTTGAGTAAGTTGAACATTAGGTATTATTGTTTAATTATAAAAATTTTCATATGATTTTTATAATAATATTATAATATTGTATTTCTAGAAAAAGGATAACATGTAGGTCGGCTGATAACCCATTGCGTCAGCAAAAGATGCAGGAATCAGACCCACAACCAAAGTGAGACAAGGATTTATCTCCTACCACTACCCTGTAGTATGTCCCTGGTTATTAAAAATTAGTTTTATTCATTAAAATAGTATGTGATTATATTTGTAACCCTATATGATTATGATAAATAGTATATTTTTAGTTCTATTATGTTTCGCAGTGAAAGATGAGTTTTTGGTTTAAATTAGTTAAATGATTAATCTATTATTATCATATATTCTTTTTTTCATACTTTATGAAGAAATTAATATTTAAAATTTATGGAAAGGATATTAAAACAAAAAAGGTGTTATCCCAAAACCTTATGGTTTGATAAACATATATGTTTTTAAATCATTATATATTTATGGCTTTGAGGCACTCAATTTTCCATTCACTTGTTTGTGATTGACAACCTCGATCACTCTCTATAAATATTTATGATTTTACTCCATTTATAATTCCCACCAATGTTCACTTATTATAAATCCAAATTTGGTGGTGACTTTTTCATTTCCCTTTCCCTCTTATTATGACTTAATTTTATTAAACCTCTTTCTTGATGTGGTTTTCCTCAAACATATTTTCAATCATTTAATCCTTTAATTTTCAATGAACAATTTCAAATTGTAAGGATGGAGTTTATTGAATGAAGGAATAACATAACACTCCAAGCATCTATGATACATTTCTCTTTGAATAATAAAATAGTGTGTGATGTACGCAACACTGAGTTAAAGCACACCATGACCTATCAAACTAGATTTTTAAAAAGAGGTTATAAATAGTAATAACAATATTTTTATTTTTTTATATAACCCATACTATTCTAACATTAATCTTTTTCTAGACATTATATAAAGATAAATTTTATTTTTCAGATAAATGAAGTATGATTTTAACCATTTATGAATATTTTTAATTTTATGATTAAAAATATTGTTTAAGAACATAATATCATTTTTTATATGAATTAAATACATCCTATAAATAATAAACATCTCTTAATAATAGAACATATAAAGTAAAATGAGTGAGTTAACACCCAAAAAAATATACTATTGAAATTTTAAATATTATTAACATTGAAATATTAGAATATCATATATGATATCATATTTATGTATTTGTTTCTTTTATAATTTAATTACAATGATTTTACTATTATACAAGAGGTTAAAGTAACCTCGACCAAGGGTAAGTACAAGGTAATGGTTTCTTTTACAATATTTTTTTTCTCCGAGGTTATTAATATATAAGTGTCTACTGGGACCTCTTTTTCATCCTCCTTTGTGTTTCTTAAAAATGTATGTCAAAACATTTTTTCTATTTACTAATCTATAGGTTAATGTCATTTATAACTTCGAATTACTTTTTATAAAATTCCTTGAAATTAATATTTCTGTCGTTTTCAAAACAACGTACTATGAGTCCTTTTCGACAAAATTTAGGAAATAATGTTTTTTAACTTATACGGAGGGTGCATCTATTTTCATCCATTATAACATATTCAAAGCTTCCCTTACATTATTATAAAAATATTTTCAAAATACATGTTTTATTTTATAATTATTTGACTTTTAAATTATTTCAAAATATTATGTGATATTTCTCTCAAATAGTTTTTATTTCATATATGTCAACATCCATTGATGGATTTTTCACTAGTTTGAAGTTGATTTATTATGATACAAATATTACATACTGTATTAATGGTTTTGTGATATGTTTGACTATGGATGTGTTAATTTTATACCATACATATTTAATTGTTAAATTATTAATAGTTTGTATTCTAGTATTAATATAAACGTTTATGTTACGTTTCAACCTTTTTATATGAGGAATTCCTTGGACATTGTAAGTGACGGGTGGATCCTTCTATATCTCCTCGATGCATCAGTAAGTCTCATTTGATAAACTATTGTCTTGTAATAAGTCCATAACAAAATATTTTTTGTAGTCTTGGTATGAGGCCTTGATTATGTTGTTATTATTTTCGATATTATGAAGTCCGTCATTATGAAATTAGATTTTGATATTACATGTGATTATTTGATTAGTAGAATATCTATGGTAATATGTAAATGGAATTATTTGATTTATATTTTCCATATTATTCTGATGTTTATTTTTAAATGGATTGTGTTTTAGTCTTATACATTTCCATAAAAGTTTTTTCTTATTTATGATAGTTTCTGCATTATTGTTATCCTTTCTATGCTTCTGACCTCACCTATTTTTTGTGATTTATTTTTCATAGGATGTGAAAATGTATATTATATATAACCCTTAGGGATGGGATAAGGTATATTATTATGTTCAGAAAGGTGAACAAATGGTGTTTTCTATATTTCTAGATGTAATATAAAACTTATTTATGTATCTAGTACTTCCAACGCTAATAAACTGATCATTCTTTCAAGACATTATTTCTTGTATCATGCCAATTTTATATAATAATGCACCAACTCTAGGTAAGTAGGTTCGGGGAATTACAATAGGAATCATGGGAAATTATTTTATTATCAACCAGAATTATGGAGTATACCTCAAGCATACATATTAAATAATCATCATGGTTGAAATAAAAATTTCCCTCCTGTTTATCCATGGATTAAACATCATAGTTACATTGGTAACTACCATCACAGTCAACATAGAAAATACCCAATGTATTGGAAGGATATTATAGGGATATACAAAATTGTTTTATAATGAATCCAAATTTCATTATTAAAAATTCTCAATAACTATAATATAATCAATGAACATTAATTATTTTATCTTTAAAAGAACACTTTAGAAAAATATTAGATTTGAAAACAAAAAAGATCACATAAAAGGAAAACTCATTCATTTAAAATAAACATATAAGGTTGTAAATTGTAAATAAAATAAACTATTAGTCTTGAATTTGGTAGAATCAACTCATTATATATTTATTAATTAAAATACAGTCATCATTTTTTTAATAAAATAAGGCTATGGAATGAAATGACATTTATAAAGGAATCTTAAAAATTTATTTTTAATAAGAAACTCCCTTTCCTTAGGTATGACTTGTCACATACATTATATCATATGTTCATTATCTTCCCGAATTATAAATATAATTCAATTTATAAATTCATAATAAAAAACATCATGTTAATTACTCATATAATATATCTTATTTCATTGTTTTATATAATTACTTTACTACTTATTTTAACATTGGTTATTTTTTTGATATTCAGTTCTTAAGTCCAAAATGATATTTGTCAGTTGACTATGAATAATGCTACAACTGTATAGACAGTAGGTCATATTTACTAATGAGTAGCGTTCCAATATTTCAATGATCATTAGGGAATGATATTATGTATTATTTTCTAATATAATATAATTATAATCATATAATACATATCTTCTTGTTTCTTTAAAAATATTTCTATTTATCATCTACATGATGTCCTGGTGAAAAATGTATCACATCCCTTTATGATGGTGAAAGTTAATATATATGCACGAATGAAGTTTGAATTTTTCTTTTCATGGAATAATAATTATTTAAATGATATATTATAATATAATAATTATAAATATGAAATAAATATAATATATATATTTTATTTTGATCATTATAACATGTTGTGAGAGATGATGATGGAAAACAATTACCTCGATTCGCGAGGTGGTAGTCTTCTATACAGATCCAAGATAATTTCATTTCCAATTTGATAATAGAGGATATAAATTTGGATAATGAAACCAACATATTAAAATCTAAATATTTTTATATTGGATTCTAAATTTATTTTTTTATCATTATTTAATATGTTCTAGTGTATGCTAAATAAGAAACTAAAATAAAAAACGGATAAAAACACTAACCATTCATTGGGGAAGTCATTTTTTAACACCTTTTGACCACAAAAATTTCAATAATCCCAAATCATAACCAATATAAAGATATTATGTATTATATTAATGTTTTTTGGTAGGTATTTATTTGTATAAAAGGATTTTGATGTGTGATGAAATAAGAAAATGAGGTTCCCTTTATATGAGAGGGGTTAGTTACACATTGTTTTTCTGTTAAAAATAAATTAATATGAGTTGATATTTAATTAAAAATCGATAAATGGTGATTTATTTATAATATAATACATTTATGTGTCTATATATAGTAATGAAAAAATAATTAGTCTATTTTTTGTTATATTTATGCCATTATATTTTCGTTTTAACCCCTTGTACTCTTAATCCGGCATCATGGATTTTTAATTTTGAGGGTCAATATAGTAGTTAAAAAAATAAATAAGAAACATAAATCGATCATTATTTATATTAATAAATATACCATAATTATTTTTTTAAATGCAATATTATTTAGTGTCTTATTCCATTTAATAAAATTTTATTTTCTATAAAATAATTATTATGTCAATTTTCTGCAATATTAATTACATTGACTTTAATAATATCACTAAAGTATCTTAAAAATTTTAATTTTTTTTTATTATATAACTAACATATAATTTATGTTTATAAAATTTATTTATCGAAACATTTATAAAATATAATAGTTATTTCCGAATTTTAATATTATTTATTTTTTCATTCATTAAAAAATTAGATCATCAATGTTTTATTTGTATTTTAGGTAAATATTTAGTAACAAAAAATAAATAATAATATATGATGATGAAGATATATCATCGAGATTCAATAAAACTATACATATTAAAATATCTTGACTAAAAGTCAACATATTAAAAACATTACACTTATTACAAGAAGAGCGTGGCATGGTTTTCATTTAGTGGAACAAAATAATATAATAGTTTGAATCTCTTCCATGTGGAATAAAAAGTTAATAAGATCAACAACTAGATTATAATGATTGTTATAAATAAATAAATAAATATTTAGGTATCTGTTTTGGACAATTAGTTTTTCTTATAATTTCATTTCTAACATGAATTACTTGTTTTACACATTTCTATGGTAATTAAAATTACTATGTTTACATTAAACACTGTCCCAAAATAAAAAGTTACCTATTTACTAAATTTTTACCCACTAATTTCAAATTTGGAATCAAATTTGCGATATTCAAAATAAAATTGTTGATTGATATAATATAAAATTAAACAGGACTAAATTAAGGAATATTGTTTTTCCGAAAAATGCCCTTTTAAAATATAAAAAGCTTTTATACTAAATTCTAGTATAAAAAAATTTTGCAAACCCATTATTGAATTCTTTTAAAACCAAATGAACAATTAAAACATTAATCTATTCGAAATTATAATTTTTTTTCATAAAAATAACTTCTAAAAAAATATATTTTGAACTATACTATAAAAAATCATTATTTTTAGAAATTGATGTAGTGTTCATGTATACGTACGACCTACCATATCAATAAATAATGAACTTAAAATCATGACTCAAAATATTTTGGATTATTCTAGATACATTTTTTCTGAATATATATGATAATAAATTCAATTTTTTAAATCTATATGTGATGATCCCATGATCTATTTAATAGTAACCATAAATTACAAGTATAAACATTCATGGAAAAACTATGCACTTAACACATGAAATGTTTTATATAATGAATGATTATTAAAAAATTTGTAATAATATATTATAATAAGATATAAAAAATTAATTACATGGGTATGGTTCTTTTATAGGTTATTAACATATTTTATAACACTATTGGAGAGGATAATGACCATACAACAGAAAGGAGGGTTATTGTAAGGGATTTTATCTCAATTTACATTACATTGATACTTATTTGTTATTATGTACCTAGTTTCTTTTATATTGTGTATATTCATTCTATTTAATATCTTATCTTGAATACCATTATTTTCATGGTATAATCAGATTCATGTAATTATTATTCCTTCATAGAGATTATGATTTAAATGTTTTTAATTAGTATGAGAAACTATGGATTATTTATGATTATTTTCCTCAAGTATTTTATTAATGGTCACCTTTTCAATATCATATTATTTTTATTCTTAACTTTCTATAGAATATTTCACTACATTACGATCATTATTATGGAACATTAAACTTTTATTAAAAGTCTATATTATCTTGTAATGTATATTACTTTTCCCTAAATCATATATCATTTCCATAGAGTGTTCACTTTAAGAGTTATTTGATTAAATATGGAATTATATATAAATCCATATGTTTTATTGAATATGTATATTTAATAATTCAATTGATATATTATTTAAATTTATTATTTGATATGAATAAATATTTGGAGATGTAATAATGTTTGGATCGTGAACTTTAAATATCTCTTTAATGCATTAATAGGTTCTCATGAGAAAATTAAGTTGTCCAAATTAAATTGGCCTCTACATGTACATTTAAACAATCTTGAAGAAGGATCTTGATAAAATAAGTCCCCATGTGCCTTTGAAATTCCATCCAACAATTATTCATTTCCATAATTGAAATTTCATTTCTCATTATTATTATCCATGATATTTCCATATTATAATGTTTAGGGATGCATTTCATTTTATGTTCATCAATTAAATGTAATTTTTTTAGTTTCATATATTTCCATGTTGATATTTTTTTATCATGTTATACTAAAAGAATGGATTATAATTTATTTACCCTTCCATATTGATTTAAACATCTTTCGTCAATATTTGTTCTGCATTATTTACCCTTACTGGGTGTTTTAGATCACCCTTATTATGTTTTATATCCCCATTTGATGGAGAAAAATCATTCAATAAGCATTCAATGATACATTTTATTTAATTTTATTGGGTATCATGTTTTTATTTTTTATATCCCATTGTATTATCGGAATCATGTTTGTAATATGGGTTTCCGAGACTGCTAATATCAGCGGTCCATCAGGATATGATTCCTTATAACAATGAATATATAATAAAATAATGCACCGACTCTGAGTTTCTGGGGTTGGTGCATTATAGATGGTATCAATAGAAGATAAGAAACAATCGTGGAAACATGAATTTTGAAAAATAGGTCTTGTATCACAACCCTATGATAGAAGAAAAGGAATATTATATAAAGAAGATTATTTAATTTTTCAAAGGTTGAGATTATGTAGTAATTCCTAGAAATTCATCACTATCTAGATACTACAAGTGTATGTTCCTCTTGAAATGATTTAACTATGAGTAACATATTTAATAAGTTGTGTTGATCCTCACTTATTGTAAACTAGTACACAACAACAGCCTTTACTACAAACATGGTTCAAACCTCCTAGGGGATTCACCTATGATTTTTCTCTATTTTTTGCCAACAATAATGATGTATATGAATTTAATTATTTCCCGAATGTAGAAAATATTTATGATTCTATTATTTAAGATTCATATATTTATGTTATGTGTTATATAATATATGGAATTATACATTATCATTTTATGATCGAACCAAGATTTTAAAAATATTTAGAAATGGAACTAGGATGGGTAATTGGTGTCAATTCTCAATGAAAATGTAGTGAATTCCCTATTGAATAAAATAATAGAACTGGTATTGGAAGATATTACTTCATTAAAATTTTAGTGAAATATATGTAGTATATGAAAAAAAAATGTGGGCAAAAAAATGCTTTTAGAGAGAAAAAATGGACACAAATGGGAAATCAATGCCAAAGGGGATGCATCAAGAAACACGTCCACAAAGCACCTCAGCACCATGAAAGGTGTGAAGACATGACCCCATCTAAAGTCACCATAGATTAAAAGAGGCAGACGATTTTGCATTTATGATGCAATTGATATAAATATTCATGTTGTATAGGCTACCGAATCATCTCTACAATCCATTGGAAATTGATGGAGGCCATTCCGAGAATCGCTAAGGAAATTACGGAGCCCTCTACACCATGGAATGGATGACGGTCGACTTCATAGTAATGACCAAAATTATGTAAATCTCTTCCGATTAAAAAGCACTATGTGGCATAGAAACGAGCTGTTAGAGCTTCACGCTGATTCTCGCTGATAAATTCGAGGCCTCCAATAGACCCCAAGGAAAGATACTCAAACCATTCATATTCTCATATCTAAAATCGTGACAAACCCTATACTCTTTGAATCATTGGAAAAATTATTTCTTCAAGGAATTTGAGCATTGTGAAATACCTTTTCCTTAGCTAAAATACAACCCCTCTTAAAGAATGGATTCCCTTTGTGCTGCCAATTGGCTATCGAAAGAGAAGGATGTCCCTAAGGGAACTCTGGTCTTTATAGAGAAATCGTTCTTCATGATGTACTTTCCATGAACATGTGAACCCTATGTTATGGCAAGATCAATATTATTCCCTATAAACAATGTTTCACAATGTTGCGCTTTGAAAGGTACCCATTCTCCCCGAGGTCCTACTAGGAAAAAGAACATGAACATTACAAAGCACTAATTATATGCATACATACTATATGCCTTAGCTAGGACACTCCACATTGTGAAGAATACCTCTTCGTGGAGACTTTCCACATCAAGGGGAACCATAGATATGCAAGGTCCCATCTAGTGAATCAGTTTTCTTTGCAAACCCTTCTCCTATATGGCCCTGTATGTTTGCATGAATTCATTTCAATGTACCATGGGCGGTGCTTTATATTTCATTTCATAGCATAATTCTTCTTCTCATAGGCCCACTAATGGATATTTCTTCTTCTCATAGATACACTAACATGTGTCCCAAAATGCATCACTTTATAACCTCATTCCCTTATGGTATTGTTGATGCCTTCCATTCCACAAGTGCGGGTGTGTATCAGTTATTCATTTCTAAGAGGGGAGACGTGCATCCTCATTGTCCAAGCTATAGGACATTAAACTACCAAGAAACATCATCCACAGTACATGACGTTAGACTAAAGCCTCTCCCTGTAAGATATATATGGGGTTCCCCACATCATAATTTTTTTTGTGCATACTGGTCTACAAGGACTTGTGGTCTTACACACATGGAATGAGATCCTCCTTTCACTGAATTACATCTATCCATGGGGAAGGGATACCAACATTCGGTAATCCCCAAATCCTTTATTGTGGAATGTAGCTACCTTTTTCTCCTCTCTTCTTCTGTGTGCAATGTCCAGAGGAGAGATAGGAACATAGACATTAGGTACACCTTCCACCTCCCTATGGGCTTTATCACAACCTGTCATCCATCCTAGATTAAGTCCCAATCTCCATTTCCCTAGGATTATAACCAAGTTTAAGACCCTATATCCACTCATGGATTCAAAACAAACATTATCCCCACTCTATTCATGGGAGAAACACCTTTTTTATTGTGACCTCTTGGTGTTTTCATACTCTTGTATCTCACAATGAGCATAAATCACATGGTCTTAGAGTAATAATTGACCATGGAATCCTCCATTAGCTATTGTGTAACTCCCAAGACAACCATTATGAACTATGTGGACATTGATCATTTCCCCTTTCATTAATGGTTCATATGAATCCTACCTGAGGATGAATCCCAACACCCATCTGTCTCGAACACTTCATGCGAGTTAACCCTCATGCTGCATGATGTTACACTTTATATCCCCTTTTAATCTCACATGATTCTAAGCTATATTCATATGAACTATGTTGGTTTTGATCCTTATCTCTTAGATAGGTTATGTAAGAAGTCTCCTTGAGGTTCAACCCCAATCAATAGTAATTCTTTGTATTCCACATTGTTGGGATCCAACTCTTTGGTCCTCCCAAGGGGCATTAGATCAATCTCATGCGGCGAACCTCACATAAGCCCCAACAACGTCATCAAGTTAGTGTCCTATTTTTATACACTGATCCTATTACTCACCCATAATTACATGGGTTTTGATCCCTATCTCCTAGGATGAGTACATAGGAACCATCCATGTTGTTCTACACAAAATACTCAAAAACATGTTTAAACTATAGGGGATTAGATCTCTATCTCCTAAACTGGGTACGTATGAAACCTCCATGAGTTTCGATCCCAAAAACTGGTAAAATGCGTTGTACACATTTTGGGTCCTACATCATTGGTTTGTCCTAGTGGTGTTAGACCAACTCTTGTGCCGCTAACCACATTTATCCCCAAGCACGAAATCAGGTCACTGTCGTCTACACACACCACAGTTCTATGTCACAGATTAAACTATGTGTACTTTGGTTCTATGCCTCATGGATAGGTTAAAAGTCTCTAAGATGGTCAATACCAATCATCGGTACACTGTGTTTTCCTCTTTGTTCGGACCCACATACATGGTCCATCCCAGCCTCATTAGACCAACAGCTGGGCTGATAACTAAACTTATGATCCAACATTTCATTGGGTCATTGTCCTCTTTGTAAAACCTAATTCAATGCCCCATCCAAACTATATGGACTTTTATCCTTTCCATTTCAATGTAATTCATGTAGAATGAATCATTAAGGTTCAATCCCAAAACATATTGATCCTGACCACTTCACGTCGGTTCATCCCCGTCCATCATGATGCTAAACTGTATTCATTAGAACATTGTAGTTTTTGATCAATTTCCCTTGATATGGTATGTAGAAAGACAATCAATGGTTCAAACTCAATCACTTGTAGACCTATTCTATGTATTTGGGTTTTCATATCAATCTCATCGGCTAGGGTCATATGATGCCTCCCTGATGTCCAACAATAAGCACTGCATATCCTAACTATGTAGGTTCTAATACCAATCGCCTAGGCATTGTATGAAAGAAGCCTCCTAATTTTTTATCCTCAATCACGAGTAAACATCATTGCCCCCTTTATTGGGACCCACATACTTGGTTCGTCACATAGTGTCCTTTGACCAACTCTTGAGCCCATATTTCAATTGTGTCACTATCCTATGAAAAAAACTTGTTTCTAGGACACATCCTTAACTACATTGACTTTGATTCCCTACCCTGAGGATATGTTGAAATCCTCATGTAGCTTCAATCCCATTAGTCATGTCCCATCATGGTATCTCTCTTTATACATTATTTTTTTAGGAATGTCATGCCCCTACTCGGAGGTTTCACTTCCTTGGGGTCCATTCCATGCATTCATTCTCATGGTCCACCTCTGTAAGTGTCCCATTACCACATTGAACTACATGGAGAATGATTCTCTAATAATAGGATATGTATGAAGACTCCTTGATGTTCATAATCAAAATCACCATCATCCTCACATTGGCTCAATCCCATTACTCATATACACATCACAAAACCATCCATCATCTAACCTGATTCTTACTTGGGTCGCTACATCCATGTGACATAATTTTATCCATTCCATTATTGTTCCTTGTGACACATGGGCAGCTGACCATGCACTAGCCCCAAATAATCCAAAACCATCCTACCAAGGGTGTACCTCTTTTGATGAGACTCTTTCCATGCTTAAGCCTTAGCATACCTCCAGGTGGTTGTCCTTTGTGTAAACAAAAATTCATCACCCATTAAAACTATGTGGGTTTGCATCCATATATTCTAGGAAAGGTTATCTAGGAATCCACTATGAGGTTCAATCCCAACCAATGATAAACCTCGGTGTTCCCTTTTTCCGGACCCAAGAATCCCCAGATCCATCTTCATGGGATTTTTTATATACTCATCAAGAAAACCCCTTATGTTCTCCGTCTTGTGGATGTACCTATCTAATCCACTAGTATCATTTTTCCAATCCGTTTGATATATCCTCTATAGATTTTAAACCGGAGGAATACACTATTTCAGAAATGGGAAGATGAGGAATACCTATGGGGAAAGCCTCTGGCTTATAAATCCTCACACTCAACGTGGGATGCATCAGGCATCCACTCCCTCGATAAAACATATCATATGTGTAGAAAACCCATACGCATCACTAATTTAGCATCCATACTTTCCAGTGACGTTTAATGTGACTACATCCCAAGTCAATGGTTGATAACTTGACTTGACCACATGGAATGTAATGAAAGAAGAAGTGTAATTATCTAGAATTCAAAATGATAAGGAACCAAGAATACATTCATGAACAACATATTATTCTATAAGGGAATACCATCCTTGGTAATGAGTTCCAAGGAGGTATCCACTAATGGAGAGACCGACATCACACCATCTCATTTCGATCATTGAGGTAACATCCTTGAAGAAGTGACCGATGTCTCCCGACATTGGAAAGCAGGAATGCAGGGTAACACAATTACCTTATCCTCTACAAACGGATGTATTCCCCAGTGAAAGAATCATTAATAGAAATGGAAAACATGATGTGAAAATAGTGGCACTTGTGTGAAACTGGCCAGAGATTTGGGTAGTTTAACGTTGGAAATCCCAGTATGTGATGTCGTCAATGTGGATCCTTCTTACAAAACATGGGATATGGAATGATGTTGGGGCACTTGGTGTCACGTTCATCCTGTTAGCGCTAATGGTTGAATCTTCCTTCTTTGCAAGACCCAAGATATTATGAAAGGAAACAGACCACCCCTCACCTAATAATATTGTGGTCAGGGAAACATCTATGTGGAAATCCCACATGGATACATCTCTTATATAACTTCCTCGATTTCTATAGTGGCTATGAACCCACACCATATTTCACAATCCAAACTCGTTCAGAGGAGGGAGATTAACAAACTCATCCGAAGACATGAGGAATAAAGGATTATCCCAACAAGGGATATGTTCTAACATGACCTAAAAGCTTCGTAAAATTATATTGTCGCCACCCCCAAGGGCTGTGTAGGGATCCACTGCTCCCCACTTCATTCTGCAACCATTTTGGGATCCTCTCCCTGGAATAGTATGATAATTATCTCCCTTACGCCCATTAGGTGATGGAATTCTGCACCCGGCCAGCCGTGATCCCATCAAGGGGACACCAAGGAGGACCCCCACTTGGGAATTTCGGCATAACATCCTATTCCCATAGGCTTAGGAGTAGGTAAATTATACACACGCACCACTGGACTAATCCGGTTAACCCGACGCCGACACCGTGTGCAAGCTGGGGAGGGTGCCCTCTAGTTATCGTAATCATCAACGAATAGAGTGGCTTGCGCCACAACCGAAACATACCTTAAATTCACCAATTATACTAAATAGGTTCACTTATATTTTGGGCATGGATCATGGCCCCAATGGCCCTATGAGAGAGTTGGGATGACCCTTCTGGTCATTGACATCGTTAGTGCCCGCCGAGGGCTGAACCGTGGGGACGAAATCCATTATGGAGGTACTTCCTATGTCACTACCAATGAGACTACAGTTCCTCCATGATCAAAATATTGGGATGGAAGTCTTCCCCATTTCACCATCAGTTCAGGTAATGTCACTCTCTGCCGCACTGACTTCTAGAATGAATATTTCATTCCCTCCCGTGATCCTAGGTATAGAGCCACCCATCCTATTGCAGGTCACTGATGTGAAGATCCTCCAATCCTAGTCAACAACTAGCATGGGGGTCATCTCTATGTTCTTACCACAACCATATATGTTCCTCCGCATACTAAAAATTAGGGAAGTGTATGTATGCCTCACTTTATTGGCATCCAATTTGGAGGTCCTTCCCGTGTCCAGTTTGACTAGTACAAATCCACCCCCCACTTATGTCGTCACAACAAAGGGAAACTAACATAATGGTAATAATAATGTTTCCAACAGCTCCATATGATGTCCTACCCACTCGAACACTTCCCCTAGGGATTATCTGTGCACGCTAGCCAATGGATAAATAGGCTCTCTTTTTGTCCCCTTTAACATTTTTTCGGGTGTTCCTCGCACACCAAGTCACCCATGCAGAAGACCTATTCTCCCAGCTACAGTTTGACTATTGGTCCTCTTTATGTTTAAAGGGAAACTATCCTAAATAACCATAATGAGGAAAGAAGATAGGTTGGAGCCCACAAAGGAAGAATACTAGGATGTTTCAGACCACGATTAAAACCATCTGCTATTGAGATTATGAGACAGTATGCAATTTGGTAATGTAACCCTCACCTTGATCATCTGTATTGGGGGTAGGGGCAGGAACAATACATATAATTCTCATTCATATAAATTATATGGTACTAATGGATTCTTTACTCCCTCCAAAGGATACATCCAGTAGGGGGAATATTTTTCCTCTTTTTAGTGCATTGTCATGGAATCCTCCTGATCGTCAAAATGATTATTTTCTTCCTCATCTAGATATCATAGAGAGTTATTTTGGGGACCAATGGAGAAAAAGAAACAGCATGATTCATCTTCAATAACCATATCCCTTGTGAAGGACACTGTGGTTGCTAGTCCGTCACGTCGAGATGCGGGGGTGCAGCCGTTACATTCTTCAGAGGAAAGACCAAGATGTGGTGGCATGTCAACACTCTCAATATATTCTCCATTTTCCAGAATGCCATTTCAATTGTGTGCTTCATGGATGAATTTGGTACCTTAGAAACCCTAGTCAATTAATGAAGAAACCAGGGGTCGGATCATGAGTCTGAGATGAGGCACTTGTGGGTCATTCTTATAGAGGACCATTCCCTGCAGATGTTTAGGCCAGTTGCAACCATGAACTTTGGTGTGCCAGAATATCTTACCCAAAAGGAGGTCGCATGATAATGGCAAATCCTCTGGGTGATTCATGTCTGTCTCAATTATTGATGGGTGGATTACCCCATGATATAGTAACACATTGAATATATTGGCCAGTAGTTCTGCAAGGTCGAGTTGGTTGTGCTCCATGTGGCCCATCACCATGAGTTTTCAGGTATCTATCAGACCCTCAAGCGGCGATGTGTTCATATTTTTAAATCTCTCCCTATAATTATTATGGATGATTCCCCCACGTGAATATACATAGATATGGGCAGTATTCAGCCATTCATTTCAATTATATATGGCACCCGTCCGACTTGTCAGGTGACATTGAGGATATGCTTGTACATATAGTCATGGAAAACATGGTCGACCTATCATAGGTTTAGAATGATTTAGAGATTTTTGAATAGATCCAATCCCTTGGGGGTTCTACACCTATATGACCCATTGGTAAGGGTTACTCACCATCAAAAAAATTTATTGGGTCTTCTAGTACCTAATGAGTCATTATCCCTCGGTCGGAATGCCAATAAGGAAAAAGAACATCATGGGACCGGCAAACCCTCTAATTCATCTGTCTTGGTAAAAAATTTGGAATATGATCTCATAGAGGCCGCAATGTGCTAACAGAGCATGAACCATAAAATGATGGTCGCTGATCTTCTAATTTAATGTGCCACAAAATGACGATCAGAGTACAATATTTCATGTCTGGTGTAGAAGGTGAGGTTAACTCTCACAACGACGAGTTTACCCCATGTGACCTCTACCATATGTACTTTATAGTTAAGATAGATATAAGATTTTATGGAAAATTTCCATGATGCACTTCAAAAAATCTACCTAAATTGCACGATAACACTCCTCGGTACACAATTTTGGTTCCCTGGTTGCTCTGCTAGTCATTCCACCGACAGTCCCACTGGTCATCCCACTAGCCGCTCCATGAGCAACGTGGCCAACTTATCATGTTAATGAAAATTCAAATGAAATGGTGTTATATTATCCTATTCATGGAAAGAATATATGCACAAAAGATATGAATGCAGCACACATTAGCTACCTCGAGGATTTGGAAACACGATGGATTGGAATTCCACATGGCGGCAACCATTTTCTTGCATGGGTGGATGATATGTCCGAACCCCCTAGATTTGGAAATAATATCTTTTCTACCATAAATGGGATTGTATATCCACTAAAATATGTAACCCACATCATCTCAAGCTGTGGAACCTTGCTGCGAACACCAGTGTAGAAGGATGCCTCCAAAATCTAGAGTTTCATACAAACATTAGAAGGTCAAATGATTTTATGGTATAACAAGCTACACATTGGTCCATTAGTCGGATGGGAAGAACATTGTAGTTATTTTCTTTATCATTTCAGCTCCACCACTCAGAATATGAGTATTTCATACAACTTCATATGCAGGAAAAGGCCTGACGAGCGTGTTGTAGACTTTGTCTCCCAGTGGAAAGGCCTCACCTACTCCCTTGAAATGCCACTGACTCAGTAACAACTACTAACATTGTGTGTTGGAAATTTCAAAACCAAATTGGTCCCCTCAATATTCACTCAGAAAAAACAAGTTGGATTCAATGATTTCTTTAAATAAGACTATTATATAGAGGAAGCCTTGCAGCAAGCCAAAGATACACATCCTTTTCCTCATGTAGTCCCACGGGGAGAGAAGATAAGGGCGAGATACCCGTGATAGCTCAAATAAAGTCCACCATTATACATGATTTAGTATCAGTGGATCCACATCCACATCCTCATAGTGTTCCAACACCTTTGGAATGTCCACCAACCTAGAAATTCTCCCCTCAGAACTAGAAGGCACCCCCACTAACGCACCACCACCACCTAGGAAATATAACTAGGATTCACCTTCTAGACAGGATCCTCTAGCCCCTCATCTAGGCCATGATCCCAGTGCCCACTTCTTATATAGAAGAAAAATGAAAAACTCATCTAATAAAACTCAGGCTCCTGGTTATTTCCAATGTGCATTGGAATAAGAAATTCTATGGTTACAGGAATTCAAGAGGCCTGATTATGAAAATCAACCTGATAGCCCAATTACTACCCCTATATGAAAATCCTAGGGAACCCCCTGAAGCCGTGATATGAATTAGAAAAATGGATTCAATACCATGGTTCTCACAACATAGCCAGGATTGGTCCAGAAAAGCACATATGGAATATGTATTATTATATCCTAACAAAGACAGTGAATATGAAGGTCAGTGGCAGTAGGTTCCTAACCACAAGTCCCAACAATATGATGAATGGATGGCTCAAAATGTAGTAACCCATTCCCATGTTATTATACGTGCATTTTTGAATCAATATGAGACTTCAAGAGTCACAAATTCACCTACATCCACTAATTCTATGTCAACATCTCAACATTTTTCTCCACAAATGTGAAAGCATCAACATCATAAGAGAAAAATGTCCCCCAATGATGCCATCATTATCTCGTATTCTTAGCAATATCATACATCTTAAATTTAGAAATTCCATTAGAATCCACTATGTGATGGTGGAATCCTCTTGCAATGATATTGGGAATGCATTAGTTAATACTGTGGAGCCAGTAAACTCTTAAATGGTTACTAATGACAAAGTGCACCGAATGGATCCTCCCAAAGTTCCCAATTGATGACATCATCAATAAATCCATAGTTAAATGAGTCACCAAGATGCATTGGTTGGTGATTCCATAAAAGTGGCGCATGCCACTGAAACTAGGTAACCGACCCAACATAGATCTCAGTACGCGTAGCCTTCTCACGTTGTTTCACCAGAACTGCCTTCACCATCGTTTGTGCTAAATATATCTCTTTTTTGTATCAGCCTCACTCATCTATCCATCATCTGGTAGTCTCTCTGTGTGTTTCAACTAGCGAGAAGCGAGAGATTATGAGCACTAGCCAGCCGAATGTTCATCCATATGGTCTCGTCATACCTCTCTCCATAAAATGCCCATCTATCATTAATAGTTCATGGTTGGAACAGAAGTGTGATATTAATAATAATAATTCCATTATTCCTTTGAGTTATTCTATCCTTGATGATCTTTCCCTATCAGCAGATATGTTTTATTCTATTTTCAAGGTTTTTTGAAACCCCCTTCACATTCAGATATAGGTAGAAGCCGCAAAAGACTTCCAGGATTTGACAATGAAGGATACAGAACACGAGGACATCATCTCTTTCCCAAGAGAAGATGAATGTTCTCCAATAGAGGTTAATATTCTACCACTATATATCACTGGTCAATTCAACATCATAGAGGTTTTCTGAAGTCTTGTCTACAAATGGTTAGTGATTAACTTCATCCCCACTGTACACTCTGAAAGATGGGGCTTTGAGGGTGATTTGTGTTCCTCTGACCTAAAATTTCATGTTTATTATAGGACGGAATAGACATTAGTTGGATTGATTTACCAAAAGGTTCAGTTCTATGGCCTAGTAGCCATCACCGTGTCAGGGTTGTCTCACAGGAAACCTCCTAAAATGTGTTTACGAAAAGTCCATGGCTCCACTTGCACGCGGAGGTCCCTTCTTCATATCACAAATTCCTTATGTAATCCCTTAATTTTCGAGTAGGCGTAAACCAAGGTGATGAATCTATCTTTTCCTCCTATAATTCCTGCCACATGGATGCTGACTACTATAAGAGAAATGAAAAGAAGATTTATGATAATGATGTTGAACAAGCTATGACAACTAATGACATCCGTAGACACAAGATTATTCCAACATTTTCTTGATCCACCGATTGGAGGGAACAACCCCGGACATGATGAAATTATTTGTTTTTTATTGAATGAGGGGAAATCAAATTCCCATGTATAATGGATTCAATAATACCTCCTCATATTACTATACAAATCATTCTTGGATTATCTCTGATCCCATTCATCCTAGAAGGTGTTGGGACGTTCACCCCATGGAAATGACAATACGTCATAATTTGTTATTTTCCCAGGATGGGATAAACCATCTCAATCCAACACACAACTATTTCTATGATATCATCAAGCGTACCCTCTTGGATCAATGGATATATGGGATTAAGTTTAAATCGTTCATTACAATGGTGCCGACTATACTGGAGCTCCCCGATACGGTGTCCAATACCGCTAAGGATAACACCTATGTCCCTTCAGTATTTGTTGACTCGAAAGAATCTCCACCAACTGAGGATCCCTCCTCTGTGAATGAAGAATAGTATTAGGATGATGATCCCCCATCATTCAAAGTTGTTTTATACACCACTATAGATGAATTGGTATAGGTGAACATTGTTAATTAGACAGATCAAAAACCAACTTTTATCAGCGACACATAGCCGGTCAAAGTGTAACAACATTACGTGGACCTCCCAAAGCAGCAATCTGATCTATTTTCCGGGAGTTATGATGAGATTCCTTGACTAGATTCTTTGGTATCTATTTAAAACCTCGAACTTTCAAGAAATCATTGTTGGTCAAAACAGCCTCGATGAAAGATTCAGCTCTCTCAATATGCTATGGTCGAGGCCGAGGTTGATAGGCCCATTAAATCCATCTTCATCAAGGAGGTATAGTACCCCAAATCGTTTCCTAAAATTGTTATCGTCAGAAAGAATAATGACCAAATCGGAGTTTACAATGACTTATGAGATCTCAACTATCACTTCCAAAATGATGACTTTCCCTTCCTACGATGGATCTCTTGATTTCTGCCACTTTGGTGTTCCAGGATATCTCATTCATGGATGGGTATTCTGGGTGTGACCTAATTCAAATGGCCCCCAATGATGACGAGTCTACAACCTTCATGGAACCACATGAATATTTTTTCTCCATGTAATTACATTCAGTTTAAAGAATGTCTGTTCAACCTATCAGTGTTCGATGAGAAACATATTTAAAAAAATCCTCAGGAAACATGTGGAATAATACATGGAAAATATGCTGGTCAAATATCTCTAGAACCAAGACCATCTCAAAGATCTTGAGAATGTATTCAACTTCCTTTGATCCCAGCATCTAAAGATGAACCCACTGAAGTGAACCTTTAGTGTCACCTATGGAATTTTTCTCAGTTTCATTTTTAGATATAGAGGCATCATGATCGATCAAGATAAGATTAAGGCAATTATTCATATTTCTACTCCAAGAAATATTAGGGATAGATGATTCATTCATGGCCACTGAACCGATATACACTAATTCATTGAAAATTTGTCTAGAAAGTGAATGCCCTTTTCCTGGATCATGAAGAAAGGTGTATATTATCATATGGAGGAGGTGTGTCAAACAACCATTGAGGAGATTAAGAAGAACTTTTTACAACCATTGATCCTAATGCCTTCCATTTTAGGATATCCGATATTCCATTATGTGACATATATTGAATGGTCTCCTATAACCATCCTCAACTAGAATAACAATAATAGAACATATAATTTATTTATACTATCTCATCTACATGCTCTTCGATACAAGGACCAGATACTCCTCTATTGGGAAGATCTGACTCGCACAAGTGTTTTAAGTGCATAACGTTTGACATTATATTCATAACCATAAGATACCACAAGTGTCCCGAGTGGATCTGTTGAAGTACATCATGAACCATCCCATGTTTTCGGGTCATCTAGCTCAGTGGGAAGTGATCCTCAATAAATTTTACATGATGTTTTCCCACATAAGGACATCAAGGGAACGACATTTGTTAACTTCTTTATTTCCCATCCATATCTCATGCACCGGTCTCTAGATCTTGAATTTCTAGATTTGAAAATCCCATCTTTAGATCAACACATTGTGTAATGGAAAATGAACTTTTATAGGGCATTTCGAAGCCCTACTGGAAAAAGACTCGATGATCCCAAACACAATAGTGTGGGCCTGGGTATCGTCTCTGTCATGTTGGAAGAAGAAATTATACCATATTCATTCTTGGTGTCCAATGTATGTGCCAACAATGAGGAAGAGTACTAGGCTCTCATTACTGGTCTCGAGCCAGCCCTTGATATTGATGTTCCCCACATACATGTGAATGGGGAATCCTAACTAGTCAACAAGAAGATAAATGGTGACTATGTCGAATGGAATTAATATCTTGTACCACTATTAAAAAATACCAAAAGGATGATGGAACATTTCCAATCTCATCCATATTTTAATCATGTCCATCGTTCATAGAACAATCATGCTGATTCCATGTCCATCTTGGATGCATCTCTTACAGAGCCTGATCTGTATGATTTGATCATCAATGCTACACATCAGATAGTCGTCTCTCCTATTACTCCGGAAAATGACTATAGCCCATAGGTAAGCCACCATACCGCTAGTGCCTCCATGTTAGGACCCACAAGTCCCCCTAACATAGTGTTGGATGTGGATCCTGACTGGAGAACCCCCTTTATCGACTATCTCTAACATGATATTCTCCCAGCAGATAAAGAAGAGTGCCATAGAATCTAATGGAACACATTACAATTCACACTCTAGATTGGTCCTAGCCTTTTATAAGATACTCTATACGACACGTTTTGATGTGTTTCTTCTATGTTTCATTCAGGGAGGTGACGTAACTAAATTCATGGAGGAGGTTCATTCCGGTTCCTACAGGGCTCATCCGACAGGGCTGAAATACTCTCATTTGATATAAAGATTGGAGTTTTTTTTGGCCCACTATGATCCGTGACTCTATTAGTTTTTTAAAGGGGTTATATGCATTGAAAACAATGCTAATTTTATGAATCAGCTACCAGAAATTGTCCACACTACCAAGTACTCTTGGCCCATTGTGGTCTAGAGACTCGATGTTGTATGACCATATCGACCAGCGACAGCTCGCCGGTGTTAGTTCATCCCGACCAATATATTATTCTTTTCGAAGTGGATAGTGGCAGTTCCACTCAATGATTTCAAGGCCTGTTCTATTATTGAATATGTGAGCGCCAATATCATTTATTGATTCGGAGTCCCCCATGTCATCCTCAATGATAATGACACCAACTTCTGGGAAGTCGAACTAGAGAAGTTCAATATAGGTAAAAAATCTGATATATCCATGTGTCTCTCAATCATGTGAATGAAAAATGTTCATGTCAAGGCGTTAAACGAAACCAACCCTAATATTATTATGAACATGGTTGGTGAGAGAAAGTAGAGTTATCCCGGTAAACTTCTGAATGCTCTCTAGGTTAATATGATGATTAATCATAATACCACACAACTAACCACATATTCCCTAGTGTATGGAATGGAGTTAGTCCTGCCCTTCATGATTTAGATGAATTCCATACGCACAACTCTCTATGATCAGCAGACACCAGAACAGGTAGCCGAAATTCTCCTGGCTGAATTGGATGTGCTCGACGAGAATTGGCATTATGCCCTGCAAAATCTAGAGAGGAATCATAAAAAGATATCCATAACATTCTAGAAGAAAGTTCACCTCCACGTTTTATTATAATGTTTCATTGTGTTGTTCCTGAGTCAAAAATGATTCCTGGTTGGAAAATACCCAATATGGAGCCGAAATATGAAGGACCATACATCATTCACAATGTTTACCCCAATGGCGCGTACTCCCTAGTTACCATGGCTGGTGAGAATATAACTCCTCCAACCGTTGTTGAATTCATCAACTAGTATTTTTCAGGAATAATTCTACATGACTTCAAATTTTATTGTCTTCACCACATGATGTTATAATGCGCGCTCCATCCTGGCCAAAGGACATAAAACCACGCATCAATCATCTTTCATGATGGTAAACTGCAAAATGGTCCAAGATCTACGACCATAAACTACAATCTCCCTGCATCTTCACCACATGGTGATAAACATAACATCATATAAAGATCAATTTATAACTTTATTCCCATAATCATGGGATACATAGGAAGGATTGGATGCTTTTTCTTAGTCTATAGAACCCATATTATTCTCTTTGACATTCCCCTGGGTAATGTTCTCTTGGAGGATCTCACATAGTGTAGTGTATATTTCATTGGCCCCCATTTATGTGGGGTTATGATGATCGCACCATGTAACCCTCGTTTTCTTCTATTCTAACATGTCCTCACAACACAACGTTAAACTACATGGCCCTTTTAGAAATACATATGGATTGATTCTCGTCCGCGTAAGATACGTAGAAATTACCAGACATTTCATCTGTAGGCCTAGGCACAATCTTCAGAATCACCCCTTGGCTAAAAAAAACATGGTATGTTGTGGGCCATGTTTTCCTTCATTCACGTCGATGTTATCATGACCAAACAATTTATCCCCATCCTTTGAGATATCGACGAATTTTATCTTTACCACATGATGTTAAACTGCACTATCATATTCCCGCTTCACACACCCCTGTTATTTGGGTCTCCATCAATATTCACAACATAAAGGACCCCTAAATGGTATGAATATTGGGCCTTATGGATCACCAACCGTTTCAGGCCAAAAACCCTGAATGATTTTGGAAAACAAATTTGATACAAGTCCTACTTTTTGAATATGGTCTGCAGTCAACTCTAATATTTTGTTCCCATTTCATGTCACACGATATAGATTCTATGTTTCGAACATAGTCAATAGTCAACCTCTATCATTATCACCATGGATATATGTCCCAAATATTGGGTGTATTGATTCATTTAGTCCTACTATCCCTTCATACGCCAACGTACAATGATCATGGTTGTTGTTTTTGTTGGGATCAACCATGCCCGATATCTTTCCCTCATTGTCTTGCATTTATATTCTTGGGAGAACCTTATCTTATTCCGGTTTTTCATGTTGAAAATTAAGAATGTGATATTAGGAGATTTGGTATGGAAATACACGCATAAAGGGTCAAATAATCATGGTTTGAGATCTACTACCTTAAACTAATATCACCACCATCCTCACTACATGACGTGAAACTACATTATCCATCAGAAGTGAAGGACATAAAACTACTCACTACTCTTCCAGCATGACAATAAACTACAAGTCACCTGGAAATATCTATATGATGCTCACCCATATGTCCCTCGACCTTTCTGGCCCACTATCCCATGTTATCACTTTGGATTGTGCAGTTTGGTACAAACTTTATGTCCTTGTTCACATTTGACTATCATTTCTATGTCACACACATTTCCTTGAGACACCCCTCCTTCATCCATCATCCTTTCTGCATGATGTTAAACATCATGGGTAGCACAAATCATTATGTGTCCCATCATTTGGGTTTCCATAAACATTCACATTTTAAAGGAACCTTGAACAATATAGATGTTAGGCCACATGGATCTCTTACCATACTAGGCCAACATCCCTAAGGATATCAGATGATATTTTGATATACACCCCGCATTGTGAATATGGTCAACATTTGTTGATGACTGGTTGTTCCAATTATAGGGTACATAATATGAATATTTTTTTGAAAACATGATTAGAATTTGTCCACAATATTTATTTACATTCTATGGTCTCCCAAATTACATGCGTAGTGGTCCACCCTTTCCACCCACATGTCTCACACACATGACATTAAACATGGAATCTACGGTGCATTCTCTATGACCATAAAATAATATATATCGTGTCCCTTTCGTCAGATGTTAAACTGAAAGACAACATCCAAAAATAAGTGTTGACTGATTCCCATCCAAATGGAATATGTGAGAAAACACAATAATTTTTTCTCCAGGTCAATCCCAGGTTCATATATCCTTTCTCTCACCCTCTTTTCCTGAGTTATCTTCAGAAATTATGAATGATGTGGCATATGTGGGCTTACGGCCTCATTCACATTCATCTATTCTCCATGCCATACACATTACTAGTCGAGGTACTCCCCTCATATCATTGTCAT
The DNA here is from genome assembly GCA_963277665.1 of Viscum album. Lineage (NCBI taxonomy): Eukaryota > Viridiplantae > Streptophyta > Magnoliopsida > Santalales > Viscaceae > Viscum > Viscum album. The sequence continues at coordinate 723,478,420 of OY728141.1, forward strand.
TTTCATATGACATTAAACTAGATGACATCCTCCATAACTACATGTGGATTAATTCACATCTTCTAGGGATATGTTTTGAGTGCCCAAACATTTTGTCTTCTGGTCCAGCCCAGTTTCTTTTAAACCTCATCATCTCTCAGGCCCCTTGGCCTGAGTCCTCTGGGAGGTGTTATGTGGTGTGGTATGAGCATATGTCCTCATTTAAATTGGGTTTGTAATAGACATTCCACATATATCCCTCTTTATAAATATTTATCCCCCACTCCTCCACCCATCTTATTGAGTCACATACACTCAAATTGGTCCCCTCGACCTTCTTTGGAAATTCACCATCATTCTGTGGAACACTCTAGTTCAAGACCTAGGGTGATGGATTCTATATAGACATGTTTTATCCCATTTTCATGCCTCATGTTCCCCTTTATTTGGGATTTCATAATCTCTCACATTCGAAGGGACCCCTAAATGACATGAATACTAGGCCCCACAGATCTCCTACCTTCATGGTCTAACGTCTATGAGGATGTTGAACGAAAATTTGACAGAAGTCCTACATTATGAATGTGTTCAGTGATCGACACTCATTTTTTGTTCCCATTTCAGGTCACATAATATGGATGATGTATTTAAAACTTGGTTAAACATCATAACACATTATTACACCGCCTCCATTACTCCTCAAATATTCGTTTCATTATTCACATAATTCCCACTCCAGCATTCCCAAGTGGAATTTTTTTACACTTGCTGTTATCCCTCAGTGATTGTTTCTGCGTTAAGAGGACGAATCCATGGTGAGGTGTCATTCGAGGCTCCACATTGTTTCCCCCTTTTCCCTGTATTCCATGTAATGTGAATACCTTCTCTACATTTTTTTATCTAGCACGACTCATGTTGACTTAGGGCGTTGGTCAAGGTTTAATACCATTTGGAAGAGTCTCTTTTACTTTGGTCTGAGATCTATGACCTTAATGTATGATCTCCCCATGTCCTTATCATATTACGTTAAGCCGTATGAAACTTTCAGAACTACGTGTGGAATGATTCCGATCATTGTGGGATAAGTAGGAATGCCAAAGGTTTCGTCTTTGGGTCCATCTATGGAACCGCTAATTATCTCTTTTATGGACTTTTTGTACCTGATTTTTATAGGATTGCGTGGTGGGGTTTTTGTTGGATTATTTCCTCATTCGCATAGTTTTTTCAATAGAATCACCATATACACCCCTTTTAGTTGATTGTCTATTCGGCCTCTAGTCCCTTATGACGTTAGACTACACTCTCAGAACTATGTATGGCTTGATTCCCATCATCATGGGATATGCATGAACACAATGAAGCTTTTTCTTCTGGCCTAGCCACATATCCTCTGATCTGTTCCGACCCCTCGGCATTTGGATTCTCCTCTGGAGCTAGTCACAGTTTTGTGTGGTTTTGGTCCTCATTCGCATTGAATATGATTTATCACACCCTTCACATTCCATCTAAAACCTTGTTGTTTGTATGCATCCAAGACATATGACCATAAACTATGATTCCAAGTCCCACATGTCATTATGCTCTTTCATCATTGATTCTTCATGATAAATTATGTGGGATGATCCTATCATAAAGTAAAAAGAACTAAAACAACATCTTGTCTTCATATCCCCTCATAAATTCCTTACAGGTCATTTATAAATTACTACTTCATATCCTAGGAAAAATTTATAACAATTAAAGGGGTGAGCTGAGAAGCTCAGATAGGATAACAATATAGAAAAATCTTTTATAAATAAACATAAACATTTAAGGAAATTTAAAACAAAAAAATCCTTTTAAATGTGAACTTCAACATAATATGGAAAATATAAAATGAAATAATTCCATTTACATATTCACATAGATATTCTACTAGTCGAATAATCACATGCAATATCAATAACCACATTCATAATGATTACTGCATAATGCCAGACTATCATAACCACATAGTCAAGGCATCATGCCAAGACTACAAATATGATTTTGTCAAGGCCTTGAGCCAAGGCACTAGTTATTCTCATGAGACCTAATGATTCATCGAGGAGCTATATCAGGCTCCACTCATCACTTATAAAGTCCAATGCATTCCCCATATGAATAGGTTTAAACATTACATAAACATTCGTATTAAAACTAGAATACAAAATGTCAATACAATCTACATTAACCATGAATGGTATAAAAATAACACATCCATATTAAATAATATCACAAAACCTTCACAATAATATATAAATTATTTACCAAAATAAATTAACATTGAATAAGCATAAAATCTGTAACACCCCGAGATTTTATGAAAAATAATCTTTTTAATTTCATTAATGTCTTGTGTTATACGCTACACCAAAAGGAGCTTTCACAACACACATCTCTGACCTGGCTTGAATTACACGCAATCGCGACCTTCCACGATAGCGTGTGTTGTACGCAACACCATGTTTCGCTAAACAACGATATTCTATTAAGATATTATTTAAACTAGCCGTTATGAATAGTAATAACCACTTTTTGAAATTTTGTAAATTTTATTTTTCAAAATGGACTTCATTTAAGGATTCGGAGTATCAAATTTATCCTATGGTGAAATTTTGGTACTTTTCGGATAACTTTCATATTCTGATGAATAGTGAAAATTACTAAATTATAATTAAAAACAACTTTTTTAATAAAAATAATTAATAGTGATAAATTAATAATTTGAGTGGTTTTAAAGTATATTTAGAATATATTTTTACAATTTAATACAATGTTGGTCATTGGATGTAATTTCACATTTAAACCAGACATAAACAAGTGTCTATCATTCGATAGATATTGTTTCTTAAAAACACGCTATTTGTTTTAACAGCGGGGTTTAATTATAAAATTAATTAATGAAACTTCTATGTCATGAATTTGGTAAAATAGACTTCATTTTTGAATTCGGAATATGAAATATAGCTTAGGATGAAATTTTGGCATTGTTCTGAAAAACATCAATTTTTGATGAATAGTGAAACTACTAAGTGGTAGTTAAAAAAACTGACTTTTTCATAAAACTTAATTTTACCGCTTCTGTGAATGGAATTTCAAAAATCCGAGACACACGGTTGATGTCAGTAAGTAAAATGTGGTTCAATTAGATGAAAATAATTTTTGGTGAATAGTAACTTTTTACTTTTATTTACCACGGTTAAAAGTAAATAGGGTAATTAAGGGTAAAAATGATATTAATATTACCCTAACACATGTCCTAATCCTATTAGACAAGTTTATCTCGACCAAAAACAACCTTAAGTGTAAAATATTATCATTTAGGCCCACTTGGATTAGATTAGGACATTTATTATTATATTATTTAAATAAGGGTTAAAAGAGTTAAAATAAAAGTTTATTTACTAAAACATTTTTAATATGGGGTTATAAATAAGATAAATTCTACTATAAATATTCATTAGAAAGATAACAAGATTTCATACATAATAGTATTTTATTTGTAATTTTTAGACATCAAATACTTTAATTTATTTATGACACAAAGATGATGCAGTAATTATATTATTAATGAAATATTGACATAATTGATATTATATATACCAAAATAAATGTAATTTAAGACTTTTTATGAATTCCAATAATTTTCTAGGTTACTATGATATATTAGTGTTGATTTAATTAACTATTTTCGAACATATAATTCTATTATGACTTTCACAAAAATCATATATCAAATAGTGTCAAAATTGACACAAAATAGTTTTTAAATTAAATATTATATTATTAATTATTATTTTATTCCTAAAAATCTAATGTTCGGCCAAATGACTTAGATAAGGATATATATATTAATAATAAATAATTTGGGGTTTGTTTGGCATGTTATAGTAAGTGTATTAACCATATAGTGAAAGAAAACAAAAAGACACGGTAAAAGTTAAATAATTTAACATAGAGTTAAATCTAATTGATAAGGTTAAAATAATACTCTAAACTTGTCTAAATCTTATTGGATGATAGGATTTCGACCAATCCCCACTTTAGCTCCGAAATAAGACCCTATGGAACCATTATAAACCGATTTGGACTTTAATATAAAATAATATTTTGAGGTATTCCTAAGATGCCCCTCTCCTCCCTTATAAAAGGACACCTCCTCCCCCTCCTCCTCACACCAATTTGAGCACTCAAGCTCGGCCAAACCCTGCCAAAATCTATTCTCCACTTCCCTAGAAACATCCTAGAGGTTATGGTCTTCCTCAAATACCAATTTTAGTGCTCTAAGAGGAGGTATCAAAGAGGCGCTTCAAAGAAGAGGTAATTACCGTTACCAATTCTTTCATCTTTATTTCTTCTTCCACTTCTTCTTCTTAGGTTGTTTAATTATAAAGTAATAACATCAGTATCACTCATATACTGATATGTTATTTTAATTATGAAACAACCCTATTTCACCATCTATCCATCCTACGGAAAAAGAAATCACCGCGCGTGCGTACGTACGGAATACCGTCTCCACGTCGTGGTGTAATCTATTTTCCACCACCATCTTACATGGATGGGTATAATGGTGTAAAGAATAACTATACAAAGTTATTACAACATCATATTGATTCTGATATATTGTATAATCCACTACAATTCAATTCAATAATTATGGAAATGATATCATCGCTCGTGCGTACGTACAGACTACCGTCTCCACGACGCGATGAGATTCATTCTTAATGATTAACCATTCATGAATGATTATAAAGTATATATAATAATTACTAATAAAATATATGACATAATAATGATACTGGATTTATGTATATATATATATATATGTATGTCATCTACTTACTTCCATTCAAGACAATAAGGAAAGAAAAACAGCGTTCATGCGTACGTACGGACTACCGTCTCCATGAACGGTGTTTTTCATTTTATTTATCTATCTATTATATATATATATATACTGAATATATATGATATATAAATCATATTTTATATTCTGGAAGTAATTAAATCATGATATAAGTAATAATGATGTCATGAACAACAAGTCAAAACACCCACGATAAATGAAACGATTTTACCCAAAACGCTTCTTTAACATGGAATTTACAAAATAACTGGTAATATAAAGTCATAAGTGGACCATATATGATATAATAACAATTAATATGATTCTGTAATAAGTCAATAACCTGATTTAAATCATTATACAGGAGGTTGGGACACTTACAAAGCAAGTCAGACCTAAGGTAAGGGAAATATCACAATCTCATTTTTATCAGAGATTGTTTATACTTTGGCATTTACTGGGGTGTATTTTATCATCCACATCCATGTTCCCTCAATATGTAATATTGTTTCAATACACTTACAATATTTTAAATCCAATTTTACCCTTTGGTGAGTTTTTAGTAAAGAATATGAAAGGAATCTTTTGTCGTTTTTTCGTATGAGGTACTTTTTGACTTTTCCGACAAAGGTACGAAAAATGTTTTTTTTAACTTATATGGCATGAATGGATTTTTAAAAACATTATTTCAAAGAAGATTCCTTTACAATTATTCAAGTTTATTTTTAATCAACTTCTTTTAGTTTATAATTCTATGACATGTTAAGAAAAGAAAAGTGTTTTTGAAGAAGAAAGGATATTTTCCTCAAGAATGGAGTTCAAGTATTTTATCAAAATTATTTTCCATCTAAGATAATAAAGGGTTCTGTTTTTATCCCTATTATTAAATTGATTTGATCATGTTGTGATGGAATTATTTTTATGAATTCCATTATCTTATATGAAATGTTTTATGATGTCATGATGTTTAAGATTCCCATTTTTATTACATGGGTTATGCAATGATGTATGATTTATGATTTTGTGGCACACATAAGAATGCTATCATTATGAGATGGGTGGGACCTATATCTCCCTCCAATGCATTGGGTAAAGATTTTATATCTCATGAGATAGACAGGGCTGGAACGGTAGGTTATACCGGTTCAGTGAAACAGGACTGAAACGAGGGTTACTCGATTCAGAAAGGGTCTTTGTCCACTAAGATAGTCATGGTAATGAGTCTTGACTAACAAGAAATGATTCTCTATGATTATGTGTGAATGCCACAAAGTTTCATGTTTTAAGTTATGATTATTGTGATTACATTTCACTGCCATGATTTACCCCATGTTATGAAATTATGATCTCTTTTGCAGGTTAAGAATTTCCAAAAGTTATGTTCTTATGTATATGATGTGATTGATATTTCTTTTGTTTACCCTTACTGAGCATTTGAGCTCACCCATTTATGTTTTCTTTTCCCCAGGATATAAAGAAAGGTTTTAGGTAAAAAAAAGGAAGATCTTTATAGGAGATGTTGAAGATCTTTCACCACGATTAGAAGATTACGTTCCGGGTTTCCAAAGACACTAAACTATTACGATCCTTGTGTGTGTGTTTTTGTTATGTACTATGTATTCCGCAAAAGTAATGTAATGTCCATGTACGTCAAGCTTCGGGTCTCTACAGTTGGAATCAGAGGAAAGGTTTAGTCAACCTTTGGAAACTAGGATACGAAAACGTTAGTGAGATCCCTAGAGATATTTCTAAGGTATGTCTAGGGATGTCCCTAAGGTTAAGTATACATATAGGTTATAGTAATATAACTACGCTAATGATCATATAATTAAACCTACGATGTTAGATATTGAAGGAACTCCCCCTTTATTATGTTTTTCCCTAGCATGATTTTTTCCTCTCACACTATTCATTTTGGGATTTAGAAAATGGCTGGAAACAAGATGATTCACGATAATGGAGGATATGATGGACAATGGAATGATATTCTTCATGAGAAACCAAATGAAATGGGATTTGGAAGTCCAAACATCATTATTATGCCGAATCAGCAATCTCATAATATGATCAATAAAGTAAAATTTGGTATGTTTCCTGACTCGTCTAATAAGAGAAATATGGAGTTTCATGATGATCATAAAGGAAAGAATGTTCAATTTCCCCTATGTAAATAATGTGGGAAGAGGCATCAAGGAGAATGTTTCAAAGGAACTGGAATATGCTTTGGGTGTGGAAAAGAAGGACACAAAGCCAGTAAGTGCAAAGGAAAAGGTTCAGTTAACACCATGAATGAGGATAATGGTATTTCTACAACTTCAACAATGATTAAATGTTTTAAATGTGGAATGTACGGGCATTATGCAAACCAATGACCTAAGGGAAAGTCTCATGAAGATAATCAGTATGGTCCTATGGGAAGTATTTATGTGGATGATGATGAAGAGACTACCAATGATATGTGAGATGAAAGAATTGTTGAAGCTCGGTCAATGGTTTAAGAATGTAGTGGAATGATTACATGTTTATCATGTGTAATGTTGTATAAGTAATCTCATGGTACTATGGAATAAAGTGACATGTAAGGATTGTTACATTGTTGTCTGATTAATGTTACCAGTATCCATGAAAGGTCATTCAGATATTTTTGGAATGTAGATGATATGCGCATAATGAAGGGATAAGGAGAAAAATAAATGTTTGATATTATTCATGAGCTCATGACTGATATAAGGAGAAGGTTATATCATGGTATGAGTATATAGAATTTTTGGATTTTGGTATGTGGAAAGAGTTAACTTTTGACAGCATTCATGTTTTCACTAAGGTTTAATGGGTATTCATTTTTTTCAAGAGAATACATTATTAAGGAATTCACATGATTGGAATGTGACCAACAAGATATATGGGGGATAAATGATTGTATTCACATGCTTGGTTGACGACATTTCAAGTAATCATTTTCTTTATACTGTGAGCTTGGACCGAAGTATTTTAGATAAGCCTAAAGATTGTAATGGATTATGTTAACCATAAGTTAGTATTGTTTAAGTATAGAACTTTTTTTTGATATTATTTATGTGATGTTATTGTAATATAGTTTTAGAAAAAGGACAACCTGCAGGACGGGCGACAACCCATCGCTTCGGACAAGGCTGTGCGAATCGAACCCACAACCGAAGTGCGACTGGCCTTTATCACCTACCACTGGCCTACAGGAAGTCCCTGTTTAGTAGAAACTAGTTTTATTATATTAAGCAGTATGATATATGAAGTATAAGTCCATTTTAGGAACCATATATGATTAATCTCACTATAGATCGACTTATGTATATAATTTTTGCTTGAGACAGATGGAATGACCCGTCATTCTATCACATGATCTGCTAACACTTCACGGATAACAAATTCAACTTCATTTATTTAAGAGATGAAGTGGAAATTGTTCAAGGCACGAACAACAGTGAGATTGTACCAAAATAAAGTAAGTATTTATTCTAATTCAAATTCTTCAACTTTAGGGAAATGATCATGAAAACCAAAAATGTTGTCCTAGTGCTCTTATATCTGATTAATCAGATGGTACCTTATATCGTCACAAATTTATGGATTTGTGATTGCTAGATTTTCCATAGCCATGTTCTCTACCACTCTCCATTAGAACATGATGGTTAGATTTCACTTCCATATCCATATTTTCACCTATGTGGAAACCCAATGATTAGTTTATTTGGGTAACCGTTACGTTTCATACTTTTGTTTTTAAATATTGGTTTTGGTATTCTCTTTTTACGATGTGGGTTTCGATTAAAGATACTTTCGAATAGTAAACCATTTATAATCCCGACGAATTTCGAGGGCGAAATTCATTTTAAGGGGGGTAGAATGTAACACCCCGAGATTTTATGAAAAATAATCTTTTTAATTTCATTAATGTATTGTGCTATACGCTACACAAAAAGGAGCTTTCACAACACACATCTCTGACCTGGATTGAATTACACGCAATCGCGACCTTCCACGATAGCGTGTGTTGTACGCAACACCAAGTTTCGCTAAACAACGATATTCTATTAAGATATTATTTAAACTAGCTGTTATGAATACTAATAACCACTTTTTGAAATTTTGTAAATTTTATTTTTCAAAATGGACTTCATTTATGGATTCAGAGTATCGAATTTATCCTAAGGTGAAATTTTGGTACTTTTCGGATAATTTTCATATTCTGATGAATAGTGAAAATTACTAAATTATAATTAAAAACAACTTTTTTAATCAAAATAATTAATAGTGATAAATTATTAATTTGAGTGGTTTTAAAGTATATTTAGAATATATTTTTACAATTTAATACAATGTTGGTCATTGCATTTAATTTCACATTTAAACCAGACATAAACAAGTGTCAATCTTTCGATAGATATTGTTTCTTAAAAACACGCTATTTGTTTTAACAGCAGGATTTAATTATAAAATTAATTAATTAAACTTCTATGTTATGAATTTGGTAAAATATACTTCATTTTTGAATTCGGAATATGAAATATAGCTTAGGATGAAATTTTGGCATTGTTCTGAAAAACATCAATTTTTGATGAATAGTGAAACTACTAAGTGGTAGTTAAAAAAAACTGAATTTTACATAAAACTTAATTTTACCGCTTATGTGAATGGAATTTCAAAAATCCGAGAGACACGGTTGATGTCAGTAAGTAAAATGTGGTTCAATGAGATGAAAATATTTTTTGGTGAATAGTAACTTTTTACTTTTATTTACCACGGTTAAAAGTAAATAGGGTAATTAAGGGTAAAAATGATTTTAATATTACCCTAACACATGTCCTAATCCTATTGGACAAGTTTATCTCGACCAAAAACAACCTTAAGTGTAAAGTATTATCATTTAGGCCCACTTGGATTAGATTAGGACATTTAATATTATATTATTTAAATAAGGGTTAAAAGAGTTAAAATCAAAGTTTATTTACTAAAACATTTTTAATATGGGGTTATACATAAGATAAATTAGACTATAAATATTCATTACAAAGATAAAAAGATTTCCTACATAATAGTATTTTATTTGTAATTTTTAGACATCAAATAATTTAATTTATTTATGACACAAAGATGATGCAGTAATTATGTTATTAATGACATATTGACATAATTGATATTATAAATACCAAAATAAATGTAATTTAATACTTTTTATGAATTCCACTAATTTTATAGGTTACTATGATATATTAGTGTTTATTTAATCAACTTGGTTCGAACATATAATTCTCTTATGACTTTCACAAAAATCATATATCAAATAGTTTCAAAATTGACACAAAATAGTTTTTTAATCAAATATTATATTATTAATTGTTATTTTATTCCTAAAAATATAAGGTTCGGCCAAATGCCTTAGATATGGATATATATATTAATAAAAAAAATTAGGGGTTCTTTTGGCATGTTATAGTAAGGGTATTAACCATATAGTGAAAGAAAACAAAAAGACACGGTAAAAGTTAAATTATTTAACTTAGAGTTAAATCAAATTGATAAGGTTAAAATAATACCCTAAACTTGTCTAAATCTTATTGGTTGATAGGATTTCGACCCATCCCCACTTTAGCTCTAAAATACGACCCTTTGAAACCATTATAAACCGATTTGGACTTTAATATAAAATAATATTTTGAGGTATTCCTAAGATGCCCTCTCCTCCCTTATAAAAGGACACCTCCTCCCCCTCCTCCTCACACCAATTTGAGCACTCAAGCTCGGCCAAACCCTGAAAAAATCTATTCTCCACTTCCCTAGAAACATCCTAGAGGTTATGGTCTTCCTCAAAGACCAATTTTAGTGCCCTAAGAGGAGGTCTCAAAGAGGCGCTTCAAAGAAGAGGTAATTACCGTTACCAATTCTTTCATCTTTATTTCTTCTTCCACTTCTTCTTATTAGGTTGTTTCATTATGAAGTAATAACATCAGTATCACTCATATACTGATATGTTATTTTAAGTATGAAACAACCCTATTTCACCATCTATCCATCCTACGGAAAAAGAAATCATCGCGCGTGCGTACGTACGGAATACCGTCTCCACGCCGTGGTGTAATCTATTTTCCACCACCACCTTACATGGATGTGTATAATGGTGTAAAGAATAACTATATATATTTATTAAAACATCATATTGATTCTGATATATTGTATAATCCACTCCAATTTAATTCAATAATTATGGAAATGATATCATCGCTCGTGCGTACGTACGGACTACCGTCTCCACGACGCGATGAGATTCATTCTTAATGATTAACCATTCATGAATGATTATAAAGTATATATAATAAGTACTAATGAAATATATGACATAATAATGATACTGGATTTATATATATATATATATATTTATGTCATCTACTTACTTCCATTCAAGACAATAAGGAAAGAAAAACAGCGTTCATGCGTACGTACGGACTACCGTCTCCATGAACAGTGTTTTTCATTTTATTTATCTATCTATTATATATATATATATACTGAATATATATGATATATAAATCATATTTTATATTCTTGAAGTAAGTAAATCATTATATAAGTAATAATGATGTCAAGAACAACAAGTCAAAACACATACGATAAATGAAACGATTTTACCCAAAACGCTTCTTTAACATGGAATTTACAAAAGAACAGGTAATATAAAGTCATAAGTGGACCATATATGATATAATAACAATGAATATGATTCTTTAATAAGTCAATAACATGATTTAAATCATTATACAGGAGGTTGGGACACTTACAAAGTAAGTCAGACCTAAGGTAAGGGAAATATCACAATCTCATTTTTATCAGAGATTGTTTATACTTTGGCATTTATTGGGGTGTATTTTATCATCCACATCCATGTTCCCTCAATATGTAATATTGTTTCCATCCACTTACAATAGGTGAAATCCAATTTTACCCTTTGGTTAGTTTTTAGTAAAGAATATGAAAGGAATCTTTTGTCGTTTTTTCGTACGAGGTACTTTTTGACTTTTCCGACAATGGTACGAAGAATGTTTTTTTTAACTTATATGGCATGAATGGATATTAAAAAACATTATTTCCAAGAAGATTACTTTAAAAGTTTTCAAGTTTATTTTTAATCAACTTCTTTTAGTTTATAATTGTATGACATGTTAAGAAAAGAAAAGTGTTTTTGAAGAAGAAACGATATTTTCCTCAAAAATGGAGTTCAAGTATTTTATCAAAATTATTTTCCATCTAAGATAATAAAGCGTTCTGTTTTTATCCGTATTATTACATTGATTTGATCATGTTGTGATGGAATTATTTTTATGAATTCCTTTATCTTATATGAAATGTTTTATGATGTCATGATGTTTAAGATTCCCATTTTTATTACATGGGTTATGCCATGATGTATGATTTATGATTTTGTGACACACATAAGAATGGTATCATTATGAGATGGGTGGGACCTATATATCCCTCTAATGCATTGGTTAAAGATTTTATATCTCATGAGATAGACAGGGCTGGAACGGTAGGTTATACCGGTTCAGTGAAACAGGACTGAAACGAGGGTTACTCGATTCAGAAAGGGACTTTGTCCACTAAGATAGTCTTGGCAATGAGTATTGACTAACAAGAAATGATTCTCTATGGTTATGTGTTAATGCCACAAAGTTTCATGTTTTAAGTTATGATTATTGTGATTACATTTCACTGCCATGATTTACCCCATGTTATGAAATTATGATCTCTTTTGCAGGTTAAGAATTTCCAAAAGTTATGTGCTTATGTTTATGATGTGATTGATATTTCTTTTGTTTACCCTTACTGAGAATTTGAGCTCACCCTTTTATGTTTTCTTTTCCCCAGGATATAAAGAAAGGTTTTAGGGAAAAAAGTAAGATATTTATAAGAGATGTTGAAGATCTTTCACCACGATTAGAAGATTACGTTCTGAGTTTCCAAAGACACTAAACTATTACGATCCTTGTGTGTGTGTTTTTGTTATGTACTAAGTATTCCTCAAAAGTAATGTAATGTCTATGTACGTCAAGCTTCGGGTCTCTACAAAATCCATCAAAGGATATTGACATAGATGAAATCAAAAATATTTGAGAAAATATCTGTCTTTTTTTGAATTCATTTAAAAGCCCCCTAATTATAAAATAAAACATTTACTTTGAAAATAATATTATAAACTTGTAAGGGATGCTTTGAAAATTTTATAATGTTGGAAAATAGCAGCACCTGTCGTATATGCTTAAATAGAAATTCCTTTATAAAAATCTTTTAAAAATTCAAGAACAGGATTAAATCACTTTAAAACATATTATAGAAAATAATAAGAATGAATTTAAATAGATTTTTAAGAAACATGTATATGGATGATAAGGAGGTCCCTGTAGATAATTACGTATAAACAATCTCTGATAATTAGGAGATTGTGAAATTAACCCTTACTTTGTACTTTTCCATGGTCGAGGGTAGGATAAACTCCTCTATAATAGTTAAATCACTATTATTAAATTATACAAGAATCATATACATATATATGATATCATATATGATATTTTAATTGGTCTTTGTAAATAATATTTTAATATTATCGCCGTTTCGGGTGTTAACTTACACATTTTATTTTATATGTTTGGTAACATAATCCATGTTTGTTATTTATAGGTTGTATCTTATTCCTATAAATAATTATATCAAGTCTTTAAACATTATTTATAATCATAAAATGAAAATTAGACTTGAATGGATACGATGGGGAATGAATCTCATCGTGTTCATGGAGATGTTAGTCCGTACGGACGCTCGAGCGACAATATAATTCATTTGATATTAAAATAAAATATAATTGGATGGTATATCATATTTACAGAATCATTATCATGTTATAGTTATTATTAACATTAATTACACATCATTATCATACCCATCCGAATAATAATGTTTTGAATAACATTTACACTACGACGTGGAGACGGTAAATCGTACGTACGCAAGTATGGTGACATGTCATTCAAAGGATTTATAGAATACTGAATATGGTTGTACCATATTTATAATAACAACACAGTATATAGAATATAATGGAGTTATTATTTTATAATGTATGTAACAAATAATGAAGGAGTTGAAAAAGAAAGGAACTTGATAGAGGATGGTGAAAACATTACCTCTTATTCGGGTTCTTCTTTTTGATTTGATCAAAAGGGATCCTTGGGATGAATTTCTGACTAAAGGAAGGCCTCTATGATTAATTGAGGATATTTTAGAGGGTATTTTGGTAGATTTTGGCCGAACCAAAAGGCTCTGATGGTATGAATAATTTGTTAGAAGTAGTTTCCTTTTTTAAGGGGGTAGAGGGGCTCTTTAGAAAAAACATAAAGTATTAATTTATAATCAATTCATATTCGGTTTATAATGGATCCAAAGTGAATTATTCAAATTATAAAGTGGAGATGGGTCGATATAGTTTCAAAATATATATTTTAGATAGTATTTGGTCACTATATTGACGTTATATTTTAGTTTTAACTATTAGTTAATTATTTTGACTTTTAACATGTCACATTGTATTTTTATATTATATAGTTAATAAACATACAATATAAATCTAGAAGTTCCCCAAGTGGGAAATTTATAATATCCCTATCATGATATAATTATTTTGGCCGAATAATAGATTTTTAGGAATATAATATCAATTAATAATATTATATATTTTTTTAAAACTCATATATGTCAATTTTGACACTATTTTGTATTTTGTTTTTACTAAATTCATTAAAAAACTATTACTTCGAAACAAATTCATTTGATCAACCCAACAATGTCATTGTAACTTACTAAATTCTTTTAATTTCTTAAAAGCATTAAATTATATTTAATAGGGTATTTGTAATATATATTATTTTAATATTTTACTAATAGGGTAATTACTACATCATCATTTTTTCATAATTAAATTAAATAATTTAATGTTGAAAATTTAGAAATAAAATATCATTATGTAGGAAATATTTTTGGATTTATAATTAATATTTATAATCGAATTTATCTTATGTATAACCCTATGTAATAACTGTTTTGCTAAAAGATATATGCTTTTGTCATTTTTGTTTTTACTTTAACAAAATTAATATAAAGAGTCATTATCACTTAAAAGTTGATCCATGGGGTCCCAAAATCGTTCCAAATATCCCCATGGTCGAAAATGAATCAACCAATTGGTTTAGTACATGGTTTAGGATAATTTATTATTATTATAATATTATTTTTTTACCCTTATTTACCAGATTTACCGTTTAACCTTGGTAAATAAAATATTTACCGAAGTAATTATTCAAAATGTATAAAAATAAAATTTACCTATTTAAAAACTTTGGACCTCTTGATTCTAAATATTTAATCCATTTTTATAAATTCAAAACATAGAAGTGGCAGAAAATAAATTAAAATTAATTCCCGTTGTAAAAAAATCGTGTTTTTAAGAAATAATAACTATCCAATGATTGACAGTTGTTTCTATCCGGTTTAAATATGAAATTGCGTCCAATGACCATAATTGTATTAAATTGTAAAAATATATTCTAACTATACACTAAAACCACACAAATTAATAATTTATCACAATTAATTATTTCAATTACAAATTTTGTTTTAAATTAAAATTTAGTAATTTTCACTATT
Organism: Viscum album; assembly: GCA_963277665.1. Taxonomy (NCBI): domain Eukaryota; kingdom Viridiplantae; phylum Streptophyta; class Magnoliopsida; order Santalales; family Viscaceae; genus Viscum; species Viscum album. The sequence goes on from OY728141.1 coordinate 723,494,000, forward strand.
CATCAAAATATAAAAGTTATCTGAAAAATACCAAAATTTCACCCTATGCTAATTTCAATATTCAGAATCAAAAAATGAAGTCCATTTTGAAAGATAAAATTTATATAATTTCAAAAAGTGGGTATTACTATTCATAATGGTTACGTTGATTGGTTGCAGTGTGTTAGAATCTCAAAGTTGCGTACAATGCAAGCTATTGCATTATTCTAAGGGAATCGTACCGTGGAAGCTTGGGGTACTACATTAAATCCAATACTCCATTAATCTTCTGTGCCTTATTTGCTAGGACCCACATCCTTGGTTCATCCCATAGCGAAGTCATAGAAACTCATGAACCTCTAACCATGCATAACCCACAGCTTTCTGTCTGGTTGATGTCCTCTACATACATCCTGATTCCATTCCCCATCCTAAACATTGTGGCATTTTATTCTCGACCACAAGGAGTCATAAAAATCCTCCATATGGTTCATTTACATCACTCATGGCCCATCATGCTCTCTTCTTTTAACCAGTGTGTTTCAGGAAGGTCATTACCAAACCCGGAGGTTCGACTACCTCCAAGTCTCATCCCTAAATCAATTCTCATGGGCCACCTTTGAAGGAGTCCATCACCTCACCGATCTGTTTGGTATTTGATTCCCTATAAAATGGATACATAGTAAGCCTCCCTGAGGATCAATATAATCATTAACATTATCCTCACATTTGTTCCATCCCAATCCTACCAACCACTTCACTAAACCATCCATCATACATTGTTATTCTACCTAGGCCACCACATCAAAGTGATATCATGTAATCCATCCCATTTTCAATCATTGAAACACCTCGGTAGATGACCATGAACAAGCCCCATACAATCCACAACAATCCAACCAGGAATATCCCTCTTGTGATGGGAATTTATCCACATGTAATACCCAACATGCCTTTGGGTTATTGTCCATTGTGAACTCCCTAATTCATCACCCCTTCGAACTACATGGGTTTGGATACCTGTGTCTCGATATAGGGTACCTATGAAGCCTCCCTAAGGCTCAATCATAGATAATGGTAAACGTTGTAATTTTATTTGTTGGGACCCAAGAATCCTCAGATCTATCTCCATTAGATGTTTTGATCGACTCAACCAGTAAACGCATGAGGTTATCCCTCTTGGGGAGGTATCCATATGGTCTAATCCTATAAGTGTTCTAATTAGTTTGATCAGTCTCTGCTAGATTTAAACACGTTTTATACCATTTTATGACATGATAAGCTGAGTAAAAACCACACATACATTCATATGGTATATAATTCCACACACTCGACTTGGGATGCCTAAATCATTCCTGCCCTCGAGAATCCATATCATAACGGGAAGAAACCCATATGGATTCGTGTTTTAGCACATAGACATGCCAGTGATGTCTAAGATGACTACACCCCTGATCAAAGGATCCAAACATAACTTGACCCCTTGTAATATCATAACATAAGTAGTGTAATTAACTAGAATCCACAAAAAGGAAACTAGGATGAGTTTCACATACAAATTCTTAATCATTAAGGGATACCCAAACTAGTTAATGCGTTCTGGGGAGGGATCCATGTAAGAAGAGATTATCATCCCATTATTCTATATCTAATGAGGAGAAAAAATCCCATAATAAGCAATGGAATTCTCCAACCATTGGAAAGCAGTAATACGGTCTAATATAACTAGCACGTCCTCTACGTTAGGATTCGTACCTTTGTCAAAGAGTCAGAAAAAAACTTTTCCCAAATGTAGAGTCTTATTCCTTAGAGAGAATCTCTTATATTGGATCACATTATGTGGACAGACCCCCATCATTTAGTAGATAATAATACAATTGTAATTGAAAAATGGATAAAGAATATGGGGAAGTGCCCTTGGAATGTATAGAAGTGGAAAAGTTTAAACTTGCAGTATATTGGCTCCAAGGTGATGCAGATTCATGGTGACCTCTAATCTAGAATACAACGATGGAAGAATAAATTGAATACATTGATTAGAGTACTTTCAATGAGACTATATTTAATAAAAACAACATTAGTTATAACAATATTTATATGAAAAATATGATTCTTAGATTAATGAAAACGGAGGAAGAAATTGTTGAATATTATGAAGCTACCATTACAATATAATATTTGTATGATACGTAATATATAAAAAACATGGATTGAATTATATAACACTTATTTATGTTATTAATCCACATCTCTAAAGGTTAGTTTTTTATCATAACATTACATCATATGAAGAAATATTTCTATGTGCCATAATAATAGAGAATAAATTTAATAGAATAAATATATTTAAGGGAATATAGGGTAAGAAACTTTTTCTAAGAATCATGATAAGTGGAATGCATCTAATAATAATACAAAAACTCAACCTTTTTTATCTTGTTAAAACTGGGGGAAATGAACCCTGGGAAATGAATTATGGTACTAGGTGTTTTTTAGAAGTGTTGGGATATGGGTCACTTAGATCATTAGTTAAAATGAATGGAGGAAAACACTATTTTCCAAATGTTCAACTGTAGGTAGATGAGTATAAATGAAAATACGTTCCCTACGCATCAAGGTAATCCACCATAGAATATAACCAAGTTAGGTGTCAAGAATACACATTAACTACAACAGAGATAGAAGTACAAAATGACATGGTAGAAGGTACAATAATTCTATCTTCAAATTTATCCAATGAGTTATTTTATTATGGATCATGACACTCTATTGTGTCTACCAATTTTTCTTAAAAAATAGATATTATAATTTTGATTTAAAAAGTGAGTTGTTAGTAAAAACACATAAGGGGATTACCATTTCAATAATAATGACTTTCACAGTACCAATTATGATACATAAACATGATTTATGTGAAGAACAAATAATCATACCTATGTCTTACATCAAAATATTTCATTGTACAGACTTTCTATTAAAATAAAATGAAAATATATATTGAAAGGGGGAGGAAATTAAAATATATGAGGAAGACATAAAATCTCCTTCTTTAGGGAAGAATATTTATAAGTCCACACCTATAAATATACCTTATTTTAGTTTATTTTAAGTAACAATCACATTCGAGGATCATTTAAGATAATTGGTTTTGAAAATTAGTAAAAAATAATACAATGTACACCAATACATTAAAACAGGATAGTTACACTATGTATTATTTTTCAACCCAAATAAACTCTTTTAATGGAAAACATAATTTAATTTCGAGAAACATCCACAATTCATTCATCATGAGGTATAAATTGTACATAGAAATATTAAGACCTATGAAAAAGAATTTAAAACATAGGATGAGCATAAAATGATCAGTAAGGGATTCAAGTATAAGGGAAACTATTAACCTTTAAAAAACATGTAAACCATGAATACATTACATTAATGTAATAATTTTCATCATAATGATGTAGTAAAAACTCTTCAGTGAATATAATATTATTCATTATGCTTTTGTAAAAATAATATTACAATAAAACCAATAATATAATATATTATTTATTAAGGTGACATACGAAAAATTTATATGTAAATTAAATAACGATGTGGTAGACTTCCACATGTATCACTCTTACAAATTAAATAGCCATACAAATTACATCCATAACCAATTGATTATATCTTATAAAGTAAATACCCATTCTTGTGTTTTCACATATCCACATGTCCTTTTTTATTATGGAAGAAACCATATTTCATTGATAACATAACCACCAGTCAATTATCCACATAGTGTTCTGTAATCATAATACACAACTAAAAGATGTTAATTATCAATATATCACTCATAAAATAACATTTCCAATCATAAGAAATAATTTCAAGATATTAAAATATTCTACCATTTTCCAAACCAACATCCCCCAAAATGGAATAATTGATTTCATTTCCCTTTAAAAATTATTAAGGCTTATAGAGAAATCCAAATAGCAATAACGGTTACTACAACAAAGAATTCGTTGTCATCGAATATGTAAAAGAAATTTTTTTGTTTTTTTTGTTAAGAAACATAAATTATAAGTATTGGATGATTAATTTTAAAAACATTTTATTGAAAATAAATTTAAAGGTGTTTATTATAAACCTTATTAAATAATATGCTGCTTAAAATTGAAAATTTGCCTCAAAGAATGAAAATTGAGATGGTGTCCCTTATAAAGATTATCTTGTTACTAAATTTGATTGCTAATTTGTTTACACTATAAATCCACATCAAACAAGTATAAATAAAATTAAATTACTCAAAATTTATTTCACAAATAATACTTTGATGACATAATCCTGATTTAGATGTTTAATAAAATGGAAGAAATTGGGTTTAGAATTTACTTTACCTCGAGTCTGATTTTTCTCTTATGTTCCTTTTTATTAATCAACAAGAAACAATTTAATTAATAATTTCATGTGAAACATTTTAGTTTTTATTATTCCTTATATATTATTTATTACTTTTTTATAACAATTACACAATTATTTTTGTTCATATTAGTTGTTTTGTCGATATTCGATTCTTGAGTCGAAAATGAATTTGGTATGACTTCCATAATAATTGTGGTCATAAGTCCATCATACACTAAATATAAGAATTATATAAATGTAATATATATTCATTATATAATAATTTATAATAATCTTTGAATACAAACTAATTACACATTTCATGGAGATTTATGCCATACGTACGCTTGAACACTATTTTTGTTTTTCATGTCATATTGAATGACTAAACACTAATTGTAATATATGTAAATATGTGAAAGTATATAATATAATTACATTAAAATTAATATTTAATATATAATATATATTTTTTCATAAACAGTCTGTAATACAGTCCATGTGATATTTGAATGAAAAAAATTATTTTGAGGAGGCGGTAGGCCACACATTCGTAAACAAAGTTATCATATAACCACAAATTTGAAATCATGAATGTATATTTAATATAAAATGTAAAGAATATAAATATTTTATAATATAGATATTAAAATATTATTTGACATTATTAATTATTTTATGATCATCCATGAAGACGGTAATGGAAAAAAAGAAAAAAATCAATATTCATTGAGGTGATTAACAAACATAACTTGGGCACCAAATTTGTCTCATTGAATAAGTGGGGGTGAGAAATGAAATGGATTTGAGATATTCCCTTAGAAAAATTAAACTCGATTATTTAAAACAATATTAAATAATCCTTCAATTATAGATGATGGAGGTGAGGATTAAGTAGAAACATAAAAGAAATTAAGAGAGGTACTTTGAGAAAATTACCTCATTAATATCCCCTCCATGAAAGACCCTTGAGGACCTTGTATTTGGTCTTTTGGTGAGACAAATAGAACATGGGCATGAGTTGATTGAGTAGTAGTGATTTGGGAAGATAATTTAGGAGACACATTTTTTGTGGGAAGAAACGGGGAGGGGAAGGTTGTTATTATACTTGAGAAGAGGGGGGTTCAATTGATTAATTAATTAATTATTTTATATTAAAAGATAACCATATATAAATTGAATTATATTCCATGAAATTATTATTTAAATAAATGTTTTATAGTCTGGTTAGGTTCATTCCAGACCTCAAAAACCCTTGAAAGTCTGTATTTTTTTGGTTTGTTAATATTTTAAATTTTAATTTTTACCCTTGTAAAAATAGTATTTTTGCTATGGTAAATAATTTTTTTATCATGTAAGGTTTTTATTGGAAAATTATGTTGACTTTAGAAAAAAATATGTATGTTATGATTCCTAATATGGAATCCATTTAAAAATATTCTATTCAAAGAATTTGGAAAATTATATTAAAAAGTAATTCCACAAACAAACATAAAAATGGTGTTTTTAATGTGGAACGTGCAAAAGATTAATATATTTTTATATCTGATTTAAATTTTCAATTAATTATAATGAATTCAATTTTTATTAAATTATTAAAATATAATATACATAAAATTTAAATGATATTATGATAATCATCTATCAATTAAAAAAATTAGAAAAAAATTGATTTTTGAATTAAAACACAATATTTCTCATTAATCATATAAATACCACATTTATCTGAAAAATACCAAAAATTCAACCAATGTAAAATAAAATTTCCTACATCAAATTATAAATTCAATTTGTTTATTAATAAATTTTAAAAGTATTAGAAACTATATTTAATATGGTTTCTCTCTCAAAATGCATTAAAAATACCTTTTTTTAAAATAATTTTTTTATGAATAAAATTGATTTGGTTCTTATATCATCCATAGAAAAAATATAAGATGAATTTTTAAAAAAAAATTATTTATTTTTCATTTATATAATCCTAAAAGTATGATATGTTTATTTTATAACCACAATTATTCTCATTTAAATTGTTTTTCATAAGAAAACATACTTTAAATTTACTTGGTTTTAGTTTCCATTTGTAATTAATTTTTTATCCAATGAATCAATATATAAATATTTTTTAAAAATATTTTCATATTTTAGTTTATACTAGTCATTCCTTCCATTCTAATGGTTGTTTCATGATGAAAAAATTTAAATAATAATATTTTTTTTCTTGTTTAAACATGATGTAGTGTATCACGTACTCTAAAGAAGATAATGATTCTATGTTAAAACTAGGGATGTTACGTATTCAACCCCATTAATAACTTGTGTACAAAAAATTTTAATTCAATGTTGGAAACTAGGTTATGGATTTTCAAAATAGCTATATAAAAATACCACATCAAGAAATTGATTAAAAAGCTTCCACTATAAAGATAGAAAGGAAAGTGCGAAGATCAATTGAGAAAAGACATGATATGATTCCATGTTATAAAACCATGGATATGGATGTTTAAACTAAAAATAATGCTCTTATAAAAAGTGATAAAAACATTTTAAGGATAATGTTAACAACCATAAAACAATAATTTGTGTGACTAGTTAAAAGGACGTTGATTTCCCATTTAGAAAAATGACGATGACATATCTACTTTTTTTCTTTAGGGATGAGGAATTTATTATGTAAACTCCGAACATAAGGAAATATACTTACATTGAATGTATAGTTTCACCCTTCAAACAATTTCCACTAAAAAATCATCTTTTCCCCCCCAAATTATGTGTATTCATGATATATTTTCCACACCTGATGTTGTAGAATCAACTTCAAGAGAATCACATTACCCATAAAATATGAACTATATATTTATAATGTCTCTAGACACTAACTAGAACAAAAATATTCTGTACAAGAAATGTTAATAAAAAAAATAAAAAAAATCATTGTTGATTAACTACTTTTAATCTCAAAAATTACCTTATAATACCCATGTTAAAAACCCACTTAATAAATAATTTTCCATTACATTTAAAAAATAGTCCAAACTAACATTGAACCCCAAAATTATTTTTATTTGAAAAAATAGTCTTCCATGATAAATTTTCACATTTATATCTTAATAAAATAAATCACTCTTAACAGAACATTCCAACAAAAAATTACCACAATCCAAAATTCTCTAATCTTTATAAATCAATTCAATAAAAAACCTATTTTCCATCTATGTAAACAATAAAAACAACGATTTTTCCAAATTATAATGCAAACGTTACATATAAAATGAAATCCCATAGTATTAATTTTCCCATAATTAAATGGGTTACCATAATAGAAAACATCATCTGAATAAAAAAATTACTAAATTACACAACAATTTTACAATCACATGGTTATGTACTTGATAAAATATTATTTTGAAAAATAAACTAAATCATAACCCATCAAATAATTTAACTAAAATAAAAAATTTATACTGAACATAGACATAATGTTGGTGAGTGGTAGGTTATAAGTCCATGTTTCACTTCAGTCGTGGGTATGATTCCCATAGCCTTGTCCGACGCAAAATGTTTCTACCATACCTATGGGTTGTCATTTTCCTAAAAAATATATAATTTTATAAAGTTTAGAAAATTAGTTGAAATCATAAAAAATAACCATATCATGTTATATCAAGAAATTTTTTCTCAAACCATTCATTTTGAAACCAAAAATATAATAATATAATAATATAATCAAAAAAATAAGCATTATCAAACCCTAAAGGATATCCATAACATTATAATTATATAAAAAGGGATTTATTCCTCAAATAAAATTCACAAAAAAAATCCGGGTTACATACAACCGAACTACGTGTTTATTCATAATTACTCCATCATCAAAAGAGTATTAATTACTATAACCAAGTCACCATCCTTAATTATTCCATAACAATTAAATCTTTTATATGTTGACATCATAATATTTCAATGGTTTTTATGATATATTAACTATGCATTGAAACCTTTTTTATTGATACTACAATACTGAAAATTAATGATATTTTTTGTATCCTTGTGATTCATAGATATCAATCATATCATTTTCATACATTATATATAAGAATATAATTCAAACATTCGATCTTGATTTTCAGGATCTTCATGATTCTTCATCAATCTTTAATCCCATTGTCCTACATTAAAAAAATGTCATCCAAACTAGTTATGGTGTTTCACATATCAAAAGAGATGGAAATGTTGAGATTATGAAATCATATGAAAATTATTCTCTGACACGTAAAATTGTTTTATAAATGTGTAGGTTTTGGATAAATTAAACAGTTTCTTGTAAGTGATTTGAATACTCAATAAGTATTTAAAATCATACAAATAAGATATTATGATAACAGAGATGGTAAAAACATCAAGGAGGGATAATAATATTTTTCAAAGGACTATTTCATTCCATCTTCACAAATGATCCTTAACCTGTATAATATAAAATCACTTAGATATGAATCGAATAATATGATATACGGTAAATATGATAACATATAATTTTTATAATACTCAATTCATTAAAACTCTTATTTATTAGTTGGTTTGGGTTTTTGACAAATATACCTAAATTTCTATAATCCACAATAATTTTCCAATTGGATAATAACCCTCTTGGTTATAAATTATCATTAACGGACAACTAGATAAAATCCTAACCTATAATGATACTTAAACTGAACTCTAATACAAACTATAAGTCCACAAACATAACCATAATTTATTATAGTGTTTTTAATATAGATATAAAATTGCAATATCATTAATGTTTATATTTTTAGAGAATTAGGACAAACTAATGAAATGTAGAAAAATATATTACATGTGGATAGTTACACTAATTATCCACTTTTTTACAAAATTAAAGCCTTTTAAAATAATATATGATATCTTTTTGAGACACAACCTCAATTAGTTCATCATAAAATCATCGTTATACTACAAAAAATCTATAGACGTGTTAAAAACATTTTAAAACATAGGGTGATCGTAGAACGCTTATTAAGGGATACATAAATATGGAAAACAATTCTCCATTGAAAAACATGTAATCCATCAATACTTTACCATAAAATAATTATTTTCATATTTATGAAATATTAAATACTCTTTAATAAATATAATCTAATTTATTACATGTTTTTGTAATAAATATAATTCCACAAATAACAAAAAAACATATGTCATATAAAGGTAACTAACTAAATAATAATACATAAATATAATAATCATGTAGTCGACATCTACACATATCACTCTTATAAATGGAATAAAAATGTGACAGACATCCATAACGAATGCATTGTAGGTTATAACACAACCACCCATCCTTGGGTTTTCACAGAACAACATGTATTTTTTCTATTATGGAACCACCAGAAATTTAATATCATGTAACCACATAAAAAATGGCCATGTACCATTTTATAATCATAACACTTACATAAAAATTTCAAGTTATCAAAATTTCACTCAAAAATTCCCTTTATAATCACAATAAATCATTATGAGATATTGAAATAGTCAATCCAGTTTCAAAACACCGTTCAATACCAAAATCCCCCAAAACGAAAAAAGTGAATTTTTTCTTTTAAAATAATTTTTTCTTATAGATTAATAACAATATCAATAATTGATACATCGATAGAGATGTTGTTATCATTTTATACAGTAATTTTTTTTGTAAACAAAGTTAAATTATTCATATTAAAACACTAATTTTAATAATATTTTAATGAAATAAAAATTTAATGGGTTTGATTATACAAGTTATAAATAAATGTAATGTATAACATAAAAAATTCTCTACAATGCAAGAATATTGAGATAAATTCCGTACAAACACCATTTTTTTATAAAATAGATTATTATGTGTTTTCACTTTAAATCACAAAAATACAAGTGTATTTAAAATATTAGATTTTAAAAATTTATTTCACACATGAGTGTTCAACGACATAATCATAAAGGATATGTTTAACCTAATGAATGGAAATTTGGTTAAGAAATTCCCTTACCTCAAGTAAGACATGTCTTGCATGTTCCTTGTTCTTAATGAATAATAAACATAGGTTAATTTATACATATATTATTAAATTTTTCATTTTTATTTTTCATTTTATATCACTAATTAAAATTTTATAAAAATTATACAGTTCTTTATTTTTATATCAGACGTTTTTTCATTGTTCTGTTACTGAGTCGAAAATGAACTTGTTATGAGGTCAACAGTCCATGTGTTCATAAGTCCATCATTTATAGTTATAAAACATGATATAAATATATCATATAATTATCATATAATTAATTATAATAATCCTTTATTAAAAACTATAAAAAATGTTCATGGAAATGGTAGGTGGTACTTATTCGTGAAAGTTATTTTTTTCAAATCATATTTAAAGAACAATGATTAAATTAAATGCATGTAAATAGGTATAAACATTTAAAATAATTATATTATAATTAATATGTAAATTATATCATATATTTTCTAACAATTTTTCCTTAATTCATTCAATATGATGTGTGAAAGAATCACATTATTTTGAGGAGGTGGTAGTCCACACGTCCCCAAACGTCGTTATTGTATAACCAGTATTTGGAAATCATGAATTTATTTTTATGTAAAATTTAACTAATATTAAATAGTTTATAATAATTATAATAAAATATTATTTTACCATAGTAATTGTTTTAATACAGTCCGTGATGGTGGTATTTTGAAAATAATAACAAAATTACACACTGAGGTGAATAACTGACCAAACTCGGGCAAAAAGTTTATTTCCTTGAATATAAGGATGTGAGAAATGATATTGATATTATATATTACATTAGAAACGTAAAAATATATTATATAAATGATTATATTTTTATAATTCAATGATGTATGATGGAGGTGAGAATAATGTTGAAAAATAAAAAAAAATTAAGATATGTACATTCAGAAAATTACCTCTTGAATACCCCCTCGTTGAAAGACCCTTGAGGAAAATAGATTTTGTATTTTAGTGTTACCATAAATACATTAATGTGTTTAAATTTAGTAGGAGTGGATTGGGAATGTATATTAGGAGGTACAAGTGTTTTTATGTTGAAATTGGGATCTAAGGGTTGTTATTTATATGTGAGGAGAGGTGGATTCGAGTGATTAATTTATGGGTTATTATATTAAAAGCTAACCATATAGAGGTGGAATTAAATTAAAATAATTTGACTCTTAATTAATGTTATATATTATATATATATTATATACCCACCTCAACAACTATATCAATGTTTCATTTTTTAGTTATGTTAGGCTTTTAACTTATATTTGTAACCCTTGTCAAAATTTTACTAGTACAATGGTAAATAATTTTTTTTAGAACGTTGAATTTTTTATATATTGAAATGAACTTTACATCACAAACATATATGAACAATATAATTTCAAATATGGAATCAATTTTACCTAGATAAAGTCACATACTTGGTAATATATATATATATATATATATAATTAATTTCATAGACAAAACCTAAAAATGGAGTTTTTAATATGAAATGTTTAAAATATTTAAATGTTTTTATATATAATTTCAGATTGAAATTATTTCAAATTACCATAAATTGATTATATTATAAAAAATTAATCTAAATATATTTTTAATCCTATTAAGAAGATCTTCAATGAATATAAATTAATTAGGAAAAATGTATTTTTGAATTAAAACACAGTATTTGTCACTCTTCATTAAAATACGAATTTTATCCGAAAAATATGAAAAATTAAAATACTATAAATTATCATGTATATAATATAAATAATAAGGTTATTTTTGAATAAATATCATATAAATGTATCAAAACTAGATTTAATATTGGTTCTCTAATAAAAGTTTGTTAAATTTCTTTTTTTAATAATCTTTTTATTCATACACCTGATTTTGTTTTTATATGATGTCTATGAAAAATATAATATTATTTTTTAAATAACATTGAGTTAATAATTCATTAATATAATCCAGAAAGCGTGAGAATATTATTTTATGAACACAATTTTTCTCATTTATATATTTTTTCTTAAAAAGACGTCCTTTATATTAAATTTTTTTTATATCCATTTGTAATTAATTAGGTGACCCATTAATCTCTATAGAAACATGTGTAAAACATATTTTATTAATTTAGTATATATTATTCATTATATTAATTCCAACGGAAAGGTAATAATAGTAACATTTAAATAATAATATATGTTTGTTTGTTTAAGATCAATGTATCATATCATGTAGGTTATCGAACATAGTGTTTAATTATTAAAACCGAAGTTATTACATTATTTCATAGCATATTATTATATAGAAAAACTCCATGTATCTATACTAAATAAAATTATTGTGGAATAATTGGAAACAACACAATTTGAATAAGAAGTAAATCTTCAAATAGAGGATTTACTTTTTGTATTCTAATATATTAATGTCTTCTTATTGTATTACATGGGCTTCCCCCAAGCATAATGTTGAATTTTAAATTTATTTAATCCCTGATTCATGATCAATATAATATACTCATTCAAGAGTGGACACTATGTAATTAGTTTAATTGATGAATAAACTATAGGATTTGGTTAATAATTTATAAAATATCATTAATGCCTTATCATGGGGATCCCATGTCCTATTTTTTTCAAAAATTTGAATCCATGAGGTTGTGCATTGATTATTGGAAAATAAATTCCATTAAAAATAAAAAAAAATATCTTCTACCCCCCTTTTATAAATTTTTTGATCAAATTTTTGCAGCCTACTATTTTTCAAATATTAATCTTTGTTGAAGTATCACTAATTTCATGTGAATAAGGAATACATTCCAAATATAGCTTTTCAAAAGACGTATAGACATTATGAGTTTACAATAGTTCCATTTGGATTAAATAATTAACCCTTAGTTTTTTTCGGACTTAATGAATAAAATATTCATGCAATATATTAATTATTTGGGGTTTCAATTAATTTATGTTATTATTGTATATTCTAAAAGTGTTTAGGAAAATGAGAATCACTTTTGAAACATTCATAACACACTTATAAAGGAATAATTGTATGTATCTTTAGAAAATGAGAGTTATGGATTCAATAGGAATATTTTCTTATACATATTTTCTCTAAGTATTGAATATCCGTTGATCCTTCTCCGAAAAATGTATTCATATAATTTCCTCCACCAAAAATCATATATGATGTATATAACTACATTTTTATGGATGGTTATTATTGGTACTTTGTTTATAAATTTTCTAGATTTTTAAACACATTAACCTTGATAACTTGTAAATGTTTTGTTTTTTTCAACAAAGATGGGTATGAATAATTATTTTATGAAATAATGAAGTGATTACTCAATCCCCCTATTTTGAATCATCTATATGGGAGTGATTTGTTTTTTCACATATATTGATGAATCAATTAATATACATGGTTTTTCTCTAAGGAAAATTTAATATGTTATTTCTTGTGCATCTTGGAAATTAAAGGCATGTGAATAAAAATATCTAACCCATGATCTCAAGTTAGTGTCTATAATCAACGAATAAAAATTATAGAGAAATTATTTTTATGAAAAAAATATGTGATATATATATAGATCACAATCACCTAATAAACATATTCTCAACGAAATATCAATATATAAGAAAAAGAAGATGTATTGACATAAAAATGATTATGATTTCTCAATACACTATCACCCAGGTAATGAGAATAAGGTTGTATAATATTTGATAAGGTAGGATCATGGAGTTATTTCCAAAATGAGGATCATGAAGGATCCAATGTTCATGGATCTAGTAAAGATAGATATGAGAATTTATAAGGATGTGAAGACAACGTTCCTTTATCAAATTGTTGAAAACCAATCTTAATTTGAATGGATAAATAATACTCAATCTGATGATGAGGACATTCAAAAGTAAATAAAATCAATGAATGAAGGAAAATTATTATATTTTGTTTGTGAAAATGGTTTCTAATATTTGGAAAAGGGCTATGTGTTCCATCCATACCTGAGCTATAAAGGGAGTTGTTGTAAATTTCTCATAGTTGAAATTTCCCTATACACACTTGTAGAGAAATGATTTATAAAGACCTGAATGAAATTTTTTGGTCTGATAAAATGAATCCATAAATCATTGGTTATGTTTCTATTCATTTTGTTTTCCATCATGTGAATGTTGTGAGGTAGAATCCTAAATAATTCATAGAACCTATCCTTATTTATATGTTTAAATTTTATTAAATTACTATGTTCTATTTCACAGGACGACCAAATACTCCTATAAGGAATAATGAAATGCATTTTATTGTTGATTTCCTAAACAAATATGCACTTTTCTTTGCAGTAAGAGAAGTCCATCATCTTGAGTGACATTCAATGATCTACACTAAAGAAATTGTAAGACTTCATGGAGATCCTCTATAAATCATTCATAATCTAGATCCCCACATTACATAGATATTTTTGAAAATTCCTAAACGTCTCTTGATGTTGAGACTCTTTTGAGCATTTCATTACCTCCCTAAACTGATGGATTAAATGAATTAACAATTAAAAAAATGGAATACATGATGATGTAATGCTCAATCGACTTTCATGGAATATGGGATCAATACATAAAATTGGCAGAGTTTTCCTATAATAACAGTTTCCATTCAAGTATTCCAATGGAACCATATAAAGAATTATATGGATAATAGATTTCTCAGTCAAACTTGTAGGCCCAAAAACCATTTATTAAGTGACCACATGGGTAAAGGATATTCAATAATATATTAAATCATTTAAAAGTATGAAAAAATATTTATGTTCATAACAAGAGTTTTTTTTTGAATTCTATGTGAGATATCACATTTTCCTGAAGGTATCTCCCAGGATGGGTGTTATAGAGTACATCAATAAAGTGAAAATGAATCTGAGGTACATAGGACCATTATAAATTCATTATAGGTTAGGATTCGCTACTTATCGTTTGGAAATGCTGTAAAATATCTCAAAGAAACATGATGTGTTCCATATATCTCTTCCAAGGAGGTTCATACTTGAACCAAATCATGTTCTCACCTTTGATATAAATGAGTTTGGACATAACCTTTCAAACAATTTAGAATTAAAATTGATTTTTATCACCATAGTTACAATATTAAGAAATTGAAAAACACATTTAGTAACAGTACTCAGAATGAATCACAAAATAGAGGAAGAATCATGGGAACCATATGATTCTATGAATGAGAAATACCCACATACTGTTTTAGGCAATACCACTAAAATTTTTAGATTTAATTCTTTTTAGGATGTAAAAATTTATCACCCTATTACTTTACAATATTTTCTTTTATATTTTATTGATAACATTACAATACCAAAAACACTCGATTAAAACAAATGACTATATTGTCACATTTTCCATAGCCAATTAAATTATAACACTTTTAGATATTTTATGTAGTAAATTCATATATTATTTAACAAAAAAATATATTTACCACTAATCTAATATATTTTTATGCATAAAATAAGAAGAAACCAAATATTTCACCAAGAATAGTATATTTTTTTAAAGGTAGTTTTCCCACCTTTGAATGTAATCCCAATTTCCAATATTTTTTTTACCCTTTTATAAAATTATTATGGAAAAATAAAATTCATATTTAAAATAGAAACCTATAAGTTACTTTAGGGGCAATTGTTTTTATATTTCTACGAGGATTCATTTTTATTGAATAATGAAAAGTAGTGAAATTAATTTCAAAATTACCCTTTTTATCTAATTTATTTATAATGTCAAATTATATTTTAGATTATTTTTATATTTTAATTATACTAATATATTATCAATTAATCTAATCTATTTCACTGTAATCAACTTCACTTTTAAAATTACTATAAAAACCTTACAATCATTTAGACAATTTTATTTTTAAAAACTAGCACTACCATTCCATCTGTGGGATTAAATTTAATTAAATTTATTCATGTTCTATGATTTCAATTTGGAAAGATGAATTCTATATTTAGATTGAGAAGAATATATAAAGTATAATATGGTCATTTTTTTGACCAATATTATTAATGAAGGTAATTAAAATTAATTATAATGTTTAAGGTAAAATAATGCTTAATGAGGGACTAAACCATAATATTAAATAACCTAGAAAAATGTCCAATACCCTTTTAATGGATATATTTCGACCCTATATACCCTTTTCCCAAAATGTGTCTGTTATTTGATCTAAATTCAAGGTAACAAAGGTGTATCAAATTCCATTTTCAAAATAGAATTTTACTTCCTCTCCTCTTCTACTTTTAAAAGGCCTCATCTCCTCCCACTTACTCACACCTCCCATGACAACTTATATGGACCAATATCTAAAACAATAGAACTAAAAAATCCCTCCCCTCATCCTATAATCCTCCACTTTATCATGAATCAATCCAATGAATCCATTCTGTACAAATCATAGGTATCACTCAATTAAGAGGTAGTTTCCTCTCAAAAGTTCTCATGATTTGTCTACCTTATCCACCACCTAAAATCATCTTATTCAATGAATATGTAATAAAAATAGTCCCCAATATAATATTAAGTTTTTTTTGATTTTATTCATCCTACACATAGACACACTTACATATACTTGATAACGAACAATCTATTTACTTGTATGGTGAACTACAACCTCACAAAACGATTATTATTCATTTTTCATTTAAATCATTTCCCAGTGAACATTATGATATAATCTATATTTATAAATTATTTATATATAATTTATATAATATTTTTATACATATATTATTATATTATATAAAACATACCTCAATAAATTAAATTTTTTGTAAATACAATAGCATCATTTGTTGAAGTGTGGAATACTTTCTTCTCAAAGCAATGTGATTCACTCACACTATACATAGAACATAACAAGGATGATTTTATGAAAACTATATAATATATATGACATATATATGATAATGGATATATTAAGAAGATATGGAATTACCGTTCTTGCTTACATACGACGAACCATTTCCCTGAATGATGCACTTCATTTATTTATCCTAATATCATATATTATTCAAAACAGATATATAATTAATATATATGATAATAAAGTCATGGAATAAATTTTTTATATGATTAAATCATGATCAAATTAATTCTAACAATGAATGACATGTCAAAACATACTTGATAAATCTATCTAATTAACACCCAAAATATTTAAAATACTGAAATACTATTTAAAAATTTATAATATAATATTATTATAAGATGAAATATAATATTATAACCCTGATTAGGTTTTTGGAACAAGTTATTAAAATATTTTAAACAACTATACATTAGCATAAAATCCACACAAACTAAATTAATGTTAATTTAATGTATTCCGTCTCAATTTACATTCTATTGAATTATATTTGTTGTTATGCTCCTACTTTCTTCTATATAGTATATATACTGCCAATTTCATCTTATATTAGGAATCCCCTTATTTTCATGATATTTTTTTGTTTCAAATAATTATTCTTCTTTCATGTAGGTAATCATTTATATGTTTCAAACTGGTGTGAGATACATTGGAATGTTTAAAGATTAATTTCATAAAAAAATTTATCAGTGCTCACCTTGGAAATCTCACAGCCTTTGGACTATTAAAATTCTATTGAAAAAATCCACTACCTTATGATAATTTTTATTGGCCAATAAATTTTTCTTAAATATCCATATTTCCATGAAATGGATATTAATTTTTCAGAAATCATATAATATTTTCATATGGTGTTTAGTTTGGTTTTTATTTGATTAACTAAATAATTTTTTTAAAAATTCATATCTTTTATTCAATGTCGATATTTTAATATGGAATATGTTATATTCTTTAAATTGATTAATTGATATGAATAATTATTTTTTCATTAAATGATGGGTGGATCTCAAACATTATATATCTTCATGATGAATTGATAAGTTCTCATTAGACAATGTAGTTTGAAAAATTAAATTGGGTTATACCTATAGTTTTAAATTGTAAAAATGATGGATCATGATAGTATAGGTACGCATGTTACATATACATGACTCCCAATAATTAATCATTTCCTTAATATATATTTCTATTACAATTTTTTTAATCCATAATATTTACACATGATATTGTCTATTGACGCATATCATTTTCAGTTCATTGAATATATGGAATGGGATATCATTTTTTTACATTACCATATAGATATTTCCTTGTCTAGTTTTTTAAATGGAATTTATTATAAATTACTTATCATTTCATGTTTATTTACTCTAAATTATTCATTATTTCATCCTCTTTTTTTACCCTTATTGACCTTTTTATCTTATTCGTATTATGTTTCTTTTCCCTAGGTTATGAAGATGAAATATTTGAATAATCATTTAGGAACGTAATTGATAGCAATTTTTATGTATCATGTTTTTATTTCCTATTTCACAATGTTTTATGGTTAATATGTATGTAATTTTGTTTTCATGACTACTAAACTCATCGATCCTTTGAAATTTGATTTCATTCAATGAGTACAATGAAATAATATAATTCACTAACTCTAGGATTTTGGAATCAGGGCATTATAGCATTCCACTAATAATTTTACCTTCTTGATATATGGGGAGGGTGTCTTATACCAAGATAAATTTGAAGGGGGAGAGGTTATCTCTATATTGTAGACCATGGTTTTGTTTTAAAGAACCCTCACTTATTCTACATTAAATATATAACCATCCATGTTGAGTTGAAGGCTCTAAACAAAAGGTCAAGTGACCATCAAGAGAATCCCATGTTCGTCAGCAAAATGATGACACTTTTACACTACATTTAATTAGAGTATTTTTTCATGTAAAACATTTTCACAACATTGGAACAGTGTTATTTTATGATCATATCACTACTACAAATCTGAGCTATAGCCACGGACCTATATCCATGGTTTTATAGGTCTGTGGCTATATCTTTTATACTACCACGGTTAATTATTTCATCCGTGGCTATATCCAGCAGCCCCGTTTTTTTTCCAAACCCATCGGGCTCCTTCTCCTCCCCCTCGCGATTCCTCCTCCTCACCGCGCCCTCCCCCTCCCCGACGCCTCCATGCAGACGCCTCCTCCGCGCCGCACCCTCCTCACCGCACCCTCCTCGATGTGCCCTCCTCACCGCGCCCTCCTCCTCGCCGCACCATCCACCCCGACACCTCCTCGCCGCGCCCTCCTCCCCGACGCCTCTTCGCTAACGCCTCCTCCGCGCCGCGCCCCTCCTCGCCGCACCATCCTCGTCGCGCCCTCCGCGCCGCGCCCTCCTCTCCTTGGTGTCAGTGAGCATTACTCGGTTTTGGAACAGAAGAATATGGATGAGGGGTGGTCCCAAGAATCCCACCGTTTTCTCATTTTCAACAAGCAACAATGTATCATAATAGGTTTAAGGGATTGAGGCCACATTCATTAAGAGTTCTACAGAAGTGGGAGGTATTGTGATGGATAACCATTTTGATCTTTTTTCATATGATGAACTCGTCCAGAATTTTGAACAATACCTAGTCAGAACCGTTGGAGAGGAGCAGGTCCCTGAAAATTGGTCATGTAATGAATGTTTATTCCACTATTTAGGTGATTTAGAAGACGAGGTTCAGGATTAAATGTATCCATGTATGAGAAGAGTAACATAGGGAGGGTCAACTAGAAAGATAAAATGGATTTCTCATATTTTTCTCTACCAATGGGGACTAGGTCTATGAATATATAAAAGGAAAAATAGAAGGAATGTAACCCACCTCTCTAAGCTAGTCTTTTAGTAGTGGGATATTCCTGATAATCCGTTCAAAATTCTTGTGAAATCATAAGATGATGAACCAATTAAAGATACCCTTTCCATTACATTGAAAAATTATATAATTGAGGAATTTTGTTTTGATAAGAGGTTGGAGGAGGTTGAATATATCACTTCTAACGTAGAAACACTCCTAGTATCACCGTTTTTTCTTTAAAAAGAACAAGATGAACAAATTAATGAAGTTTTTTATTTAATTGAACAAGATTTTCTTTTATATTATTGTGATTTTTGTGTGTATGATTTTGATTTCTCTTCTCCCAATGTATGTTGTGTTGATTCAAGTGAACTTCATTATTTACTAGAGGTACATGAGAATGTTATTAATTCACCTGATGAGAAACTTTTGAAACTCAAAAAATCTAATTATAATTCAAAGTTTGGGAGTGGTCGAAGAGCAAGAGGATATTTTGAAGATTCACACTAATGAAAAAGTGGATATTGATACATATGAGGTTTTTAATAATGAATTTATATAGGATATTGAATCGGATGAAAACTTACATCCAAGAATTGAATTTTTACTATTTATTCACATCACTCCTCAAGTTGAAGAAGAGGGAATATACCCTCTTTTCCCCCCTTTTCCACTACTCCTATGAATTTATAATTTCAAGTGGTGAAATTAAATGTATATAAAAAATGGAGTGTTAAAAAACTATTTGAGTTGATTACTATAGCTAGAAAGAATATTTTATGTTAGTTCATAAGTAAGAAGCCACATCCCCTATCTAATTGGGGTTGAAGAAATGATTTTTCAACTGTGATCAATCTAAATATAGAACCCCTTGGGGGATAAACACATGATTATCTTGTTACTTTTTTTAGTTTTTTTATTGGACCTTATTTAATAAAGTTTTTTTGATTGAGGTCTTTTTTTGTAGGAATTTAGGTGGGTCACTTCACATGGAAGCCCATTTTGAGTAACTTCTTTCACTGTAAGAAAATTTTCAGTTTGTTTCCTTCCACCCTTAAATTTTTAAGAGTTTAAATTATTATTATATACTTCAAATTAAGTGTGAGGTAAGGGTACACAATTTTTTTCTAATCCTAAATTTTATAATTCTAAATCACTGTTTAAACATTACCTTTTATTGATTTTTATTAAAAAAAAATTATGTTATTCATATAGAATAGTGAATGTACGTTATAATTTCTATTTTTTTAGTACTTTGGTGAGCATAATTTCACATCCTATTGAATTATATATTCAACAATTTTTATAGATCTAGAGAATTTATATTTCATAGTATCTTTGAACCAATTCACCTTAGTTTTTACTCTAGTTTTGTTCTATTTTAAACTTTAAATTTTATAAATTAATTTATATGTTTACACTTATAAGAGATGAAATTTTGGAAACCAAAGGTATTTATTCAACAAGAAGAGAAGGGAAATTTTTTCCAATTATCTCAAATGAATAGAGAATCTACAACATAGGAGTAATAGTTTAAATTCTGTGATTTTTCTACTTAAACTTGAAAATTCACTTATTTTTTTAGTTTAAATAAATGGTTGGAAGTTTCCTTTTAATAAATATTGTATGCTGAAATCTTCTTGTTAAATCTGTTCATTGTTGCTTCCTTTTTTACAAACTTTTTGTATTGAAATTCTGGTGTGTATGCATATTTTAATTTTTTACTAAAAATAATTTTTTAACTTCAAATGTTAACATGAATCTACATTAAAATCAATGAATATGTGTTGAAGTTGTTAATATAGTAACTAGTGGGTATCATTCAAGCATTTTGTGTGATTATTGAACTCTATGTTCTCAATATCTTTTATTTTTAATATATTTGTTATATGCTTTGTTTGTAATTAGATAAAAAATTCTTTATTGTTACAAATTTATGCATATATCTAATTAATCATTTATACCATAGGACTATGTGGTTGCTGTTGGTTCAAATGCGGGCACGTTGGCATGCAACTGACAAGCAAGGGGGAACATCCATTCTTAGTAATGGGAATCTATGTGAACTTCACTTCTCAGTTATTTGTTTTGATTAGAGTGATATTAACATATTATTTTGTTCCCTTGTAGTTTTACAAACATAAAATAAAAATTTAATCATAGTTGTATGGTTCCAATTCTAAAATCTTTTTTATGGGCTGAATTCTATGGTACTAAATTGTTGTGCTCGATATGATTGTATCACCTTCTTTCTTCCAAAAACTTTTACAGTTTGATGAAGATAGGGTGCAAATGGTGATGAAATTTTTGAAGTTTTAATTTCTAATAGTTTAAATTTTCAGAACAAAACATTTTCCTCTCTAATAAGCTCTGATTTGTGATTCTTGCATCTAATATTTTTGTAGGATACATGTTTTTATTTAGGCACATAAACACAAATATATTTCTTATTAATTATTTATTCTCTACATAATTACTTCTGATTTATTTTGATATTTTCTTCTTTATTTCTTGTAGGTATAGGGTTAAAAAGAAATATTCACCCAAAGTACTCTAAAGGCACCATTTTGTATGATGGTAACATTTTGGTAAGTTCATTTATTTCTTTTTACCATACTACATCATGTATGTTGAGAGGGGTCTTTGATTTGTGGTTCTTGCATCATATATTTTGTACTTTTGTTATATTTGTTTAAAATAGTCATTTTATGTCTTGAAGTGTTTTTGATAATATCTTCTGGATGTATTGAAGTATGATAGGGGGCTGGTTGGAGGGGGGCAGGGGGAAGGGTGGAGGGGTGCAGGGGGGGCAGGGTGGAGGGGGTAGGGGGCAGGGGGCAGGGAGGGTGCAGGGGGGTGTAGGGGGTGTTGTGCAGGCTAAGGGGCTGGGTGGAGGGGGGAAGGGGGCAGGGGTAGGGGTCAGGATGGAGGGGGTAGGGGGGTAGGGGGTAGGGGCAGGGGCAATTTCTCCATACCATTACTCCAATTATTTTTCTTGTTTTTTAATTTTGGGTCACTACCCATGCCTTTATCATACATGTATTTAGCTTTTGGATATTCATCTTCATTTACCTTATTGGAGGTGATGATAACCTTCTAACTGATTGAAATTTCCTCATCATCATCATACCATAATACATGACTTATGTGTGTAAATTTATTCATATACTATCTGGGATAAAATTGTGACTCTATGGAGGCCTTATTCTTAGTAATCATTACAACACGTACTTTCGTGAAACCCCATAATGAACATTATTTTTAGTAGGTAAGGGATTCTACCTCAACTTATTTTGATGATCCTTGGGTGTAATCATATTCAGCGAACCTAGTGAGGTTTCCTTCCTGTATTGTTCCTAGATAGCTATGTATGAAACATGCATGAGGGGTCCCTCAGAATGTGTCATCATCAAATAATGATAGGTAGGAACCTGCAAGAATTTTTCCCATTTTTCACCACTTAATAACCATGAGATGCAATCAGGTTAGGTAAAGCATCCTTAAAGAAACACCTCTATGTAGGCATGCCATCAAATGTTGCCTCATTTGAAGTACTCTCTTGGAGACCAGCTACATTTGTATAGAGGTCCACATTGACTTTCTGCTTATTTTTCCCATTCATGAGTATTTACATTAGGATTTCCTACAAAGTTGAAAATACCTACAGTCCCTTGGATATGTACAAAACATCCGGGAAAGGTGCCCCCAAAATACATGCCCCTCAAACTGGATGTTCTATCCAATGTTTATCTCTCTATCAGGAAGGGGTACATTGTCCTCATTCAAGGATTTTCCCGAGGGTGGGCCCTCTAGAGTAAATACAACACACTAAGAATAATCCATGTTTTTTTCATTAGAAGGACCATCCTAAGGTGATGTTGAAGTGATTAAGTCTGTAGTTTTCCCAGTATCCTTCTACACTGATATAACCCCTATCTTATCCACATTATAACGGACAATAGTGTATTTTCCCTCCAAGTCATTGATTGGAATATTCATCTTACCATTCCAACTTTCATAGTTAGAGACATCATTCCCCTTCATATTGTAAAAAGAACACTCCTTTTCCCTATTACATTCTGGAGAATGATGGAAAAAACATATAATTCATGTAGAGCTATGGTTTCCTTTCGTATTGGATCAGAAATTCTATACATTCATCTAGTTAGTTAAGACTACTTCTTCTAGAATCATTATATACATGTCCACATTCACATGGGTTATCACATAGTGTCCAAGCCTTGGATTATCGGTATGTATATCCAACCAAATTGAGTTCCCCACGACTGAGAAAATTTCCCAAAAAATGTGTGAGTACCAATAGAGAAATCTAGGCATGGGGAGGGGTGTCCAGTAGGGGGAGGTGTGTCTGGCAGGGGGAGGGGTGTCCGGTAGGGGGATGGGCAGTCCAGGCCGGGGGAGGGGTGTCCAGCAGGGGGAGGGGTGTCCAGCAGGGGGGAGGGGTGTACAGGCAGGGGGAGGGGATGTCCAGCAGGGGGGAGGGTTGTCCAACAGGGGAGAGGGATGTACAGCAGGGGGAGGGGTGTCCGGCAGGGGGGAGGGGTGTCCGGAAGGGGGGATGGGCTTTCCAGGCAGAGGGAGGGGTGTCCAATAGGGGGAGGGGTGTCCAGTAGGGGGAGGGGTGTCCAGTTGGGGGGAGGGGTGTCCAGGAAGGGGGAGGGGCTATCCAGCAGGGGGAGGGGTGTCCAGGCAGGGGGAGGGGCTTTCCAACAGGGGGTAGGGTTGTCCAGCAGGGGGGAGGGGTGTCCAGCAGGGGGGAGGGGTGTCTGGCAGGGGGAGGGGTGTCCGGTGGGGGGGGGGGGCTGTCCAGCAGGGGGGCGGGGCTGTACAGCAGGGGGAGGGCTGTCCAGCAGGGGGGAGGGATGTCCAGTAGGGGGAGGGATGTACAACAGGGGGTGGGGTGTCCAGCAGGGGGAGGGGTGTCCAGCAGGGGGGGAGGTGTGTCCAGGCAGGGGGCGGGGCTGTCCAGTAGGGGGACGGGCTATCCGGTAGGGGGGCGGGCTATCAGGCAGGGGGGCGGGCTCTCCGGAAGGGGGGAGGGGTGTCCGGTAGGGGCGAGGGGTGTCAAGCAGGGGGGAGTGGGTGTCTAGTAGGGGGCTGTCCAGAAGGGGGAGGGATGTCCAGCAAGTGGGAGGGCTGTCCAGCAGGGGGGAGGGCTGTCCAGCAGGGGGGAGGGCTGTCCAGCAGGGGAGGGCTGTCCAGCAGGGGGAGGGATGTCCAGCAGGGGGGAGGGGTGTCCAGCAGGGGGGGAGGGCTGTCCAGCAGGGGGAGGGGCTATCCAGGAAGGGAGGGGGGGGGATGTCCAGGCAGGGGGCGGGGCTGTCCAGCAGGGGGGAGGGGCTGTCCAGGCAGGGGGAGGGGCTGTCCAGGCAGGGGGCGGGGCTTTCTAGCAGGGGGGAGGGGCTGTCCCGCAGGGGGGGAGGGGTGTCCAGCAGGGGGGAGGGCTGTCCAGCAGGGGGGGTCTGTCCAGCAGGGGGGAGGGGTGTCCAGCAGGGGGGAGGGGTGTCCAGGCAGGGGGAGGGGCTGTCCAGTAGGGGGGAGGGGCTGTCCTTGAGGAATGTCTAGCTGAGAAGGAGCATGAATAGGTGTAACAGCAGGTAGAGTAATATTTGGTAGCCATATTAGTATATGTCATGTTTAACCTAGAGGGTGAGGTCTGTAATGATGGTCCTAGACATGTTCTAGACTGGACCTACACGTTTTGGTCAACACGTTGTGGTCACGCTGCGGTCACACTGCGGTCATGACATGGTCACGCCGCGGTCACTCCGCGGTCATGCCGCGGTCACGCCGCGGTCACGCCAGGGTCACGCCGCGGTCACGCCGCGGTCACACCGTCATTTGGCCCTGATCTAGGATGACACCCTGCGGTGGTTACTCCTCCAGGATGACACCCTGCGGCGATCATTCCGCGGTCATGCCGCGGTCATGCCGCGGTCACGCCGTGGTCACCCCGCGGTCACGCAGCGGTCACGTCGTGATTTGGCCCTGCTCTAGGATGACACCCTGCGTCGGTTACTCCTCCAGGACGACACCCTGTGGCAGTCACGCCGCGGTCACACTGTGATTTGGCCCTTCTCTAGGACGACACCCTGCGGCGGTTACTCCTCCTTAGAGAAACATTGAATGGTTAGTTCTATAATTTTTAGTATTTCCTCATTCCTAAACTATATCTCCTCTCAGTGCTGCCTCTCATCCATCTTTCAACAAAACATGCATAGAAGGTGGTAAAAAGGCTTAATTCAACTGAAAACATTTTTTTGGAATTGTCTGTCATATTTTATTGCACTTTTATCACATAATATTTGTTCGGTAATTCTTCTTTTTCCTCATCCTCATCACATGTTGTCCGAACCAGATCATCCTCATCCTCTGTATATGTCGTCTGAACCATATTAGCCTGTAGTGATGGAAATTAAATGTCTGCATTTGGCTGTTTAGATGAAATTCCTTCCATAATTCCCTCATCTCATGTATCACTCATTGGAGGAGGATGATCACTGCCAAGATGAGTTTAAAAGGCTGCACACAATCTGTTTGATGCAATTCCAAAGAGGATGTTCAATTCTGAGGGCCTATTTCATGATGGACTTCGCACATTTCCCCCACAAGCTGGCAAAGGGAGGTCTGTTTGGGCCTATGCAAACAGGGATTGTTTGTTATGGACAAAGATGCAACTCGGGACCTAGTTTTTTTGAAGAGTTTCCAGGAAGGGTCTTCACTGTAGAGGAGACTAGCTCTGGTCTGTATTTGGTAGTTTCTTCCATGATGATTCCCACAACCATTTGACTGAATTTCACACCAAACCAAGCCCTACTAGTGACTATTTTTCGATGCACTATAAAAATCCCATGGCCAACCCACCAAAATCAAACCAGCTATTCCATGGCCATTTCCACTCTCACTAAAAAAATCCAAATTCAAGCCCTACTACAATTACAAGCTCCCACTTCAATTTAGCCACTATGAACTCCTTCCTAGTACCCCACCATTTTTCAATCCACCTAGGCAACCCATCCACAACTTGACCTCCAATCAGGCCTAACGACCTCTCAACTTCTAAGCCACCAACCCCACATTTTCCACCAGGAATCCCACATTAAAACCATTACAAACCTCACCCTATTCTAAAAAATTAAACCAGACCCCTTAACATTTGAATCCATCATCTAAATTCCTTTTCCAACTCACTTATTTTAGACCCAATTAGCCCTGCCACTTCAGAAAAACAAGAGCATCCTACTTAAAATCCAGTCCAACTTAGTTTTATTCATGCTTGCCCCGATGAGTCCACAGCCTAACCTCAACAAAATTATTAACAACTTGGACACCTGGAAGCCACAAGAGGAGAGATAAGGTTTATAGATTTTTTTGTAATATTTTATTCCATTTTAAGAGAATTTGTTGGATACTTCCACTTGTAATGAGGTATTTAATTTCCTCTCCCTCTTTCTTCCATTAAATATTAGACAGATCTTATGTAAAAAAATCATTCTCCACCTCCGGGGAAGGAACTCTTAGCTACCGTTCTTCTGTTCTTCTTCCTGCTGATGAATAAAATTCCCCAAGTATATTGGGAAAATTTTAATCATTTTTCTTAATTTACCTCTTCTTACATACTACTGATTTCAGCAGCCGAATACAGTCTTTTAGCAATAGCCGATGACGTCCATCCGTTGTCTAGGGGGTCCAGTGGGGGGGGGGGGGTCTGTCCTGGGGTGTCCAGGGTTGGGGGGGTATCCTGGGGGGTCTGTCCATGGGGTGTCTAGGGGGTCCAGTGGGGGGGGGGGGATGTCCTGGGTGTCCAGGGTTCGGGGGGGGGGGGGGGGGGGTCTGTCCTGTGGGTCTGGGTTTGGGGGGGGGGGTAGGTTCTGGGGGTGTCCATGGTCTAGGGGGCTGTCCAGGTTGTGGGGGGGTCTGTCCTGGGGTGTCGAGGGTCTGGGGGGGAGGGACTGGCAGGGGTGTCCAGGGTCTAGGGTGGTATGTCCTGGGGTGGGGTCTGTCCTAGGGTGTCCAGGGTCAGGGGGTAGCGGGCAGGGGTGTCCAGCAGGGGGAGGGGTGCCCAGCAGGGGGAGGGGCTGTCCAGGCAGGGGGGAGGGGTGTCTAGCATGGGGGAGGGGTGTCCAGGGGGGTGGTACAGGGGTGTCCAGGGGTGGTGGTCCAGGGGGAGGGGTGTCCAGTAGTGGTATCTATTGTTGGTATTCTTTTTTGGACTTCAACATATTATAAAAGGACTCGGCGGATGGTCCTTCAACAGATTATATAAGGACTCGGAGAATGGTTCTTCCACTTCTTCCTCTTCTACCCCAAACTGTAACTCTCTCTCTCTCTGTACTGCTTGTTCTCAATAAATAAATTTAACATTATACCTTATTGTTTTTCTCCTCTTTCAATTTTATTCCTAACAAAATGTGTGTCCTCTGTTTCTATCAACATTCAGCACACCTTCTATACATATTCAACTTGTATTCCTTACACCTATTTCAAAAATAATATGTTCCATGAAATGTATTTTCTGTGTTGTTCTCAGTGGTCTGCAAACTTAGGTTCTGTGAACTGAAATGTATGACATAACATATGTTTGTGCTTATGCTCTGTATAAAAAAAATTATATTTTGTGCTTCTCAATGCACCTCCAAGTCTCCCATTCTTCTTCAAATATCTTCCACAAAGTTCATTGATCAATCATCATTCAAATATAAAGTGGGAGGGTGTCTAGGGGGTCCAATGGGGGGGGGGGTCTGTCCATGCGGTGTCTAGGGGGGTACAGTGGGAGGGGGGTCTGTCCTGGGGTGTCCAGGGTCTGGGGGGTGTCCAGGCAGGGGGGACGGTGTCCGGGAAGGGGGGGTGTGCAGATGGGGGGGGGGGGGGGCAGGGAACGGGTGTGCAGGTGGGGGGCAGTTGGGGGGTTGGGGATGTGCTGGGGCAGGGGAGGGGTGTGTGCAGGTGGGGGGGGGGCAGGTGGGGGCAGGGGGAAGGGGGGAAGGGAGGGGGTGTGCAGGTTGGGGGGGGGTGTCTAGCAGGGGGGAGGGCTGTCCAGCAGGGGGGGTCTGTCCAGCAGGGGGGAGGGGTGTCCAGCAGGGGGGAGGGGTGTCCAGGCAGGGGGAGGGGCTGTCCAGTAGGGGGGAGGGGCTGTCCTTGAGGAATGTCTAGCTGAGAAGGAGCATGAATAGGTGTAACAGCAGGTAGAGTAATATTTGGTAGCCATATTAGTATATGTCATGTTTAACCTAGAGGGTGAGGTCTGTAATGATGGTCCTAGACATGTTCTAGACTGGACCTACACGTTTTGGTCAACACGTTGTGGTCACGCTGCGGTCACACTGCGGTCATGACATGGTCACGCCGCGGTCACACCGCGGTCATGCCGCGGTCACGCCGCGGTCACGCCAGGGTCACGCCGAGGTCACGCCGCGGTCAAGCCGAGGTCACGCCGCGGTCACACCGTCATTTGGCCCTGATCTAGGATGACACCCTGCGGTGGTTACTCCTCCAGGACGACACCCTGCGGCGATCATTCCGCGGTCATGCCGCGGTCATGCCGCGGTCACGCCGTGGTCACACCGCGGTCACGCCGCGGTCACGCAGCGGTCACGTCGTGATTTGGCCCTGCTCTAGGATGACACCCTGCGTCGGTTACTCCTCCAGGACGACACCCTGTGGCAGTCACGCCGCGGTCACACTGTGATTTGGCCCTTCTCTAGGACGACACCCTGCGGCGGTTACTCCTCCTTAGAGAAACATTGAATGGTTAGTTCTATAATTTTTAGTATTTCCTCATTCCTAAACTATATCTCCTCTCAGTGCTGCCTCTCATCCATCTTTCAACAAAACATGCATAGAAGGTGGTAAAAAGGCTTAATTCAACTGAAAACATTTTTTTGGAATTGTCTGTCATATTTTATTGCACTTTTATCACATAATATTTGTTCGGTAATTCTTCTTTTTCCTCATCCTCATCACATGTTGTCCGAACCAGATCATCCTCATACTCTGTATATGTCGTCTGAACCATATTAGCCTGTAGTGATGGAAATTAAATGTCTGCATTTGGCTGTTTAGATGAAATTCCTTCCATAATTCCCTCATCTCATGTATCACTCATTGGAGGAGGATGATCACTGCCAAGTTGAGTTTAAAAGGCTGCACACAATCTGTTTGATGCAATTCCAAAGAGGATGTTCAATTCTGAGGGCCTATTTCATGATGGACTTCCCACATTTCCCCCACAAGCTGGCAAAGGGAGGTCTGTTTGGGCCTATGCAAACAGGGATTGTTTGTTATGGACAAAGATGCAACTCGGGACCTAGTTTTTTTGAAGAGTTTCCAGGAAGGGTCTTCACTGTAGAGGAGACTAGCTCTGGTCTGTATTTGGTAGTTTCTTCCATGATGATTCCCACAACCATTTGACTGAATTTCACACCAAACCAAGCCCTACTAGTGACTATTTTTCGATGCACTATAAAAATCCCATGGCCAACCCACCAAAATCAAACCAGCTATTCCAGGGCCATTTCCACTCTCACTAAAAAAATCCAAACTCAAGCCCTACTACAATTACAAGCTCCCACTTCAATTTAGCCACTATGAACTCCTTCCCAGTACCCCACCATTTTTCAATCCACCTTGGCAACCCATCCACAACTTGACCTCCAATCAGGCCTAACGACCTCTCAACTTCTAAGCCACCAACCCCACATTTTCCACCAGGAATCCCACATTAAAACCATTACAAACCTCACCATATTCTAAAAAATTAAACCAGACCCATTAACATTTGAATCCCTCATCTAAATTCCTTTTCCAACTCACTTATTTTAGACCCAATCAGCCCTGCCACTTCAGAAAAACAAGAGCATCCTACTTAAAATCCAGTCCAACTTAGTTTTCTTCATGCTTGCCCCGATGAGTCCACAGCCTCACCTCAACAAAATTATTAACAACTTGGACACCTGGAAGCCACAAGAGGAGAGATAAGGTTTATAAATTTTTTTGTAATATTTTATTACATTTTAAGAGAATTTGTTGGATACTTCCACTTGTAATGAGGTATTTAATTTCCTCTCCCTCTTTCTTCCATTAAATATTAGACAGATCTTATGTAAAAAAATCATTCTCCACCTCCGGGGAAGGAACTCTTAGCTACCGTTCTTCTGTTCTTCTTCCTGCTGATGAATAAAATTCCCCAAGTATATTGGGAAAATTTTAATCATTTTTCTTAATTTACCTCTTCTTACTTACTACTGATTTCAGCAGCCGAATACAGTCTTTTAGCAATAGCCGATGACGTCCATCCGTTGTCTAGGGGGTCCAGTGGGGGGGGGGGGTCTGTCCTGGGGTGTCCAGGGTTGGGGGGGTATCCTGGGGGGTCTTTCCATGGGGTGTCTAGGGGGTCCAGTGTGGGGGGGGGGCTGTCCTGGGTGTCCAGGGTTCGGGGGGGGGGGGGGTCTGTCCTGTGGGTCTGGGTTTGGGGGGGGGGGGTAGGTTCTGGGGGTGTCCATGGTCTAGGGGGCTGTCCAGGTTCTGGGGGGGTCTGTCCTGGGGTGTCGAGGGTCTGGGGGGAGGGACTGGCAGGGGTGTCCAGGGTCTAGGGGGTATGTCCTGGGGTGGGGTCTGTCCTGGGGTGTCCAGTGTCAGGGGGTAGCGGGCAGGGGTGTCCAGCAGGGGGAGGGGTGCCCAGCAGGGGGAGGGGCTGTCCAGGCAGGGGGGAGGGGTGTCTAGCATGGGGGAGGGGTGTCCAGGGGGGTGGTACAGGGGTGTCCAGGGGTGGTGGTCCAGGGGGAGGGGTGTCCAGTAGTGGTATCTATTGTTGGTATTCTTTTTTGGACTTCAACATATTATAAAAGGACTCGGCGGATGGTCCTTCAACAGATTATATAAGGACTCGGAGAATGGTTCTTCCACTTCTTCCTCTTCTACCCCAAACTGTAACTCTCTCTCTCTCTGTACTGCTTGTTCTCAATAAATAAATTTAACAGTATACCTTATTGTTTTTCTCCTCTTTCAATTTTATTCCTAACAAAATGTGTGTCCTCTGTTTCTATCAACATTCAGCACACCTTCTATACATATTCAACTTGTATTCCTTACACCTATTTCAAAAATAATATGTTCCATGAAATGTATTTTCTGTGTTGTTCTCAGTGGTCTGCAAACTTAGGTTCTGTGAACTGAAATGTATGACATAACATATGTTTGTGCTTATGCTCTGTATAAAAAAAATTATATTTTGTGCTTCTCAATGCACCTCCAAGTCTCCCATTCTTCTTCAAATATCTTCCACAAAGTTCATTGATCAATCATCATTCAAATATAAAGTGGGAGGGTGTCTAGGGGGTCCAATGGGGGGGGGGGGGGGTCTGTCCATGCGGTGTCTAGGGGGGTACAGTGGGAGGGGGGTCTGTCCTGGGGTGTCCAGGGTCTGGGGGGTGTCCAGGCAGGGGGGAGGGTGTCCGGGAAGGGGGGGTGTGCAGATGGGGGGGGGGGGGCAGGGAACGGGTGTGCAGGTGGGGGGCAGTTGGGGGGTTGGGGATGTGCTGGGGCAGGGGAGGGGTGTGTGCAGGTGGGGGGGGGGGCAGGTGGGGGCAGGGGGAAGGGGGGAAGGGAGGGGGTGTGCAGGTTGGGGGGGGGTAGGGGGTGCTGGGGCAGGGGGGACTGGTGCAAGGGGGGTGTGTTGGGGGCTCGGTGCAGGGGGGTAGTGGGGGTGCCGGTGGGGGTGGATAGTGGGGGTGCAGTGGGGGGTGGGGGACCTGGGTACAAGGGGTAGTGAGGGGGCTGGGTGTAGGGGTGGGGTGGATAAAGGGCTGGGTGTAGGGGGGCTGGGGGTGGGGCTGGGGGCCTAGGTGCAGGGGGGCAGTGGGGGTGTGGGTGGGGGTGGATTGTGGGGGTGCAGTGGGGGGGGGGGGAGGGGGACCTGGGTGCAAGGGTTTGTGAGGGGGATGGGTGTAGGGGGGTGGGGGCTGGATATAGGGCTGGGTGTAGGGGGGATGGGGGGGTGGGCTGGGGGCCTGGGTGTAGGGGGTAATGGGTGTGAAGTGGGGGGGGACCTATGTGCAAGGGGTAGTGAGGGGGCTGGGTGTAGGGGGTGGGGTGGATATAGGGCTGGGTGCAGGGGGGTGGGGGGATGGGGGGAGGGGCTGGGGGGGATGGGGGCCTGGGTGTAGGGGGCAGTGGGGGTGCAGGTGGGGGTGGATAGTGGGGGTGCAGTGGTGGGGAGGGGGACCTGGGTGCAAGGGGTAGTGAGGGGGATGGGTGTAGGGGGTGGGGGCTAGATATAGGGCTGGTTGCAGGGGGGATTGGGGGGGGGTGTAGGTTGTACTGGGGGTGCAGGGGGGTGTCCAGGGGTGTCAAGGGGGGGGGGGGGTCTAAGGGGTTCTATCCAAAGGGGAGAGTGGTGGTGTGTAAAGGGGTGGGGGATGTGCTAGGGGGTCTGTCCAAGTGGGAAGGGAGGAGATATAATGGGTTTGTCCAGTGAGGGGGTGTGCCGGTGGGGGGCAGGTTCTGGGGGGTGGGGGGTTGTGTTTGGGGGTGCAGGTTCTAGTGGGGGTGTCCATGGTCTGGGGAGGTGTCCATGTTTGGGGGGAGGGGCAGGATCTCGGGGGAACAGGGTCTGGGGGGGGGGTGTGTCCTGGAGTGGGTTCCAAGGGGCTGTCTAGGGGGTTTCCCGGGGTTTAGGGGGGTGTCCAAGGGGTGTGTGGGGGTGGGGGGGTGTCCCGGGGTTTAGACTAACTTACTTACATATCATTCTTAAATTTTAGTTCTATATCATGTAGTATAATTATGAGTTCATATTTCCTCATGAACTGAATATTTAGAAGTTAAAAAATTATGTATATTTTAGTTGGATTACTATAAAAATAATGATATATTGTAATCATAAATTGAGCATAAGAAAAATTTATGAATTAAACTACTTTTATAGTTAATTTAGTAGGTTTCATTTGTATTGCAAGCATGCTAACTAAATTAAATTTTGTGGGGGCAGGGAGGGGGTGTGCAGGTGGGGGTAGGGGTGTGCTGGGGCAGGGGGGATGCTGCGGGGGGGGGGGGGGGGGTGGTCTGCACGGCAGTTGGGAGGAGGGCGGGGGGGTCTACAGGAGGTGTCTAGGGGGTGTCTGGGGGGTGTCCAGGGTGTGTCCAGGAGGTGTGCAGGGGGTGTCCAGGGTCTGTCCAGGGTGTGTCCAGGGGGTGTCCCGGGTGTGTACAGGGGGTGTCCAGGGGGTGTCCAGGTGGGTGTCCAGGGGCGTGTGCAGGGGGTGTCCAAGGGGTATTTTTTTATGGATTTGGACTCCCTATAGCCACGGTTCTAAACCATGGCTATTGGTTTATTGTAACGGTTTTAACCATGGATATAGACATAATTCCACGGTTTTAAATCGTGGCAATATATTCTGTCCGGCCTATAGTGTAGCCACAGTTGAAACCGTGGCTATAGATTTAAAGCCACAGTTTGGAACCGTGACTATAGGTCTAGGCCTATAGCCACGCCAAACTTATCCACGGTTCGAGGAACCGTGGATATTATCTATAGCCACAGTTTGAGGGCCTATAGCCATGGTTTAGAACCGTGGGTATAGCCCGAATTTCCAATAGTGTATCCATGACCATTTAATGCACCCTGGATATGAAAGACTGAGTAGAACTCTCTTTAGTAAAAAAAAAAGATCCCCGAGACCCACTGGACCATATGCAACAAATGTCTTCTATAGAAAATGTTTGAAAGGACCATATAATGGAAATTACACATGTATATTTTCCTATTCAAATTTAGTGAAGTGGGTTATTTAATAGTTGGAATGTGAATCAATATCTATGCACTAGAAACAGATGGATCGCTTATAGCTATGAAAAAGGACCTTATAGACCCATCCATTTCCCTTTTAATATGATTCTATAAGGATATGTAAATTATGATTGGATGTCATACATTCAAAGAGAAATATCATCATTAGAAGATCATACTACCTCCCAAATAACAGCCCCATCCAACATGTTTTCAAATGATCAATTAATTTCCTCGCATTCCACCCTTTGTAAATATTTGAAAAATCATGTTTTCAAATATAGATAACCTCCTTGCATCGATGGTTTTGGATCATCTAGAATAATTAAGAAATACTGATAATCTACATCTCCCACATCCTCAATCTCTTATGTGAATTATTTTTATTAAAATCAAATATTAGTAACATTTTTGTAACCCATTTCCTTGATGAATACATGAAACAATTCCATATTTATATACCCCTCCATAATATATGTAGCTCTTCACATCTCCATAGATATTATCTATTATTCAAAAAAGATTAAAAATAACAAATTTTTCCTTTCCACCATTGTTAAAAAATTATCCTCATACCAGATGTATTCTATTATCTTGTCAATATTATCAGACCATTCATTATTCCCCTCTAGTTTTATAGATGGGTTATGTCTTTTGGTGACTGAAATATTTATTTTAGCTTTGTGTCTCCAATTTTTTTTGTCGTCCCAACCATCTCCCCACATGTATTTCCTTCATCTAATACAGTATCACCAGAGAATGAAAAATGTAAATATTTTCCCTTGATTTTATAACAAAAAGATAATTTTATTCACCAATCCTTGTTCCAGGTGAATGATAAGGCTATCATGGAGTCATAAATCCCTCAACCAATTATAAACCCTTCAATTCATAATAGTGGAAATCTATTGATGATTAGAAAGGAATCAGTGCAATCTATATTGGGTTATGTGATTACCACTTTGGTTGTTGAACTAAATAAATTTCCATCTTAATAACCAAATTCTATTAAACCATTATATAATATGAATGTTGTAAAATATTTATAGTTCTTATTGGGAACCACTACACTTCCATATTTCTTTAAATGATCCATACTGGTATTATAATCACCCCCTAGAAGAAATATCTTGTTTTTTTGATCAATCAAATCTATTTCATACCACAATTTATCTATATCCCCATTCTCATATGTGGTGCGGATGTTCGATTAAAAAGTATTCTTGTTAATTGTGAAGGCTTCTTCCTGAAAAACTGGAGAAATCATCACAGTTCATTGAGAATTGACACCTGTTGGAGATCAGATTTGGTAAGTGGAAATGTTGTTCAAAAACATTAAATCACCGCAATGGAAATAGATCTCTGAATGGAAACATACTGTATGCTTCTAATGACACCTATATCATATTTAATATCCTAATAATTCGTGAACGTAACACATATTTAAATTTTGAGAATCCATATTTTATTTTCACAATGTAGTGGTTCTTTGGATAGTGAGAATTATTGGGGTTGTCTTAAGGGTTTAGGGACCCAAAATTAGGGGAACCAAATTTCAAATAGTGTGAATCACACTGGTGGAAGAAGATTAGTTCCAATCATGTGTGTAAACTACATAAATTATTCTTTTAATAGTTATTTTATTTTTCATTGTAACAAAAAACACTAATATATGGAATATTTATCATCTCTAAACAATGTACTGAAAAATTTATTCTTTTATCTAAATTTATTTAGTGGTGATAAAGGGAACCATTATCATTGCTTTATTTTTATTGAAGATAAAGGGTATCCATTATCAGGGCATTAATTTTAATTTTTATAAATTGTACCCTTCATCAACACATAATTTGTAGTGATGATAAACAATTTTTTCATCAACACATTTTTGACACTCATAATGGTCCAAATAAATAAACTGAAATAAATAAATTGAAATAAATAAAAAATAAAAAATAAATAATTCTGTTTTTTAAAAAAATATTACAAATATTATTAATTAAATAATTAGAGATAAAAATGAAAATAATGATTATACATTATTAAAAACATAGATATATATTAATGTATAGAAATATTATTTATATATTAAAATATATTTCTGTGATTTACATTAAATAATCTTATATTTATTTAATAATATATTAAAAAAAATTATAAAAATTTAAAATTTTCACTAATTGCATTGTACATGGCATATAATTGAATGTTGTTTGATTTTTTAATATAATGTATAGATCTAATGTGTGTTATATTAATTTAATGTATAAATAATTAATTTCATTTCGTATATATTTCCAGGGACACCCACAAAACGTATCTAATTTTTTGATATTGTTAATGTGTAATTATTCTTAAATTGTTTAATTTCACTCATTTAAAACATATATGCATGAACATAAAATTAAATATTTATTAATAATGTTATAATTATATTTTTATAAAATATTTTTTAAAAAATATCTCACAACGTACATTTAATATATTTATATATTTATAATTATAAATAAATAAATTTTTTAAATGTAATTTATACTTATAAATAAATAGTTTTTATAGTTAAAATAATTTTACTTAAAAATGAATATATTTCCTATATTTATAGTTATATATATTTATTATATATGTTTTTTTACAATTATATAAATATATATAAAGATATAAATATTTTTGTTAGTAACTAAATATATAAATATAAATTTATATTTATAAAATTATAATAAATATATATATAAATGAATATATGTACTATAT
Organism: Viscum album; assembly: GCA_963277665.1. Taxonomy (NCBI): domain Eukaryota; kingdom Viridiplantae; phylum Streptophyta; class Magnoliopsida; order Santalales; family Viscaceae; genus Viscum; species Viscum album. Next base: position 723,531,780 of record OY728141.1, read on the forward strand.
ATATATTAAGTATATATAAATATTTACTATAATTCTAATAATAATAATTATAAATCCATTATCAGCACTTCATTAATAAGAACAGATAAAATCATCTGCAGCAGTGTATTTCACCTCTTATAATGTTAATATTTATCATCACAAAACAAAGAAATGATAAAATATTTCTTATCATTCCTATAACTTTAGGACTGATAAAGAGACCTTTTATTATGGCTTATTTGTATGATCTGATAAAAGTTACGAGTTATAATTTAATAACTCAACCATTTACAAACATGTAGTGATATAGATGATTCCTGCTAAAGCCACCCATGGTCAGTGCTCCTCGTCGGTGAATTGAAAGTTGAATCATACGGCTCGATTACCTGAATTTGGTCCAACATATCATCTGAAATCAATTTTTTAATTGCAGTAAGGGTTTCTAAATAGGGACTCCGATTTTCTTCAACCTAGCGTGGTAGGCCTTCCAATTTCAGTTGTGAATTTTTTCTTTAGTTTTTGATATCTTATTCTATGATTTGTTTATGATATATTGTCTATTATTTCATTGAGATCCATTTTTTACGGAAGGATTTATGGTCCGTTGTTTTTATTGACTACAGATGTATGATCTGTTGTTTATATGTGACACTAAACCATGGATTTATTCATTGTGGGTTTACTACTATATTTTAAATATTTTTAATAAATAATTTTTTAATATATTAATATAAAAGTATAAAAATTTTATGGTATATTAGTTTCTAAAAATTCAGTACAACTGCGAAGGCAGAAAAGAACACGACAAAAAATATAAGTATATCGCTGCACTAGGGACTTAAAATCGAAACCCCACGACCACAATCCTAACCCCTCACCATAAATACCACCCCGTATGACAATAAGGGGAAATATTGTTATATATTATTTTTTATTTTTTATAGATTTGAGGTACATCTGGGGTTCACTAATCTATATATATATATATATATATTGATTCCATGCAGGGAAACCTTTGTGGACATGCAGCTTCAGATGGTTTTTCCTAGAACCTAGATTGTGGGGTGATGTATATTCGTCTATTTTTTATATGTATTGTAGGATCCCAAGCATTTTATAATTCACAATTCTACTTAATTTTCTTATGGATTTAATTCAAAGGGGTTATCTTTAGCTAAGAAGATGAGGTTTTATCACATAAATCCTTAACTTTTTGAATCATTATGGTCTATTTATTGTTCAAATTATATTTGAATATTAGGTATTTTTTAATTTGATATTTCTTATAGACTAAATTTGAGATATTATACTAGAGTGACATGTAAATGTCATTATATAGATAATATATCATTTATTTCCATAGTTTCTTGTCAAAAATGTATGCCTCTATCTAGTAATGATGATTTAATGTCTACATTCCATTGACACCAAGGGTCAGGATCAAATTTTGCTCGACCTCTTGTACTTATTATTTCTATTTGGGCGGGGAGCTCCCATTTATGGTTTTTTAACCTTACATTTAAACCAACCTTTAATGACTTTGATGTGTTTTATACGTCATAAGATGATCTATCCTGGTATTCCTTAGGTAATTAATGCTTTGTTAATTACAATATCCATCTTCTATTTTACATCTATAATGTTTTGTGATAATATCATTTTTTGTCTGCCATTATCTCCCTCTATTTTTTTAATTCTGAAAACCATTATTTTTTTATTTGGAATATATAGGCACTCATGTATTCTAGTAGATATTTTCCATATTTCCATTATTGAAATTATCTATAACATTCAATTTTTATAATGAATATCTTATCTATATTTTATTTAATTTTGTATAAAATTATTCTTGTATGAACTAAATAGGATGGATATGAACTGAAAATAGATGCACCGAAATGATTCTATAAATGAATATGATGGAGTTAAATAAATGATCAGGATTTCCAGAGAGCATGGAGAAAACACTTCTAAAATACCTTATTAGTGTTTAAAATATTTATATTCAAGAAACATTAGTCCGGAAAAGTTTTAATAACATACAATTTGTCACAGAATAGATCAGATCTATAACTATTTGACTAAACATGAGGGAAATATGAATTTCAAAATCAGTTGTGATGATACAACAATTTATGAATCATTTGATAAGAAATTTTTTTTAAAATATCATAGAGATCACATAGAATAAATTAAAATTGAAATTGAATATGACATTTATGATTGGCCAAATTGAGGAGTTAAATAGTTTTTCTATGACTCCTTTGTATATCAGTTTTCTTAAAGACACAACATTATAAGCTATATTGAAGTTGTATAATTTGAAAACTGGTAGTGGATGGAGTGAACTTGGATTAATTGAACTACCTGGTCTTATAAAAGAGTTTGTACCTGATGAAAATGAAGAACCATAGAAAACATACGAAACTAAACTAATTTTTTTCTATTTTCATGATATCTAAAAAATTACTTGATTGTCTAAATGATTTTATATTGGTTATAAAAAAATGAAATCACTCATAAAATACCACAATTTCGGCACAAATCAATACAATAAAACTGATTAACGTCCTTCAAAATATATATGGAACATTCCTATAATTCCTTGGGTTAGAAGAAAATATAAATGTTAGAAAAATACAAGAAAATTAAAATGGCATACAAATACAATAATTAATGATTGGATCCTATGTCATCCATAAGATTCAGCCCATTAGATGAAAATTTATTATGAGTTTCCTAAATTTGGAGATGAGCTAAAAAACTATTGTCTTGCGTTATCTAACAATGGAATAAATTAATTTGGTGTATAGAGTAGAACTCTCAAAACATGGTCCAACATGTTGGTAAATTATAACATTACACCATGTTTATGAAAGAATAAGAAATAGGTTTTATTTCATCTACATATATCTGGATTAAATAAACCTTATAATAATATTTTTTTCAATTTTGATCCATTCATTAATGATATGAAATACATGTAGGATTAATGTGTTATATTGTATGATGCTCATAGTAGTGAAGAATTCCAATTGAGGGCCATGTTTAATGGATGATAAATGAATTCCCTACTTATGGATAATTATCATTCTATATAATTAAATGAATGTAGGGGTATCACATTTTTGAAAAACACACATTCTTAGCTTTGTTGAAACATTCGTTAAAGAATTTATTTTTAGTACATCAGAAGTTTTTACCTCGACAACATAAATATTGATCCTGGAAAATAGTATTCTATGGGAATATAAAAAAGGTAAAACAACGTCTCTAGCAATGGGCAAAAAACTGTAAAAAAATGTGAAAAATATTGATAATATATTCATAAAACCATTTTTAAAAAACCATAAAAAATTAGGTTGGATGAAGAGATAACTTTCCATTGAAATTTCGTATTGTAATTGTTTGTATGTCATTCAATTTATTGATGTAAGGAAACTAGAAAATAATTAATTTGGTAATGTTTTTGGTATGTTTCTAAATTCTCTTGGAAAAATGAATGATGGAATCAAGGATATGATATACATGATGGATATGGGGATAAGAGAAGTGTATGCACTAGTGAAGGGTAAAAGGTGAACATTTATTCATCTAGAAAAATACACACTCTCCAGACAAGTAAATTGAGAATTTTCCAATTTCTCACTAGTATAAAATTTCTAATTGGGAACTAATAAAATATCAATAATTCCTTGTCAATTACTAATTTCGAGTTCCAAGGTCTAAAATCACATGATTGTAATGTTTGGATGCAATAATTAATGACTATTTCATTTCGTTGCATTATGTCTCAAAAGTTACAACATAAATTAACCAGAATCTTCTCCATTTTCAAATCATTATATAGTAATTTTTTAGATGTGATGGAGTTTCCACTCATGAATAAAGAGATTGTAGTTATATTAAGTGAATTAGATATGATCTCCCAACCATAATTATTCATTAAAATGGTCCACATTATGGTTCAGTTGGTCAATGAGGTTCATGTATGTGTTCCAATCCATTATTTATGGATTCACCCCATTGAATGGTATCTGATGATTTTGAAAAGGTTTGACATAAATCAGAGACATCTAAAAGGTTGTATTGAAGAAATAATATATTATTGATTAAATATTAAATTGTCTCCTAATTGCCTGTCAAATGTTGAATGCATCAGTCTCCCAAATTCGTATCATGGTGAATGCATTATGGGGAAATGGATTTACAGAAGAGATATTGTTAAAATTACCTTTAGAAAGTGGGATAATGCACATCATTACATATTACATAATATTGACGTTTTTGATCCATACCTAGAATCTCACAATGAAATTATTAGAGATTTGAATCAATCTAGAGATGATGCATGGATATCAAATACACATAATTTGTTTTTTTTTATAGGATGGTCCAAAGATCAAATTTATAAGGAGTTATCTAAAAATAAAGTTTCCATTGTGTAACAAAATTAATGGCTAACCTGAGGGAGGAATGAAAATTTTATATCTTATACTTTCTTTGTATTCTATGGTTACACATTTTATTCAAAAATCACATGATGACTTCTGTATGATGAAAACCATTGGTGCTATGCTTGTGGCCGAGGTGATGCACATGTCTAGTTCCAAGGAAATAAATCCAATTTATGAAAATATTTCATATTTAGGCATTATAAAATAGATAAAAATGATGGATAATAAAACATTTCATGTAATGATTCCTAGTTAAAAATGTGTTGAAAATATTAATGGAGTTAAATTTAATAAAATTATATTTGTGAAGATGAATTTATGTGTAAAAGAGTAAAAGAATATCTATTTATGATGGCATAATGGTAGTGTAATTATTTAATGTAACTTATCCAATAAAAAATAATTGGATGATTTTCCCACAAGAGATTAAAATAAATGTTGAGTCAAATGAAAATTGAATAGACGACCATCCTTTCATTAAGACTACACAATTAGTTCATGTCAGTCCCAATGTATACAATGTCTTCTAATTTACATGGGACCAAAAAGTGGGATTTGGATTCTCAAATCTAGAACTGAATACATGAAACCATTAAATATAAAAGAGAGTTCAATGAAGAGGTAATATTTTTATTAATATATTATAATTTTTTTCCGAAAAGTTTATGTTCTCTACTAAATTAACATAATCTAAATTTAATGTTTGACCACTCATTCATGTAATGTCTTATGTAGATGATGATGTTACCAATCCCTCTGATGTATAAACTATAATTAATGAAATAATTTGTATTGATGCAATTTAAATGATCGGATATACTTTCCCTATTTTACAATAAAATTATAAAATGGTACGTTGATATAATTTTTTTTATTCATTGTAGAGTTAGTGTATTTTAGAGAATTTTGATCCATATTTCATTCTTTTTAATGAATAAAAATGACGTTTTCTTTTCTCAATCATAGTGGTATTGTTAATGATTGAATTGAAAAATAATTTTCCCTTTAATTAGTGTTCAATGTCATATTTATTATTAATTTATTTCATTTTACTATTTCTGACATAATAATTTTTTTCTATTACAGGTGGATTATTTTGTATGAATTGGTGTGATATATTGAACTGCCATGATACATCTCTCTTAAAACATTTTCACCCCTATAGTGGTGAATTTTTCACTTTCCTTCATGTTACCTCTAATGCCTTTAAATGGAGAGAATCTTCGTTACATTTTCACAATTACAGATGAAATCTTGATTTTTGGAATGTAAAATCATTTTCCATAGAAATAATGTATTGTTTAATATGCATGTTTAGTATATTTCTTATTTTTAACTCTCACACAATAATTGTTTTCATATATAGCTTGGTTCTTTTGTTCTAGTTACAGTTCTCTTTCAAACATTCATACTCCTTCTCCATGAAAACTTTTTGACCCCTACAGTGGTGAATTTATCATTTTCTTTCATGTTACCTCCATTTCCTTGGATGAAGGGAAAAAATTATACCTCTACTCAATTATAGAGGTTATATTGATGCTTTCACAACAAAATAATGTTACATAAAATTTAATTTATTGTTTCATTTTTATGTTTAATTTATTCCATTTTAGTATTACAAACATAATAAGTTTTTTTATATAGGTGGATTATTTTGTTCATTTTTGGGTGATATTTCTATCATTCATCAGTTTCTGCACAAAACATTTCCATAATTCTTCTCTCAGAAACCCTTACTGTCATGTATTTTGGACATTTATCACATTATTCTATGTTCTCTCCACTACACAATAATAGAGGAAATCATGATATTTTCACAGTAAAATCATTATTAATATAATTAATTTATTATTTAAAAATTATCTTTAAAATATTTCTTTTTAGTATTAATAATAATTATATTTATATACATGTTGAATTATTTTGACTATATGTGGTTTTTTCAAAACTAATCATTCAATTATAGTAGTTCAACAATGAAACCCAGTGTAAATCATGGGAACACTTACCGTGAAGATTTTATTTAATGTATGTAATAAATTTCCACTATGAAATTGAATAAATCAATATTTTAAGTGTCTATAATATGTTGTTTCTTTAGTATTTGTTTTGTAATTTTCATTATATTTAAATTCTATATTGTGACATTTTTTTGTTGATATCTGATGTGTTTCTAGTTATGTAGTGTTTTGGAATATCACACAACCGTATAAACCGTTATTAGTTCATTCATAAGCACTGATAAATGACATATTTATTAGCTCTTCCAAACGCATAGATTAAAGGCCTTTATTAGTGATTTATAACTGTTGAAAAATGGATCTCCTGGTGGATCTAAATTAATTCCCTGATAAATGACCCATTAATCCACTGTTTTTCAGTTCTCATAAAGGATATTTCTCATGCAATTAAAGGTCCTTTTTATAGTAGTGTCATCCTATGAAATAGTGAATCTCGGAAAAGCACATGGACTTCATCTTGTATAAATTAATACATGGTTTGAAAAACCATGCATGTGATTCCAATATACCTTGTTAATTGCAACTTCTTAGACCGAGGGAGCTCCATTGTTGGCGAACAATTTTTTTAACCTTGAGGTCAAAGGATGTGTCATTTAACAAATGTGAAATTATAGTATTATCTATTGAATCTATTTCTCCCATCCACTATTTATCACCCCATATAACCCCCTATATCTTTTGAGACAACCATCATCACCCTCACAATCCATGGGAGATTAATATTCGATTCATAGGCATTTTGGAGAGTGTTGGGGTGTGAATCAATGATTCAGGTGAGTATAAAACCCACCCACTATTTTCTAGATTAGGGATTATAGAATCTCTCATATTCTTATAAAGCTGTAATACCCTAAAATATATATCAGATTCTATGTTGGATATTTAAACGGTGTTTGAGTTCGAATCAAGGAATTGTTTTGGTCTATTAATCATCTTCGATCTTGATATAGGTGGTATTTTAGATATTTCCTATAGACTTGATTTTTTACATATGTAAATGGTTGTGAAAATGTTCTTCCTTGGTGTGTTTCCTTTCCTTGTTTATAGAATAAAACATGGCCATATATTGAGGTGTGAAACCCTTCCACAAACCCCATTTAGTCTGATTATGATGTGAGACCAACTGTAGGGTTACAGATGGGGTGTGTTGAATCCTTGAAATGGTGAAATAAATTAGTAGACATTGATATAGGGGAAATAATGACAGATAATGGGTTATAAATTGTAACTGGTTATGTGTCTTGTTTAATGTAAAGATTTTTATGAATATATATTAAATTTTTAATGTTTCAAATGGGATTTTATAATGGTTTTAAAAATTCTCATTTTGAGTTTTGACTGGACCATGTTATTAAATGTTGGATTTTTTTGGGAAAGTGATAATTATTTTTGAAAGATTGTTGACGTCAAATTATTTTATAAAGGGTTTCTTAATAATTAATTTCATATAATTATTTGAAAAGATAGTTTCACCAATTCCTTATTAAAATGCATAATGATTATTTTAATGGTCGAATATGGATATGATAACCATGTGGAATGTTTTAGTTTTACAAGGGGGAAGACCCATGATTTTTAGAGTATATAAATTATGATTATAAATAACTTTATTGAATTGTTTTTATATCATGAAGTGGTTTTAATGGTGTGATGGGACTACAATAATTGAACTTATCCATGGGTTAGTGAGATAGAACCCATAGAGATTATTTTTTCATGTTAACACGGTTATGAAATGACAGAAATGATGAATGTGTCTAATGAAAAATGACATATTAAATGAGTTAATATTGATATGTGATATTAATGGTAAATTTATATTGGGATATGGATTCATATGGAATATATGTTAATGAACCAGAATTTTGAGTGTTATCTGTATTCATTATGTTGGTTTTTTATATGGTATAAGTAAAAATGGATAAATAAGGATGTAAACATGGACTGGTGGTGTAGGATAAAGGATTAGGCTCCTTTCATGGGTCGGGATGGGAGGATGATCATATCCAACCACTTGAATGCATGGGTTAGGGTGCTAAACTAATGATCTAGGAAAGATACTACCTTGAATGATGTTCGAAGGTAAGTGAGAGGAATTTCATGATACTACCTTTAATGATTCTACAAGGTAAGTTTGAGGCGTGATAACATATTACCTAAACTGATGCTCCATGTTATGTGTCATGTAGTTTATTTTTAAATGATTTTTCCTATTGAGATAGATAATTTGAATTACTCCCTTATACATGTTAAATGACCCTCTTTGGCTATAGTGTAAAATATCAAAATTCCTCACCAATGAGACAAATGATGAGAATGTTAATGTGAATATTTTTACGTAATGATGTGTGATAAATTGTGATTAGTGTGTAACCCTATTTATGGATTGTTTGTGTACTACTTATTTTATGGATTAGGCCTCCAGTGTGACCAATGTAAGTTTTTTTTGGATTACTCTATAGAACATAATTGATAATATTGATATTAGATATTTACATAAATTATTTCCTTTTTTACTAGATACACATGAATTTCTGTATACACTCTTGTACATAATTGATATAAAATTAGACACCATTGGTGGTTTCTGACTGAGTTAAACAAAAACCCAACATAGGATGCCATGGAACACGATTACCCGAGTAGATTTATCATGTTTCGTTGTACATGTTCATGATAGGGTCCAGATTATTGGTTATGCACGAGATGATATGTTGTATCATGGGAGGTTAGGACTGGGTTGGGACTCAATAAGTGTTTATATTCATTTAAATTATAGGTTTGTATTATGTTTTATGGTAGCATTACATATAGTGTATCCATCATTTTGTTATATCCTGTGCTACTCGGTTACTTGTTGTGATTTTTTCCATGTGGTCTTCTTATTTGTTCCTACTGGTTATTTTATATTATTTTAATAATTATATTGTGGAATTACACTGATATCCAAGAGTAGTCACACCAATGATTCTCCATATAATTGTGCTGCTCTTGGGTAGCCTATGGAATTTGGTGAGGCACCCCTGGGGTGATGTGATGACCTGGCTCGAGGCCCCAGAAATCGTGGCCACTAGGATGCGGATTATACAATGTGGTATCAGATATAGTATTTATCATCATTATTTGTGTAATGGTATATATGAGACTAGGATCTGCTTGGGCCAAGTGTTATATTTTTCTTGGGGTCCTACAACCCCAAACAAATGAGGTATAATCCATGTCCCAGTCATGGGGATTGATGTTTGATTTATTTTTTTATTTAATTTTATTTCAACATTGTTTTGTGCATTTTGAATCGATTTTATTGATTTATGAGGTTTACATTTTGACCTTATCTGGAAAGTGAGTGTGTATGAGTTCATGAATCATTCTAGGAACATAGTATTGGTAGTTCATCCATTTGTTTCCTAGGATTGATAGAAATATGATATATATATATATATGATGGTAACATATTTTCCTCTTGTAAATTTCAACGGTTGGATTTTATATTTAAATTTATTATACATGAAATATTTTCAAATTTGAATTTGGATAAATATATATTTTAAAAAAAATTGTCAATAAAATAGTGTTTGAATGTGTATGTCCTAGTTGTTTTGAAAATAAAATGTTTGAAACGTGAAACCTATGGTATTAAATTATAATTCTTAATTATGATTGGAAATGAAACATCATGGAACTGGTATGGATATTTGAAAAGGGTATCCCTTGAGTTGTGATTGGACCGTTTGTATGGGTGGTTTTGGTAGTGAGAGTTCCTGAGTTTGAGAACATTGTTTTTGGTCATGTGGTTTTATTGGGTTTTATTTCACGATTAACGTCATGTTCTCATTGTTCTCTTGATAAGGTTGTGACAATGGGTTATGAGTTTCCCATTAGTATGGATGTGGTAACTATTTAGGGTTGTGGTCGCATAATTTTGTTTTGGACCATAGGTTGGGAGTCTGGCTTCTGGTGTTGACGTAAATGTGTGGCTATTTTCGGTTCAATACCTAGAGTAAATTTATACTTAATGGTGTTAGACAAAGTATATTTTGGATGTCGGAGAGGAGTTACATTGTGATCAACATGATGGATGCGTTTTGAAGAATTGATCACATATAAATATATATATGGTGACCATTTCTTGAAGTGAAACCAATTTACTGAGTTGGTACAATTTGCTGTTCAATGATAAAAATATAAAGAGTTTGAAAGGGTTTATAATGCCTTTAGGGGTGTATGATACAAGAATATGATTTATACATTGGAAGTAGAACACATAGGGTATTTCTTAGTGTGGTTTTACTATATAAAGATAATAAAGAATTATTATGGGTTTGGAAAGTGGTGGGGACAATAATCCTAATGTTAGGAGTTGATTGTTATTCCTGGATAGTTAGAGAAAGTTGTGGAGTAGATGTGTAGGAAATAGGATAATAATGGGGAGATTATAAATGAATGTTTGGATTCATTGGAGAAGGAATGGTGGGACATAGATGTATTTTTAGATCTAGTTGAGTGGTAGATTTGAACCGAGGAAGGTTGTTAAGGTGATCTTAATGTTGTAAACATGGATTATTGGTGGTTGTTGTATATCTGACAATGGTTTGAGGAGTTATGGATGTTGTGGTAGTGATGTTTCCTTGGAGGTCATGAATGGACTCTGGATGGTATGCACAGATGTTGATATATTCCATAGGTAAGAATGCATCATGTCCATTTAGATGACAACATTATTATAGTGAATGTTGGGTTCCCATATAGTGATTCAGTTATGATGTCCTACTAAATTTGTAAAAATGGGGGGAAATGTGGTGATATATATATTCCATCTTTGGTTAATGTGAGATGTTAAGAACACTATTGTATGAAAATCTATTTTACGGATGAAAAATGTTATCATTGGTTTATATAATGATAACAGAGGTGTGATTAATATGGGTGGTATCGATTACATGGTTGGGATCCAGTTTTGTGATTAGATTCCATTGATGTTTGGGAGTGGTGAGTTTTAAAATGTATAATTTTTATTGTTAACAATGAGTAGAGGTTCTTCATGTATCTGTATTGATGGGAGTTGAGATATATAGTATATGGGATGAATCGACATAGAGGTACGGTGGTTAGTTAATGATTTGAGTGGAATTATGGCTTGGATGGTTCTGGGGTGAACATTATTTGGGAATTTTTGTTTTGGGTAATAAACGTTAAATGTGTTCTGACCAGTGGAGTAACTTCAGGTTAAGGGCATACTGGGGTGTGCTATAAATTTTTTAGGAATGTGTTTAGTCCATTAGGAATGTATTTTCAAACCACATTTGTTTGGGGATTGTGGTTGGAATCTGCATACCCAATATTTAATGATGTGTATTGGTCAAAGTTATACTTTTTGAAACCATATGTGGTGGCTCCAAGAGTTTTTCTCAATGAATTACGGAGAGGATGATAATGAGAGTGTTCTTGTTGGATCTCCTAGGAATATTTAAAACCTTTTGGTGTAATTTTATGTGGTCTTTTAGGTATATTACCAAAACATATCCCATGATTTGATGTTGGTAAAGATGAGATGAGGTGGATGCATCATTAAGGACCATTGGGTTGTGATTGTGGATAATGGTGGGAGAACTTTTTTTGGGGAAGTAATGTTTCCATAGACCTAGTGTTTCTATGGAATCTCCATGATTAAGGAATTTTTTGGGAGATGGATGAAAGTAGGTCAGATCATGGTCAAACCATTTTTCATGAAGATAGAGTGTGTTTTGATAATGTATCTTGAGAAGGGACCATTATAAGGTGGAGGGGTTGTAAGATCCTAAACATTCATGAAGGTACGACTATTTTTAAATATTTGGAAACCAATATTTTTATAATAATGTTTTGTAAGGATTATATGGTGTTTTGAGTTTGTACGATTGGGTTCAGGGAGAAAAAATATAAGAAATGTAAAACATCATGTAATGAACAGTTGACACGTGGTTAGTGAAAAATACACATCTTGCTAAGGAAATAGTGTTTCTTATGAAAACTTTTGAACATAACCATGAAAATGTTTACCACAAGGTTTGAAAATCCATGTGTGTGCTATTTTTAGTTATTCTCTTGACACATAATTCATAGAGGGATCCACAGGTTCGGTGAATGACTTGTGTAACTCTGTAGCCAAACCAAATGTCCTTTAAAAAGTGTGCAATACTATTTTTTCACCCTAATTATATATCTATCATACCTTATTTTTCACCCCATATGACACCCTCCAGCATGAGTGATGAAACAGAAACCCCATCCCCCTCCATTGGTTTTTCTCGAACGATTCACTGGTGTTTGGAGTATGATGGCTTGCAAATCAATGATCTGAGTGAGGGTAACACCCCTCCTCTCTCTATTGTCTTATATTAGGTCTTCTAAAATCCATTTTCTTATTATAAATCAGTAAAACCCATAATTTTACATTAATTTTTTTTGGGATTAATATGGAGTTTGAGTTAGAATTATGGGATGTGTTTGGGATATTAATCATCTTTGAGCATGAGTTTGGTGGAATTTAATCTATTTTCCATAGTCTTGCAGTTCTACATGTGTATGCAGTTTTTGCAATGTTCTTCCACATTGTGTTTCATTTTCATTGATTATTTAATGTGTTTTTGGGACGTATATTAATGTGGGAAATATTTCATGTACCATTTTGGATTTTTTGATCATGTGAGACAAAACCTAGGATTACCCATTAGTTGTGCATATCCCTTGAATCTTTGAAATAAATTTACAATCATTATGAGAGGATAAAACAAGAGACTAAATGGGTTATAAATTTTAATTGGGTATGATTCATGGTTAAAAAGTATATTTATTTGATTATATGTTATATTTGTGATATTACCAAGGGGAGTTTAGTAGGTATTTAAAAGTTTTTTTTTGGGTTTTGACCCAGCCATAGTTTTTAGTGTATGAAATGTTTTCTAAATTGGAATAATTTTTTTGAAGGTGGTTTTGACCTAAAGGATATGTAATGGGTGTCTTATTAATAAATTTTAAATGATGATTTTAAATAATGATGTGGTCCCTGCCTTGTGAAAATTATTAATGATTGTTTTGAATGGTTGAAAATGTAAATTTAATCCTTGTACCATGTTTGAGATTTTAAAAAGGAAGAAAAAATTTATAAATGGTGGATTCAAGAAAATTTTAAATGTGTATTTATAATTTTTATACTGTTATGTGGTTTTAAATGTATGATGTGACTGTCACCCGTAAATGTATCAATGCGTTGGTGAGATAGTACTAATGATGATTTTTTTTGGAATGTTTACATGGTTATGAAATGACATAGATGTTCAATGTGCCTAATGTAGTACGAGTTGAAAAATAAGATAAATGGGATTTGGAATATAAATGGTAGATGTATTAATGTGTTGTTTCTTGATATTGAGTTACATGAGAATTAACATGAATGAAGAATATTATTTGTATTTTTTATATTGATTTATGATATGGTATAAGTGGTAATGTATAAATAAGATTGTACAAATTTATTGGTGGTTTGGGATAATGGATTGAGGCTCCCCCCAAGGGTTGGGATGGATTGATGCTCTAATCTCACCCCTTTAATGCACATGTTAGGGTGTTAAACTACTGCTCTTGACCCCTAATTGTTATATTGAATGATACTAAATTTACTAATGCTCCATGTTAATTGTGGGGCATTGGATTATATTACATAGATTGGTGATCCAAGGTATAATTGAGGAATTGGTTTATACTACCTAGACTAATTCACCATGGTAACTGTGATATAACTTATTATTGTATGTTTTTTCATTAATGTGATATGGAATATTTAATAATCCCTTATGGGTGGTAATTAAATTTATATTGACATTGCATAAATGATGTACATTCCTAACCCATAGAATAATTGATTAAAATAAACAAGCGAATATTATTAACAAAGGGTATGTTGTAATTTTTTATTAGTGAATTCCCCTTATTATTGAATTAATGTTTACAAATTATGTTAATAATTATTCCCTTAGTGCATCAAAATTTAGTTTTTTGGATTGGATTAATCTATAGAGTTTAATGTATAAAATAGAAAAATTAGATGATTAAATAAATTGTTTCTTTGTTGTATTCTTGTCATGCTACACATGATTTTTCATCATATATTTTTTAATAGAATAATTTTTTTAGAAACTATTGGATGTTGATTAATATGTTGTACTCACACCCTTCTAAGGACTAAATAGAACTTCAGTATGCTTGAAAATTTTTATTATTTTATAAAACACATTTATTACAGGGACATTGTGTTTTATTGTGAATGGAATGAATGGTTAGAGCATGGGAGGTTAGGACCAGTATGTGAGATGGGTCTTGGTTCCATGTCTTTGGTATTTTTTAATTTTTTTATATTGTATGACTTCTGACATGTAATATAACCATAATATAATTATAGCATGTTCTATTTGGTAACTTGTTGGTTTTTTTGCATGATATTCAATTATTTATTTCTTATTGTTATTCTATCTATTTAAAGTACTTGTTCTCTATTTTTAATCATTAAAAAGGGTATATTCCCCCTATAGAATCTATATATACTCGAACTATTAGTTGATAAACTCTGGCGTATAGTTTTGTGTGCCTGAGGTCATGTGTCAATCTAGAATGGTAAACTGGATAAAATGTATACTAGGTCGGGGACAATAAATCATATTTGAAAATAATTCCCTTGGAGTATACATCTTCAAAATATCAATGAAAATGATTGATAAACCTTGGGTTCTTCTACTATTCCATTACATTAACATTGTGAGTGATCCTTGATGGAATGGAGAGAGTGAGGTTTAGACCATTGGAAATTTATGTTATGGATGTATCCTCTCACAAGAGTGACTATTAATGTTCAGAGAGTATGGATCCAATCGAGTTCCCAATCCCATGAAGTAGGGAGACATCACAAAATGATATGGGTAAACCCAAAAATTGATATCCAGGTGCCACCCTCAAGGGATCCCTTCCAAAATGGGACACTATTTGCCATTAGAACAAATGAAATTTCAAACAACCAAAAAATCTAGGTTAAATAAATCAATCGATCGAGACCTCAAATTCAATGATGATACCTTGTCTAGGTTACAAATCATCCACGAAACCATGAAATTTTTAAAAATGTACAAAACTAGTTTTCCACCCAGAATCTACAAACAACATTAATTTGAGATAATATGATGCATCCATTAAGGATGATACAGATACAAAGTGCTCTATTGAACTACCTTTCAGTGAATGAATAGCCTATTGGGAATCCTCTAGGGATGTTACCTCCCCTCGTGTTGAGTATTTATCTAATTTTACAGAGAATCACATTGAAAGAAGGCATTAGGAGTAGCATAGGGTTTGCAAAAGAGGTGGAACCATCCAACGTATCCTTGACGAATGCCGCTGGAATCTCAAAATAAATAGATGACTATAATCTAGAAGATCTCATAGTGGAGAATTCTAAAATATCATAGTCATGGTCATAAAATTTGAAAAAACATCTGTGCATAAGGCATTTTCTTATCCTTCAATATTCTTATTTATCTCGACCATTGCAATATAACATTTTATATAAAATCACATTTTAAAAAATAATAATTTTTTAATTCAACATTCATCATAAACCAATTTTAAAATTTATATAGCATTAATTAAATATAAAAATAATAATTTCATGTTCGAAATATACATTATTTGTTGACAATTATTTTTTAAATCTTAAATCCTTTTGAAAATGGTTTACTTTTAAAATATCCTTGAAAACATATAAATGATTCATTAAAAATTATATAATTCAATATTTAAAATATAATTTTCATTATAAAATTTTCTCCTTGAATATAATATTATAATATCAATAAAAACGTTTTTTTAATATATGGTTTTCAAATAAATCTGATTTCCAACTAGAGAGAGAGATAATGTAAGAATTTCTAAAAAACATTTTGATGATTATCTTATGTACCATGGATTGGAAAAAATGGTAACATTATATGAATAAATCATGAATAAATAGTGTATTTAAATATTCATAATAACTAATGAGATATGGAAAATGATATTTCTTGAATGGAAGCTTAATTGTAAACAATCTTGATAAACTACGAGCATCTATCAATAGACTCATGCTTCCATGGTAACACTAAATCAAAATCCCCAGGAAAAAATTACATTACATGAACAAAAAAAATGAAAATAAGTATATTAATGATATAAATATTTAATGGTAATTATATCCACCCTATAAAATAATATAGGTTCATAACATTGAACGTGTATCAATGATGGAAAATTGGGGAAAATTTATCAAACCGATTATGTATATTTTTAACCAAAGTCCCCACAAAAGAGAGATATTCAAATATATATTTAAAAAAATATAAATTTAATTTTAATAGTCATAAAATTAATTAATGGGAATAATCTATATTAAAAAAATAAATGTGTGGTGAATATTGAATAATTCTCATAGAAAAAAAGTGAGGATCAAAGACCCCTTACTACTAGAGTAACTTTGAAATCATGAGATTCATTGAAGGATAACATCATATGAATATTTTATAACATTATATGGTGGGAAATAATAATATAAAATTTCACAGGTTAGTATATAAACTACATTACAACAATAATTATTGAATATAACAAATATCTCACATAAATAAATGTGAGAGGATAAACCCCTTACCTTAAGAATTAAATTTTTTCATACACATTAAAACCTCTAGTATAATTATTATAAGTGTAATATAATTATACCAAAAAACAATATTATTTGATATCATACCAGATGTATTTTAATTTTTACATTAATACGTATGCATGAACAACGTTTCCATATTCATGTCATATTGAAAAAATGATATTAAATTCCACATATGAATATATGTGTATATATATATATATATATATTATCATTATAGTATCATTATTATGTCAAACATATAATATATTTTTACTAAAACCATCGTTAATATGTTCAATGCAATGTGTGAACAAAACATATCACATTAAGGATGCTATAGTCCAAAAGTCCACAATTAATTTTTTCATAATCCCAAAAAATGCGAAGAAATAATGTTTGTTTTATATAATAATTAAAAAAATTAAATAATATAATATATATAATATATGTATTATAAAAATTTCACTCCAATAACTGTTTTCAACTGTGAATGGTGGTAATGGAAGAAAAAATGAAATCGGTTTGAGAGTCTATAGTCTACCGTACACATGAATGGTGACTTTTTATCCAAATTGATGGAAGTGTGAATGATTGTACATAGAAAAGAAAATATTTTAATAATTATAGGTTTATTAATGGAAATTATATCACTATATAATCCTAGAATAAGATGATTTGTATGGGTGGATAAGGATATAAAACAAAAGTGCTTGTTGAAGGATGTTACCTCATCTTTGGGTACTTCCTTTAGTTTTGAACCACATGACTAACATGTTTTCCTCAATTCCCAAAGTTATACATATAATAATATATAGTTAAAGTGATGATAAAATTTTTTTTATTTTTTTATGAGACAAAGGTCTTGATAATGTGAATAAGTAAGGGGTGATTTTCCATTTTTAGGTGAGGAGGAGGGAAGATCTTGTAAATATACAAAGGTGAACAATATGGAGAGGTATCACATACATCATATTCATCCAATATTGGTAAAATTTCATGAAAAGAGATTATATGGAATATATATTTCCATATAATTTATTTTGGACAGTTTTTATGTTATTTTATTCCCAATGATAAATTTTAACAGCTTAGTAAACCCATTTTTACCATTATCACAATAATTATTATTTTTTAAATTGACTTATATTTTTGGTAAAAACTACATTTACTATAATAAAAATTATAAATCATATTTATTCCAAAATGGGAATGATATTTTTTAAATCATAACCATATAAGTGAATGAAATTAATATAAAATTATTATTGTAGATAGGATGAGACAACGGGTTATTAAAGTGAAAATGTTCAAATGTTTGATAGTTTTATATCAAATTCCAAGGTTAATATTAATTTAGTGACCTAATTTTTTTAAATTTATTTATATTTAATCAAAATTAAATTAAAAAATTAATAAAATATAATATTACAATATTTAAATAAATGAATAACTAGTTTTTAAAATTAAAATTCATCGTTTTACGATACTAATAAAAAAACTCATCCCACAAAATAACAAAATTTCACAGCAAAGTAATTTTAAGATGTATCTTCGAAAAATAAATATATTTTCTTCAAATATTATTTATAAAAGTTTCTAATAAAATATTTAAATAGGTGCACTATTAAAAGGTGGTAAATTTACATTTCATAAAAATATAAATCATTAGGGATTAAAATTGTTTTATTATTATCTATTATCTAAAAGGTGCATGACCTAAATCTTAAATATTTTATTGAATATAATAAGTATATAAAAATAATAATAAATATATTGGAAAAATTTATTTAATTTTTAAGGTAAACCATGTTTGATTTCATATATACTGTTTTCTAGAAAAATATTTCCTAAAATTTCAAAAGCGTTTCATTTTAATTTCAAGTTAATATGTAACCAAATTATTCATATTATTTACATTTTTATTCCATATTTTCTTAATTTGATTAATCTTAATCTCTAAATTATTATTATTCAAGAAGAAATTTTAATTCTTGAAGAATCAAAATCAGTATCCACAAATCATAAAATCCTCAAAATGATAAAAACATATTCAAATTTCCCATAAAACTAAAAACAAACAAAAAAAGAGAAATATAATAAAATTCCAAAAAATCTGAATAAATATGAAAAAATAACCATAATATATTCATGATTAACAAAAGAGGATTAAACTCAAATTCAATATCATTATTTTTATTTTTAATCCCAAAATTACCTAAAAAAGATCATATAAATCCAAAAGGTGATAAATTACAATAAAAAATATTTTCGAAGTAATAAATTATTTTTATCTAAAATAATCATTTTCATATCATAAGGAAAATGGTTTCATGTACCTCTTCCATTTTTCAAAACTCAATAAATTCGTTCCAATTATTACCAATTACATAAAACATCAATAAAATGGGTGCCTAAGACATTAAACATTTGATAATCCTTCAAAAAAAATTCAGTCCCACTAGAGATTTCATTGATTCTCTAGGTGGACGAAAATTAATTGCAGTAGTATTAATAAATGACTTTTAAAAACTTTTCCTTATTTATCAGGATTAATTTATTCATATTAATCTAAATTTGTACATGAATTATAACAATGACACATTAAACTATAAATCAAACACATCATCATTGGATAGATGCTAGGTACCCCATTATTTTTCAATTCAAGGATCTTTTTTTAATAGTAACCAAATCTAGTAACCAAATTAACAACCCCAAATAAAACTTCATAGATCAGGTCATACATTTATTGAGCATTCATTTTCCATAGTTGGAACATTATTTGGGATTTCAAACTTATGTCATTGTGGGATAAATTTCAAATCCCTTCCCATTTTACTATTTATAACAATAGTTATCTCTTGGAAGATATGTTTCAGAAAACTCAGTAAAAAAATTTTAAGGCCAATGATGTCCTTTTACATAAAATTTGTATTATCATGAGGCTAATGATATTCATAAACTTTGTTTCATCCCGTATTTAAATATATTAAATTTACTATCATATTCCTGAAAAAATTGAATAAATACTATACCTATCTTGTGATGTTTTAATCATATTCAACCACTAAATCATTATCCTTTTTCTTAATTGTCAATAAATATTTCTTCATACTTTGTCTACCAACTTTATGAAAATATTTCAAATCGTAGAGATTCTAAATTTTTCCCATTAAATGATATGATTATAATATTTATCTCTACTATTCCGAACCATAGTCCACTATTTTACTTTTTCACTATCAGAACAAAAAATGGAAGGAGTTTCATTATGATGTCCTGAACATCTCATACCATTTAACATATTATATGGGGAATTATTCCATCCTTCTGTTACCAATGAGTTAGGTGATCCAATGAATTATGCGGGATGTTTCCCCATGAAATCATCTAGAATAGACATGTTCCATCATAGTAGATCATGTTCCTATCTACTATAAATACCACATACATTTATATAACCTATCTATTAATACATACTTGAATGAAACTATTGTTTTCTGATTATAACCATATCTTTATGATGATTTGGAATGATAATTTAATATCGATTACTTATTACTATATATTTCTTATTCCATCTACTAAAAATCATTAATAACAGAAAACGTTTATGGGATCCAAAATGGTAATCATTAAATTATATATAATTTTAATTTAAAAAATAATGAAAATTATTTCAAGGAAATATAATATCATTTTCTTAACCAATAATGTTATCTATATTATCCAATGATTCCAACTATATGGACCTAACTATAGAAATTATATATTCTGGAGTTTTTTACTATTATTCCAAGTTTATGATATTTTTAGTTTATGATTTCAGTGAATTATAACATATTCATACAATTTTATCCCATTAATTATAAGGGTAATATTAAACTGAATATCAATTGTTTCCTTCAAATTAATTTCAATAAATTAAAAAATGATTTCTCTCTTTTATAACACATCATGACTCTTAACATGAATTATACCATTCCCTCAACACCTATTATAAAAAACATTTAAAAAAATGGGATGTGAACAAATTTATCATTAAGGGATATAAGTTATAGAAACCATTACTCCACTAAAAAAATGAGAATTTATAAAATGTTTATATTTATCTTCAATGTTCTATTAAGAATATGAAATTAACCATTTATCCATGAAAAAATAAAATGAATATTTCTCAATGAAAATGAATAAACCCCATGAAATAAATTAAAAACATTTTTACAATAACATAAGGATTTATAATCATAATCCACTTTAAAAATACTTTATATTTGAATAACCATATTACAGATATCCAATATATTCATTACCTAATTAATCTATTATGGAATTTATTGAATCCATCTAAAACACACCATGTTAAAATTTAGTGGTTTTTATTACTTTTATCTGGAACACCACATGTAAATAGGTATCGAGATTTCCCTATGCTATCTGGGATACAACATGTTATGTTTTAATGGGATTTTCTCTGCTATTTGGACCATCCCATGTTAAGCTTTTACAGGCCATCCAAGCATTATCTTGGAAAAAAAATGATTAATGATCACATACCATATAATGAATAAAAAAATATTATTACAACTCTACAACATATATAATTTCATAAAAACTATTAAAAACAATAGATAATAACTTTTTTATATCAAAATACTCTTTTCAATTTAAGAAAAAAATTTCAGAATGGAATTACATCACACAATATAAGGACCCCATTTCCATTAATAATTACCTTGAATGCATATATTGTAATAATAATATAATTAAATCTCCATTTTTTGGGGTATATAAAACCATTTTAATATTTTTCAAATTAATATATTTTTAACTGTTATAAAATTAAAAATTAAATTAATATTTTTTAAAAATAATGACCCCTTAATATTTTATATCATAGAAGTGATAATTAATAGAATGAATCAATTATGTGTATTTAGTTTAAATACACATATAAAATATGAAATAAAACATATTATTATAAAATATATTTTCATACATAATCTATGATTGAAATAACCAATAATGTATTTGATTATCTAAAATAAAGGAAATTGTGTTAATAATCCCATTACCTCAATTCTAATTTCTGACGTGTGACCTTTATCATCATTAATAATATAATTATTTAAATTAATTAATTTCATGTGAATTTTTTATTTTTTAATTTATATATCCATTGACCATTATATTATAATTTCATAATTATAAAAATTTATTTCTCACATTTTGATGATATCCAGTACTTGAGTCCAAAATTACATTGGTATAATGCTAATTGCCAAAGTCGTAGTTATTCCTCAATGTAATTGAATAATATTTTTTAAATAATAAAAGACATTATAAATCAATTATACTTATATATATATATATTAAATATGGATATTAAATATGAAATAAGTTACGATCATGAAGATTGTAAGTTGTATTAACAAATGAGTGACGTTTTCAATTTTCAATTATATTTATTGAATGAAGACAAGTAGTATTTTATCAATATATACTAGTAATGAAATAAATAATATCATATTAAACATTTAAGTATATTTATATATGTCATTCATTCTATTTAGTTATGTAAACAAGAATCACATAACATCATGGAGGTTACAATTCACATGTATTATTGAACGATGTTATAACTTTTCAGTCAATTGAATAGTAAAAATTTAAATGATATATTATATTTTAATATTTAAAAATTTCCCATTAATATATTTTATAAATATATATATATATATATTAATTATAGTTGTATAACCAGTCTAGAGAGATGGTGATTGAAATCAAATTACATCAGTTTGTGAGGATGTAGTCCACAAAACACACGGGCGATGAATCATTTTGAAATTTATGGAAAATGAGATTGATATGGGTTATTACATATATATAATAATATATCAGTATATTTTGGTTATGATAGTGATTATTTTATTATTTTAAAAGATCATTAGAACATATGGAATAGAAACCACTTTATTAAAAACAATAACACTTTTTCAGAAAATATCCTTTTCATAAAACCACAAGACCACGGTGGTTAGATTTATTACTAAACTAAGACCCATAGAACGATTATATTAATTCTATACAAAATATATGGGTAGATCATGGATGAAGAAATTATGTTATTATGTAAAATGAAATGATATGATGAGAATCCCTTTTACTATAGAAGGGAGGGGAACTAATGGAAATTTTCAAAATATTCAATTAATACAAATCAATTTTATTTTAAAAATATGAAAAAATTGATATATATAAAATATAAGAATATTTTAGGTCTGAATAATATAATCTAATGAAAATTATACATATTATTAATCTATTATAATCCTTATATTTTGGTTTTAACTCTTATTTAATCCCATTAACTCTTACCATGACAACATAGGTTTTAAATCATTGAGGGATAATATAGTTACTATAAGAAGACAAAAACCAATAAAATAAAATACTATATGGGGATTAATCTCATACATGTGGCATAATTTTTTCATAAATTTAGATAATGTATTATTTTTTTCAAATATAACTCAGCCAACAAAATTAGTACATGTTTTAAGCTAATATTAAAATTCATCTCATAATTATGTTTACCATTAATTTCCAGATTTACCCTTTATCATGTTACAAAATAATTAATTATGTCACTATGCATACTGGTATAAAATAAAAGTTATATATTTAGGAAATATTTTAATTTTGAATAAAAATATTATATACAATTTTAGAAATTTAATTAACAAATATTTAAAAACTAAATTTAATATTTTTTAGACAAACATGATGAGAAAAAATGTTTTAATTCGAAAGTTTTATGAAGTATGAAATATTTTTATATCCCAATTTAATATGAAAATAATTAAAGTGGAATATATTTTACAAATAGTAGTATAATTGATGTAATTTTACATTGAAAATACTTTAAAATATATTTTAATACTATAATTTATTTTGATGAAAATCTAGATTTAATTTTTCTAATTAAATTTATAAATATATAAAAATGTTGTTTTAAAATAGGTGCACCATCAAAAGGCGAAAAAATTGTATTTATAAAAAACAATTATTTTCATAAATACAATTGGATTTAATATTATATCGTGTCTAGAAAAAAATATGGATTAATATTATACATTATATTAAATTTAACAATATAATCCAACACGTTTTATTTGTTTAATGTATTTGGATAAAACACAACTGTGTATATTTCAATATATAATTAGTAAAATAATTCCATTTATTTTTAAAGGGATTTATTTTCATTTATAATTTATTTTAATACAAATATTTTATTATATATAATTTTGAAAAACCATATTTTCATCAATCGAATTATCATATTCTTACCCACCATTGTAACAGCTAGGTTATAAGGGTGACATTTAAATTACAATATTTTTTGTTCATTCAAGCTCAATGTGGCATTTCATGTACCCTTTTGAAAAATGTGTTTCATTATTATAATATTATGAAGATCTAACATTTTTCTTTCATTGATGAGTAAAAAACATTATATATCATTAATAACTAAAAATGTGTTTATTTCAACAAATCAAACTTGTAATATGATTTTATATAAGATGAAACAACTCATTTCAATTAGTATTTATGTTCTAAAAGATTTATATGTGATTAAATATATTATATAAATCGTAGTTAAAATTTACAAAAACAGTTTATGATAAAAACATGGAGATAAAATATAGATCTATAATGGAATATTTTGAGTATTTTATTTATACATTGCAATATGTATATAATCATGATCAAATCATTTATATAATGATGAATTCACTTTACATATGGTTCTTTGGGAAGAAAAAATGGGTATTTGAGTTCAACTATCTACATACCAGTAGTGTCAGAAATAAGAGAGCCCAAATCCACTAAATTCGATTTTCATTGAATCAAATTACGTTCAATATGTAGTATTACCAACTGAAATTTTAGTATGTTGTATTATAATCTATATATTGATTATTAAATTCTCGGGTTCTATGCCGAATCAAAATGAAATGTTATTACCATATTATCACAATCTGGAAATAATTTCTACATTTTCAATCATATAGGTTGATAAATATTTTAAATTATAATGGAGGGATACAAAATTATTTCTTTATATATATAAAGGTTATAATTTTTCCCAATTGATTCTCTGATAGATAAAATACCATTTATGTAGTAAGAATATAACTAGAGAGTATGAAATTTTTTTATTATTTGGGTGTTATATTTAATGATATGAAGTTGAATATTTATTTTTGTTAATAGAGGCTAAAATATATGTCAAGATAAACCTCTCATTTATCATTAAACACAATATCGTTTTTTGGGAAGCATATGAAATTTGGTTTCTGAACGATCTATTTTTTTTAAAGTATTGTTTTTTACTATTTTTTTATTTATAAATTTCCCTATTTGTTTGTTATTATAACATAATATTGATCCCAACACTGCATTGCTTTTTATAATCACCTATATAAAAAATTGAAGCACCCTATTTTTTCAAATTGATATTCTAAACATCATACCCCACCTGACATGGATCAATAACATTAGGTTTCCAAAGATAAAGTATAGGGTAGAAACCTGGATGTCAATTTAAAAAATGAATTCAATTACTACAAAATTTCATAAAAAACCTCTTAACTCCCCAATTTTGGTTGATAATATAACCTCTATAACTCTCGTACTAATTGGTTCACCCCCTATGGTTCCTGATATCTCTTTATTTCATTACTGTACTAATTACATGGAGGCTATTCACCCTCTAATTTTATATTATCCCTCTCTAAGAGTCATGGATAATATCTACCATATCTCTATTCAACAATATTTTTAATAATTGCTTCATATATTATTTTAACGGTTTTAATATGTTTTTAGTCTTATATGATATTATTTTGTGGTTGTTTAATTATTTTTGAATGAATTTATAATACTTTTGAGGTGTTTTCTCTTGTGTGGAAAATAATATAATTCGTTATATTCTTATTTTAAGTATTCTGATAAGTCTAAAATTTACATCGTATCCCAAATACATATTTTGAAGTGACATATGATATATGACTTTGTAGGAAAGGTAACACAATTCAATAAAAATTTCTCATAATATAGCCCAAAGAATACAATATTTCTATTATGTAAGAATATATTTTCATAATACATGTCATTTTGTTAATATAGAATACTCACATTAGATATATACTTTGGGAGATGATGAAACTCATAGTATTATTGGTCAATATTTGTGAATTCTCATATAATATGTCATTTTATTGGATTCTTGAACAATTTAAGATACTTTTTTTGTGGAAAACTAATAAATTTTATGAGAAAAATATATCATGTAGTTGTGAACCATACAATTATTAATTCAATCATCTATTTTTTAAAAATTATATTTAAAATTATATTTAATTTTATTTTTATGAAAATTTAAAATAGCTATTCACCATTAAATCAGTTTAATATTTATGTATTTCATTCTAAAAAATTCAAAGAGTTTAATAAGTAAGAATTTTGAAGAATAAAATATATAATTTTATCATTTAATGTCTCTACAAAAATTTATTAATAATTAAATGTTAAAAAATAACGTACAATTGAATATGAAAATATTTTAGCTATGATATTTTTCATGCTGATGAGTTTGTATGATTTGTGATGTGATGTAGTTCTTCAAGAAACGGTTAGGTTGATTATAATGGGAAATTAATTTAGGCCTATGTAATTTGAATACTATTTTGATGACTAATATTTTTGTAATAAGCAAAATAATTAATTTTCTTATTTTTTAATCATAATGAATATTCCTTATTTAAATAAAAAAATTTATTCAATTGATGTATCGATAACATAAATTTTAATAGATGTTGTGTAGATTATTTTTTCATAGTTATATAACTGACTAAAATAATATTTAGGGAATGTGGTGGATTTCATAATTCATCCCAAATAAAGAAATTTTGAGTATCATTGTGTATGATTCGAGTAATGAAACTCATAAGTATGTGTGATGAAATTAAATTCTAAAAAGTATATATTTTCTAAACTTAATAGTATTCAAATTAATTTGAAGAAATATTTTAAAATATGGAATTTTTATGGATGGATTATGTGTGTCAATAAAGTGAGAGAGAAAGTGATCGTTATTGTTTAATAAATGAATATTTGAAAATATTCTAGGGATAATGTAAAAAAGTATCAATATTGAGAAGAATATTTTAGAATTAGAATTATATCATAACCAACACGAAGTATGAAAAGTATATTTGAATATCATTAATGATCATTGAAAATGGCCCACAAGAATAGTTTATATATTAATTGAGTGACTAATGATATAATTCTAATTATATTTCAAACATTGGTATCTCTAACTGGAAGATGCAATGTCCAACGTGACTCAAGAAGTGCATAGTGTGATTAAAAAAATGTCTGACAATAATAATAATAAATTATTCTTATATGGAATTATTCATGTTTTGGGAGAATATCAAGCCATAACATGGAGTAGGAATTTTTAAATGAATCTAATAAATATATAAATTTTGGGGTCTTTTTATTTTTAAATTTACATATGAAAGGGGATATGTAATTAAATATTTCTTTTTATTAAATCCTAAATCATCAAAATTGTTGATTTTAAAGTGAAAGAAAATATATTATATTGATCTCCATTCATTTATTTCCCCTTCTATAGGGTGAAACACATTCCTAGGAACATCGATTGTTAATGGTGTAGTTAAATTAACTTGATGAAAATTAATTGTGAGAATGGATAAAATTAATTCTTCAAATATCAGGTGTGTTGTGATGCATTTTGGAAAGAGATATCACATATTTAAGGGTAGTATGTTTTCATACCATATGATAAAAGTTGATCTAATCTACTATATATATATAATACATTTGAAGTTTGATTAAAAAATCGAGAATTTAAATCATATGTACTTATTAGAAAAAGGATACAAAAATGTATTCTGAAAAAAATCTTCACTGTAAATATAAGATAAATTAAAAATACATTATGAATGAAATGTGAAATTAAAGAAGGAAAAATTTTAAATATATGAAATATAATTTGATTGTATAAAAATACGTGAGGGTTAAATCAATTATTAATACATTACAAACGTTTTGGAAATTAGGAATTTTATTTTTTATTGGTAAAAATATAAAAGTCTCTAAAATTAGAAAGATGATCATTAGTAACATTCATCAAAATTTTACTATAATAATTTCATCGAATGAATACATGGAAGATATATTGTCACAACTCCTCCCCCCCCCCATTAGTACACCAAATAGACTAGTAGTGGAGTGAATGTGTGACCCCTGAGTGTCGCCTCTATTAGGGATATGGAATGAAACTAGAACCAATTTTATAAAACACTAAAATTTGAAACATCTCTTTCAAATATTATTTAAATAGAAATAAATAAGTTGATATACATTAATCATCAACAAAATAATATTCAGTTGAAATTAATTAATTCAGATATTCCAAAAGATTTTGAAATCTAAAATGTAATATATGAAGGAAAATAAATCCATGATAAACTCAAAACTCCAAGATAGCTACATAATCCACCAATGATACAAGAAAATAATACTTAATCTACGTGATTTATTTCTCATAAACATAGTAAATAGTGATTCAATGACATATTGGTTGTATTCAATAGGTTATTCATTCTAAATAATACACATCTTAGTTCAATAAATATTAATGTGTATACATGAATTATAATCATGAAGTAAAAATATTCATAATGTAGTCACAAATTGGAATAAAAAAATTTGTTATTTATTTTGAGACAATATATATCAAATGATTAAATCATATAATGAAATAAAGCTAAATTTTTTATGTTTCATTAGATTTCATATGACCTAGTACAATTCAAAAACATTTCCATTATAAATACCCCCACAAAATGGTAATCATTAATCATGAACATCCTCACCAATACTGATTCACACAATCTATAATTATCCATGAAAATTTTATTCATATATGCCCAGTAATTTCTATCACTACACTAATCTATCAATATAGATGTGTAACCTATAATTGGTATTTAACAAATATGGTAAAAACACAAGATTAGAATTATAATATGAGAATATATCAAAATTTAATGTACACCATCATTAAATATCCACATCCCACATATTTATATCCAAACCACCCCATATATTAACATGACACCATTTCCAATATATAACGACAACACTCATGAATAAAAAGATAAATCGCTATAATAGCCACTTTTCCAAAACCTATGTGGTAGGGTAATGTAAAATAATTACTTCAAAATATTTCACACCTCCTTCTATGTAAAACCCTAATCTATAATCTTACTAATTTTATAATCATTTTTATATTTCGTATCATGATCATGATGAAAATTAACCCCATTGCTTACCCTACTATACCTGATTCCCTCCGTTAATTTTTCATTCCACCATCATTACATCATTAGGTAATCCACATGCCACTCTAACTCAATTCATGATATGTCACAAAAGGGTTTTTTTCATTCATGGATCTGGATTTGTTGTGGGTCCATGTTTTTTCCCATGTTCATGGTGTTATGGGTTTTAATTTTGATGTGATATTTTGGTTTATCTTTTGTACCGAAATAATTTATCTCTTTCCTCAATTTGTATTTTGTGAAAAAATTATATATTGGGGTTGGTAGTGTGAGGCACCCAGTTCATACATGGGGTTTAAAACCATGCACCCTTCTCAAGGAAAATGTATGGCCTATGGGTAAATTTGGATTGTGGCTAACAGAGCAGTCTTCCCTGCTTATGATGATAGTGTTGTATAGTTTCCACATGGGTTTGTAAACTGTGTGGGAAAATTGTGCCACTTTTCCAAGACATTAAGGATTATAAAATTTATGTTTGTTCCTCTCAATATTTAACCACATGTGGCTTCTTACTAAACCCATTCAATCATACCTTCCATTGGAAACTTCATATAATCCTCTTGGGTCCCTTAGTCTCTCTTTATTTGGTGTATTTGGGGTGGATTCTTCAAGGAAACCACAAGTATGGTATTTATCCTTTGGTTTCTTCCTCCATTATTGGGTTTATCCTCTTATTCCTTGGGGTTATGTTTCTCAAGCTAGTTGGATTTCCGATATAGGACTATATCTCGTTATTTAGTTTTTAATATGGACTTTTAGTGTTTGATATTTCCTTGATAGGGTCATGTGGTGGCGCAGTGGTATTTTCTCACAAATTTCTAAATTGTTCAATGGTTGAGGAAGGTGGTTCCAGGACATAATATTTTAAGATTATATTAATACACTTCACTTTCATTATAAATCTGTTCTATGAATTTATTTTGTGTTGTGAAATCTATTTTGGAAGAGATCTGAGATACATTTCTGTTGAAAATGTGATTTTAAAAAAATGGTGATCATTTTTAGATGCTTTTTTGTAGTATTTTTTAAGTGTGTCTTCATTGTTATGTGAAATGTGCAAAGTGGGTTTTCAATGGAACATAAGTTTCCAATGTGTATAGAAATATGTTTTTAATGGGAAACGGAATAATTTGCAAAATTGGATTTTGATTTTCACTTTTAATTTTATTTTTGAATTGTGTAAATGTATGAAATAACATTTAAAATTCAAATTAATTTGTCTATGTATTTGAAACGAAAATTGGCCCATAAAATTCATTAAATTGATTATGTGACTTTCTTATGATAATTTCAAATGGGTTTAATGAATTTTACGAGTTGTGGAAACTTCTATGATAAAATAGATTTGGTATGTGCTAATGGGAATGTTGGTTCGTTTAAGGAAAAAATGGATTTCTTGTTGTATTTATATATGCCATGAAATGTGTATGGCAAAGTTGTAGTATGTATGAAAATTAAATGTAAAATTGAATAAAAATGGAATAATAGGTATCTATGTCAGTAGACTTGAACTAATACACTAGTGATACTGTAGAGGATTGTCCAGGTTTCACATAGCTAGATTGGAGATTACAATACTAATGAATCTATGGTGTTTATTGATCAACAAAATAATTTTATATTTTACTCCTCTATAGTGGCTTGCCCAAGATGACACAGATTATTGTGGTTTATAAACCCCATTTCATTGAGCTATGAGGTTCTATTCGCTCACTGGAGCTACATTTCTCATTTCTATTTACCCATAGTGCTCTATTGTGACATGATATTTGTGATTAGTGGTCCATCTGTTGAATTATAGTGGAACTTGTGTATTTTTCATTTACATTAAAAAAATTTGTTTATAAATAGGTTTCCTTGAATGATTTTCCTTGAGAACGATCATTACCTAATATTATTTTTTAGTTTTTTAAAGGAAATTACATAATTTTTCGTGTTAAATTATATTCTAATGTTATATAATTGAATAATTTTTTTTTGGAGAAATCATACAGGGATTTGGCACACACTATACAAACATATTTCTGAGAGTGTAGATTTTATTATTTATGAGCTAGGTAAAATAAATTCGTGTTGTGGTGATTCTGGTGGATCTAGTTTATATATTTCTCCTAGGTGTTGTTCTGGTCAGGGATTTAATGTGATTCCTCTAATGTTTCATGGAGTTTTTGGAATAGTTTTATGTTTTCTCATACATTACTGTACTTTTTGTATTGATTTTAAAATTTCAATCGTTGAACCTGAAAGTTATTTATCCATATTTATATTTGGTTATTTACTGATATGTGGTTTATTTCAATGGGTTTTAAATTATTATCCTTGTGGTTGAAATCATTTGGAATGAATTTATTTGATACCTAAGAAATAGTTTCGATCCCATGGGGTTCAGGAGCACCCATCAGTCCATGGCATGGACCGTGTTGGTTGTCGGGTGGGATGGGTCCTTGGCTTGGTTCATGAGATAATCCCACTATCCTCAAGCCATAATTACCCTTGAAAATACTTGAATTATTCTAGATATAAAAAAATAATAGATATAACCATTTTGATCTGTCGCAACCCAGAAATGCGGGATTCACTCTATTTTCCTTCTACTCCCATCATTCATTAAAAAGAATGCCCTTAACTAAAACTATAATAGAACATCCATATATGAATTATCATGTTTCAAAACAAGGTTGAAACATCTACAACACATCCATGTTTCATATAGAGACTACAAAAACCACAATTTCACCTTTCCAATTCTTTTTCAAACACATTATTTAGCAATACTGGCCTCCTTAAGTTTAATTATACAATAACTCAATCTATTTTATTTAATAATCATGATCATAACATGTCCCACAATAGGTCTATATTTCACTATTTTCATTAATGAATTACCACACAATAATTTCCATCCCTTGTTCAAAATTATATACATTTGTCTAAATATATTCCATTTCAGTTCACCATAGTTATCATATTAACACACAACCAATTCCATACATATGATTATAGGATTTTAATAATTATCATTTTTAGTAATATATCAAAATAATAATCTAAATATATCACAATTAAAATCCATAATAAATCTATATAAATAAATGCATCAATCAAAAAACATAACTCCCAACATAAACAATAAATAATTGGATAGTACAAATCATAATTGAAACAATAGAATTATATAATCAACCCATTAATTTATAACTATAATTATTTTAAATTCACGAAATTTTTTTAAATCACTTATTAATAGATTTAATTAAAAAAATTATGAAATGGAAATATCACCACAAATCATGTGATGGTTCAATAGGCAGAACACACAACAATTATAATAAAATAAATATATTCCACATTACCAAAAATTCAATTTCAATATCAATGTTTAAGGGTTTAAACTGTTATGGTTGTATAAAAATATAATAATTTTATCAAGATATGTTGCACACACCAAAAAGATATCAAATAAATGATGATCAATTTGTATCAAAATGATATTATAATGACAGATGAAACATACCTTTTGCTTCATGATTCTTTCAGTTGATTCATTTTCATAATAAAAATTATTCATTAAATATTTTTTCATATATATTCATCCCATAAATTAGAAACACCCATTACGAAACATTCATAATCAATGAAAAAAACACTATTAAAAGAAAAAAAAATTATTCATTGAAATATTATAAAAAATAATCATTAGATTATACAAAACGGATGTCTAGAAATAACAAACATTGATTATATGTAAATTTTCACTATAAAATAAATTATAACTACGAAAATAAAATAAATAATGTAAATACTTGGATATTTTTTCCAAAATAAACTTAATTTTTTATTACGAAAATTTATTTTAAAAAATCGGTTCTCCATCAAAACATATATCAAAAAGGAAGATATATGATGTTAATTAAGAGTGGAGGGAATGTTGAAGAGTACCTTGATATGAAATTATTATCTAGACGAATAGAAATGTTCAAATCACAAATAGATGTTTCCATAGAGTGGTGAGAGTATTAAGAGTGATATATTGATTGAATGAAGAATAAGAAAAATATTTCCAATGGTAGATACCATTTATTTATATACGAATATTCCAAACACAACCCCATAAAATAGTGAATTTCATTATACCAATGGTTATTCCTTGTTAAAAATAAGATATTATTACTTATTATTTGAATTAGGTTTTCACCAAATTATAATAAATTTAGAAAATGTCAAAAATAACCATTTTTTCACACCATATCCTCTACTACAGTGTATAAAATTTATCCATCTATATTTATCAAATCATGCAATGGATTGTGGTGTGGTGAGATCCATGAAAGCATTTAATTGTCTCATTTAGAAAATATGTTGTCTCTTTGACTTATTTATTGATTAAATATTATTCCAATAAAATCAGAAAAAAATACATTCCAGATATCCATGTTTCACACAAGTTAATTTTCCAAACAAAATAACTTCTAAAATGGAAAATATTGATATTTCACTACTCATGGAACAACCTATCACTGGGTAGGCCAACCTTTATATATAAATAAATTGGACCTATGTAAGGTTAGTCATATTAAATTTTACATGAGCATTAGGTGTCTCATGGTACAATTATGTGAGATATAATCATCCAAGCAACCCTAAAAATCGAAACTTCTGTTGTTTTACTTACAACTGTGTACTAATCACCAAAAAAATTACCAATACACTATTATATGAGATAGGTTATACCATCGCATAGATACAGTTGGGCCTTTATTCATAGAAAAAGTCCAATCATTATAGAAACCCAGCATATATTAACCACCATTTCACCCCAATGAACAAAAAACTAATTAAAAAAATTCATAAATATGAAAACAATCAATAAAAAATGACATTTCCCACACTCATCACTCCATGATATCCTGAACAGAGAATTCCACAACCTGTTCTACTACATGATGTAACATATGATAACTAAAACATGAATTGAACATCCTAAAATTCCTCAAAGATTTCTCAATTCAATTATTTCAATAATCACTCATTATAATGGGTTCAAATGGTTACAATCACTTAATTAGATACCACATAATATATTCACATCCATGAGGATTTAATAAATAACATTATTATAGGTAAAAGTGGAATATTCTGAACAATATCCTTATAATACTACTCCACGAAAATCCTCTATTTTGAGAACATGACCCCAACAGATAATTCCAAAAAAGCACATCACTACCATTTTATCATGACACTAAAATGTCATCTCAAAATAGTCTACATTGTAATATCCATCTTCCAAGTAATAATGTATCAATGAATAATTACTTTTAAAAATATGAAAAATTAGAGTGAAAATATTAATAATTTTTAATACTAATTATTTATAAACCATTAATGATAAAACGGGAAGGAAAAATTAAATTTATTTTCCTAAAACCATAACAAGATTATTAGTGAAAGGTGATTTAAACATCCCAAGAAATTCCCACAACTAAATTACTACCAATGACTGTTAAATATATTTCAACTTATGGTTTTCCTGATCATTTATCCACACAATATTGAACATGATTTAAATCCGATCACATCACACTAGAAACCTATAAATACTCTTTCCGAGAGATAAAATTCACACTATAAATATATATGATCATATCAAACAATTTTTCCTCATAATTAAAATTTAAAAAGTCATGGAATTCCTTTCAATAATCCATGTCACTCGAGATTGATATTTTTAAGAACCACCCATTATAGAAAATCCCTAATTCACATCTACTTCTTAGTTTCTCACCTCTTCACAATACACAATCTGAAGAGTCAATATGGTCTTCTTGATGTCTCATGTAAATTACAAAATCATTAAATATTGTTATTCATTCCAATAAGATATAAATATTAAGAACTATCTTATTTTTTCCAAAAAATATTAATAGATGATACATTTTCTCTCATAGCCCAGTTAAATCACAAGAATCTTCCTTATAATTTCATTAATAAACTATTAGTAGACAAAATACTACTTGAATATTTTAATTAACTAAACCCATGTAGTTTCTTCTATGTCAAAAAATTTTATCTCCCACCACTATTATTTCTCCTTCCAAAAAAAATTAAATCCAGCACCACAACATGAAATTCAACAAGAGGCATCACCATCCAAATGGGGACCTCTGTATCTCCAAAATAAAAATAAATAATAGTCTAGAGGCTCCATTGATTTACTTTAATAACTCTTTAAATAGGAAACATTACCAAGTATATATTCAATAATTCATAATTCACATTTACACAACCAAATATTAATGAGATTTCAGTTGAATAACATTCAACCAACAAAAATAGGGTTAGAAAAAAGAACCCAAGTAACATAATCATCATTAAATACATTTCTCAATAAAACAGAAAGATTATGAATTACTATATAAATTCAAAATACTATAAAAAACTCCATAAATCTTTAACACTATTCACCACCAAGAGAAATATTACATAACCTCTAGCACCCCATCCACATATTCCCATACCATCCAAGACATAATAACATAAAATAAAATATCACATCTTATTTCGCATATAATTAAACAATCCAAATAAGCATAGATAGTTTTTTCCAAAGATATAAATCATGGAATCCCATCCACTATATCAATATATATTCCGAATTAGTTGGCCTTTACTCCCAAAAACTCCTTAAGACATTCCACAATGTCTAACCTATTTATAGGGGAGATTATCCCTCCAAATATATCTTAATCCATACGTTACAGACATAATCCAATTCCTTTTCAAAACAAGTCAGTTATTATGAAACAAAATCAATGCATAACATTATATTTTAAATTTAATAAATATAGTAATTTATATTATTGAATATAATTTATACCATATCATCAAATCATTTTTTAAACTACATTTTTAAACATATCCAGTCCTCTTCAATTCTTATTTTATCTTCTGTTTATGGATATTGAGTATAAGAAATGATTAATTTATATGGTACATAATAATAATAAAATCCAGCTATAGATAATAATGAGATAACAAAAGATTCATCTTAATTTAAATATGATTAAGTTTCTAATAAAAGAACATCATCATGTGGTTTTAGATATTATAAACAACCCTTTCCATTAACAACATTATTTCATTACACTTATATAAAAGATGACTTAATCAACTCATCCACAACAATAACACAAAATCATTATCACATGAATCTCCACATGAAGAAATTACACCATAAAGGCATCTAGAATATATATATTTTTTAGAATAAATTATTCTATTGAAGGCATATAATTATTTTATGGAAACATATAATCAATTTTCAGATCATATACAATGTTAAGATTCATCAATCACAGTCAAATAAATTCATTATTGGTGTATTTCAACTATATCATTTAATAATTATTAAATAACATAAATGAAAATATTTATATGGGGGGTTATTTACCATTATTTTTCTAATAGTAAATAAATTCCTTCTCCAGTCATATGAATTCTAATAAATCATAATTCTATTTTGTGATTGAAATTACTTGATTTCACATTGATATTATTATATGAAATCATTAATAGAAAACTTGATTATAATATTTATAATCATTTTTCCATAATATATTTAACTACATGTTATGAGTATAGGTATTCTCTCCAAATTAATAAATACATCATTTTACTAATCAGATTGATACATCATGATAATAATTCATAGATTATATATATTTTTATCATGTTATAAATAGTGTATCATGATCCTATATTTAATAATGGTGACACTATTCCACTCTCTCACCAATGTATATCATAATTTCAATTCAATAATATTTATGTTTAATTTTTTACAAATTTTCAAGTGTAGTCCACACATAATCCTTTCAATAATGAATATTTCATTTTAACATTCATTTTCATCACTGTGAATGATCAAATATAATATAATAACTACATGTGAAAATTTAATAAAATGTTAACATTCTATTTGTAAATTATTAAACACCACAGAAACAATATTCATCCTAATATTGAAGAAAAAATATAAAATTTGTATATTTAATTTCAAATAAAAACATATTACATGTCATGATTAGAATGTAGTAAATTGAATATGATCAATAATATATATCAAAATACTTTTAATAATTGTTGTAATGAAATGTCTTCCTGGTCAATCAACAAAAAAATTACTATTGGAAATGTGAATAATATATGTTTTCAATGTGATATTTTATGCGTAATTGTCATCCTCTACTAAAAATATTAATATCCCTTTTTTGAAAGAATGAAAATGTATTTCTTTATTATATAACACTTTTGTTTAAAAAGAGAGAAACAAAAATGTCAAACAAAATATAAAATAATGGATCCATTAAATCATAACATAAGTCTAATGGATTTAATATCCATAAATTATTTACATGAGATATTATTTAACTATATATCTAGTTCATCCATTAAATGATCATTGAGCATGAACAAAAACTTGTCATGGGATTTGATGTACTCATGTACATTATCATTCCCATACCTAAACCCTGTAATCCTTATCATATCATGC
The DNA here is from genome assembly GCA_963277665.1 of Viscum album. Lineage (NCBI taxonomy): Eukaryota > Viridiplantae > Streptophyta > Magnoliopsida > Santalales > Viscaceae > Viscum > Viscum album. Next base: position 723,569,954 of record OY728141.1, read on the forward strand.
TTGTAAATATAAGAAAACTATTCTGCAATAGGAGACACCGTTAAAAACAAAATCATCATCATGTTGGCTTCATAATCAATATATTTAACAATTATAATAGATTACAACATCTTTAATCTTGATTTCCAAAGAAATTCCAAGTATTCCCCAAGAACTGTACTAGACATCACCGGATGGAAAACAACATTGGGGGTTCACTATCCACCAACATAGATTTTGACTTCTTCATGGGTATAATCTCAATTGGTGGTAGAAATTATGAGTATTTAATCCTCTATTTGTGAATTTCCCTATGACTCTTTCTTCTCCTCATACTTGAAAGCACCTTTCAATGACCATATTTAACTGAATATCCAATTACTATGTTGGATGGTTTATCACTAGAATTGTTCCTAGGTCCAATTTTCTCACCCATACAGAACTTGACTGGTTTTATATTAAGCACCTTCACTAGATCATCATTATAAAATCCTTCAAAATATTTACCAAGATTAATATGAACCTCATCCCTTCTAGTACAAAACAATATTGGTTCCATATCTACCTCTTCCAAACATCCATAAGAGGTACATTTTCCTAGGCATATTGCATCATCAAATGAAGAACATATATGAGTCTTGGTAACTCCCTCATCCTCTATTGGAATCTCCTGATCATAGTTTTAATTTTTGCCACATCAGACATCTCCACCTTGAGAACCATAAAGATTACAAGTGTTTAAATACACCATACATACATTAGAATCAGAAACTCTTGAAATGAAATAAGTCGAAGCCACTTCATTACCCCGAGTCACCAAAATACCTATAGAACACCCCAATCATAGATTGTGTCTCAACCTTCCAGAAATGTCATATATTTTTGTGTCAAATTGTGTTCCCATATATTTAATTGACACCCCCTTGATGTCCTCCCACAAATTCATAGTCCCAACATCATTGATATGAGGTCGATTAGTATTAACTACCTCACAACCTGTAATTGGTCCACCAAAATCCACCACCAAGGTGCTTCCACCAACAACAAAAACCTAACCAAGGACCAGACACATATCCATAGCACTGAATCCATACTACTTACACATTAGTTTTCCACACCAGAAAAACTCCATTATATATATACCATTTTCGTACACCAGGGATAGAATTTATATCCATATTTAAAAATAATGGACTACCTATAACTGAACTTGTCATCAATAATAAACCTAAAGAACTCAACATGAAGCATCAACATGTGAAATTCAACACATATTCTAGTAGAAATTGGATGGATAACAGCCAGAGTCCTACTATATGAATAGTGATATCGAACAACTAGATTTACAAGCATACTGATAATCATTAGATTTTGAAATGGAATTGGATGTTTTGATTATCTCACCCAAACCCACATTGTAGGTGATTAATGTTTCATATGGAGGTTGTATGTTCATTTGAAAGAATGAATTTGAGTTCCATTGCAGTTTTGAGGTGCACTCGACCAAGATAATATTATATCTTAATAATAGGTGAACTATATCATGATGTTTTTGGAGTTTATGAGTCATACTATCAAATGCTCTTGCAAAACCCAGGATCCCTAGATGAAGTGATCAGATTCACCGAATGATGCTTGTATATTCTTGAATCATTCTGTAAGCATCTGATATAGCTTGGAGGATGTGTTAGTTAACTCCCAATTCTAAATAAATAATTGTGCGGATCTATTGAATAAAATCAGAACCTTTTAAATGAGAGAGATAAGCAGAATGAGATGGATGCATTCATGATTGGAGAATGGGGAAAAGAGTGATGGTCTACCTCCAAAAATGGGCATTGAAATCCCCTCCCCCTTCATGGGGAGAGGTTTAGGTGTATTTACCACAAATACCTAGGGCATGGAGGTTGGAATATAAGAGAGATGAGAGCTACTCTACTAAAAACATTTAATTACCATACAATGGATTAACATATTATGCATTTCAATAATATCAATGAAAATAAGTTGAACAAAAATTTATTATTTCATGCATGAGGATAGAACATTATTGTTTTGATAATAATATATCAATGGTGTATTATATTCTAGTGAATTACCATACATAACATACATTTAAGGTAATGAAATCAGTTCAAAAATAAAATGAAATTCATAGAAAACTATAACATGGTAGTAAATGATATAAGAACACATTAGAACCAAAATATAATTATAATTTTATCCAATAACAGTAGTCTTGAATTTTAGTTTGCATTATTCCATAAAAAAGTTATACACCATTCAAAAACTCTTCAATATATTTTCAAAATATTAATGTTAAATCATTGTGGGACACAAAATTTTATGTCAAATATGTTATCTATTATCTATATCACATATTTTGATAATATTCCACTATTTATCTTTGCGATTCACTAAATAATCACCCCATGTAATACCACAAACAAAAAAATAAATCTCAACGAGAATTATTAATACAACTTTGTCATGAACCCCCTAGAATGGTACCCCATTGTGTCTAACAATGTAGATAATGGTTGATCCCTAAGTACAACCTCTTGTAGGAAATGGGTTGGGAAAAATAACCAAGTGTATAAAAAATCAAATTAGAGTCATTAACCTAAAAAATGACTTCTTGACATTAGTTATGTGGACATCCACCAATAAAAACCCAATTAAATTTCTATTTATGTATTTTTTTAATAATCTTAAATATAAAAACATTTCAAATGTGAATCATGATGGAAAATACATGAATGAAAAACAATAAACTCTAGGATAGAAATAAACTCCACAAAGGTTACCCAAAAAATAGATCCATATTCCATTGATGTATTTTGTAAACACTATGAAAACAATTGTGGCATGATAACGTTGGAACTAAATTATTGGAATATAATTTTTAAATATAATCAGATCTATGAAATTAATATATATGTGTATATTTCACTGATAATAAACAATGTAAAAATTTATAACATATCACCAGAAGAAATGTAATCATCATTGTACTAATTTAAAGATATCATATATCAACATGGAAAGCTTATATAAAAATAAAATTTTAATCCACAACTATTCACAATACAACATATAAAAATATATATACAAATATTCACCACACATATTGTAACCAAAATTAAATTACATAATCATTAACCATGATACCCAAATCCATAAAAATCACCAAAACACTACTCCCTTCATACCTAGTAATTTTATTCACCGATATTACATGCCTACAGAGTTGTGCACCCGTAATGTTATAGATAACCTACAGTGAAAACAAACTATTTATTAATATATATATAATAATGGGTACACATAAAAATCATTCATATCACATAAAAATAAAATAACTACAACCACACCAACACATGATCCCACATTCCACCATTTACCAACAGTATCCACAACCGTCAGATATCTATAACGATTTCTTCTCAATATTTACTATATCAAATCATATGTTACATGGAAATGTACATGTGAATGAAATAGTATTTATTCCATAATCATTTAATCAATATATCCCAATATATTCGTCATAACATCAATATCCTTATCACAACATGGTATCATTATCTTTTTCATTATCAACCTCATGTCTTCCCCTTACCTTGCATAACCCACCCCATATATCTATCATACCATAAAAACCACATCATCAGGTACACCACATTCAACATTAAATCCTTTTATGATCATATAATCCATGACAAATATTAACCCTAAAAAATCTATAACTACTCTGAGCCATTAATACCTATAAAGAGATGAAACAATTATGATCCTATACGACCCATAAATTTATGTTATTGTGAATCTTTCCTTCTTTTCAATCATTGAACCATAACTACCTAAATAACTAATGTTCTAATATAAAAATAATTTATCAAGAAGTGAATTTTGGTGAAATGTAGTAAAATCAATAGAACTACAATGTATTCTAATTAATTCTACATAACCAACACATTCAAATATATATACATTTTCATTAACATAATTTTCTCAGATTCCTACCCTTCCATTACATTAATTATATCAATTTTGTAACTAATTATAGTGAAGGTATAAGTCAACAATTCGAGGAAAATTTGGAAACTAGATCAATGGAATATCAAACTATAGATGGTATATATATATCATTGGATAAATATAAAAACACATGAAACATCCATTAACCTTCGAAAATCATTTAACTAATTAATGATTTGAACTCAATTTATTCATTAATGTATGTTTGCTGCATATTAACTCCATAAATAAGAAATGATGATATTGAAAAAAATATAATAAAAGGATTAGAACATGAATATAGGCATGTAATAGAATAAGATTAGGTATAATCTTTAATATCATTCCTTATGATACAATAGAATACTAGAAATCACATATATGAATTATAAGATAAAAAACCTACAGAAAATAAAATATCATCTTTAGCTAAGTGGCGTCAAATGAAACACCGTTAAAAAATCAATTGGGAACAACATTCAGAATTTGTTAAATATATTCTCAAAATAGATTTCCCAGAAACTAAAATTCTAGATAGAAGAAGAACAAGAAAAAAATAGATGATGGAAAAAGGCAGTGTAACTTTATTTGTCCTTCGATATAGATATATTAATATGATAGACTCTTAAGATATGTGACCGGAGAGTGGTTAAATGAATGATAGTTGGATATAATTGAAGATTACAATACTTGGATTTGAAAAAAGAGTTATTGGTCCCCAATTTGTTTAATAATCATTTAAATTTATAACGTTGTCATAAAGAATCATTCTATGATAAGGGTGTTTTCTGATAAGAATGGTGAACACATTCCTGAGTGTTTGAATTAGTATATCCTAGTAATTTTGATTTATTTTCACACAAACTTAAATATCATTTCACCACCACAATGACCTCCACAATTATGTTTGTTGAAATATCTCTCCATTTGGATTCACCAGTCTAAGGCATATGTTATGGTGAGCTACATCTCATGATTTTTTTCATCAATTTCATGAATCAAAACCACTCTTCATCTTTCTACATGACTCATAAGCACATTAATAAAAACAACATATATATGGAATTTGAGTAGTTATAATTTAACTAAGATAAAACCTTGATGAAAACAACATCAAAAATTTTGATTCAAGATATTTCAAAACTATTGTGATCATATGATCTATAACATATTTGAAATTTGAATTACGTAGAAAACATCTAATGATTTTGATTTTTCAATTAATTTCTATTATTTATTCTAATATGCTTATTGGAACTCATTTATTAGTGTTCTTTCAGCTTTATATCAATTTTTTAGGATTCAATGATTTTAGAGAGTTCATTTGGTGTGTCAAAAGGGTTTTGGGAGTATTCAAGGACCGAAATCCTATTTTGGAATTACATGTCATGGCCCATGGTTTGGAGTAAACACTATGGCCCCTTCAAAGTAATTGGCTAGCTTAGTTTTGAATTTCCTTATCTTTTTGGATGAACTTGGGTGGGATGTTCATGATCTTGAAGGGTTCTATAATGTAGTTTCAGATGATTTCCACATATTTTGTGGGTGGTTAGTGAAAATTGTGTGTAAGTTATGTTGGGGGGCCTTTTGTACAGTACCTCAACAAAGCACCATAAACGGTGTGCAAATGGTTTCGAAAAATGTTTGAGTAAACTGTGAAACCCATTTAATGGGGCGAATTTACATTTCTACTCGATTCTATTGTAATTTTCATCCTTCTCCTCCCCTTACATATCATTGGACATGTGCACCATAGGTGTAATTCATCCTCTTATTCTCTGTTTTATATTAATCCCACATATTAGTCTGAGATCTATTATTAGATCCATTGAGTGCATTGGAATTTACATGTTACATCTTACCAGAGAAAAACCTACTTTTCATTTTTCATTCACGTCATATAGTGATAAATTCAGTTGATATATTTATACGTATTTTCAGGTCATTTTATAGAAACTCGTATCACTTATAATCCAAAATGATTTGGAGATCAATATTGTACATGCATAAATATCTGGGCCTAGTGTATATATATATTTCATTACATTATGTTTTCATTGTCTTTGGGGGGAAGGGTGAAACTTTTCCCACACAATTTAGAATTTTCAACATGGCCCATTTATACATGTTGATTTATATCAAAATGACTCTAGGACCCCATTGGATTCCTATAGGAGTGACCAATACATATTTGTTTGATTGTGGATACATTAGACGTATTTTCCCTTTAGGTTGTTATACTAAGTGTGTCAAATACTTTTTAATCGATTTCCTAAATTTGTTTTTGTTTGGTTATTTTATTCTAAGGCATTAAAAACATCTATATTTATTTGTTATTTTTCATAGTTACGAAATTGAATATTATTAAATTGAATTTTTTCTTTAATTTGAATTTCCATATTAATTGTTTTTCTTCCAATAAGATTAAAATCATACATTTCATTATATGATACTGAATAGGGAGTGACAAGATCAATTTTATGTACTATAATTGAATTACCATATTGACTTAGTTGGCATGGAAATATTTTTGGGATAGAAATATATATATATATATATATATATATATATATATATATATATATATATATTTGAGTGACGTTGATCATAGGATTCAGCCACATGGAAGTCATATTGAGGTAGTAATGCCTTATGGTTTGGCATGTCCCATGATATTGTATGTAAATTTATTCATATTTGAGTGAAATGGTAATAGGGGAATGAGGTGCTAGTGTTAATGTGGCTTATTTATTTATTTTGGTGACTTATGCTCACCCGTGATGGCCAAAAAACGGATTTAAGACAAGTTCACAACTGATGACTCAGTGTATAGGTGGTTTTGACCACTCATGTATTTAGAGGACCCTAGTGGTGCATCTATAGAAATTTTATTGGGGTTCATGTCCTAGAAATATACAACTAATGTGAGGATACATCAATTGATAGAATTAATGATATTTTTTTGGTGGTTGAGGATATTAATTCTTCAGGTAGTGGGACTAGACATATATTAGGATACATACATCACTATTACTCAGCACATTGGGAAAACAATTGATGATGTTTTTTCTGGGGAAAGATAACGATGTAATTCCAAACTTCAGGAACTAGGCCGATGGGTTGTTTTACGCAGGGATCCATGTGAGCAGGTCACATATTTATTGGACATGCCTATGGGATGTATATGCTAGGATTGTGACACGATGTGTCTAGAGGCATGTGGTTTCTGGTTACATTACGCGAGGTGGAACCTATGGGTTCACTAGGATATATATCACCAAAGATATAATTGGACATGTTCCATTCATCCTCTCATATTCATACATTCTAGCATTGGATGAGGTTCGTGATGGCTTCATGGTGGATGTTAAGCACTAGGGAACCATTGTTCCTTAATTTTATTATGATGATTTCCTTTTAGTTATATTTCAAACATGCTTAAGAACATATGTTGGGCATGCACTCAAGGGACGTATCACAACCTATATGGGAGCATCATAACACATGTATATTTATTTATTTATGTTCAGGTAATGAATCAATATTAGGAGGTGGGCCATAGAACTACTTTAGAATGGGATATTGGGAGTGACCTCATGGTCTTGTTTGTACAAGATTTAACTGTGAGTTTCCATTTTTTTCAAATTTCATGTATATCATATTGATTGAATATGTTAGTTATATATAGTATGGTTGTATATGGGTAAAATTGTTCTTATATATCGACATGTATGACCCATTTTGATGAATTCTTTTTTAGTTGTGGATATATGTGGTTTGCTGACATGTTTTATCTCTTCCTTATGATGTAGTTATTAGTGCTTCCACTATTTCTTGATATTGAATATACTTCCTCTATTGGGGAGTCTGGTTCGAGTATTTTGACTCTTTATTTTTTATTTAATGTTAAATCAAATACTTGGTCTTGTATTATTCTATATCCATATAGGGTATATCCAACCTTATATATCTCTTTACACTCTTTCTTCTAGTCGTTAGCCTTTGGAATTTGGAGAGCTGTGCTGACGTCTACATCCACATGAGTTGATAGTTCTATTAGGGTGGAAAATTAGGTCGATGATGGTAACTTTCATACAGATATGTTATTAACTAAGATTTAGTATCATCATTTTTCTTTCTACCAATGGGATGAAGAATGAAATTTTTTTCTTCTGTTCTTACTATTTGGGATGTGGTAGACTAGAGATTAGGTTGTGGTATAAATGTGGTTTTTAATTAATTAATTGGTGCCTACATGCCCATGTATGTTGGATAGACCATGTAACCATGGGAGGGAAATGACATTATATTTTCTCATTTTATGATTTATATGATTTAGACCTATATGTATTATTTTAATTGTGATTGGTTAATTTTTATGATATGAGATATTTTCCTTTTTGCTAGTATAGAAAATGATGAGACATTGGTTTTTGTCATGGTGTCAAAAGGTGTGTTTTCTTTCTTGTTTGTTTATCTTGGTCAGCCACATGATAGTGTGTTTAAATTTTTAATATGTATGTACACCCTGTAAAATGTGAAATTAAATGATTCAATGTCTGCATGAGATGTAATGTTTAGGGGTGTGTAATTACTTTGTACAACTACAATCAATATATAAAATTCATGTTATAGGTGAAATTTTAATGGATCTTATATGAGCATGATATGTCTATGGAATGGGGTGTTTTTATCCCCATGTTCAGAGACTCAGTTGATAGCTTGATGAAACTTTTTATGTCATGATGGGAATGAATAGAGGTAATATTGATACATGGATATATTGAAGGTGCGAAAGGAGGCCATGTATCTAGGTTGTTAAGTGGCATGGTTGTGATATGGGAGAGTAAGGGTAGTGGGCTATCATTCCTCTTACTAATTTTATCACCTGTGATATATGTATGTTTTATATGGAGTTCTCTAACCATTTGATGGAATTAAGTGGGAATATTCCAGAACTTATCAATATAGAATCATGCGGGTGATGAGTTACTATTGTAGGTGCACTAGTAGTTTGATACCATTAAGGTACAGGAATATCATCATCCACATGTGAATCTACGAGTAATGGATCAGTTTTAGGGTCTAGTACAAGAAGGATATCATCCAAAAATGATTGATTTTTGGCCATGGATTTAAGAGAAGTTCAAAGATAGATAGTTACATATATTATATGGGGTCAACATTGGTGCTTAGGGACAATGACCTCCATGGGTTCTTTGACCCAGGAGATCCAGCAACAACACCCATCACTTTTTTTATGGTGAGGGTCGTCCACAAGCTACAAATAAATAGATCAAGAATATGAACATGATATTTATGAATCATGAGATTCCTATTGGGTGGAGGGTGATATTTTCTATGTATATTCTTAGAGAACTGGAGAAATTATTGTGTCACATATAGGTGGAGGCAGGTAGACATAAGGGGATGGATTGTAAGGTCTTTGGGTCCAGGTTCTTCAAATTCTTTTTCCCAAAGTAGAAGAGGTAATAAATATCCTTGAAAATATTGAGCCTACAATAGGGTGACATGTTTGTCATGCATAGTGCAGTGAAATTCACTATGTTTTCATGATTTTTACCCATAAATTTGAGTGAGACACCACACGAGTTAGGTGATTTTATAATCTTTTACGGCATGCCATTCAGTTTCAGGTAAACAACATTAAATTTCCATCATTATCCACGGTAGTGATCCAGATTCTCTTAGTCTAGGAAAACCTTCCAATAAAGTTTTAATCATTTCGGAAGGTAGATTTTGGTGATGTCAATGTTGATGCTTCAGAAATAATGTAGTGATGGAACGATGAATTTTAACATTCCAATTAGGATATGGATATAGCTAGACCACCACGTAGTGTGTCTTATACATTTTGATTTCAGTCTGGATCTCATGAAAATGGCTGAACATAGATTGAGTGACCTCCAAAGGAGTAATAGGAATGTCGAAATGCTAGGAATCTAGAGAGGTTCTAATGGAATCCTTCTCGGTTAGTTGAATGTCATGGAACAATGTCGGTGTTGGATTCTAATTATTGTTCAGGATTAGTACATTGTGGGGGTAGACAAGGATCATCTAAACATGGAGGATGTGGCAGAGATAGTGGGACTCAATAGTGGGAACACTGGGTGGTGGGTGGAGTATCACTTTAGGGACTTCATGGGTCATATAGTCACTCATTAATCTAGGTATATGCCTTAGAGCTACCACGGGATGTGTAGTCTGGTCAGTAGACAACATTTAGGGTTACACCATTTACATAGCATGGATCTTGTTTTTTTTCTTTGGCATCTCTTATTTTGGCCTGTCTGTTTGGGTGAATGAGGTGCACACATTGTATTCGGACTAACCATTAATTGTTCCTTAGGTTTGAATCATAATAGAAGTGATATATATATATATATCTATGTGTGTGTGTGTGGGTGTGTTTGATTCTGTGTCTGTGTATGAGGTGTGTGGAACAACCTTTGGATTAGAGATTCGCAAGATGTGATATTTTGAGGGGTGTTGTAATCTTGTAATATGATATGTGGGTTACTTGAGGTATATAATAATGTAGGGATCATGGGAAATGGTATTGATTGATGTAAGAGGCACTACAACATACATGGGTTTCATTTGAGAAGTTGGGAATCATTGGTTCCATGTGAACCATGGATGTGAGGCTGGCACCGATGCGATGCAAGACTGTGATGGGTTTCAAAATGACATTGGAGAACATGATGAGGTGTTAGAGTAATGATGCTCCATGAAAGGGATTTTCTATCAACGAATTGGTTGATAGATCATTTATCGATTTTAATTTTTGTTCTTTTGAAACTGGGGTACATCACTCTCAATGTGGGGAGCCCCACATGGTGTAAGTTGATAACACCACTTTAGTTCAGGTTACTCAGGGTTTCTCTTTGACGTGATGGGTTTGTTTGGTTCCATATATGGGTTTATTTTATTAGTTCAGTGAAATGATATTTTATGGTGGGGTGTAATATCCTATGTTTTTGGATCTGGTAAAAAACAACTAATGTTTTCAATTTTCCAATTATGGTTTATATAGTTTTCTAATCCCCTCGTAGGAATTCAAATCGGAAATTTATGTTAGATTTTTATAATATTTTTTAATGATTTTAGAGGCATGTAGAGCGGATCAGGTTATTTGGATGAGTTTTAGGGGCAATGGATTCTCATTGGCTTATTTTTTAGTTTCAATATTTGGAGGTCTATTTGGGGTAAACCATGCGGCCCCTTCCAACTAATCGTGTGACTTAGTTTTGAATAATCACATGGCATGGGAAGACTGTGTGAGGGAGGATCATGTCCATGTGATGTTAACCCTTATTGTAGAGAACATCCAAATTGTTTTTTCAATTATGTGGATATCTGGTTTTTTGTCATGTTAGAGAGTCCTTTTGGATTGTACCTCAATATTGTATCCCACATAGTTTTTTTAATGATTGGAAAACTATATTTGTTAATCTTCCAATATATTTGAATGGGTAAATGTACTTTTCAACCGCCTTATATTTTATTTTCCCCTCTTTTTTCTCCATGTATTTCTCCATGGTCACACGTAAAACATGAAGAATAATTCCTCCACCTCTCCTTCTATGGATATGGATCCCACCTCTACATCTGAGTGTCATTTTCAGATCCATCAGGTGCATTGAAACCACAATGGTAAGGATATCCACACCATTGCCTCATATATTTTTCATTCACATAAAGGAGTACTAAATTTGTTTAATCCATTTTCCAATTTTTTAGGTCATTCAATGAAATCATATATCTTTTTGAATATATTTATAGATAGAGTTAAATATTGGACGTGAATACATCTATGAGTCTAATATAGGTGCTTCATGACTTACTTTTTGTTTTAAAAAACGTTTTGGTGGAAAATATTTATACATTGATTTGGTTATTTTGATTGTGACACATTTATACCTATATATTTATATAAAATTAAGTGTCTGACCATGCGGGATGCAGATGGGAATTTACAACCAAATTTTTCTGAAGCAAGGCCATATCAGACCTTGTCGCTCCATGGGTGGTTTGGCCAGAGGATTTGAATTCATTTAAATTGTTTTGCTTAATTTATTTTGGTTTTTTATTTATTATGAGTCAATAAATCCCACTATATTAAATTATAATGTTTTTTAGTAATTAAATTAAAAATTATTAGATTGGTTTTTTTAATTTGAATTTACATATATACATAATCTTATATTGATAAGATGAAATGATTGAATTTCTTGAGATTAGGGCGAAGGGGTCATGATCAGATCATCCTGGTGTACTGGGATGGTATGTCCATTGGGACTGAGGTGAAAATGTCATTTTTTTGGATTTGCATTGATATATTTATTTGAGTGATCTTGGTGATGGAATTGGGTGTCGTTGATGTAAGAATAAGGTGGAATGTTTTTATGGTTTTTGAAAGGTAGGTTATTTTAGATGGAAAGGTCATCCTAATTGATTGAAATTGTCATAGAGGGATGATTTTCTATTGTTGGTGGGGATTAGTTATTTATTTTTGATATTACCACCCACCTGTGATGGTTAATGCATCGAATTGAGTCGTTTTTACAAGGTATTTCATCATTATGGAGTGGGTTTGAACACACATGTCGGTAGAGGCCCTCAGTAGTGCATCATAAATTTTTTGATTTGTGTGATTATCATAGAAACCCACATGTAAAGTGAGGATCCTCCAGTTGAGTGAATTGAGGCTATAAGTTGGCAGATGAACCTCTCCATGATTGAGGCTGTGGTATAGACCTATATTTGGGGAAAAACATTGACATTCATTGGTACATTGGGATATAATCTGAAATAGTTTTATTTATGGAAAAACATCAGTGTACCATCTAGAATCGATCATTTAGATGAAGGGTGAATTTGAGTTGTGGTTAGTGGGAATAGGTCACATATTGATTGGCCATGCCATTGGGAAGGAAATGATTAGTTTTAGACATGATGTGTGATAAGGTATGGGTTGTTTTGTTTCATTTTTTGATATGTAACTTGAGGGTTCACATTGAATATTTGTCATTCAGGAAAACTTGGTCAACGGACCAAGGATCCTACCATATTCATATATTCAAGTGTTGGCCAAGTTAGGTGATGGATTCCATGTGGATGTTGAGCAACATGGAATACCTGCTCATTTATTCCATTGTTCTTCTTTTATTTCAATTATATTTCCAAACTATATAAAATAAATATGTTTGGTACACACACATTGGTGTAATACTTTTGATATTTTCAATCACACCCAACATGGTACCTTCATGATGCATATAGACTTTATGTATTTATGTTCATGTAATGAATGGGCTTCAGTAGTTGGACCATAATACTAGTTTAGCCTGTTATTTTGGAATGTACATTGATGTCTTACTTATACATGAATTTCTTTTGAGTATCCCTTTTTGTTCCTTTCTAGTATTAGAATGATTCTTGTATTTTTTATATGGATATACCATGGTCAGACATGAGAGACATCTATTATATATATTGAAATGTATGACATGTTCAGATGAATTCTTTTTTAGTTTTCAGTAAGAGATTAATTCTAGAATGTTTTATCTCTTTACAGTGATTCAATTATTATTTCATCTTCTATTTATTGATTTTAACTATTATCCCTCCATTTGTGGGTATGGTTTGAGGCTAATGACTCAAAATTTTCCACTGCATGCAATATTATATACTAACACTAGTATTATTCCCTATCCTCACAGGGTATATCTTCTAAAATATACCTCATTATACCATCACTACCAGTCAAGAACGTTTGGAAATGGAAGCGGTGGGCTTATATAATGTGGAACCGAGCACAATAATACTATTCGAGGGGAAAATGTGGTTGCAGATTCTAGATGAACAATGAATCCCTACCATTATATATAATGTATAAATATATATGTAATGATACTGAAATTTTCCATTACATGGGATTTTGGAGACCAGTGGAACACTTACACAATCTCCAATCATACAAAACACCCCCCCCCCCCAAATAGAGACCCTTGATGTTTTAGCATGTATGATACACTAATAACAACATGAAGAGATCAATAAAATATTAACATGATTGAAAGTTCATTACATGGAAAAACAAATACAAATAAGAATCTCAAAACACCCATGAAATGGAAATAATGACATTTTTACTCATCATGGAACCTCAAACTCTTAATGATCAACAAAAAATCAACATTCCCTCAAAAAATCTCAACCTAAATGAATTTTCATGCACTCACCACATTATGTTAATACAAAATAGACTTAAATATTCCCTAGGATATGTCGTGGTGACCGTCAACATGAAAAAAACACATATGAAGCTTTCCAAAATACATCAACACATTAGATTAAGGTTTTCATCTCCCATAACAAACATTTTAATGGGGATCAAATGTATATACCAATAAATGTTTCTCATGATTAATTATATAATATTCTCATTAACATCAAATTTATTTGAATAATATACATTATTAAAATTATTAGCTGTGAAATAGACATTAAGATATATGAAATGGGGAAATAAATCAATATTTTGATATAAATCCTAGTGATTATCAGTATGAATAAAATCAATACATCATAGATCATATATAAAGTAATTTAATGAATGGAAAAGATGTGGTTAAATTTATATTTCCACCATGATGTTAAAATTTTGAATGAGTTATGAACTTTTCCCTTACCTACCCATAGATGAATTGTGATGACTATTAGTTAGAGGAACATGATTAAAAAAATTAAAGAAATAAATATAGTATATGATCAAATGATTTATTAAATGTTGGATGATTTAAAAAAAACTATATATATATAGAGGGGAAACTAATGAGAAAAAACTTAACAATGATATCTCATATAATAGTTAATCAGAACATATGTTTTTTTTGATATATTTAAAAATTTATGTTTCTTGTTGAAAAATATTCCAGTTCATAAAGTAATGAGGATGATGAATTAGAATAGACTAATTTAGATAACTTGTTGAACGATTTATTGTAATCTTTACTCAATAATAATAATAATCTCAAGAATTAAAGAATGAAATGTTTGATGAATATAAATAAATAGTTCACCGAATAATATAATGATTATGAAATGATGGATGGAGATTATATGAATGAAATAGGGATGCTAAAATTAAAAGATTCTGGAGTTTAAAAATTAATTAAGGATATGGAAGATAGAATGTATCGAAAATAAGAACAATTATGTAATATGAAATCTCAGTTTCCTGATGATCATTATTAGATGAGAAAATTAAATAATGTTTTCAAAAACACAATTCAACTCATTGGTGAATATTCTAATTAATATGTGAAAACATGGTAAAGTATATAGGTGTAATATATTCAAGATAAGTCATCATATATATCTATTATAACAAATAATGAGAGTCAAAATTTAGATTCTATCCATTTTCCTTCATGAAACTATGGAGAAACATTCAACTATTTCAAAAAATTAAAAAATTATTTGAAGAAGTTAATATACATTAAAATAAATCCACATTCAAAGACAACAATTTCAAAATCCATTGTATGTTTGATATGAGTTTTTAAGTTATAATTTTAATTAATCTCAATGAATCATATCTCAAGGATATTGTTACTAATGTGCTATAGCTTTTCACATGGGATTTTCATTCTAGTATACCATGTCACTATTGGAAATGATTAATATATCCAAGTGAAGTAATTTAAAGGATAAGAAATCATAATTTTGGAACATGAATGCATTTATAAGAAATTAATCTAATTTTCCTATAGTAAATCCCATTGGGATCCAATAATAAATAAATTTTTTGAGTGAGTAGTAGTTAAGTGATACAAAAAATTTATTTAAAAGCATTTATTTATTGATTCCCAATTAAATAAGTTGGAAGGGAGTTCATTTTTTAAAGTATTTAAAATCATGTTTAATAATTTCTTCATTTAATGTGTATAGAAGAAAAAATTCATGGGTTCATTATTCTGGGAATCATACCCCTACGATCGAAAACATCATCTTTCTAAGAATTCTAATATTATTGAATGGGGTGTAATAATGTTGGGTAATAACTATTGTCTATAAATAAATTTTATTGGATGACTTGAATGATAAGACAGAAATTTGAAATAAAATAATTTGTTGTATATGGAGTGCCTACATCATTATTAAATAATTTTTAATCATATATTTTATGAGGGGGATATTTATTATTTCATGGAATACTCTTAAATAATTTAATTTGAATTTTATATATGGATCTCCTATCAAGGGAAAAAATAACAGATGAAAATATTCTGGAACTGGGTATTCCATCTAACTCATGTTACATGTATGAAAAGCATGATATGGAATAACAATGTTTTTATCATTGAAAATAATGACTGAAAATTGATTGATATATGATTATTTTATATATCATATAATGTGGAAATGTTAATGAGAATATAATTTAGACACATATCTGAACATGATGATGGTTTGGGGTTCTCACAAAATCTAAACATTATTTTCATAAAACCACGTAAACTCATTCACAATGACGTATATTGAACCATGAGACCAATGTATACCCACGACAATCATTATTTAATAAAATTTTTATGAGCACACTTATATTTAAAATATAATTTTAACTCAGTATTATTTAAAATCTATTGAGATGTTTAAAATATATAAAATTAAATTTGAGTTAGTGTCCATATCCACATTAGGAATTTGAGATATAATAATTGAAAGAAATATAATAGTGATGAAACATAATGTTATCAACAATAACATGGAATCTAGAATTACATTTTTTACATTAGAAAAACCTTTAAATTTTTACAGTACGAAATGAATAATATTATTAAATTTTTGTTGATAAGAACAATGATAGATGAAAACAATATACCAAATTATTTCCAGAGGGATGTTATGTGTGTTGGGGTTAGTACATATAAATTATTTATATTATGAATCAAAATAACACATATCATTTAAAAAATATCAAATAAAAATAATAAAACAATAACAATCTATAAAATATATGGTAATACATATATTAAAAATATTAGAAACAAAAATATGAAAATATTAAATTAAAACTCAGATAAAGGGAATTTAATTTTTTTTATCAAGTGATAGTAGTAATGATGTTGGGAAAAAATATTTTTTATGATAGATGACAATATATTGGTTAAAATGAATAAAAATATTCAAAAAATTGAGTTTTTTTAGTCTGGTGATTGGTTAATAGAATTTGGAAAAAATAAGAATTGTGAAAAACAAATTACAGATCTAGAATGTTTTATGTAAAATATATTTCAAATTTAAAATGAGTAGACATATGATGTTTTAGATACTATAAATAATATAAATACACATAATGGGTTTCAAGATCTTGTGTTATAGAGAATATAATATACAAAATGGTAGAACAAGAAAAATTAATTATGACTGATAATTGAAACCCAAAAATATTTTCTCCATATGTTAAACCATATATATTATATAGAGCCATTAAAAATGAATTGTGTATACATGTTATTAATTATGAGAAACATATAATTTATAATAAGTCCGTTTGGGAGCTAGTTTGAAAACCAGAGTATAAAAATTGAATTATCACCATCTGTTTCTTTAGAGAAAACAAAATAGGAATTGTGTTTTGAAAATATATAATGTTGGGACATTACATAAGTGCTACTATCAACTATAATAAATTAATTCAAGTAAATCCATTCTACCAGTAGTATTGATATGATATGTTTGAATTTTTTTTAGTGGCTGCACACAAACACTATAAATTCATTAAAATAGTCATGAATTTTTTAAGATAATTAAAATATAATTGAAAATTATCCACTAAAAAACATATGGGCTTCATTTTTGATTTCATTTTCAATATAGGGTATGTGATTAAAATATCAGTTTTTTACTTAAGATAGTATCATTGACATAAAAAACACATATATTTGTACATTTTATAGAAATATATTTCACATAATAACGTGTTTCACCTAAAAAGATAACCGAAATAAATTATATATATTACAATACTAACATTAAGAAATGACATGTCTTCATTATGAAGGTTCATTCTAAAAATTACAATATGAGTCAAAACACAAGTAAATAAAAGAATAATTATTTTTAAAAGAGTTTTATATTTTTATTCATTATATACCAATGATTTATTTACTATTTTTTAATAACTATTTAGTGATGATTAGAGGATAAATTTTCTACAATATGTGATTAAGTCCATCTATCATTAAGAAAGAATATTTCTTAAAAATTTAATTTTTAAAGTGTTATATACAATTATAAGTCACTTTTATGTGATTATATTGCAATTTATATATCATATAATCATGATGATTTAATAGGTACATGATATTAAATAATATTAAGAACAATAAATGCTTAAAAGTTCATATTATATAAAAAAATATTTTCATTTTATATTATATTTTTATATAATCATTATACTCCAAAAATATAGAATTATAATTTGATAAAATAAAATAAAATTTAAGATTGATGATGGTAAAACTACATTACGGTGATTTCATGGGATACATATAAAATGATGGTTTTTACAAGAATGTTGAAAATATATTGTCAAAAAATACCGTTAATTTCATGACATCGCTAAAATATAAGAATGATTAAAAATTATATGAATAAATTATGTCAAAACATATATATTTATATTGTAATGTTATTTTATTCCAAATTTAATGTCTAATTTCTAAATCAATTCTTGAATTTTTGGCACCTAATTATTTTTTTTATTGCAATACAAAAATATTTTTTTCATTTATCCTTAATTAAGTATCCCCAATTTCCCATTAGTTATCAGCTTATATTAAAATCTAGAAAAACTATATTACTTAATAATAATATAAATATTTCAATAAAATCATTAGTATACAATTTTTCATGTAAAATCATTTTTATTTTTTAAAAATCTTGTATTCTAGAAATAATTTTTCTTACTCAAATCATTTTGTGGTAAAATAAATTTTTACCACCATTGGAAATACAATCCTAAAGATGTATTCATTATTTAAGATCATAATTTTTAAATAATTTAATAATTTTAATTTTTTTTATATACATAAAATAAAGTTACCAATGTAAAAAACGTGTTACAATGATAAATATAAAATAATTTAAAAAGAATAAATATTAGTGATAAAATATAAAATTACAATGAATCCATATATATTATTATGTATGTTAGGGATTTATCAAGAAATAAGAAAATCCAATATATTATTGGTTGCTTTAGGTCCACTTTACTTCCAATATGTGATGTATTGAATAAAAACTAAAATGCATTTACAAAAATCTCACTCCTATAACTTTTAAAAATATACCTCATTCATATATTGAAAACTACACCAAAATTTATAATCCTTATCATTATAATTACATATTTTCATTCCAAATTTTCATATTAAGGATTCATGATCTCATGATTCGTTGATTATGCCCCAAACCTATCATTTTTAAATCATATTTTAAATAACGATTCATGCCCTCAATGTCTATATTGTACACTCCCTATCCATTTATTCCTAATAACTCATATCAATATTCATAAAAACATATTATTAATATACTAATATAATAAAATTAATAACACTATTATATTTATTGAACAAGCATTATCTCTATCCCTCTAAACTATTCTAAAAAGAATTTTTTTTCTTATTTTATGTGTAGTTTCAACCATTATGAACGACAAATTTTATTGGGTGTCACTAATATAAATATATATATATATATATATGTGTGTGTGTTTTTATGATTATAAAAATAAACCAAACTAATAAATATTATATAAATATTTAAATAAGTATTTTTGAGAATTATAATTGTAATATTTTAATTTAACTAAATATATATATACAACATTTTGTTCATTAAAAATTACCAAAATCCATCATTAAGGATACTATTATCATAAAAAATAAATATGATTCATATGAATTTAAAATTAGACATCATATAAAAATGAAATAAAATTATTCCATTATCTTGAGTAATATTGGACTCCTATACTTTGTATCAAATAGTTTAGATCAAAATCTGTATTGTGAATCATTTATGAAATAATTTTTTTTTGTAATTCTACATGATGAAAACGTATAAATTACAAAAATATGTGTGTCAAAGGAAAATAAATAGTGATTATAAATGATTATATAAATAAATAATGTTATTAAATAATTTATCAATATATTAATGTTTATTATAAAAAATATCAGTTGCATGAAATTAAACAAGATTCCATATTATAGTTCATCTTCATAGTTTTCTATCATTGATGTATTTCCTATATTCCCAAAATTATACCATCATATGTTGTATATTATAACCATACAATGTATGTCAACATGTTTTTAATTTCATTTCAAATATTATATTTTCTAGATAATTTTACTTATTTTAATATATTTTCGTCTAATAAATATTAAAGACAGAAGGGTTTTAATTAATATATTATTTTGAATTGGATTTTAATATTACTAGCACTCATATAGAAATATTTTATGATATTTATGATTATTTCAACCTTTAATTTTATCTCCTTGGTTTATTTATGGGTTTTATATGACCTCCCACTAATTCATTTCCCATTTAGGTCCATCATTTAAGTAAAGTAATTGTTATAATAGAAAACCACCATTACTCTTATTTTTTGTTGATAATATTTCTAATCTGATGTCCATATTATTTTAAAAATTTAAATATATCATTATCTATGCATCTATGAATTTTTATTGTTTAATTAATTTATGATTACATTTATAATATAATTATTATTCTTTAATAATATTTTATATGGTAATTTTTTCTAATTTTGATAATCATTACAATGTGTGAAAGAAATATCATTTTTAAGTGATTTCATTGAGAACTTATTTTCCAAAAAGCATAATTAATTTTCATTAAAAAAATTTCATCTATAAAATTACATGACTTTTCAATGGAACATTTATTCCCATTATTATATTAATTTTATATTTTTAATGATTCCAAAATATAATGATGTTCCTATTTGAATCTCAAAGAATATTTCTAATTCTTTTGTAATATTTATTTTCATGTATTTCCATACACATTTTAATTATTTCATCAATGGGGATATTTTTTAATTACACTATCCAAATTTATTAAAGGGATATATTGTGATGTTTTTTTGAGAAAATATCTTTGATAACTAAGTCTTTTTAATGGGTTAATAGAACAATGAAATAATAGTGAATTTTATTATGTTCTCATTGAAAATGAATTATTATTTTATTGATATCTGATGTGTATGTTCCTACATATCACTTAAATTTAATTGTTATAGATGTATATATTATGAGATAATGATAATTAATGTACATGATATGGTTTTTGAGAAGTTATTTTTGTGTGGGATTCTTTTTTTACATTATAATGTAGATATATGATGGATTTTAATATTATTTAAATGAGTGGGAACTATTGGGATATTTCAAAGGGTTAATATAACAAATTCTTTTTTATGACACAATTCCATGTTATACTAATAAATTATATAATTATTCAATAGTTTCTGATTATTTTAATTTGGTTTCAATTTATGGAACATGTTTTCTGCAACCATGGTAGTATTTTTAGAAGGCTATGATTTCATTCCCTGATAAATTGAATTTTATCAATGCATCTGTTCATAAATTTGGATTATATTGACCTTTTAATTATATTTTTCCCCCATTAATAAATCTCCCCCACATTTATATGGTAAATAATTTTATGATTGATTTATATGATTTCCATTACAGTGCATTTGTGCTCACTCTATATTTTATTCCAAAATTAAACTGCTTAGTTATTTATAAGAAAATATGTATAAGGGTGATATAGTCATAGATATATATATTTTTGGGCGATGTTTGATGAAATAATTTCCAATATAATTTTCATATTTCATGTCTATAAAGACACAAATCATTTAGGTTCTATGGTGTTATTTGTTATGATGTAAAATTTATATTCACATAAAATGATGTAATGTGTACATATGATATTCTCAAATCACATAAATTGTTATCTGAGTATTGTTTAGTAATTTTTTAGAATAATATCAATATATAAAGTAGAATATAACATAATTAAACCAATGTTAAACCAAATGTGATATTTATTAAACAAAAAATTAATTCATGTATCCCATCCAATGATTATGTTTCCTTAGAGAAGGAAAATCGTTATATATTTTATAATAACCGTATTTAGATTGTGAATGAAACATGATTGGAGAATATTTTAATATATGTTTTTATTTATAAATTTACCCTATTCATTTGTGGGTCACCCACCACAATAATTATTGCGTAGTTCCTTAACAGTAATGCTAAGATGTTTTTCAGTTTAAAATGTTTAATCAATATAAAGGTTATTTGAACCATATACCACCTTGAAGGTGAGGCTGACTAATGGTGTTACCACATTATGGATAAGATGAAAACTGAAAATATTATATTATATAATTAGTGGTGGTCATGAAAATATTTATCAACAAATAAGTTTTTAGAAAAAAATTCATGAAAATGGAAGGATAATTCAATGATGTAAATAAAAAACACTATCATTTTATTAGAACCCATCTATGATAAAACACGATGCTCGGAAGGTAAAACATGAAATTTATTATTGATTATAAACACATGTTCAAACAGTTCTTTATTATCCAAAAAAGTATTCAATCGGAATTAACAATAAGAGACATCGACAATAACAAATAAATTATTCATTGTTCTTATAATGTAGAAAAAAATTGATACTCTTAACATTCCCATATATTTGAAGAAAATAGAAATGAATTTTAAAGTAAAAGAAAATGGTAAATTTCATTAAGGACTAGATATTGAACCACCAATATATGAAAATCATGGGAGACAGCACACAAGACACTTCCTCAAAGGATTCCAAAAATGATTTAAATGTGGTAAATAATAACATTAAAAACAAAAGTATTAATGAAATAAATTTTGTATGATTCACATAATGAAGGAATAGAGGTCCCAATCTAATAATACAACAACACATTAATTTTTCAAATATAATTAATCTTTGAATTTTTAAAATTATCTCTCTTACTCATTGGATAATGGGGAGATTTTGTAGCAAAATCGTCTTACACCAAGTAAATAATGAATAGATTATGATATTTCTAATATATAAGTGTATTTTAAAAATGAATTACTGAATGGTACAATTAATCGTCAATGAAAACCTATGAATATCTTTTTCGATTTTTGTTCTACCTATTCCTTAATATCATCCATGTTTTCTAATAATATTGATTCACCACCTCAATATTCAGATATTGAATTATTGATAATAACATAAGGTGGTGAATTAATTATATAAGAAGTATAAAACCATTATATGTCTGTGTTTTATGGTAAGTTACATTGACTAGATATTTTCCTTCTTTAATTAGTATATTTAATGTCATATCATAATTATAATTGATTTAACTATATTGATATCATATCAATTATCACTAAAAGGAATCATCATTTTATATCTGATATGACCCCATTATATAATTTAAATTATATTATTTTTATGAACTCCCTATAGAAGTAAATTCAATTATATATTTTATGATAACTAATAATAAGGGATTTTTAGATAAAATTTTTAAGACAGAAATCGTCATCAGAGTTATACATACTGAAATAAAGTTTGTTTAGGTATTCCAATATGAATAAACTCGTAGTCATACTAAACGTATGGTTTTGTTTCAATTAAACTCACAATAGGTTATATGCCATTATCAAATATTCTCTATGAAATGGAGAACATATAATTCGATGAATTAATGATGAAACTTCAATGGAATCAATATATGTGTTTTATTTTCCATAGTGATTCACTATGACTTGAAACTATCCTATTCACCATGAATAAGGATGGATCAATGAATCATAACATTGATTATCGTGAAACGAAAAAATAACTATTACGAAAAATTATCCACTTCCCTATATTGATTAACTAGTCAATGAACCCATTGGGTATTTTTCTTCGAATGGATTTAATATTGTATTGGATATGATCTTTTAAGGATCCAAAAGGCGTATATACACCAACCAAACATCTCTATGAGATTAAGATATTATGAATACATTGTTACACCTTTCGATCATGCCGATGCATCTAAAATAATTTTGAATTTGGTGAGTGGTCTATAAAAACCACCTATAATGATAGTTGGAACTCGTTATGCATGAAATTTTGTTATACACTAATATTAATGAATGTCATGAAGGGCATTGGAGGTTTTTGTTAAAGACCATTGAAAAAGAGAAATAATATTTGATATTAAAAAATTGCTAATTTATTTTGGACGGTATCAATTGTTGTAAATTTTATTATTGGAAGGAGTATATATATATATATATACTTATAATAATTATATGATTAAACAATGGTCAATAATAACTAATTTCACTTATATTCACAATTTCCATGGATCGCTATGATACTATCAATGAATTATGATAAACATAAATTGCAAAAATGACCTAATCATACAAATAATGAATCAAGTGAAATTTATATAGATTGAAGAATGTGAATAATGCTTCCAATATTTTCAGAATTAGATAGTCAAAGACCAATTATTTTATTACCATCAAACGAGTAAGGATTTATAATATATGGTGACACTTAAAAGAAGGTATTTATATATTTCTTCTGTAAAAATTATAGGGTAATATATTATGCCTCATTCGAATTTATAACCTATAACAAAAATTATCTGACACATGTTCTAGAGAGAACATCATTTATAATCGCAAAATTTATTTGGAAGAATTACTTTTAGGGAAAATTTAATGATATATATACTGATAAAATGATATATAAATATATATTCCCAAAAATCAATTTAACATGAAATAATTAGAAAGTTATAATTGATTATTATTAGCTTTTTACCAATAAATTACCATACGATGAAATCCAATGAGGTTGTAGGTACAATATGCCGGAATGATCCTTTAACCCTATCATTTATTAAGATGAAAAGGTATAAAATGTTTATTGATGTTTATATGATAAATAATAAATAATAAATTATGGTATGAAATCCAAAATTTCAATATGGATTACTCCAATATATATTTATCTAAGGATTAAGGGGCCACAAAATGGTGATTGTAAAATATATTAAAATGAAGTAAAATTTATGACATTAACCTCATTAAATAAGGAATTGTAAGTCTTAGAAGCTTGTTATATACCCTAATATTACCATAATTAAGTAAATAGCTTTTGGATGATAACATAGAATCATATTTCTATATTCATCCACGAATATTTAATATATATAGACATATTAATATATACTTATAGTGAGAAAACCTAAAAAGAAAGATGTCAGGGTGTATATATCAATTACTAGAACGTTGAAAAATAATTAATAATTAATATAAATCTAATGTGTTGATATAAAAATTACAAATTCAATATAGAAGTTAAATAATATCAATATGTATGTAGTAATCATCCTCCCAAAGAATCAAAAATGGAACAATCATATTTAGGTGGTGGTGGATGAACTAAAAAAGATGGTACAATTCTTTATTATTCATGAAAATCTATCCCTTGATAAAATTTCCAAGTCATACATATAGAATGTGGTAAGACTATATATATTAAATCTATATGTATTATCTAATTGAGATGTATGGATTTGTGTGATTTTCGTGAGAAAATTTAACTATAATTTGAAATATAAATAATATTAATAAATACATGTTATCTTTAGACTAGTGGAAGATATAAAAGGAACCTTGAAAATCTATAAGACAGAATAACATCATATTAAATCAATTTCAAATTTGTTTTGGGTGAACACCATCCCCTAGTAGAGTTGGTATACAATAATCATTTCATCACTAGAATCTAAATCAATACATATTTGGATTCCATATAGAAATACATGAATATAATTGTAGTATGATGTCATAGATAAAATGTATTTAAGACCTATTATTATTAAATAAATAATAAATATGGTTTAAAACTTTTAGGGACATATAAAAGTTAAATAATTTAGACAGGAGAGCTATACTAACAATATTTGACATGGACTAATGTGAGATGTTTGTGAAAATTTATTCCTCTAGAAATATTTTTTTAATAGGGTTATGATCATTATAAATTAGGTAATGATGATTCCTAGATACATTGATCCTTCCAATGTTCCTAATCATGTTAATGTAATAGCTAATTTCTTATCACTCAATCTTTTTCAGTCATAAGTACATTATGTGTTTAATGTTTCCCTTTTGAGGAAGTTTATTCTTGGTCCTTCAAATGTATTTTACTTTGGTGTTTTGTAATTTGAAAATGAGCACTCATATGTGTAACAACAAGTAGAGATCATAGATTGATGAAATGATGTATTAATGAAAAATAACACCAACTAAGATAATCATTGTATTGATAAATCATATATACATGGATACTATGTAAGAACCATAATATTTTATGAAAAAAAAGCACCAACCCTTTACATTTGTATATAATTGAAATTAATGATGCAATTTGTTTTAAGTTGGGTAGCACATAACAACAACATATTTTAGTATATTTTTATTTAATACATTTTATAAAATGAAATATGTAAATTCTAAACACTAACTATAACTAATATACATTTATTACAATATAAATATTAATAAACTTTGATTATGTAATAAGAATAAAAATTAAAAAACTAAAATAACACAAAAACATCATGTAAATAAGAAAATTATTTTTTTGAAAAGATCATTATTTTAAATCCTAAAATATAAAGGGATTGTTAAATATTTGTTATTACCAATTAATTGATAGTTATAGGATAAATATTCAACGAGATGTGATTAAAGATATTAAATATGACACATAATAGTTTTTAATGAACTATTTTAATGTGATTTGTATTTTTATTGGTCATGTTTAATGATATATGTTTCAATGTATAATCATATTTACTTTCATTCATTTAATAGGTAATTAATATGAGATAATATTAAGAATATTGATAGATTAAACATGATTTTTTTCTTTAATAACAATTTTTATTTATAATCTATAAATTTTTTTAAATTAAATTTTTTTTTATCATTTTGAATTTACATTTTTCTGTATATATACCTTATTTTCAAATCCATCTTGTCAAAATTTTCCTTGGTTTAATATCTTATAATTTTATAAAGAACCTATTTTTTTGTAAATTGTGAGAATGAATTTTTTAAACATAACAAATATTTTATTAATTGATTATTATAAAAAATGTCTTAACTGTTTTTGATGAAAATTTAAGGAAAAAATATTAAATTATGACGTAAAATTATACATAACAAATATGTCTAATTATCAAATATATAGTTATCTAGTTGGAAACTATATTATTTTTTGTAATAAGAAAAATATAATTTGCTCATATTTCATTAATTATTTACTAAAAATCCAATTCTTTTTCTTTTCATGAATCAATTATTTTCTATTTATAAAATATTGAATGACATGGGAATAAAAGATATACCTGAATTTTGTTTATATTTAGTTTTATATTAGAAAATATATTTTCATTGAAATTGTTTCATTATGAACACAGTTATTAAAATTACATTTTACCATGTCTAGGAATTGATACATGAAAACTGGTTTTCATATATTCAATCATCATGATAAAATTATTTTATGAAGATGATTTTATTTTGTGGTATAAAAATATGATATGAAGGTAAAAGTTGAGTTTATTTAATCCTGTTAAAATTTCGAAATATAGGATAACTTTTACTGATAATTGAAAAAATGTCATGAAAATGTATATCTAAATTTGCATTTGATATATTTTTCAAGTGAGCCTCATAACTATGACATTATTTTCTACTTTGGATCCATATTAAAATAAATATTTAATGTCACCGAGTATTTTAAAAAATGATACTCTTTTCACTTATAAAAGGATTCTACCTCCATCTCATGGAAGACAATACAATGATTACAGATCGTAGCAATACATTAAAAAATACATTTAAATATTAATAATCTCACATGATCTCGATCTTTTGGTCTCATGTATTATTCTTAGTCATTTTAGTTTTTTTTATGTTTTTCAGGATATTATTCCAATACCCAAATTTATTAATATCTTCTCTATAACCATTTACTCTCCATATTTCTCATCCATAATCCTCTAATAATATTGAAACAATACTTGTAAAATTATGTCAATATAATTATATTATAAAAATGATATTATAATGATGATAAATCCTCTATCTATCTACATCCCTTCCATTAAAAAATTTTATAATGATTTCAATTATATATGAAGTCTTACTACTAAATGAATGAATTAATTTTTCAACAAAACCATACATGGTTGGATAAAAAATGTATTAAATTAATAAATTAGTTATTATGATATAAATAATGTTTTATTTTTCCCAAAAATGGAAATATCTATATTAAACATTTTATTAAGATAGAAACATTCGTCCTTTAAAAATATAGAAACCAGATTTTCATGGATTCTATTAAAAAATAACTAGAAGGACCCAGCCATAAAACATTACATAATCTTGAATTAAATGAATAATTCACATTGATGATATTTTCATAATTTGATATTTTGAGAGTTAGGTCATACTATTATAGTACATCTCTAAAATTACAAAGTAGAAACTTATACTCAGTTTCCATTTTTTCATAAAATTAAAACTATTGAAGAAAAGAGACATGTCCAGTTCCATTTTTTAGGCAACATGACATTTCCATGATCATCTTCTTGACCCAATTCCACTTTATATCCTATGAAAAACAATTCAAAACATGGGATGAGAATAATAAGATCAATAAGGGATACACAAAGAAGGGAAATTTATAGTTTTTTAAAATAACAAGTAAAACATGAATACTTTAACATAAGTAATACTTTTCACATTTATGAAGTACTAAGTACTCTTCACTGAATAAAATATCATTGCTTACCCTTTTGTAACCAAAATACAACAATAAAACCCTTATAAATAACACATAAAATATAAATGTAACTTGGAATGTAAACATACATAAATGGAATTACAATACGGTCACCTTCTAGACATAGAAATAAATAGAATATCCATAAGACCGACTTCCATACCAAATGAATTAGAGGTTATAACGTAACCACCCATCCTCGTTTATCACAACAGCAAACATCATTTTGTTTATCACCTAACAACCCTCAAAATTTCCATGTACCATTATAAAATCACATCACATTAAATATTTCAAATATAAACATTTTACTTTTAACATTTCATTTTTAATCACAATATTTCATTTTATGATATCAACAAAATCAATGATTTATCAAACCCTTTTCAAAACAATTTAAATAATGAGAAAATTGTATTAATGTTTCCCATACCAGTTTGGGACTTTTAAAGGAATTAACATTTTAATATAGTATGGTAAATATAAATAAATCCTTAAATCCATTTTAAAACATGTACATTAATGAGAACTATTTAGATGAATAAATATTTAAAACAATATTCTAGTTAAGGAGATCTTAACCAAATGAGAGATGCTTGAATACAAATTATTGAGGAATAAGATTTAATAAAAAAATTCATAATATCATAAGAATAAAGTTATTCATCATATAATATTCCAAATGATACTATATACACCATATCAAAGTGAATTGGTGCATAACAATAATGAATTCTCAAAGGGATGTAAATTGTGATGAAGCCCCTTATCAAGAAGTTATCCTTTGATTAAGGTTAAATAGATTACATAATTATGTGTAAAAAATAAGAATACACCCAATATAATTGAATAAAATGTGTAAAACAATCATAGGTCATTCATACATATTCATAGGACGATGTATTCAAGAAGTAAAAGTTTATCCCATAGAATTGAAATTGGGTTAAAAAGTCCCTTGTAAAAATTCGACAGCCTAATGACGTCACCATAAAATTCAGAAAATGAGTTGGTGAGATTAAAAAGGGTATATCATCACTTCGTAATAAAATTTACATCATTAAGGATATATAATAACATATCCCAACATAATATGATTTAAATTAAATGACATAACAAAAACAATTGTTTTAATAAGAGGAGGTTCAAAGGTCCCCTTACCGATTCGGTATGTTACGAAACATACGCCACATGAAATAATGATCATAAAACGAGGATGAAAATCCTAATAAAAAAAATAATATTACATAGAGAGTACAATATTAGTAATTAGATACACCACACAAAAGGAAATAGTGGAAAATATATAATGAATCTCACAGAAATAAGAAGTGAGATGAAATCTTATTACTACGTAGTAATCAATTGATTCGTATGAAGAAAAGTTTATAACCACAAAATTATTAACATAATACCATTAATATAATTAGAATCAAGATAATATATATCATATTCCACTACATAAAACACCACATGAATGAAATAAATGGAGAACAATTGAAATCTTATTGAATTAAATGTGAGATAAGAATATGCTTACAATGTAGTAATAAATCACTTAATATGACCCAAAGTTAATAACCACCAAATGATTGAAATAATACCCTGCATATAATGAGAATAATGATAATATATATATAATTATAGTACATAATACAACAAATTATTGAAATAAGTGGGGGAAAATGATATCTCATTGAATTAATTGTGAGATTAGAATCCCCTTACCACGTAGTAATCAATCGAGTCGTATGACCCAAAGTTAATAACCAAAAATCGGATAACATAATACAATGAATATATTGAGAATAATTATAATATAGATAAAATTTTTGTACATAATACCCCACATTAATGAAATAAGTGGCGCACAATTGAAATCCAACAGAATTAAAAGTGAGATAAGAATCCCTTACCACACATCTAACATGAATCAGTCAAATGTTCCATGTTCTTCATGACTGATAAAATTAGGTTAATTTATAAATTCATATGAAAATTTTTCATGTATGAAATTCAATTTTTATCACAAATTTTACTATATAGCAATTATTTTCCTATGAGTTCATATCATACATTTTGTATATGTTTGGAACATGAGTCAAAAATGAACTTGTTATAATTATAAATTCTACATGTGATAAAAATTACATTATCAACATAACTATATTACTAATTTAGATGTCATATATATCATATATATCCAGTTTATATATTTATTTATAATATTACATAACATTTTGAGATAAGAAATGGAATGCACCGTTAATGGAGATGGTATGTATTATATACGGATGAATGATACTTTCATTTCTATTTCATATTTTAATGGAAAGAAAAAATGTTGTTTAATAGGTATATTAAATTTTCAGTATAATATATATGTCATATGTGTTATATATGTTCCTAAATTTTATCCTTTATGCGTTCCATGTATTCCATGAACGATTCATATCATTTTGAGGGGGTGCTAGAGCACACTTCCTCAAATGAAATTATCGCATTTAACCATTATGGTAACCATAATGGTATGCTATAAAAATTAAAATACAGTAGAATAATAAAAACATAAATATATTATATATCATATATAGATACAGTTCCATAATAATGGCCACCATGAGAAGCGGTAGAGGATAATTGAACAATCATCGTTTCGTGAAGCAGTAGTTAGATGTCCACACAAATTTTTTTTTATTTACCATTTAGTTGGAGGTGTGTGTATGTTTAGATAAAATCCATCTCATAAAAAATTCATATTATATTGATGATAATTTTTTCATTATTAAATAAACGAATAAAATGTTTTTTTGTAGTTGTATAAGAAAAACAATACAAAAGAACTTAATAGAAGATGTTTCCATTAAATCAGGTAAATCCCATTGGTTTAAACCAAAATGGTTTCTTGATGTTCTTTATACATAAGGTAATGCTTCTATAATGAAGATAGGGATATTGGGAGATTATTTTAGCAGATGTTGGATGAGCCAAGGGCTTGAGATGTGTCCTAAAAGGGTATGAAGCGATGGCTTTTTATATGGGAGTGGAGGGGCTCTTTTGGAGTGTTTGAAAATATTATTTTATTATAAAATTATTTTCAGTTTCTAAAGGTCCCACAATCATTAAAGTAAATGATAATGTGGAAAATTTTCAAAATAAAGTCATCCAAAAAAATTGGAACTTTTTTGGATGTTGATTTGATCTTTATCTTTTTACTTATTTAAATCATTCATTATTGATGTAAACACTGCATCATCATTGTGTCATAAATAATTTTATTTATTCGATATCTAGAAGTTATAAAAAATTTACCATGATGTAGGAAATAATTTTATATTTATAATTAATATTTATAGTCTAATATATAAATTATATAACCCCAAACTAGAATTGTTTTAGTAATTAAATACATGTTTATGATATTTTAATTTTTAATATAAATAAAATGTTATTAATGTCATTATCTTACACATATTGCTCTATGGGGTCCAAAAATTGACCAATGGATTTTCTTGGAGAGCCATGAAACTTACTATAATTTATCAAAAATTTCAAGGTAATTTTATATTATTATAACATTATTTTTACCTTAAATTACCCTATTTACCTATAATCGTGGTTTAAAAAAGTCAAAAGTTACTATTTACCAAAAAATATTTTCATCACATTGAACAACATCTTACCTAATAATTACAACCATGTTTGTCTGATTTTTGAAATTCAATTCACAGAAGTGGTAAAATTATGTTTTATGTAAATTTGGAAATTCACATAGAAGGTGGATAAAAAGACGTAAAAAAATTTAAAAGAATTTTATAAATCAATACTTATTATCAATTGAATCCAATGAATTAAATTGTATTAATATATGTATTATGTACCAATTTTGACTTTAAAACAAATTTAAATTTAAAAATTATTATTTAAATAATAATTCGGTTTCAAACAATAATGTAGTGTGTTTCACTATTCATAAAAAATGGAATGTTTTCTGAAAAATACAAACAATTCACCCTAGGATAAATTTGATATTCCAAATTATAAAATTATTTATTTTTTACATAATTAATAACATAGAAGTTACATTAATTAATTTTATACTTATTTTTTATTGTCAAAACAGAAATCATTTTTATGTAATAATAACTATCAAGAGATTGAAACTTTTTGATGTCCAATTTCATCGACAAATTAGATACAATGGCCAACATTGGATTAAATGATAAAAATTTAATCTATTTAAACATTAAAACCAATTGAAAAGATAATCTATACATATATATAAATTAGATTAAAAGGTGGAATTAAATTAAAATACATCATTTTGTTATTATTTATTAAAAAAGAACATTATCAAAAAAAGACCAAAATTTCATCTAAAGTAATTTTGGATATCCCAATTCTAAATAAGAAATATATTTTTTCAAAAATAACATATAAAAGAGAAAAAAACTAGATTTAAACAGGGTTCTCTATCGAAAGGTGGTAAATTGACCTTTCAAGGAAAATTAGAGTACTTGTACTTATAATTGGATTTCATTCACATATTAAGCCTCTAACGTTTATTGGATGAATGTAAAAACATTAAACAAACAAATACAATGATATTTTAGTTAATTCAATTAATTCCCTCTAATAAAATGGATCGGAGATAACTACCATTTAAAATAGTTTTATTATCTTATGAGTGCGCAACATAAGAATTTAAAGAATCTTTTTGTTGCGTATCAGGTACATTATCGAACATATCCTCCCCATTAAAGTAAAATTAATAATCAATTCAAAAATATTAATAAATATGAAAATGATTATTCTTTATTTACCTATAATGTTATATCCTTCACTCCTTTTGGAAATTGTTTCCTCATAATTTTAAAACTGGGCTTGGAAACCTCATTGAGAGACCCAAATCGGAAAAAGGGACAATTAAACCAAAACATTAAAATAAAAATAATAAATTAAAATGGTTACATAAGATAACCCATACTATGATTCCATGTAGGAAATCATGGTTGTGGAAGGTAAACAACTCATCATATTCAGATGAAGTGTGATAGAAATCATGATTACTACACATTTATCTACCAGAAAATCACAAACATGTGATGGGTTAAAAGGTATTTCATTACCCAGTATGAAAAGTAAAGGGTAAACTTTTTTGTTTTATGTTCCTTTTAATAATTTTGAGGAATTTATTTATGATATTGAATAAGAAAATAAGGAAACATACTTACTTTTAATATATACATTAATCATATACTATCGTTCTACCACAAACCCAACTTTTCTCCCAACAATTAGTATTAAAGCTTACTTAGTCACATCAAATGTGATAGAATAAAAATCAAGAGAATCACAATATCCAAAAAATGGATATATATTTCCACTTTCTATAGACATTAACACAGACCCAAAATGGTTATTATGAGATTAGATAATCCCCAAAAAGTTTAATCCTTTATATAAATAAATACTACTTTTAATCACAAAAATTAAACAAACAATACCCATTTTTTTAAGAATGACTATTCAATAAAAAATTATACTTAATATTATTCAATATAATCCAAACTATGATCAAAAACCAAAACCCAGAAGAGGTTCATCACATATTCTTCCTCAATAAATCTTAACCTTTATCTCCAAATAATACTGACTACTCTTAAAGTCTCATACTAAAGTGTAATTAACCTAATCACATATTCTCTATTCTAGGATAATCATTTTCCAAAAATAACCCAAAATAAACATATTCATGATTCATAATATCATATAACTAAAAAGAATTAGTCATACTAACTAGAGACTTCATGTATTCCAGTAGTAGGTGATAAATCCCAATCGCACTTCAGTTCTTGGTTCGATTCCTGCTACTTTTTCTGACACAACGGGTTGCCATGGGGTCAGTGTGTTGTCATTTTTCAAAAACTATATAATTTTACAAAATTTCAAAAAAGAGATAAATTCATCCAAAATAACAATAACATATTTTAACCATGATTTTTATCTAGCAATTTTCATTTTTAATCCCAAAATGTATTATGCCTTAATTTCCTCAATTTCAACGATCATATAAACCCAAATGTTTCTATATAACTATATCCATAAAAGAAAATATAATTATTACATGAATAACATTTTCATATATCAAACTTCATGGTTAGAAATACTATAAAAAGAATTCTATTGTAATACCATCATCAATAGATCCTTAATACTTTTAAGAATTTCACCATCCTAAAATATACCATAACTCTTGAATCCGATATATGTTGAGTTATTACTCATTCAAAATTTTTAATGATCTATTAAACATTCCTTTCAAACTTATTCTGAAATACTAATTTCCTAAAAAAATCATGATTCATATCATAAGATTCAATAATATCAATACATATGTTAATAAATAATCTGTACCATTCATTGTTCATTATCTATTTCTTCATCCTCAATCAGAATAGAATTAGGTATTGGTAAACAAATTATTGCAAAATCATGGTGATACCATTCACAAAACATATTTGTAGGACATTTGTTTGAATAATGACCACTCACACCATATTTTAAACATTAAATTTATTGCTAAGAAATTAATTCTTTCCCTTTCCAATAGTCAATTGGGTGCTTCCTTTTTTACTTTGCTTGTTCGTGATTAATGGTCTTCATTACCACATCTATAGATTCCTCTAGTCCCATTGATATATTTTCCTATATTTTTACTTCCACACCATTGACCCATAGTTTTTTTAACATACTTTTCTTTTATGATTATTTCCTAAACTTCCATAGGTATTTGTTTCTCGCATATATGATTCCTTATAAAAATCACCATGGTTCCGGTGTTATATGAATCCTCTTAGTTGGATGAGAATAACCACAATATTTCTCATTGAAGATCCAATTTCATTCCATTGTTCATTCATAAAACTATCATTGATCTCTTCAAAATGACTTTTACTTTGGTGCCTGCAAGATCGAACCATTTACTAAAACTAAAAATGTCAGTATGGGTATATCAGTAAAATAATCATATAATATTTTATGACGTGGTTAAATACTAAGATATACTTATTCATTTTATGTTAAACTCATTAAATTTATCTAAAATAACTATGACTCTTTCAAAAATATTAAACATTATGGTAATGTCACTTAGGCGTAATGAACACCCTAACCTCTAATGTTACCTAAACCGACCTCTGTTACCAACTACAAGGACCCATATTTAAAACATTATATAAACATGAATTAAATGAATTATTCACATGGATGATCTTTCCAGGGTTATAGTTTTAGAGACTTAGGTCATTACTATTACATCAAATCTCAAAAATTAGATAGTAGAAACTTCAACTCAGTTTCCATTTTTTCATAAGATAATAACTCTTGAAGAAAAGAGACATGTCTAGTTCCATGTTTTAGACAACATGAATTTTCCTTAATCCCATCCTTGACCGTATTCCAATTTATATACTCTAAAATACATTTCAAAAACATGGTATGATCAGAAAATTTTCATTAAGGGATACACAATGAAAGAAAATATTTATTCTTTTAAAACAAATAGTATACCATGAATACATTATCATAAGTAATAATTTTTACCTTTAAGATGTTGTATGTACTCATCACTGAATAAAAGATCATTTCTTACCCTTTTGTAAACAAACGACTACCATTAAGCACAAATAAAGTACACATAACATATAATTGTAACTTGGGACATAAAAATACTGAAATGGAATAACTATATGATTGACGTTCACACATATCACTAAATGGAATATCCATACGAATGACTTCCGTACCTAATGAATTGGAGGTTATAACATAACCACCTGTGCCGATTTATCATGACACCACCTGTCATTTGGTTTAACACGTAACCACCCATCAAATGATCAAGTACCATTATAAAATCATAGCACATAAAATATTTCAAATATAAACATTTCATTATAAAAATTTCATTTTCGATCAAAATATATCAGTTCAAGATATATACAAAATCAATTCTTTATCAATCCATTTTCAAACCCATATAAATAAAGATATTTTTTAATCAATGTGTCCCATACCACTTTGGAGATTATAAAGGAATTAACATTTTAAAATTTTAATGTCCATATAAATAAATCCTTAAAACCATTTTTAAAACATGGACATTAATGAGAATGATTTAGAAGAATAAATATTTAAAACAATATTCAATTTAAGTAGTTATTATACAATTGAGAGATTCTTGAATACAAAAAATTGAGGAATAACATTTAATAAATAATTTATAATATCATGATAATAATGGTATTCCTGATATAATATGCCAATGGATAGTATATACACCATATCAAATTGAATTGGGTCATAGCAATAATGAAGACTCAATGGAATGTATATTGAGATGAAATTTCTTTTAACGATAGTATCCTTTAATTAATGAAAATTAAATTTAATAATTATGTGTGAGAAATAATAATACACTCAATATAAGTGGATATTTCGTGTAAAACAATTATAGTTCATTAAAACATATTCATAGGTTGACATATTAAAGAATAACAAGTTTAACCCAAAGAATTGTAATTAGGTTAAGAATTTCCCTTCAAGTATTTTGACAGCCTAACATCATCACTTTAAAATTCAGAAAATTATTTTCTGAGATAAAAAAGGGTATCACATCACTTGGAAAATAAATTTACATCAATAAGGATATAGAATAACATATCATGACATAATAAGATGTAAATTAAAAGACATAACAAAAATAAGTCTTTTAAAAATAGTCGGGTGAAAGGTTCCCTTACCCATTTGGTACCTTACGAATCATATGACACATTAAAGAAGGATCATAAAATGAATATGTAAATACTAGTAAATGATATTATAATACACAATTATTACAATAATGAAAAGTACATACACCAGAAAAATGTATATAGTGGAAAATATAGCATGAATTTAATGGAAATAAAAAGTGAGATGAAATCCCCTTACCACGTTGTAATCAATAGAGTCGTTTGACCAAAAGTTAATAACCACAAAATGCTTCACAGAATACCATGAATATAATTATAATCATGACAATATATATATAATTTTAGTACATAATACACCACATGCAAGAAATAAGAGGCGAAAAAATGAAATCCCACTGAATTAAATGTGAGACACGAATGCCTTTACCACATAGTAATCAATCGAGTCAGATGACCAAAACATAAATACCCCCAAATGATAAAAAAATACAATTAATATAATGAAAATAATTTTAATATATATATTATGGAAGTACATTATACACCACATGCATGAAATACGTGTCGAACAATGGAAATCTCATTGAATTAAATATGAGATAATAATCCCCATACCACATAGTTTTCCAATGAGTTGTATGAAAAAAAGTTAATACCCATCAAATGATTCCTAAAATTACACGAATATAATGATAATCATGATAATATACATCAAATGGAATTACATAATACCGCACATTCAAGATATAAGTTTCGAACGATTGACATCCCACTGAATTAAATGTGAGATAAGAACCCCCATACACCATTTCCGACCTGACTCGTTCATATGTTCCTTTTTCTTCCTGAATGATATAAATAAGTTAATTTATAATTGATTAAGAATATTTTTATGTTTATTTTTCCTTTTATATCAATTATTACCATGTTATAACAATATGTAAATTTTTTGAGTACATATTGGACATTTTGTCGATGATTATAACTTGTATAAAAAATGAACTTGTTATAATTATAAATTGTTCATGTGATAAAAAGTCAATTTTCGTTATAATTATATTAATCATATATATTTCATATATATCATATATATCTATTATATATATTTATTTACAATATTAGAAAACATTTGGATATTAGAAATGAAATGCACAGTTCATGTAGACGGTAAGCCGTACGTACGCCTGAATGATACTTTAATTTCAATTTCATATTTTACGTGAATGAAAACATAGTGATTAAGTGGTATATTATAATTTAAATACTATATATATGTCATATATGTTACATAATTTCATAAATTATATCTTTATATGTTCCATGTATGGCATGAATGAGTCATATCACTTTGAAGATACGGTAGTCCACACTTTCTACAATGAAATTCTCTCGTTTACTCGTTATGGTAACCATAAAGGTAAGATATAAAATGGAAAATATAAAATAATAAAGATAAAATAAATATAATATATATCATATATAGATAAAATTATATAATAATGGCCACAATGAGAGGTGGTAGGAGATAATTGAACAATCATTGTTCCGTGTGGCAGTAGTTCACCATCCACATAAATAGTATGTTCTTTACCCATTAGATGGAGGTGTGTGTTACTGTAGCTAAAATACATCACATAATAAAATTATAGTATATTGAGGATAATTTTTTGTTATAAATTAAAAGAATAAAAAGATTTTAGGGGGTTGGAGATGTAAAATAAATCTAAAGAACATATGAAAAGGTGTTACCTTTAAATAGGGTAACTCCATTTTCTTTGAACAAAAAGGGTTTCTTGAAGTGCATTATTCTTATGGTAAGGATTATAAGATGAAGAGAAGTATCTTGGGAGATTATTGGAGTAGAGGTTTGACAATCCAAGGTCTTGAGAAGTGTGATTAATGTGTAGGAAGTGTGGGATTTTATAAGGGAGAAGAGGGGCTCTTTTGAATGTTTGAAAATATTATTTTATTAAGAAGTGATTTTCTGATTATAAAGGTAATAAAATAAATAAATTATATTATAAGGTGTCCAGATATTGAAATAAAAGCATAAAATAAGAATTGGAAATGTATGGGATATTTTTTTAATCTTTATCATCTTATTTATTTTAATCATTCATTATTGATTTAAACATTGTATCATCATTGTGTCATAAATAATTTAATTTTTTTGATGTCTAAAAATTATAAAAAATTATCATAATATATGAAATATTTTTAGATTTCTATTGAATATTTATATTCATATATATCAATTATATAACCCCTCACTAAATTTTGTTATTAAAACAATATGTCTTTTTGACAGTTTTATTTTTAATTTAAATAGATAGTTATAAACATCATTATTTTACCCAAGTGGATCCATGTGGTCCCATAATTGACCCGTGAATTTTACTGGCCGTCCATTACTAATAAAATGAGTTTAAGAGAAGTTTCAAGGTAATTTTATATTATCATAACATTATTTATACCTTAAATTACACTATTTACCTCTAATCGTGGTTTGTAAAATTAAAAAATTATGAATCATAAAAAATTATATTCATACCATGAAAAATCATATTACATACTAATGACTACCATGTATGTCATATGTTTCAAATTCAATTCATAGAAGTTGTAAAATTACGTTTTATGAAAATTTGGACAAGGACATATAATGTGGGTCAAAAGACATTAAAAACATCAAAAGAATTTTATATGTCAAATAATATTATAAAATGAATAAAATGAATTACATGTTATTAATATAGTTATTATTTATCTATTATAATTTTATTTCAAAATTAAATTTTAAAATAATTATTTTAATTAAAAGTCGATTTTAGACAATCAAGTAGTGTTTTTCACTATTCATAAAAAATG
This sequence comes from Viscum album, assembly GCA_963277665.1. NCBI lineage: Eukaryota > Viridiplantae > Streptophyta > Magnoliopsida > Santalales > Viscaceae > Viscum > Viscum album. The sequence goes on from OY728141.1 coordinate 723,610,618, forward strand.
GATCGTTTTCAGAAAAATACCAAAAATTCACCCTAAGCTAAATTTGATATACAAAATTATAAATTGATGTATATTTTAACAAATTAAAAACATTTAATTTTCATTAATTAATTTTATAATTAATTCACGTTGTCAAAAAATAATGCGTGTTTTTATGTAATAATAAAAATCAAAAGATTAATAATTGTTAATGTCCAATTTAAAAGTGAAATTTATTCCAATTTCCTATATTGTATTAAATGGTAAAAATGAAATATATTTACAATTTCAAACAAATTAAAAATATAATCTAACCATATAAAGAGATTAGATTAAAAGGTGGTTTTAAATTAAAATAGAGTAATTTTTCACTATTCATTAAAAATGAATATTATCAGAAAAATTAAAAAAATATCATCCAATGTAAATTTGGCTATCCTGATTCAAAATAAAGAATTTTATTTTTTCATGAATAAAATATAAAAGTGAAAAAAACTGGATTTAAAAAATCGTTCTCCATCAAATGGCTGAAAATCATCCTTTAAAAGAATATTAGTGTATTATTGATTAAAATTGGATTTCATTCACAATTTAGGCCACTAAATTTTTTTGGAAGAATGTAAAAATAATTAACAAACATATATATTCAAGTTTTAGTTAGTTCTATTCATTCCCACAAATACAACAGCTCAACGTTAACAACAATTTCCAATATTATGATTATATTATTATTGTACAACAAATGATTTCAAAGAAACTCGTTGTTGCATATTGGGTACTCCATCGAACATTGAGTCCCCTATAATATAAAATTAATATTTAATTGAAAAATATTAATAAATATAAAAAATATCTTATTCGTTATTTACCTGGGATGTTAAAATGACCTTTCCTTTTATAAAATGAAAATTGGATTTCATAAATAAGTGATACAATATATTTTTGTTAACATGAGTAATCTAGAAATGATAAAAAAAATATTTCAATGATATAGGATCTACATTTCCAATATGAATCTTAAATAAAAAAATTCGTAACTTTTTATGAAGAAAATAAACCACAACATACTGATACATGTATGAAGAATTACTAAAAATATATTGTATAAATGTTAATATAAATGAACTTGTTTCTAGATCAAGAGAATATGATATTTTTGTTTATTATACAATATTTTAGGGGTATTTATACCATTTTTAAATCAAGGTATGGTTTCATGTTTTCTTTTTTTTCATATTATTATTATATTCACCATCTTTATTATTTAAGTTCTGTATATATTTACTCATAAAATGATTTGTCCAAATTTCTCATTTAATATGTATTTAATTGATCTATAATAATATTTATATAAATGAATTATGATTTAAATGTTACAAATGTGGTATGGCTTTTCCTCATAATTTGAATTTTATATCATGATTTTTATAAATAAACAACAATATAGGATATTTATATAATCTCTCTATAAAATATTAATCTAAATTCCAATCCACTTATTTTTCATTAGTTTCACATGACTTCATACCATTTTTTCCCTTTTAGGTTCATAAATCACTAGAAGTTATTACCATAATATAAATAGGCATCACTACTTTTTTCAGGCTGTAATATTTATCTCATATTCCTGCATTACAAACTTCAATTAGATTTACCTATATCTAGTGATTATATTAATTAAAGACCTTTTTATTTTAAACCAAATTATAAATTAAATTAAATTTCAATTAAAATTTTTGATATGGGTGTTCTCCATCTACTTGGATATTCTTTATAATGTTTAAAAAATTATCATTATCAATTATTTTTTACAGAAAAAAAAATTCTCACAATTTTCCCAAATTTTCATAAACAAATAGTTTCCCCATGATTTTATGGTTTTTAGAGAAAATAAAATTTAAATTATTCTATGATATAATTGTTTCTAAAATTTAACAAATTATAGGTACAATTCTTTATTATTTTTAAAGAATGATTCTAATGATTTTATAAATATATTTTTCATCTATTTTAAAATCCTTTAATAAATATTATTATTTACTGAGATTTGTTTCAATTGATACCAACATTATTTTTACTCAAGATATTTTATTTTTATATTTTGATAAAATTTATATCATACTGATTTTATTTTCCTCATGTTAATTAATAATTTAAGGAATTAACAATACAATAATCTTTTTATAGAATATATACTTATGTTATACAAGTATGTGATTAGTGGTGTCCTACATATCCCTATGATTAATTAATAAATTTATTATATATGATCCTTTAAAAATAATTTGTGGACATGAGTCATATGTTTTGTACATTATTGTGTGTGAATGATTGGATTTCTATGCATTATTATGCATTGAAATGATTGGGTTTCTTTATAATTTAATGTGAGGTAATTATTTGTGTTTGTAATGATATTAAAATCAGATATAATTTTTCCAATGCTAAAATTATATGTTATTATATATTCTAATGTAATAATTCCTTGGGTATGGATTATTTTTACATGTTTTCACATCACATTATAAGTTCTATTCTTCCATTATAGTCTTTTTTGTCCTATAATTCCACTCCACGATTGATAATATTAAATAATTTCTTATGATTATCTATTATGATTATATGGTCTTTTTAATTTTCTATTTCTCCTCTGACTCATGCTCTCTTGTACAGTTATAACATAAACATGTACGGATAATTGATATGTTTGAAATTACTTATCATTTTATCATATTTTATATATAATTTAATATTAAAAGGGAATTTTTAACATCCCTTCAATGCAAATTTGATTGAGATGGGGTGGAATTGCAACATAGACATAGTTAACATCACCGCGATACCAAATGTTGGCAATAAATGACAATAGCTTAAAAATTGTTTGGGGTAAAATTTCTAATTGAAAATAAGAACATCCAAACCAAGTATACATTTACTGAAAACCATTAAATTATTATTGATAAAAATAAATAAAAATCAAACATAACGAAACCAAAAATAGACTTTACTAGAGTATGATTCATAAACCAAAAAAAACATCAGATTATTATGTGGATGAAAAAAACCAAAAGAAAACTAAAATACTCTAAAGACACCAACTCCACAGCTCCCAACCATCCCTATTATTCCACATCAGAATTTATTCCAATGAATCCCAAAGCATCAGAAAATAATAGATACACTATTACATTACTTATTTATTAATAAAAAAATATAATCCAAAACATTAGGGTTCTTAAGAGGGGGGTGAGTAATGAAAGACATTATTTTTTCCCCAATGAAATCCCATTACACCCCCATGAAATAAAGTGTTAACACATTTATAAAATATTTTAAATATAAAAATTAAAATAGTTTATATAAAAGTAAAATCATGTCTAGGAAAAAAATTAATTCTAAATTTCTCACCACAAACTATTTAAATAATTTATTTTGTTATTTCCTTGTCCTTAGTAATTATTTGTGGAGGTTCGAGTTTAATCCCAAACAAATTTTGCGTACTAATTTAAAAAATTGTTCATTTTTTTGTTGATGTCGTTGGTTGGATGGGTAAAGCGCCTTTGGGAAACGCTACACGGATTCTCCTAGGAAACTGTGTGATCTGCTCGTGTTTGAAAATTTAAAATGAGAATTTTTTAAAAATAAAGAAAAATATAAATGCTATCAATGTTTTAATTTTATAAAATTTCGGTGAGAATAAAATAAAATTTATAATAATAGTACTATTAAAATTATTATTATTATTATTATTATTAATTTATTTCATTGAAAATGGAAAAAAAATAAAAAAAAAGTGTTGAATACCCTATGGGGTTGCAACACCCCCCATCCTTCATCACCCACAGCGTTGGCATCTCCCCCTACATGCCCGACAAGCAGTGCGACACCACCACCGCCTCCTCTCCCTACTAATATTCTGACATGCTCCCCCTCTACCATTCCTACTCATCCTATATTGCAGCACCACCGCCACATCCTCTCCCAACCAGAACACTGACCAGCTCTCCCTCTCCACATTCTAGTGGCTTGACCACCTATCCTCCCATCCCGACCGGCGTGCAATTCGTTCGGTGATGACCTCCGGCAACCTGCTTCCTCCTATCCTCCTGCAACAAAACTTATTCTAGAGAGGTTCCCACTATACTTTGGTACACTTTTCTAATTATATCTTGGTCGATCACCTATTAAGGGTTTTTTAATGTTCCCATTTAATTTTTGAGTCCAATTTTCTTCTAGGTTTGTTGGAGTCTCCTTTTCGTTCGGAGTTGGTGTGATTGATGTTCGACACCGGTTCAAAGATGATCTTTATCAATTGAACTAGTTTTCACATTATTTTTTTAATATGTGGTATGAATTTGATGAATTATTTTACACAAATGATTAACTAGTCTGGTTGTCTATTTCTTGTAGTTTATAAATTTTATAATCAATACACTGATGCTTGGTTTGATTAAATAATTTTTTTCTAACTTCTTTCACTGCTATTTAATAACCATAGTTAGTTTAATATGATATATATATATATAACATGTTATTAATTGGTTTTAAAATGATAATTTGTTTCTTTCTATGAGGGATTATGCCATAAATGTCTAATAAAATTTTATGTTTGATGTTATGTATATTTGGTATTTTGTAAATATTGTACTGGTTTTACATATATATGATGGTGTCATCCAAATGGTTCTTGACCATTATAATTTTTTTAAATATCAATGGTGATTAGTGTTATATAAAATGATTTTATTTATGGTTTAATTTATTTATTGAATTATATATGTGGTTCACATTTATTTTTTGTATATAATGGTCATGCATTTGATCAAAAAAAGGGATTTTGTGTTGGGTTTGTGTGTAATTCCATGCTATACATCTAAAAATTGATTAATACAATTTTAAAAGTGGTTTAGTAAATATCATAGATCGTGTGAGTTATGTTTTGAAAACATGTCAAGTAGGTATTTCCATTTTTTATTCATTTGATTTATTTTAAATAAATGTTTAGGTGTTTTTAGTAATTTTTTAGTTCATATAGCGTGTAAGAAATGTAAATCCTTGATGATGTGGTCATCGGAGTGCACATTCTTATTCGCATGTGCAAGGTGGGTCATGTCGTGGTGTTTGGAATATGAGTCTAGGTATGTCCCCCACATCATTAGTCTATAAACTTTTAGTTTATTAATTACATGTTATTTCATTGATTTTCGATAAATGAGAAATTATATAAAAAAATTATTTTTGAAATAATTATTTGATGTAAATGAACCTGTATATTTTATGAAAAGAACATAAATTTTTTTTCATGAATTATTGTCGCACAATAGGTAATGAATGCAGGTTTATCCATTGAACACAATTCATGATATTTTGTGTATGGTTCTGGTTTGATGTTAAATGTTTTCTTCTAACACGTGAGAAACTCTATTGGTTTCTCTTGAAAAATGATGTTTTCTTAAATAAACTCACAAAAGGCCGGTTTTGCTCATAAAGAAAGTGAGTTATTTAGAAAACCATCAATGATGAAATACATGGGGTGTCTTGGGGGTGATTTATTATATGAGTTTTTGTGTATGATTCTTGTCATTGAGATTTGTTACTAGATTGTCGTTTTTTACTGACCCCTCATTTTATTTAGTACCTGGAATGGGAACGTAACATATTAACTTAATTTTATGTGAACGATTGATGTAATATTTTACACTACACATTGTTTTAGTGTGCCTTAGTACGAAAATTGATCTTCTAGGGTATTGGGCCCCTCATTTAGGACAAGTAGGGCTATACAGAGCATTTTGGTGTTATAAAGTAATCGAGAGTAGGCATTCCTTTAGCATGAGTCAAATATATAGTATGTTTTGGATTTTTCAAGAGATCATAGGTCCATAAAATGATTTCATTAGCACATATTTATGTGTGGCAGAAAATTGAGGTGCATAGTTTAGTTTCTATACACCTTGCGATACTTTTCCATCCCCCTCGATATTTATTGTGTATTTATTTATTGTTTTATCTTCTTTAAAAACTCAATTTGAATTAAAAATTATTTAGAAAAATGTTTTTAAATTTTATGTAAACTTTTCGTTCAATACGTAAACATGTTTTTCAATTGAAAAGGGAAACTGACTATTAATTTCAATATTTATGAATGTGTGTGTGAAACCACATATTTCATATATTGTATTTCAAACATGAAATTTGTAAAATTATATATTTAATGGTGGTGTTTGGGGCATGGATTTTTGGGCACACCTACTGAGTTTTTATACTCATATCTATAGTTTTTTCTTGTTATTAGTTTTATTGCAGTTTTGACCCAAGCATGTTCACTAAAAGTCAGATTTTGTTGTGTATTTGAGAGTGGCTCTCATGGCCACATGGAGTTTTTGTCCCGGTCATGTCAGTTTTTTTTAGTTGTTCATACATTCTTTTTAATATTTTCTATTTCCTTTTATTTTTTCAACTTTTTGAGCAGAAATATTTATTTTCATGGGTAAATTCATTTCAATTAGTTTTTAGGATATGCCTTGGTTCTTTTCAACAACCCAGGAAGATCGGGAACGCATATCGGGCCTTTCCAGGGATCGTATCAGGTGAACATTATAGGTTTGACCCAAGTTGGTTCGTGAGAAAATTTTATCATATAAGGTAATCTCATTAGAGGACCCTAATGTTTAGACTTCCCATCAATATTTGGGGAATGTCAATGTAGAAGGAGTAGAATTTATACAACTCGAGGAGTGTGGACGGGAAGGACGTCATGTACCATTGAGAGTTCCAATCCATTGGTTACCATGGGATGTTTAGGTTGTTGGTGTCTTGTAGGATCCTTTGAATTGTTTTATGTTGTGAAATTAAAAGGGAGTTTGGAAAGTAGCGATGTGAGCTCATAGGGCCTGGAAAGACATGTAGATCTGGTGAAATTACCCTATAATCCTCTCTGTGATGGTCTCGTGACAATAATATGGCCGAAAATCTTATTTCTGAGTCACACATCGATACTAGTTTCCCCTAGTGTATCTTTTGGGTATTAATAAATTTTGAAAACTGTTTTTATTCTTTTATTTTGGAAATTTTGAAAAGATGAATTTAAAATGATAATGATCATATTTTTATTAAGTCCATTGTTTCCATATTCTTTAGTTTTTTCCCCCACGATGGTTTGTGAATATTGAATGTGCATCTTCTTGTGGTGGACCCTTATCAAATCATCTCATTGATCATTTCATAGACTATATCCTAGTATTCATTAAACTAAACCCTCCAATATTTTATGGATAAGAAAATACATTTGAGATAGAGGATTGATTGTGGATGAATGAGAGGAACTTCTATTTTCATACACCACCTATGTCAATGAAGGTGATGTTTTCTACCTGTATGCTTGAACGTCCACCCTGGAGATGATGGAAGTACATATCATGAAGCAATCCATGATAAGATTTCTCTCAGGTCTTATTCAGGTCAACATTCATCCAATAATATTTCCCTGAGGTGACAAGGGTGATGAAGAGGATGGAGTTTGAGGTCTTCAGCAAGGTGTTGGACTAGTGATGGAATTATTTTTTAATTTCCTACATGTAGATCCATATTATTCAGGGTATGAAAGAAATCATCTCATGAAGCGCACCATTTTGATATCGGTTTTCGTCCTGAACTATATTCGAATGTGGCATAACTAAACCTAATCAACTTCTTGTATGTTGTGGGAAAATAATTTCTTGCCGAAGCTGAGTTAGTAGGAGGACAATACTTGGAGAATCATTCCCTAGATTTCAGATGTACTTCATAAAAGGGTGATAGAAATAATGGGAAGTGACCTGATGTTGTTGGCTTTAAAAAGGGAATCAATAGGATTTCATACCTTCAGTCATCTTCTTCACAGTGCAATGCTATAATCTGTAAACTATGTTGTAAGAAGTGTCATAAGAGACTATCGTGCCCGAGTATTTTGAAACCCAACCACACATGTGGTTTCATGGCTCACATGATGCAATTTTACCAAGGAGTTTCTAATAATGTGTATAAAGTCAGACGTGGATCATCAAAGGTCACCTCAGCCTATTATCATGAGTTAAATAATGTTTGGGTTCAGTTTTGGATTACAATTTGTAGTGTTCTATGGATGCAGTAGAAGTCTCTAGTAGAATTTTTGGTTTTTTCTAATCTCGTAGTTCTATGGATGGTTTTTTTCAAACCAATATGAATCCTTTATTTTAATGGAATTGTTTTTTGTGAAATTATGGTTTGTGTGTTATTTTTTGGGATTTATGAGGCCTGAATATTAGGAATAAGATTCTTCAATCATCAGAGGTCCAACCCTAGGTCCTATAGTGAAGCTGGCGTGTAGGAAAGAGAACCAAAACGGTGTAAAAGGGAATTTGTTTAATTTTTTTTCATAGTGTGTCATGGTTTGTGTTTTCCAAGGATGTTTCTTTGTTTATATAGTGGTGGAGGTAGTTTTGATTCTCTAGTAGTTCATCCCTTCACTATTACCCCTCATGATGTGGGTTTTTGGTCCATATGGATAGTCTTCATCTATAGTTAATCTCGTCAGTTCAGATGGTGGGGAGTCCCATAGTTGGTTTCACACTGTTATCCATAAGTAATTTATTGTTATGATGATCCTTATAGTACAGAGTCCATTTAGTCATCCATATGTCAGTATCAATTATTCTTTTCATTATTATTTGGTGGTGGGTGGTCTCTTTTGGAACCACATAATCATATGTTAATCCTTGTGAGTATACATTTTTATTGGACAACACCCAACGGTTCCGTTGGACTAAGAGTATTTGAATAAACATCAGAGGTGGTTTATGATAATTCATTTGTTGAAATGGATGGTATGGATTTTATTTTGTAGGGGTTAATGAGTTTGTGTTTTGAGAATGAGTTGTAACTCATTGGATTTCAATGTTAGATTGGATCAATAAACCAGAGGCACTCATACTTTTTTAGGTGGCTGACACATATGATATTTTATCATTGGGTGGAAATCTTTTTGATGATTTCTGAGGCCCAAAACTATTATAGTGGAAATAACTGTCACACCCTAACCTATCTATTAATTGTTTTATTATTTATTTTTCCTAAAATTATATTTTTTGAAGTTTGGGATGAATATCAAACTAAAATTTTGTGATTTTGTTAAAAATAGTTCGTATTTGTGTTGACGTCATTAGGCACACATGCAGTCCATGTTATGGAAAAGCCATGTGGCTTCACCCTGGAAACTATTCAACCCAACCATCATTCAAAATTTTAATTGGGATTTTTTTATTTAATAAAAATGTTGAATGTCATCAAGGATTTATTTATTTTTAATTTTTGAGAAAAAATCATAAATTTTAAATCTTATATTATTATTATTATTAAGGTAGTAGTATTATTATTAATTTATTTATTTGAAAAATCATAAAACTAGGAATACCCAAGGGGGTCGAGACAATCCCCCCACCCTTCCTTCATCCCCAATGGCATAGGAATCTCCCCCTTCCCACTCAACCAACAGTGTGGCACCACAACCACCTCCTCTCCCGGATGGAACTCCTAGAATCTCCCCCTCAACCTTACCTGCTTTTCCTTAAGCATGGCACCACCATAGCCTCCTCTTCCAGACAGAACTTTGAGAAGATCTCCATAACCTCCCTCCAGTTGTGTAGTTGTCTCCCCCCCAATGGTGCACTCTCCTTTCGGCAGCGATGTCTAGTAACCTGCATATTCCCCTCATCCAACAGAGCAACCCCTTCCTGTAAGGCTCCCCCTCCAATTCGGTATTTTTTCTCCTTGTATCTTTTTCCTTCACCTTGTTTAGTTTTTTTATGGATTAACATTATTGTTTTAGGTACAATTGGTTTTTATTGGTTTATTAGTCTCTTTTTGGTTCATTATTGGTGAAATAGATGTTCCTCACTAGTTCATGGATTATCATTGTCAATTTTGGTATGTTTCACAATTATTTTTTAATAAATTTTATGAATTTGATGAGTTTTTGCAAGGAATGACTTAACCATCCTAGTTTTACATTTCTCGTATTTTAAAATTTCCAAATCAATATATTGAGCATGGTTTGATTCAATATATTTTTTCAAACATCTTCTTTGCATCTATTTAATACCATTATTTATTTTAATATGATATATATGTATATATATTTATATATTTAACATGTTTAGAATAATTCATTAAATGATTCTCTGATTCTGCCTATGTGGGTTTATGCCATAAATGTCATATAAAATGTTATTCTTGATGATATGGATCATTTAGTAATTTGTAAATTGTGTATTGGTTTTACACATATAGACAGCGGAATCCAAAGTTTTCTTGACATTTTAAAATATATTTATAAATTTTATTTGAGACTGGTTTTTCCTAAAATAATTTTACAACTTTTTTAAATTATGTATTTAATTTTATAAGAGGTGTGCATATTTTTGTTATATCATGGGATTACATTTGATCAAATGAAGGGGTTTTGTGTGGGTCTTGTGTGTTATGTAGTTGTATAAATCTCAAAAAAATTATAATATTATTAAAGATGTTTAATAAATAAAGTACATTGTGCGAGTTCTGTTTTGAAAACATTTCATAGTTGAATTTTCATTGTTTATTCATTTGGATTATTTGAAATCAATTTTTAGGTCTCATTAGTTATTTTTGAGGTTGTTACAGTGTGATGGAAATATAATTCCATGACACCACGGTAATAAGCGTGTGCATGCTTATGCATATGTGTGAGGCACATCGTGTCATGGTGCTTGGATTGTGAGTCGAGGTAGGTCCCCAATTGCACTAACCTTTAAATTTATAATTTATTAATTACATGATATTTCATTAATTTTATATAAATCAGAAATAATATTAAAAAACTATTTTAGGAATAATTATTTGATGTAAGCGATTTTTTTTATATTTTTCATGTTTCATAAAATATTTTCTAGATGAATTGTCGAACAATAGTGAAAGAATGACCTTTGTCCGCTGAATAGAAGTCATGAACATCCATGAATTTTTCATATTTAATGATAAATGTTTTCTTATGACACATGAGAAAATATATTGGTTTCTTTTAAGAAATAACGTTTTTTAAAAGTTTCATAAGTCCCACTTGGCTTTTTACTAAAGTGAGTTATTTTAAAACCCCTCACGGGAATCCCCTTAGGGTGTCTTGGGGTGATTTTTTGTGTGAGTTGTTGTGAATTATTCATGTTCTTGAGATTGATTACTTTATTGAAATTTTTGACTCACCCAACTTTTTCATTTAGTACCATTCATGGGAACCTGGTAGTGTAAGTGAATTTTCTATGAATGATTGTTTCACTAGATTAGACTATGCAATCGAATGTTGGCCTTAGTATGGACATTTATAAACTAGGGTATTGGGAACCTCAATTATGCCTAGTAGGGAAACACCTATTGACATCACGTTATGACATTATCGAGAGTAGGAATTCCATCATGATGAGTCATTTGTATAGTACATTCTGGATTTTTCAAGGGATCCTCAGTTCGAACCATGTTTTCTTTAGTGCTTATTTGCGTGTAGTAGATGATTGAGGAGAATAGATTGGTTTATCGCCCCCATGATCTACTTTTCCAATAACCTTGTCTTTTTCTATTTTGTGTATGGTTTCCAATTGTTTGAAAACTAAATTCGGATTTTAAATTGTTCACAAAAATGTTTGAAAATGTAATGCACCTTTTCCTTCAAACCTCAAATTTGTTATTAAATTTAATTGGGCAATGAACTATTGATTACATTAGAAATGATATTTTGTGTGAAAACACATATTTTATATAATGCATTTGAAGCTTGAAATTAGTAAATTTCTTTATTTAATGGTGGTTTTTTGGGAACAGATTGTTGTTCATGCGTACTGATTTATTATACTAATTCCTGTAGTGTTTTCCTATTTTTAGTTCTATTTAAGGATCAACCCAATATTTTTCACTATGGGAGGGAGTTGGTTGTGGATTTGAGGATACTCTTGGGGATACATAATGTTTTATTCTTGGTCAATTTAGTGTTTTTTTGTTGTCCATTCATTCTTTTCTGTTTCATTTATGCACTCTGCATTGTTCTACTTTTTGTGTTCCTTTAGTTATTTTCAATAGGAAAAATTGTTCCCATTTTTATTTACATGATTCTATAGTGCTTGTCCCCATCCCATGATGATAGGGAACACCTTTTAGCAATTCCACGTATCGGATCAGGTCAACAGTTCAGGGTCCACCCTGTTTGGTTCATGGAAATAAAATTGTTTTCCAAAATAAATAATTTCCATTTAATGAAACCAAAAAAATCATTAAAACATGTTGTCAATTTTCCCTTTGTTATAACCCAATGCATTAAATATTTCTATGCATATTTCCATTCCTGAAAACATGGACCTCCCAATACCGCTGAGTAGTGAGTATTCCTTTTACAAATCTATCACATGGTGAACCAATTGATGGGAGGTCTATGGTAGCATGGATGGTTGGATGTATGGATTTGTAGAATGGAATGGTTCATTCCTAAATAGTAAGTTGATAAGTTTTTTTAAAATAATAGGTAGTTTCCCTTTCTTTGAAAATGTTTTGTCTGAGAAAAGTAATTTGAAAAAATAAATATATTTCATTGAAATGTTTTGGATTTGATAGGAATTTCATTATGGTTTTTTATATTAATTGTTTTATATAAATATTATACCTTGTTCTATCTTGGTTGAATGTTTAGGGATGTAATTTAGGGATAATATATAGTGTTTGTTTAGTCACCCCATACATTGGAACATCAGTGTATTTGAAGATATTTTTTATCGGGACATGGTTAAAAGAAAATTATACATATCTTTAGTGATTATTCATGATAAATTGTCGTGCATTTTGGAACTGGAACAAGGAGATATGAGGTATTGAGTTGGTGTTATTAGATTATTTAATATTGGGTTTTTTATTCACATTATACATTGATGTTGTTTTTAATTAGTGAATTATAATATAGTATCTTCTATTGTTGGTTTGGTCACATTTGAGTTGTGTACATTGTTCTCACACCCTCATCTATGTGATTCATTGGATCGTGGTAATATCAAACCCTTTACCATCCCAAATGCATATGACCACAAAATACCATTTTTCCTAAAACCCATGCCCTGATGATTTTCCAAACAAATAAAATAAAATCATATTTTGATTGAAGAAAATTCAAAAAAACATGTTTCTATGAGAAAAACCAAAAAACCATTTCAAAATCATTGAAAATAATTAAATTTCCATACTATTCCACAATTTCAGAAAATATCACTGTATATGGTTTCTAATATGATTTCAATAAAAAAATTCAATTGAATTTCAATAAATTTAATAAAATTAAATCTAATCATTCATGTTCTAATAATAGGATTCAAGAGTAAATCAACATACCTCAAAAACATTGGAGAAAATGAAGAAGGATCAAATTTGTATTCAAATATGAGTAGAAACTCCAAAAATACACTATAGATCTATTTTAATATCATAACAACAAACATATTTCAACAATATTGGAATCAATCAGCCTATATCCATTCTAAAACAATTGTAAATATCATTCTAGTACAGGAATTAAGTATAATCTATGGAAAAACAACTAAGAATGAATTATTACCAAGGAATCAAGAATTCAAAACATCATGATTTCCCAAATGATACATCTTTGATGGATTGCAATGCTCTCTATATCCTTTCAGAAGAGTTTAATTTTAGTTTGGGTCGTAATAGATGAAAAATTATCATTTAAGGATAATTCCCATGTTAGGCCCATATTTATCAGATCCAACATTTAGTCATGCAATGTTAGAAAAACAATGTTCTAACCTTGATCATGCCATTATTTAAAAATCGATGGTTACTACTTGGTGGCCTCATGGTTTGGAAAAACCATGTACCAACCATTAACCTACAAATATTAATTTTCCACAATTTTAATAGTTTTTGTAGTAGTTTCATGGTTTTGACTAACCATTCTTAATTCATGATCCTCCATTAATGCCACAAAAATTACAAAAGTCCGCCAAAAGCTCCGTAAATTTACCCAATAACATTAAATAAATAAATACATAAATAAAGTGGTACATAATTGAAAGTTACGGGGGTACTAAATTCTCCTCATTAGGGGCCCCTCCATCCTTGGAAAGTGGGGAACCATCATTTCCCTAATAAATCTTAGGCTATTGCTCGATCATTTCATTATCTTGTCACCATGTTTTTTCCTGATTCTGATAATGTTTTCATAAAAACCATACTAGTACCATGATTTTAACATATATGATCTTCTATTAAATTTCATAAATAGAGATAGGAATATTAACTAATAAATAATCCAGCTCTAGGTCAACATGATCCCATCAAAACACATGGTAGGCTTCAGGATGATAAATTTTCAATCGGGATACATAAAAGAGATTATTTGATAAACTAAACCATGTTTCTAATCATACAGATAATTCAAATTAACAACCCATTCATGTATATTAAAAGGGTATATGTATCGTGGAGATATCATGATCTGATTCCCAAAATGATAATACCCAAATCTTGGATAAGTTTTTATGCACACATGCTTACTCACCATGAATAAAAACAGCCATCAATGATGATACAAATATGTATTGTTTATAATCTTAACTATCCCCATCATTATCATGATAATATAAATCATACCAATTGTCTCTTAGAAAAGGCTTGACCAAAACATTGATGTATTACATAATTACACCCTACATTGTGGATATATAATGAAATAGACTCCAATAAAATTCTTCAAAGTAACTATATCCATTGAGAAATGATAATTTTAACTATAAGATAAATCAACAATTGATACGTTATTCTACAAAGTTCCTCTATAATATATTACAATATTTTGAATCATTCATTCAAATGACTGTATCATCCTTTCATATTTTCCATCCATATTTTTATGATACAATGAATCTATAGTAAACTGAGTCCGAGGGACTTGATGTAAGTACATTTATAAACAATACATAAAATTCAGGTATCTACCTTTTACATTTGAAAATTGTATTCCATTAACCATTTCCACTAATTAGATCTATATTCTAGATATGTACTCCACCATATGTGATTAAATAATTGGGATGAAATGGGGTGAGTATCTTAGCCAATCAATTAACTCCCATATTTAATCATATTTCTCAACCATACTGGGGAAACCTATCCCAATATCCATAATTATCTCCTCAAATTTACAAACAGGAATATGCAATGAATGAAACATACAATCTAGTTGTTTGTTCTATACATGAACATTCTGAAATGTGTGGAATCTCATCCCAAACTCATCCACTATTAATATCATGAAAACTAAAAAAATAGATGGATTTTAGTGCATTATAAGACATCTATATTCGTGTATAAAAAACTATCTTTAATGGTTGTATGCATGATGATGATGATCTAGAATAACCATAGTTATGACCATTCAATTCCTAGAACAACAACTGAACCCTCATCCATTTTTCATCACTCAATTCTCTCCCCACCAACACAACACATCATAAATCAGATGTCTGTTTCTATTTAACCATATTCACCAAATCAAGGACCATAAAAAATAAAATTAATACCAAAAAAAAATCATGTATTTTAAAATCCTTGTTCTAGTTAGCAATCACAGACTTCAACTAGAACTTATCAGTTGCTTTTTTTCCATTTGACCATGTGAATTTATACAGAATTCATCAACATTAGAATTTCACTTTACCTACTGTATACATAAAGTCAATGTTGAACATTTGGAGGTACTTCATACATCATTATTTTATCATGTTCCAATCCAATTTTAATAAAATATGTTTCACTCTATTATGATCTGTAACCATCTTAAAATCTCATCAAATTTGTAATGATTACATGTCTTCAAGGAAAAGACTACATCAGTTAAATCCAAATCATATGTGGGTTATTATTATCATGAAACCATAACTTCAATGATCCATAATAAACAATGTTATCACATTTCAAGATAAAAAATCAAAACCTATATCTTGATGAATCAAAATAATCTACACATTTTTTTCCTTATTCTGAAAAAAACATGATCGATACAAATGTAAGGATAAATATATGCTCTTTAAAAGATGATTGAAATTTATTTGTCTATTATAATTGATCACATTTTATTTTCAAAGATATCATAGGTGATCCCAATAATGAAAATTCATGAAAAACTATTGATAATTAAATTTAAATCCATGAATATTGTGTATCTCAATAAAATTCATTTTTGGTTCCCAACATATAACGTAATATATCTTTTTTGGATAAAAAAAACTACTTTCATATATCACATTATCAAGGAATTGTTCCTAGTGTATTAAAAAGCCTCACATTGAAAATTTTTTATATAGATGATGATCCCTCGTGACCCCCAATAATATCTATATGTGTTACTTTTTCTCATCCCTTATCATTCAATACAAGAATATTTCAGAAAAAAATAGCACATGTAAATAATCTTGATACATTTGAAATATAAAATTCATAAATTACATAAAGGCTAGTGGATGATTTATTAGATCAAAAGGCATTACCAAATAGAAAAAATTTCATCATCTACATCTGAAGGCTATCATTATAATATCCTCACTCTTAACCTAAAATTGGTGATATCCTAAATGAAATTTAATTTTAAAGAACCACAAGGATCCTCTAAATTTATGGAATAGATAATTTATTCTTGAATGTGTACACTAAATATTTATCATAACCTGGATAATTTTAATATTATACACACTCAAAAAATGAGTTAAATTCACCCCATTCACAGACATGCTTGGTGCTTCCTATGGAGAAGTTCTAACTAGATGAAGCCTTTTTATTTCAAAACCATCCAACAAAACATTCAATTAACTTAATTTTATATTTTCACAATAATAATATGGATGTTAGATAATAAGTTTCCCCAGAAAAATATCAATCAAAAAATGTTTTTGTCATGTGGGTGGAATCCCAATGAAACTTTCAGGAAAAAAATCCAGAAAGTGATAAAGAATTGCTGGAAAAACATTCTTTTAAACCCATCCGCTTATCCAATTTGAATGACACCACATAGAATGGGAAAATTGTAACTATTACTTTCAAAAATAATGCTTCATCTTTTTATATATTTATGTATCCTCTAAATATATGTTCTATGGAATTATTATTTTTAAAACTAACCCCTAAAGTTTTATAATCTGTGTGATCTTTGAAAAGTTTCAACCAATCCATTCTGAGGATTATGTCATCCACATCAATTTCAAGAACATATAAATCCCATATCAATTTAGATCAATCAATTTCTATAGAAAATGATTTTCACATAAAGACTCAACATTTTTCATTGACCAATAAGATTTTGTATTTTGAATATAAAAGGAATAATCTTAACATTAATTCCCACCAAATCTAATGCATGAAATAGAAAAATGAATGGGATAGACATTATCATTCAGAGATTATATTTCCATTGAATAAAAAAGAATCATAACTCTCATCGTCAATTTTCTAGATTGATCGTCCATAATCACGTTCACTATTCCATATATCTTCTATCTCAATGAACATTGTACATTATATTCTTATTGAGACGACATGTCCTGAGGGGTTATAGTATTATTAGAATCACCATGGGTATCTCAGTTCTACTAATTAAAGTTATTCTAATTCTTTCATCCCGCCAAAGTATATGATGTGTGCAGAACAAGGGAAGTGTCCTCAACACATTACCATAGTGAACTGTTACAAAAACAATAATGATGTCATATATTAGTGAATTTATGGAATGATCTAGGTTATTTTATACAATATCATTCCATGAGATAAATTGATTTACCCTGAAAACATACTGGATTAATTTTAGGCTTGTGAGGAAGAATAAGTGATCTAGTTGTTCGATTACGAGTCATTTCACTATGATAGAAATAGGTGTCCTTATTTCATTTATTCACAGAATTAGATCCCCCCCCAATTTCTCATGGGTATCAACATAACCTCTCCACCTGGATTTCATGAGTTTTCCCTTTCAACTACTATGTCACTATTAGCGGTCTCTATATAATCTATTGAAAAACAAGTGTAAATATTTGGGAAAATCACATTCCATATACATGATACAAAATTTTATTCATTCCAGGATGAACTAGATACAACATCAGGTGCAACTGCAATTAAATTAATTAATTTGGCCACATATTCTATCAGTAATATGTTCCTTATAATTCATAATGTAAAATTCAGTTGTTCATGTAATCTTGAATCTGTGAAGATCAAATTTGTTATTGTAAAATTATTCAAAATCATCCAATTCAATGCCTTCATAAAATTTTTAATGAAACACTAAATCCCACAACATGCATGAATTATAATCAAAATTGTACGTCTCATACATGTATTTTAAATATGATGTTGTGTCTTTGAAATCAACGATTAATGGAATCTTATTAATCCAAACCATTAATTTTAGTGGTTATGAATCACCCTGACATATGGGTGGATTCTACATCTACAAGTTTAAGTAATAATCCTCCTACCATAGTTAATCCCTTCGGTTCCCTAAATCCAAAACATGATATTCAAGAAAAAACATGGAACCATGTTTTCGTTCACCTATGGATCAGGTGAAACAACATTCTCTTTAGCCTCATCTGATTGGTTTCTACAAAAACTACTGTGTGACATATTCTATAAACAAAACAAATACCACATGTAATAGTCTCAATATACTAAATCATTCGAAATCAAAATTGATCTCATCATATAAATCACAACAAGGCTTTCCAAGAATTCAATATTATTCCATTTCAACACATTTTTTAAAATAGCACCATTATTTTGAAAATCCGACCATTTCAAATATACCTATATCATTCCTTTTACAAAATAAAACATTCAAAATCCTTTTTATAAGATTTTAAAAATTAAAAAATTTCCACCAAATCATAAATCATTAGTAAAAATGAAATATTCACTCGTAGTGGGAAATCGTTTACATAAATAATGTCTTACTCTTCTCATTGGATAATCCAATGAAAATTATGTTACAACTACTGTACATGTTTCATATAACTTATGTAACCAAATCATTATTATCATGATGTTTGTCATTAATAGGTTATGTGATACAATTTATGCTCTACCTTACAAGTCCAAATGATCTTACTCATATCTACCAATCTAACTCAAGGAATACGCTAGAACAAATTTCCTACTATATGATTTATTTAATTAATAACAAGGATTGTAAAAAATGATACCACTTGTAACATCCCACCCTCCCCATTGTCTTGATATGAGGTTAATTTCCTACTTGGACTTAGCTGGCTTCCCCAGGACCTTAAATGACAACAATAAATTCCAATGGATTCAACCACAACAAGATTACGAATTTCCATTTGAAAATAATAACAACAAAACCAAGTATATAATAATATAAACCCACAAAATGATGCATGAGAATAATTTATACAACTCAAAAGTGACCAATCTAGTAACAACATATACTCGACTATAATGAAGAAACCAAAACTAACATCAGAGTGTAAAGAAGAAGAAAAAAAATAATCTCAAAGACTCAAAAGACACCAAATATACATCTACGAACATACTCAATGATATAACTACAAAAACTATGCCAATTTATCATTAATTATTACTAAATTAAATAGGTATTTTTCCTTTACATCTTTCTTCATAAACAATATCTGTAAACACATCAATGTTCACAATAAGAGGATTTCTAATGAATCTCAGAAGGTCTTCTCCAAATTTCATAAATCCCACACAAGAAGGATAAAACATGTTAACAAATTTATGTAAAATTATTCTTAAAAATAATTCAAAACATTTTATATAAAACGTGGAACAGTTCCTTGATAAATTTATTTTTAATATAATGTTTTGAAAATGAAAAACAATTGCATGAAAAGAAACCAGAAATTTATTTAAACGCAGATCTAATTTTTCCATTTTGGAATAACCCATTTCAATTCACACATCCACACATCCCATCATGCTTGAAACCATAAAACACCATATACTCATGAGTGATTTGTAATCCTTTCACTATGTCATCACATGGTGAACTATTTTGATGGGGAATCATGACACCTTTATTTCTCCCATTATTTTGATGGGTGTAAGTCAAAAACCTTATCCATACCCAATTAATTTGACCACACACAATGAATTGATTCCAAAAACTACTCTAAATAAATTGTTGCAGTACTATTCAATAAGAATATATTTTTATTGTAAATAATTTTGTGAACCCATTTTTAAGAATCCAGCAAAATAAGAATTTAAATTCATTAAACAATGAAATTTTAATAAATATTTCAACAATATAATAAAACATAATTAAAGAAGGAATCAACAATAAAATCTCATAATAATTTTGTAATTATGTAAATTTTAAAAAAATCATTCATGTTTTAATAATAAGAGTTTATATTGAACATACATACCTCATTAATTAAGTACGAAACCAATAATGAGACAAATTCATCAACATAACCTAGTTGGAAGTCCATAAACCCACTATATATATAGTTACATAATATCAAAATATAGATACCCCGCCAATAATAACATCAAATGACAAAAATAAATTCTCAAAAGATATGATATATCATTCTAATAGAAAGAAAATAATAATATAATGAATAATAAGGATGGACTAATATTATTAAAAAATATGGGCCCCAACACACCATTATATTCTGATGGATATATCCTGGAAGGATAGGAATGGTCTATAAATCCGTTAAGAGGTTATGAATTCATGTTAGCTTCAGAATCATTGAAAAATTATCCATTAAAGTGAAAAATGGAGTTATATATATAATTTTAAATTGTACCTTTTATCCATAAATGGTCACGAACCATGTTTAGTAAACACATGCATCATTTATTAACATGCCTCTATATCCATGTGTAATGTTTCTATAGTATGAATGCATGGTTTGGCCAAATTTATCACCTATATATGCTCCCAACCATAGAAAACATCCTAACATTGACAATTTTCTATAAGATATGAATAGTTTGTACTAACCATTATAAAAGTTTTGACCACTATAAAACCCCAAAAACATTACAAAATTCCTTTAACCAATCTCAACATTCATCCAAACACTATACATACATGATATAATAAACAATGGGGTACATTATAGATGTTTTGGGTGCCACAAAATTATATGTAGGACAATATGTATAATGAATTATTATTTTGAGATTATCATGGGGGATGTTGAAGAAAAAATTATTAATATGGTGTTTCGATTGATAATTAATAATAATAATAAATTCATTCTCCGATGTTACTATTGTGGGATTAAATGAGTTTTGTGGTATAATTATGTAATATAAATAGATATAATGTTGGGGTCACCTGAATAATCATTCAATTCATAACATGATGTCTATAAGAAATAAAAGAAATTATCTAATGAGGTGATTGATAGTAATATATATATCATGTATATATCCATAAATAAATTTATTTTTACATATGTAGTAATGATGTATTACTTTCTAGTTTAATATAGTACTATTATGAAGTGTTCAATAAGTTGTTTAAAAACACTATAAAATAGAACATGATTTGTTAAATGAAAATCATTATTGTATACTATATTGAAATGTTAAATTCATATATAATTTCATACTATGAAAAATATTTTAGTTAAATATTAAAAAAAATTATCATAGAAGTGAAGATAGTTACTTTAACCCCATCGTATTATCTATAATGCTATAAAAATCTGAGGGTTGAAATAAGGTTGAATAGAAGTAATTTATAAGATTAATTAAATTATTTATGAATTTATTGACTACATGGTCTTATATAGTTTATGAAGTTACCCTATGTTTATGATTTTAGTGTGATATAATGTATTTATTCAAGCTAGTTTCTAAAAAAACCTTGAGATATGTGAATAGAACACTGATATATGGGGTTTTTTTTATAATAGTAGTGAATACAATGACATACTAATCCTACGAAATGTTATATGTACAAGTGAGTAAGAAAATAGAATATCTACTTTATGTGGAGAATTCTTCCTTGGTGAGGTCTATGTAAGCTACAATAGTAAAAATTTGAAAATTCATTTTCACATAGTATAACTGCATTACATTACATTGCTACTACCTAATCATGTACATATGCTTTATATATTTAGTTAAAAATTTCTGAAGAAATACATTGTGACTATTAGAGTAAAATATATTTGTCAGTGAACCTTTTACAACATTCATGATCCATTACCAATGTCATGATATATTATTATATTAACGAAATGGTTACAAATTGGGATAATAATAATGAATATTTTTCATAAATAAATAATTTTTCCCATCTCTTCATTTAAGCTTACCCAAGAGAGGTATTTTCTAAATTGAATTTTAATCTCCATTTTTATCCAAATCATTCCCATTAATATTCTTAGAAAACGAACCTGATCATCTTTTAGATTATGTAATAAATAGAGGATAAATAATGAAAAAAATACATAATAATGTGGTAGATAAATATTATTATATAAGAAAAAGAAACTACTATTTAAATTAGTTGCTACAGATATTTCACAATGGGTGAGAAAATGTGAGTAATGAAATTGATAATTGGGCAGGAGATCATATATATAATGATGGAAAAATTGAAAGACATCGAGGGATATATTTGGCTCAAAATCATTAAAATGTTTTGTTTTTTTGGTGGAAGACATATAATTTTAGAAAACCTATGTTTTGATGATTCAAATTATTATTTTGTATTTTAAATTAATTTTTTGAATCAAGATGGAATAGTTTTTAAAAATATAAAAAAAGAAGAATTAAGTTTATTATTTGTTTATTTAAGGGTTTATGTTTTAGTAAAACATGTTTCAGAATAATTAGAGTTTTTTAAATATTTTTGTGGATATGTTGAATATTTTTTCGGTGAATAGAGTTTGTTAGTAATCTTTGTAAGTGGTTTTTTTCTTTATTGATGTGATTGTATCAAACAAAATTTTTCAAGAAATACAAAAAAAAATTTAGGAGTTTAACATAGTAGTTATGTTCATTCAAAATGGTATATCATATGATAATAAAATTTTTAAAAATATTATAGTGTACATAAGATTTCTATAATGTAATTTATTTTATATGACATACTATTCTCAAAAAAATTCAGACCCACAATAGATATGTTCTAGGTATGATTGTGAAATTCATAAGATGCCTGGTTAGTGGGGTTTTTGTGATATAGATGGCATATTTTCATAATATTAATGCTTTACATAATATATAATATATTATTAAAAATATTTATTATTCTAAATAATGTATTCTGATTAAAATTATACTAAATATGATTAGAAACAGTGTTCAAGTCATTAAGTGTCATATTTAAATTAATATTCAGTATGATTCACGTGAAATATCAATTAATATTATCTTCATTCAATCATTTAAATCCACACATAATTTAATGTTATGAATTATCAAGGTGTTACAATTAAAGATTTTAATGAATAAAATCCATAAATAACGTTTGGAAACATTTTAATTGTATTATATGCTGATTTGAAATTTAAATAATCACATGAAATTTATTATATAACGATTAAGATTACATATTTAGCTATATTGCTAGATTTTGTTGTGTTCTCAATCAGAAATTCATGACACTATTTAGTTTATTAGAAAATGTTCTTAAGTTTATTTATTTGAATTCGAAAAATATATTAGAGAAAATATATTTTTGGAATTCAAAAATACCTTCCATAGTTATTTCTTTTTTGAATGATAATTTATTGTTGAGCTCATCATGACTATTCTAGATTTTACCACTTGAAATTGATACATAATAAATAATATTATATGTTTCCTAAATTTAATAGAAAAATATATTTTATTTTTGTTAATGAATATTTGATGATTGATCATCTATTTTTAGTACTAAATAAAATATGTCTTAAGGGAGATAAATGTGTTTGATCCTAGTGAATTACTGTCTCAAGAAGATGATCTATAAATTAATTTCCAAAATTATTTTTATTCATAAATTGTTATTATATATATAGAATATGATATAATATGTGATGTATTGTATTTTTTCGAGATTAATCTACTTATGAACATATTTTTGGAGAAACAGGGCATGATGTTAGAGATAGATAAGATCAAAAAATTAGTTTCCAGTCGATTATAGAATGTAATAGTAGTAATGAGAAGGATTGAGTTGAAAATAAACATCTAGACCTGTATAATGTGGTTGAATTGAATTTTAATATATTTAAGGGTTGTAGATAAATACCAACATCAATGAATTCTAAATCATTAGATAAAATGTAAATATCATTCTCCTAAAACTTCATCTCATATATCTAGGATGGGAAACTGTGAAGTTTAGTGTGACACTGAAAAGATAGAGTATGAAGATATAAATATATGAGAATAATTATATCAAACTATTGATATATTAATGATTAAATGTTTTGGGATACTAATAAACAATGAGGATGGTTATTTATTTCAAGAGGGAGTTCATACTTGTAACATTTTTATTACCATTGATTATCTACATTCTTGGTAGAGGATGAGATTTTGTATTTGAGTGGACATGATCCAAATTTTTGTATGTTTATATCAAGAAGAATGATATTTTTAAAAATATATATCTAGTAATCCACCCCCACCCTTCAATATAGGTAATCACATTTTAAAAATTCCATCCACCATTCGTAGCAGGTACATCATTGGTTCTGTATTTATCTAATTTCATGGATGGAGGCCATCATCCTTGAAAGGTGTCTTAGTGTGTGTTGATACAATACTTAATCACTATATTTTTTATCTACACCATAGTATATGAATAATGAATAATTAATAATTCCATATTTATTATATTGTATGATATGGAAGAGGATATCCCAAATTTATTTAATAATATAAAAAATTGTTATATAATGGTGTTTTTTATATCATATCTAGAGGCATGTCCACTATGAAAATTGGATGACTGTAATAGAAGACCTTCCCCGAATCATATAAGTGGTTGGAATCAATGTCCTATAGGGTTATATAATTGATTATTCATGTTCGGTATTATAATAATGATTGTGATGAATCTCATATTCCCCATAAAATGTGAGATTATATCAACTGGATATATGTCTTCCTTAATAGATATGAAAATATCATTTGATCCATAACATATTTAAGGCTATAATAATTTATAAATAAATCATATGGATGTAAATCAGTATATTCATTATTTTATAGTAAAAAAAATATCAATATCTTATAATAGCATTAGGAAATTGGATATTATCAATTAATATGTTCATTATAAAACTGAAAATCACTATTCTATGTTTAATTGATTTTTCTATATTAATTATTAAGTATTGGGAATATAATCTATATAGATAACCCTATTTTACATTGATCTGAGGTCCAATGTAGGATTAGTAGAGTGTAATCCAACACTATACTAGGCCTAAATCGGGAGGAAGGAGGGTAAATTTATTCAAAAGAATCAATTCAAGTATTTAAATAATTTATATCAAGGGAAAAAATGTTAACCTAGGATATTAAGGAAAATAGATTACTAGGATAACTAATAAATTGTTTGTTCATAGGATATTGATTCACTTATATATATATATATATAATATTCAGTGGGTCACTAAATTTTTGAACAATTTTGTCTCTTAGATGAAGACATCAATATCTAGCCATTTAGTTCTTCTTATAATATATAAATAAAACGCCCTAAACATGTTAAATTTCAATACTAACCATTATATAAGACCATATTAATTCCAATTATTTTTCCAAAATTATATATGATTACTTAATATAATAACACTACGGTATAAAAAATAAATGAAACTCAGGTGTTTGGGGAATTAACGTTGAAAATTTGATGAAATATGTTAAATATATACCCAAGTTAATAGATTTTAATAAAGAATATATGAACATTAGGACAACATATAAATATTATTTTATGAATAAATATATTTCAAACTCATGGATATGCATAAACATTTTCAAATATGACTTTAGATGAAAAAATATCGTCTTGGATCATTTTTAGGAATTCGTGGATCAATGATGTTGATAGAATAACTATTTATAAACTATTTTGTTAATGAAAGAAAATTTAAAGGGGAGATCAACCATTATATAATGGATAATTATCTCCTAGTAATTTCAATACTATAGGCCCCTTATCATAGATCACTATATGATGTTTTTCACTATGCCTTTGAAGGACTCATAGTATTGTGACACGAAAATTATATTTTTTAATGACTATCTCTCAAATCATTGATTACAATGATAATGCTTATCTAAAACTGGATCAATATTTATTCGAAATTAATAAATTTATCCAAAATTTAATCCCAAATAACATAACTAGGTTGAATATAATTTCAGAATCATTCCCCATAATTTCATTGTGAATTACTAACAATGAAAATTTTAAAGTATTAAAATATTATTTTAATGTTGGAGTTATAAAATGAGCCACGACCATGACTAGATTTTTTCAAAATACTTAATCAAATCACCATATATCCTCAATCATGGTTTGAATTGTCAACATGTTAAGCTTCATATACAATGTAGTCTGTAAAATGATTGATTATAGGAAAAAACTATTCCATCCAATCCTCAGTACTGAGGATATATAAATATTTATTATGAAATGATTCATTCAAGGAATCATTAGTTTAGATTATGGGGTGTTTCTGAAATTAAATAACTACATAATGGGTTCTAAAATCAATTTTATCATTGGTATAGTTTAATAATATGATTTATAGTATTATATATTCATTATTATTTGAATGTTCTTATTTTATTTCTAGAAGTGGATCTATGAACACTTTTTCATCTACTGTTTTCTAGACTCGTCTTGTACTTAACATATGTGTATGAGTTTTGGATTCATCAAACTAAATATAGGCCTATTAAATGAATTATGAAAATAATCAATGATAATTTTGTGTTCATAGGACAACCTATTAGGCGGTATTCACCAATAAATAACCTCTGGATTAATTACACATTCAAATGAATTGATAGATTACATTCACATTTTCTTTAATGAAACCCTAAATTCTATCCTGGGTTTCAATCATAATTTTTGACTTCAATACATGGTGTTATAGAGGATTAAAATTTCCAATATAGGATTATTTATTCTATATATTTTATTTATTTGGAGAGAAAATCATGTTAAGGATGAATTTCTCATTTATAGTGGAAATCTTCAAATAGAATATCATGGTTATCTGCTTTTAAATTATTTGATCAGAATATAAATTTTAAATAAATTTGTTTGAATAGGAACTATAATAATTAAAAATTATAAAATTCATCTTTAATAATTAGGGATAGGATTGATTATTGTATTAAATGCATTAAAATTTATTCCCATCAATATTTTATATATTAACAGATTGGTGAAAAAAATCACCCAAAATATAAGAAATATGACAAATTCATCCATTTGGGATTCTAATTAATAAGGATGTGTCACTAGGTAATAAAGAACATCATAAATAACCTATTGATAAAGGGAGAATTATCTTGACAATATTGACGAAGTCATACTGAAAAACTATACTAGTATATATTTTAGGGAGTTTCATTATTGGGAAATTATATTAGAAGTAGTTATTTTAAATAAATAATAGTACAATAATATCTTAAATAAATGGATTCCATATAATTGTGTTTCCTCTAACAACATCCCATCTTCTTAATAGGAAATTATGTCATGGTAATACCCATGGGGTGTTATTTTTAAAGGACATAGAATCCCCTCTATTTTTTCTAATATATGTATTTTGAGATGAAAATTTAGTAGGGAATGTGTTTTCCTAAGATCACCCATTTATAATTGATTGATTTAGTGATTCTGTTTTTTAAAAAATAAAAATGGAGGATATATCGAATAAATATATTTCCAAAACATAGTAATATCTATTTGATATTAGAAATTACCAAATGATTATTCAATTTTATCACAATAAATATGAACGTGATAAAATACTATAAAATAAATACACAGACAATGAAATTATATTTATTTTTTATCATGTAAGACACAAACTTCATCATATGGTATATACTATCCAATAACTTGAATATATTTTTTCATTGGAAATTATCAACTGCATTAACTCATTATTGGATCCAAATAACCATGTTTTTCGAACAAAATAATTTAGGTTACTAAAAGTGTAATTTTTTTAGATATGAACATAGAATATCCACCAATATCAGATCAATGAAGATATATTTTAACACACCGTTCAATAATGCAGGGTATTTTACAATGTTTCTATTAGATCATCATATATCTTTCTAAAAATAATATTGGAGTATTTTATTATGTATTAATTTAACCATGCATAATTATACAAATAAAATTCTAATTATAATGAAAATAAAAATTCATTATATGATATATGATATGGATTCCCATCATATATACTACCTATCAATGTTACGATGAGATAAACTTTAGAACTGGCTCATGGGTTGAATAGAATTTCTTATAGTGGGGTTTTAAGATAATCAATTTATGTTAACATCCTAATTTTTATATAAAAGGTAGAGATTTTATATGATAAAAATAAATAAAATTTATACTTTACTTAATTGAATTATATGAATATGGATAAAAAATTACTTATGAATCACAGATGATACATACTGGCCTTAACATCTAGAAAAGCAAAGTAATCTAAATTTAAGTGGTTAAATATTACTTTAATTAGGTTATCATGTTCATGGAGGATATATATACAATTAATTTAATAGGTATATAACAGACCTATGAATAAAAATAAATAATCAAAAATTTCCTTATGATTTTTAACACTAGGTTGGAGGAAAACTTGGTGGATGATGGTTTTTATATGAAATGTGATTGCTCATCCTATTTAACAATATTATCCTCTCATATATCCCTAAACATTAATTATAGTATTATATTTCTTGATGATTATGTCATCCTTTCAACTTTAATCCTCCATTATTCATTATCTCACATACTAATCATCACTATTAATATAAAGTTACCTTTATATTAGAGGTTTTAGAGTTACTATGGATTGATTTTTGAAGATGTGTACTGTCAACAAATCCAGTGGGTGAATCTGTTATAAAAAATAAAAGTATGATTTGGTGGGATGTATTTATAAATAAATGTTTTCATATTATTTAAATGAATTATAATATCATTAATTATTTTTAATGAAAAGGGAATTACCCTGTGTGGCCTTTTCAAATCCTCCACACAAGGGAACACCCCTCCCCATGAAGGGGTCACTCCGGAGAGAGCCCTAGCCGAGAATGAGTCGTTGCTAGCCGAGATGGCATAGCGTCCCAAAGGGTGACGACCCGAACATGATGGTCCGTCAAGCGATCCGTCTGCGATTGGACCACACCTCATTTTGTCCGCCCCGATGAGACCGGGCGACCTGGCAAGGTGGGTGGATCCCGAGGGAGAGGCTGGCACCGAAAGCGAACTCCCAGGATTCGAACCCTGATCCTGCCAAAGAACAACACAGATCTTCCACTCACCATCACCACCACACCACCACCTAAGTGGAATAATATCATTAATTATTCCTATATTATAGAATTAGAGAGTTTATATAACATTAGGATTGTTTTAAAAGGTTATGAATTAAATAATACATTAATTCTGTAGAGATTATTCCTAATTTAATTAATGAATGTAAAAAAAATATTATTATATTTTAGTTTTAGTTGTTATAATAAGTATTCCTTGATATTTGTACACTTAAATTTAATTATATATTAAATTAACAGGTTTAATTTCATGAACATAATAATTCACAGTGAGTTCCTATTTATCATAAAATAGTTTTTATTGGTAAAAACTCATTATATAAGCATGATATATTCATTAAAAATAAATTAAATATTGATTTATAATGAATAAGTTTCATTATAAGGGGTTTGGAAGGATGTTTTTTGTGACATGTGGCTCATGAAATAATTATTTTTTGTGAAATATGAATTATATACTTGTATTATTATCTACACATTAAAATAATTATCTGATTTATTTTTAGATTTGTTACACCCAATAATATTTTAAATCAATATATATTATGCATGGATTTATATTGGATTATACATTTTTTATTAATTATAACATAATTCTTTCATCTCCATGTATTTCTTGATATATTAATATGTTTTGAAGAATTCTATTTCATTTAATCAAAAAACATTTTATTTGTGAAAAATATTACATTTTCAACCTATATGATATCATTGAATATATAAAAAGGGTAATGTAAAGTTTTATTATTCGTCAATCACTGAAAATAATGGATTTTTCCACCATGGTGGTCAATTAATGTGATGTATAAAGAATGGATCTAGGGAATTTGGAATGAAATGGATGTAGAGAATAAAAAACTATTTGGAGAGAAATATTTTGTGATGATATATATTATTTTGTTATCATTTATAAATTCATGCAATGTAAAATTATGGTAATGATAATATAATTAAATGAAAATACAACATAATTTTTTTTATAAAGAATGTTATATTATTTTTTGTTTTAATTAATGATTAGTATTTTGTTACTCTTTAGTGGAATTATGTCATTATTTACTGAGACAGATGTGGGATATTATCTTTACTTGTATTTCAAAAATATAGAGGAATATTTATTCGAATATAATTTTTATACCATAAGTTAACTAATTTTTTTTACATCGAGTCATTATGATTCTATTACCCATTGAAATAGATCACTGGTTGGAACCCATGAAAAATATATACCAGTATGTGTTTTATAACTTCTTCATCATATAATGTTTAGTAGTTTTTTATCCTATTCATTTAATGTGATCATTTAATTGAATTTTTATTTTACAAAACTAGATTCACCCCCAGTCCTAGGGAAACATCCCTCAGTGGGAGACAAGGAAATTAACAAATCCATGTTTATCAAAATCATCACCATCCACAAAGATATTAAATTAACTTCCAAAATCATCCACATGAGTTATGACTAAATTAGAATATGAATACATTAAGGACTTCAATTGATTCAGAACTGATATTATGAATGGTTGATGTCTTACACACTTGCATAATATGGAAATATTAATTTATGATTAATTATTTCAAAATATAAATTTTCAGTAATTATAATCACATGATTGAAAAACATAGACGTGTTTATTACAGAGTCACATTTGGTGGAATAAAATTTAATTTCATGAGTAGAATCTGATTTTTATAGTGAAATTTTTTATGTACATAATGACCCCCATATTCTTCAAAATAGGAATGAGTTGAAAATAATCATTTGGACCAAAATCACCTCTAATACTTATCATGGACCATAATTGATTATTTTGAAGAAATGTAAAGAGGAAATTGGTTATTTTTTTATGCTTATAAATATATTTTTCAACACATCATGAAATCAAACAGAAATCATTAAAAAAGTCATGTAATACAGAAAGACAACATTTTATGTATTATTATTATATTCTCTTCGGTATGATAATTGTTTATATATTAATTCATATTTTTTTGAACTAAATAACCTTGTAAGACTCTATAATTAATATAATAATACATGTTTTTTTAACATATAGATATACAAAATTTTCATAAATATCGGTACATATTAAACCTCTAGTACTAAATTACATATTTTTTGTATTCAGGGAAAAAATTCAATGATTTTGGGTTGAAAATGTATTAGAATACTACTATTTTTAATTTATCATTAATAAATAATATAAAAACTATAGATTTAGGAATATAGATTATATAAAATACATAGGATTTAATAAAAATAAAAATTAATGATGATATACTAGAAATTTAAGGACCTAAAATAGGAAATAAATTTATAATAGTTAACTTTCGGACATTACATGATATGATGAAAATAAAAATGATTACATATTCTATAAATTTTTTTTTATAAATATATAAATATAGATAAAACATATTTCTCTAGATTCAAGAAAATATAATTATGTTAGATAATTTTGAAAATTTTATAATATGATTGTTTATTGATGTTAATTAAAATAGAAGGAAAATTTATAAGATAAGACTCGTCCCATTCCCATTATATATTTATATCACCACCTTTTAATCATTAAATTGGAAGAACTAAATTATATGTCTATAAATCACTTTACTATGTAATTTTTTCCTTATTTTAAAAATACCCAGTAATCTATAAAAATTTGTTATATTTAACTACAACATAAGAATGAAAATTATATAAATTATTATTCTATTTCATTCCATGATTTATTGTGATAAAATACATACCAATTCCAACTACTTATAATAAAAAAACCTAAAATATATATTTTTGAAGGAAACTAATTGTTTTAACTAAATAATAATCTCATTCATCAAAATAGAGCAATACGATCATAGAGACTTGTTAATGTAATTTATTTGTGTGAGAGGGTTAGGAAAAAGTATGGAATCCACTTTTTATTATAATATTAATGATATTTTCCAATGAAAATAATACACATTTGATTGGAAATAAGTTCAAAAAATAACCCAACAATTATAATGTTCTAGGAAAATTTTAAAGTCCAATGTTTATTTAACAAAATGATAACATCATAAGTGGTGCTGATTATTGATCTAATTGACGTGGGGGAGAATAATAAAAGGGATTATTAGGAGGTCAATATTTATCCTTATTTTAGAAAACTATTGGGTATAATATATGTAATATATAAACTAGTATTGATTCAATATATTCTTATATATCTACAAAATCCCTGATATTATTCACCCTATATTGAAACATATATTCATCTATAATATTATATATGTCATAAAAAAATATTCCTCATTATCATTGATGATGAATAGAAAAATAATAAGGATGAAATATGAAAAAAAAAATTAAATCTATGATTATTTGGATGATATACATATATTGTTGATCATAAGGTCTATCATTACCGATAGAATTATTCTATCGTTTTTTGTAAACATCATAATTATTTACTTTATAATTTTTTATATTATATAAATATATAGTTAATACAAGACCTATATATCATTATTTGAAATATTAATTAATTTTATTTCATGATCATACGACATAGTAGGGTTATAATCTATGTTTTCAGTAAATATTTATTTTTTTCAATACTATCATAAAAATATATATATGAATTATTTTTAAAAACATCATTGATATAGGGGTTCAATAAATCATTCAATACTATATTTATTTAAAACAATGATGTTGAAATATTAGAATCCTCAAAATCAATATGATGTTTAATGGTATGCACTTTAAATTCACAATTATCTACATCACTCACATATCAAGTGAAATTATAAAATTTTTCAGTTTTCCATCCTAAATATACCCCTTAATGTTACAATATACTGTAATGTTTCCCATACACAATTTAAAATTTTGAACATTTTTATATAGATATTTCCTTTCTCTTATACTAATATAATATTAAATCTAAATTCGTTAAATAACATCATAATATTTTATTTTCATTTATACAATAAGTTATTTATAATGACCACATTCACATTTATGATTAGTAATTTAGACTCACATAACATAATTTTTTAATAAATATATAGTGGTTATATACTTATGTATTGCTATATTTATTAATAATAACTAATCCTAGAATATAATAAAAATTTAATATTTAATAAATTTAAAATATCTATAAAAAATCCCAATATGGATAGATTTCATGAGATTTAAAACAAAATAAAAAATCCTTGTATATTAACTAATTTTTAATTATATTGGGTAAAAATCATAATTTCTCTTTTTAATGTGCTTTTGATAACTAAAATTAATGGGATATAAATTTGAGGAATAATATTATAATTTTTATAATAAAATTATATCAAATATTTATAATATATTATTTCATAAATATGAACAATTTATTTTAAAACATTATGTTTTTATTAGATTAATGTTACCAATATATATCAACATAAAACACTCCCTTCACTATATACTATCGCTTCATCATGCTTTTTTCATTCATGTTATAATAAAATTACATATATATATATATATATTCCATTAAATGATATTTTTATACTAAAATGAAATAACTATTCATGATTAGTATTAATGGGACCATGGACATATATATTGACTAATCTCATTAATAACTCATGTTTTATAATTTTATCCAAATGGTAATAAAGATGTATATTAGTATCCTCTATAATTTTCATAACTATATGTCCTTAAAAGATATGAATATTATAGATAAAATAAATTGTTATGTTTTTTCCCTTACATCAAATATTGATAAATATGAATTTTCATCACAAAAATGAAAAGAAAACTGAACAAATATCAATTTCTCTCAAAAATTGATAAATTTAAAATAAATAAATTATATAAATAGATAAATTATTTTGAAATAGAGTGATTTAGAATAAATATTTAAAAAACAAATTTTATTAAAATTATAATTCTCCAATTCATTTCCTATTATATTTCGATTGTTCATTTATTTGTTCTAAATATATATCATTCTAACGGTAGTAATGGTGTTCATTGAGTTAAATTAAAAAATTATGATGCTTGGTCAGTGGTCCTACACTTGTTGTCTTATAAGTATGTCCTATAATATTATAGAATATGAGATGATAATGAATTTTCACATTGTTTTCTATTACATGATTATTTCATCTACTGAAATTTTATCGAGTGAGTATAAAAAATTGATTTTTTGTATTTAAATGGGATTGTTTATTCAATTTAATTTAACCTAGTATGTGATGTTAGCGGTGATATATCCAATGGCCCATCCTTTGTTTTCTCAATGTTGATCATTATATATCCCCTATTGTATAAGTTTTATTAATTAATATATAGTAAACTGTATATATTTTTATATCTATTAGCATCAAAAAAATTAATTTATTATTTTATTAATTACTTTAAGAATATTGATGTTCACCTATTTTTTTGTAATGGGATACAGTTTGGGATTCAAATATAAAAAATTTATTTTCGTCCATCAATTCAGTATAATTGAATTTGTGAGTGGTCTCCCTGAATGAAATCATGATGCTCATTGTATATGGAGAATTTTTTTTAAATTTAGGGATTTAGTTAATTATTTTCAAATTATTTCTATATTTAATTTTTCTCTTGTTTTGGGATGGATTATCATTAATTTTTTATAAATTTTTTTCACTGAAGATAAATTTAGATAAATGGTAAGTCCATTAAATTTATTGATTTTATAAAATAAAAATTGAATATTATTAAGGAGGTGGCATTTCAAAGGTAATTATGTGATGTTCCATGAGTATATAAGAATGAATTGAACAAAAAATTGGGAAAAAAATAAATGGGATATGATTTGGTCTAATTTGTTGAATTTTTTACATTAAACCATCCCATATTGCATTACATTTAATTTTTACAATATGGAAGTTATTTTTTATCTTGTTATTTGTTTTATATTATATAAACATTTGAATATAGAATGGTTATTTTGATATACATATATATTTGATATAATCAATATCTCCTACATTATTTCTAAAGAGGATATCACCAGAGGTCCAGTGGTTGTTTACACTTAATGGCAGAGGATATAAGAGAATAATTTCAAATAAATTTCTATTATGTTTGCATTTTTTTTTATAAATATGATATTTTTAACCACATATATGAATTGATAAACCTCATTTATTTTTGTTTTTTATGTTTAATTGTTTTATATATGTCCGTTTAGAAAAATTCATTATAATCATTCATTTAGTGAGTTTAGATATATTATTACTATATCTCTATCGTCATTTGGCATGTTTTTTTGTCTTTGGATTATTATCTCAATATAATAAAATTACTCTAACTGTTGAGATTTTTTTTGGATTTTTTATGTGAGTTATAGAAATAAAAATCATCTTGATTTAAATGTAAAATACACTAAAATTGTCTTTGACTTGTAAAACACCTGGTGTTACTCATCAAAATTGAGTGACAATATATATACCTAAATAGAGGTTGAAGAAATTTGATGATGATTGTGGAGTTTTGGTGATTTTTTAATTATCTATAGTTGATGATAGCAGTTTTTGATGTGATA
The DNA here is from genome assembly GCA_963277665.1 of Viscum album. Taxonomy (NCBI): domain Eukaryota; kingdom Viridiplantae; phylum Streptophyta; class Magnoliopsida; order Santalales; family Viscaceae; genus Viscum; species Viscum album. The sequence goes on from OY728141.1 coordinate 723,646,791, forward strand.
GTCATTGTGTTCTATTTATAGTTTCATATTATAGAATCAACATAGATAATAATATTTAATGGTAATACTTACCGAAAATTACATTTTTTTATTATCAAAATACTTTTAAGGAAAATTTTAGAAACAAATATTTCCAACAAAATGATGTAAAAATCAAAATATAATTCATCCCAAAAAAAACTACAGGATTTTTCGCTCCAAATACATTGTATCATAAGACCAAGACATCAAAAAAGCATGACCCCTCAGCAAGCATTCCCATGCATAAGTGCATAGTCATGGAAGATATGAAAAATAAATACACTTTAAGAATCCAAATCCAAATGGCATGCTCCGATGAAGATTTCATTCTATTATCCTCATTTGTAGACGATCCACGTAGAGTGTCCGTTGCGTATCCCCAAAAAGTGGATCAAATCTAAACCGAGAACTGAACAAACGCAAAACACCATGTTAAACAAAGTCTTTAAAAACTAATATAATATTCTAAGAATCCACTTCTCTAAAAAATTTATATTATAGAGAATGAACAAGGATGGCTAATAACTCCATCATCGTCTTTTAAGACTCCAATGCTAGTTGATACCAAGATTGTATTTACTCATCAATGAAAATCATCCCTTTATTAAATCCTCCTACCATAATTAGTTCTTGTTTGGCAATCCCTGAGTATTCATCTACATTTAGAGTCACTCATAGAGGCCTACCCATCATTTTAGATACCTCCTCATCAGTTTCATTGAAAAACAATACATTCTTGATCACTTCATATTCGGAACATAAAATTAAATCCAAGGGTATATCACACTGGTACCCTGGACCCTGATGACTCTTGTTCCCTATGATTACCTTCACATCGTTAACTTATTTTGCATAGCGCGTCTGCAGTGGATGAGGTAAACATGAGCAGTCATTACTCCCCTTATTCCTCCTTAAACTCTAGGTTCTCTTACTGCATGAGGCTACATCAGCTGACTGGCTAGGATCACTTTCATTTAGTGCCTTCACATAGACCCTATATCTATCAATAGGTTTAGCTAGAATAGATCTCAAGATAAACAATCCATTGCCGTCAAACATGTTACTCAAGTGTATTGGGGTCCAAATCAAAGAATCTGAACCGCCTGTTCTCCCAACCCTGATTGGGTCGTCCACCTCCATACCAGACCCTTTCTCCCACTTACACCCATCACCATTACCTGACCCCAATAACCCAACAGACTAACTAGTTTAAAAAACCTTCCCACATACTACCATTTGATCTATAATCTCTTTATCCCCGTTACACTGGGTTTTCACTCGATCTGCCTCATGCTGGACCACTCAATCACCGTCCAACAAAGTACACTTTTAAGGACATGTCTTTCCCATATTTATCCTAATATAAACCTCAATCACCATCGGGTTGACCTAAAGAACCAGATCCTTCATCCCTATATAATAACTAGAAGCGAGCACCCCTACTACATTGTAGGCCCCACTATCTGGTCATTCCACCTCCACCAAACACGACAAATGTGGAACCTATCCTATACTTTTCATAAACTTTTCCATCTATTCTGACACATCATCCACATCAACCTCTGAAGCCTCACCCGTATTGTTTTTTCCATCCTCATCCAAAACTAAGGTCCCCAATGACAAGACTCCCTTTAGTGACTTGACCTCATGTAAATATAACAAAAAATCCATGACAATTCCCATGTCCACCAATGTTGATGAACCCTAATAACAAACATCTAAAGTGTGCCCTAGCCACCAGATGGTAGAATAGAAGTTTGTTCAGTTATCATATATCAAATGATGCTTTCATCGGTACTCCTCACATATTTTGGTCCTTATGTAATCAAATGTATCTCTAAAAACCTCCTCTTTTACACAAAACTGTGCATTGAACGGGTGAAAAACTGACACTGTGCAAGTAGGAAAACATAAAAAATATATCCACGAGGATCCGAAGACTATGGATAATATAAGTATTTTTAAATGTTAATGGAATTTTATGAAAACTAACCCAAACCATAGTGGAAGGATAATCAATCTTCATGCTGAACTCGAATGACCAACGAAACAAGAAAAAAATATATCTCATTGACGCAATATGGATCACTCAAATGAGCATTTATATGGTCCTCCTATGATTCAAATTTAAACATAATGTGATGGTTTTTGAGTAGGAACACTATCGGCCTTTCTGGAAGACCCCAATAATTGATGATGAATCTATCAAATGAAAATATTGAGGTTCTTCGTTGTTTAAACCTGGAAACCAATGTGGGATTTTTGTGTGCAATGGTTTACGTTTACTCAGATGTTGGAATCATGAGTTTATGTAAATAATAGATAAAATCTGGTACTTTAGGGCATAATGTGACTTTCAAAAAAGGAGGGAGGAAGTCGGGGGTTTTTAAGGTTATGAAGGAAGGATCTGTTTTCCTGTTGGACTTTGGAGTTCCCTCCCCCACCATGGGGAGGGGGGACGGACCAGGTCTGTTTCTGCCATCTTCACCATGAGAATAAGGGCATCTGTCTAGGGTTCCCATCTCATTACAACCAAAATGCATGAAAGGTTATCTCTTGACACCCAACTTGAATGAAATCAAGTGACCGTGTTAGGGATTTTTGTGTGGCCATAGTCACTATCCACGATATTTTATAGGATAAAAACTAGTAGCAAAGGAATAAAATAATTGTTGTGTAGATTATACAATTGATATTAAAATAATACAATAATAAAAATAAATTTCATAAAATATATAAATAATAATGTAGAATATAGATATAAAAATGTGGTGAAATGATTTTCATAATATGTTACATAATCTCATTAAATAATAAATAATATCATGAATTTTTTAAAAGTAAATAAATAAGGGATATCAATTATAGTGTTACTCATATATATAGAAGGGAAAAATATTAATAAAAATAAAATATGTTAAAATCCATTACTAATGTAACTTCTAAATTTCCTTGAATCAATCTATTAATCCCTAAAAAAATACAATATTCAAAAATTTTAAAATCATTACCCTTCCATATGTTTCATCTACATACGTAGTTATATGATGTTCCGAAAAATTGTTGTTCTCGATTGTGGATATGGGAGTCTGGTGTGATTAGATTTTTTTCAAAATTTTAATTTCCCACTTCATATATAAAATACCATTACAATTTAGGGTATAAATTGATATTTTTTATTAGCTAGTATATAAAACCACTTGAAATATATAATATAAAATAAAAAACTACATGATGTGTGTTTATATGTTTTGGTACCATAGTGGGAAAACCACTAGTTATATTGTTTTTTGTTTTATCATGAGATACAAATATGAACTACTAACATAAGTATTACAATTGGGCAAGAATCATCCAGACCCAAGGAATTGTATAAACTAATAAAATTATATATTTTTTGATAATCCTTTCTATATTGTAATAGGTAATTAAATTATTTTATTAACATTTAATATTTTACAAAACATCCCTTTGCTATTGAAGAATATATACATTATATTCAAAATGATATAGAAAAAAATGATCAGATATCATTCGTCATAAAGTGTCGATAATTTTTAAAAGATAATATGAATCTTTTCAATAAATAATATCAATAAAAATAGAGAAAATATTATATCTAAAAATAATCTAATTGTTAGTTTAACTCAAAACATGACCCGACGATAATTTTCAATAATCTAATATATCACTATTCTTAATGTGTTTCCATTACATTTTGAAATGATTAATTCTTGCTGGTATCTCCTTTAATTATTTTTTTTCCTATTTCATATTCAATTTCTTCAAAATCGAAAATATATTGAATTACATGATCAGTTACCAAAACATTATCCCTTTATATTGATTAATCTTGTATGAATTGGATTAGATCAACTAGAACTCATTACCTTCTAATTGATCCTTAATGAACAAGAATATTTTCCTATGTAATATATAATATTAGATAAATTATATTTTTTCTAGAAAATCATATCTTTTTTATTTTATAGTATATATTCCTAAATATCCTAGAATATGTTTTCTATATTATTAAATATATAAATTCATTTATCCTCATGTGTTATTCCCCAACCCTTTTTCTCAACCATGTTACATGGTTTTGATATAATGATATCATAATATATAATTCTCAATATGTAATTTTCTCCAAAAATTTTGAATGGATACCCATTTTTCCTATTTTTATTTCATTTTTACATATTTTAATAATTATATACAAAATTCATTTTTATATCCCATGACTAATTCATCAAAAATCATTTCAAAAAAAATAAATTAATAAATACATACTAATTATTATATGATAAAAATATAGTAGTTATTTATTTTTTATCAATGGTATTTTTATTATTAGTGAAAGTCTCTATAAATAAATAAATTAATATTCATTTTGAATTTAATTCATATACATATAAAATGTTTGATCTTCTACTTCTCTGTGTGATAGTTATATTCTAAATATATTTCTAAATGAAAATTTACTTTAAGATATTTTATTATATAAAGATCCATTCCATTATAAGATTATATCAACTATAGAAATATTTATTTATAATTTTATATCTTCTGGGAAATCACATTTCTCGATGTCAATAATAATACATAAAATTAAAAAATTATATATTTCATCAGGGGACAAAATTATATCACATATTATTAGGTAAAATGTTATATATATTTTTTAAATCCACAAATCTCTATTTATCATAAATTTAGAATAACTATCATTTTAGTTAATTCCAAGAGGGTATATTCATGAATATGTAAATAAAAAATATATCCATCATCCATAATGAGATATCATCATTCATTATAAAGGTAGGTTGTTAATGAGATTTCCTATTATTGGTAATTTTTATTTCATATTAGTTAAGAGGATTGGAGGTCATGCTCATTCCCACGTATTAGATGAATTTATTTCCTACTATTGGAATCTATTATAAACATAATACATATTCTTTAATCCCTATTATGATTTCAATATTGTGTTAGTTTATTTTCTCTTTAGAAAATTGATTAATGGAACATATAGATGTGAATATTATACAATATCAGATTTATTCCATATGTTTGAACATATGTTTGTATCAGTGTTCCTCCATAAATGAATCCATATTTATATACATGAGGATATATATATATTTATATTTTTTTACTTGATTATGATATTTAATATATCACTATGTTTAAAAGTCTCAATCCTAGTCACACATTAGTTTATTTCTATCCTGGAGGGTGATGCAAATTTCATTGTTCAAATTGAGTATAAGATGAGGCTTCATATATATCCTTATAAAAGGATAAATAACCCACATAGTTAACTTCTACATTAGTGGACATGTCATACCATTTAATCGAATATGAAAAGATCCAATCCATGTAGTTTAATTTCATGTGGTAATGATGACATGGAAAAAGGTTGAAAACACTAGTAGGTGTGGGATATTCACATGAGAGGCCCTTTTGGGAAAATATCATACGTAATATGGACTAATAATATTTATATGGTATCAATAGAAATATTTACTTATAAATATGGATACCCTTATAAGTATTGATCGATGATAATGAAATTATTGGACCTTGAAAGAATATATCCCTATAGGCGGTGGAATTAATCAATTAGGATTATAGTTTAATCATTACTGTAAAGTTGGTCTGTGATGTTGGGTTTAAATATTGGGGAGGAATCCTCTATATCAACATTGTGCATAAATTAAATCCCATATATTAAAATATTCACAATTTAATCTCATATAATGGGACTATAGTAAGAATTTATCTTCTTGTGTTTCCGATGTTGTTATATAATATAATATTATTAGACTTGGATTATGTACATGGAGTTTAATTTTATAATAATAGGAATTATTTTTCTTGAATGGAGACATATTAGATTATTTCTAGTCAACAACATATATGTTGGAATCCATTAGATGAATCTTGGTGAATATATCCCCTTAAACTAATGTGTCATAATGAAAATGGCCCTTTGAGAAGAATGTAATTTAGTCTTGGATTACAACTATGATACTGGTCTATGTGAAGTTGGCATGGAATAATTATAATTATGGTGTAATCAAAAATAATCTATATGACAATGTGAATCACTAAAACAATATAATATTTTTTTTGAAATATATTTTTTCAAATCAATTTAATCATTTTGATATTTTTTTTACACACATGCGTGTTTCTAAATGAAACATGACATATTATTAAAATATTTGTATGATATTTATCACCTATAATTCTAAATATAGTTTATAAATATTATTAAATAATAATGAAAATAAGTTTTACAATGTTATTAAGAATGGTTTTTTTGTGAACAATTAAGTTGAAGGGAAAATGAAACCATACTGAAAATAAAAAAGAAACCATCCTCTCAAAAACTATGTTTTTGCGTGGAAATAGTTCCTATGATAATATATTTAAAAAAAATTGAAAATGGTATTTATTATATTTATATATTATATATTCAACAATACTTTTAACATTAATCTTGTCTATTTTGTTGATAAGAAATAATAATAAATCCAATTATATACTTAAAACTATATTTTTATAAAAAAATAGAAATGACACCCTTCTGAACACTTATAATGAAATTAATTATTTATACTTTAAAAATATTAATTATATAAATTTATAATTGATAATTAATTCAAATTTAAAATATTATATAAGAGTTATTTTTAAAATTTGTTTTTAAAATTTAATTTTTCGATCAATAGAAACAAATAATGATTTTTATTTGAAAACTAAATATCCAATTAAATTATTTATAAAATTAAATTATAAATTTAGTTGGTTATAATGTAAAATTATATAATTTTTATACATTTTATCAAAATTAGGTTATTTTAATCAATTTTATTATGATATTTCATATGAAAAAAGTTATAAAATCGATTTACTTCTCCTTAGATAAATGTTTTCTCAATGTTCTCCCATGATTAATTTTAATATAAGGTTTGAAACATAACTGAATGAAATTTGTAAAAATGGTTTGCAAAATAATAATTATAATAATAAAAAATTTATTAAAATTTTGACTTATATTTTTCTTAAATAAATAAAGAGTTTAGAAAAAATTAATTACAGTGGTTAAAGAAAAAATGGGTATTCTAGGGGATAATATAAATACGATAAGGGTAAAAATGACCTATAAAATAATATAAAATCTTTTAGATGACCTTATTTTCACCAATAAATCTACAAGGTTCTATAATGTCCTAATATTGTCCCTTACGATATGAAAAAACATGGGATCCTTTATTTATTTTCAAAAATACTAAGTGTGTCCTCTCCCTGCTTTAAAAGGCCACCATCTATCGTATTTTTTCGCACCTTCAAACCACTTTTTTAAAAATTTTCCATAAAAACATCCTAAAGTCCCAAATATCATCATATAATACTTATATTATAATGATAACCATTCAAATAATGATTTAGTTCATACATAAGGAGGATACCCAAATAAGTAGTAATGTTCCACAATGAGCATTTTTTAATTCCTCCACCACCATACATTAATATTATTATATTATTATATAAAAACCTATCTGTATTTAATATATTGATATATTTTTTTATGTTTTAGAAATGACATAAAACCATATCTACCTTAATAAAATGGGTTACAAAATCATCATTTATGTGTTCGGTGGACTACGTCCTGAAGAACTAATGTCCTTCGTTTATTCTTTTTCATCTATGAAAATTGAAAAAAATGGTAGATTTATTTTTTATGTATTATTTTTAAGGTTTTCTTATTATTTAATAACTTTCATATAAAAAATAATTACATGTTTTCCATTTTTATGAATTTGATGTTGTTGGTCATGTGTAAGGTTCACTACCGCCTAACGAAGAAATGTGAGTAGTTCACGCATTATGTGGAATGTATTAAAGTTTTTTAAAAAAATATTATATATTTAGTAATTAATATTTTTATTTAAAGATAATATATATCAATTACAATTATTTATTTCAATCATAACGAAAAATATAATACACTTTCATTGGTGCACATAGTCTACCATCTCCATATGTATTGTTCTTAATTTTAACGCAGAAAATTTTATTGATTACTATAAATACACATATACATATTTCTCATTATATTTATATTAGTTTTATAATTCATGATATTATCTACCATGATCATTGTCAAAGAAAAAAATAACAAATCCTAAAATATTTGAAAAAAAGAGGTTATTACCTGAAATATAAATTTATCATTGTGTTTTTAATAAAATGGTTATAAAAGATCATAATAAAATCATATATGGTATGATATATAATAATGTGGTACTTTATTTTATATATATTATACTAGTATTTATTATAAATTATATTTTATTGAGTATGATATATTTCAACACCTAACATTAGGGATATTTTTCTCACTTTTTTCATCTGTGAGACACATGTCATATTCTTAGACTATTTATTATGTTTTCTGTATACACTACATGAATTGAAATTATCATTATAAAACTGAAAAAATTGGGTATTAAATTTACATTTTAATATTACCCATTAAAGTGGTTTATGGTTCCAAAATTATAAAATTGGAACATAATTGTTGTCTCAATTACACCTTTTGAGCATTATGTTATTTTATGAAAATATATTCATTATTTATATTTATATGATGAACTATAAACATGTAATATCATGAAAATATTCATTATGGGAAATTTTCCTTTTCATTTTATGTCATTATATCCTTAGTATTACAATTATATGTTTCCAATGTGAAACAATTTTATGATACAATCTCATTGTTTATCAGAATTATTTACAATTATGCATCAAATGATAAAATATTATGATCTATTTCAAAAAAAAAACTAATAATTTTTAATATAATATGGTTATGTAATAATAACTCATGTTTTCCATTAATATTCTTATCTTTATGTACAAAATATTTCGAAATATATTTTTTTAAAAAATTGTATTTTATTTCAAAAAAAAATTTCTTCCAAAACCATGTTAACTAAAAACTATTTGAAAACATTTCATAATTTAATCCATAAATATTTAATTTTATTTTACTTAAGAAATATTTTTAACTGAATTTTAGATATTCCATTACATGTTTTCATGGTTATTTTTAATGAATACATTTTTAAAAAAATTACATTTGAAAAAGTGTTTTTTTAAAGTGGAATGATTATTTTCCATACTAATTGATTTAAATTATCATTTTAAAAAAATTTACATCTAATATTACATACATTTATTTTACATATTCATTAATATTATATGATGCAATGGTAACTTTATTATTTATTCCCTTAATTTATGATTATAATGATTACATGTTGTTTTTGAAACATGTATATCTTTCATGGGTTATTCCATGGTAAACATTTTATGAAACACACTTAATTTCAATATATACTCTATGATGACATTATTATAAATCATATCTCTATTATGAAGGATATAATATGATTAAAGGTATATAAACTACATTTCATTTTGTGTGTTATGATGTTATGAAAGTTAAGGATCTTGTGGTACACATAAATATGGGTTCCATTATGTGATGGGTAGGCCCTATATCCCCTAAAAATTATATGGTTAATGATTTATATTTCATGTGATATAAAATACATTAATAATGAGTAAACCCCATTCTGTAATACATGAATTGAATATGGAATTAACAAATATTTATCACGGGATTATATCATCTATAATGGTCTTGGGAGTGTACCTTAACTACAATTATTGTTTTTGGAGTGATGCCATTCCATTTTCATTAAATGGTTTCCCTCGGGGATTGTGTTGTGTTCCACCTAGGTGGTGTATCCACCCATATAGTTTTGTTATATGTTTCTAAAATAACAATATAATAATATTTTATTTATTATATAAGAATTATTGTATGCAATATTTTTTTATCTTATGATAATTTTATGATCTCATTACTCATTTTAAATGATTTATATATGATTCATGTCTCGTAAAACACCATTCATTATTCCATTAGTCGAGACTATGATATTTGATAAAAATTTATTAGTGAACAAATGTTATTATACCATTATAATACCATTATATTCATTTTATGCACAAATTTATGCATTTTTTACCCATACAAATCATCTGAGATCATACTTTCTTATATATACACCCCCATGTCATTAATAATGGTTATACATAGATTATACAAATGTACTGTAGTGAATGGGAGAAAATTTATGCGAAAAATTTAATATCTTTCATAAGGTTTTTATATTGTGTTCCAAATTATCAAAGGCATTGAACTATTATGATATTTGGGCATTTATATATGTAATGTAATAAATATTTATAAAAATTGATATAATATACATGTAATAGAAGCTTCTGTCAATATAGTTGGTATCATAGTAGAGTATTAGTTAACCATTATAAACTAGAATGAGAAATATTTAGTGAGATCTTTATAGTTATGAGTAATGATATGTCTGGAAATGTCTCTATGGATATGTCAATTGAGGATTAATAGTATATTAAAATGTCTAGGAATTTTTGTACAGGATTGCGTAAGTGGTTTCCAAGAAATGAAATTCCATTATTGAAACTAAATATGGATTTGGATTTAGAATAGATGCACTTATGTCTTACAACCTAAAAAACATCATATTAAACTACAATTGATAAGTAATTTTTTATTGAAAATGGTCCTTTATGAAGAGCTAATTTTGCATTCCCAGGCTATAAGCATTTGAAATTAAATAATTATTGAGAAAACATCATGAAGGATTTAAATAGATTATTACTATTAATTTACTAGGATAAACCTAAGGTAGTATAGATTAGATATAATGTTTGTTAACATATAACTCCTAAATGATTTTCTATACTATTTGATTTCACATTGAAATTTCTCTTTCTCACAAAAAATATATCTACTCTTAGTCAATGTAGGAACCTAGAAGGAAAGTGATTATCATTAAATGTGACAGAAATTTTATTGATATGAAAAATAAATTTGATAATTATTATAGTAAAGTGTATTCGTGTTATTCCTAATCATTTTTCATGGAGGTAGATTAACAAAGGTACCTTAACCAACTCTGAGACTCACCTATAAGAGAAAAAAATTGTTCACTAATATTTTGGATGATATCAAACTTGTATGAAAGAAGAATAAATTTTCTATATGTAATGAATGTTGAATGTGTCATATAAGTGAATGTATCATTACAATATGATGATCTCATTACTATGTAAAAGATGGACACAAATCATGTGACTACATAGGTAAAATGAAAAGTGTTGTTAAAAAAATGGATGGTAACATTTGTCTCCTTAATATATCCTTGAATTTTGAATTCATAAATGTGGAAGGTAGTGGAATTATAAAATAAATTTCAAATTGGGAAAGATCATATAAAGAATAATCATGGTGTAATGATAAATGGAATCACTACTAATGATGATGAGACCATGAATGTCATGTGATAGGAAAACATGTATTAGGGAATAAGATGATGGATCCTAGTTAATTTATTTTGTATGAAGTGTAATAAATTAATTTCTAATGCATTGCAATTGATGAATTATTAAACATATAAGTATTTTTTAGTATATGTATTTCGTTATAAATTTTCAGTAATATGTCAAATGGAACAAATGGCAAAGAATAATGAGTTAATGTAATGGTTATTTTTTTTTTTGTAAGAACGTGATTATAGAAATGTGACCATTAATATGGCACCGATGTTTAGAAAATGGAGTATATCATGTATAAAAATATGATTTATATATTTTAGTTAAATCGTATTGTAAGGATGACCTGTAAAGAGATAAAATAATTTCTATGAATATATTTTCTGTTATTATTAATTGATATTATCAAATTATTGGATCTATATAAATAATTAATTAATTAATGATTTCATTCATTGAATGAAGAAGAATGTACGATTATAAGAAGGTTTTAAAATAATTTAGGTTATTAATATTTTTCTTTAGAATAAATTAAGAATTTATTCAGTAATATTTTCATAAATATAAATTTTTTAAAATTAATTTATTATTTATTAAAATTATAATTACATGCAAAAATCAATTTAAAAGAAAGGAGAAAAAATATAAACAAATTGATGATACTTTTCCACTTTATGTATGTATAGATGTTATGAATGAGAGTAATTGAATTATGAAAATATTTTTTACACATGTATATAAAATTAATTCTTTGTTGACCAACTAATTATAAATGAAACCTAATACACTATTAATTAAAAATGGAAATCATTCTCTATAAAACCAAAATTATGAAAAATATCTATTGTATATTAAAAAATTTAAAAAGTCACTTTTGTTAAATTTTTTGAAATAAATTAATATAATAAATATTTAAAAATTTATTAATAATCATCTTATGTAATTTTATATAGGAAATAGGAATAGATCTAATCATATGCCTAAAAAATCTATTTTTAAAAAATATAGATTGTCACCATTTTAAATTATTATTAAAATATTTTTTTTAAAAATTATAAAATTAATTTTAGATAATAAATTACATTTTCTAAATTATAATTTAAAAATAATAATTGGGTCAATTATTACGTTTTTGCAGAAATGATTCATATTTTGATAAATATTGAATCATTTTGAATATTAATAGGAAAGAACCATTTCATTTAAATTATTTATAATGTTAAATTATATTTTTAATTATTTTTAAAATAAAATTAGTTATGTTTTAAATGAATTATACGAACATAGATCATTGTAATCAATTACATATTGATATCATATTTTAAAACAATTTGTATTTTTATTTATTATCTATTTAAAAACATTCATTTTCATAATGAATGTTATATTAATATTATGCTATTTGTTATATTATTTGAATTGATTTTGGACCACAAATTCAATTTTTTTAATAATCATAATTAGTAATTTCTTATAACATAAATTTAATTTTTTACGCAAATGAAGATTGCATGTATTAAAAATTAATTTCGATGGTTAAAGTAAATAGGGTTTACCAGTGGTTTAAACTAAAATTATAAGGGTAAAAATTACCAATACACATTTATAATAAGTATTTTATGTCAATATTATGACCATATAACATATACAGTTGGGTAATTAAATAATTAGTTCCATTTTACATAATAAATTTGTGAGAGCACTTATTTTTATCAAAAATACAATGTGTGTCTTTTCCACCACTAATAAAAGGCCACCACAAGTCCATTGTTATTTACACCATAAAACCATTTTGGTTCATCAAATTTCTTACCAAATAACTTCCCAACAGACCTAATATAATATTAAATGATTTATTTTATATATATCCAACAATGGAAGCCTTTAATGAAAACCTAAATAGGATACACGAAGAAGAGGTAGAATTCATTAACAATGATTTAATTTTATTTCATACTAAACAAAATTAAACTGTTATTATTACATGTTTATATAAAAACTAATTATATTACATATACATAGACGTTTCCTTAAGTTATTATTCCACAACTATCTCTAATTCCTTCAATTGGGTTCTGAAATCATTATTTATGAGTGCAAAAGACTACCGCCACATGAACTAATGTCATTCGTTTTTCCATTAAAACTTCTAAGTAATGCAACTAATTTTTTACTTATTGATTATATAATATATTGATGATGTTAGTTTTTATTTTGGAATTTTTATATTCTAAATAACATCAATCTTAACTTTTTGGGGGATACAATAACACAGTTCGTGTGTAGGATGGAATACCACCTCGAGAAGTAGTTCATTTATTAAACACATTACATTGAATATAATAATTATGGGATTAATAAAAATATTTGAAATTAATGAAATAAAAAATATTATGGAATGATAATATCTATATCAATTTTATTTCATTCCTTCAATCAGAAAATAAAATGGAAATGTTGTTGTTGTATATGTACGACCAACTGTCTACGGGAAGGGCGTATTTCATTTAAAAAACATTTTATGAATTTATATAAAAAATATATACTAATATTATATTATAAATATATCAAATTTATAATAATAGATATAAAGAACCATGATCACGGTTTTTGAAACATAAATTTATCAAATTAAAACAATGAGGAATAAACAATGTGGTTATTACCCAAAACCGCAATTTTATCAATAAATTTGACTCATTAATTAAAATATGGTTATAATATAATAATATATGTGATGTTATATATGATAAATTTTATTTAATAGATTCAATATATGAATATATTTATTTTACATGAATTTTCAACTAGTATGATGAATGTCAAGAACTAAGGAATGTTATTTTCGTCTCAAATTGTACATCTGTGAGATACATGCCATATTCACCACCAATTTTTTTGGTGATATATATAGTTCCCAATAATGTATGTAGTAATAATTCTAATACAAAATATTATGTATTAAATATATATTTGACTATAACTCTTTCATGGGGGATATAGTTAAATAATTAAAAACCAGTTTGGTTTTTTTTCCAATTTTCCATCTATTAGAAGTAAGTTATGTTATGAACCTATATTTAATCTATTGGTTTATATATATATTAAATAAAACGTAATATAAATAATTTATTTATACTTATTATATTTTATGTATAATTATATTTTATTACATAATTGTTCTTACAAATAAATGCTACAAAAGTGATATGAGTTGTATGTTAAAAAGCCCCTTATTTTTTGGTGTATTATGAGCGTAAGTATAATGAAAATAATATAAATAATAACTCAAGAAAATATTGAATTTTTTCCACTATTGATTTCTTGAGATTTCATGTTTCCCTTTAATTATCCCTTTTTTATGTACTAAAAATTTCAAAATACTTTTTTTGTGAAATATCGTCCTTTGTTCAAAAAATTCAATTCATTCGAAAAACTTTTTTCTATTTTTGTTTTCAGTGATTTTTTGATGAATAAGTTTTCATAATTGAATGTGTATTTTTAATTACAAAATTCATTAAATTATTTTGAAATATTTATTTTAATGCATTGAAATGTTTCAATTAAAAATGTTTTTAAAAGGTATTATTTTTTAAAAAATAATTTTTTAAGTGGAAAGTATATTTTCCTCATGAAATATTTTAATTTCCCATTCAATAGATTTTTACAAAAATTATTAGACCCATTGACAATAGATCTTACTACGAATATAATTTAACGGGACCATTATTATTCATTCATTTAATTTTATAAGTATATGATAATAATTTATTTATGAATCCCAGTTTTCGTCTATGGGTTATACAATGTTCTAATTCTTATCAAACTCAGGAATTTTCACTGGGTATGCAATGAGAAAAATATTATGAAACCTATATCTTATATATAGGTTATGATATGAATAAATATTTATGGTACCAATTTAATTTCATGTGTTGTTATATGATGAATGTTTAGGATATTATAAAATATATTAAAATTGTTTTCATTATGTGAAAGGTGGAAAAAATATCCCCATCCCAGGAATTAGTTAATGATTTATATCTCATGATATATATAATAATGTAAGGGGGATGGAACCTATTTCATTTTGACATGGATTTAATAGGATGTAATATCAATTCAGTTAGGGACTTTGTTCAATATGGTGGTGTTGGTAGTGAACCTAGAATACGATGATGGATTGGGAAGGTAATTAATTCCACTATTCATAAAGTGAAACAATTGGGGATAGTGGTGTGTTCATCACAGTAGGTTTATAAGCCCATTGAGTTACCATGTATTTTGGGAAATAATGCTTTACCACTTAGGAAATAATTTTCTATGATTATGTGTATGCGACTATTTTATGACTTATGATAATTTTATTTTCTCATAAATCAGGATCACTAATTTCCCTAGGATTATTGTATTATTAAAATCCATTAATTATTAACTGACTGAATATTATAATCACTCGTATACATTTTATGGGTATCAAATGTCATCTTGGTGTTCTTATACCATTTGGTTCATGTTATTATTACATATCTCCTTTAATTAAACTTACTAATCATCAGATCTCACTAATTCTGATATTTACATCCCAAAAAATGAATCAATGTTTAATGTATTTTATACCTACACATAGTAAAAAATGGGATGATATTTATGGGATAAAATTTAAATACATAACCATATTAAAATATTTTGTTCCCTGTCTCTAAGGGGATGAAACTTTTAGGTGCATCCTGATTGTGATTTTTTAATGTAATGAATATTCATCCAAGTTATGTAATATACATTTATGAGAATAAATCTTCAATATATTGATAAAAAATTTAGAAAAAAGGGATTTTATTATATCAAGTACATTATAGAAGAAGACATGTATTTGTATTACACCTAAAAACAAAACCTTCAAATGAAATATTCTCACCATCTAGTGGTAGATGAGGAAGGTGGTATAAATGGTATGAAGAATATGGATACATTTAATGAAGGATAATTGTATACTCTTTTAAGGATACATAGATTTCATTATATCCTTTATTCTCTATTATGTCTCATGATTAATGAAATAATCAATGAGGACCTCTTATGAATCTTTCATAAAAACATGATCCTATAATATTCATATATATATTACTATACAAGAATATAGAATGTAATATAAATGAAGGAGGGGTGTAAAATTGGAAAATAAATTTTTGGGGTTAACCTTGGGGATATTATATCCCTTATTTATAACTATTTTTTAATCTAATGATCTTTTATAATATATTTTATTTTTGAATAAAACAGTAGTAGATTCAATCAACATTACATCATATTTCATAATCAATTCCTGAAGTAACTGCCACTACATTTTCCGGGAGATTCAATTGAATGCCGATGGAAGTGGGATCCTCATTTCCAATATGCTGACTGATCGTAAAAACATGATGAATCCATCTGTTATGATGGGTAGTGGTGAAACAACATTACCAAGGTAATTCCTGATCAGATGAGTGTATACTATTATGTCGGATACACAATCAATTTCAATTTTCTAACAATGGGTGAGGCCTTAATGAAAAAATAAAAAATTTGAGACTAAGGTAATGATTCAGGGTATTCTATGGAAAAATATACCCTATAATAATGTTCTTTTATGTGGGTATCCCTAGTTTAATGTGTTTCTTAGTTGGGATGCATTTTGTTGTTGGTCCACCAAGTGAGGTCCCTAAAGTTATTATTCACCTTGGTGATGTATAACACCCCCATATTTTGAGAAATATTTTTTTTCAATAAATTGTAATCATTTATATATTGTTTGTCACATGCATCAATAGGTTTACATTGTTTTATATGAAACACTAAGCAATGATTTTGTAACATAAATATATGTGCTAAAACAAAACATGCCTTATTATTAATATATTATTGTTTAATATGATAGTTATCACATATACATTAGAATGGTGGGTATGAATTGGAATAAATAAATTATCAGTATGTAATGTTTACAATTATTTATAGAATGAATTATTTAGTTACCAATAAATTTTAAAAATAAAGACAAAAGTATTTGAAAATAAAGGAAAAATTTTTCTAAAAAAATTATAAATAAAAGCATGTTTTATAAAAATAATATAAAAAACATTTGGATAATAAATTTTATGAGATTTATATATTATATATTAAACAAACTAATAAACACTGATCTTAAGTTCTCTATATAAAACTGTTATGAATAAATCCAATGTCAAATTTTAAAACTATTTTTTGAAACTAGTTTTGTAACATTTTTTGAACATATAGAAAAAATGATTAATAAATTTTTTATAAATTTTTTTTTATTAAATAAATTTTAATATTAAAGTCATAATATCAAAATTACCTTAATTTTAGTATTGGTTAATTTTATGAATTTTTTTTGATGAATATTAGAAAATAATTTAATTTAATTGAATAATGAATCTTCATTTAAATTATTTATAATAACATATAATATTTTAAATTTTTTTTAATGATAATTTATTTGAATAATATATTTATTAATCAAATTTATATCATTAAAATCAATATAATACAGAAATTGGATATAAAAACTTTGTGAAATTTTTAACATTTTCTCTTTGAAAAAACTACTTTCTCGTCGCCTCTATAGTATTTGTTTTAAATCATAACGTACCAAATAAATGAATTGAATTTATAAAATAGATATTATATATGAAATCATAGTTATTTTTATC
This sequence comes from Viscum album, assembly GCA_963277665.1. NCBI lineage: Eukaryota > Viridiplantae > Streptophyta > Magnoliopsida > Santalales > Viscaceae > Viscum > Viscum album. The sequence continues at coordinate 723,664,991 of OY728141.1, forward strand.
TTATAATATTTCCACATTTTATATAACAAAAATTATTAGCAAATACAATAAAAATTAACTATCACATTTAAGGTAAAAATGGGTTTATAGGGTGAATAAACTAAAAAGATGAGGTTTAATGTAACCAAAAAAAATTAAGAAATCTATTTTAATTCCATATATAAAAATTATAATCTATACCTATAAATAATATTATTTCTTTTTAGCCATTTTCATGTCAAGATCATGGGAAACCCATTTCATTTTGAAACATTACAAGTGTGCCACTCACATTACATATAAAAGTATGTCCCTTATCCTATCCGATTGAAGAAATAATGACATTTTGTTTCAACTAGTAACTTACTAAATCACTTCCCAACATCCATAGAATAATCATTGAATACTTATTTTGGGAATAAATATAACGGAGGAATTAATATTGTGAGATCCCATGGATAAAACATGATAAAGATATAAATTTATTCAATGGCCATTTTTTATTTCATCCACCACCTACATCGAGTACTATGTAACCATTTTGATATAATAAAATAATTTTATTACATATAATAATTATTTTACAATATAAACGTGACCTACAACTATATCTTCTTTAACCCCATGGTTTATGAATGGTTCATTTGATTCTACGGAGGATTATGGCGTTACAAATTGTTGTCAATCATTTTATTATTAAAAATTATTTTGGTTGGGAACGATTATGACCCAAAAAGATTGAATATTATATTTATAAAATAAATATACATAATTATTAATTATTTTTTATATATTTTTTACGTTATATTCCTTATGAAATAAAATACTATCACTCTGTGTACCTAGGACAACCGCTTCACAAAGTGATCTGATTCTCATTCACTTGGTATATACATGGAAGATATTAGTGACGCAAATAGATTATATATGTGATATAAATAAAATATTTATTATTTTAATGAAATATTTTTCATTATTAAAATATAATAAAAACTTTTTAATTCATACAATTTCACTCCATAAAGATGATAACGTCATTATTTAATGTGTGAACTACTTCCTTCATGAGGCGATGAGACTCTCTTTTCATTACCAAAAAATATATATGAAATATATAAGTATATATAAGTAAATAATATGGTATTTATGATGTTATTATAATTAAATAAATACACTATATCAAATTACTACATTCAATATTGACCATTGATAACATAAAATGTTTCTCATGCATACATATGATCTTCCATCTCCATGATCATAATATGAATAATTTTTTAAAAAAATCTTTCATTATTAGATATAAATTTATAATTAATTTATAAATACGAAAATTATTCCATGATGATTATATTTATGTGACTAAATCAATTTCAATATAATATGTCTGAAAATAAAAAATCATAACATATACAAAAACTAATGTGGTTACTACCTGAAACATGTTTTTAACATGGAATTATGAATAAAAGGGAAATAAAGGGAGATTATAAAAGAATATATGGTATGATATTTAAAATTTTATTTAAATAATATAATTACAATAAATACTATTTGTTATAGAAGAGTTATGAATGATTATGAAATATGTTGACACTTACGGTAAAGGATTTCTATGTCACAATCATTTTATATGAGAAACAAGCCATATTCACCACCTGATTCAATAATATGAAGTGTATAATTTACAAGAATGTATATATTCATTATTTTTTATAAAATAATGTTTATTTACATGTATATTTTATGAATTCGTATTCATGTGGTTTATAGTTAAACAGTTACCAAATCAGTAAGGAAGTGATTATTAATATTTTCCTTTATTTAGATAGAAGTTATCTTCTTCTCCTATCATCTTGTATGAGGTGTATATATTTTTAAATTTATATATTTTATCATGAATATAAATATTTTAATAATATTTAATATTTCATTAAATTTTATTCTTTCTGGATGATTATGACTCATGGTTAACAGTGTGGGAAGACATTTATGTTACAATTTCATCAATTTATCATGCTTTTTTATAATTATTTCACAAATGAATAAATATTACAAACCATATATCAAGAAAATAATGATTTTTCTTAACCTATCTCCACAATGAGAATAAATTATTTCCATTCATTTTTTATTTTAATATACTCATGTTATTTAAAATAATGTTTTTAAGAAAAATTATCTTTTCTGTCAATGAAATTTTTTCTTAGAAATCCATATTTTAAATATTGTTTTTAAAAATATTTGTAGTTTTTTTATATGAGATAGTAAATATATTGTTACCCATGTAATGTTTTTTACTAAATTTCATTAAATACAATATTTTTTTCATTTTAAAAAACATACCATATGGCTTTTACTAATAATTTGATTGGAATCATAGTTTATGATATGAACATAATTTCCATCTATATAGACCATTATTTACATTGAAATGTACGTTATAATATTTCAATATATTTTAAATAGTAATGTATTTTTAAAATATATTATTCTTTTGAAACTTAATTTAAATATTAATAGGATATTTTCTACAGGAAATGTTTTAAATGTATTTTAAAGCTTCATTTAGAACTTTTCTGGTTTATTTTAATGGAAAATGATTCTCGAATTTTTTATTCTTTATGAAGCTACTCTAAAGAAAAATTTACCATCAATAGAAAATTTTATAGGTGATTTATCATTAAAAAAAATTCATCAAATAAGACATTCTTTCATGTAACCTATACATTATATGGGATATGAACCAAGATTATAATATTAGTCATTATTTAATTGGTTTATGGTGACCAGATTTTTATGAAATTTATTTATCTTCCATGTTTTATTCCATGATAATATTATTCAAAAACCTGCCTTTTTTACATAAGTTATACTGTGATGGAATGATGAAATGATTATAAAAACTATATCATTTCCATAAATTATGATATGAAGTAATATTTATGAAACCCACTTCATTTCATTCTTTTTGATATATTTTATTTTTATAATTATCTGAAACTCGTGTGTATTATTTTCATAATGCAGTTGGTCGAACCTGTATCTCCCTATAATAAATTGGGATATTATTAATGTTTTATGATCTCACATGGTATACAAGATTTTATTGAAATACCAAAAAAATGGAACACTATAGTTTATTACATGACCAATGCAAGAGGGTACATATTGGATACCCCAATACTAAACTATGTTGGTACATGATAGGTTATCTAGAGACCGAAACAAGAGGATTCAAAAGAGATTATCCTAGTACCAAAATAAGTGGGTACACAGAAGTTTATCACATGTCCAAATCAACAGGGTATACTATATTTTATATGACTCTTGATATAGGTACATTTTTGATTAGACAAAGAATAAAATATTATGAATATTTTATTAGATATCAGTGATATAAGAGTTTAAATTCGTATGTGTATTCAAAAGTATTTTTCCTTATGATAATGTTATTCCCCAAAGGATCATGTTATTTTATTTCCTTACAATTAATGTCTTATGAACTTCCAATCACTATTCTATGACTGCATATTATAATTATTGATTTATAGGGTATGGTTTTCCAATGTTATAATCATGTTCTGATACCCTTATCGTTATTTATTTATTAAGTGACTCCATTGTTTTCCATTACTGAGCATAAAATCTCAAAGATTTTAATGATTTATTTTCCTATGTTTTGAAGAATGGTTTAAATTTTGTGAACTAAAGGGGATAACATGTAGGGGAGAAATTTAACATTATCCACAAAATAATAATATTGTGTTTCATTTTTCTTAAGGAAGTAAACAATTATGGTTCAAAAGAATATCTTTTCCATATTTAATGAATATTAATCAAAAAATGATTTAGCATCCATGGATGAGAATCATGGGAAACTATAGGTAATATTAGATGTAATGGAAATAAAATAATCCATTTAAACTCTAATGTACAAGTGTTGGATGAAGAATGGATATCTTCTCATGAGCTTCACGAGAAAATTTATACCATTTTTGGTGATGTTTTTCCCAAAAAGGAGTTTTACATACTTATATAGTTTTCTACAAAGTATAAGTTATAGTCCACTGGAAATAATTCTAGACCTATATTGTTTGTATTAGTTGAAATATTTAGTTATTTTTTGGAAAATTGGATGTGAAAACAGTAGTGATAACCCTGAGGTTTATTTGAAGGATCATTTTGTGGTTGTCTCTAAGGATAAGTATATAGTTGTGTAAATGTATTAGGGAATATCATGGAATTTTGATCATTTTAGAGAAAGTGGTATTAAAGGAATTAAATCCTTATCTGGATATTGAAAGAGAATGTGGATCATAAACAGATGTACATAGTTGTGATAAATAAAAAAAGGAAAATTTTATATGGACTCAATCATCACATGGACCAAAAAAACTTGTATTGATAGACACATAGTTTTTTATTCCTATGGGTGTATGATTTTAAAATTTAGAAACACATTGAAAACAATAATTATGGATTTAAACAGATGATGAAATTAAATGAATGGGGATAAAACAAATTTGTAAAACACGGTTTCATGTTTTTGATATACTATAAGATTGTTTTTCTGTATTTCCATATTATGACAAGTATCTCTCATAGTGAGAATTTTTTTTTCGATGTCCAGAACCCAATGAAATCACTTTAAATATAATTTTAAAAGGAAATGATGTGATTTTTCCCTTGAAAAACCAAATCATATGGGATATGGAATTAATTATCTCATTTTTAATATCACATAAAATTCTCATGATTTCAGAATTGAAGTATATAAAATTTATAAATGGAGGGTAAAAATTAATTGAGTCTTTCATGAGGAAATGTACACCTTTTTGGGACTTCAGATCCTCTAGATTTTGAGAAATTAGTCACCACTACTAAAATGATAATTTTTATCCTCCAGTGTTCTTATAAATTAAAATTCATTTATTTTTTCTAAGGTGCATAATATAAACGGTATAATCTCATTACAAATATAATTGAGCATGTCTAAATTCACTCCATGGTCTAGTATATGTTGAAGATATTATTATGGAATAATAACATTAATCTTTTTATTAATAGGAATATGGATAATGATTTATATTATCTAAAGTAAAATAGTTGATGAATTTATTGGTACCTAAAAGGAAATTATAATAGGACACGTTATGTATGAATATAAAATTATTATCCAAAATGAATTTAAGGATGACAAGTTTATTAGTGTATTAAAAACAAATAATTAAATGTTGTAAGATATTATTGAACTTAGTTTCTATGAATATATTGTTCAATTTTTTATAATGTTTCAAATAATGGTTGGTGTTTTATATCAAAATCATCTTTTTAAAATAATAATAATAATGTAAATCAATGGTAAATCTTAAATTCATGGAGAAAATTAGAAGATACTTTATAATGCTCAATATGTGGGAATAATAATGGATAAAATTTTCTAAAGTGAAGAAGTAAATATTTGTAATATTTAATGGAAGGTAATTGGATAATTTAATGTTAATGTGATTTGTTGAATTTAACTACTTATGAAAATATATTGAAGTCAACACAAAATGTATGAGATACACTCCATTGATTCAAGTGAATGAATTACTAGATATATCCAAATGAATGCCCCATTAGATGGGCTAATGATAATGCTAATCAACACAAGCATCTTAATAAAATGGAAAAAGATAAATCAAATGCTATCTTTACATTTTAAGTGAATAATGAAAGTTAGTTCAAAGTTATCCTCCAAATGCTATTATGGGATCTATTTTCTTATTTTGAATGTGTGATCCCAAGGAAAATATTATTTTTCATAATTTATTTGAAATTTCATCTGATAATCCAGAAAAAATATCTAATTGTACATGGTTTATGGAATATTCTAATCTCATTGGGTAATATATTAGAACTTCATTAAGGCCGAGCTTCCAATAGAAATGTATTTTTATATGGTTCTAAATTATTTATGGAATAAATGATGATTTATCTTCTTTAATAGGTTATGTATCTATGTAATATTAACATAACAGTCATGGATACCATTATTATATTATAAGATTATTGTTTATCATATGTATTAATTCATGTACACCCATTATGAAGTTTGTGTGATGTAATATTTTCAATATTAAGGACATTCATAGAGACATTTATTGTAATAAAACCATCTAGATTAATATATTTTTTACTAGAAAATATATTTGATAATAAATTATATTACTCATTGTTTACATATGGTTATGGTGTCTTGTAACATTTTTGGGTTATCTTATCCTTGATGCTCAGGTAATTATGTGTTGAACATGGTCACCTTATTAAGGATTGCAAATATATTTATATCTTATAATGTTTCTCTGTGGATCCTCTTCCAGTAATATACATTAATGAATTTATAATGATTCATGGGATACCACATTCAATTAAAATTGACTGAAATTTGATGTTTACTTAGAAATTTATTTGATAGTTGTCATCAATATTTTATTACATAGTTGTGTCTCATCCCTAATAAGAGTTAGTATAATAGAACAATTAAAACATTATATGATATAATAATATATTTTCCATTATATTTACAAAGGTGGTTAGGTTGAGAACCTTCCTCAAGATGAGTTTTTTCAATATTAAATAGAATTACATCATACGAGAATGATGTTGTAGAAAGAAATATATTTGGACCCAAGAATGATTATGAGCATACAGTGAATTTTATACCCATTAAAAAAAATAGGCCAATTAAATTTTCAATGAATTTATGTGTTTATAATCACCTTTGCTATATATAATTTTATATTGTTGATAATGTATTTCTATAAATTTATCATGTATGTAAGAAGGAAAAATTAACCCCTGACTATATTGATCTCATTGAATTAAGTGATCATATTAGGATTGTATATATTTTTTTGGCGCTTCAAAGGAATGTCTCTAACGTTCATGATGTGTTTCATGTATATAACCTGAAAAAATTACAAAATTAATCCATAAAATCTTCTAAACATAGATTTCATACAACTTGAGACTGATCTTTATAAAAAGGAACAATTAGTTCATATTTTGGATTTAATATAGAAGGTGTTACAAAAGAAAACCACTGACCTTATTATATATTTTTGGTGAAACTGCAAGTTTATAGATGCTTTTTGGGAACCTAAGGATGTAATGTGGAATAAGTATCATTTATTGTTACTTCCAAATTGAAGAATTTTGAGGGATAAGTTAATTTTAAGAAAGGTAGAATGTTACACCTTGAAATTTCTTAAAATATATTCTGTAATTAAATAATGTCATTTTTATATTTTTTTTATAGTAAAAACTAATATTATCATCTGTAAGATGAGAAACTGAGTTTATTTTTTGTTAAATGCAATGCTGATTTTATGAAAAATGTGAGTTATTGTAAATATTTTATTATTTTATAGGTTTGTTATCAAAAAGACATTGGAATGGTAGTTATGAATATTATTAAATAAATTATTAAAATATATGGTTTAAAATTTTATATATAATTATTTCGTTGGAGATAAATTATATAAAAATTAAATAAAAACTTATTATAAATAAAGGAATTATATTTCTAAGAAACAAATTTTTATAAAAACAACATTTTTTTCCTCAATAAATTATAAAATCAACTTTTTATGAATGATTTTGTTGAATTTTTTTTAACATATATTTAATAAAATGATTAACATTCACCATATCTATTTTCAAGGAAATAGATTAAAATTAATTCAACTTTATGCAAAAAAGTAATTTTCTCCAATAAAATGTTTTATAGGATATTTTTCAATTTATCATAAATTAATAATTTAAACTTATATAAAATTTATTTGAAAATGTTTAATTCATTTTTTAAGTAAAAATGTAAAAATTATATTTCAGTGAATTGTTTTAATTTTAATTAAATGATAAATTTTTTATGAAAAATAAAATATACTGAAATTCGATGGAATATTTTTTCACGTTAAATTATTTATAAATATAAATTATGTTTTAAATTGGTTTTAAAGATGAATTGTTTCTAATATATATATATTAATACCATTTAGGTCATTATAATCAATTTTATATTAAATTTTGATATAATAACATTGTATACATATGTATGTTTTCCCTTGGAATATTCTTTTTCGCGTCACATTAGTGAGATTAATTAAAAAAAATATCCACTTAGGTGAGTTAAATATTTTAGATTATATTCTATATTTAAATTTATAATAATTTATATTATTAGTTAGGTTTACATAATTATTTTTAAAATATAAATATATAATTTTGTAGTAAAAAGTAAAAATGGGTTTATCAGAGTGTGTTAAATTAAAAATTTAACGGTTAAAATTACATAAAAACATGTGTAAAATATTTCATTTGGAAATATACATTCTTTATCATGAGATGACCAGTCACATAGGTGATGATCCAAAAGAGAGGGTTATCCTTAGTGATGATCCATGGGTGATGGGTCACCTATGTGAAGATCACTGGGATACAGTTCGCCTAGGTAAAATATTTGGATAACCCCTTACAGTAATTGATGTTAATTTTCAATGATATTATATTGCCACATGATATGTTCTGAATGTGTCGGATCATGAGCATAATATCTACATGATGAATTATTTCTCTTCAAAAAGTGTATAAATTTTTCATTATCCAGTGGATAAGAGAGTTAACTTATAATTAAAATAGGGGACTGAGTAAAGTATGATTGAGTGATTAATGGAATTTGAATGGGTGAAACGGAATGAAAATGTATGTAAATCAATGGAGACATGAGAAATAAAGAGTTCAACACCATAAATGATATTCTTTATGAAAGAATAGTGAATATAGGTTACATTGGTGAAGAGAAATTGGAAATCAGTTGACATTGTTGCTGAGAAAGACATAGTGAGATGTGGTAAACTACGAATTTCTCTTTCCATCAACGTTTTTCATAAAAACAGTCAAATAAAAAACACCCTAAAATAGAATTTGAGTGAAATTTTTTGGTTTACATTCTAAGGTAATTTACCATATAAACATAATATTGGATAAGTAAATTAAAGTTTTCTTTTCTAAAGAGGATTGGGGGAGACATGCTAGTTAATCATAGCAGCCCTCACTATCCTTGCTCAATTATCCATGTGGATATGCATGGGAAATGAAAATGGATTTACATTAAATAGTTGTACACCCCCACCCATTATATGAGTAGATAACCATATTTTTCCATCACCCACATTTCTAAAGTGGGAAGACCCTATATATGAGGCATTAGAGGGGTAACCATGGAGTGGGGGATATAGTGGTTCCACCCTATCAGGGGCGGCCTAGAAGATAAATCATAGATGGGATAACATTTTAAGGCCACCGTAGTGAGGGGGCCTTATATGGTATACCCAAGTTCGGCCATATGGAAGAGGTCATATAGGTTATGTTTAAATTTTTTCATATTATTTATTTGTTTCCTTCAAAACACGTTTTTCCTCATTTAATTTGTATTTATTATGCTTTCTTTGAATAATAGACATACATATTTTTCAAAAGCATTTACAGTTTTATAATTCTCATTTCTTCAAATTATTTCTCATATACCTAAGTTGTTGATGATATATTAAGTATAGATTCTAGTGTTATAAAGAGTTCTATTGCTGTCAAAATCTCTAACTTATATCCTTCTCAATATTTATAGAGATTAATCACAAAGAGTACCAAAAATTTGAATTTATACACTTTTATAAGCACATATTTTGTTCCAGAATGGATATCCTTCATCAATATTCATTTCTCTTGATTACATGGATCACCGAGTGAACCAACATTGGTGGGGTAAACATATATACATGGATTATATACACCATGGGAGAAACCGAACACATTTCATATGTTCATCACTATAAAAATACACCAATTTAAAATCTTATAAAATAAAATTTTTAGATACTCACCACTAATCATACAAATATCATTTCCCTTTCGTTCATTAGTCCATGGAATTAAATTAATAATGTAACTTTTAACATGATAGAAGATACAATTATAAGTGGGTATGGGATTACAAGTTGTATGTTACATGTGAAGAGTTTGAGGTCCAACTCAAAAATAATACATTTATTTAGCAACCTATATTTAAAAGCCACATATCTAAAAATGGATCAATAAAATCCATTATCATATAATTCATTGTATTTATGATATCAACACCATCGATAATAAATAGTATGAATTGGGAATCATTATTATGAACATCTAAATGATGTTTAGTGGGCTATGGAAGGGATCTGTGAGAACATGGATAAAGACGTTATCTTCTGATTTGAAACATGTGTTTATCCTCAATTATATACCTAACTTGTTAGGGATCTATTGATAACAACTAGGACCAACTTTATAGAAAATAATTATTCCTTAATATAAACCTTCTTTGAGGATTTGATAAATACCTAAATTATCCCCTATTGAATATAAACATTCTAAAAAAACATAAAAATTTGTACTTGTATTGGAAAAAGTTGATTTCCTATTACATATTTTATATTATTTGAGGGGGGTGACCATGTGAGTTTTCGATATGTGATCAATCCAACAATACCTGTAGGTAATCCTCCAGAAGGTTTCATGGGTATGAGGCTAATTAGTTATCATCGCCTACTATATGAATCAAATAATTGATTCATTACTTGTGCAATTTTTTTAGGCAAACTAGAAGTGTGATATCATGTGGGTTTCGACACAACGATATTAGGGATGATCTATTGATACTTTCATCATGACCATAATGGGAATCCCCCATTTCAAATATTTGGGAAATTTGAGATTTTTTGGGACTGGATGGAATCCCAATTTAATTACATGGACTTCCTTATTCAAATGGGGGTCCTATGGTGTAGTGTCGATAATTTATTCATGATATAAATAACATTAGTACATTATCACTATCCAGTGAATCCAACCACACTAAATTATGTATCCATGAATAATTTAAATTCATTATCCATGGACAACCTCTTATTGGAATAATCAATGTTCATGGAATAGACACATATAAGTTATGGTCCTATATGATTTCACCAAATCATAAAAACCCGTTTTCTCAAGTTGTGTATGATATAATTTGTTAATTTTACAATACCTAACATTTTTAAATAAATTTATATTCCTTAAACAAAAAATAGAATAACCTCTATTGGATGTATATCAAGTGGAAAATATTGTCATTCCATGAAAACATCTCTATGATGACAGCCTTTGAGAGTATAGATGTTTTGATTAACCATACCCCTTAGGGTTAATATTCTAGTCTATTCTTATATTAAAACCCCTCTTAGAAATTATCATAGCAATAGTGGATATTATCTAAGAATTACTGTGATTCCCCATTTAATATTTATTCCTAATATTGTTGTTTTTCACTATGAAATTATCCACGAATAATTGAATGACTATGTTTTTTGAGTCTTCAATGTTTCTCAAATACAAATGATATTTTCCATAAAGGTCAAAATCCAATAGTCAAGATGTTGAAATATAGTGATATATCCTACAATCATTGGTAGTTTCCCTTATAAAAGTCAATAGACTAAAGAAGATGTTCATTTCAATGGTATCGAGTAGATGTGAATACTTTGACATAGTTTAGTAGTTATATATGAGTCATTGAATAATTCACAAGATCTGTAATCCTGAATATATACTTAATGAAAATGAAATTAATTACTGTTATTATACTCGATATTATGTAATGTTTAAGACTGGGACCTTGCAGATTTCGTTGTGAATTCGACTATATTATATGCTATTATATTTTCTATTAATGGATATGATTCCCTGTCTTGAACAATAAAATATATTTTAGGTTAACTATTGAAGCCATACTAGTAAAGTTTTTTGAAACCCATTAGGTATTGATTGATTTAATACATGTATTGAAGATTTCATGACAAATGGAAATAATATTTACTCTCAATTAATAAAATTGATTATTAGATGTATATATTTTGGTTATTTTGAATTGAAATCCGGATAATATCACCATATAAGAAGGAATTGGTCTTCTATGAGTGGACTCAATAGGTATAGTGATTTCATTATTTATCAACTGAATGTGGCATCAAATTTATCCTCATAAATGGTATTATAAATCATGTGGTTTTGTGAGACAAAATGTGACATGTCATTCCGTATAAGGTCATGTGAAACAGAATACATTATATTCTTTGTAATGAAATGAAAAAATTTCCATATGAATTTTATTCTAAGGTCACACATTTTTTAATTATAGTTTATTAATATTAATCCTTAGATATGAATTATATATAACAAAGATAATATAAATAATTTCCCATATAGTTTGATTTCCATAGTTTATTGTAAAATATTTGGACTAATCATGTTGTGTAATTTCATGTAACCAGGGAAATAAGATATGGACTTTTATGTCATATATTTATGAATACTCGTTAAAATGTACCATAAAATAAAGAAGTATATTATTAATTAATGGTAAAACCTCTCGAGAGTACTACGTAATGTGATTTGGAAGAATCTTAGTTTGGGAAACTATAAAGAGAATGTAAAATATTGGTATATAAGGAATCCAAGGTAACAATATTTAATTGATGTATATGGGTAATCTAAGTGGGGAATCATAAATCAATAAATATATAAATGTTAAGAGGATAATATATAATTTATTCATGTAATTATTGAATTGGGGGAATGTTGATGGATAGAATATGAGAAAAATAAGTAGAGTATGTCATATCAATGAATAATAAAGAAAAAAGATGTGAATCTCACCACATGTCATATAAAGAAACCATGAATTTTATATAGAATCATGTTATAACTGTAAACCCAAATGAGTAACTTGACCCATGGATGATTCTTATGGTTGTATGACAATGAAGTTTGCAAAATAAGAATTGAAACCTAGGTATAGATTCATAGGAATAGTAAAAAACCATGTTGAAGATATTGGGATCATGGATTCGATATATAAATTAATAACAATTAGTATTTTTTTATTTTCAAAATAAATAAGGGGTAGAGAAGAAAAAAAAATAAATAAAATATACTGAAGTATTAGAGATGAAGGTTATCCCCTTAAAATATTTTATTATAATACATATAAGAGGATACTAATATTTATAATTATATAAGTGGTTTAGTCAGATTATATTGTTATATAAGAGGGTATGAAACCTTAATCCCCTCATTATAATTATTATGAATTTCATATTCTAGATAGATAATTATCAAGGAGATCCTAAAAATGTAGAAACTGATCAATTGATTGGAAATATATATTTTTATTGATTTCTCAAATATTGTTGAATTTGAATGTATAATGTATAATTGGATTACACTATAAATGTAATAATTAATATAAAAAACATATATCGGGATTCCTCTTCTATGGAGGATTTTTCTCCATGGAACTATTAGAAGGCATGGTTTACCAAGACCTTACAAACATGTATAAGGTATCATATACACAAAATCTCATTAAGACATGAACCATATGAGTTTAGTGTTTACCCCTAACATGGGGGGGGGGGGAATGACACCCATGATCCTTTACTCTATGAATTTATTTGGGTCTCATATAGGGAATAAAAAATCTTGGACATGAGGAAGTGAGGGAAATTCAAATTAGAGAATAAATATAAGAGGGATAGTACATAAAAATGAATATTTTTTTGAAAAAATATTAATTATTTTCTATGCATTGGGGATATATATAACATAATGTGTATTATAACACTATGAATCCAAAACCGATAATGATACTTCATCATTTGGTGTTAATTTTAGAACTTGTATAAAAATTGAAACTAGATTCAAGGAATGGTCAATAAAGGCATATTTTTATGTGCTTCTCTATGTAATAAAAAATTATATTTTTATTATTAAATATAAAAATATATAACAAATATAATCTAATTTTTAATTATATTTTTTTTAATTTATAAAATATTATAATTCAATTTTTTTGAACATCGACATCAATAGGAAGAGAATCATTACAAATTTTGAGGACAAAAAAAATTAATATTAATAGGATGATTCTCAAACAAACATTTACTTAATAGGTAAATATCATTCGTAATTTCATGAAAGTGTTGTCTATGTGAAGATAAACTAAATGATCCCAAATTAAATTTAGAGACCATAAAATAATAATTGAAATCATTAAAGCAAATACTGCTCAAAGATTTTTTTTTTCAACAATGACTATAACCCCAAACATCTACAACTAAGAAGTAGCATGGTAGTTCATAGGACTTTAGTAGATAATAATGTAATATAGATAATATTTCCAAATAACAAATCCCTCCATAAATAGATTCCACCTCTACAGATGATCTATTTAGATGTCTCATAGATCATGGTTGTGGAATTATAAAGACCACACTAGATGTTTGAGCTTATATGGATTCCCAAAAAGTTGATAAGAGAGTTTCCACTCTTATATGGCATAAATCCTTTCCATGGGTAATTCCTAAATATTCCCTCACAAGAAGGTTTCGATTGAATACTTGTATTTATTTTTTTGATTCATTTACTATTGATTCCCCCATCATCAATGTTATAGTCCATTCCAAACAACTTGTTCTAATTAAATATTTATTTTTATTTTCAAAACAATGTGAATATATTAACAAATTGTTCAATATTTCATATGACAATATTTGGATCCCTAATATGAGAGAACATGCATTTGGAGAATAAAAATGTGATTGATTCACTCCCATTAAAGAATACATCTAATCATCTTTTTATTTATTATCAATAGGGTTTGTTACAAATTCATTCAAAATTGTGAATATGAGTCCTTCTATTAAAAAATATCACCTATATATTCTAATGGTGAAATTTTCATAGTATTACCATTTCATTTATCAATAATATTTTCTCACCAATTACTGAATCATTTTTAGATTTAGATGTTTAATTATTTTATTTGTGACTCCGACCCTCCTATTACTAAAATAATTCGTAATAAAATTTAAATTATGCGTGGAATTGAAAATTCCATTGATAAAGAAATAATTTAATTTATAATGAATAGATGTGATATTCATTTGAAACCATACAATCAATTATAGGGGATAAATAGATAAAAATAAATTCTATTTTTATTATTCTTATTGAAAATGTTATATGAAAAATTTGAGATACATGGTTAATGTTGACATTAATATAGATGGACATTACTGTAATAAAAAAATATCCTTCTTATTAATTAATGATTTAACCATATAGAAGAGAAACCTATAATTAATATGTAAAAATCCTTTTCAGAGAGTCCACATTACCTAAATACATTAAAAAACATCGAATCCATTTTTTCACATTCCTTTTCAATGTAAATCCAAATTATAATCATCAATAAAATAAAATATCCATCATGCTCAGATATTATTTCATGGATTAACCCAATATAAAATTCACTATTTCTACATATATGGAATCCATGTTCCTTATCAAGAATATGTAGTCTCATGGGATGAAATACTATTTTTTTTACGATTAGTTTCCGAAATTTTTATGAAAAATATCATAGGATAATGTGTCAGATAAATTTAAAACCATTTGGGTCAAATTGGAATGAGAACTATTATATATGATAAAAACAAAGAGAATAGGACATCCATGAAAAAATATATGAATTTCATTTATAAGATATTTATTATAAGATCAATGTTATTGTTATAAAATAATATGTGGAACCCATATAGATCTAGGTAACTAATTAGATTATGTACAATAATGGGCTTCTCAATATCCTCTTTACTCAGAATGCCACCCATACAAAAAATCATAGGCTGTAATAAAATATAAATTGTTCCTGAAATAAAAATTATCTTTATTAATGGAGTTATAACTTCTCTCAACATATAACATGGATATACACTAATATGAGATAATTACTTATTATTAAATGTTCTTGTGATATTTACATATTACGAATTCCTTAGATTTTAATGATTCTTTTTTATAATTTAATTTTTTATTGTAAAAATCAGGGAAGTAATCATAGCTTCGTTAACATTATTTTTTGTATATGATCAGAGAATATTAACTATTTGAAAAATCTTATTTTGTCAACACAACCTTTGGGTAACTAATATTATAGTTATTAAGGGTTTTTTTTTGATAAATTATTCTTATAGATGGATATAATGTTGACTATTTGTATATTGAATTATTTCAAAAAAAATTAAGAAGAGGTTTTTTTGTCCAATTTTTAATTTTTCTAATTATTTAATTTTCCTCTCAATTTTGTTTTTTCATTATAGAAAATATCATAAGTATGAATATACATTAGAGCGGATAAAGTGGAATAAAATATAATTGTGTTAAAATGATCCCCCACCCATCTATTATCATAGAATATGTTTTTATTAGGGTACACTACCAAATTAATTTGGATGATAAAATGTGAGTGTTTAGAAGAAGTGTGTGATAGGTTCATCCCAATATAACTATATAATATAGAAATAAAATGAATATTCCATTGGAATATGTCTATATTAAACCAAATATTTCCACTACGTCATTTATTATCACATAATGTATTATTTTAAATAGAAAACCTACTTATGTGTTATTTTTAGGGGAATTAAAATATGAGAAATACCATGTAACATTTCTTATGTAAATCACACATCCCTTATTTCCATAATGGTCAATAATTATACAGAAATCACCAACCCCCAACACTAGTATATAGAACCTATATCTAAGGAATAAATTACATTGAACATTTGTCTTTATTTAATCACATTTAGAATAAATGACAATAAAACAAAAAATGTATAGAGTTTTGTGATCATAATTGTGAGGTATAGAGTAGTAACTTCAACAGGGCCCATATGAACATAAACCTTATAAAAAAAATATTATGATAGTTTCTTAGATGGCCATGCATGCAGTGATATTAACGGTGCTTTGAATTTAATTTTTTATGGATATGACATTATTCATGGGTTCTAGAATTTTTATGAATAGGTTATTCATAACATAATATCCATGATAATATAATTTATTTTCTACATTTAATAGATTCACCATTCATTCCATATAGATATAGATACTATAATGAATATTATATAGTTCCCATCTATCCAAAGCTATCATTGATTAGAGAAGAATTCTTATAATTTAAAATGTTCATAGAATGAGTGAATATACGAATATGAGTGGGATGGATTAACCTAGTTTTTATATACTGTAATCAATAGGTTGGTGTTAAAAGGATATTTATATCCACCGAATCTATAATAATAAAATTAGTAGTATATTGAATCATTTTCTTATTTATCATTGGTGAAGATACCTCCAACACCTTTTTTGTTCATTCACAACTCTTGGAAATTGATAGAGAAAGTCAACATAATATTTTGGTCTTAAGATGTCATCCACAATAGTATGTACTTACTAAAGGAACACAAGTACAATTTTTTTCCTTCACAAGACATTGAAAAAAATGGATATCATGCATGTAATAGTACGTGGATTTCTAATTCATCTTTGATATATGTAAAAACCCTATGAAAAATTAGTAAAATAATAAAAACAATCATTGTGGCTTATAGTAACATAAAATGAGGAACGTAAGGGATATGAGGTTAATTATATGGACCATAAGTTCCATAATGATTTAATTCAATAACAACCACATTATAAGAGTTATTATGATTGGAGATTTCTCGAGACACCTCACTGGAAACAAAAAATGGGCATATGCAATGTTTGGTATAGGGGTATATTGATCATATGAATATTATCATACCTCATTATATTCATCAATCAATTATATAGGATATTTTGTGGTCCATTAGAAACATTTCCAGTTTTTGGTGAATTCACTATATTAGACTAACATACAAGGTTGTGATGATTTTTAACAAATTTATTGTTCATGTAGATAAATGAAAAGTTCCTTTTTATATGAAATGAAGAATAACAATTCATGGTTATATTGATGAATAATTTTTTTTAAAAATAGTATTGGTTTCTTCTGATAAAAAGGAATATCTATTGTAGAAGTGAGGTATCAAGGTCATTCTAAATGAAAACCTTTATAGACATGTTGTGTCACATCTACGTAGTGACTTAATCTATAGATAAAAATCATCCTAGATAATCAACATTAAATTTAATAATATAAATGTGGTGATGGATTGGGGGATGAAATGGAAAACATAAAAAAATTAGCATGTATTGATTTACAGCCCTTGTTATAATTACATGACCATTAAAAGATAAAGATTCATCTTATATCATAGGAGTTTCCATACCTATATCATTCCCCAATAATGTTGATTTCCTAGAAATGGCGTATGAATAATGATTTCATGTTCATGAAGGAAATAAATTTAAATTATATATTATTAATGGAGTTAAAAAATTGAAAGAATATTGAGATAGAGTGTTGATCGACCCAATATATAGACACAAGAGTCCACCTATGGTATGTCATAGTTGTATCTTTTTTACCTATGTAAAGTAAGATTTCAATCCAACCATCCACAAAATCATTATCAATAAATTACAAAGACATATGAGTAATGGGAGGAATACGACATCAAAAAAGAGGTGTTTCCCGTAAAACCCCCACATTAAATAAAAAAGATAGCGGTTAGGATGATGGTGGATTTGGGGTGGGAAATGATGTCATTAAATAAAATTAATATTATAGAACATTGTGAGGGGGAAGGAACATAATGATCATTCTATAGGGATAGAATATAATATATCACTATTGTGATTTAATATAGAATGAGTGGAACTAGAAGGTATACAAGGCTCAGTTACATCACTCTGATGTTATCACAACTAAGAGAAAATTTATAATATCAGTGGTATATAATTTATATTATTTATTTAAATTGGTGAAAATTTTTAATTCCTATGTTTGATTCTAAGGTGGGAGGACAATTATTTAATTCAAAAGTATAACTGAACATTTACTCAATACCTAGGTAGCCAGTGACGAGGATTCAGTTACGAGATATTGAATTAAATGTAATTGGTTTTAAGGTATTCTATGATTATGTATTCAGAGTGTAGTTATTATCACCCATATAGTATGAACTATGGTAATAAATTCCCCTATATTTAATAAAAATATAATATCAAAGGAAAATACTTTATCCATTATAATTTTGTTTGGATTCAAAAATCACACAATTGAGGTTATTGGGTAAACTAGTGATTTGGTGCACATGTTTGTATTTCCCATCATTGGTCCATAATTGGTGTTATTATGGGAGGTAATGTGATATTTTTTTAGGAACACCCATGTTTTATATTACAAAAATTACTATTAATTTAATTAGGTATCTATGTGAAGATATTAGACACACATAATGTTCATGCACATTATAAGATTGAAGCAGGCTAAGGGGAAAGGGTTATTTGGGAAGGTAATTAGATCTAAGAATGAACGTAAAGAAAAGAACAGATCCAAAAAATGTACATCATCTTTCATTAAATTTTTTAATAATAATTAGTATGGGGTATCATTATTAAAATACATTATCCTAGGATCCCATAGTCTTCTGTGATGATTTTCATGCAATATCTGCACATGAGTATAGTAGTAATGAAAAGTCATGAAACTCGGTCCTGAGAGTAAATACAGAATATTTTTTGTGTGATAATCCATGTAAATCCCTGTTATTGAATAATAAAATTTTTAATTATCTTTTACAGAAATATTTTATAGTGTCACACATCTAATGGCTCAGTAAAACCTAGAGTTTTAATGGAAATATTCAAGGGAATATTCTGTGGAATTTAAGAAACATGGTGGTATATTTAGGCCACTAATTTAAATTCTAGTTGGCGTCCCCTTAATTAATTCAACTAAAAAACCATAATCAAGACTAAAAAGTTCTAAGCTATTATAGATCCATCCTATAGGATACACTTTACGTTTCATTATTATTTTCTTATTTTTCACATACCCTTTAAAAATCAAATGATTATCATGAGGGGGTAATTCCCAATTTATATAAGCTTATGTAAACAAAATAGTATTTTATGTATATTATTATTTTATTTTATGTTTATTATTGGATTGTTTCATTACTTTTTAAATTTTTCCAATATTTTATAATATTCATATCAAAACCATTGATAAATTGACAATGAAATTAAAATCAACTTCATCAACCGATTATCTTGAATTCCATGTTAACATTGTGTAATTTAGGATGAACGTGGTAAATAATGTTTTTTATTAAATAAATTCATTAATAATCCAATGTAAATGATCAAAATAATTGTACTTTTTTTTATTATTTTGGTGAATCCAACACCTTCATTTTTCACCATCTTGAATCTCAAAAAAACATGTAAAATCAATTAATTTTTTAAAATTCATTATGATAGGGAAACAAAATATAAAAACCCTTATATATTTTATACAAATGTATTAAAACAAATCTCCATCTCTACTCTCATTCTTAATAAATTTTATCCCAATAAATCAATAAAAAATCCCAAAAATATATATATTCACTATTTTATGGGTTACTCCTTGAAAATTATGTTTACTAAATTTTATTAGTTATATTGAT
This sequence comes from Viscum album, assembly GCA_963277665.1. Taxonomy (NCBI): domain Eukaryota; kingdom Viridiplantae; phylum Streptophyta; class Magnoliopsida; order Santalales; family Viscaceae; genus Viscum; species Viscum album. The sequence goes on from OY728141.1 coordinate 723,685,546, forward strand.
TAATTATATTTAAAAATTAATTAATAATCATCATCATCCTCATAGGAATTTAATGAATCCATATAGGGACAAAATTTCTAGAGACATTGATGTGGATTGCTATGAAGTTTGATTTTTTAAAATTTAATGTTTTTTTTGATTTTTACATTTTCTATCACTTTTTATTCATTATACTCATTTGTATTGTTTTATATCAGATTATTTCTATAAAATAACTCTACAAGATTAAAACATAATTTAATTTTCAAATATCACCCAAAATTTTAATTATATCATTTAATACAAAAAAATTGCAAAAATAGATGGCATAAAACAAAATCAAAAAGATTTTATATGCCTCTAACCAAGAGATATACAGATACAATACCATGTATATGACACAAATCTATCCAAATAAGGGATAAAATAAATCATCATAATCCCAACCATTAAATCCTAAAATTTCTAAACTAAAATTATATCCTCAAGATTATATTCAAAACCATTTAGTTCACTGAGATTCCCCTCGATGATCCAAATATTTTGATAGGGATATTTCATAAAATCTAAGATACATGTGACATAGTAAGAATTTTTTTTGAATATTTTCAATAAATGATTGAGAATGATAATAAATTAAAATAATTTAATCCAATTTCATGACCATTTTTGACGAGCTGGGATGAATCATTCATATTTGATTCTTCCCCCAAGAAAATCCACAGATATTTAGGTTATTATTTTACATTGAAATCAATTGGAAAATGAATCAACATATAATATATGTGTAAATTTTAATGGAATAATTACAAAATGTAAGAAACATGTAATGAAGATATTTTGTTAATTACAAAGTCTTAAAAAGGGTAATCTCTATGAAACATGTCAATAGTCAATATTATAGCTAATATGTCATTAAAAAAAATATATGAGGAAATATTCGATGTAGTAAAAGAGATTTTATGTATAATATTCTAGTAGAATATTGATGGAACACATGGATGAGGTGTCCACATTGTCAACAATAATGAGTGTTCAGTGGAAAATATGAAAGTGGTAATGAAAAATGGACACTATAATGGGCTAAAAAACCATTATATTGTAAAATAAAAAATTTAGTTACATTAATAATTTTAATTTTAATTATTTTGAGTGTTTTATGGAAAAAATTGTAATTAGTTCAAAAATAAAAACAAGTACTACCTCTTCAGACTAAGAAACACATTAAAGCGGAGGGTTTATCAACATTCATTATAACTACATTAGTTGGTATGAATGTACTTACCATATTTTAATTAAATTATGTCTATTATATCATAAATATGATGTTTGACTAATGAAACATGATATTAATTATCTAAAACAAGTAATTTCATGGTATAATTTTATTTAACAACTTCATAAATGACAATGAGAAGAACTTATGTGGCATTTAGAAGAAAATCATATGGATATTTTAGATAAGTCATACATAGAAGTGAAAAAAATTGAATCAATTCATGAACCAAGTGAAAGAAGAAATGAGAAATAATTTTTATAAAGAAAAAATATTTAGAAATATTATAGAATAATTAAGGGAATAACATCATCAATTTAATATGAGGATAAACTTTTTGTAAAAAATTATTTACATTTGATTAGACACATAAGGAAGATCATTTGATAAAAAATATTTGAAAAATGATTCCTTATATTATATTATATGAATCGTTAGATATCAGGAAAATCTATGTAAAGATAATGAAGTATATGGTATATAACAAGAACAATTTACAAGAAATAAAAATTATTCAACTAACATACATTCGGTCATATGTGATTGAAAAGTATCTCATAAATAAACATAAATCCTCATTCACATTTTGAAATCTAAATAATATATTATATTATTATTATTGATTGGATCCATTTAATATTTGTTCCAATATGAACATATTGTCCTTTAAGACATTAAAAATACAATTATACTAACAAATGAATACCTTAAAGGTCTCTCTAACATTAGAAGATTCAATTGAAATGTATCAATAAGGATATATTTATCTCATTCTAGTTAGTGCAGTAATTAATTATTTATTAATGTGTTTTATAATTTTAGACTTCTATATTTATAGGAACTCATTTATTATAGAGTTACCATTCATGCTGAAAGGTTATCCATTGATTTATATCACGTATTATAAATATTCATCATTTTCTTTAGATTTATCATGATATATCATTTGGACGATTCATCATTGGGTTGATTAATATATATTTTGGTTTTACCGTGGGATGTTTTTGGTTGAATATTTGAGAAAAATTAGATAAATAGGACAGTTCATGGTTGGCATACGGTTTTCTATAAACATGCACCCTGGCCCGACTAACTGTGGAAATGAATTTTTGTACAGATGGAACGCGGTTTGTAAATGATGTGATATAAAAGGACAAACCATTAACACCCCCTCCAAAATATGTGTATGGTTAAGGCACATTATTAGGGGGATTTGTGGTCCTTTTAATAGGAAACTGTGAAACATTACATTTCCAACCATTAATGGGATATAAGTAAACCAGAAATTAATTTAGAATTTTGTTTAACCAGAAAAATAATCCAAAATCAATCCCCACTCTACCACTAAGGTTCATTCATTATTTTAGTTCCACATGGAGAGATTCTAAACCACTGTAACCTCTTTTCATCATGATTTCATTATCGCATTAAAGATCTATAACCCTCGTTGTAAGAGGATCTAATCCTATGTGGCTTCCATTAATTTGGGTTTTCTTTTACAATACATTGTAAGGTTGTTATACAATTTTATTTGGATATTTAATGGGGATTTCTGATCGAGATATATAATTTTTGGATTTTTATTCATTTGATCTTGATATTATGTTTACGATCTAGATCAAGTTCTACGTTAGTATTATTCTCAAATTGGAATTTTCATTGGATGATTGTTCATAAATGTATTCAGTTATGTTTTACATTATTAAAGCTTTATATTCATAATTTCAATTAGTTTTATGTAATTTTATAATATATAGTGATAATTTTTCAATTTAATTTATTAATTTATTTATTTAATTTGGTGAATTAATTAATTAAGGAATTATGATTTTCAGAGAATAAATTATTGAGTTAATTGAGGAAATATTTGAATTATTATTTGGGTATATTTAATTATTGAATGAATCATGGGATAATGCTATTTGGAAATGAATAATTAGTCATTGAATTGATTATATAATTCATATGTTCATTGAGACAGTGAATAGTAGCAGTGTAATTCATTTGTTAATTTAGAGAATGAATGGAAATAATGGATTTCATGATTTGACTTCAAATATGTGTTATAATAATGGAATTCAGGTGTTTATTGAGATGAATAATTGTTGGATTTGAATTATGAGACATTATATCCCTTGGGGATAGTTCAATCTCAAACATGATCAAAATAAGGATTTGATGTACATGTGTCCATGGGAACAAATGGGATTTTGATGTTAAATAATGAATATTTTTTATGGGGATAAATGTTTATTTATAAATTGTGATTTTATTATTATACAACTACATACACTATTATATTAATGGATATTTTATTATATTTCACTAGTGGTGGACTTTAGATAGGTACAAACAACCTAATCAGGCTTCCTGATCAGTACCCGGATAGATTTCATCACTACAAGAAATTATAAGGGAAATATCAATGTATTAGATGGATGATTTGTGATGAATCATGGATGAGGGGACTATTCATGGTTCAATATCCATTTTGGATTTTTTTTAGTTTCATTACCTTTGTGTTTTATTATTACAAATGGAACGTACATTATCATGAACTAATTTATTGTTCACTTTTGATATTATACATCCAGTATTGGTATTCACGTGATACTGGTATTATCTTATTTATGATTATATGCCATTTGGTTGTCGATAATTAATTTTAACTAGTGTATTACTCTGATAAAGTGGGTATAGATTCCCTATTTAATATATTTGACACTCACTATAAGTTGGAGGCCTCTGTTGTTTGGGGGGGAATTCTTAAGGTCATGTGGCCCACTGGCTTGGGGAACCTATATGTGGAATCTTCTTTCGGACGTCACAATGTGTTTTAAAAGAAGTTTTCTTTAATTTTCATTTTTATTGATATTTGATAAATCATAAATGAGACAAGGTTTTTTTGTGTGAACATGAGTATAGGTTTGGGCATTGAAAACCCAGTTATGGGGGAAACCATGGTAGTATGGGTGTTATTTCTATTATTTTTTTGTGTTGTTACTGTTGAATATTATTTCTCCTCGGGTTATTCACCTAACGTGTGATGTTTTAATTTTTGTAGATATTTTCTATGATTTAGCATGTGGCCCAGTATGGAATGAGAATTGAGTATACATGAATCATTCTAGGGACTGAGGACTATTTTGTGACATGAATCATTTTATTTATGAATGGGAAAATGAGTTTTTGCTAAGCTGTCAAACATGAAATATTTTTTCAATATTTGGTAATTAAATTGAAAAAGGTTAAATGTGAAAAAATAATATTGGTAAAATAATTCTTCATGAAAATTAATGAGTGCTATATGGGAAACATTAACAATGAGAAAAAATTTATACTTTTTAAACCATGACTAAAATGTATGATTGTAAACTGTAGTGATAGCGCCTCAGTTTTAACTATGTGGGTGGTTTTGAAAAAATACATGCATGAATTATTTTATTATAGTATTACATAAACATGATGCGTGGCTTCATGTTTCATAATTCATGTGTTTGGAATTTTTAGATATATTTCTCTATGAGGATGAATTTTGAGAGGACGAACAAAAGATATGGATAGAGATGATATAAGGTAGTGGAAATAATAAAATTTATAGTGTTAGGTGAGGAATAATGGGATCATTTGTGAGGGAACATTCCTCACTTCATTCACATCCTAGAAAGAATCCCAGAGCAGGTTGTGAGGAGTATGTTTATCCTCATAGGGGATTTTCAATTACAGCACCCTAAAACATATCATGTAATTTTGTATGAGAGGGATATGAGTATGTGATTGTGATCATGAATATAATATTATACTATTAATGGAATCCTATTCTGTGGGGGGTTCATGTTTTCTACTTATATCATATGAGGATCACTGAAGGTCTGGTGGGACATCTAGTCTTATCCATGATAACCTGAATGTATATTATTGAATGACATCGTAAAGAGGTTCTTAGAGAACATCAATCAAATGATTTTGAGGTAGGGGAGAGCTACAGAGTTCATGAAGTTGACTCAAGAGAGTATTTAAATGATATTTTATTTTGGATTTTTACAAACATTTTACACATTTCCACAGTATTTAAAGAGGATGATACAACCACGGTGATGACTTTATAATACAGTACTAAATGTGAAATTATGTGACCGGTTAACCTCTTTTGGTTAATGATGTTCAATAGAGTGGTTGATAAGAAAAAAATTTATATGTAGAACATGATGAATGATTCAAATGTGTTAAATATAGTTGTTGTTGGATGATTATGAGGTATGTCTTTTGAGAGATAGAAGTTTGGCCAGGGGACAGGCCAGTCAGAACTGAACATACTGAGATCAGATATCACCATTGCGGTAGGTTTGGAAAAATTTGTAGAAACTATCCCTAACCACTAGTAGAGTGCTGATCTTGCACCAGGATGGTACATCTATATATGTACCCTAGGAATCCATAATGGATGAGTAATGATAGAAAAGCTAGACAAAACTAAGGTGTGGGAGGTGGGTCTATTGCACCATATGATTATTTTAGTTAGAGTTCTACGGGACTAGGATGTGTATATAGTGGAAAGCATGATTCCTTTTAAGACATCCCATATCAATAGAGTGGTTCAGCATTGGGGACTCAAGTTTCATAATAGGGATTAGGTTCAAAAAAATCACATGACATTCAATCTAGTCTTTTGGATAGTGTGGTTAGACTTCTGACTGTGAGAGGTAGCATTATTTTAGCATCTATTCTATATAGTGAATAATTATATTTTTGTTCCATTCATTATATTATTTATAATAAATTTCGTAATGTTCTAAGATTGGTATTGCATTTTATGAGAAAGTAGATGAAGACAGATACATTGATCATAATACATTCTAAAGACATCATCTTGTGCATGATATGTTCTCTCAATGATGTGGAGTATCACTTTCTATGGAATTTTTACTTCAAATAAATGATAGTATTTGAAATGGTTATGGGTAAATACTAGTTATTGGTATACCAAGACTAATTTTATTACTTTTATGACTCTTACGGGTTAAAAATATATTTACATTAGAGAGTTTGATATCCAGAAATGTAGAGCAGTGAAAATTAGGTTAGAACCAAGGATAATATATCTAGAAAATGGAGTATCTGTTTTAGTTTTTGTTAATCCTCAATGGAATATCAGGTAGTTTATAAGGGGAGAGATTTTATAATTCAAGAAGAAATTAATATTGAAGGTGGTTTCGTTATTCTAATGTTTTCCAAGTTTTAGTGGTCCAACATTTGGTTGATTAATATCATTTAAAAATGTGTATTTTCTTGAATTCATTATGAAAATATCATCAATGAATGAATATCATGAATATGGGATTCTCCAAAAAAAATTCAATAAGGATTACACAATTTTGACCATGTACAATATGATTATGATGAGCAATGAAAAGGACAGAGAAATATAGAATCACAATCAGTGAGGGCGATCTCTGTGATTAAATGAATTTTAGCATCATTGAGGTGTGTATGTTTTGATAGAGAGTATAATTACGATTCAAAATGAAAATGGAGATTCATGAAAGGAGGTTCATTGTGAATATTATATTTGCAGATCCGAAAAACAAGCTGGAGGTGGTAGAGCTATGTGAACAGCCGAGCCTATAAATAAGAGTATACCCCCTCTCCACATCGAATGATTTTAACCAAGGAAAATATATAATCGATCTAATTTCACAATGACATGGGAGAATTGCAAATCTGACATTCCATTCATGTTTTAGCATCATGAAAGGCCATTTAATATACTGAATTGTTCTAATGATTTACTGAAAAGGGAGTTTCATGATGATAAGGTTTACCGCATTAAAATTGTGATATTTATGAAGGATCATTTTTTAGAAAGGAATTGGTTCTACATGAAGGTAGATTGTTTCATGAAGGAAATGGGGCGTTACAAAGGGATATTCACGAATGATATTTGTAAAAATTAGTGTTTATCATTTTATTTAAGAGGATGGTGATTTCATATAAACCAATTAAATATATTGATATAATAGGTGTCTAATGCTAGATAATGACAAATAATTCAATGCCCATACAATTAAGGGAACATCATGTTCAATATACACACAAGTAATAGTAAAAAAATATAAAAGAACACAAAATATTTTTTTATGATATTTACTCACCTTGTGTTATCAATTCCTCTGAATATGGTGGTTTATCCCAATTAGAAATGGATAATTAATTTTTATAGATATAATTCTAAACGAAAATGTAAAAATTAAATCCATACAACTAAAACTAACTACATCACAATAAATGTAATTATCAAGTTTATGAGGGAACACATTTGTAGTATTTCATTGATATTATATCTAATTTTATTATTTATATTTATCTATATTATACTAGATCCTCCATGATTTATAATAAATACTATAATTACCTAGCTTAAATATAATTGATATTCTCCCTTAATTTTAAAAATATTTAGTTTCCAAAAATATTTATTACTTTTATTGTAATATATACAATGTGTGGATATATATTTTTAATAATAACTACACATTTGATATTCAATAATAACATTATATATTAGATCAATATTTTCATTGAAACATTACGATAATCATAATAATAATTTTAACATTTTCCATAAACATATAATTTTACGTGTCATCAATTTTATTAGAAAACATAGAAAAGTCATGAAGACAATATTACATCAATAAACTAATTATACATCCATCGATCTCAACATAGTGATATTTCCATTCTAAATCGCTTATATAATTATATAAATATAGGAAATTAATATAAATGTTATCCATGATATATATTTATTTATTTTTTAAAAAAAATTCTCTAATATCAATCAATGAAAATCACTAATATGATCTTACTCTTTTAATTAACCAAAATTCATAACATATCATTCCAATAATATTCTACAAGTCCAGAAAATACATTCCATATATGTTTCCTCACATGAAATGAAAATATAATGGTGAAAATATTTATATCATTGTGTAAATATATTTGTCAAAAATAATAATCAATCCTCAGTTGAATCACTACTTTATGCATAATATATCATAAATTTTATTGAATGAAAAAAATCACAATTTCCTCAAAATCCAAAAATTCACAAAAGGTTATATTTTAATTTTACATTAATCATAGATGTTTTATATATGAAAATTTAAAATAACATGTTAATATAAGGTATGATCAGTTTTATTCTTGGTTGAGTGTATTCTTTTCCTATAAAGTATCTATAAATTCTAAATTATTCTTAAAACGAATCAATATTATATTTTATTTTATAATAGTAAAAATTCATAACACTAAAATATTATGACGAAACACCTCATTACATTTAAACTTTATTTTGGATTTTCTAGTTTAAAATAAATATAAAATTACATTAATATAATAATAATATAATTATACATATGTACTTCTTATATTAATTTGATTATTCTTATGTTTTAAAAGGATACACAAAATCATGGACATGTTATTCTTATGTAGTTTCATGTTTCACAAAGACACGGGTTGGTTAAACACACACACACACACATATATATATATATATAATGTGGTATTATATCAATTTCAAATGAAATATCAAGCCACAAGGTAATGATTGAAATAGATAGGATATACCGCTATAATTAAAAATTCCAAAAATATCCTCAAAACTTTTCCATATTCATAACTAAAATTTTCTATATGATTTCACAGAATGATATATTTCCCTCATAGAATGAATAATATATCCATAATCTTTTAAAAATGCTTCTATGTTATTATTATTCATATTAGTCATTAATCAATTAAATTATTACATAATAAATTATTTTTACATTTTTTTTAAATCATTTACCACAAAATCACAGGAGTTTATGATAAATTTCAATTCAAATAAATTTAATTTATTTATTATCATATAATAAATAAATATTGACACTATTTAAACCATTTTACTTAATAGTTTTATAAATGAGTCTTTAATGGATCACCACATGCTTCCATTGTATGCTTCTCTATGAATAATTGAATAGTGTGACATGTACTCAACACCGAGTTCAAGCGCACCATGACCTATTAAACTAGCTGTTAAGAAAGTTTTTATGAACATTAATAACCACATTTTGAATTCTATATATATCCCATATAATTATTATGATAATCTTTTTTGTTTCTTAGATATAATATAAGAACGAATTCATTTTTTTAGATAAAAAAGACATTTTTTAAAAAAATTCAGTTTTTCTGCCTTTTAATGGAGAACCCATTATAAATAAAATATTTTACACATTTATATGTTTTATTTAACAAAATAAAATTCATCTTTAGAACTGGGAAATTAATATTTACTTTGGGTGTATTTTTTATATTTTCTTGATAAAATTCATTTTTAATGAATAGTGAAAAATGATGTATTTTATTTCAAAACTACCGTTCAATAAAATTTATTTATTTGGTTTGATTAACTTTTTAGTTTATTTTAAAGTTTAAATATATTATTTTTTTCATTTAAATCCAATTTTTTGAATTTAAGTAATTTAACATTGAAATTTAACATAAACAAGTCTTATTTATTTGATAGTTATTATTTCTTAAAAAAATGCATTTTTTAAAATATGAATTAATTTAAAATTAAGGTTTGAAAAATCAATGTATTTAGTTTGGTAAAAAAGACATCATTTTTAAATTCTTACTACCAAAGATAGAGTAGGCTTAATGTTTTGTAATTTTCTGAAAAATCCTCAATTTTTTATGAATAGTGAAAACATTAAGTAGTAGTTTCAATCCCATATTTTTTCATTAAAATGAAGATTTTCCACATATATGAATTGAATTTAGATAATATAATATACATCGTTGTTATTAGTAAGTAAAATTTGGTCCAAATAGATAAAACTAATTTTAGTGATTAATAACTTTTGACTTTTATTTAATGCAGTTAAAGGTAAATAGAGAAATTTAAGGTAAAAATAATATTATAAAAATATTAAATTACCCAACCATGTGTCCACATCCAATTGTATGATACATTTCTGACCATGGGCATCCATGGGTATATTTTGGGATCCCATGGAGCCACATAAGAGTGATAATGACACTTTATATTAATTAATTTAAAGTAATGAAAAAAATGACATAAACATATATCTTTTAGTAAATAAATTCATACATGGGGATATTTAAGTTAATTATTCAAAAATAATTTTTAATTTTAATTATAAAAATATTTCCTACATCATGGAAATTTTATAAAATTTTTTATACAAAAAAATAATACATATGACACAAATAATGATGGAGTGTTTACCTCATTGCAGAATGATTTAAATAAATAAGATAATGATGATTAAAACATTATCCAAAACCACTTTAATTCTTATTAAATGATTTCATTTTTATCAAGATTCATCTTATAATTAAATTTATTATGTTTTAGACCATTAGAAACAGAAAAAATATATAATAAATTAATATTTTCAATGTTTCCTAAAGAGCCCATCCTCCCATTATAAGAAGCCCTCACCTTTATCCTATTACTCACACATAAAAATAGACTTTTCCCATACAAAATATGACCATATAATCTTTTAATATCCATATCATACTCCTATAATCATTAAATTAAGCATAATGAACTTCAAGAAATAATTTTGGTTCTAACCAAATGGAGTAACCCGATTTAATGGTAACATCTTCTATTAAGATATTTTCAATTATTTTACTTCTGAAACCTCCTAAATTCATATATTCCTTTATATAATGTCAAAAACAGTATCCAAAATATTCTAGGTTGTTGATATGAGAATTATTTGTAATACACTTACACACACATCTGTCTAATGGTTGAAGAACATATTGTTTCTCTGGACGGTGAACTACTACCTCACGAAACGATAATTGTTCAATCTTCTCCTACCACTTCATATGGTGTCTATTAAGATGAAATTGTATTTTAAATTGATATATATTATATTTATATTGTATCTATAATTCTTTATGTTTACATTATATCATACCATTATGGTGTCCATAATGGGTAAATAAGATAATTTCATTTGAGGAAGTACAGACTACCGCCCCCTCAAAGTGATATGACTCGTAAATGCCATAAGTGGACCATATAAAGGATGGGGTTAATTAAATTAAATAACCTAGATTTTATAATGGAATTATAATATACCTATTTTTTATTAAGTTTTCATAACATTAAACATAAAATAGAAATAACGTATCATTCATGCGTACGTATAGCGTACAGTGTCCATGAACATTGCCTTTCATTTCATAACTCCAAAATATATGGAATATTATAAATACATATACATAGGATATATATTATATATATGATATCTAAATAATTAATATCATTTTGGAGATAATGGATACTTTTCCACATGGAAAATTTGTAATTATAACTTGTTCATTTTTTACTAATGTAATGAACATCGACAAAATGTCTGATATGAACTCAAATAATTAACAAATTATTATAGAAAGGTAATAAGAAATAGAAAAGTAATAATAAACTTGAAAAATTTTCTTAAGTAAGAAGAAATTATATTTAATTTATAATTTAGGAAGAACACAGAACATACGAGTCAAGACAGACATGAGGTAAGGGGTTTCTTATCTCACTTTTAATTTCGTTAAATTTCCATTGTTCACCACTTATTTATTGAATGTGGTGTATTGTGTACTACCATTTCATATATATTATAATTAATCTCTTTATATTCATGGTAATTTGTGATTTATTTGGGTTTTATTGTCTTTTGGACGTAGGACCAGATTGATTACAAAGTGGTAATGAGTTTTCATCTCACTTCTTATTCTCATGAGATTCATGCTATATTGCTACTATTTACTTTTGTGTGGTGTATGTACTTCCCATGATTGTATTAACTGTGTAGTAAAATTTATTTTATGGGAATTTACATCTTCATTGTATGATCCTTATTTCATGCGGTGTATGTTTCGTATGTTACTAAATCAGTAAGGGAATTAATAATTCCATTTACCATTGATTGGGTTTTACAAAAACATCATTGATTATTTTACTCCAAGATTATGTTTCAAATATCTATTTATTTACTTATGTAGTAATTTACACTCCCCATTGTGTGGATATAATTTTTTTACACATAATCACTCCATTTATAGATTCTCAGTTCATCGATATGAACTTGATGAAAGTAATTTTAACTGAATTTATATTCATTGATTTAAACAAAAATAGTCATTGGTGTTGTTTTGACAAGAACATGTGTGAATGTAGTCTAAATGATTTACACTGAATATCCAATAATATTGAGATTATATATATTTTAGACACATTATTATGTCATTGATTTATCCTTAACCTAAGGATATGGTTTAATAAGGGATTTGATCTCAATTTACATGCCATTGAGACTTGTTTGTAGTTGTGTGCCTATTTACAATTATATGGTGTATAAACTGTACATTGAGCTAGTATATCATGAATCCCTTTATTCTAATGATATTATAATATTTTTAATAACTCAATTATTGGTATTTAAGCGTCTTTCATTTGGTTTGTAATTTTAACATAAATATAATTTTAAATGTTGTTAAGACTTATTCTTTTAAATCATTCTCATTAATGTCCATGTATTAATATTATTATTAAGGATTTATTGTTATGTAAATTAATATTACAAAATTAAAATTACAATTAAAAATTTCATTGTGGTATAGGATTTTGTGATTCAAAAACCTATTTTAAACGTCTTCTTGATAAATAGTGATACATTAAATGTTTTCAAGAAAAAGGGTGATATTTCGCCAAAATAGTATTGATGATTATCATAATCTATGTCAATATCCTTTCTTATACTCGATTGAGGTTAAATTATTATAATGAAATATTACATATTGAATTTTATGAGTTATTTATTATTATGGATATTCTATTTTTATATTATTCATGGTTTTTGGTTAAAATATTGATGTTTCATGTGCTAGATTTAATACGAATATTTGGATTATGTTTCAACCTTTTCATATAAAGAATGAATTGGACATAGTATGTGATGTGTGGAGCCCACTATATCTCCTCGATGCATAGATACTTATCATGAGACAAACTATTGTCTTAGCACATGGCCCTGACATAATCTTATTTGTAGTCTTGGCACGAGGCCTTGACTATGTTGTTATGATGTCCGACATTAAGCATTCCATAATTATGAAAATATCTATTGATATTAAATGTGATTATCCTACTATTATAATATCTATGTGAATAATTAAATTGAATTATTTGATTTATATTTGTCATATTATGGTTAATTTTATGTTTAAACAGCCAGTGTTTTAGTCTTATGCATTAACTTACATGTTTATGCTTATATATGAATGATTGTAATATATTGTTATCCATACTGAGAATCTGATCTCACCCCATTCTATGTTCTAAATTTTCCATGATGTGAATAATTATATCATGATTAACCTGTAGGAATTGGATAATGATATGAGTGCGTTCAAAGGGGACACAATGTTGTTTTTCTTTATTTCATTGTGTAATGCAATGCATATGTATGTATTTAGTATTTCTGAGGCTATTAAACTAATTAGTACTTAGAGAATTGGTAATTTTTTATTAGGCCAATGTTATTTAATAATGCACATACTAGGTATTTGGGGTTGGGGTGTTACAGTTGGTATCAGAGGAAGCTTAGTAGATACCGTGGAAACTAGATTTAGATAAAATATTATTAGAAAATGTTGCCACTAAGATAGGCTGTGAGGATTATTATAGAAGAACATCCTAAAATTTTGGAAGTGTAAATATTATATGATTTTTACATGCAATTACATCCGTGACTGGATACAAATAGGTTGAGGTGGGTCTAGTACAGATGTACCTAAGAGTGAAAACACCAAAAAGGAGTTTCGGGCTTTACCTGAGGTATCATGTGACATGTTAACGGACCTAACAGCAGTCTTGGTATTAACAATACCAAGGGATATTCTTAGGAAAATTCACGTTTTCATTAAAAAAATTTATGGATTTTAATATAAGATGATAAAAAATTTCATTGGTTAATCCTAAGGAGTTTTAGATTGAAAATAAGGTGTCATGATATTATCTAAAGTATTTTATGACTATTGTTACTCACACAATGCTTTATTGTTTTAGTCATTGGATGGATTACAAGGAAGTCATGGTAACATTTAACATGATGTACAAGTTGGTCACTATGGTAGAAATGAGAAACATAATGAAATGTTTATAGGTGTAATAGATATTGTGTCTATGCCAAATCAGTTTTTGAAAAATATGATCAACAACATATATATTAACCAACTCCCATACTCATTAAAAAAAGAAGGGTGGTGAATTATAAGAGCTCCAATAGTGGAGCCCATGGAGAAATTAAATCTCATTTTACATCATGCAGGAAATGTGGAAGGAGACCCCAAGGAAAGTGTCTTAATAGAGAAAATAAATGCATTATGTGTTGGAAAAAAGGACATAATGTAAATAATTGTCAAAGAAAATTGAAGAGTACTATGGATAAAAATAAAAATGATCTCAAGAATCCATTTACAGTCATTTTTCATTAATGTATAGAACTTGGGAATTACCCAAGCCAATACTATATTCTATAGTATAACCTCTTTTTCAATGATGAATGTATGTGGAAATAAATGGATGGATAAATTTTTAAATGTTTTATTTCTCTTTTTTGATGGGATTACATTGGAAGACATTTTTCTTGTATGTGTAACCATAATGATTGTTATGTGAAAATTCTATTCGAAGGAGAATTTTTTTTTGTGGATATAGTTACAAATAACCACTGGGTTTTATTTGATCCTTGAATTGGAGGCAATAATATGTTATTAATATTTAGGATGAAAATGAGAGGTATGAGTAAAAATTTGTAGTTAAATTTTATTATAGTTATTTTGAGGAATTTATTGAATTTTGGGAATGTTATAAAATATTTTATATGAAAAAGGACAACATACAGACCGTTTGACAACCCATCATGTCAGAAAAATCTTCGGAAATCGAAACCACAACCAAAGTGTGACTGGGATTTATCACCTACCACTGGACAACGTGATGTCCATAGTTAGTGGGACTTATTCTTTTTAGTTAAATAATTTTATGATAAAAAATAAATTTATTTGGTATCTTATGTTTTATCAAATAGATATACATAGTGTTGGAAAATAATATGGTGATTAAAGGATAAATGTTATTTTAGAAGACATTTTCTCTGTTGGGAATAATATATGCCTAAGAAAAATAGAATAATATAGGATTTCTTTTGAGGGGTAATGGTGAATTTTTATCTATATTTCTATTGAAGAATTAGAGTGATTTGGGTAATTTATGAAAATTATTAACCTATCAAAAATAATATGTGATAAGGGTAATTAATATTAAGTATGTGACTTTAAGAGTAGTCGATGATATTTGTAGAAACAATTTAACATGGAAGACTATGTAATAAAATTATAATGTGTTTTGGGTTTCAATCATATTTTTGAATTTTATTGGAATATTTTAAAGATGAATTTTTATTGAATTGTATTTATTAAACAATGGATATTCTTGGTTTAATTTTAGAAATTAAGATTTGTATTCCTTTATCTAATGGTTTATCCTTTTTTGGGATCATCTGATCTTTTACTAACCATTTTGGTTTTGGAAATCTCTAAAGACAAGTAAAATATATTTTTCATCCATTACGGATTACGCGATTCTCTAAAAGTTGATTCTAGCACTTCAGTTGTGACCAAGTGAACTTCAATACTCATAATTTGGAGTTAATGATGATTTTACGGTAGAAATATAATTGAAGGAAGGAACTCTACTTATCATGTATTTTTTTCTTATTTTATGATTAAATTAATACTTAATACTTATTCAAAGGATATTAAACCAAAAAAAATTATTCTAATACCTTAAATTATTCATCATAGATTTTTGGAAGTGAGGCCCACAATTTCTTATTTACTTTTTTGGGATTGATGACCTCAATCACTCTGTATAAATATATACATTTTTACTCCAATTATAATTTCCACCAATGTTCTATTATTCAAAATCCTAATTTTGTCTTGAATTTTTTATTTCCATTTCACTCTTATTTTGACTAAATTTTATTAACCATATTTTCGATGTGGGTTTTCGGAAAAGGTATTTTCATCATTTTTTATCCTTTTTTCCGAAGAACATTTTAAAATATCTAGGACACTATTTATTGAAAGAGGTAATAATGTAACACCCCTAGTTTCTATGGTATTCTTCTCTTTGAATAATACAATAGCTTGCGATTTACACAACACAGAGTTT
This sequence comes from Viscum album, assembly GCA_963277665.1. Classification (NCBI taxonomy): domain Eukaryota; kingdom Viridiplantae; phylum Streptophyta; class Magnoliopsida; order Santalales; family Viscaceae; genus Viscum; species Viscum album. Next base: position 723,702,138 of record OY728141.1, read on the forward strand.
AAGCGCACAACATCCTATTAAACTAGCTAGTTATAAATCAGGTATGAATAGAAATAACCAAATTTTTTATTTTATATATGTCCACAAAAATTTTAGAATTAATCTTTTGTGTTTCTTAGACATAATATAAGGAAAAATTTAATTTATCAGATAAATGAATTATTTTTAAAAGAATGTAGTTTTTCTACTTTTTAATGGAGAAAATTTTTTAAATCCAATAATTGAAACTATAATATGATCAATATGACAAAAAAGTTTTTTTTTACAACTGGGTCATCAAAATTTACTTTGGGCAAATTTTATCTATTGTATGATAAAATACATTTTTTAATAAATCATGAAAAATATTGTATTTTAATTCAATACTTCCTTTTAATCTAATTTATATATATGGATAGACTATCTTTTTAATTGATTTTAAAGTGTAATTATAGTATATTTTTGTCATTTAATTCAATTTTGGTCATTTTATGTAATTTCACATTGAAATTGGAGAGATACAATTGTAAATCATTTGATAGTTATTATTTCTTATAAAAAACGATTTTGGGATTGACAACGTGAAATAATTTTTAGTTAATGTAACTTCTATGTTTTGAATTTGGTAAAACAGAAATCAATTTTTAATTCTTACTATCAAATATATCATAGGTTGAATTTTTGGTATTCTTTTGAATATTTGAAATTAATTATTAATTGTGAAAACAATAATAGTAGTTTAAAAACCTAATTTTTCATTAAAATTAAATTATACCACTTCTATGAATTTAATTTCGAAAATCCGACAAACATTATTGTTATTATTATATAATATGTGGTTCATCAAGATGAAAATTATTATTGGTTAATAATCACTTTTTACTTTAATTTACTGCGGTTAAAGTTAAATAGGGTAATTATAGGTAAAAATAATATTATAATAATAATAAATTAACCTAACAAGTGTCCTAGTCCTATTGGATGATACATTTTTGACCATGGGAATCGTTGAGTTGATTTGGGGACCCCAAGGTGCCACATAATAGTGATAATGTCACTTTATATTAATTAATTTAATGTAATGACAAAAATGACATAAATTAGTATTACCATACCCAAGATATATTCTGATCACCATCCCATTCTAGTCAACCTCCACACCAAGGGAATTAAGTCTCTTACCCCTTTTAAATTTAACAATTCTTGGGCTGTGGATCTGGATTCTTCAAAAATGATAATAGACATTTGGGATGGCATGAGGTATCAAAAGGATGTTTTTTCTTTCATTATGAAATTAAAGTTCCTAAAGCAAAGTCTCCAGGGTTGGTGAAGCTAAAAATAAATTCAGATTGACATGGACATCTCCTCATTAGAGTATGACCTTACTCATATTCTAAATCCCAACACCTTTTCGGATTTTCCCTTGATCTGAAGGCTGAAATTATTATTTCCATGAAACTCAACTCTCTTATGAAACTAAAAGATTATATGGGAAAACAAATTTTCATAACAAAATGGCATTCAGATGGGGAGATGAATACTATGTTTTACAATTCTCTACAACGAATTAGAAATGTCAGTAGGCCCCTTGCATATCTTAAAGTTGATGACACCATTCTTGACACTGAATAATCTATCTCCAATCATGTGGTTTACTATTTTCATACTCAGTTCAATGGTCCAGATATTTGAAAAGATAATTTTCCTAATATCATTCCAAACATGGTTACTGCTGAAGACAATGTTCATCTCTTAAGAATACCCCTGGATCATGAAATCATACACAAAGTCTTTATCATTAACACTGATAGTTCCTCGGGGCCTGATGGTTTCAACAATGGTTTCTTCCAACAATACATGAATATAAATCATTTGGATGCCTGTAATCTAATAAAATCCTTCTTGTCCACTGGAACCCTACCACACGGGATTAATGCTCAATTTTATACTCTTATCCCTATAGTGGAAAATGCCGCTGAGATTTATCTTTTCCTGTCTATTGCGTTCGTAAATAACATTTATAAAATAATTACCAAACTCATTGCTAACATACTTTCCCCCATCTATCGCAAAATAGTTTCCCCGAACCAATTTGTTTTCATCAAATGAAGTTCTATTCAAGATTTCATCTGCCATGCCTCAGAATGCACTATTTTGAAGAATAAAACCACTAGGGAAGGTAGTGTGGCCATCAAACATGACATAAGGAAGTATTTTGATATCATGGATTAGGGCTTCATCTTAAAATTTCTCAAAAGCTTTGGATTTAATGATACATTTACTGATAGGCTAAGAACCTTATTCAATTCATCCTCAATATCTATGCTGGTCAAAGGGGCTCCTAAAGGTTATTTCAAATGCACCAAGGGAGTTAGGCAAGGTGATCCTTTGTTTGCAATCCTTTTTTCTATTGGTGAAGATTATTTGAGTTGGCTTCTCAGGAGCCTTGTGGATCAAAATAAGATTATTCCCATCCAAGCCTCTAGAAATTTAAATGTTCCAACCCACCTTTTTATGCTAATGATATTTTCTTGTTTTCAAGATGTGATAAAAGGAACATTCAAAATATTAAAAATAATATATCCCATAATGATGAAATTTGGAGTCTGGCTATTAACTGGTGTAATTCCTATGTCTTTTTTGGGAAGAACTTCGACCCTAACAGAAAAAGTTTCATTATCAATTACATAGGTATCAAGGAAGGCTTTGTCCCTTTCACATATCATGGTGTTCCTATCATTTTGGTGTGGCCCAAATCCATTTACTTCCATATCATTGTTAATCAAATTACCAAACAACTTTCGGCTTGGAAGGGTAAATCATTATCTATGGATGGTAGAATTTACCTTGTTAAATCTGCAATTGTTTCAAAAATGGTTTACTCGATGATGGTTTATAAATGGAATGCTGGTCTCGTTAATGAAATCAATTCCTTCATTAAAAAAATTGTTTCGTATGGAAATACAATTGAAAGAAAGCCTTTGACTATTCCCTGGGTCACATGCTGTAAACCTATGGACAAGGGTGGTCTGGTAATTAAAAATCTAATGCTATTTAATGATTCTCTCCAAGACAATATGACTTGGAAGTTGATTCAGATAAATTATGATTCCACTGCCTTTCTCAAGACTCACTTCATCACCAAGATTAAGAATAATAATATGAGTTATTTAGCCTCCTCCATCTGGCCGTCCATTAGAAAATCCTTCACTAACATCATGCAGAACTCTAGATGGATTGTTACCACTAATTCCACTTTGAATATCCGGCTGGATAATTGGATAGGGGTCCCCTTAATCTCCATGTTATCTTATGACACTCCTCCTTTTAACACCAACTCTACTATAAGGGATGTGACTCATTCCCAAGATATCATCTTCTATAACCACAACAGACATATCATTGACATTTATTCCTTCACCAATACCATGGATTTTCTCATTTGGGAGATTTCTTTTAATTGAGTTCTTGACTCTAGAAGTTTCTAAAATAATAATTCCATTAATTCTGACTCTTTCCTTAGTTGGTTGAAAGTGTTTAGAAATCCTTGGATCGGGCCTTCAAGACATGCTCTTATATAGCATATTGCCCATAATAGGGTCCCCACTGAAGTGTGCCCTCAATCCTTTGGGATATCTCTTTGATCTAGATGTAATATGTGAAATCAACAATGAGAGAATAATAATAATGTGTTTTGTCTTATTCTACAGCTGAAAGTCTTTTTAATTACATACATGAAATTTTTGGTTGCAGATGATCACCTCCAGATACAATTTACTCCCAATTTTGGCATTGTATTAATTGGGATTTCTCTATGCAGATCAATAATCATTTCTTGACTGTGGTGGTGAAACTCCTGAATGTGATCTGGTATGATAGAAATAACATTATTCATAATAAATTCTCATTCATTCTCTCTGTAGGTAGGACACGTATTCTCATTTTCATCAAGGATGCGGCCTCTCTCCATAAATCTCATTGTGACAACTCTGTTGGTGATTTTGAGATCCTTCGCCGTCATCGGATTGTGGGAACTTATAGGTAGCCTCGACACACACTTGATTTTTTCTGGAATTCTCCACTTCTAGAATGGATTAAAGTTAATGTTGATGGTACCTCGAGAGCAAAAATGGGTCCGATAGGATGTGGAGCCATTTTTAGAGACTATATTTATAGGTTCCTTGGATGCTTCTTCGGCTGTTGCGGAATGGCATTGGCTTTGGACGGAGAAATTTTGGGAGTAATTCATGCTGTGAGTATTTCCAAGCAGAAGGGTTGGAAAAAGCTATGGGTTAATAGTGATTCAACCACGATTTTCCAATCTATCTGGAATGGGGTGGTACATCTTTCTTGGCCACTCACTTCAAGAGGGATGAATTTCCTTTTTTCTCTCACGATTCTCAACTACATTGCTACTCATTCTTTTCAAGAGGCAAACGTGGTTGCTGATAGGATTTCCAACAAGGGGATCAATCAGGGTATTACCTGGATTGATGTTTATTCTAGTGATCTTCTCCCTTTTTATGAAAAATAATGTAATAAGATTCCATATTTCATAATTTTATTACTCCTTGTTTTCTTCTCAATAAATTGTGCCTTGGTCTTCGACTGAGGCACCACCTTTTAAAAAAATGAAATAAACATATATCTTTTAGTAAATTAAATAAAACATGGGTTTATATAAGGTAACTATTCGACTATAAATATTAATATAAAATATAAAAATATTTCATACTTCATGTTAATTTTTATAATCATTATACATCATATAAATAAATTATTTTTGACACAATAATGATATAGTTTTTACCTCATTAATGAATGATTTAAATAAATAGTATAATAATGATTAATGAAATAAAAAAAACCTTTATAATTATTATTAAATGATTTTAAAATGAATAGAAGTAATCATATATTTTTATTTTATATGATATTCACAATTAGAAGCTGAAAATCATTATATTATAATATATCATTTTCAATCATTATTAATAAGCCCCCTCTCCCCCTTATAAAAAGCCCTATCCTTTATCCCATTACTCACACCTCTCAAGCCCTTTTACTCATTCAAACTCTTCCGAAATAATTCCTCAAGATCCCTATATCCCACCTATAATACTTACCATAAGAATAATACACATCACTAAAACCTTTTGGATCTAACCAAAAGGAGTTAACCGATTTAAAGGTAATGTCTTCTCTGAAGTACATTTCATTTATTTTACTTCCCCAACCTGCTAAACTCTTTTTTTCATTTATTTTATAACAAAAATAGTATCCTCAAAATACTAGGTTGTTAATATGATAATTATTAGAACTAAACTTATACACACCTCCATCTAAGGGTTAAATAATATAGATATTCTGTGGACGACAAACTACTACATCACGAAACGATGATTGCTCAATCGTCTCCTACCACCTCTTATGGTGTCCATTGAGATGGAACTGTATTTACATGTGATATAAATTATATTTAAATTGTCTCTAAAATTATTTATTTTTAATTTATATCATTCCACTATGGTTATTATAATAGTTAAATCTGACAATTTCATTTGAGTAAGGGCAGAAAATCGCCCCCTCAAAGTGATATGACACATTCATTACATATGTGGAACGAATAAAGGATGGTGTTAATTAAATTAAATAACATATATATTATACTGGTATTATAATATACCTATTTATTATTTTGTTTTCATTCCATAAAATATATAATATAAATTAAATTATCGTTCATGTGTACGAATAGATTACCGTCTTCATGAACGGTGCACTTCATTTATTGACTCCCAAAGAGTGGGAATATTATAAATACATATACAATAAATACATATGATATATATGATATCTAAATCATGAATATAATTCTATAGATAATGTACTTTTTATCACATGGACAAGTTGTAATTATAACTTGTTTATTTTTTACTAAAGTCTCGAACATCGATAAAATGGCTGATATTAACTCCAGTAATTAAATAATTGTTATAAAAAGGTAATAAGTGTTATAAAAAGAATAAAAAACTTTAAAATTTCTCTTAAGGAGGTATAAATTATCTTATTCTTATTATTTGGGAATAACACGAAACATACTAGTCCAGTCAGCCATGAGGTAATGGGTATCTTATCTCACTTTTAATTCTGTGAGATTTTTATTGTTCAGTACTTATTTATTGAATGTGGCGTATTGTGTACTTCAATTTCTTATATATTATCATTATATTATTTATATTCATAGTATCCATTAATTCATTTTTTGGTTATGTGATTTTGGTAATTCGACTATATTGATTACAACGTGGTAAGGGGTTTTCATCTAACTTCTTATTCGCATGAGATTCGTTCTATATTTGCCACTATTTCAATTTGTGTGGTGTATGTACTGCCCATGATTGAATTACTTCAGTAATATAATATAATTTATGGGTATTGAAATCTTCATTTTAATATCCTTTTTCATGGGGTTTATGTTTCGTATGTTACTGAATCCGTAAGGGAATTTCTAATTTCATTTTCAACTCATTGGGTTTTACTCAACATACATTGATTATTTTACTCCAAGATAATGTGTAAATAACTATTTATTCACATATGTAGTAATTTACACTCCCCTTTATGTCAATATAATTTTTATACACATAATCACTCCATTGATTAATTCACAAGTCGTCGATATGAACTTGATAAGTGTAATTTTAACACAATTTATATTCATTGAGTTAAACATCTAAGTCATTGGTATTGTTTTTACCAGAATATGTGTGAATTTACCCAAATTGATTTACACTGAATATCCAATCATATTTAGTGTATTTATATTTTTCACACCTAATTATGTCATTAATTTATCCTTAACCTAAGGATATTATCTTTATAAGGGATTTCATCTCAATTTACATTCCATTAAGAATTTTTTGTTGTGATGCACCAATTCACTCTTATATGGGCTATATACTGTACTTTGACATAGTATATAATGAATTACTTTATTCTCATGATATTATAATGTTTTTATTACCACAATTATTTTTCTTCATGCGTCTCTCATTTGGTTAGGAACTCTAACTAAAACATCATTTAAAATATTTAAAGATTTATTTTTCCAAATCATTATCATTAATGTTTATGTTTTAAAAATGATTTTAAGGATTTATTTATATGGAAATTAATGTTTTCAAATTACAATTATTTTTAAAATACTAAATTTGGTATGGGAAACATTTACTCAAAAACCCATTTTAAACAACTTCTTGATAAATTGTGGGACATTAAATGTTTTCATGGAAAGGTGGATATTTTTATCAAATATTTTTTATGATTATTTTCATATATGTAAATATCCTTCATTATTCTCTATTAAGGTTAATTTATTATTCTGATATCTTACATATTGTATTTAATGAGTTATTTTTTACTATGGATGTAATATTTTTATACCATTCATGGTTTGTGGTTAAAATATTGACATTTCTTGTGCATGTTTTAATATAAATGTTTGGATTATGTTTAACCCTTTTCATATAAGGAATTCGTTGGACTTTGTATGAGATGGCTAGAGCCTGCTATAGCTCCTCGATTCATCGGTAGGTCTCATGAGAGAAACTAGTGTCTTAACACAATCCCTTGATAATATCTTCTTTGTATTCTTTGAACGAGGCCTTGACTATGGGTTTATGATATCCGACATTCAGCATTCCATAATTATGAAATTATCTATTGATATTAAATGTGATTATTCGGCTAGTAGAATATCCATGTGAATAATTTAATGAAATTATTTGATTTATATTATCAATATTAGGCTGAAATTTATGTTTAAAATTCATTGGTGTTAGTCTTATACATTGCCTGAAAGGTTTATGCTTATTTATAAAATTTCTACTATACAGTTATATATACTAAGCATCTGAGCTCACCCATTTCTGTGTTTTTTTATTTCCAGAATTTGAAGAAGTATATCATGATTAACCTACAAGATTTTTCTATGTAATATGAGTGTGTTCAATGGGGACATAATGTTGTTTTTATATATTTCATGATGTAATGTATAACATGTGACTGTAACTTGTATTTACAAGGATACAAAACTAATCAACCTGTCTAGATGTGATGTCTTGTGATAATTCCAATGTTATGTAATAATGCATGGACTCTAGGTAACATGGGTCAAGGCATTACATTTAAATTTAAAATATAAATATTAATAATAACATTGTAAAAATATTTAAAAATGCTATTATATAAAATGAATTAATTGATAAATATGTAGTAATCTTCTTGTGATGAATTTATATGAAAAAAATAAATTTAGCAGGAAAATGGTTATTATTGTTTAATGAGAAAAAAAATAATAAATTTTTGAATAATTTTATAAAAATTATTTAATGATATTTAATATTTTTTGTAATCAAAATGTAAAAATTAATTTATAATAATTTATTGAGAATTTGTTGATTTTTTTTGGAATTCATAAAAATAATTTGTTAATGATAAATATTTTTTTATTGATGTATTTAAAATATTTCATTTTCCATTAAAACTCATTCTAAATTAAATATATTACAACTATACTATTAATAATCCAACTATGTACATTATGATGAATTTTTGTGTGGATTTTGGTATAAAAATTGTTTATAAGTAATAATACATTTTTCATAGAAAATATCAAATGCATCACACATAATGAGTGTAAATTTAAAATAAATTAAACCATATCTATTATATGATTTAGGTAAAACGTATAACATATTTAAAAATAGATAAATTAATATTATATAATAAGGTAAACTAAACTTTTAGTCATTATGAATTCTGAACGGGGTAAAATAGTGGTACTATATTTGAATATCTAAAAATTTGTTTGTATTTTTAATAAATTTGAATTATATTTAATTTATTATATTATAATTTTTTAAAAAATATCATGTGACCCACCCCCCAAAACAATTCTAAAATAATTCCCCTCCCTGCTCCATTTTAAACACCAATGATCTTCCCTTCTCAACAATGCCCCACAAGATCCCCTATAAACCTCTATATAATTGATGTAAATTGAAATTATTTTTAATAAATAAATTATTATATTATGTTGGAATGGTTTTAACGGAGGCCAACTTGAATTAATTGTAATCGTCTCACCCTACCACTTACAATTTATTTTTTTTCTACCGTATTGAAAACCATGTTATCTATAATAAAATAAAAAATTCAATATCCGAAATATAATTAATGGGAATTATGATAATGAACCCACCATTATCCAAAACATTTACCATTAAATTTTATTTTTATGTATTTAATATGATTATATGTTTACTACCACTTACACATATCGATACAATTCTATTTCCATCAAAATAATTGATGGATGGTTATCATGGTAGATATAATAATTAAACATTGTATTTATATAATAATTATACTCTATTAATTAAAATATAAAATCATAAATTTTAACTCCCATTCCATTAGAGAACTATAAAAACAATTGTGAATACTTATGGACTACCACCTTTAATATGTGATGTGATTTTATTCATTTTCATTTTACATAGTTGTTTGTAAATATATAATTAATTGAAATATAATCTATTCAAATGAAACTATAATTTAAATATTTATATATAATTTCCCTTTTCTATTTTGTTAAATAAAAAAAATATTATAGAAATACCCTGTGATATAGAATCATAACATTTTATTCAAGTTTTTCTAAATTAAATAATGGATCGTCTCATATTTGATCTTATTAATTTAATTTACCATGATAAGTACCATAACATTCCATTTATCTTTTATATAATAAGATCCCTCATTTCCATGTATTCTTTCAAACATGATATAATAATATAATAGTGAAAGTATTTATATGAACTTGTTAATCCATTCTTCAAAAATAATAAACAATCTATGATTGAACCACAATATCATATATAAATAATCATTAAATTTATTATATATAGAATAGTTATTCCTTATTTTAATATGATTTTAAATTTCATTTACATTCAAATTTTATTCTTACATCAAAAATGTATGTTTCAATAGAAATACATGAAAAACTCATATTAATCTAAGTAAAATCAATTTTATTCTTGGGTGACAATATTTTTTAATTTTTCCATATCTTTTAATTTTTAATTATTCCTATATAGATTTAATATTATCATATATTTCAGAAAATTAAATTTTCATAACTCAAAAATATTATGGCAGAAATCTTCTTGAATCATATATAACATTCAAATATTCAAATGTAGAATCAATTTAAAATTATATAAACTTTCCAAAAAAAGACATTATTTTGAAATTCATGTAGTCATAGGATTATACATAAACTTCCTTTGTTTACCCATGATAATGGGTAGGATATTATTAATAATATCTAGGTTAATCTTACATAAGAGCTGGACATGCATATGTATCAGTTAAATTGTCTCTGATTCTGGTCAATTGGACATCAAGCCACATGTTAGTATGTCAAATAAATAGTACATACACATATAATGAAACAAAATAGATGAATTCCTGACAACATATCTGTGTGACTAAATGAAATTTACAATGAGAATTCAAGGAATTTTATATTTCCATGTTATAGGTATATAATATATAAAGAATATTTCTCATCTCCATCCAAGTTAATCTTGTGCATGTTAGCGAGAAATGTGGATCATACTTACATACTAAATACATTTATAAGTTATCATAATCCTTTAACATAATACCACGATATTATATGACATATTTATCTTTAAAATAATTTAATTTATTAAATAAATTTTGATACAAACAACCCTTAGTCAATATGAACCGAAATATAATATATTTTTAAAGCATAGAAAATTAATTGCTGGTGTGAATAAAAACAACAAAATTATAAAAATATTTATCACTATACGAGATAAATAAAATTTTTTCATAAATAATAAGTAAATTTATAGTAATTTCATTATATTCATAAGAAAATAATTTTTCCCTAAGAATATTTTTTAATGAATTTTTTTAAAATGGAAATATATTAATTTTCCCACTTTTCTTAAAATTAAAAGTAACATTAGTATGTTGTTTTAAACCCAAAATTTCAAAATTTTCATAGAGTAATATTTTGTTAATTTTTATAAATTATTATATTTTCAAAATATTACTCTATAATAATTTTTTAATGAAAACAATATATTAATATAATGTATTTACAATGATAAATTTCAAAATTAAATGTTTCTAAAACTAAAATTGGTAAATATATATTATCCTTAATTCAATTAATTTCATTGGAAATAATTTTAAGTACATTCTTGTATAAAATAATTTATATAATTAATAACATATTTTTGAAAGAAATCATTTTTTCATTCACATATTTTTATGTTTAATTTTAAATTAAATTCATCCACTTCAATGATTTTAATTTTTTAGAAACGGATTCCATTTTTAATATTATAATAATTCATAGTATATTATATGTAAAAAATAATTTTTACTCATTATAAATATTAATTGAGATAAAAATAAATTTTTGTCATCATGCCGCAAAATTTTATAAAATTGGGAAGAATTTGTATTGTGGAGGAATTTATGAATTTTCAATATTCAAAAAAATTCGATGTGTCTCGTCCTCCCTACCCAGAGAAAAGGAATCTCCTCCCTTCTCTATGTTACACCACATTGAACATTATTGCTCGACCAAACTTAAAAAAATCATATATCAACATACCTATACATAATGTAGAGGTGATGGTGTTCATAAATTTTTTTATGATCAGTAGAATAAGATTTAATGACGGGAACTTATAGGATTGGTAATCATATCACCAGAGAACATTCAATTTATTTCATTTTCAAACTTATATAAAACTATTTAATTGATAATATAATTAATATTTTCGTATCCTAAATGTAATTAAAGTTAATTATGATCCCAAAAAACAATTATCCATTATATTATCAATCATATTGGATGTTAATGTGTCCCTTGTGTGTACATATGGACTAACGCTTTGATGTCGAGATACAATTAATTTTATCTAAACATCAGTAATTTATTGTTATATTGATGGATTTTTTATTTAAAAAATATATTTATATCATAATAATGATTCAAAATCATAATTAATAAGGAATTGTTGTGCGTAGTTGTGTACTAATACCTCCACGAAGCGACGTGGTTTGTTTTTCATTCTCATTTTACAAATATATTAATAATGATATAATAAACAAACGTATATGATATTCTAATGATTATATAATAATGAATTATTTTTCTCCATTCATTCATTTTTTCTATCAATGAGTTAAAATAGAGTTCATGGGTATTTATGTTCTAGCATCTCCAAAAAAATTGTAATTCATTTTTCTAAATAAATATTTAATTTGTTACACAATGTATATATATATTGAATATATTTTCTACCTATATCTTGATTTTGATTCTATAGATGGTGGTTTCATGATAAATTTATATAGAATGAATTTATCGAATCATAATTCCAAATAAAACTAAACAGTTAACACCCAAAAACATTGATCTCAATAATTAATTATTAATAAATTAGTGATTAATTATAATTAGTTTATCATATATGATGTTATAAGTCTATAAATGAATATGATATAGAATTATAATAAATGTAAATTTATTATACATCATGTCAAATTTATTTCAATTTAGGTAAAAATCTATGTGATATTTTTTTGTTACAATCTCAATATTTACTAGGATTGATTATGATTATACATAATATTATGATGTTTCATTATCTTACTCTAAAAAATCTCATGAATATTACTCTACTATGGTTATTTCAGAAACATTCATATTCCCCAATCATTGTCCACACATTATGTACTCAAGATAATAGAAGATTTTTTTATGAAAATTAATTTATTTATTTATTCAGCCAAAAAATCCATTTTATTCTATGTATATGTTTTCTTAATTTTTATAGAATTTTTTTTTACTATTTTCCTTTGATTATTAGTGTTAATTATTTTATTTTTAAAAAAATTGTTTCAAAGTTATCCTATTGTTGTTTTATGAACAAGGTAGTTTTGTACTATAAAAAAATATACGAATATAATAATTATTTCAATTGTCTAGAGTCGAAATAGAATATGTATTCATGATGAAAGAACTCATCACACAAACTGAAATCTTTTATTAATCCCCACATGGGTTATTAGAATGATGAATCAGTTTCTAATTGTTCTATGTATCCTAATGGTGATGTAAAATATCATACACTATAACTTTTATAGTTGAACAGTGTCCAAAATGGTTTAATAAGGGTTTAATATTCCATGTCCTTCAATGTTTCTCTTTAATGGCGATTTGGTCAGGTTCAAATCATATTTCAAAGCATCCATTGTGTTTTTTAGGTGATGAGATGTGCAGATCGGGTCAACAGATTCTTGGTGGTTAGTTTTATACTACTGAGAATAGAGATGTGGTTGATTTTTAAAAATGATCCTTTGATTCCACCATCGTTCATCACAAACCATCTCCTAGATTATTCTTTATTTTTTCACCTCGTGTGGTCTTGAACAAATAGTCTCATTTTCTATCATTTTCTTCTTCATATAATCCTTCTATATTCCCTTTTTCTTATGAGACAATGTCATCAGACAATGGTCTTGGGAATCTAGTTATTGTAGTTCATATAATTCCACCACTTCTTATTAATGATATATATTGAGCATTGGGATTCTAGATGTTTAAGAGTGTTGGAAATAATTTCCTTTATATTTAACAAATTGTTTTTATTGACAAGTATTTATAATTTCTATGGTAGACCCTACAAAATGTATTAACCATATATCCTATCTTTCATAACATATGGTTTTCTTATATTTCATGCTTATAAATGTGTCGACGACCTATATGTAAATATTTTAAAACATTAGAATCATTTATAGAATATATGGAATCTTTATCTGGTCATATTATGGAAATGATGAAGATAAGAGGAAGAGATAACATCTTTATATATGTTTATAGAAAGTGTTATGTGGAACAAAATGATAACTTTTGGCGAAGCCTCTCAAATTATAAACCATGGATGCTCACGTGTGTTATATATGTTGATTTAAATACAATATAGGACCCCAATAAAAATAAATTATGATATATATACTCGATTAAATCTATGAAGGATTTCATTACTTTAATGGCTTTATATGGATCGATGGATCTCCGATTTTCTGGTAACAAATATTCATGGTGTAATAATACCAATGACAGCAGGATCATTTTGAGTTTTTTTTTCCTTTTTTCACCAACCTATGTTATGGATTATTTTACTAATAATATAGTCACTCACCATACATGTGTATTATCAGACCATTTTCTACTTGTGGTATAGAATATGAAAGACAATAATAGAGTGGAAAACCTTATTTTCTCAAGAAACAAGGTCAATATTGATGGATTTCGACAAATGGTTAGTGATTCCAAGAAATATCCACTCTGAAGGACACCTTTTGATAGGTTCATTATGGGAATCTAGTGGTTGAGGAACGTGTTATAAGAATGGGTTTCGAGAAGGAAAATAAATAACACTATCTTTGAGGAAAAATAATAGGGAATTGAAAGGATTAAAGAGAAACATTCATAGAACATGGATGATGATGTTTTAATTACCAAGAATGAAAAAAATATAATTGGAGGTGATTTTATTTGGGATTTAATGGAATTAAATGGAATGATCAAGAGAGTTTTGGATTTATGAGGGGGACTGAATCATGTTATACATTTAGGCATGTATAATGGATTAATGGTAAACATAATTAATAATTTTAATGTATAAGATTAGTATGACATGTGAGATATCAATTTAGAATGATGATTGGAGTTGGGTAACATTTATGGACTTATGGTGTGAACAATGATATTCAAAGGTAGTTGGATTGTGATCTCTCTAGATGAGTACAAATTTATGGGCTACATCCCTGGTGTTGTGGTGGATGATTTAAATGACCGATTTGAAGCCTTTCATGAAGAAAAGTATATCCAACATGTTGTTATTAATAAGAAACAAGGTAGTGTTCCATGATCAAAAGGGTTTTTGTGCTATTTTTTATTGGATTCATGGTATATTAATAAGATATTCGAATGGAGTTAGTGAGTGATTTCATTAAGGGTGGAGATCTTCCGAGTGAGTCATAGGAAACCCGATTTGTGATGGTTACACAGGTGAAATGTCCTATTAGCATTATCCATTTCAACCAATATTCCTTTTGTAACCATGACTAAAATATACTTTCAAGAATATTGAATAGAATAATATATAGTATGATTTCCTGAATTGTTTTAGAGGATAAACATGGATTCATAAACGAATGGGGTGTCCAATAACCAATATATATTCCATAGTAAATAGTATTTGATTATGATATGAAATCCACCTGTAACATTATTATCATAAATGTAAACAATGAAATTTAAAATCACATTCTTTATTGGATCTTCATTTTTAGGGTCATGTAGAAATATGGGTCTAAATAATGGGTTTTTGAACACTATTTCGGTTTTAGTCATCCTCATGGACTTTTGTTTCCCTCGTGGGGAAGGGATTCATATTTCTCAATCTAGTTAGTGGTCTCATGTGAGGAAATTATTCTCCCAAGTCTCTTTTCTATGCATCAGGAGTCTCTCCCATGGAATTTTAAATGATGTATAAAATATAGTTCCATATTCCATATATAAATTATATTGGAAATAGGATGATTTTACATCATATTTTTATAATGAAATCCATTTTTTCAGAAATTTTAGGTAGAGATCAATTAATGTCCTAAAAATAATTTTGGACAATGAAAAAAACCAAAGTGCCCAAATGATTAATCTAGAGAAAATCAATAAGTACATATCTAACATGTACTTAGATAGACACATTATAATTATTAAATGTTCAAAATGTAATTATTTAATCTACTAATGACTAATCTTGGTTCCCCCATTTATAATTGAAGAATCAATAAGACTAAGTTTTAATGAATAAAAAACTTAATTATAGAGCATATTTCTATTTGAAAAACATGAAACCTTTTATTGGTTTGTGCATCACACTAGAAAATAGTTTTCATTCATCTATCCCATTTTAATGTTCTGTGAATTATTAAATTCTGAAAGTTACCACAAATTAAATAAAAAATATTATTGAAATTTCATTATGGTATTCAAAAAAGGATAGGATATAGAACTAGGATTCATGAAGGTGCGTTGAAAATCTGATTTCGGATAGTGGAATCAACTTATGTAACTTTTTGTAATCCATGTAAGATATATAGGAAGTAATGGAGTGGAATATTTTTTAAGTAAATTTGAAATGATTATGGCTAAAAAAATTGGGAAAATAAGTATTGTAGTGAGAGGTATACCAATGCCCAGAGAAAGAATGCACTATCATGGTACGTGATTGAACAACTCAAAACTCTAAAAGAAAAGATTATGTGGGTGGTGGGAAATAGTCATAATAATTTATGGACCGATATATGGTTGTAGATTTAAAGAATCGATACAAAGACACACATTTGAATATTATCCTCATTGTCTAGATGTTATGGGAAACAATAGTTAACTACTAATTAAAACGTGAAGAAAATAGGAATAAGAGTTTCCTCTCAGTGTTTGTGTTGTATGTCTTCAAAATATGAATCAATTTGGCATCTATTCATCAGAGGGGATTGGACAGTAGAAATTTGAAACTGTCTTATCCACTGCATGGAAATTGATAGGGGTTTTGACCCCATTTCATATTTCTATGAGTCATGGAATCATATAACCAAATATAATCATGTTCAAGTTAATTATTGTACAATCATGATTGTTGTAGTGTTCCAGATCATCTGTGATGAATGAAATAGTGTGAGAGAAGGAACTTTCTACTCAATCCTATTAATTCATGTTCAACAAAAATATTTATTGATTTATATGGGATTCCTACCTCATAGTGATTTCTCACAGTTTTTGTTCTGATGCTATATCCCAAGAGCAGGCATGCAGGATAAATGAACATGAAGAGATAATCAAGGGTAATGTGTTAGTTTTTTCACTCCCACGTTAGTGTTGAAACACAATGTGGATATTTCATTTTGAGTTTATATTTTTAGAGGTTTTGAACTTTTTCTTGGTATAAGAGTGTCTATTCTTTTTGGTTTCAACACCTACTATGGACGAGACATCTCTATCTGAGTGGATGAAAGGTCAATGGATTGTGTCCTAAGGATTTGAATATTATACAACATTGGCATTACGGAGGTTGAATATTAATCCAATGTGATGGTGGGGATTTTCTTTTGTAAGGGTATACCTCTTTGTGAATTCTCTTATATCATTATGAATTTAATGAGGATTAGTGATCAAGGGATTGAAGGTGAACACACATAGTGGTAATGACATTTTATTACTGATAAATTGGAAGGTAATTTGGGATCCAAAATATACTTCCACTGTGTAATTTTGCAGTGAAATTATTTAAAAATATTTCATCATATTTGATAGGAGAGACTCTAATGGTCCTGAAAATATCCACCCTCATGATGATTTAAATTCTAATCATTATAAAATTTAAAAAAATTAATTTACAGTTAGAAAAATATGAACGGAATGAACAAAATTTCATGTAGAAATGGAATCTCAATGCTTTGAATCATCTTTTATATGTTTCCAATTTTTATTTAAATGAAATTTTGTGCATAATATTTTTGTAAACCTTAATATTTTAAATATGCAATTATAAACAGAAAGTAGTACATCAATCAAGAAAAATTAGAAGTGAATTTTTAAAAAATATTTTCAACTATGATGACATACTTTAATATTAAATAATCTTTACCAAGGATATGATCCAACAATACCACTCACTTTCATTCTAACAATATCATATAATGATTTATGTTTTATTTAATGAATTCTATTTTTTACAATTCCTATGTAAGTAATTTTTAATCCATGAAGAATCATGTTTATTTTTCATAGGTTATTATTCAGTTAAATGATAAAATATATATTAAACCCATTAATTTGACATTGTTTATGATTTTATGAAATGTTTATAAACCTTAATTCAATTTCACATGTTATGATATGATTATTTTATTATGATCATGTGGCATACATATGGATGGTATCATAATGTGATGTGTGGACCTTGAATTATATATCCCTCCATTGAATTGGGAAAATATTGATATGTAATGACCTACCAATTCTCATTGTCTTGAGAGCTCAATGAGTCATTACTAGGCCTTAAGCAGTATCCCCATGTTGCCAATGGCTGGTAATAATTGCTTAAGGGTTTCAAAACAAATGGGGGATGATTTACCATTTTAGAACATACAACTGAACTAACAATCATAACCCAACTAATCAACTAAATGATGCATGATAACAACTAAGAAAACTCAACCATTTATTTTATCATAAACCAACTAAGAGTACCAAAACAGAAACCAAAAAAAAATCATAGTAAACAACAGAATGACAAACTAAAAGACTACAAGATGACAACCCAACTTCATTCTCCACCAGCTCCAAGCTCCAACATCATGAACCAGCCCAAGTATAACGAAGTTGTGCTATAAACATGTGACACATTACCTTTGCCAACATCCTGGTATATGACATCTGCAAATGCACCAACGTGCCAAAGCATGGGATGAGTAATGAAAAACATTAGGTTTTCCATGATGACTTCCCCACCCATTCCTCTAGGATAAATCATTTTAGTGCATTTATATAAAAAAAAATTATATAAAACAATTCTGAAACAGTTCACAATATAACATGTTCCATGTCAAAGACATTTCCTACAAAACCCATATTTCTCAATAAAAGAAACCAAGAAAATTTTCCAATCAAATTCTCATTTCCATTTTGGCACATTTATTTCATTTCACATATCCACTCAACCAACCATTTCACAACCCGTGAAATCAACTCTGCATGAAATGTTATTATAGTTCCATAATCATGAGTAGTTTCTCTTCGGTCAACCAAGTCGGCATAAGGTAATTATTCCCCATGTGTCGATACAACTTTGGCACTGAGCACAAGGTAATATTTCAACCAAGACTCGTAAATGCAATATAAACACACTCACCCAGTACACCCAAAAAACACACCATTCCAACCATGCCAAAACCATTTCAATAAAATATCCCATTTATTGAAAACCGTTTTCCCACCAAACATGTTCCAAATCCAGAAAATCCATATTTTAAAATAACCATTTTAAAATAAACCAAAATACTTTTCACAAACCATTCTTCCATTTTCCCTAATTCCATCTAAACCCCAAAATCATTACTAAAGATGATTTATAACAAGCCTTTTACCACAATTTCATAATCAAAACCAAGAAATTAAATAAATTTTAACTGAGCCTCCAAGTTCTAAGAAAGGGGAATCGAGAGTGAATCCACCTACCTTAACAAATTAGTTAAAACCAAGCAACAGATGAAGAACGCTCAAGAACACCGAGTTGATTCTCCCAAACCCCTCCTTAGATCTCATATCCTAACACAACCAAGACCAAAACTCACCATTTTTTCTATTCCCACACATTGATCTACCCATAAAAGAAATATATCTTGGTAAACATGGGAGGAGGAGAAGTAGGTCAAAGTAGATCTATGAAAATGATCATGAATGAAGGAGAATGATCACATACCTCAAGATTTCGACTTCGATTCGCTAAGAGAAGCCATTAAACTGCCTCCGGAACGCTTGGTAGAATTTTTCCAACCATCAAGGGAAAGTAATATCTTGTTATGGCTGATTAAGATATTTAATGTTGAAGTTAGAGGTAAAAACGAGCTAGATCAACAATTTAAGGATCTAATTTATGTGCATGCACGGTTAGTCCGCACAGTTGAACAATCGTTGTGCTAACCGTGCATTAACTACTGCCTCGGTCTCCCTTCTCGCACATCCTCATCGAATGGTTTCCCATAAATGTGAGCCGACCATGTGGAAGCCATAGCCGCCCATGTCAGCCACGCACAGTTTGTTCACACGATTTAGACAAACTGTGCGCCACCCATGTGACTTCCCCTTGGCCTCAAACTTCAATCCAGGATCTCCAGACTCTACCTTACATCACCCTTAACTTTTAAAACCAATAAAATCATCATGTAAGGGTTAAAAAACAGAAACCGGAGGTACTACACTCTTCCCACCATTTTCCTTTCCGTCCCCGAAAATTTGAATACCATTGCTTGTCTAAAAACGTTCTGGCCAATAATCTCTCATTTCTTTCTCACGTTCCCAAGTCTCTTCTTGAATCTTACCATGTTCCCACAAAAAACCTTACTAGACTGATGCTTTTTCCACGCAAGACTTTATCCAGCCTATCCCCAATCAGCACCGGGATATGTACCAACGATGTATACAACTCTCAGTTAACGTGATCCCATCTAATCGCATTGTCAGGATCGGGTTGAAGATTTTTCAACAGAGATACATGGAACACATTCTGCACTGAACTGAACTGTGGTGGTAATTCCAACAGAAATTCCACCTCTCCAACAAGATCCAGTTTCTCAAAAGGGCCTATATATCTAAGAGATACTATTCGATTCTTCCCAAAACAACGATGTCCAATCCTTGGAGAGATTCTAAAAAAGACATGATCACCTACTACGAATAACAACGGTATTCAACAATGTTCTACATAAGATTTATGATGACTCTAATCCATCTCCATATTCTTTCTAATCAACTGAATCTTATCTATTCTTTCATGGACAAGGCTCGGACCAACTAGTGAGGTCTTACTTGTTTCCACCCAACATATTGGAGAAATACAAGGATGCACATACAGTGCTTCAAACGAAGCCATGTGTATTGATTCATGATAAATTTTATTGTGTGAGAAATCCACAGAGGGAATATGATCCTCCCATGCCCACCGAAATCCATTACACAAGCCCAAAACATGTCCTCCAACGTCTGTATTGTCCTTTCAGATTGTCCATCCGTTTGAGGATGACACACCGTACTCATATTCAATTGAGTTCCCATAAATTTCTTTACGGATCGCTAGAAACAAGATGTGATCCTCGGATATCTGTCTGAAACGATTGAAACTGGTATTTCATGTCTCTTTAACACTTCTCAGATATTGATTTTTGAAGGATATTCTACCATATGAGTTTCATGGATAGGGATAAAATGGGCCAACATGGATAGAAGATCCACTATCACCCAAATGGAATCATGTTTCTGGACCATTCTTGGAAGACCTGTAACAAAATCCATTGTTATCTGATCCCATTTCCACACAGGGATAGGTAAATATTGAAACATAACATCGGTTCTCTAATAGTATGCTTCAACCTGCTGAAAAGTTATGCACCATGAGACGAATTCATCCACCTTCCTTTTCATGCCTCTCCACCAAAATTTCACCTTCAACGCCTTATACATCTTTTGTGTACCCGGATGTGCAGCCCATCTGGAGTGGTGGTAAGCTTGAACGATTTTTTCCTGAGCAGTTAATGGTACAACCATCCAATCTTGAAACTGCAAAACTAAACTATCATTTAACTTCAATTATACAATGGTCTCCCCACCATTTTGTTTTGAACTCATTGAAACACAGCCTACATAGGATGTCTGTGCCTCCTTTACTATCTCCATAAAATCAGGAACAGTCTCAATAAGAAAGAAACCAGAAACATCACCTCGGTCTTCACATTCCACATGCATGTCGGCTAATACCGACATAAACTGCCATTCATCTGATGCTTCTTTCGCCAAATGAGCATACCACTTTCTGCTTAAAGCATCGGCCACTGAATTTCCCTTACGCGGTGTATACATCAATTTAATGTTGAGCATTTGAAGATACTCCTTCAATCTCCTCAGCCTCAGATTCAAATCTCACTGTGAGAAAATGTGTTTCATGATTTTTTGATCTGTAAACATAGTAAATTTCTCATCAAAGAGATAATGATGACAAATCATCAAGGCATGGAAAACTGTAGCTAACTCCAAATCGTGTGTTGGGTAATTCTTCTCCTGCACCCTCAACATACATGAACCATAAGCAACAACATGGTATCCTTGCATTAGAACACATCCCAACCCTGTTCCGGAAGCATCACATTACCCCACCTACACTTCTACTGATTCAGGAAAGATCAAGATGGGTGTTGATGCAAGGTGATGTTTCAACTCTTGAAATGATATCTGACATTCTTTAGTCCATTGAAATGGGCAGCTTTGTTTTCCAATGATGTCATATGTGAAGCTATTCTAGAGAAGTCTTGCAAAAAGCGTCAGTAATAACCAGCTAGACCAAGAAAACATTGTACTTCAAAGACATTTTTCTGTGTTTTCCAATAAAGAACATATTCTATATTTTCTGGATCCACTGAATCACCATTCATAGAAACAACATTTCCTAGAAAGAGTACATCTTGTATCTAAAAATTGCACTTTGATTGTTTGGAATACATCTAATAGTCACTCAAGATTTATAACATTATCTCCATGTGTTTCTCATGATCATCCCTTGTTCTTGAATACACCATTATTTCATCCACAAACACCACCAAAAAAGAATCCAGATATGGATAAAATATCTGATTCATCAAATCCATGAATAGAGCTGGTGCGTTGATAAGACCAAAAGGCATGAATACATATTTTTAGTGGACATATATTCTTTTGAAGGATGTCTTCAGAATATCCTCCTTCTGAACTCGCAACTGGTGATATCCTGGCCTTAAGTCAATCTGAGAGAACCAATGAGCTCCCCGTAATTGATAAAACAGGTCATCAATGCATGGAAGTGGATATATTTTCCTTATCATAACTTCATTAAATTTAAGATAATCTACACATAGCCTCAATATTCCATCTACTTTCCTTATAAACAAAACAGGTGCTACCCACAGAGGCAACCTTGGCCGAATGAATCCTTCACTTTCCAGTTAATCCAACTGAACTTTCAATTCCTTTAACTCTATTGGTGTCATCCTATAGATGGAAGTGATATAGGACTGGTCCCCGAAAGGAGATCAATCGAAAACTCCACTTCTCCCACAGGTGGTAACCCAGAGATGATTTCAGGAAAAAACATCATGAAATTGATCCACAACTACTGGAATACTGTTATTTACGATCTCGTCCATTGATTCCATGTTTAACACAACCAAGTTGTAAGAGATAATTCCAACTAATAGTTCCAACAAGCCCTTTACACCTTCTATCACCACTATTTCTTATATAAAGAGATGCTTGACGCCCTTCCCAGTCATGAATCTGACTATTCTACTATTACAGTTGATGTGAGCCCTAAACTCTATCAACCAATTCATAACTAGGATATTATCATAGACATCCATATCCATTACTGAGAAATCACATATCACCTCAACTCCATCAATAGTTATAGAACATGCTCTACACATGAAGGCTCTATATTTTCTATCACCGAGAGGAGATTTTTGTTTTATCAAAGAAGGCATCATTAAAATTTTTAAGTTTAGAAATGCAGCAATATGAGAAGCATGAAAAGAATGTGATGAACCAGTATCGAACTACACTTGCATGAGGGTAGAATTCAACGAAATCATACCTGTCACCGTAGGCAGTCTAGACTGGTCATCCACAATCACCTTTTTAATCCAAACAATTGCTTTGTTTCTGCACTTTTCTCCTTATTTCCTTGTTGAGATTTCCCTACTGGAGGAGTCCTGGTATTCTTGGAATTACCATAGTGAGCTCTGTTCTGTTGGCGAGACTGATTTTTTTGTCCTTGCCCTGTCGATGTATAAGATGCATGTGACACCTGAGAAGTGTCATGAACACCCAATCATGGAGCACTGCAACAATATCGCTGAAGATGTCCCATATTTTTGCAATTTTTCCATGCTCTTGGTGGTGCTGTACAATCTCGTTTCATGTGATCAATAGAGCTACATTGAAAACACCTAGATTTCATCATGGGTCATGGAAGAAGATTCATTGATCCAACTGTCTGATTCTGATTTTCACTCCCACGATGGATGTAGGTGTCCCTCATCCACATGTACACAGCATTAGAGTTCCCACCCATTCCTGTGGGTATCATCATACATCCTCCTCCCATAACTCATGATCTGTCTCTTTCAGCTACATTTTTTTGTTTACCATCTCCATATAATCCGTAATACATAAACAACTATATATGAAAAGAATCTCCTGTCACAACCCTGATTTAAAGATGTGTGCCTTCAGCAACGCACTTGTAACAACATCCAGTGCAAAGCACACTAAATTCATGAATTTATCGGCATACATCATGACAGATAGATTCTAATGCTTCATGCTGAAAAATTCAGTGGTCCTATGGATCTCAAACGTTTGAGGATAGAATTGTTTATTAAACAATTCCTGATATTCCTCCCATACCAGGCCTTGATCCTCCTTAGCCCGCACTACCAGCTCCCACCATTGTTGTGCAAGATCCTCCAATATATACATCGCCAACTTTACATTCAGTTTTGTAGGGGAGACGATGAAGTCGAAGATTCGATTCATCCTACTCTGCCACAACTCCTCTCTTTCTTGTTCAGAATCACCCCAAATGATGGGTGGGTTCTTCTTATGGAACTGGGGGGAATGGTTTACATTTCTTGACTCATCCTTCTAATTCCCTGTGTCTATAGCCTGAAACACATGAACTATACTTTGTACTAGATGCTCATTCACATGTGGCTCAGGTGAGACCACATTCTCTGCAGCCTCTTCGTTTGGTTTCAATGATGCCTAATGGGTGCCATCTTCTATAAAAATAATGCACCTCGTTTTTCTCACTTCCTAAAATTGAAGGCTTAGCATTTTAAATTTTTTCACATTATCTATCACAACATTGTTCTCAAAACAGCCATTTTCCATGTTCAACCATTATTAAAAACATTCAACATACTTATTGAAAATTAACCCATTTTCAAAATACACCAAATAACCTGTTTTCAAAGTCTTTTAGTTGAAAACAATTTCTGCATTTTAAAAAAAATGGAAACTTACACCAAACCCTTACTAATTTTTCACAATGAGATATGAAATCATAGTGGGAAGTCATTACTCTACAAACGCATGTCATGCTTATCTCATTGTATTAACCCGTGACAATGAGATTTCCAACATTCTAGAAGTGTATCCAAAAAACATATGTACCCAACACCCTGGTAACATGAAGTTCAGCATAAACGGGTTAGCTACATCATTTTATGCTATTCATTTCATGTTTCGACAATCCTAATCCTCTCTAATATGACCACCCAAGGAATAGACAATAAGGAATTTCAACTCCATGACCAAGAACATCGATGAAAACTTGTTAGGAAAGGACTGAAAAAGCTGATACCATTTGTAATGACCCACCAATTATAATTGGCTTGAGAGCTCAATGAGTCATTACTAGGACTTACGTGATATCCCCAAGGTGCCAAATACTAGTAATAAATGCCGAAGGGTTTCAAAACAAATGGCGGACGATTTACCCTATAGAACATACAACAGAACTAACAACCTTAACCAAACTAATCAACTAAATGATGCTTGATAAAAACTGAGACAACTCAACCATTTATTTTATCATAAACCAACTAAGAGTACCACAGTGGAAACAAACACTTTATCTGAGTAAACAACGTAAATACAAACTAAAAGACATCAAGATGACAACCCAACTCCATGCTCCACCAGCTCCAATATCCAACATGACAAACCAGCCCACATATCACGATGTGGGGCTATAAACATGTGACACATTACCTTTTCCAACATCCTGGTATATGACATCTGCAAAAGCACCAACGTATCAAAGCAGGGGGTGAGTAATGTAACTCAGTTGGTTCTCCCTGATGACTTCCAAATGCATGCCTCTAGGATAAAACATGTTAGCACATTTATATAAAACAATTTATATAAAACAATTCCAAAACAGTTCACAATATAACAAGGTCCATTTCAAATCCATTTTCCATCATAACCCATCTTTCTCAAGAAATGAAACCAAGAAATGATTCCAATCAAATTCATATTTCCTTTTTGGAACATTCATTCCATTTAACAAATCCACACAACCAACCATTTCACAACCCGTGAAATACACTCTGCATGCATCGTTATGACAATTCCATAGTCATGAACAGTTTCTCATCGACCTACTATGTCGTCATAAGGTAATTATTCTCCATGGGCCTCTACACCTTTTTCATAGACCACAATGTCATTTTTCAACAAAGCCTCATAAATACAACATGAACGCACGCACCCAGTATGCCCAAAAAACACACCATTCCAACCATGGAAAAACCATTTCAATAAAACATCCATTTTATTGAAATCCTTTTTTCCACAAACCATTTTCCAAATCTAGAAAATCCATATTTTAAAATCTCTATTTTAAAATCACGAAACCAAAAAACTTTTCACAAACCATTATTTTATTTTCCATTATTACATCAAAAACCATAAATCATCACTAAATAAGATTTATAACATGCATTCCACCACAATTTCACAATCAAAACCAAGTAATTAAATCAATTAAAACTAATCCTTCACTTTTTAAGAATGAGGAATCAAGAGTGAAGCCACCTAACTCAACAAAATAAGAGAAACCAAGCAACTGACAATTAACGCTCAAGAACTGTGGGTCGATTCTCCAAAAAACCCTCCTTTGATCTCTTATCCTAAGAAATCCATGACCAAAACTCATCATATTTGGAATCCACACACATAGATTTATCCATAACGGGTGTAGATCTTGGATACTGAGGGAGAGGATAAGTAGATATAAGTAGATATTACAAAAAAAATCATCAATGAAGGAGAACGATAACATACCTGAAGAATCCGGCTTCGATTCGCCAAAAGAATCCATCGGATCGCCTCTGGAATGCTTGAGAGAGGTTTTCCAACCTTCAAAGGAGAGTAATCCATAGATATGGCCTTTTAAAAGATTTAATGAAGAAGTTATAGGTAAAAATGAGTTAGATCTACAATTTAAGGATCTAATTAAATTGCAAGCACGGTTATTCCGCACTGTTTGACAAACTGTGCGATAACCGTGTGTTGGATACTACCTCGACAACCCTCCTCAAACGACCACTTCACACAATTTCCCTTCACTGTGCACTGACCGTGCGGAAGCCACTGCCACCCAAGTCATCATCGCATGGTTTGGTCGCATGGTTTAGACAAATTATATGTCGCCCGTGCGACTTCCCCTTTGCCTCAAACTTCAATCCATGATCTCCCAACTCTTCTGTATGTCACCCTTATCTTTTAATACCAATGAAAGCATCAAGTAAATGTTACATACTAAAAACCAAGGGTACTACAAGATATCTCATGAGGAAATATATATATTTATGGGAATTTATCCCTTTTTAGTATAAGGGTATACCAACTATGATAGTGTCTAGAGTGTAACATGACAAATTTTATGGAATAGGGTGTTCACCAAATCCACTATGATAGTCTTGGAAGTGATACTGTCCTATTATTGAATTTTTTAATGCTTATTTGTATTAAAAATATATAATTCACATTGTGATGTTATGTTGTCATTCCTCCTATTCTTTGAGTCTTTTATGATTCATACTTTATAAAAAACCGTGATTTATTGTAACACCCCATGTAAATAAAGAATATGACATTTTTATATTTATCCTTATTTGAGGATAAATGGTAATATTATTTTAAAAGGGAACTCTATGCTTGATGGATTACCCAATACGCAACAACTAGTGCCTTTGAAATCTTACGTTGCACTGTAATAATAAAATAATTTGATTTAGAATGGTAGTTAACACCTAACCATTGTAATGACGGGAATTAACAGAACTAACTATAAAATGATTATATATGTTTTTCAAATATTTTTACTTGTATCCAATAAATGGTAAAGGCTTAAAATGCAAATGAATCCAATTTTAAGAATTAATCTTCTAATATTCTTTAAAAGGTCGATTAACCACCTTTTGATGGTGAAACTCTCTTAAACCTTTTTTTGACAATTTTATATGTTATAATTGACAAAATAAAAATCTTTTTAGAATCGGGTCATCAAAATTTACTTTGTATAAATTTTTGGTACTTTTCCGATAATGTTCATTTTTTAATGAATAGTGAAAAATGTTGTATTTTAATTCAAAACCTCTTTTTAATCTAATTTATTTATATGATTAGATTATCTTTTTAATTGATTTTAATGTGAAATTAGAATGTATTTTTACCATTAAATAAAATAGTGGTCATTGGAATTGATTTTACATTGAAATTGGACTTAAACTAGTGCCAATCTTTTAATAGATATTGTTTCTTAAAGACACGCTATTTGTTTGGACAGCATGAATTAATTATTAAATTAATTAATTCAACATATATGTTTTGAATTTTGTAAAAAATACATCATTTTTTAATTCATAATATCAAATATTTCTTAGGGTGAATATTTGGTATTTTTCTGAAAAAAGGTCAATTTTTTATGAATAGTGAAACCACTAAGTTGTAGTTAAAGAAACTGATTTTTCGTTTAAATGAAACTTGGCCACTTCTGTGATTTGATTTTCCAAACTCTGACATACATGGTTTTCATTAAGATGTAATATTTGGTTCAATTAGATTAAAATAATTTTTTTGGTAATAGTAACTTTAAAGTTTATTAATCGCAATTAGAGGTAATTAGTATAGATTAAGGTAAAAATAATGTTTTCATAATATGAAATGACCTAGACACATGTCCTACCCTTATTGGATGTGTCCTGGCCGACCAAGGCAATCCATGGGTCAACATGGGGACCCCATGGATCCACTTTGGTAGGAAAATGACATTAATAACTTTTTATTTAATGTTAAAATAAAAATGTCAAAAACTGAGTTGTTTTTCGAAAATAATTTTTAAATGGGGTAATACAAGTTATATTTTTGACTATAAATATTAATTAGAAATCTATAATATTTTCCTAAATCATGATATTTTTTTTATACTTTTTAGACATTAAATAAATTAAATTACTTATGACACCGTGATGATGCATCATTTACCTCATTATTTAAAAATTTAAATAAAATGAAAAGATAATGTAAAATATAAGAACTACACATGTCAAAAACCTGTTGGATGGGTGTATTTATAAATCTTATCACCTTTTTCTAGAAATATATATTTTTCGGACCTTTAAAATCCGAAAAGCATTTTATAATAAAGCAACCTTTTATAACTTCCCAAGAGTGCCCCTCCTCTCCTCTAATAAAAGGCCCCCAACTCTACCACCTTACCCACTCCTCTAAACCCTTTGTCTCGGCCAACCACTTCCCACTTTGTCTCTCCAAATCCCTCTATTACTCCTAAAAGCCTCACTTTGGGAATAATTCTTTCCATGTATGCCTTTGCGCTCAAATCAAAAAGAGTTACCCGATTTAAAGGTAATGCCTTCCCTGGTGTTCTTTTGTTTTATTTTGCTTCTCCAACCGCCTAAACTATTTTTATTTATTTCTATCATAAAAACACCAGTATCTCCAATATACTACAATTTTTTTATGAGGATTATTCGAGATACGCTAACACACTCCGTCATCTAATGGTTAAAGAACATACTGTTTCTGTGGATGGTGAATTTCTGCCTCACGAAACGATGATTGTTCAACACTCATATAACACCTTCAAAGGCGGATATTAAGATGTAACTATATTTATATATGATATATAATAGGTTTATGTATTCCTTATGCTTCTGTATTTTTCATTTGTGGAATACTGTTATGGTTTCCATTGTGGGTAAACACGATAATTTAATTTTAGGAAGTGTGGACTACCGCCCCCTCAATGTGATTTGATTCGTTAATGCCATATGTGGGATGTATAAAGGATGTATTTAATGATATTATATATGATATTATACTGGAATTATTATATACCTTTATATAATTATGATTTCACTCCATTAAAGTCTGGTATAGAAATGAATGCAGCGTTCATGCATACATACGGCTTACCGTCTCCATGAACAGTAAATTTCATTTCTTATCCCCAAATGTTATATACTACTATAAGTAAAAATATATAATGGATATATATGTCATATATTACATCCAAATGATGGATATAATTCTGTAATTATAATATATATATCTCCCTTTTAACTTTCATTCCAATAAAATGACAAAAAAAAAATGAAAGTATCGTTCATGCGTACGTACGGCCTACCGTCTCCATGACCGGTGCTTTTATTTTTTTATCTCCAAATGTTATGAAATGGTAATAAATGAATATATACTGGATATATATGATGTTTAAAACATTTATACTATTATGGAGATGATGTACCTATAACTACATGGAAAATTCTTTTCCAACAAGTTCAATTTTTACTCATGTACCGAACATCGACAAAAACGTCTGATATGAATTCAATTTTTTAACCAATTGTTATAACATTATAATATGTGATATGAACTGAATAATAATTTTTAATGGAGGTCCTTATGAAATTATAAAATGACCAAATTTTATTATTCATGAGATAAAATAACGATCGAGTAATGTCGGACACGAGGTAAGGGATCCAACCTCTCTCTTTCTTTTTAAGTACTCTATTTTATGTCATTTATTTTAATCTCATCTTTATTATGTTTGGGTATGTTATTTTATATTAATAATACTGTAAATATTATGTTCATATGATTATAGAACCTATTTTCTCTCATCAATACATTTTGGATGTTTTGATTGGCGTCGTTAGGCTGCCGAATTTTCGTAAGAGATCCTACCTCTCTCTTTCTTTACCCCCTTTTATGTCATTTCTTTTAAGCTAATATTTCTTATGTTTGGGGATGTTATTTTATATTCCTCATTCTATAATTATTATGTTCATATTACGAGAGACCCTACTTGATCTCAAAAGTCCATTTTTGGAAGTTTTATGTGGCGTCATTAGGCTGCTGAGTCTTCATAGTGGATTTTTCATCTCACTTTTATTCCCGTGAGATATATGCTACATTTTCCACAAATTCCTTTCAGTTGTGTATTTACTGACCATTATTCTAATGTATGTGTAATATAATTTCGTTTATGAGTAATTAAATCAATGTTTTGTAGTCCTTCTATCATGGGGGGTACGTTTCGAAAGTTACCGAAGTCGGTAAGGGAACCTTTCACCCTCCTCTTTTTTAAAGACATATATTGTTATGTCTTTTAATTTACATCTTATTATCCTGGGATATGTTCTTATATATCCTTATTGATGTAATTTTTATGTCCACGTGATGAGATACCATTCACTCTCTCATCGACTAATTTTCGGAATTATGAAGTGACTTTGTTAGGCTGTCGAATTTTTACAAGGGAACGTCTTAACCCAATTTCGATTTCTTTGGGTTCAACTTGTACTTATTGAACATGTCATCCAATTAATATGTGTGAATAACCTATTATTGTTTCAACCATAATATCAACTTATATTGTGTGTATTTATATTTTTTACACATAATTATGTGATAGATTTATCTTTAATTTAAGGATACCATCTTTATAATGGATTTCATTTCAATTTACATTTCTATTGAGACTTCATTGTTGTTATGCACCAATTCACTCTTATATGGATTGTATACTGTCCTTTGACATAATATATCATGAATCCCTTTATTCTCATGGTATTATAAAGTTCTGATTAAATGTTATCTCACAATTATTTGTATTCAACAGTCTCCCATTATTGTTAAAAACTCTTTAACAAAATTATCGTTTTAAATGTTTTAATGATTCATTATTCCAAATAATTATCATTAATATCCATGTTTTCAAAATGGGATTCAGTATTTATTTATATGCACATTAATGTTTTAAAATTATAATTCCATTAAAATCTTCAAAGTCGTAGGGGACACATGGATTCAAAAATCACTTTTGAAATATTTTTGAAAATGGATTGATTAATTCAATATCATGGAATTACTTATTTCAAATGAAATTTTGTTATTGAAATGTTTATATTTTCAATATTTTATGTGTAATGATGGTACTTGGGCATTTTACGGGTGGTTACGTGATAAACCATAATATGGGTGGTGTCGTGAATACCAGGACAGGTGGTTACGTCATAACCTCCAATGCATTGGGTATGGAAGTCGGTCGTATGGCTATTCCCATAAGTATGTGTGAAGGTCGACCGTATGGTTATTCCATTTAAGTATGTTTATGTCCCAAGTTAACTTTATATGTTATGTGTTCTTTATATGGGTTTTTATGGTAATCTTTTGGTTACAAAAGGTGTAAGTAATGATCTTTTATTCAGTGAAGAGTTTTTTTACTACTTCATAAAGGGGAAAAGAATTACTTTGGTAAAGTACTCATGGTTTACTTGTTGTTTTTGAAAAAATTATAGTTTTTCTTCTTGTGTATCATTTACTAGGCTTTTTATGCTCATCCCACATTTTTGAAATGTTTTCAACCGGACTTAAAGATGAATAGGGTCAAGGATGGGATCAAGGAACGACATTCTATCTAAATCATGGAACTAGAAATGATTCTTTTTAAGTGTTTTTTTTATTTTATGGAAAATTAGTAGAAGGGTCTACTATTTAATCTTTTGAGAGGTAATAGTTATGACCTAATTCTATAAAACTCTATACCTTAAAAGATCCTCTATGTGAATTATTCATTTAATTCATGATTATGTAATATTTAATGTTGGGGCCTTATAGTTGGTATCAGAGGTCGGTTTAGATAACTGTAGAGGTTAGGGTATTCTCTATGCCTAAGTTACATTACCATAATGGTTAGGATTTCATAAAGAGTCATAGTTTTTAGATAAAGTAAATGAGTAAGTACATTTTAGTGTTTATCTTCCTCAATAGTACATGATAATTTTGTTGATATACGCTCACTAACATTTCTATTTTTAGTAAATGGATAGATCTAGCAGGAACCAAAGTGACAATGGGTTTGATGGAAACAGTGGTGGTTCTCTGATTAAGAGACTGGTTGAAATGGGGGATTCAATGAGGAATCTCGTGATTGTGCTAAACCAACAATCAAGGAGTCATGATCAACCACTTCAACCTTGGTGTGTTCTCTAATGCATCTTGTACGAGATGTCCAACTCGATGTGGAAGTTCATGTAATAATTATAAAGGTAACCATTCGGGTTTATATGATCCTTACTTTTGAGGTAATTATGGGATACTATATGTTATGATAGAATATGAACGACATGAGAAAAACATGAGGTTAAATTATGTTTTGGTTATTTTTGAAAATCTTATCTCATTTTGGGGAATGTATTAAGAATTATATAGTTTTGGAAAAAGTACAACCCACAGACTGTGTGACAACCCGTCGCATCAGACAAAGCTGTGGGAATCGAACCCACAACCAAAGTGTGACTGGTTTTTTTCGTCTACCACTAGAATACGTGAAGTCCCTGGTTATTTTGACTAATTCATTTTAGTTAGATGATTTTAGGAATCAAGAGTAAGTTTATCTTGGGTTATCTATGGAAATGATTAACATATCATGGAGGATATGTGATTAGGTTAATTACTTTTCAATACGAGTCTTTAAGAGCAACTGATGTTGTTTGGAGATAAATGTTACGATTTAACATGGAAGACTATGTGGTTAAATCCTTCAAATATTTGGGTTTCAATCTTAGTTTGGATTACTTTTGGTCTTCGTTGAACATTGGGTCTTGTTGGACAAATTCTAGAGATTAAAAATATATTTCCCTTTTATAAAGGATTATCCTTTTTGAGTATTATCTGATCTCATACTAACATTTTTTGGATTTAGTTTTGGTTACGGTCAAAAGACATGGGATGTATACAATTATCTTTTGTGGATTAAGTGATTCTATAGAAGCTTATTATTTCCCTCTTAATGAGAACAAGTCTTCCTAAATACTCATCTTTTGGAGAAAATATGAGTTCGTGTAAGAAATATAGTAAAAGTTGAAATTCAACATGACAAGTAAGTATGTTTCCTTATGTAATAGATAAGATAAAAAATAAATTACTCAATGAAAAGTAACTTAAATTTTTTTTTGTCTGTTATCTTTTCCTACTGGGGATTCCTATACCGTTTAACCCATCACAAGTTTGTGATTTTTTCGTGGTTAACTTTATCCTAAACATGTTTTCTATCACACTCCCTCAGAACATGAACCTTTTCTTATTCTTTCATATCCATGTTTTCCCACATAGAATCCTAGTATGGGTTAACTCGGATGACCTTTGTACTTCTCATTCATTCTTTTAAAGTGATTGTTTTACTGACTCTTGTTCCGATGTGGGACATTCAATGAAGTTTCTGAGCCCAATTTTAAAATTGCGAGGACGCAATTCCCAAAAGGGGGGAAGGATATAACACCCCAAGTAAATAACGAATATGACATTTTTATATTTATCTGTAATTGTGAGTAAAATTTTAATATTAATTTAAAGGGAACGCTATGCTCGATGTCTTACCCAATACGCAACAAAGAGTTCCCTTGAAATCTTACGTTGCACTCTAATAATAAATAAATTTTATTTAAAATGGTAGTTAACACCTACCCATTGTAATGGTGTGAATGAACATAAGTAACTAAAAATTTATTATATATGTTTTTCAATTATTTTTACTTTTATCTAATAAATGGTAGAGGCTTAAAAATCAAATGAATCCAATTTTAAGCATTAATCTTCTAATATTCATTAAATGGTCGATTAAACAACTTTTGATGGTGAACCCCTCTTAAATCTTTTTTTTGACAATTTTATATGTTATATTTTACAAAATAAAATTATTTTTATAATAGGGACATCAAAATTTAATTTGTATACTTTTTTTTTATTTTTCTTATAAAGTTAATTTTTTTAATGAATAGTGAAAAATGTTGTATTTTAATTCAAAACCTCTTTTTAATCTAATTTATTAATATGACTACATTATCATTTTAATTTGTTTTAAAGTGTAATTAGAATATATTTTTTACCATTTAATCCAATAGTGGTCATTGAAATTGATTTAACTTTGAAATTGGACTTAAACTAGTGTCAATCTTTTAATAGATATTGTTTCTCAAAAACACGCTATTTGTTTTGACAGCGGGAATTAATTATTAAATTAATTAATGCAACATATATGTTTTTAATTTTGTAAAATAGAAATCATTTGTGAATTATGAATATCAAATATATCTTTGGGTGAATTTTTGGTATTTTATTGAAAAACTTCAATTTTTGATGAATAGTGAAAACACTAAGTGGTAGTTAAAGAAACTGAATTTTCATTTAAATGAAACTTTTCCAATTATGTGATTTTATTTTCAAAATTCTGACATACATGGTTTTCATTAAGAAATAAAATTTGGTTCAATGAGATTAAAATAATTTTTTGTTGAATACTAACTTTTAATTTTATTAATCGCGATTAGAGCTAATTAGTGTAGTTTAAGGTTAAAATAATGTTTGAATAATATGAAATGACATAGACACATGTCCTACCCTTATTGGATGTGTCATGGCCAACCATGAAAATCCATGGGTAATCTTGGGGACCCATAGAGCCACTTTGGTTGGAAAAGTACATTAAAAACTTTTTATTTAATGTCAAAATAGAAATGTCACAAACATGAATTGTTTTACTAAAACAAGTTTTAAATGGGGTTATACAAGGAATATTTTTGACTATAAATATTCATTATAAATATAAAAATATTTCCTCCATAATGACAGTTATTTTATAATTTTTAGACATTAAATAAATCAAATTAATTATGACACCATTATGATGTAGTGATTACCTCATTATTTAACGATTTAAATAAAATGAAAAGATAATGTAAAATCTAAGACCTACATATTTCAAAAACCTATTGGATGGTTGGATTCATAACTATTATAATCTTATCCTAGAAATATATAATTTTGGGTCCTTAAAAATTCGAAAAGCATTTATAATAAATTAACCTTTTATAACTTCCCAAGTGTGCCCCTCCTCACCTCTTATAAAAGGCCCCCACCTCTACCACCTTACCCACACCTCTCAACCCTTTTTCTCGGCCAACCCCTGACCATTTTCTCTCTTCACATCTCTCTATTACTCCTAGAAGACTCACTTTGGGTTGAATACTTTCCATGTAAGCCTTTGAGATCAAATCAAAATGGATTACCCGATTTAAAGGTAAAGTCTTCCCTAGTGTTATTTTGTTTTATTTTGCGTCTCCAACCCCCTAAACTCTTTTTATTTATTTCTTTCGTAACAAATCCAGTATCTCCAATATACTATTACGTTTTTACGAGGAGGATTCTAGCTACACTAACACACACCTTCATCTAATGGTTAAATAACATACTGTTTCCGTGGATGGCGAATTTCTGCATCACGAAATGATGATTGTTCAACACTCATATAACACCTTCAAATGTGGCCATTAAGATGTCACTATATTTATATATGATATATAATATGTTAAGGTTTTCCTTAATCTTATTTATTTTTCATTTGTGTCATACCTTTATGGTTTCCATTGTGGGTAAACATGATAATTTCATTTTAGGAAGTGCGGATTACCGCCCCTTCAAAGTGATTTGATTCGTAAATGCCATACTTGGGATGTATAAAGGATGGATTTAATGATATTATATATAATATTATACTGGAATTATAATATAAATTTATATCATTATGATTTAACTCTATTAAAGTATGAGATAGAAATAAAAGTAGCATTCATGCGTATGTACGGCTTACCGTCTCCATGAACGGTGCATTTCATTTCTTATCCCCAAATGTTATGTACTATTGTAAGTACATATATATAATTGATATATGTGTCATATATTAAATCTAAATGATGGATATCATTCTGGAATTATAATATGTATATCTCTATTTTAACTTTAATTTCATTAAAATGACAAAAATATTGAAATTATTGTTAATGCGTACGTACGGCCTACCATCTCCATGAATGATGCTTTTAATTTTTTATCTCTAAATGTTATGGAATGGTAAAATTGAATATATAATAGATATATATGATGTCTAAAACATTAATAATATTCTGGAGATGATATTTATTTAACTACATGGAAAATACTTTTCTAACCAGTTCAATTCTTACTCATGTACCGAACATCGACAAAAACGTCTGATATAAACTCACTTTATTATCCAATTATTAGAACAATATAATATGTTATATGAAATGAATAATAATATTTAAAGTTGGTCCATAAGCAATTATAAATTAACCAAATTTTATTATTCATGAGATAATAGAACGATCGGGAATTGTCAGACACGAGGTAAGGGATCCAACCTCTCTCTTTCTTTTTAAGTACTCTCTTTTATGTAATTTATTTTAAGATCATCATTCTTAGGTTTGGGGGTGTTATTTTATATTTATCATACTGAAATTTTTATTTTCATATGATTAGAGACCCTATTTTCTCTCATCAATACATTTTGTATGTTTTGATTGTTGACGTTAGGCTGCCGAATTTTCGTAAGAGATCCTACCTCTCTCTTTCTTTACTCCCTTTTATGTCATTTCTTTTAAGCTCATATATATTATGTTTGGGGATGTTATTTTATATTCATAATTATTTAATTTTTATGTTCATATTATTAGAGACCATATTTGATCACAAAAATCCATTTTTGGAAGTTTTAAGTGGCGTCGTTAGGCTGCCGAGTTTTCGAAAGGGATTTTTCATCTCACTTTTATTCCCGTGAGATTGATGGTAAATTTTCCACCATTTACATTGAGTGGTGTATGTAATGACCATTATTCTAATCATTGTGTAATATACATTCTTTTATGAGTATTTACATAAATGTTTTGTAGTCCTTCTTTCATGGGTTGTACGTTTCGAAAGTCACCCAAGTCGGTAATGGAACCTTTCACCCTCCTCTTTTTAAAAGAAATATTTTGTTATGTCTTTTAATTTACATATTATTATGTTGGGATATGTTCTTATATATCCTGATTGATTTAATGTTTCTGTCCAAGTGATGAGATACCATTCAATCTCTCATCGACTAATTTTATGAATTTTGAAGTGATGTCGTTAGGCTGTCGAATTTTTACAAGGGAACATGTTAACCCAATTTCGATTTCTTTGGGTTCAACCTGTACTTATTGAACATGTCATACTATGAATATGTGTGAATTAAATCTGATTGTTTCACACTTAATATCCACTTATATTGGGTGTATTTATATTTGTCACACAAAATTATGTTATAGATTTATCTTTAATTTAAGGATACCATCTTTATAATGGATTTCATCTCAATTTACATTTCCATTGAGACTTCATTGTTGTTATGCAGCAATTAACTATTTTATGGTCTGTATATTTTCATTTGAAATATTATATCATCTATCCCTTTATTCTCATGATATTATAATGTTCGGATTAAATTTTATTCCGCAATTATTTGTATTCAAGAGTCTCGCATTTTTTTATAAACTCTTTAACAAAAATATCATTTTAAATGTTTAAAGATTCATTATTCTAAATATTTATCATTAATCTCCATGTTTTCAAAATGGGTTTTAGTATTTATTTATATGGACATTTAAGTTTTAATATCATAATTCAATTAAAATCTTCAAAGTTGTATGGGACACTTTGATTCAAAAATCCCTTTTAAATGA
This sequence comes from Viscum album, assembly GCA_963277665.1. Taxonomy (NCBI): domain Eukaryota; kingdom Viridiplantae; phylum Streptophyta; class Magnoliopsida; order Santalales; family Viscaceae; genus Viscum; species Viscum album. Next base: position 723,740,784 of record OY728141.1, read on the forward strand.
TTTTTGAAAATGGATTGATTAATTCAATATCTAGGAATTACTTTTTGCAAATGAAATTTTATTAATGAAACGTTTATATTTTCAATATTTTATGTGTAATGATGGAACTTGGACATTTTACGGGTGGTTACGTGATAAACCATATGATGGGTGGTTCCATGAATACCAGGACGGGTGGTTACGTTATAACCTTCAATGAATTGGGTATGGAATTCGGCCGTATGGCTATTCCATTAAGTATGTGAGAAGTCGACCGTATGGTTATTCCATTTAAGTATGTTTATGTCCCCATTTACCTTTTTATGTTATGTGTTCTTTATATGGGTTTTCATGGTAATATTTTGGTTACAAAATGGGTAAGTAATGATCTTTTATTCAGTGAAGAGTTTTTTTTACAACCTCATAAAGGTGAAAAGTATTACATTGGTAAAGTTCTCATGGTTTACTTGTTGTTTTTGAAAAGCTTACAGTTTTCCTTCTTTTGTATCCTTTACTGGGCTTTATATGCTCATCCCTTGTTTTTGAAATGTTTTCCACCGGACATAAAGACAAATAGGGTCAAGGATGGGATCATGGAAAGAAATTCTATCTAAAACATGGAACTAGACATGTTTCATTTTAAGTGTTTTTTTTATTTTATGGAAAATTATTAGATGTTTCTACTATGTAATCTTTTGAGATGTAATAGTTATGACCTAATTCTCTAACACTCTAAACCTAAAAAGATAATCTATGTGAATTATTCATTTAATTCATGATTAAGTAATGTTTAAGGCTGGGGCCTTATAGTTGGTATCAGAGGTCAGTCTAGATAACATTAGATGTTAGTGTATTCTATATGCATAAGTGACATTACCATAATGTATAGGATTTCATAAAGAGTAATAGTTTTTAGATAAAGTAAATGAGTAAGTATATTTTAGTGTTTATCTTCTTCATTAGTACATGATAATTCTTTTGATATACTCACATTCACATTTCTGTTTTTATTAAATGGATGGATCTAGAAGGCCCTAAAGTGACTATGGGTTTGATGGAAACTGTGGTGGTTCTCTGATTAATAGACTGGATGAAATGGGGGACTCAATGAGGAATCTCGTGGTTGTGCTAAACAAACTATCAAAGAGTCATGATCAACCACATCAACCTAGGTGAGTTATCTAATGCATCATGTATGAGATGGAAAACTCGATGTGGAAGTTCAGGTAATAATTATAAAGGTAACCATTAGGGTTTATATGATCGATAATTTAGAGGTAATTATGCGCTACTATATGTTGTGATGGAATATGAACGACATGAGATAAACATGAGGTTAAATTATGTTTTGGTTATTTTTGAATATTTTATCTCGTTTTGGGGAATTTTTTAAGAATTATATAGTTTTGAATAAAGGAAAACACACAGACCGTGTGACAGCCCGTCGCGTCGGACAAAGCTTTAGGATTCGAACCCACAACCCAAGTGTGACTGATATTTATCACCTAACACTGGACTACGAGATTTCCCTGGTTAGTTTGACTAATTCTTTTTAGTTAGATGATTTTAGGAATCAAGAGTAATTTTATCATGGGTTATAAATGGAAATGATTAACCTATCATGGAGGATATGTGATTAGGTTAATTACTTTTCAATACGAGACTTTAAGAGCAACTGATGTTGTTTGGAGATATATGTTACGATTTAACATGGAAGACTATGTGGTTAAATCCTTCAAATATTTGGGTTTCAATATTAGTTTGGTTCACTTTTGGTCTTTGTTGACCTTTGGGTCTTGTTGGACAAATTTTGGAGATTAATAATATATTTCCTTTTTATAAAGGATTATCCTTTTTGGGTATAATCTAATCTCATACTAACATTTTTTGGTTTTAGTTTTGGTTACAGTGTAAAAACATGGGAAGTATATAGTTCTCTTTTGTGGATTAGGTGATTCTCCAGAAGTTGATTATAACTCTCTTAATGCGAACAAGTCTTCCTAAATACTCATATTTTGGAGAAATTATGAGTTCGTGTAAGAAATCTAGTAAAAGTTGAAAGTAAAAATGACAAGTAAGTATGTTTCCTTATGTTATAGTTAAGCTCGAAAATTAACTCCTCAATGAAAAGTAACATAAAAAAATGTTGTCCGTTAACTTTTCCTACTGGGGAATCCAATACCATTTAACCCATCACAAGTTTGTGATTTTCTGGTGGTTATCATTCCCCTAAACATGTTTTCTATTACACTCCCCCAGAACATGACAATTAGCTTTTTCTTCCATATCCATGTTTTCCTACATGGAATCCTAGAATGGGTTAACTTTGGTGACCTCTGTACTTCTATTTCATTCTTTTAATGTGATTTTTTATCGACTCTTGTTCCGATGTGGGACTTTCAATGATGTTTCCATGCCAATTTTAAAAATTCAAGATGCAATTCCCAAAAGGGGGAAGGATGTAACACCCCAAGTAAATAAAGAATATGAAATTTTTATATTTATCCATATTTGTGAATAAAATGATAATATTAAGTTAAAGGTAACGCTATGCTCGATGGATTCCCTAATAGGCAACAACGAGTTTCTTTGAAATCTTACGTTGCACTCTGATAATAGAATAATTTTATTTAATACAGTAGTTATCACATAACCATTGTAATGACGAGAATGAACAGAACTAACTAAAAAATGATTATATATGTTTTTGAAATATTTTTACTTTTATCCAATAAATGGTAGAGGTTTAAAATGTAAATGAATCCAATTTTAAACATTAATCATCTAATATTCTTTAAAAGGTCGATTAACAACCTTTTGATGGTGAACCCCTCTTAAATAATTTTTTTAAAAATTTTATATGTTATATTTGATAAAATAAAATTCTTTCTAGAATCGGGACATCAAAATTTACTTTGTATAAATTTTTGGTATTTTTCCGATAAAGTTCATTTTTTTACTGAATAGTGAAAAATGTTGTATTTTAATTCAAAACCTCTATTTAATCTATTTTTTTATATTTTTAGATTATCTATTAAATAGTTTGTAAAGTGAAATTAGAATATATGTTTACCATATAATCCTTTAGTGGTCATTGGAATTGATTTTACTTTGAAATTGGACTTAAACTAGTGTCAATCTTTTAATAGATATTGTTTTCTTAAAAACACGCTATTTGTTTTGACAGCGGGAATTAATTATTAAATTAATTAATTCAACATATTTGTTTTGAATTTTTTAAAATAGAAATAATTCGTGAATTCTGAATATCAAATATAGCTTAGGGTGTATTTTTTGTATTTTTATGAAAAACGTCAATTTTTGATGAATAGTGAAACCAATAGGTGGTAGTTAAGGAAACTGATTTTTCATTTAAATTAAACTTTTCCACTTCTGTGATTTGATTTTCAAAAATCTGACATACATGGTTATCATTAATATGTAAAATGGGGTTCAATGAGATTAAAATAATTTTTTGGTGAATAGTAACTTTTAAGTATATTTATCGCGATTAGAGGTAATTAGTGTAGTTTAAAGTAAAAATAATGTTATAATAATATGAAATGACCTAGACACATGTACTACCCTTATTGGATGTGTCAAGGCCGACCATGAAAATCCATGGCTCGACTTGGGGACCCCATGGAGCCACTTTGGTAGGAAATTGTCATTAATAACTTTTTATTTAATGTTAAAATGGAAATGTCACAAACATGAGTCGTTTTACTAAAAAAAATTAAATAGGGTTATACAAGTCATATTTTTGAATATAAATATTCATTAGAAATATAAAAAATATTTCTTACATCATAATATTTTTAATATAATTTTTAAACATTATATAAATTAAATTATTTTTGACACCAGGATGATGCAGCGATTACCTCATTATTTAACGATTTAAATAAAATGAAAAGATAATGTAAAATCTAAGACCTAAACATGTCTAAAACCTCTTCTATGGGTGGATTTCTAACTCTTGTCACATTATCCTAGTAATATATAATTTTGTTCCTTTAAAATCCGAAAAACATTTTATAATAAAGTATCCTTTTATAACTTCCAAAGAGTGCCCCTCCTCTCCTCTTATAAAAGGCCCCCACCTCTACCACCTTACCCACACCTCTCAACCCATTGGCTCGGCCAACCCCTACCCATTTTGTCGCTCCACATCTCTCTATTACTCCTAGAATACTCACTTTGGGAATTATTCTTTCCATGTAAGCCTTTGAGCTAAAATCTAAAAGAGTTACCTGATTTAAAGGTAAAGTCTTCCCTAGTGTTATTTTGTTTTATTTTGCTTCTCCAACCACCTAAACTCTTTTTATTTATTTCCTTAGTAACAACACTAGTCTATCCAATATACTATGATTTTTTTATGAGGAGTATTTGAGCTACACTAACACACACCTTCATCTAATGGTTAAAAAACATACTGTTTCTGTGGATGGTGAATTTCTTCCTCACGAAACGATGATTGTTCAACACTGATATAACACCTTAAAATGTGGCCATTAATATGTCACTATATATATATATGATATATAATATGTTTATTTTTTCCTTAATCTTTTGTATTTTTCATTTGTGGCATACCTTTATGGTCTCCATTGTGGGTAAACACAATAATTTCATTTTAGGAAGTGCGGACTACCGCCCCCTCAAAGTGATTTGATTCGTTAATTCCATAAGTGGGATGTATACATGATATATTGAATGATAGTATATAATATATAATACTATATTTATAATATACCTTTATATCATTATGATTTAACTCCATTAAAGTATGAGATAGAAATGGATGTAGCGTTCATGTGTACGTACGACTTACTGTCTCCATGAACGGTGCATTTCATTTCGTATCCCCAAATGTTATGTACTATTATAAGTACATATATATAATGGATATATATGTCATATATTACATATAAATGATTGATATAATTCTTGAACTATATTATATATAACTCTCTTTTTACTTTTATTCCATTAAAATGACAAAAAAATGAATGTAATGTTCATGCATACGTACGACCTACCATCTCCATGAACGGTGATTTTAATTTTTTATCTCTAAATGTTATGGAATAGTAAAAAATGAATATATACTGGATATATATGATTTTTAAAACATTAATACATTTCGGTAGTTGATTTACATGTAACTACATGGAAATTTCCTTTCCAACAAGTTCAATTTTTACTCATGTACCGAACATCGACAAAAACGTCTGATATGAACTCACTATATTAACCAATTATTATAACAGTATAATATGTGATATTAACTGAATAATAATAATTAAAGTAGGACCTAAAGAAATTATAAATTGACCAAATTTTATCAATCAAGAGATAAAAGAACAATCGAGTCATGTCGGACACGAGGTAAGGGATCCAACCTCTCTGTTTCTTTTTAAATACACTGTTTTATGTAATTTATTTTATTCTAATATTTATTATGTTTGGGGATGTTATTTTATATTCCTAATACTGTACTTTTTATGTTCATATGATGAGAGAACATATTTTCTCTCATCAATACATTTTGAAAGTTTTTATTGGTGCCGTTAAGCTACCGAATTTTCGTAAGTGATCCTACCTCTCCCATTCTTTACTCCCTTTTAGGTCAATTCTTTTAAGCTAATTTTTCTTATATTTGAGGATGTTATTTTATGTTCCTCATTATTTGATTTTTATGTTCATATTACTAGAGACCCTATTTGATCTCAAAAATCTATTTTTGGAAGTTTTAAGAGGCGTCGTTAAGCTGCCGAGTTTTCATAAGGGGCATTTCATCTCAATTTTATTCCTGTGAGATTTATGATACATTTGCCACCATTTCCTTTGAGTGGTGTAGTTAATTCACTTTATTCTAATATTTGTGTAATATAATTTCGTTTATGTGTATTTACATCAATTTTTTGTAGTCCTTCTTTCATTGGGTGTACATTTTGAAAGTTTCCCAAGTCGGTAAGGGATCCTTTCACACTTCTCTTTTTAAAAGTCATCTTTTGTTATGTCTTTTAATTTACATATTATTATGTTTGGATATGTTCTTATATATCCTTATTGATTTTAATCTTATGTTGATGTGATGATATATCATTAAATCTCTCATCGACTAATTTTATGAATTTTGAAGTGACGCTGTTAGGGTGTCGAATTTTTACAGGGGAACGTCTTAACCCAATTTTGATTTCTATGGGTTCAACTTGTACTTCTTGAACATGTCATCCTATGAATATGTTTGAATTACCTCTGATTGTTTCAAACTTAATATCCACTTATTTTGGGTGTATTTATATTTCTCACACATAATTATGTGATAGATTTATCTTTAATTTAAGGATACCATCTTTATAATGGATTTCATCTCAATTTACATTTCCATTGAGACTTAATTGTTGTTATACACCAATTGACTCTTATATGGTGTGTATATTGTCCTTTGATATATTATATCATGAAACCCTTTATTCTCATTATATTATAAAGTTTGTATTAAATGTTATTTCACAATTATTTGTATTCAAGATCCTCTCATTTTGTTAAAAACTCTTTAACAAAAATATCATTTTAAATGTTTTAATGATTCATTATTATAAATCTTTATCTTTAATGTCCATGTTTTCAAAATGGGTTTCAATATTTATTTATATGGACATTATTGTTTTAAAATTATAATTCAATTAAAAGCTTCTACATTGTATGGGACACTTTGATTCAAAAATATCTTTTAAATGATTTTTGAAAATGGATTTATTAATTCAATATCTTGGAATTACTTATTGAAAATGAAATGTTGTTATTGAAATGTTTATATTTTCAATATTTTATATGTAATGATGGTACATGGACATTTTACGGGTGGTTACGTGATAAACCATATGACGGGTGGTGCCGTAAATACCAGGATGGGTGATTACGTTATAACCTCCAATGCATTGGTTATGAAAGTCAGTCATATGGCTATTCCATTATGTATGTGAGGATGTAGACCTTATGGTTATTTCATTTAAGTATGTTTATGTCCCATGTTACCTTTATATGTTATGTGTTCTTTATATGGGTTTTTATGGTAATATTTTGGTTACAAAAGGGGTATGTAATGATCTTTTATTCAGTGAAGAGGTTTTTTACTACTTCATAAAGGTGAAAAGTATTAATTTTCTAAAGTAATCATGGTTTACATGTTGTTTTTGAAAAACATACCGTTTTCCTTCTTGTGTATCCTTTACTGTGATTTTTATGCTCATCCCAAGTTTTTAAAATGTTTTCCACTGGACTTAAAGATGAATAGTGTCAAGGATGGGATCATGGAAAGTCATTCTATCTAAAACAGGGATCGAGATATTTTCTTGTTAAGTGTTTTTTTTATTTTATGGAAACTTAGTAGAAGTTTCTACTATGTAATCTTTTGAGATGTAATAGTTATGACCTAATTCTGTAAAAATCTAAATCTAAAAAGATAACTTATGTGAATTATTCATTTAATTCATGATTAAGTAATGTTTAATGCCGGGGCCTTATATTTATCCCATGAAATATTACTGGGATATATGATACAATGAATTTGGTTTTCAGATGTTATGTTCAAGTTCTCGTACACATATTCTCATGTTATGATTAAATGATCAAAGATATCATCCTTTTTACCCTAACTATGCATCTGACATTATCATTTCTTGTGTTTCCATTCCTATGATTCTAATGAATTATTTTTACAATGATATTTATAAAAAGGATTCGAGTTATAATGAAAATAGTAGGATATGATTAAAATATTTTATTATAAAAACATTTATATATCAATTATTATTATTCAAAAAAACCAATATGATGTTTTCATAAATCATTATATCTTGGAATCAATATTAAACTAAGAAGATAGAATAATTATGTATTAAAACTGTAAATCTCTGGAGTAGATTAAAAAAATGGTTTAGATACCATTGGAACATAGTTTTAGAAAACTATAGAGAGAAACCGTAGAATAATTCTATGTATTAGATAACCTCCTAGGTTAATATAACAATTAATGTGTGGTTTTCCAAGAAAAACAACATTAACATGATACTGCAATTTTAAGTGACTATTCTATAAATTTTTCTAGTGGTAATAACGTAGAATTTTTTTTTTGTTTTGTATATATTTTCTATCATTCAAGTGAATTTTGATTCTTACCATTCTGTGAACCAATTTATACACTCACATGGTATATTCTTGGGTTAAATCAGATCTTCATTATGATCAATTGTGAAGGATTTAAGGAGATGATAACCACGAATATCTCAGTTTATACCTATGATATCATTTATTGGGAATAAAGTGTATTCATTTATAAATCCTTGTAATTATTTTTAATGATTATATGGTCTCCCATTATTATTATTCTTGGTCCAGAAAAAAATTCAAAGGGTGAATCCAAAAACAACCATGTTAATGATGAATTTGATAGTAAAGGAAATTATATTCCTCTTGGAACCCAAAAGTTATGGGGGTCTGAATAAAAAATCTCATTGTTATTCTTATGTCACATTCTTAATCCCAGAATCATAATGAGCCTCTAAATGATAAAAGTATGGGAAAACATTATATTGATTTCTTCAATAGATAACATACACATTAATTTAGTTGGAATGCTAATCCAAAAGTCATTTAACATTGATAACTACCATTAAAATTATAACATCCATTCTATAGTGTACATAACATAAAGAAGTCATTTTAAGTAGATATTATTTCAAAAGAGAACAAGGTCAATGGTAATATTGTTGAGTCAATATAGTTTCCTTATGAATTTTTCATTCCTATATGTTTTGAAAATTACAAACACTCTATCTCAACGGAAATTTTATTTTTTCTAAGAATAAATTTAATAAGTAATATTTTCCTTCCCCATGGAAAATTTATCCTTACTTGTTTTTCATTTCCCATATTTCAATTTTTCTAAATCTCTCTCATTTTATTTATTTCTGTAAAATTTGTTTTCATATATAAAACCTTTGAATAATTTAAATTCATAGATATATATTATTATGTTTTTAGGATCTAACTTCAAACTCCACATTCTATAAATTCATACTCTGATTTCTCAAAAATTCAGACTCTGAATTCTCTGAAATTCATACTCCAAATCTCTGAAATTAAGACTCTTAATTCTCTGAAATTAAGACTCTGAAATTTATGAAATAAATACTCTGAATTCCATAGAATATAGACTCCAAATTCAATAAAATTCAGACTCTAAAATCATTAGAATTCGTACACATATAATTATACATCCGAATTACATGATAAACAGAATCCAAATATCCATGTAATTTAGATTCTGAATGATCATTTTCTTAGACAATGAACTTTTTTTACCTCGAACTCTTAAACATGGACTTGATTAAGCAACCATATTTTATCTTACCCTAGTTATTCTTATGAAACTATGCCATACATTGTGTTTCTAACCATCCGTTGTTTGAGTGACACGCGTACAGGTCCCTCTAGGATTCATGAAAAAATATGACCATTGCATGAGGGAGCCGACTGTTGGAGAAGTGTCAATAAATAGGATCTCATTTGAATGACCTCACACATTGAAGAATCAATTGATCACTCTAAAGATTTCATGATACTGAAGTTATTTCTTGAAAGAGATAATCTCATGCTTTGGGCGTACTGAACATCTCGTTCAGCTTGCTTCGTGTAATTTGAAATGTTGCTGAGTACCTCCGAGGGATTCCGGGGATAGGAAGAGAGAGGTGTCGACTACCTTATTGTTTGAGGACTTCCATTATAAGGATGACAGAAGTGCTAACTTCCTTTATGTTTGAGGGATTATAGGGATATAAAGGTAGATTACGATAATCCTATCGAGGGCTTACCTTGTTTGGAGTAATACATACATTCTTGAATGTATAAATCAATGGACCTTTATACAAGTTTTTTGGATAACCTACTCTTTGGGTTAAAATATTACATACAGTTTACTTTTATCGTATCAAGATTACTTTTTTCCAAATTTTGATTAATAAGCAAAGTATAACTTTCTTTTATACATTCTTTTACTTGTATACACTAATTAATAATATTTTATACGCTTTAAGGTAGAACATTTTCCTTTTAACCTTATCTTAAAGTTTCATTTCCGGTAACATATTTCTGGAACCTAGAAAATTTTGTAGAACTAAGAGGTTTTGGGAATTCACCTTGATTAACCTTGTTAAACATAGTATTCTTTAATGTTAAAATTTTTTGTTTTATACCAACCTGAAATGTTCCAAAGGAATTTTTAAACATTACAATTCACACCCCCTCTTGTAATTGATCATCTACATTCTTATTTTGATCCTACAATTGGTATTAGAGTAGGTATCTGAGATACTTATATTCACAAATAAGTTTTATTTCTCATGTTATCATTGTTCAGAATATTTTCCTTGCTTCGTATTTTTTTCACTTGTTTACAATCTTTTATTGTTAAAATGTTTTTGTGGATATATTTTTTTAGATGGTAGGAATGAATTTTGGTTCGAATGACAATCTTATTCCAACTAGACCACCTATATTTGATAGGAATGATTATTAATGTTGGAGGTATCATGTGAAAAAATTTGTTATCAATACTGGATTAGAAAAATTTGTTAGGATTACTAGACATTACAGGTTTCTTGATATGGAAGTCATAACTCTTACTAATCAAGATATGTCATAATTTCAACTAAACTTCAAGGTACACAATACATTTGTGTGTTCCATGACCAGGAATATATATAGTTAGATTTCTTCTTGTGAAGCTGTAAATTGTATCTAGAAGAAATTGGAGGTTACTCATTTTGGTGCATCCATATTTATATAAACTAGAAGAGCTATGTTGATAGATGAATATCATGGATTTATATTTTTTATGGAGAACTAGTATGAAAGGTTCAAGAATGGATTTTGATTATTATTAATAGTTAATAGTCTATTGCTGAAAAATGTCTTGATGATGAAGCTATTGTGGACATGATTATACATATCCTGCTTAATGAGTGGGAATCTAAGAGAATAGATATTGATTAGAACATGAGTGTATCTCAAAATTTAATTTTGATGATCTTTTTGGAACTCTTCTTTATCATGAGACTAGAATGAAGAGAGATGCTAATTACTTTTGTCTAAAATCATTCAAGGTTACATTGCAGCATATATGGGTTGATTGTGTTTGTCGAAAAATCAGGTTTCAATGGTGAATTGTCATGCTCCGGAGATGTTTTTGATAACACATGTTGACAAAGAACGATGAAAAAATAATGGATGATATATAGGTAGTACAAAAAGAGATTTACAAAGTGGTGTTGTCTTTTAGTGTTTGCCAATTTTTTTCTGTCCAAAATTTGGAGTTTTCTGAGAATCGCGAAATATGAATTTCCTAGAAGATCTCACAAAAATATTTCAAAGGAATGTTTTTTGTGAAGATAGGCTTCATGGATTGGATTTCGTAAAGACCAGATGTATTTTGACGGTGATGCTTTGCGATTACAACAAGTTTTGCAAATGGAAGAGTTGAAGAGCATTATGGTGGAGAAGGGCATTGCGAGTAGAGATTCATAGTGAAGGTGTGAAGGAAATGATGGGATGATTCAAGATTACGATGGGATCCAAGATCAGAAAATTTCCGCGGTGGTTTTCAGTTTTGCGAGAATTTCGACAGAAACAACGAAGCTTCGCGATTTGATCTGACTTGGTGTTGAATTCGAGAAGAAGGATAGAGGGTTGGTGAAAAGGCCTATAAATAGGCCACATCCCCCTCTGGAAATGCATGGTGTTTTATGAAAAGATATTTTTATCTTCGCTCGAGAAGTTGGTTCATGAAGGCAGTGTGCTTCGCGAAATAAGGGCTTCGCAATAGCTAATCATGCTCTGCAAAAGATGCGAGCATCACGTTGGATCAGTGAGATTCGCGAGGGAATTCACTCTACGATGACTTGCGGTTCGTGATGGTTCTTTGTGAGATTTCTTCGAAATAGTGCTTCTCTAAAATGAAGGATTGATTGAGATTCACGAAATTGGGAACCTTGCGATGTTTGGTGCTTTTCAACTGTTTTTCCAATGGAATTACCGAGTGTTCAGAGGAAAAGAGGTATTCATCTAAGGATGAATGTTAGACTTCAATAGAGCATCTATAAATAGTTTTCTATGTATGTATTCATGAAAATGAAAAGACCCACATGTCTATAAACTATGAGGGGATCTTCTGAAGAAGCAGTGAGCTCACTTCAGTTGTGAGAGCAGTGAGTACTCCAATTGTGAGTGGTTGTAAACCAGGAGAGACAGAGAGTCCACATAGAATGTGTAAACAGTAGTCTGCATTTTGTGGAATTGGTACATCAACCCACTGCCTGTGTGTGCTACTTGGACGTAGCCCACTGAGGGTATACCAAGTAAAAAATCGTTGGTTCTTGTGCATGATTTTAGGTTTCTTCATAATATGCATCTGGAAGGATAGAAAAGAGAGTTTTGTCTAACAACAAAACAAGATCAAAAAGGGGAAATTGTTTTAATCTTATCAACCCTGATTCACCCCCCTCTCAGGGTTTCTTTCCTTTTGGACATAAAAAATAATATTAATAAAAATAATGTGAATGGATGTGTTACTTTTACAAAACATCATACCATAATAATGACAATAATCTTTAGAGGGTTACAAGATACATGTATCAGAAAGTCATTATTTTATCTAAATCTTGTGAAAGTGAACATTTACAGATTTAACTATGTAATATTGCTCGAATGACGAAGAAGATATTTTGGATGAATGACTTCCAATATAGATTTATGAAGAATGAATGAAAAGAAAAGAAATACTCACATGTTACATTCTAGGAATGCAAAATAGAAGAGCATATAAGGGCAGATTTTTCTATGAATAAGAAAAAGCATAGAAAAAAAATCATTCTGAGATATATAGAATGAAATATTACAAGGATAATGCTAAGAACATTTTTAATGTCAATGACACCTAGAGTTCCAGTGGTGGAGACTCTTCTGATGAATCCTCGGAGTATGAATCTTCTGGTTATAAGAATATTTGTTTATTAGCAATTCTACCTATTGAAAATCCTTCTCTAATGGATAAGGTACACTGACACATGCCTGTTTTGGGGCATGGAAAAAATGAAATTTTAATTACTTATGTATAGTATAGTAGTTGACCCTAGGTATCCTTCCAAAGAAGATTTCACACCAAACAAGGTTTTCACGTTTTGTAGGTTTTCTAAAAATATTTTTTTATTAATTAGAATTACTACAAGAGAAAAAAATAGATATAATTGATTGGTTTTAACAAATGAAAATTATGCTGATCATACTGGTTTCGGTGAGACATAGTGTTGTTCCATCATCGTTTCAAAATTTTGTATCGTCTTCTTCCATTATTTGGTAAAAGAGAGATTCATCTACTAAGTCCTCTTTCACCCTTTTTCAGATAGATCTGATCAGAATTTTCCATTCTACAACCATAGATTTTTCAATCCTCCTTCCAATGTGTTTAGGATTGTAGAAGGTTTCTTGATTAATTAGAGAAATCCATGACCCAGATTTGGTGTTTACTAATAAACAAATATTTTGACATACAATCCTACACACATGATCAACTAAGGCCGAGCACTCACCACCCAACCCTAATCTTCTTCCACTATATATATAATCGAATTGGGTGGAGGGAGATGAGATTATCCACCAAAGAAATATATAATTTCAGAATCATAACCTAACACTACCACATTTGGAATTTAAAACTGAATTAATAATTAAAACCAGAATAAAATTGAAGTCAGAATAAGATTAATTTAAAGCACAAGAACAAAAGCACATGCATAGGTCCAGCTTCCCCTCTTCTTGGTCCCTCAAATTAATCTATCCCTCCGTGTATGGGATAAGCGAGATGATTCTGGAGAGGAGAGACATTTTAATGTAAATTAAAATAAAAGAAAGAAACAGAATGATGCTGAAGGAGAAGATCCCCATGTGTCCCCTAGATTAATCCCATATCCAAGTTTGTTATTAAAATCTTCCCTTATAATGGGTGAAATCCTCATTATATAGGAAAAGGGGGTGCCATCCACTAGTCTTAAAATTTATGATCTTCATAATTCCTCTTTATAATTTCCTCCAGATTCTTTTCACAGAAAGTTTGACCAATTTTGGCTGATTAAATTGAAGAAATTTGGAATGGTTTATGCTTGGTAAAACTTACAAAATATATTTAACGTATCAACATATAATTACATATTCATACTCCATGTATAGAATGTGATATGGACGGACTAATCGGATCATTTATTCTGGTAGAATGTGTCCTTTTTTCCTTCCATGAAATTTTAGGCTCCATGGTCCACCTTAATGAAGGTAAATCATCATAAAATTCAACATAAGAACAACCCATTTAATTCCCTTTCCAATCCAATAGAAATCACATAAATTGGATATATGTATACCGATTTATGATTAATTTATTGAGGTGGGGTCCACACGGTCTTCAAGAATAATTTTCCAACTTGATTGACTTTTTCAGACCCATGGATGGCCTAATTAAATGTTGGATTAAAAACAAATGATGATGAATATAAATATTCAAACCCATTAAAAAATTAATCAAATAATTTGGATTTATATTTTAAATGATATGCATGAATTAAAAAAGAGCTTAAAATCTATCAATATATCCAAATTAAGAAGTTTTCCCATTTTAGCCCAAAACACATCATAAATCAATAATTGATGTAAATAGTTCAGCTTGTTTAATTTTTAGGGATTAAATAATTTAGTGAAATATAAAAAATGATGAAAATATTATCTCTATCAATTCCCCCACACTATAACTATGCATGTTCTCAAACATACAATCTCAACATGGAATTCAAAGGGCACCAATTTTACTAATATTGAAATTTTAGTGCAATAAAATAAAACGATTAGGAATGTCGAATAAAATATTAATGTTCCACAAAAAATATCAATTTAATTTCTTATTTTCCAAATAGGTAATCAATTAATTTATTTTACTTTTCCCCTTTTAAAAATGATGGATCTTCTCCTTTCATTCATTCAAGATACTGAATTTATTATTATTAAAAATTATAAATCGTGATGTACCTCTCTTTTCAATATTTTCTCTCATCACTCATGATACAATTAATAGTGGAATTATGCTCATATCATGAGAACATGCTCTTTATCCATAGGCTTGTAAAGGAACTACTTTATACACTTTGTGATGAAAAAACACACATAAAATCATGAGGACATGCAATAAATGTTAAAATGACTCTGTGGCATAGGTTTGGTGGGTAAATGATTCAAATATTTTAGGTCCAGGAGTTGGAGGTTTTAAGATTAAGTATAATTCATGATTAATAAAGATAAAAAAACAGGATGAACCACATTCAAATCTCTTTGATAATGTGAAACACAACACCACCACCCCTTTAATAAAATTACAAATGAGTTAATAAATTATTACAAAGAATGATATCATCCATGTTCTCCCACTTTTTTTTAATAAACCTCTAGAAAAGAACATATTATGTTATCTTTTTTTTTGTAAAGCTCCAGAATGGCACAACATTATTTTCTCGTTTTTATAAAGAGAACCTTATAAATTGAATAAAGAAAAATGAAATTATGACTCATGCCCAATTTTCTAATAATACAATACCATCAAAATTATTACGCAAACCTCACAAAACTCAAAAAAGATACTCATACAAATAAACACACACGAAAGGACCTTCCCCCACAATCAAACATGATTTCCTGTGTTAGTATTCTAAAATTGTGGGTAGGTAAGGAGATATCAGTTTGTAATGTGGATTAAACATATAAGGAAATTCTAGGATTCTATGAGCTAACGAAGAATAAATGTAAGGGGGTTTCTCATGTAAATATGTTGGTAGCCAATGTAGTTAATCAATCATTTAAAATGTGTTTTTGTATATTCATATCTTTGACATGTTTCAATACATGTTTTAGTAAGTGGAATGTCCCCAGATCAGTCATGAAATATGCTCAAGAGAAAATAGGAAATAATTGGTCTAGAAATCCTCTCATGAAAGGGAATATGATATTGTAAAATCACACTTGGAATGATTAATAATAACAAAATAATTCACATGAATTTCATAAATTCAAAGCATTTAATATGGCAGAGAAATTTGATTTACATGAATCAACTAATTCAATCAAATCATGAGTCCTAAATTCAATACCCATGATCCACTTTAACCATCCAATTTTCTATTTTACTCATTCGATCTCATTAACATTGAAATAAAAAACATGGAATATATGGATTCCTATAAAACTAATGACTCCTTGATAAGTCATGTAAAACAAGAATTCAAGTGTGGGAATGTATTTTTTAATAAATGCTTTAAAAGACCCAAAATTTTGGGAATAATGTTGGATAATAGTGTCTTGAATGCGTGTCAATGGAATTTTTTATGTATGATTCAAAAATATAGATTTACTTATTTTAATTATATGTAAGGTTATGATGCAACCTAGTTGGTATTAATTTTTATTCAAGGTAAATGACTGCAGTATCCTCCACTTGTTCATGCTATATAGTCCCATGGAACTTATTTAACCTCTTCCCATTTATAGTGAATGGGTTTCCTTCTCCATTCTTTTGAATCTGCAGAGCACCAAATGGCTTTACATGATTAACAATAAAGGGGTCTTCCCATCTGAAATGATGTTTACCTAGCATAATCTTATGTCTGGATTTGTAGAGTAACATGTGATCTCCCGGGGTGAAGGTTCTTAATTGAATAATTTTGTCATAGACCATCCTTGTTCTATCTTTATAGATCATTGAGTTTTCAAAATATTCTATTCTGATTTCCTCTAACTCATGTAACTACAATCTTTTTTTTCATCTATATCAAGGCCCAGATTCATCTATCTTACCACCTAGTAGGCTTTATGATCCATCTCCACAGGAAGTTGGAAAATCATTCCATATATCAATCTATATTGACTGATCCCTATGGTTTTCTTGTAGGCTGGTCTATATGCCCATAAGGTATCATCAATCATTTGTCTCTAGAACGTCCGGTTGGGTTTAACAGCCTTTTCCAGAATGGATTTGATTTTTCTATTCGAGACATCTTCTTGGCTATTTGTTTGGGGATGTTATGGGGAAGATGTTCTAAGAAGAAACTCATACTTCTTCATAAATTCATTCATTTTCCTGTTGCAGAAATGATTTCCATGGTCACTGATGATTTCCCATGGCACTCCACAAATGCAGAAAATCATAGCCCTGAAAAAATCACAATCAACTTTAGCATCATCAATTCTGATTGTGCTTTCTTACAACCATTCTAAAACATAGTCTACATCAAAAAGAATATATTAATTTCAAAATGACATTGGGAATGGTCCCATAAAATCTATTCCCCGCTATTCAGAAATTTCACAAGAGTTTATTAGTTTTTGATGAATTCCATGTCGTTTGGATATGTTATCAAAAGCAATTCATTTTTTATAGCTTTTACAAAATTCCTATGCATCCTTGAATATGGTGTTGTAGTAGTTTCCAGATTATAAAACATTTTGGGGAGTCGTTTGAGGTCCAAAGTGGCCTCTGTAAGATAATTTATAATAGATTTCAGACACTGGTTCAATTTATCTTCTTGGTAAATATCTTCTTATGATTTGATAATTACAAATTTTCAGCAGAAACAGATCTTCCCAAATGTAAAATCTTTATTCAGATTTAATCTTTTGTTATTGATGTGAGATTAGATGAGAGGGTACCTGAGATATAACCAAATAGTTGATAATATTGGAATACCATGTTACTTAACTTCTGATGATGTAGTGTTGTTCTCCAGGAAGCTCATCATTATGTGGGTTCTACTTTGGGATTTCCGCTTCAACGGTGTGAGGTAGGAGACTTAGAAGATCCACCACATGAATTTTTATGCCCTTCTTATCATAAATTTCCAAATTGAACTCTTGTAAGAGTAGAATCCATCTCACTAACTATGGTTTAGCATCCTTCTTTTACATTAAGTACCTAAGTGATGCATGATCAGATAAAACAACAACTTTAGTGCCATTAAAATATGATAAGAATTTATCTAGTGAAAAAATGACTGAAAATAACTCTTCCATAGTGGTTGTGTAATTTATTTGTGTTTCATATATGGTACTTGATGAATTTTAGATGAATTGAGGCTTGAATCAAATTTTCTTGTGATATTGAGGCTCCCACCGGTTGGATAGATGCATCACAAAGTAGCTCAAAAGGGTAATCCCAATTGGGTGGATGCATTATTGGTGGTGTTATCAGCCTTTCCTTTAATTCATCAAATGATTCCCAACATGCGCAATCAATATTAATGTCAACATATATTAAAAGTAATATTGAGAGAGGGAGATAAATATTACTGAAATCCATGATTAATTTTCTATAAAATATTGCATTCCATAAAAAGGATCTAACATGTTTGACACAACATGTATATGGAAAGGAATTTATTACATCAACGTTGGATTTATCAACCTCAATCCCATTTTGTGATATAATTTTTTCCAACACTATTCCTTTTTCAACCATGTAATGACATTTTACGAAATTTAAGACAAGGAATTTATCAATGCATGTTTTCAATTATTTTTCAATATTACCCAATAAATGGTCAAATTAATTTACAAAAACAATGAAATAATAAACAAACACCTCCAAGAAGTCCTCAAAGTTCTCTGAGAAAATACTCACCAACACCGTTGAAATGTACATGGGGCATTGAATATCCCGATAGGAATCCTTTTGTAGGTGAATGTTCCAAAATGACAGGTGAAGGTCACCATTTCTTGGCCTTATGGGGAAATTGGAACCTACATATATCATGATAATCCATATAAAAACTAGTAATGTGTTTTTCCAGTGAACCCTTCAAGCATCAGATCATTTAACGGAATAAGAAAGTGTTATTTTCGGGTTACATGATATTGCTTCAGTAATCTATAAACACCCTATAGAAGTTCTGTACATTCATTGGGATCAATTCATTTCATTCATTTTTAACAGTGGCCATTCCGATTTTTTTGGGGACTACATGAATTGGTCTGACCCATTGAGAATCAGAGACTGGGTTGATGATTTGAGTCGCTAACAATTTCTCTATATCATTCTTAACGACCTACATGATTGTGGAATTGAGTCTTCTTTGAGGTTGTCTAACTGGTCTGGAATATATTACCAAAATATTCTATGAGAGCATCACATATGGTTGATTCTAGGAATATCACCAAAACACTATCCTATAGGTTTGAAATTCCTTTTGAGAAGGTCAATCGGTGTTTGTTCCTGTGAATGGGATAGTTTTATGGCAATGATTACAGGAAATTTCTCTCATTCCATTAGGTCAGCATACTTCAAATCATAATGAAAATGCTACAATTATAAACATAGGGGTTGTCCAGGAGATGATATTGCATTTAGGTTTCCTACTTCTATGGTTGTATTATCTGTTATAATGTCACTAACTTTTAAAAAATCATCAAAAAAATCATATTTTACCGCATCCTCCAATATGATATCAAAATTTTTAGGTCCTTGGGAATTAAAACATTCAAATGAAAAGTCTTATCTTACTGATAATAAGTCATGAAGCATTCCTAAGTCTTCAATTTGTTTTATACATTCATCATGTGATATGGCATAAAGTGAGTGATTGTTGGACGGGAGTTTTATCATATCAAGAATTTTGAAGTGTATCGTACTATCTCTGAGTTCCATGGTTAATGTTATTTCATTCTTGTTGATGATCGTCCTTGCTGTTTTCAATAATGGTAGCCCTAGGATGATGGTAGATTGGGTTGGTGCTTGGTATTCCTATGTGGTAAGGATATAAAAGTTTACTGGAAAAGAATAATCCTCTCACACCTTACAAGTCTATCTTCAACATCTCCAGCTGTGAAAATGGTGGATCTGTTTGCTAATTGTACCACCACCCGAGTTGGTTTCAGTTCTATGATCTTCAATGATAAAAACACTTTTTAAGGCATCACATTTATCAAATCTCCAATATCACATAGTGAATCTGTAAAATTTGAAGAATCGATAATGCAGGCAATAGAGAAAGTCCCTAGATTAGGAAATTTATGCCGTATTACTGGTGTAATCAATATTGAGATGCTTCTTCCTATGTTGATTCATTCATTTCCATAGAACCTACATCTTTTATTACACTACTCTTTCAGAAATTTGGCATATTTAGGGATTTGTCTGATTGCATTTAGTAGTGGGAGGTTAATCAAAACTTTTCAGAATGTTTCCTGAATATCCCATTTATATCGATCTTCATCAGCATTCGTTGACCGAACAAATGATATTGTGAATGGGGATGGGATAAAATTTTTCTCCCTTTGGTGTTTTTGCAGTGGTGTTTCTATTGATTCCTTCTGGAACCTTGTTCATTGTCCTTTGTTGTTGTCTCAAACTTTTGGGTTGAAAGGACAGGCTTCAGAAGATTCCCTGGAATCATTCTCCTCGAATTGTTCTGGTTGTGTGAGATCTTTCCTGATTCAGGTGCTGATTGAACTAACATTATCTTTTGGATTGGAAATTGTTTGTGCAAGAAGGATACCTTGGATCATGGTGAGAGAATCCATAATTCTTGAAAATTGATCAGCTATCTTGTACCTCTTATCTTCTATTCACGCGACTCTTGTCTTCATCTATTGGTCATCAAATGTCAGTGAACTTGTGTATGATTTGTCATATGTTTTCCACATGAAAGTTGGCAATTGGAAATATTGTTAATTTTGGAAGGACTTGTTATAAGGGTGTTGGAATGATATCAGGTTCTGATATTGATGTTGAAAAGGTGTTATGGCTTGGTTCTGTTGAAACCTATAACCTTTTTGGGTTTACGGTTGCTATTTCCTTCGTTGATAAGCTACAACACAACTTTCTATCCCCTGTAATTCTAGACAATGATCAGTGTAATGAGAATTAGAAGAGAATAAACAACATACCTTATTCGGTCCTTGTTGTTCCTTCACATGGTTCACAGCTATTTGTCACACTAACCTAGTTAGTTCAACCATTTCTTTTGTAATTAATTCTACTGAATCTGATGTTCGTAACTCATGGATTCCTTTGGTGATCGTACCTCTGGTGACAAACTGTTGTGAGTATTGTGCAATCTTTTCAATCAATCCTCTGGCATCTGTTAGTGTCTTGTCAATAAATTCTGCTCCAGATGACTCATATATCATGATTCATTCATTGTCATTCAATACATTATAGAAGAATACAATGAAAATGTGTTCTTCCACATTCTGATATGGATAGATGGCACATATCTTCTTGAATCTCTCCTAGTACTCATTAAGTGTTTCATCGGTTGATTGGAGAATGGAGTAGATACCTTTTCGGATAGTTGTGCGCCAATATGTGGGAAAGAAAACCTTTTCATGAAGAATCAATGATGATCTTTCCAATCTTATACTTCTCCTGGTTGTAGACTATACAACAATTCCTTTGCTACTCCCTCGAGTGAGTAAGGGAACGCCATCCACTTTAAATGTTCTTCTGTAACACCTCAGGGTCTGCAGCTAGAGCACACATTTGTAAATTCTTGGATATGCATGTTGGGGTCTTCACCTACAAGACCATGGAATTTAGGAATAATTTGAACCATGTTAATTTGCAATTGAAAATCATTTTCTATGGTTGAAATAACTAGTTGAATTCAATGGTTATCGAATTGTGGGGCACAAAGATCGCACAATGTTTGGTTGGTATTTCCAAACATTGAATGTTAAGAGTTATCACTTGATGTTTCACTTTAATTTTGAAGGTGAATATCTTCAAACCCTAATTTTAAATTTTTTTTTCTCAATTGGGTTCTTGTTCGATCAATTTCTGGAACAAATTCAATTAAATTTTTTTTTGAACTACGTGTCATTCAAAGGAAAAAAATTGTTTTTTTTTTGGTTTTTTGATGCACTTCCACCCCAGTAATGGCGCCAAGTTTAATGCACACCTGTCATGGTGCATGGAAAAACAATATTTTAATAACTTAAGTACAGTATTTTAGTTCATCCTAGGTAGTTTGCCGAAGTGGAGTTGACACAAAAAAAGGTTGTCAATTTTTATAGGTTTTCTGAAAAAGATTGATTTTAATTAAATTGAATGCCTATGGGAGAAACAAACAACTTTAATTGATTGGTTTTAACAAATGATAAAGATGGTGATTAGACTGGGTTTGGATAGACCTAGTGTTGTGCCATCATGGCTTCCAAATTTTGTATCATCTTCTTCTTTTAACTTGTAAGAGAGAGATTCATCTACTGAGTCATCTCTATCCCTTGGTCTGATAGATGTGATGAGAATTTTCCTTTCTAAAACCAAAGATTATAATATCCTTCATCCAATGTGATTAGTTTTGTAGAAGGTTTCTAGATAAATTTGTGCAATGTCTATCACAAAATTTTTGTTACCTAATAAAACAATATTCTGAAATACAATCCTACACATGTGCTCGACTACTGCCAAGCACTCACAACCCCACCCTAATATTGTTCCACTATATACATTTTAGAATTGAGTGGAGGTAGATTTGATCATCTACCAAAGAAATTAATAATTTCATAATCAAAACCTAACACTACCGCAATAGGAATTTAATACTGAATTATGAAATAAAACCAGAATAAGAAAGATGTGGGAATTTGATTAATTTAAAGTAGATGAAATCAAGCACACACGTATGTCCATCCTCCCCTCATCCCAATCACTCAAATGAATCTACCCCTTCATGTATGTGGTATGTGATATGAAGATTCTTACTCATAAAAAGTTAATACTATACCTAATTATGAATATGGTTCTTGGTTATCTAAACTTCTTGAGAATAAAAATTATATAATCAAAAGAAATATTGATAAGTTAAACGCTAGAAATACTATTTTTAATAAGGAAATATCATATCTTTTTAATGATTTTGAAAATAAAATATTTTATTTTCAATGTATTTCAGAAAATTGTGAGGAAGTTTATTCTGAGAAGGATAAAATTTTTAAGGATTTTGAAAACGATATTTTAATGAAATATTTTTTAGAGAATAACTCTATTTATAAAACTAATGTTTTTGAGGATAACAACTTGGTTATTAATATAAAGTTAGAAACATTTTCCTTAAAGATGTGGTGGTCAATCTTTACCTCTAGTAATGAAAACATTGATAAAATGTATTCTCAAATTTGACTTATAATGAATCGTTCTAGTTTTGGTTATACTAATTCTAAACCAGTTTTATGTAATAACATTTTTGATCCTCAATGTGCTCCATTCTACACTAAATTTAGGTGTGGTGGAAATTGGAAAAAAAATTCTATAAATAAAACTCAATAATTAGGTTTTCATAATTCTTAATGTTCCATGAAAATGTGGATTCTAAAAATTTTTATTTCTGAAATTTCTTGATCCATGATTGTTTGGGTTATGAAAGTCTAACTCCCTTATTTTCAGAAAAATAATGAAAGTACCATTATAAATATATGGTACGTGGATAGTGGATGTTCTCGACATATGACTGGTAACAAAATCCAATTTGAAATGATTATGAAGACGAAAGAAAGAAAAGTATCTTTCATAGAAAATGCTCAGGCAGAAATTATTGGTATCGGTAACATTGTTCTTCTTCGAAAAACATTTATTTCAAATGTTTTATTTGTTAAGGGTATTAATCACAATCTAATTAGAATAATAAAATTATGTGATGAAGGATACCTTGTGAATTTTTCGAATGACATGTGCTTATTACACAATTCCAAGGAAGAGTTTATTCTATCTGCCAATAAGCAAGATAATGTATACAAACACAACATAGAAGAAATTAGGAGCCAAAATATACCTTTTCGTAGTGCAATGGAAGTTAATTCATGGTTATGACATAGAATTTTAGGACACTGTAATCTGTGGATCCTATTTAAAATATCTAAGATAAGACATGTTAAGGATTTATAAGAGCATATGTTTGATTCTTCAAAAGTCTGTTATCCTTTTCAATATGGAATGAAAAATATATCAAGTATTAAACCAATTAGTGAAGGCTCGACTACTAATTCATTATAATTGGTGCATGTTCATATTTTTAGCCCAACACAAACTAGATGTATTAGAGGCAAATATTATGTATTTTTTGTAGTTAACGATTACACTATATTTACATGGACATATTTTCTAGCAACAAAATATTATGATTTTTATTAATTAAAAAGTTTTGTAGCCCATGTTAATAATGTTAAAACCTTCCATTGATAACTATTCATAGTAATACTTGAGGAGAATTTCAAAATTTGGATTTTGAAAATTTTTGTAGAAGAAAAGGCATTACACATAACTTCTGAGCACCAAGAACTCCTCTAAAAAATGGAATTTTGGGAAGAAGAAATCGAATTCTGCAAGAGATAACTATAACCATGTTGATTGAATATTCTATAGCCAAACCTTTTTGGGCTAAAGCTAGAAGTACTTCTTGTTATACTATAAAATGAGTTTTGATTATTCCATTTCTTAAGGAAACACCTTATTAGTTATGTAATGGATGAAAAACTATACAATATTACTTCATGGTATTTTTTTGAAAAGTTTTCATTTGATTAAAAAAGAAAATTTACATAAATTTGCACTCAAATCTGATGAATGAATTTTCTTAGTATACTCCACAACATTTTTGGCGTATATTGATTTTAATAAAAAAAATATGTACTGTTGAAGTAATATTGTATAGGTTTTCTTCCATTCCATAACTCATTAAGGATGGGTTTAATAAGTATATTATATTTATTATTTATTTAATCTTATTTATTAGTTTTACAACATTCATATTTTTTACCTTCCATTTGGTGTTAAAACGATAATCTCGTTTGAGGAAGTGTGGACTTTCACCCCCTAAAAGTGATGTCATTCATTCACACACCACATGGAATTCATTAAGGATGGGTTTAATATAAATATATTATTTTTATGATATATTAATTCTAATTTAATAATTATATATATACAATTCTTTCATTGAGTTACTTTCATTCAATACTATAATAAAAAACAAAAACATGGTTCCTATATACGAACGACTTACCATCTCCATTACCTGTGTATACGAATTAGAAAATCCTTATGAAATAAATAAATATAGTATAAATTTAATGTATATAACTTATATTAATATTATGTTCTAAATTCTGGAGTCATGATATATGTATAAGTCCAACACCATGAAAAATTAAGACACATGCAAAAAACAAAGCGAATGAATACCTGAAGTGAAACATTAACATAGAATCATTAACAAGTGGTTACTATATTTTTGAAATAAAAACATAAATTGAATTATTTATAAGAATATTATTATATAATATATTTATAATAATATTATATTTATTATATAAGAATATTTTATGAGTATGGATAGAGTCAAGACACAATGTAAGGGAAAATTTATATCACTTTTAATTTTTGTGAGATTAATGTTATAATCACCACTATTTAATTTTTAGTGGTGTATGTATAAAACATGATTAAATTATATTTTTACTATACCTAAATTTATGCTTATTCACACATCCATTCTATGATACTTCATTCATGGGGTTTAAATTTCAAAAGTTACCAAAATGGTAAAACATTTTTGTATCAAATTTCCTTCTTTGGGGAACATGTTTTGTTATGAAACTCACATTTTTTGAGGTGTATATAATTACATTGTACAAGTTATAAGAAGAATATACTTATTATCATTATATCATAAGATTCATCTAATATATTTTCACTAAAAGGAGTGTATAATCAGAAGAAACTATGTTATATGAGTTTATTGAGATAATCATATCATTTTGGAGATTTTTTATGTTTATGCTTCCTTTGATGAAATAAATCACGATTATTCAAAAGTTTTATTATCCAATATTTATTGAATATAAAATAAATTTTTATTACCATTTAATAATATTTTTTACTCAATATAATGATTTTATTGAGTTCTAAACACCTATCTCTTTATTCATAAATATATTGCATTCAAAAACCATGTTTTAACAAAAAATAAATGATCCATGAAGATCATTTTCAATGAACAATGACATAAATAAAATTAGTGTTTCAACAATTTCCTTTATATTTTTTCAATGTTATTTACAACATTAAAGGTTTTCAAATGTAGTTGTTTCATAAAAATAATTTCTTAAAGAAGAAATGATAATTTTCTAAAGAAATATTTCTAACAGATATTCTAATATTATTTCCTATATAAGAAAAATATATTAGTGTTTATCATTCATTTATCGGGAAATTAATCAATTTTTTCATTTATATTCTCTCTTTGAAGGTATTATTTTTTGAGGGAATGATTTCATGAAACTGGTTTTCTAGTCATAGGATATATGCGTTTGAACCCAGCTTACTTTCACCGGATATGTTTATTATTAAATGATTAAGAAACGAGTCACTTTCAAAATGTTATGATATGATTAGATTTTTATGATAGCCATTTAATTCATTGTTCATGTTATTTTAATTTATGATCTTTTGGAACATTTATGTATGATTTAATTATGTGATGGTTTTGACATATGTGTACCTCCAATGAATTGTGTAATTATTTATATCTAATGGGATAGAAAGGGATATAACGAAGGTTTACTCGGGTAAGTAATAATGGGTTGGAATGAGGGATTATGTGGTTCAGTAATATATGGTGGAAAGATAATTTCATCAGTTTAGTAATACAAGGCCGAGACGAGGGATCACCCAGTTTAATAATGGAATTTTTCCACTATGATGATGAAGGAGTAAATACCTTATCTACAATAGAAATTAGTATATTCTTACGTTTTTTCCCATTTCCACGTCATAATCCCATGTTTTTATTTCATGGATTATTTCCTTTACTCTCTATTGATTCATGACTTATGATCTTTAGATATTTATTCCATGATTCATGTATATGATCATTGATATGAAAGGTAAGATCATTTACTTTTATGATCATGTTCTAATACTATTATTCTCATGTCTATTCTAACAAGTCTCACTTTTGTAACCACACTGGGAATTTGCGATCACCCATTTTTATATAGATTTACACATGTAATAAAGGAGGTTATTATATTTTATGTGTATAATAAGGGTTCTTTCCATGATGAACATAGTGGTCGATAATGTATCAGACATACATACAAGTCTTATATTATAGTGTTTCCACACTAGTGGAGAAAATGTTTTTAACGTCGGTTATTTTAAATTTTTTACGTCGGTTTTAGCAGACGTTAATACGGACAACATTATAAATATTATATTTTACGTCGGTTATTTAAAAAAAGACGTAAAAAACATAACATCATGGTTTTTATCATGTCCGTTATTAATAAACCGATGTAAAAAAACTAGGGGGAGGGTTTATCATGTCGGTTATTAGATAGCCGACCTGATAAAATAATGCAGGGTTTTTTATTACGTCGGTTATATAATAACAGACGTGATAAACCATTTTCCCGACATTTATCACGTCGGTTATTACATAACATAGGTGATAAACCAGGGGGTTATCACATCAGTTATAAAATAACGGATGTGAAAAACACCCTCGGAAATGGTTTATAATGTCAATTATAAAAAAACCAACGTGATAAACTAGTCTGGGGGGTTTTATCTCATCAGTTATGAAATAACCGATTTGAAAAATCATTCCACATTTGTTTATCAGGTCGGTTATTTGAATAACTGACGTGATAAACCCTTCCCCATTCATTTATCACGTCGGTTATAAAATAACAGGTGTGAAGAACCAATTTTTTTTAAATGGAATGCATTCCTCTACTCTCCCCAGAATCAACCAGACACCAAATCAACATTTAGTACCACAAAAACAGAAGTAGACAAAAACAAGAACCAAAGAAAAATTAATCATTTACATTGATGGAATTTAAAACATACCCCACTGGACAGCCCCCACCACCCTATGAATACCCCCCCCTCTCCCCAATGAATAGCCCCCACCACACCCTTGGACTGCCCCCAACCCCCCAGACAACCCCAAACACCCCGGGACAACCCCCACCCTCGTGTATACCCCCGTAGCCTGGAAAACACTCCCACACCCCGGGACAACCCCCCCCCCCCCCCCCCCCCCCACCATCATGTATACTTCCCCACACCCTAGACAGCACTCCCACACCCTTGGGCAGCCCTCCCACCACCCTCATCCCATAGGACAGCCCCCACCACACCACTGTACTGCCCCCCGACCCCCTGGACAGCCCCAAACACCCCGGGACAAACCCCCACACTCATGTATACCCCCACCCCCTGGACAGCACTCGCACACCCCTGGACATCCCTCCCACACCATTGAACTACCCCAAACACCCATGGACAACCCCCCCCCCCCCCACACACCCTCCTGGACACCCCCTCGGGGGGCATGCCACTGGAAGGTACTTATCAGTCCCACATGCTATGCTTGAGCTCTCAAAATGTTTCACATGTTCTAGTCATGAATAACTTCCAGCGGCGTTCAGCCCCCTGAGGGATAGAGGTGACTCCTCTCCCACCCCCCTGGACTGCCCCCCCCCCCATCCCCATGGACACCATGGACCCCCCCCCCCCCCACTGGACGTCCCCCCCCCCCCCCCCACCCCACTAGACAACGCTCCTACAAACTTGGAAACCCCCCTCACCCTACAGGATACCCCCACACCCCTGGACACCCCCTGGACAGCCTCCCACTCCCCTTGACAGCCCTTCCACCCTCCGGGAAATTCTCCCAACCCCGTGGACGACCACACCCCCCCCCCACTGTCATGGACACCCAAGACCCCCCCCCCCCCCACCCCCACACCCCACCGTACATCCCTCCTATACCCCTGGACACCCCCACCCCACTGAACACCCCCCACACCCTTGGAACCCCTCCTCCTAGACCAGAATCCACACTAGAAAAACCATCAAAAGTAGACCAAAACAAGAAATGGAGGAAAATTAAATATTCCCATATATAACATTAAAATCTTAAACATTCAACATATAAAAACTAAATCCATCCTAAGAAACTACCAAATACACAATTACAATGACAATATTCAAAATAACATTTTACACTAAAGACAACTAAAATTCAAACAAACCTATAAAAAAATTTGACCACTCCACTTGTACGTGTTTGATGTCTTATGCAGTATAAAGTTGAGGGTCATCAAATATCTATGAATGAAAATGATAGTAGTTAACTTGTATAATGAATAAATAAAATTGAAATAATATGGAAAAGTTTAAAAGGAAATCTTACCAGGACAATTTTCACAACTGTCTCAGTTGTTATTATTTCATACATAAATCTTAAAAAATGATATCTGCTTTCGATAACGCCTTGTTGTTCATGACAATTCTGTTTTAATGAGTGTAAATTCAATATATTATTTTTATGTAATAAATCAAAAACTACAAATTATAAATGGATATTTACCTTCACATTTACATATTTGATCTTTTCACTCCGTTTTGTTTGTGTTTTTTCGAATGTGGACCCATTCCTGGTTAGAAAATAATACGAATGGGGAAAATTTAAAATTCATTATAATATATACAACTATTTTGAAATTGAAACATAGTTTTTCCAATATATTCATAAAACATTCTAGCACATCATCATGGACAAATCATATCCAATAAAGTGTTTTCTCCCTTGGGAAAAAATCCCCTAACATCCAATGATCATTGATAAAAGAAGATTTAATGTTAGATTTTTTTATGTTAAAAGACAATGAACTATTTGAGAGAGATATGTTTCATACCTCTCACAAAAAGGCATCATCCAACATTGTGTGACTATATTCTATTCAAGTATATCAGCAATATAATGAATTCTTTTTTCCCCATCCAATGGACAAGCTTTAGGGGAAATCAATTGTTGGTCCTTGAATCCATATACATCTGTTAGCTCATTACTATCAAAAATGTTATAAAAATACATAATACAAAACAGACATAAGTATACATTTTCAATAAATATAACGTAGGGAAAAGGTGTTAAGACTTTCAGGGAAAAACATTTCTCCACGTTGACGCCCAACTTATCTCTAGTAACAAGCTCCATGATATCAGTTTTCATAATCCCCATAGTAATTGCACGTCCACAAACACGAGTTTCCATTGGAAACTCATAATGACCAGCCAAAAAATTTGAATATCTTGAAAATCATTCAAGAATACTAAAATCTGTATCTGATGTCATTTCCATTTTTCCTTTTTATTGTCAACACATTATTTCTTTACTTTTGAAGTATTCATGTAAAAATAAATAGAAATATATATTAATTTTCAAATGATAAAACAACTTTAATAAAAAATGATAAAACATTCATACCTCTATGGTAATGAGTCGATGAAGTCTTGATGTCTAATTAAAAAATGGTAGATACTATGTCCAACTATCATCACCTCATTTTTAGGTAATGGTACTCGAGGTGATCTATCTATAATATCCTATACAGTGACCCTCTGATTCTCTACCTTTAATTGTTGATGATGAACTATATCTTCTATACAATATACCAACCCATATGGAACTATATGATGTTTAGTATCATCATCATACAACTCGAAATATGTATGAAGCTGAAGTGGAGGTGTAGGATAAAAAATGGGGTCCGCAGGTTGAGTTGGGGGAGTAGGAGCTACTGGCAGAGGCGGAGGATAAATAATGGGGTCTGGAGGGGGAGCTGGAGGAGTGGGAGCTGCAGACTGAAATTTTATTTTCATGTCGGAAAACATAGATTGTACCGACGCTCTAATATTTTCCTCCATAGTCGCATTAATATTATGATCTTTAGCCTCCAATCATTATATTTTTTGTATAAAAGACCACAACGTTAGAATTTGAGGAATGTGGAAACACTTTTCTTACTAATACAATTGTTGGATGTCCTCTTACACGACCAGGATGTTTGGGCTTTCCTAGTGCTACAAATAAAACATCATGCCTCCTAGTAGGTGTAAATTCCCCCTATGAACTCTGCACCTCAAGAGAGTCTTGAATTAATTAATTGAACATTTCTCTAATGATTGAAATTTTAGGAAGAAAATAGTTAACATAAATAAATAAAATATATATCTTACAATCATCTCAGCTATGATTATCGATTCTTCTAAAATATATTCTCCTTTATTTCTCATATGAGATCTCTTCTAGTTTTCATTTCTGGATGGAGGGGTTGGAGGGGCCACCTCTCTAGAGTTTGAAGTCTCAGCTCTTAGTTTTTGAATTTTTTCTTCCATCATTTCTCCTTCCAAAAATGCATACCCTCCCTGAGATAAAATATGAGGGTATCCATTTTTATATTGGATCTCTTAATGACATTCCATGTTGGCTGTAAATTAAGAATAATAAATCATTAAAAAAACATTAATAAAATAATTTATATAATTAATCTTATAAATGTTTACATTGCCCTTACCAAAAATGACTCTTTTCTTCTACATTCAACAAACTCTCTCCATGTGTCTTCATCTATAAAAGGATATATAAGACATGGAATGTCATGACTCCTATGACACAAAATGAAATCAAATAAGAGGGTTGATTTGAAATCCCTCCATCTCCTGGTAGCCATCGATAAGCATTTCTTCTTGACTCCTCCAATGTTAGGAATATCAAAATTCATCTAATGAAGAAGAGTTTAAGCATATTATATATTCTAGAAAACATTTAAAGAATAGTCAAACAATAGAAAATTATTTTGCCAAAATCATCTCCCACAACAAAGAGATTATCACTTTATCCACACTTCTCCATTCATCGTACCAAATTCTTATTTATCTCTTAGCATAAGTTGATACAAAACTCTTTAAATAATTTTTATTTGGACCTCTAGGAATATCATCATCATTAAACTCAACGAGTATCCTCAGATCCTTCATATGGGCAAGTGATAATTTTAGTAAACGTGTGCACCCACGTTTACCAACTCTTGAACTCTTTGTCGTAATAGGATCACATGAGGAAGATTGGGGAACACCAAGAGGAGCATGTGAATGTTCCTCCCCAGTGGTATGACCAATATGCGCATCTCTAGAATCATGTGGTTGATCAACTGAATGATCTTTCATTATCGTTCAAATCAAAAAAAACAAACATTAGTTCACAAAAATACAATTTCCAATATATTAATACTACTGTAATTAAAAAATAGAAAAGTGTACTAAGTTACGTAATATTAAAAATTGTTAATATGGTAATCATGTTAAACAATGATAAATATGGTCATGATGGTCAATATAGTAAACATGGTAAAGATGGTAAACCTTGTAAACATTGTAAACATGGTAAAGTAATTTTCACTGAACAAAAATTATTGATATATAATTCATGTAATGGTAAACATGATAATGTAAAGTAAAAAAACATAATACAAACAAAAACATATACTTATTTTGTTTTAATACCTATTTTAATAAAGAAAAAACATACAATATATAAAACATTATGAAAAAAAATAAATGTAAACAAGAAATAAACATATGTTACCTGTAATTTTATGAATTAACAAATGGATTGTTTTTCGAAATTCCTTCATCGTGATCGTTCCTTATGGAACAGACCATGTCTTCAACATCCTCATCATTATGTTCTGTTAATCATTCCATGGAAGTATGGATATAACATAAATCAGCTTCTTCGTAATGTTCATTCAGAAAACATAATATTTTTTCCCATGAAAAACAACAGCCCACTACATATCTGATTGATCCACTATATAGAAAATTTATTTTTCATGTTTTGTCATTATAAAAGAATCAGCTATGTCATTCAATATATTCAGATTAACAAGTGTCATTCCAAATTCATTATGTCTGACACTATTGTTACCGATAAACAATTTATAATTAAAAATAGTAACATTAATTTTAATGTAATCAACATCCCATATGTCTTCAATCACTCCATAATATTCACATAGTATAGAAATTGGGTTTTCATCCTTATAAATCTAAAAATTCATTGCTTCTACAAACATCAATACACCACTATT
Source organism: Viscum album (assembly GCA_963277665.1). NCBI lineage: Eukaryota > Viridiplantae > Streptophyta > Magnoliopsida > Santalales > Viscaceae > Viscum > Viscum album. The sequence continues at coordinate 723,773,859 of OY728141.1, forward strand.
CTGAACTGCACTTCTATTGTCCTGAGATTTCATATGAAATGTATAGCCATTAATGTCATAATCGGACCATGTTATCACATTTAAACACGGACCACCCACTACCCATTTTAATGTCTCAGATACATCTAATCTACCAAGAAATGTCTTTTTAATCCATGAAAAAAATGTTTTGTTGTGCTCATTAAAAATCCACATTTCTTTCTTCTTTGGATGACATAATTTCAACTCCTTAATATGAAATGTGATATATGGTATAGCATAAGCTATGTTATTCAAGATGTATGATTCTAAATTTTTCATTTGTTCAGCTGACACTGATTTGAATTTGAAGTCACAAATCCCATTTCCCTCATTATTAACTCGTTCATGGAGTGATGGAGGCAAACATATGTGCTGCGCCGCAGCCAATTATCACGTACAAATCTCTGAAACCTCTTAAGAATTATACTTTTCAATAATGGAGGCTTCCGGTCGATATGGATTCATAACATACCCCTTCAATATTTTCATATACAATTCAAAAGGAAACATCTAACGAAGATATACAGGTCCACAAATCGTTATTTCTCAAACCAGATGAATCATTAAATGAAACATTATATCAAAAAAAGTTGGTGGAAAATACATTTTCAATAGACAAAGTATAAAAATTTCCTCCTTTTCCAAAATTTTCAAAGCATTCACATCAATCGCCTCAATAAAAATTTAATTAAAAAAATATCACAACTTCCTTATAGAATTTCTAACACGGATGGACAATATACTATGAAATGAAACTGGTCGAATTTTTTTTATCATGACGTGACAATCATGTGATTTCATACCTATCAACTTCAATTCCTTCAAGGAGATAAAATTTCTTACAATTGAAGAATAATCTTGAGGCACATTGATATCATGCAAATTCTGACAAAAGCTAATTTTCTCCCACATCAATAATGCATGACAAGCCGATGGAACAAATGTTCATCTTTCTTTTGGAGTGGGATCTATCTCCAAACGTATTACCATTGATTGTAAGTATAATCTTGCATTAAACCAATATTTTTTATTTCTTTCAATATATAAAAATATTTCAATAAAACAGTCACAGATATTCTTCTCCACATGCATGACATCATTATTATGTTTAACTTAATGATATCTCCATTATGCTAGCTCAAAAAATATTGACCTTTTCTTCTAAATATATCTATCATTACCAGATTTTTGTGTCTTCCCCAATGTCACATCATGGTTTTTCAGCCTCTCAAAATAATGATTAGGGGATAAAGGTTTTGGAGAAATTTCAAATTCTTGTGATCCAGTGCATTCCTTTTTTAGTCTTCTATATGGGTGATCTATAGGCATAATAATTCGATGACCCATGTACACAGTTTTCCTCCCATGATAAAATTGACAATATGACGTCTGTTGTTCGCAAATTGGACATGCTTTATACTGTTTAGCATTGCATCCAGAAAACTTTCCATATGCTGGGAAGTCATTTATAGTGAACAAAAGCACTTCATGCAGTTGAAAATATTATATTTTATAAGAATCATACACCCTAAAACCATAATCCCATAAAAGATTCAAATCATCAATCAATGGTGACAAGTAAACATCAATATCATTGTAGGGTTGCTTCAGACCAGAGATCATTATACTCAACATGATATATTTTCTCTTCATACAAACATCAGGAGAGAGGTTGTAACATACCAATAAAATAGGCCATGAACTATGTGTGAAACTGAGGGTTCGATATGGATTCATTCCATCTTTGTACAACCCTGGTATGAGATTTCTAATTTTATTTCCAAATGTAGAATACTGCTCATCAAGTTTCTTCCATTGTGGTCAATCTGCAGGATGATGTATTTTTCCATCACATAACCACTCATCTGCATGCCATCATAACCTTTTTGAATCATGTGAATTAGAAAATAAATGTTTGAAATGATGAATTATAGGATAATACCAAAATACATTTGACGGGATCATTGTAATCTCTACATCAGCCTGTGATTTTTCATACACATTATACTGTGATGTCCCACATTTAGGACACTCTAATAAAAATTCATATTCCTTCCTATATATAATACAGTCATTTGGACAGGAATGCATTTTCTTTTATCTCAATCCCATTGGGCATAATATTTTCTTGGACTTATAATGTGAATCTTGAAGATCATTATCTTTTGGAAGAATGTCTTTCATTAATTGTACCAGCTCTATAAAAATTATGTCACTCTGTCCATATTTCGACTTCAGGTTATTCAATCTTAACACCATAGACATAACTGTAAAATCTATACAACCATAATATAATGGTTTTTCAGCATCGCCATATAGACGTGCAACTTTTGGTTCTATATCAATTTGATCTGCTGCAATATCATGAATCATTTCATCAATTCTATCATAGTTACCATCTTGTGAATCATCATCCTCAATGACATTCCGTCCAGGTTCACCATGCCAAATCCAAGTGTTGTAACTCAGATTAAAACCATGAAAAATCATATGATATTTTATCTCTATAATTTTCAACTTCTTCATATTCAAACATTTCAGGCATGGACAGAAAAAACTGTTCACTACATGGAACATTTCGTTTAGCAAATTCAAAAAAGGCATCAACACCTTCCTCATATTCATTGCTCATTATATGTGCCGTAATCCAATTTTGACTCATTATTGCCTATAAAAATTATAAAAATTATAGAACTTTTTACAATAAAAAAAATATATGTTTATATGAAAAAAAATCCTAATATGAATGTAAAAAAAAATTGAAATATAAAACAAATCTATGCGTATTTAAAAAAATATTCCTGAATATGATTTTAAAAAGAAAATATAGTTAGATATAATAGTTTTAAATTTCATTGAATCAGAGAAAACCACGGGGCCTCCAATGGTTGATAGAAAATTGGAGAAAATGGAGTAAACCTGAGAAAAAAATAAAATTTAATATAAAAACTCAAATGGAGAAAATCACATTTTAAAAAAAATCATCACGACACGATGGGGTCAGGATAACTACGCATATTTGAAAACCATGACATGGTCTCCCCCATAACCCATAATTTTATCATAGTCGATGACTGGTCAAAATATATATATCCAAATAGAATCATATTGCAACACTACTATCCATGAAACAATACAATCATCATGTAACAATATCACAAACCACGATGCAATAGTCAATCCCAACTGACACTTATCCCCCACCCCCTTAGACACACACTGGACACCACCACCCTCTAGGATATCCCCCCAAGCCCATGAACACCCCCTGGACACCAGCACACCCTTCGACAGCCCCCCCACCCCTCCTAGACAACACCACCCCTCCTGGACATCACCACCCACCTCCTACCCCCCCTGGACAACCACCTGGACACCACCCAACCCTTTGGACAACCCCCCCCCCCTGAACAACCACAAACCCTCTGGGTAGCCCCCCACCTCCTTGGACAAGCCCCCCCCCCACCACCACCCACATAGACACCCCTCACCCCCCTTGGACCCCCACCCCCTTGGACCCCCCCCCCCCCCCCCCCACACACCCCACACAGACACCTCTGTGGACATCTTGGACACACCTACCCTCTAGAAAGCCCCCCGAACCCCCTGAATACCACCCTCACCCTCTAGACACCACCACCCCCTTGGACATCCCCAACCCTCTGGACAGCCCCCCACCCAACCCCCTGGACAACACCCCATGCCTCTAGACAGCACCCCCACGCCTCCTGGACACAACTCCCCAACCCTACCCCCTTGGACACCCCCTAAACAACCTCAACCCTGTGGACAGCCCCCACCCCCTTGGACCCCCCCCACCCCCCACAAAAACACCCCTGGACTGCCCCCCCCCCCCCCCCCCCCCCAACCTCCATGGACACCCTGGACACCCCCCAACCCTCTGGAAAGCCCACCGAATGCTCTGAACACCACCCCACCCCCTTGGTCACCCCCTGGACACCACCACCCCCTTGGAAAGCCCCCTCGCCACCCCTATGGACATCCCCCACCCCCTGGAAAGCCCCCTCCACTCTAGAAATCAACCCCATCCCTCCTAGACAGCACCCCCACCCCCTACCCCCTTGGACACCCCCAACACTATGGGCAACACCCCACCCTTGGAAAACCCCCCCAAAACCTCTGTAAAGGCCCCCACCCCTTGGACAACCCCCCCCCCCCCCCCCACCAACCCACTTGGACAGGCCCCCCAACCCCTTGCACCCCCCCCCCCCCCCACACACACACACAAACACACCTGGACTGCCCCTCCCTCTACCTCCATGGACACCTTGGACAGCCCCCAACCCTCTAGACAGCCCCCCAACCCTCTGGATAGCTACCAACCCTCTTGAAAACCCCCCAGAACCATGGGATTTTAACCTCAAGCTACTAGTTTTGGCATATCTAGATACTTTACCCTCAAGATACTAGTTTTGGTATCATGCCATTATTCAAATTGGGAGCCATGAACTGTATCTCTTACTAGACTAAAATGCTACATTTTGCAAGGAATCTGGTTTTAATAGCATATGAAGACTTATAAGTGTCCACAAAAATATGCGACGTAAATTGATTATGGAACTACAAATAGTGAAACACAAAATAGAAACAAACAAGGATCCAAAACAAACATTCCACCGTGAAAAACCATATATATTTATAAAATATATCACATTGTTTCAGAGAATGGGTGTATCAGAATGATTTTCATATAAATTGTAGTAATATATGTGAATGAGAACATTAGTTGTCAATGACAACAAAAAATACCACCAATGTCGGGAATCAGCGAAACAAAAACAATCAAAATAGAAGTATGTGAGGCATACGTGAATATTGCGAGTTGATATAATAGATATGGTTATCATAAATAAGATGATGATGGAAAATGAGGTAATAGGGTTCAAAATCGAAGAATCATGCCTAGTTTAAACAAAAAAATCTCAAAAATGTAAATATAGACTATCCTTGAAAAAAATGAAAATAAAATCGTGGGATGCTTACCTGAGTGTTGCGAGTAAAGATGAAAGATCCGATGAGAGAGAGTTGATAAAGATAATAGGAAAAAAATTAACGAAATGAGACTGAAGAGTTGATTATGGTTTTTCATGTGAGAGAGACGAGTCTCTGGTCTGTCGATCAAAAAATCAGCAATAGGAATCCACGGGGCTTGTTAATTTTTTGAATGTTTTATAATGTTAGTTATTTAATAACCCACGTTATAAACTATTTTTATTACATTTATAATGTCAGTTATTATAATAACTGACATTATAATTGTATCAGGTAACGTAGTTGTAAGTTGGTTATTTAATAACAGACGTAAAAAAAGCCATGTGTTATTTTCATACATCGGTTATTCTTTAACCGACGTAAAAAACAAATCAGAAAACAAAATTTTTAAATAAGTTATTTTATAACCGATGTAAAAACTGTCGGGTGTTGGTTTTTTTAGGTCTGTTATAATATAACTGACGTGAATAATTCGGCGGGTTGGATTTTTAGGTAAGTTATTTAATAATATATGTCAAAAAGGCCTCATATTCCACTTTTTTTACGTCTGTTAATTTGTAGATACCTTGTTTTTTAAGTTGGTTATTAAATAACCGACGTAAAAAATGCCGCACTTTGTTTTTTTACATCCTTTATAAAATAACGGACTTAAAAAATGAACGGGTGATATTTTTGATGTCTGTTATTAAAATAACTGACGTTAATATTTTACTATCTGTAATTTTTATGTTGGTTATAAAATAACTGACATAAAAAACCACATATCATAGAGTTTCACGCCGGTTATATATAATCGACGTCCATAATGGTGATGTTAAAAACAATTTCTGCACTAGTGCCAATGTCATGACACCGTCAACGATGTTTGTGTTTCTGTTTGTATAATGAAAAAATATTACGCATATGTAATGAATATATAATTTTTGAAAAGAGAGGGTCACCATAGTTTGTATAATAGAAAACGATTAGTTAACTATTGAAATCTAGGATTATTAAAGCGTAGTGAGAACCCTCAGGAAATGTCTAAAGATATGTTTGAGTAGAGAGAATGGTATAATAAAATGTCAATGAATTTTGGGGAAGGATAGGGTGAGTGGTTTCCTAGAAATACATCCCTATATTAATACAACATGTTGTTGTTGTTCTCTTACAAATGTACCTTGGGGAACAACTCTTACAAGATATCTCGGTCTTGACTCTGGTTAATCTAGTACACGACAATGGTCCATGCTCAACACCCGGTTGGACACTCCCAGGGGATATTGTTTTGGAATTAAAAAACTCTTCACAAACCATTATGATTTATTAAAACCTAATATTTTTATTAATAACCTATGATAAATATATTGTGTCATAGAATATATAATATGTCATAAGTTATACATCTTACATGTAATTTTTCCGGATTATTTGGTTCCTCATTATGATAATTATTTATTACTCTATAATTTTAGTTTTAGTGAATAGATAGATCCTAAATGAACAATGATAATGGAAATTGAGATGGAAAATGCAATGAATGTATGCATGAGAGGCTAAATTCTATGGGAGCTGTAATGAAAAAAATCATCTCTATGCTCATGGATATTTTTTAATCGATGAATCACGATCGACATCCAAATGAGAAAAAGAGGGAACACCATTCTGTTGAGTCATTAATATTGAAATTTCCACCTTCATTTAGAGGGTCTCCTGATCCTCCTGTTGATGAACAATTGATTAGTGCCACTGAAATGATAGGCTTTATAATTCAGTAATTAGAGCTTGAGAATATCATTCTAGAAATTTATCATTCAGAAGGAGAATCATATCAGTGGGGGACTATGATTAAGAATATGTAGCAACATGATGAGGTTGAATCAATGGTTTGGGATGTGTTCTTGAACATATTTTTCATTAAGTATATTCCTCGAGTTTTTTTGTACCAATATGTAGAATATGTTGGTACCTATGACACTAGTTTCACAGGACATTCAAGGTATGATTCATGAATTATCATCAGTCTTGAATGTAATGTTGACATATTGTTTTTTGGAACAATGCCATGTATCAAAAGGGATTTGGCCATAAGATACATTAGTAACTATGAATAGATAGTGTGTTTTGAAATTTATGTTTAAATGTAGGTGCGATTCAAATATTGATCTCATTGATTTGAAATGTTGTGGAATATGGAGTTCAATTGAAACTCTTTTTACCCATCAAAAAGGAAGATGAACATCCCTTTATGATTTATATATTTAAAGACATATCGATTAAGAATACATAGGGATTACAATAAATGGATTATGTGAAGAAGCAATGGTTTTTAGGAAATTTATTCTCAATTACATTGCAATAATTTACTCAAAATGATAATGGAGAAAAGGCCTCACATAATTCACATGCCTCTATTCAGTGAAACATGTGTAAGGAGAATGAAAATTTTTCATAAAATTTCTGAGACCAAGGGTTGATAATGATAATAAACATCATAAACCTATTAAGATAATTTATAAAGATAAATATCAGGCAATATCTATATCTAATGAGGGGTGTGATAAAAATGGTATGATAGTTACACTTACAATCCACACTAGAAATGATAATGTCATATTTGATTTTGTATGTACCCACTCTTTCATATGTAATGATTTTTCTAACAACGTAATGATTCCTCTAAAATAATTAGACGTGGAATTAGAAGTTAAAACCCGTAATGGTACGATGATGACATCTCAAAATTATTATTTGTATTTGGTTGATATTTATGGGAATGTGCTTCCTTCAAACATTGTCATTCATCCTTCAGTCAAATTAAATGACATATTAGACATGGATTTGATTTTTGTAGACAAATACAACATCAATTGTAATGAAATGAATGTTAAATATAATATTTCAAACCCTCCTATGATCATCCATCAATTTATTTATATGGCTGAACATACTGTGGATATTACATCATGTTTATAGGTCTTAATTCCCATTCAAAATGTTGTTAGTCTCAAACAGTTTGGTAGAAAATTGACATCGATGATAGTCCTATTTTTTGAGATTTTTTGGATGTATTTTGAGAGTATTTCTCTACTATTCCACCAAAAGGTGATGTTGAGTTCTCAGTAGAACATATACATTGTTCCACAACAATTTCAATGACTATTTAGAGGATTTACATGATTTATTTAGAGGAATTGAAGATTAATCTCCAAGAAAAAATTGATAAGGGATTCATTTGGCCAAGTGTATCACCATGGGGTGCACCAGTGCCTTTTGAGAATAAGAAATGATGGATCAATGAGACATTCATTGTTTATCGAGAGTTGAACATGATCACAATCAAGATAAAGTGTCAACTTCCCCGTATTGAGGCCTTGTTTGATAAACTGTGTGGGTGTGAATACATTTCCAAGATTGACATTCATTTATAATATCATCAATTAAGGGTAATCAATGAGAATATATTGAAGACTAAATCATGTACAAGGTATGGTCACTACGAATATATAAGGACGAGTTTTGGTCTTACTAATTCCCTTTTTAGCTTCATGAATTTAATTAATAGAGTCTTTAGTGATTACCTTCATATGTTTTTGGTAGTCTATATATATGATATTCTTATCTATTCAATGAGAATTCAATGTCATGAAGATCACATGAGAATTGTACTGAATACCCTAATGAAGTAAAAGTTGTATGAAATATTTTCAATGTGTGAATTTTGGCTAAAATAGGATTCTTTTTTTAGTCATATAATCTCAATAAATGGTATAGTAGTTGATCCACCAAATGTGAAGGCTATTTAATTCTATCCTAGAACAAACTCATTGACTGAGATCTATAATTTTCTTGGTTTATCTGGATACTATCAAAGGTTGTGTTTAATTTCAAATGACTATCAAATCTTTTGACCAACATAACGTTGATGGCTTTGAAGTTACTCTGGATATATGAATGTGATGAAAATTTCAATGAACTGAAGAGGATGTTGGTCAGTGCTCATGTTCTTACATTATCCTGCAGTGGATAAGGGTTTGAATTCTATAGTAATGCATCCAACAAGGGATTAGTATGTGTTATTATGAAAAATAACATTATTATACAATGTGCCTCATGGTGGTTGATGATTCCAGACAAAAAGTACCCAAATAATGATTTAGAGTTAGTGGTGGTAATATTTTAATTAAATAAATGGTGTCATTATCATTATGTTTAAAAGTGTGATATATATACAGATCATAAAACTCTACAATATATATTAACACATAAGTTGTTGTACATGTTCCATAGAATATGGATAGATTTGATAGAGGATTATGACTTCTCAATACATTACCACCATGGGAAAGCGAACATGGAGGCCGATGCGTTGATTCATAAAGATCCTACTAGCTTATCCATGATGGGGGTCACACAAGGTCCAATATTTTGGATTTATAATGGATGTAACTACAAATCCATATGGGAGGGTAAAATCATATATTTCTCTAATGTTTTTCCTTCCTTATATAAAAGAAAATATTAAGGAGAAATAAAAGGAAGATATAAATCTACAAAATCAGGTTATAAATGTTCATAATATTAACCTTGATCGTGATGTAATTATAAGTTCAAAAACCACGTCTGTGTTACATCCATGCCAGATTTGATGAATTTTTCCAAGGAACCTCATAGTTCTCTATTCTATATTCACTTCGAAATTACAGAGATGCATCTGTACATGAAGGAATTCTTATTATGGGATGGTATGAAGAGATATATTGCAGAGTTTATATTTCGATGTCTGGTATTCTAGCAAGTTAAAGATGATAGACAAAAGTCTAAAGGGACGTCAAATCCATTACCCATAACAAAATGGAAATTTGAGAACATCCCTATGGACTTTGTTATTACACTAGGAAAAACCATTGAAAGGGTGTAATTCTATATGGGTGGTAGTTGATCACCTTACTAAGTCAGCACAATTCATTACTATCAAAGAATATTTCATTATTGATCAACTTTCCAGAATATATATTAAGGAATTCATAAGGTTAAATGGAGTACCATATTCTATTTGGATGAGAGCTTTACCTCCATGTTATTGAAAAGTCGTTTGAAATTAGTTGATAATGAATTGTGTGTCAGAACTGATTATCATCCAAAAAATGATGGTCAATCTGAAAGACCAATTATAACCCTAGGGGATATGTGGAGTTCTGGTTCTTAGCACTTCAATGGGGTTTTGGATCAGTTCCTTCCTTTAGTTGAGTTTTCTTACCAGAATAGATATCACTCAAGTATTCAGATGGAACCTTATTAATACCTATGTGGGAAAGAAATTTCGAGCTCCAACATGTTGGGATGTGGTTGGAGAATGACATTTATCTAGGCTTTACATCACTTATAAAATGGTTGGGATGGTTTGAATCATTCATCAGAATCTCAAGACATCTATATGTCAGTATAAAATTTATGCCGATAATCGTCAGTGTGATTTTAAATTTTCATTTGGTGAAAAGGTTTTTTATGAATCTCACCATAGAAGAAAGTTATTTAGTTTGGAAAGATGTGAAAACTAAACCATAGGTTTTTCATCCACATTAAAATTCATGATTGTATCAGGACAGTTGACTATCACATGGAACTTCCTCAAAATCTTTCTCAATTCCATGATGTGTTCCATGTATCACTTTGGAATATTTACATACATAACCCTCCGCATGTACTAATCATAGGGGTCATACCGCTGGATCAGGATCATTCTTATGTGGAAAAACCATTTGAAATTCTGGACCGATTAGAAAAATTTATATGAAAAAAGACCACTCGCCTGGTCCGAGTTTTTTGGGGAAATCACAAGGTATAAGAAGCTACATAAGAACATGAGGATATGATGAAGAACGAATATATTAAATTTTATTTACCCAAGTGATGAATTTTTAGTGAGAAATTCATTTTATGGTGTGTTGAATGTAACACCTCAAGTTTTTACAGACATATATTGAGAATAAATTTATATTTTCAATTATATATTGAGACGAAATAAGTATATGATTCCTTTCACTGGGAAGTGACTCAATGTACATTACCCACAACATTGAATTTTCCTAAATTCCATGCAATCCAGACATGGTGTATAATTCACACAACACTGGGTGGCAATTGATACATGAAACACTAAGATTCTACGAAATATCTTATTTTATTATTTTTAATGATTTAAGAACGTTATTTTATTTTGTTGATATAGTTATAAATTACCATTTTGGTTTATAAGATCCATTATTTTGAGGTAATTACAGGTTATTATTTTTTCAGATTAAAATTAGAGTTATGAGATAAAATTTATCGCTAAAATTTTTTATGGTTATTTTGAAAAATTTATCTCATATTGGGAATTTTATAAAATATAGTTTTTGAAAAAGGATAACATGCAGTCCGTGTGACATCCCATAGAGTCAAAAAAAAAGCTACAGGAATCGAACCCCCAACCAAAGTGCGGCTGGGATTTATCACCTACCACTAGACTACATAATGTCACTAGTTATTGTGACTAATTATTTGTTGTTAAATGATTATATTTATCAATAATAAATTGATTTGGGATCACATGTTTAATCAAATGGATATCCTTTGTGTAAAAAAATGATTTGGTTATTAAGTGATAAATTTTATTTTGGGATACTTTAACTCTGTTGGGAAATATATATGCCTAAGGAAAATAGAATAACATGGGATTTTATTTGAGGATTAATTGGTGATTTTTATATATGTATTTATTGTGGATTTATAGTGATATGGTTTATTTATGAAAAATATTTACCTATCATAAAGAATATGTGATTATGTTAATTACATTTAAGTATGTGACATTACCAGAAGTCGATGTTATTTGGAGATACACTTTAACTTGGAATACTATATAATAATATTATTATGAGTTTTGGGTTTCAATATTATTTTGGAATATATTGAAATATTTTAAGGAAAATTGTTTATTGAATGGTATTTGTTAAATTTTGGGTATTGTTGGATTAATTTTAGAAATTATGATTAGTATTTCTTTATCTAAAGGATTATCCTTTTTGGGGATCATCTGATTTGGTACTAACAATTTTGGTTTTGGATAATCACTAAATTCATTGTAAATATATAGTTCATCTTCTGTGATTTATTTGTTTCTCTATAAGTTGAATCTAATGCTTCATGTGTGACCAAGTCATCTTGAATACTCATCATTTAGAGTCAAAGATGATTTTTTTGTAGAAATTATTTAAAGATGGAACACTGCTTATCATGTATCTTTTTCATATTATATGAAGAAATAAATTCATAAACTTTAGGGAAGGGATCATAAACCAAAAAAATATATTATTGAAATACCTTACAATATTCATCATATATTTAAGGATTTGAGGCCCTCAAATTTCGATTCACTTGTTTGTGATTGATGACAAAAATCACTCCCTATAAATATTTATGTTTTCCCCCAATTATAATTTCCAACAAATTTCTACTATTATAAATCATAATTTGGTGGTAAGTATTTCATTTCCCTTTCCCTCTTATTAAGAATAAATTTTATTAACCCTATTTCTGATGTGGGTTTTTCGAAAATGTATTTTCTTGTTTTATTAACCATTTATTTGTGAAAAATTTCCAATTCGATTATGCAATTTATTGAAGGAGAGAAGAATGTAACGCCCCAAGTTTCCACAATACGCTTCTCATTGAACAATACAATAGTGTGCGACTTATGCATCACTTAGTTCAAGCACACCACGACCTATTAAACATGTCGTTTAGAAAGCTGCTTTGAACAGTAATAACCACATTTTGAATTTTATATAAATCCCTTATAATTTTACCATTACTCTTTTGGGACTCTTAGACATAATATAAGGATAAATTAAATTTTCTGATAAAAGAAGTATTTTTTAAAAATGCAGTTTTTCTACCTTTAAATAGAGAAACCCTTATAAATCAAATATTTGACACATTTATCCATTCTATTTTAAAATATAAAATACTTCGTTAGAACATTGACATTATGTTTTACTTATGGTATATTTTTGGTATTTTATGATAAAATTAATTTTTTTAATAAATAGTCAAAAATACTGTTTTTATATTCAATACTGCCTTTTTCGCTAATTTACCTATATGTTTACATGTTCATTTTAATTTATTTTAAATTTTAATTGGATTTTATGTTTACCATTTAATATAATTTTGGTTATTTTATGAAATTTCACATTGTAATTTCACATAAATGAGTGTCAATCTTTTGATAGTTATTATTTCATAAAAAACACAATTTTGGTTTTGAAAAAGGAAAATAATTTTAAATTAATTGATTCAACTTCTATGATTTAAATCTTGTAAAATATACATCATTTTCGAATTTAGAATATCAAATATAACTTAAGCTAATTTTTTTTATTTTTCTTATAAACATCATTTTTTGATGAGAAGTGAGAAAACTAAGTTGTAGTTTAAAACCGGATTTTCTTTTAAAATTAATATTACCACTTTTCTGAATTGAAATTATAAAATACAACATATTGGTTGTTAATATTATGTAAAATTCTGTTCAATAAGATGATAATAATTTTTATTGAATAGTAACTTAGGACTTTTATTTGCCGCTGTTAAAGATTTATAGGGTAATTCAAGGTAAAAATTATATTACAATAATATTAAATTATCTTAAAAAGTGTCCAAATAATATTAGTTGACGAATTTCTGACCATGGGTATCTTTGGGTATATTTTGGAACACCATGTAGCCACTTAATGTGATAATGACACTTTATATTTATTAATTTAATGTAATAAAAAAATGACACAAACATATATATTTTTGTAAATCAATTATTAAATGGTATTATATAAGTTAAAACATAGACTATAAATATTAATTTGAATCCTAAAATGATTTAATTCATCGTGATATTTTTTTATAACGTTTAGATATCAAATAAATAAAATTATTTGTGACACAATAATTATGCAGTTTTAACCTCATTAATGATTGATTTAAATAAATAAGATAACAAAGGTTAAAAAAATATAAAAAACATGTCCAATTGTAATTAAATGTTTTTATATAGAACAATATTTATCTTATCTTTTACTTAAATATTTTTTGGATCTTTATAAACAAAAAATTATTATATAATAAAATAACATTTTTGAACATTCCTAAAGATCCCCTACTCCCCATTATAAAAATTACTCACCTCTAACAGATCACACACACCTCTCAAGCCCATTTTGTCATCGATCCTATGACCAAATAATCTCTTAATATCCCTCTCTTATACCTAAAATCCTTATATTAGGAATAAGTCACTTCATGAAATTCTTTTGGTTCAAACCAAAGGGAGTTAACCGATTTAAAAGTAATGTCTTCTCTAAAGTTAATTTTTTTATTTTACATATCCAACACCCTATACTGTTTTATTCATATATTTTATGACAAAAAATTATCATAAAAATATTATTTTGTTAATGTTATAATTATTAAAACTACACTTACACACACCTCCGTCTAATGGGTAAACAACCTCCTATTTCTGTGGACGATGAACTATTGTCTCACGGAACGACGATTGTTGAATCATCTCCTACGACCACATATGGTGGCCATTAAGATGGATATATATTTAAATGTGATATATGTTATACTTATATTGTCTATATAAATTTATATTTTTAATTTATATCATAACCTTGTGGTTTCCATAATGGGTAAATAATATAATTTCATTTGAGGATGTGAAAACTTCCACCCCCTCAATGTTATATGACTCGTTCATGCCATATGTAGAACATATAAAAGATGGGATTAATTAATTTACAAAATATAGATATTATAATAGAATTATAATATAACTATGTATTATTAGGTTTTCATTCCATTAAATATAAAATTGAAATGAAAGTAGTGTTTATGCATACGTATGGCTTAGCGTCTCCATGAAAGCTGCGCTTAATTTAATTACTCCAAAAGGTATAGAATATTATAAATACAATAAAATTGATATATATGTTATATATGATATAATAATCATTAATATCATATTAGAGATAATTTACTTTTGACCACATGGACAATTTTTAATTATAACTTTTTCATTTTGAAGTAATGTTCTGAAAATTGACAAAATATCTGATAGTAACGCAAATAATTAAATAATTTTTATAGAAATATAATAAGTGATATAAAAGGAATAATAAAATTGAAATAATTTCTTATGGTAGTATAAAATAACTTAAATTTATTATTTAGTAAGAACACGAAACATACGAGTCAAGTCAGACATGAGGTAAGGGGTTTCTTATCTAACTTTAAATTATGGGAAATATCCATTGTTCTCCAGTAATTTATTGCATATGGTGTATTGTGTACTAACATTTGATATATATTATCATTATTATCTTTATATTCATTATATTCAATGATTCTTTTGGTTTTTATTTACCTTTTCGGATATGACACAACTAATTCTAAAATGGTTCATGGTTTTTATCTCACTTCTTATTCGTGTGAGATTGATGCTATATTGAAAATATTTCTGTTTGTGTGGTTTATGTACTGACCATGATTGTATACATTATTTAATATAATTTAATTTACGGGTATTTACATATTTATTTTATGATCCTTCTTTCATGGGGTGCATGTTTCAAAAGTTACCAAATTGGTAAGGTAATTTCTAATTTCATTTACCACTCGTTTGGTTTTACACAAACTTCATTTGTTATTTACTCTACGATTATGTGTGAAATCACTATTTATTTACTTATTTAGTAATTTAGACTCCACTTTGTGTGGATATACTTTTTATTTACATAATAACTCCATTTATAAATTATCATGTAATCGAAATGAACTACATAAGAGTAATTTTAAATCAATTTCTATTCATTGAGTTAAACATCCATTTCAGTTGTGTTGGTTTTACAAGAATATGTGTGAATGTACTTTGATTTATTTACACTGAATATACAATCATACTGACTATATTTACATATTTAAAAGATAATTATTTCATTAACATCTTCTTAACCTAAGGATACAGTGTTTATAACAGATTTCATCTCAATTTACAATCTATCGGGACTTCTTTCTTGTTATGCGGCAATTCACTGTTATATGGGGTATATATATTACATAGACATAATATAGTTTGAATCCCTTTTTTCTCATGATATTTTAATGTTTTTATGACCTAAATTATTAACATTCAACCATCTCTTGTTTGGTTAGGAACTAAAACTGAAATATATTTTTTAATGTTTTAAAGATTTATTCTTCTAAATAATTCTCATAAAAGTCCATGTTTTAAATTTTTTTATAGATTTTTGTTATATGGTCCTTCAATTTTTAAATTTTAAATTCAATTTTAATGTTTGAAAATGGTATGGGACACTTTGATTCAAAAATATATTTTAAACGACTTTTGGATAAATAGTGAGACTTTAAATAATTTCACGAAATAGGGGGATATTACTCTCAAATTTTTTTGATGATTATTTTCATCTATGTCAATATCAATCATTATTGTATAATGAAGATAATTTACTATAGTGAAATCATTCATATTTTAATAAATGAGTTATTTTTTTACTATGGATGTGTTATTTTTTTACTATTCATGGTTTTTGGTTAAAATAATGACATTTTGTATGCTATTTTAAATAGAAAATTTTGGAATATATTTCATCCTTTTCAAATGAGGAATGCATTGGACCTAGTAAATGATGGGTGTATCCAAATAGATTTCCTCGATGTATTAGTAGGTCTAATGAGACAAACTAGTGTCATTGAATAAGGCCTTGACAAAATCTTCTTTGTAGTTTTTCCACGAGGCCTTAACTATATGGTTATGATGTCCGACATTAATAATTATATCATTATGAAATTAGTTATTGATATTAAATTCTATAATTCAACTAGTAGAATATCTATCTGAATAATTAAATGGAATTAATTGATTTATATTTTCCATATTATGCATAAATTTATGTTTAAAATTATTGTGTTTTAGTCTTATACATTTCTCAAATATTTATTCTTATTTATAAAAGTTACTGCTATATTATTATCCTTACTGAGCATCTGATCTCACCCATTCCTATGTTTTATTTTTCCCTGGATGTGAATATGTATATCCTAATTAACCTACATGAATAGGTTAACTTATATGAGTGTGTTTAATAGGAACAAAATGTTTTTTATTAATTTAATGATGTAATGTAAAACATATGTATGTATCTAGTATTTCCAAGTATACTAAACTAATTAGTCATTAGATACATGATATCTTTTGATACTTCCAATGTTAGTTAATAATGCCATAACTCTACGTAAATTGGTTCGAGGCATTATATTTAAATTTTAAATATGAAAGGGAATAACAAAATTTTAAAAATATTTACAAATGGTATTATATAAAACAAAT
The DNA here is from genome assembly GCA_963277665.1 of Viscum album. Classification (NCBI taxonomy): domain Eukaryota; kingdom Viridiplantae; phylum Streptophyta; class Magnoliopsida; order Santalales; family Viscaceae; genus Viscum; species Viscum album. Next base: position 723,791,323 of record OY728141.1, read on the forward strand.
ATTTTGATAAATATTTACTAAATTTTTGGTGACGACGTTATATGAAAAAAAAATTCCTCAAAATTGGTTTTTATTTTTTTGATAGAAAAAAATATAATAATATTTTTATGATTATATAAAAATTATTTAAGATTTTTTATATTTTTTAAAACTAAATTGTACAAATTTATTTAATGTATATTATTAAGTTTTTTTTGAAAAGATTTAATTTTTTATGAAAACATAATATATATTTTTAAAGAAAATTATATTTTTTATCAATGTATTTAAAATATTCCATTTTTCATTAAAATGATTTATAAATTAAATATACTTATATTATAATATTAAGCATCAAATTAGGTACATTAGAATTAATTATGTGTGGATTTTGGTATAAAAATTTTTTATAAGTAATAAATCCTTTTTTATGGAAAATATCAATGCATCCTATATAATGATTGTAATTGTAACACCCCAGGTAAATAAAGAATATGAAATTTTCCTATTTGTCCATATTTGTGAATAAAATATTAATATTACTTTTAAGGGGGTGTTAAGCTCGATGGCGTACCCAATACACAACAACAAGTTTCTTGGGAATCTTACGTTGTACTCTAATAACAAAATAATATAATTTAAAATGATAGTGAACGCCTAGCCGTTGTAATGGCAGGAATGAACAGAACTAACTAAAAAATGATTATATATGTTTGTAGAATATTTTTACTTTTTAAAATAAATGATTGATGATTAAAAATGCGAATGAATCCAATTTTAAGCGTAAAAATTCTAATATTCTTTAAAAAGTAGATTAACCGCCTATTGATGGAGAACCTTTTTTAAATCCACTTATTGACAATTTTATGTGTTATATTTGACAAAATAAAATTCTTCTTTAGAATCTAGACCTCAAATTTTACTTTGTGTGAATTTTTGATATTTTTCTGATAAAGTTCATTTTTTAATGAATAGTGAAAAATGTTGTATTTTTAATCAAAACCTATTTTTAATCTAATTTATTTATATGATTAGATTATCTTTTGAACTATTTTTAAAGTGAAATTAGAATATATTTTTACCATTTAATCCAATGGTGGTCATTGGAATTAATTTCACTTTGAAATTGGACTTAAACTAGTGTCAAACTTTTAATAGATATTGTTTCTTAAAAACACACTATTTGTTTTGACAGTGGGAATTAATTATTAAATTAATCAATTCAACTTATATGTTTTTAATTTTGTAAAATAAAAATAATTTTTTAATTCGGAATATCAAATATACCCTAGGGTGAATTTTTTGTATTTTTCTTAAAAGCTTCAATTTATGATGAATAGTGAAACGACTAAGTGGTAGTTTAAAAACTGATTTTTCATTTAAATGAAAATTTACCACTTCTATGATTTTAATTTCAAAAATAAGTCATAAATGGTTGTTATTGTGAGGTAAAATGTGGTTCAATGGGATTAAAATAATTTCTTGGTGAATAGTAACTTTTATGTTTTTTATCGCGATTAGAGGTAATTAGTGTAATTTAAGGTAAAAATAATGTTTTAATAAAATTAAATGAACTAGAAAATGTCCTACCTTAATTTTATGTGTCATTTCCGACCATGAAAAACCATGGGTCATCTTGGGGACCCCATGGAGCCACTTTGGTTGGAAAATGACATAAATAACTTTTTATTTAATGTTAAAATAAAAATGTCACAAGCATGAGTTGTTTTACTAAAACATTTTTTAAATTTGGTAATACAACTCATATTTTTGAATATAATTATTCATTTGAAATATAAAAAGATTTCCTACATCATGATATTTTTTTTATAATTTTTATACATTAAATAAATTAAATTATTTTTGACCTCATGATGATGCATCGATTACCTCATTAATAAAGGATTTAAATAAAATGAACCGATAATGTTACAAATATAACATACACTTGTAAAAAACCTATTTGATGAGTATATTTCCAACACTTACCAACTTATTCTCGAAATAAATCAATTTGGGACCGTTAAAATCTGTAACTCATTTGAAAATAAAGTAACCGTTTGTAACTTTCTAAGAGTGCCCCTCCTCTCCTCTTATAAAAGGCCCCCTCCTCTACCACCCTACCCACACCTCTCAAGCCTTTGTCTCTACCAACACATGCTCATTTTTTCTCTCCAAATCCCTCTCTTACTCCTAGAAGCCTCACATTGGGCAGAATTTTTCCCATGGAAGCCTTTGAGCTCATATCAAAGAGAGATACCATATTTTATAGTAATGTCTTCACTTGTGTTCTTTTGTTTTATTTTGCTTCTCCAACCCCCTAAGCTCTTTTTATTCATTTCATTTAGTAACAAATACTGTATCTTCAATATACAAGGATGTTGTTATAATAAGGATTCGAGCTACACTTACACACTCCTACATCTAATTATTAAAGAACATACTGTTTCTGTGGATGCTGAATTTATGCCTCACAAAACGATGATTATTCAATATTATTTTAACACCCTCAAAGGTGGCCATTAAGATGTCACTATATTTATATATGATATATAATATGTTTATGTTTTACTTAAGCTTCTGTATTTTTTATTTTTGGCATACCTTTATGGTTTCCATTATGGTTAAACACGATATCTTCATTTTAGGAAGTGCGGACTACCGCCCCCTCAAAGTGATTTGATTCGTTAATACAATATGTGGTACATATAAAAGATAGATTTAATGATATTATATATGATACCATACTGTAATTATAATACTATTATGTATAATTATGTTTTAATTCCATTAAATATTAACTAGAAATGGAAGTAGCGTTCATGCGTACATACGGCTTACCGTCTCCATGAATGGTGCATTTCATTTCTTACCTTTTAATGTTATGTGATATTATAAATGCATTTATATAATGGATATATATGATATATATGATATCTAAATATTGAATATAATTCTGTATATAATATATATTTTAACACATGAACAAATTTTAATTATAAAGAGTTTATTTTGACTCAAGTAGCAATGATCTACAAAACGACCATTATTAACATAAATAATTACATAGTGTTCATAGCATGGTAGTAAGTGATATAAAAGAAATAATGAACTTGAAAAATGTTCTTAATAATGTAGAAATTAACTCAAGTTTATTATTTAGGAGGTTAAAGAACGATCGAGTCATATCGGACCCGAGGTAAGGGAACCTACCCCTCTCATTCTTTTTAAGTACACTCTTTTATGTCATTCCTTTTATGATCCTATTTACAATTATTGGGAGGTTCTTTTATACTCCTATTTCTGTAAATTTTATGTTAATATGATGAGATACCCTATTTTATCTCATCAATCCATTTTTGTAAGTTTTTAGTGGGGTCGTTCGGCTGCTGAGTTTTTGTAACGGATTTTTCATCTCACTTTTATTCTCGTGAGATTTATGCTACTTTTACCACCATTTCCCTTGAGTGGTATATGTACTACCCATTATTATACTATCTGTGTAATATAATTTCTTTTATGAGTATTTACATCAATGTTGTATTGTCCTTCTTTCATGGGGTGTATGTTTCGAAAGATACCCAAGTCGGTAAGGAAACTTTTCACCCTCCTCTTTTTAAAAGACTTATTTTGTTGGGTTTTTTAATTTACATATTGTAATGTTGGGATATGTTATTATATATCCTTATTGATGTAAATTTTATTTCCAATTGATGATATTCCCTTTTTATCTCTCATCAACTCATTTTCTGAAGTTTGAAGCGACGCTGTTAGGCTGGCGAATTTTTGCAAGATAACTTCTTAACCCAATTTTGATTCTTTGGGATAAACATGTACTCCTTGATTATGTGGTTCTATGAATATGTGTGAATGAACTCTGATTTTTTTACACTTAATATCCACTTATATTATGTGAATTTGTTTGTCACACATTATTATGTAATTGATTTATCCTTATTCCAAGGATACCATCATTGTATGGGACTTTGTCTCAATCTCCATTCATTGAGGCATATTTTGTTTTATACACAACATTCTTTTATACGGTGTATAAACCCATTTTACTTTTACTTTTATCTGAAAGAAATTTTTTTTATACAAATCATATTACTAAATGACAAAAGGGAATGTGTTTGTCGTACGTATGCAGCGACAACGACTTCTCCGCCACCATGACCATTATTTGAGATTCGGCTTCCTCTACAAGACATACCTTTTTTTAAAAATGAAAAATAAATACCATGATTTACTTCTATTTTATTTTGGTATTTAAAATGGTTTTCATAATGTTTTTATATCAATTAATTGTATTTATATCATGTGATTGAAAATTGGAAATGTTATTTTTCCTTTTCTGCATGTTTTATGTGATACGATTTTGTTATGGTTCTTGGGCATTATTATGAAGACGGTGGTTCAGTGATAAACTAAGGGCAGGTGAGCCCGATATAGCTCTCCAATGCATTGGGTAACACGAAGTAGTTAAACATTAAGGTATCTCCGAAGCGAATTAGGGAATATACTGTGATGGGTATTCCAAACGTAAACAAGAGGGTTACTCCCTACGTAAGAATGTTATGAATGACTCAAGTTACCTTTATGCCTTACGATTTCTATGATTTGTTTATGATTTTATGAAGTATGTTAAAATGATTATGTTTTATGAGTAAAATATGATTTCATACATGGACTAATGTTTTCTTTTCATACTTTTATATCCCTTACTGAGCTTTTTATGCTCATTCCATGTTTTTGAAATGTTTTTCACAGGTCGAGGGAAAGGTGCATGTTATGATGATAGTGTCAAGGAAGTGTCAAGAAAGAATCCATGTTTTATTTTAAATATGTTTCCGTTGATGGGGGAAAACGAATACTATCTTTTATGTAACCACTTTGTTTAAATGTGGAATGTAATTCATGATTTATGATATAATTCTCTAAAACTCTAAACCAGAAAATATCCTCAATCTGAATTATTCATTTAATTCAATATTAAGTACGGTTTAAGGACGGGGCCTTATAGTCGGTATCAGAGGTCGGTTTAGATAACTTTAGATGTTAGAGTGTTCTTTAATAAAAATTGACAACATGTGTAGAACCACAATGGTTAGTATATTAGATGGAGTCATCGTTTTTTTGAACGTTAGAATGATTTTTAGATAACATGGATAAGTATATATTTTTGTTTATCTTCCCCTTTTTTATTTGATGATTTTACTAATATACTCACACTGACCTTTTTGGATTAGTAAATGGCTGGATCTAGCAGGCACCAATGTAATAGTTGATTTGAAGAAAACTGTGACAGTTTTATGAAAGAACAACTGAATGATATGGGATCTGCAATGAGCACTCTTGTGGTTATCCTCAACCAACTATCTGGAGTCATGATTGACCACCTAAACCTTAGTGATTTTTTAAGGCATCATATATGTGAGAAACAAATCCCTACGGAACATCGGGTAATAATCATAAAGATAAGTATGTTAAAAAACCTATGTGTCAAATATGTGGAAATAAACACATAGGAAAATGTTTCTATGGGAAAGAAAGATGCTATAGATGTGAAAATTAAGGTCATAAAGCAAGAACCTGCCATGGAAAATGGAAGCATCTAATTGACTCTAGGAAAGGGAAAGAAGTTATTTCTGAAGGATCAATTGAATGTTTTAAATGTGGTGTGCATGGTCATTATGAAAACAAATTTCCAATGAAGAAGTTTAGGGAATGGGGTCACCAATATTGTACAAATATTAATTTACCAAAACCTAATGCCTTTCCGATTGAGGATGAAGAAACTGACAATGAAGAATCAAAGGTATGGATTATTTCCTAACATATGATTTCCTATTATTGGAGTCTTAGGATATGATTCATGATTTTGTTTGTAGGAAAGAATTATTTCAGAATAAGATGAAAAGTAATGGCTAATGGATCATGAAGAATGTTGAATGAGTATGAAGTCATCATATAAAGGATTCAAGAGTTATAGTAGATTTTAGGATGGTGAAATTCTTAGATGTATTATGTCTCTTTTCATAATGGGGTTACATTAGAAGTCTTTTTATAGTAAACATAATGTTTGATATATGAAAATTTTATTCAAGGAATTATTACCCTTTCTTTTGTGGATATAGTTATAAAGAACCATTTGGGTTTATATGATCCTTCAATTTGAGGTAATTACTGGTAAATACATTTTGGGTTGGAAAATAGAAGTTAACAGATAACCTTTGTGGTTAAAATATGTTATGGTTATTTGTTATGAATTTATCATTTTTAGGAATGTTGTAAAATTATATAGTTTTTGAAAAGGGACAACACATAGACCGTGTGACAACCCGTCGCGTCGAACGAAGCTGCGGGAATCGAACCCGCAACCAAAGTGCAACTGGTATTTATCGCCTACTACTGGACTACATGAAGTCCCTGGATAGTTTGAATGATTCTTTTTAGTTAGATGATTTTATGAATTAAGAGTAAGTTGATTTTTGATTATCAATGGAAATTTTTATCCTATCATGGAGGATATGTGATTAGGTTAATTGCTTTTCAGAATGAGACTGTAAGAGTAACTGATGTTATTTTGGAGAAAAATGTTAAAATTTATCTTAAGAGACTATGTGATTAAATCCTTCAGAGAATTGTGTTTCAATATTTGTTGGGTTTAATTTGTAGAATTTTATGGATAAATGTTTATTGAATGGTCTTTGTTGAACTGTGGGTTTTTTTTTACAAATTTTGGAGATTAAAAATAGATTTTTTTTATAAAGGATTATCCTTTTTGGGTGTTATCTGATCTCATACTAAACTATTTGGTTTTAGTTTTGGTTAAGTTCTAAATACATTGGAAGTATATAGTTCTTTTTTGTGGATTAGGTGATTCTCTAGAAGTTTATTATAGCTCTCTTAATGTGAACAAATCATCCCAAACACTCGTCTTTTGGAGAAAATGTGGGTTCGTGTAAAAAATATAGTAAAAGTTGAAAGTCAACATGACAATTAAGTATGATTCCTTATGTTTTAGTTAAGCTCATAAATAAATTCCTCAATGAAATGTAACATAAAACAAAAAATGTTTCTGTTGATTTTTCCTACTAGGGAATCAAATACCATTTAACCCATCACAATTTTGTGATTTTATTGTTATTTACATTCTCCTAGACATGTTTACTATCACTCTCCATCAGAACATGATCCTTGGTTTTTTTCCTCCATATTCATATTTTCATTCTTGGAATCCCAGTATGGGTTAACTCGGGTGACATTTTTACATCTCTCCTATTTGTTTAAAGTGATAGTTTTACTAACTCTTGTTCCGATGTGGGATTTTCAATGAAGCTTCCATGCCCAATTTTAAAATTGCGAGGACGCAATTCCCAAAATTGGGGAAGGATGTAACACCCTAGGTAAATAAAGAATATTAAATTTTCATATTTATCCATATTTATTAATAAAATATTAATATTACTTTAAAGGGTATGCTATGCTCGATGGCGTACCCAATACGCAACAATGAGTATCTTAGAAATCTTACGTTGCACTCTAATAACAAAATAATATTATTTTAAATGGTAGTTAACGCCTTGTCCTTGTAATGGCGGTAATGAACAAGAACTGACTATAAAATTATTATATATGTTTGTCAAATATTTTTAATTTTTACAATAAATGTTAGAGGATTAAAAATGTGAATGAATCCAATTTTAAGCGTAAACATTCTAATATTTTTTAAAAGGTCGATTAACCGCCTTTTGATGTCGAACCTCTTTTAAATCCACTTTTTGACAATTTTATTTGTTATATTTGACAAAATAAAATTATTCATTATAATCGGGACCTCAAAATTTACATTGTGTAAATTTTTGGTATTTTTCCGATAAAGTTCATTTTTGAATGAATAGTGAAAATGTTGTATTTTAATTCAAAACCACTTATTAATATAATTTATTTATATGATTATATTATCTTTTGAATTGTTTTTTAAGTGAAATTAGAATATATTTTTACCATTTAATCCAATAGTGGTCATTGGAATTAATTTCACTTTGAAATAGGACTTAAACTAGGGTCAATCCTTTAATAGATATTGTTTCTAAAAAACACACTATTTGTTTTGACAGCGAGAATTAATTAATACATTAATTAATTAAACATATATGTTTTTAATTTTTTAAAATTGACATCACTTTTGAATTTGGAATATCAAATATAGCTTACGATGAATTTTTGGTATTTTTCTGAAAAACTTCAATTTTTGATGAATAGTGAAACCACTAAGTGGTTGTTTAAAAACTGATTTTTCGTTTAAATGAAACTTTACTGCATCTATGATTTGAATTTAAAAAATAATACATACATGGTTGTAATTAGTATTTAAAATGTTGTTCAATGGGATTAAAATAATTTTTTGGTGAATAGTAACTTTTAGTTTTTTAATCGTGATT